>CM060943.1:393097232-394504232 GCA_030765085.1 Allium cepa | reverse complement strand
GTCCGCATTCCGGGGACTTAGAGTACTCCAGTCCGCACTCTGGGGACTTGGAGATTTTGAGTCGTTTATACTCGAGTCCGTGCTTCAGGGACTTAGAGTACTCCAGTCCTCACTTTGGGGACTTGGAGATTTCGAGGTGCTTATACTCGAGTCCGCGCTCTGGGGACTTAGAGTACTCCAGTCCGCACTCTGGGGACTTGGAGATTTTGAGTCATTTATACTCGAGTCCGCGCTCCGGGGACTTAGAGTACTCCAGTCCGCACTCTGGGGACTTGGAGATTTTGAGTCGTTTGTACTCGAGTCCGCGCTCTGAGGACTTAGAGTACTCCAGTCCACACTCTGGGGACTTGAAGATTTTGAGTTGTTCATACTCGAGTTGATGCTCCGGGGACTTAGAGTACTCCAGTCCGCACTCTGGGGACTTGGAGATTTTGAATTGTTCATACTCGAGTCCACGCTCCGTGGACTTATAGTACTCCAGTCCGCACTCTGGGGACTTAGTGATTTTGAGTGTCTGCACATTTTTGTACGTCAGTCAAAATAATATAGTTTCATTTGCCTATCACAGGATCATCATACGCAGAAACATTAGTAATTGATGGAAAAGATGGCTTCAAGCCTTAAGTAATGAAAGCAAGCTAAATTGTCTTACTACAAGCCAAGAACTAGAAGTAAAAGCGTACTGGAAATAAATGCAACTAATACATAAAAGGAATAGACTAAGTATAATAATGCCGCAAGTGCTCGCTGTTCCATGCTCGGGGGAGGGTCGCACCATCGACGGTCGCTAACTTGAAAATTCCTTTTCCAAGCTTTCGTTCGATGATGTATGGACCTTTCCATGCGGGATTCATATGAGATGGGATCGGAAAAACTCATTTCAAAACGAGGTCTCCCACACCAAAAATTCTCGGTCGGACCTTTTCGTTATAATATTTAGCGACTCTTTGTCTATATTCGGCCACTTTCAAATTGGCTTCTTCACATTTTTCGTCAATGAAGTCCAACGATTCCAATAAAAGATTCTGCTTCGACTCGGGGTCATAATAAATTACCCAGTGTGATGGGACTTCAAGTTCCACGGGTATGAGAGCTTTCGTGCCATATGCCAATGCGAATGGAGTGTGGCCAGTCATGGTCTTATGGGTGGTCCTGTAGGCCCAAAGCGCCGTTGGAAGTTCATCCACCCACTTGCCTCTAGCATTTTCCAGACGTTTTTTCAATATGGACATGATTATCTTGTTTACGGCTTCCACTTGTCAGTTGGCTTTCGGGTGAGCAACCGCTGCAAACTTCTTCTCAATGCCATATTTCTAACAAAATTCTTTGAACTCCTTACTTTCGAATTGAGTCCCATTGTCCGTAATGATGGTCCATGGAAGGTCAAAATAGCATATGATATTTCGTATGACGAAATTAATGACCTTCTTGGTGGTTATTGTGGCCAGAGGCTCTGCTTCTGCCCATTTGGTAAAGTAGTCGACCACAACTATTGCATATTTTTCTCCACCTTTGGCTTAAGGGTAAAGAACCAGGTCGATCCCCCACAGTGCGAATGGCCAGGGACTAACCATTTGCGTGAGTTCCGTCGGTGGAGCTCTCGGGATTTTTGCGTATATCTTGCATCTATCGCATCTTCTCACATAGTCTGCAGCATCCCAATTCACCGTTGGCCAATAGTATCCATAATGGAGGATTTTCTTTGCTAATGTCTGCCCCAGTATGGTCACCACACTCTCCCTCATGACTTCCTTTAATACTCGCTTTATTTCATCGTGGGCCATGCACCGGAGTGAAGGGGTCGAGAATCCCCTTCGATACAACACCCCATCCTGTATTATATATCGTGAAGCCTTACGAAGGACTTGTCGTCTTTCGCTTCTTTCTTCGTGTAAGACTTCGAATAGCAAGTACTGCTTGATTGGGGTCATCCACGATTCCTTCTCGATTTCGGTTTTGAACGCGATATCTATCTCCATCATATCTATGCTCGGAGCATGGAGGGTCTCAACAGCAAATAATCCCATTCGCTATGTATCGCCAGTGCTTGCGAATTTTGCCAATGAATCGGCTGCTCTGTTTTGCTTACGCGGGACATGTGAAATATCATAATATTCGAGATTCGCTAGCAGCTCCTGAACGCGCACCAAATATGGGGCAAATCTCTGCCCCCTTGCTTGGTAGTCTCCTCGCACTTGGTACACCACCAGCTGCGAGTCGCTAAAGATTTCAACCGATTTTACTCCCAGTTCTTTGATAATTCCATTTCTCAAATTTTTCCATTTTTATTTAATGGATTTATACACAGCTTAGATTCAAAAATTTAACTTCATATGTATATATATATGGAAGAATAATATTAATAAAGTATCAAAATTCAAAATTTTTATAAACCGTATCCCATCCAAACCATAGAAATCACTTTAAAAATATTTTATAAATATTGACCACGGTGCCTGTATAAAATTTTCTATCCTATGGTCAAGTGATACGGATATTTATCATTTCAATCCGCAATTTAGAAATAAAATTTGCGGTTGTATATCATTTCAAACCCCAATCCCGAATGAAACGAAAAATGCATGATAACTTGCAGTTTAATGATATACAATAAAACATCCATTCATCAAAATCATCCATCATCCAAATCACAATCATCATCCAATAATAAATCAATATCAATATATATCGGATAATATATAACAGGTAATAACTGGCAGTTATATTCAAAATAAAATTTAACAACTATTAGACTAACAGTTTATATTCAGTAATAAATTTTATAACTGTTTCTGGCAGTTTATATGCAAATAAATAAATTCTAACTGTCAATTAATATGCAATAAATAAAATAAATTAACAGTTAAATTAAATAAATGCGATTTAACAGATATGATGAATAAAACACGCTAAACAGTTATAAATAAATTTCTACTCATATCTAATATCAATTTGACAAACATAAAACTTTTAGCAGTTGTGAGTGAGTTAAAACACTCACCTTTTGAATTTAAATCGAATTTAAATTCGATTTAAACCCAAAAATTCAACGGTCTCCAAATCATTCCAAACCAGCGTCATCAGATCCGAAATAAAATTTCGATCCTAACAAAAGAAATTTCGCGTGAATCGGAGTTCGTATGTGGAAGTTATGTCGAAAATTGCACTTGAATTTCAAATTAAAAATAAACAAAGATGGACCAAGAATCACTTACAACCAAAAGCCACGTCACCATTGAACGTTTCCAGGCACGTGCAAAAGAAAATCTCCATCTTCCCAGAACAGGAAACGCACGCACATGACCCAGAACCCAAAAATGCGAACGAACGAATGAAACGCGACCTAGCCGCCACACCGCGCCTCACGCCTCCTCCCCAGACATCGCCGTCGAGCCTCCTCCAGACCTGACCCACCCCTAGCGACCATCATCGGCTATGAATCAACGTGAAACAAAACTCCAGCCGCCACTACAAGAAACCCTAGATCGATTTAATCTCCCAATCTAACCCTTGATTCTCGAAACAAAACACATAGATCAACTCCCCTCCGTCCCCTCTACAAAACCCAGGAATGGTTTGCCGATCCATCGACTTTGATTACGACGATGATGAACGGCCCACACTTCAACGATTTTATTCTGGTCAAACGAATATCCAAACAGAAAACGAATTGTACCAGCAGATTACGTATCTCGAGAACTATGACATATATTTTTGTGGAATTTTTCTGGAGGATTTGAATTTTCATTTGATTTTTGAATTGAAGTAGATCTAGGTTTTTTTTTTCTCAACCATTGAGGAAGAGAAAGAGATGAAGAAAATGAACGTACAGAAAATTTATAGAAGATGGAGGCTAGGGTTTATCACCACATATATATAGACAAATAGTTGTAGGCTAGGTGGGCACGAATTACGAACGTGCTAAACGATATTTGGCCCAAAAAGCGCGTTCTAACCCCGGAACGAAATTTATTAAACCCATATATCCAAATAGGTATTTTAAAATATTCTGAACGCGATGGAAAAGGTTTCACGCCCAAATTCGATCGTATGGAGAAGTTATGCTGAAAACAAAATTTTCAAATTGATTTCAAATTGATTTTAATAAAATTGATTTCAAGGCGTTTCGCGTTCGTACGATCAAACGACAAGTCCGATTGATACGAAACTTGAAACCCTACAATAATTCACCGCTACGGATCCGATGAAACTGGTTTCGTCGAAATCCGAGTCCGTGTCCAAAATGGCTATTTTTATATTAATTAAATAAATTAAAAATTAGTCAATTAAATCAAATTTCCCATTTCTTTTTGATAATTGACGATTCTTATTATTATAAATTTTTCAATCACCTATACTAATTTAAAAAAAATTTAACTTGTCGAATCTAATATTTTAGAAATCCCCAAATTTCATTAATTTCACCAAATTATAAATTAATTTTCCAAAATTTTAATTAAATTTACTTCCCATTATTATTGTCAAATAGAAGAATTTAACATTGGATTCATATTTCAATATGTAAATATTACCAATTTCATTTGAACTTATATTTACATAATTCCTAAATATTAAATTTCAAATATCACTTCAATTAATGTTAACGTAGTAATTATTTACTATTTATTGCAGTGATTACCAGTTACAATTAATATACTAAATATATGGTAAATCTTGAATACTGGTTATCCTTAACGTTTTATTTCCCATTTAATTGCAACAACGCAATTTCAAAAATTTAACTCAATTAAATAGACAACTCTTTATATTCTAAATAAATTTCAATTGTTTAAAAGTTGCTAAATTTTGATTTCAGTAATCCCTTTAATTCGATTCAAAATCAGCACTTACCTATTAAATGCCCCAAAATTCCTATTAAATAAATCTAACAAATCTAATTGATGATTAAAATTTAATTAAAATTTTGGGATTACTGATGATTAAATTAAATAATAAATAATTACTACGTTAACATTAATTGAAGTGATATTTGAAATTTAATATTTAGGAATTATGTAAATATAAGTTCAAATGAAATTGGAAATATTTACATATTGAAATATGAATCCAATGTTAAATTCTTCTATTTGACAATAATAATGGGAAGTAAATTTAATTAAAATTTTGGAAATTTAATTTATAATTTGGTGAAATTAATGAAATTTGGGGATTTCTAAAATTTTAAATTCGACAAGTTAAATTTTGTTTAAATTAGTATAGGTGATTGAAAAATTTATAATAATAAGAATCGTCAATTATCAAAAAGAAATGGGAAATTTGATTTAATTGACTAAATTTTAATTTATTTAATTAATATAAAAATAGCCATTTTGGACATGGACTCGGATTTCGACGAAACCAGTTTCATCGGATCCATAGCGGTGAATTATTGTAGGGTTTCAAGTTTCGTATCGATCGGACTTGTCGTTTGATCGTACGAACGCGAAACGCCTTGAAATCAATTTTATTAAAATCAATTTGAAATCAATTTGAAAATTTTGTTTTCAGCATAACTTCTCCATACGATCGAATTTGGGCGTGAAACCTTTTCCATCGCGTTCAGAATATTTTAAAATACCTATTTAGATATATGGGTTTAATAAATTTCGTTCCGGGGTTAGAACAGGCTTTTTGGGCCAAATATCGTTTAGCACGTTCGTAATTCATGCCCACCTAGCCTACTACTATTTGTCTATATATATGTGGTGATAAACCCTAGCCTCCATCTTCTTTAAATTGTATGTACGTTCATTTTCTTCATCTCTTTCTCTTCCTCAATGGTTGAAAAAAAAAACCTAGATCTACTTCAATTCAAAAATCAATTGAAAATTCAAATCCTCCAGAAAAATTCCACAAAAACATATGTCATAATTCTCGAGATACGTAATCTGCTGGTACAATTCGTTTTCTGTTTGGATATTCGTTTGACCAGAATAAAATCGTTGAAGCATGGGCCGTTCATCATCGTCATAATCAAAGTCGATGGATCGGCAAACCATTCCTGGGTTTTGTAGATGGGACGGAGGGGAGTTGATCTATGTGTTTTGTTTCGAGAATCAAGGGTTAGATTGGGAGATTAATTCGATCTAGGGTTTCTTGTAAGGGCGGCTAGAGTTTTGTTTCGCATTGATTCATAGCCGATGATGGTCGCTAGGGGTGGGTCAGGTCTGGAGGAGGCTCGGCGGCGATGTCTGGGGAGGAGGCGTGAGGCGCGGCGTGGCGGCTAGGTCGCGTTTCATTCGTTCGTTCGCATTTTTGGGTTCTGGGTCATGTGCGTGCGTTTCCTGTTCTGGGAAGATGGAGATTTTCTTTTGCACGTGCCTGGAAACGTTCAATGGTGACGTGGCTTTTGGTTGTAAGTGATTTTTGGTCCATCTTTGTTTATTTTTAATTTGAAATTCAAGTGCAATTTTCGACATAACTTCCACATACGAACTCCGATTCACGCGAAATTTCTTTTGTTAGGATCGAAATTTTATTTCGGATCTGATGACGTAGGTTTGGACTGATTTGGAGACCGTCAAATTTTTGGGTTTAAATCGAATTTAAATTCGATTAAAATTCAAAAGGTGAGTGTTTTAACCCACTCACAACTACTAAAAGTTTTATGTTTGTTAAATTGATATTAGATATGAGTAGAAATTTATTTATGACTGTTTAGCGTGTTTTATTCATCATATCTGTTAAATCGCATTTATTTAATTTAATTGTTAATTTATTTTATTTATTGCATATTAATTGACAATTAGAATTTATTTATTTGCATATAAACTGCTAGAAACGGTTATAAATTTTATTACTGAATATAAACTGTTAGTCTAATAGTTGTTAAATTTATTTTGAATATAACTGTCAGTTATTACCTGTTATATATTATCAGATATATATTGATATTGATTTATTATTGGATGATGATTGTGATTTGGATGATGGATGATTTTGATGAATGGATGTTTTATTGTATATCATTAAACTGCAAGTTATCATGCATTTTTCGTTTCATTCGGGATTGTGGTTTGAAATGATATACAACAGCAAATTTTATTTTTAAATTGCGGATTGAAATGATAAATATCCGTATCACTTGACCATAGGATAGAAAATTTTATACAGGCACCGTGGTCTATATATATAAAATATTTTTAAAGTGATTTCTATGGTTTGGATGGGATACGGTTTATAAAAATTTTGAATTTTGATACTTTATTAATATTATTCTTCCACACATATATATATATATATACATATGAAGCTAATTTTTTTGAATTTAAGCTGTGTATAAATCCGTTAAATAAAAATGGAAAAATTTGAGAAATGGAATTTGATAATTTATATTATATGTTTAAGTTTGGAAATTTTAAGATATGATATTTATAACTGGATTTTCCAAGATAAATTTAAAATGAATAATTTTGTATAAATTAAATTGAAGAAAATATTTAATTGCCAGAAATTAGAGTTTTATTTATGGAATTTATGGGAATATTCAAGACTAAATAATAGAGCATTAATTTGTAGAAAGAATAAAATCCAACTTTAGTTTTGAAATATTAATACTCCAAATGGATATATCTATATAGAAATTGAAGTGGTTTTGGAACTTGAAGCGATATTTAAATTTACGGTTTAGACTTTAAATAAAGAAATATATTTGTAAAGCCATGGAAATTATTTTTCTTTACAAAGTAACCTTAAAGTTAAACCATTTATTTTATATACCGTTGAATATCCAAACCATTCAAGTTTTAGAAGTTATGGTTTTAAAATATATGAATTTCGAAATATTATGCTTTGAAAGTATAAGCCAAATATTGGTTTCCAGATACTATAAATTTTAAAGCAATATGATTTTGGAAAAGACTATATTTGGATAAAATGATATCATATTGTTTTGGGTTTTAAGATGATATCGTATTCATAGTTTTGAAATGGAAATTTTTATTCTGGTTTTAAAGTATAAATTATTTTAAATGACCGCGGTGTTATAATAACGATTGGTTGGCAAAGAGACCGGGATCGGATATGGACATACTCTCTGTCAATACCGAAAACCACTTTGACTAACCGTGTACGCGGTGGAGATTCCAGAATGAAGTAGGTTGGTGGCGGCGTTTCCTGTAAGGTAAATACGTGGATCCAACTCCCGTGAGTTGGCATAAGGTGGCTAAAACAGGAGCGATTCTCGGGCCAATGAGGTCATTCCTATGATCGAACGCACTTCTTCGATATTATACTCTGACTTTGGATTAATTCGGTGGCCACTATTGATTTCTTTGATTTTGGGGGTGTTTGTTCGAGGTGGGCAGTAGTGGCAACTATGCGTTACCACCAGCCCGGATAGCAATTGGTATATCTACCCTGGCATTGCCTAGTTGTGCCGTGTCACCTACCCTATCGCGCCTTGTACGAGTTTGGATTTCTCCCGTAGCCCGTGTGGTATCCTCTGGTGGCTTCCCGATTAGGAGGGACTATGATATTGGATGGACTACTGGGACTATTACGTGTTAAGGTGGAAATTTAAAGCCTTAACGCTATTTAAAAGTAAGTTTATTTTATAAATAGACACTATTATAATAGCGCAATATACTACATAGTAAATAGTTTAACGGATCCTTAGGAGATGTAAATCCCGAGCATCTCTTGAGTTACTACACTCATATTTATTTCTGTAAATTTAACTTACATAAGATCTTTTAGTTCTGACTCGAGTGTTTTTGTCTTTTCAAATTCGCTCGGGTCAGTCCGAGCGTTTCAGGATTTGAAGATTTAGCTCTGGAGAACGAAGACGAAGATTTGTATTATTATTATTTATAGTATTGCACTACACTCACACTGTATTCCGCTGCATTGATATTATTGGTATGTGAACTGTGATATTTAATTGTATAAAGAAGAATCAAATGTTATGTAAACAGTTTTATAAACTGTATATTTTATTATTATATTTTATCCTTCCGCTGTGAGATTCTATTTTGTTTTATTTCTTCTCTGTTTTCTTATTTACCCCATAACAATCCGCTCTTCCGTAAGGTTTGAATTGGCGCGTGTGTCTTTTTAAATCATGCGAAAAGGCTGGATGTTACACTCCTCCTGGTGAACCGAAGTTCCTCATGACAGGGTATAGTCCCCCATTGTGGACATTGAGCCGAAGCTCCTCCTGGTGAGCCGAAGCTCAATAAAAACGACGTACAGTCCTCTACGTGGACAAAGAGACATCGCACAATGCTACTCTAAACCATAAAATGATCGTCATGATCAAAGAGAAATGTCGATTACAGTAAGCTAGTAAATATATGAGCTTAGCTTCATGTCCCATAACCACTAGCTTAAATTAAATATTTACGAACAAATTGTTGATCTCCACTAGAAAATTGTCACAAGAAATTCAATCGAACAAGTCCAAGAATTAACCGACGAAGTAAACACAAGCGTTTCATACCACTCGTTTTACTAAGTCGTTTAATTAGATTTCTCATACGACCGAGGTAAAGGCTTGTATATACTAATAGATTGGAAAACGGTTTAAGAAAACGAGCTTTGTAATAAAATAGTGTTGAAATCATTTGAAGAAAGAGTTTTGATATTTACTACTAGTATAGAAAACCTTTATATTTTTAAAGTGACAAATCACGAAGAAGATTGTAGGAACAATCAATCACTAAGATTCACATTCGAAAACGTGAATAAAATCCAAAGAAATCGATATCAAATCCATCAAAGTTGATATATCTAAAATTCCCAAAGAAAAGGTCATCAAAGTCGATTATAAATGACAACAACAAAAGGGAGACAACACGAATCGATTAAAGTTGGAAATTCAAACGAATTAGCAATATAGGCTAATCTGGCAAATAGTAGCAGGTCGGTCGACAGGACTCCCTGAGTCGGTCGACCGAACCAGAGGTTGGAAGTGCTCGGGGCACCAGGTCGGTCGACCGGCCCAGGGGGCTCGGTCGGCCGAAGCATGTAACCAGCACTTCCAAACAGAGGCAGGAAGTGCCTGGACTACAGGTCGGTCGACCGGACCAGGGGGCTCGGTCGGCCGAACCTGTATGCTTGCACTTCCTACCCTATTTCAAAAGAGGTGCAACTCTCGATCAAATTGCAATCGCACGAGCAACGGCGCTAAGGGTTTATGCCAATCGACTACCCGGCCCTATATGCTCCTCGATGCATCACCAAAAACATGTTCAAACATCAAAGTTAGGATTTTTAACGAATTGAACTCAAAACACTAAAAATTGGAATATTCACAAAAGCAATCCAAATCAAAATCAAATGGACATGAATAAGTGTTAGGAATTCATACCTAACAATAGAAGAGAATTATAAGCATAGATGTGAGATTAAAAATCTCACCTTTGAACCCAAACGAATGAAGAAGATGCTATGAAGCAATGGCAAGAACAAGCACTCTTCAATTCCAACTCAACAAGCTTGAATCTAAGCTTAAAAGAGAAACATTCCCTAAATTAGTTTTAGGAAATTTCTGAAATCAAAGAGAGAATGAGTTGGAGAAGATGAAGAGAAAGCTTACCAATGGGTTCTCATAGATTTTGGAGCAAGAACTTGGATTTTGCTACGGAACTAGGGCTTGGAGTTTTAATTTCCACTCTTCTCCACCATTATTATAAAAGCTTGAGTATTAGGAAATGAAGAATGAAGTAATGAAGAGGAGAGGGGGTTGGGACTGAATACATAAGTGGGGTTAATGGGCTCAGCCCAAACCAAAGCCCTAAGTGAAAAAGGTCAAAATTCGACTTACTCCAAACATATCGAAGCTTATACTCAAAAAGGTCGCAAACGTCATTTTGAACTCAATGGGGGTGGTCTCGAGTCCCAATTCGACTGTTTGCAAAAAGTAGCTTTTCGGACCAAAATCCGACGAACGATAAAATATTTAAATAAAATATTTAAATATAAATCGAAAAATGTGCGGGTTGTTACATAATAAGTTGTGACTTAACTGAGATCCAATATCCATATGTTTATAAATATTGCGCTCACTATTCGGTTTAGCCGGGAGAGGACCTTGTGTCATATAACTCATTCCGAATAGTGATACGACGTTATGGATAGCAACTGAACACCGATGATGAAGACCGGATACTTTCGAAAACGAAAGGGTTTCTTGTCGAATGTCTCTACATCGGCTGATCCCAAGTATAGACATTCGAGCACCCATTGTGATGAGAAGTCCGGACATGATTAGAAATTATTCGGATTTGCAAGGGCTTCTTCAGAAGTGCCTTCGGTTCTATTCAAACCCGGAACAGACTTGTATGGATTATGTGTCTGACGTTACACCTTGATATGTAAAACCAGTTTCTATCAAATACATTTCTATTTGTTGGCGAAGATTTATTCTCTTAGCTTAACACCCTTCTCTGAGACGTACGAGCTCAGAGGTTATGTAGTTATTGGTTACCAGTGATACATTCCCAATTTGGTAATGTGGCATACGAAGTGCTGCTGATCATTGTTGATCAAAGCACGGCTTTTGTGAAAAGCGCAGCTTTGTGAACGAGACTTCGTCGAACTTCACAACCAGGAATGGTCGAAACAGGAAGAATGCGGCAAGGTTATTTGGGGGTAGCGCCCCCTGAGGGTATTTTCATTTCCTTCTGGATAGAGGTGGTATCATGGTATGGAGCCCAGATACTTAACCAATGTGGTTGCTGCAAATTTATTACTTTGTGGTTGTTGGTAAATCCCGGGATAAAGGTTGGTTACGACCGGGGGATGGCATACTCGTGTCAGTAGTTACAGAAGTAACCCGGCCTAGTGTTGGCAGAGCTCCGGTTAGGTTCTCAAGGCGTCCCTCCAAAGGCGTACCCATGTGGCCCAGGAAGTTCCTAAGCCTGACCATTTGTTGGAAATCCAAAGAAATAATACGAGCCCTGTGCGGTTTTAGTTATATAACTTGCCATTTAAAATGGTAGTTATAGCTGGCATAATATAATGGTACCTATGCTGGCTAAGATTAATATTATACTTTTGAAATGATTTTCTACACCGTGCACTTATAATAATATTATAAAAGAAATTTTCCCGTATCAAGCATATTTGACTATCATAAGGAGAAATCTCCTCTAAGTCTGCGTTTGCATTGTGTGTGTGGCGGGAGGCCTTATGGTAGTTTCATTTTCTTAAAAGCATTGCGGTTTTCAACTTAAAATTTCTTTTGTTTGTTTTAAAAGACCAAACTGTTTTATTTGCTCATACTAGTCCCATGACTGACCCAGAGTTTATTGTTCCTTTCCTAAACTCTGGGTGCCCACTATTTTCCACACGGGCAGTCTAGAGTTAGGTTTTTCAGATAGTAGATATAGATATCGATCCAGTAGCTTTTAGCTTTCTCTTTATAATCCTTTGGAGATCTTGGATATTGGAGTCTTTGGATTCACTGGACGAGACTTGCTTATCTTGGTGCAAATTAATGGTGGATTGAGCTATTTCTGGATTGGTGCTTTGGAGTTAGAGTTGTTGTTGCTGTTTGAGTTTTTATTTTCCGCTGCTAGTTCATTTGCTATTCCGCTGTACCATTGTTATCTTGTATCTCTGATATTGATTCCTATTGTATCATTGTTGTATTGAATGTTGTATATCAATGATATTCATTTCTTTTTCTTCCGCCGTGTTGTTATCCTTAATTGTGTTATAAGCTCCGGCGAACCAGATTCGACATTCTGATCTGCGGCATTGGAATACAAGTGTCGTATTTGGTGCCGATTCTAAGGTCGAGTCAGGGTCGTTACATTTGGTATCAGAGCTGAAGGTTGAAACTTTAGCTCAGGAGTATAACACGTTAAGTAACTCATAAAGATAGAGTGAAGTATACCCTAGAATGAGTATATCCCTAAGATATCCGTTTGAATGCCTCAGTAAATTCTCTTACTATCCACTGATAGTGAGTATGAGTGCAAGAAGAGGACGAGATAGGAGACAGGGGAATACGACTACAAATGGTCGGTACCCTGCAATAGCGGAAACAACTTTTTCTATCAATTTCCTTTGATTCGTCTTTTCAATTCTTTGATGGTTCCTGGCAGCTCCAGGAAGTAGCTTTGATATATTTGCATGGGACACAAACTCCAGATGGGTCGGAATGGTTTGTTTGGATGAATTGTTTGCTTTGGTTGCCATTGTTGATATATATATTTTGGTTGTTAAAACTAAAAGATTGGATGGCATCCATATATTTGTTTATTCTGTTAGGTCCTGGTATATTCTACGAACGTTAGTTATCTCTCGAACTAACCAGTGCCCCTATATATTCGTAGATCTGGTGACCCAAGTATCTTGATTCGTTTTGAAATCCATTATCGATATTCTGATTTGGAAAGCGAAATTCAAAACAGATATTCAGTTTAATCTGGTTATTCATCTCTCTATATTCTTTTGTCCTCTCGCTACTTTCAAATTTCGAGGACAAAATTTTCTGAGGGGGAATCTGTAAAATCCCTGAAATTTTAGTTAAGATAATTTGGCAATTAATTTAATTTTAAGGTTAAATTGTGAATTTTATTATGAAATAATTAGAAAATTTTTAGAATGAATAATTTTTTTGGGATTATAAATAGAATTTGAATTTTTTTAAGATTTATTAAAGATATGTTCTGTTGTTTATTTATATTTATAAACTTAGTTTAAATTAAACTTTGAAACTGAAATTCAAAATTAAAAATCTTATACATATATTGGGTTTGAAACATTATCTTTTCAATTGATAAAAATCTGTTTTCCAAATTATATTAAATAGATATTTTGAATGAGAATTTTAAAACATTTATTTATTAATAAGTTTAATATCTTAAGTTTAAGATAAATATATTGAAAATAAGGTTTAAATTTTAATTTGTATAAGTATAATTTGCTTAATAAAAGTTTAAAATAATTTTCTTCATACTTGGAATAAATTAGTTTGTACATACATAAATTTGTCTTGGATTTGAAAACATTACATTTTAAAAAAATTGTGAAAGAAAATGGATTTTTATTTAATTGAAACTATAAATAGGAAATATAATACATATGTGGATAACATGTTTATAAAAACATGATTTGTAAATAAATTTACATAAGGGTTTAAAAATGTAAACGAATTTAAGTTTAACAAGGATATAAAAACAAATTTTAATGAGAGGGGAGGGATTTAAACATAAATTTAAATATGTAAACAAAGTTGTAAATTTAAAATAAAACAAGGTTAAAAACATAAAAATACATATGTTTACAAGTGTAGACCTTATACATAAGTGGATTTACAAGTGTAAGGGCATGGAGTATGAAATCATACAAATGGCGATATAACTATTTTCTTTTAGTAAAAAATTTTTTTAATGAAAATCTGGAAACTTTCTGAAAAGCAAAATCAGTACAAATCTGAAAGTAAAATAAAAAAAAATTAATCTGAAAACAAATCAACTCAGACTTGAGCAAGGCAAAAACTCCAGGCAGTTTCAAATTGTCAACAAATTCAAGTAAAAGAAATTTTCAAATCTGGAAAATGAATTCAACCTAAAAACAAGCTTCAATGCAATTCTGTCTCAATGTTTCAAGCAATGCAAAATTTTGGAAATCAAACCAAAGAAACCAGTTAACCTGTAATCAAGTAAAAACAGAGTTCAATGCAAATCAAATAGCAGATGAAAGGCAAAGTCTGGAAAAACAATTGAGATTGCAGGAAAAAAACAAATCAAATTACAATCTGAAGCAATAGGAAGCAATCAAACAAAGCAAAGATAGAAGAAAGTCTGCAACTTCAAGTTTAATTAAAGTAAAGAACAAAAACTTGGAAAACAAATCTCTTCACTATCCTTTGTCTTCAATCAGGTGAGCAAAACTTCACCTTTCCTATTTTTGAAATGCCTGTGAGCAACTTTAAATTTTTTATTTTAAAAAAAAACATTCTTTGAATCTAATGCTTAAGAATCTGAAGCTTTAAGTATTGTTTTGTGATGATGTTGAAATAAATGGTGAAATATTAACATGCATGCAAATCTGCATATGGTTATATGCTGAGGAAAATGTATATGTTCAAGCTACAGGCACATTTGCCTCTATTCGTTCTCAGGTTGTCAAAACTTGTTGAAAATTTAAATTCCTCTTTATTTGATCCTTATCTAACTTTATAATCTGAACAAACTTTGTTTGTTTAGCCTTATTTTGAATTTTTAAATTTCGTTTGAGTAAATTTAAAGCAAATTTTTCTGCAAATGCTGCAAACAACAGGAAAACTCAAATTACATTGAAATTTGATTATCATAATTCTTGTTTTCAATTATACAAATGAAAACTTTCTAAAATCCATAATTTTTAAAAGGAAAATTGGAATTTTTAGTAATCTATTGCTTGAGAAAAGTAAGGTTGAACGAAAAGTGGGGTTCTGGCATTTACTGATTATCGGCAAGGATACGGGGGCCGTGCTTAACATTGAAGGTGTAGTGATGGGTTTAGATCATTAGAATAATGGTCTGAGATTTTCTCGTGGGTCTTGGTGGTGTAGCGACGTTGATATAGGGTTTAAAGGGCTAGTTTGCTTGTCTGCTTTTAAAATTGAACTGCATCGTCGTCATGGGGCCGGAGGTGATCGGTCGTGGGGGGATGGATGCGTCGGGTTGTGGCGTTGCTTTGGGTGGAGCGGCAAGTTCGTTGGTGAATGGTGGTGGAGGGGCGAAGGGGTTTTCCATCAGCTGTTTCTGGTTCGAATTTGCCCTTAGTGCTCGATTTTGTTTTGGGGACGTTCGGGTTGATCTGGGTTATTGAATGGTGTAGTGGAGTTGTCGACGACTTGTGGGTGGTCGAAGTGTTGATCTTCGGTGGCTGGGCTTGCCGTGCACGTGCACGTTGGTGGTCTGGGTTACGTTGTTAGTAGGGTTGGAGAAGAAGGAGGGCATCTCGAAGTTGAGCGCGAGAATAGGAAAGATGTGCTCGAGTGATTCAGGGGTGTTCGCGAAGGCAAGTGCTTTCGGGTTCAAAATGGGATCCGGAACAAAAAAAATTGGGGAAGCAACTAGTGGATTTTTTAGTGTATTTTTATGGGCTTCGGGTCGATTTCGGTTGCGTTATGTTGGGTCGAGTATGTAGTTTGGGTTGGCTTAAGGGCTTGATTTATTTGAATGAAGTTTTTTTTTTTTTAGAACCTGTTATATCAAAAGTTTTAAACCCAATCGTTTTTCAAAATTTTAAAAAAATGCATGATGATAAAGTGAATCTTAAAAACAAACATCCTTGACGTTAAATATTATTTAACATTAATTAAAACAAGGATTTTTAATAATAAATTTGTTTATATTAATACTTAATTAAGGTTATTTAAATAAAAATGAATGGAATAATTAATGTTTTGTGTTAATTACCATTGTAATATTAAGTTTAAATTTATTAATTAAGAAAAATCAATTAAAATGATGATTAATTGAGGGGTTAATTTATTTAAATTAAGATAATTAACTGAAGGATAATTGGATAATTTAAGGTTAATTAATAATAATAAAGAGTTAATTATCTGATGATTAAAGATTGATAAATTGGTTAATCAAATTTGATTTAAACAAATTAGTGAAGTTCATTAATTTATAATTTAAGGATTTTTGATTTATGTGATTAATAAATTAAGGTGATCAATTTGAGGAAAATCAATTTAAAGGTTAATTAATAAATGAAATTTATTAGAGATAATTTCTTATTGTAATTAATTGCTAATGGTTAATTAATCAATGTAATTTATTTAGATGATTAATTAAAAGTCAATTAATTAATGAGAGGGATTAAGGAAGGATTATTTATTAAGGATTAATTAAATTTTTGTAAGTAATTAAGGATAATCAATCAAGGGATTAAATATAAACTAAAATTTTAATTAATAAATGATTAAGAAGAAATTAATCAAATTTATTTGTAATTATAAATATTAATTAATCAAGATTTAAAAATTTATTCATAAGTAATTAATCTGATTTAATTTGAATCAGATAATTTAATTAATTTTTACTTATGGATGTTTTGGGATTCTATTGAAATTTTGGATGGTTGATATTTCTCATAAGTGATGCTTTGTGATATTTTGTGATGAAAGTTGTTATATATTGATCTGTGATTCCTGTGATATGTTTATGTGTAAATACCCCTTAACCCGTTAAACGACAATTGGATTTCGATGCGCCAGGGAGTCGGATTCCAGTTGGTTATCCGAAACCCACATCGAATTGTAATGATGAATCTTTGTGATTTATAAATTTATTTTATCTGTGATCTGTAAATGAAGATAAGCGTTATGAGTTATACCGCTTATTCATATTGTTATATCTGTGATGATTGATGCTGTGCACAATTGTGTACAAACCCCTGGACTACACTATACACACACAAATATGGATTTCACGAGAAATCGGCTAAGTCACGGATTTTTAAAATAGTTCTAAATTTGAATTTTAAATTCAAACGGTTTTGGAAATGAATTGGGTTTAAAGTGATAAACTTTTGGAAAGGTATTTTAAAAATAAAAGTTATTGTGAATAACTTAATAAAGATTTGAAATTTAAATCATTTGATTTAAATTCGAATTCAATATCTGAAATTGAATTCTATATTTAGTATTTATGATGGAGAAAGGTTATACAAATTATGATTTCAATTCTGAAATGGAATGATTTTGAAAGCTATATCTTTGTGAAAGATAGTTGAACCCTAATTAGAAATTGAAGAAGGTTTTAAATGCTGTGTCTTTTACATATAAAAGATTGAATCGGGAATAGTTTTGAAAATTGTGAAATAAGTCTTTAATTTAAAGACCGGATAAGTTAATCCAACTTGAAAATGGAATTGTTTTGAATAGGTATGAATGAATCTTTGTTTAAAAGATTGGTAAACCTTGCATTAAATTGAAAGGGGTCTTAAAAGTGAATCTTTTGTTTAAAAGATTTAAATGTGGAAATGGTTTAAACCATTATAAGTTTTGAAATGAATCTTTTTGTTAAAAAGATTTGTAAATGGTAATTTGTTTAACCATTTGGAAGAAAAGTTTTGGATAATAAGTTGTGACTTAACTGAGATCCCATATCCGAGACGATCCGACTTTCCACTTTCGGAAAATCGCATCATCCTTAAGAAAGAAAGGGATAGAAAAGAGAAAAGAAAGAAGAGAAAGAAGAAACAACACAAGAATCTCAACAGCGGAATGAATAAATTATATTAGTAACATAAGTATAACATAGTATACAACAAATATCAGAGTTACACAGACATATACAACACGTACTAGACAGTTATAAACACCTGTCTAGTTATTACAACTCAATCACAATACAGAAACACTCAGAGATGCCAACACAGAGGAACTATATAACTATACGTAGAAGCTTCCTGCTCCATATGCTCCTCCACAATTGTTCAAAGCTAACCTGAATCCTAACCTGAATTCCCTTGACTACTCATAAAAATTTGAGTATCCAAGAATTTATAAAAACAAATAAACTCCGGGTCAGTCATGGGTCTGGTGTGAGTAACAGGTTAAAGTTGCTTAACTTTTTAAAAACCTTTTAAAGAAAGGTATCACGTAAGACTTCCCACACATAAACATGGAAAAGTTTTTACCTTACGCTAACCAAAACATTTGATAGGAAATCCGATGATATTATAATAGGGTCTAGGGTTTTCAAATAAATAAAAATAGCCGAAATTGTTACATTATTAAATTCCAGCTACTAGCCACAAAAGTGGGTAATACAATCAAAACCGTTGGCACTTATTGGATTTTGGATTCTATACAATGGTTGGGCTACTGGGGTACCGCCCGTCACAGTACGTGGCCTAGATCACCGTACCGAGGATTACTCCGAATCCCCTGCAACACAAAGCCGGACCCGTTCCTTACTGAACAGTTCCGAATAAGACAACCCAGACGGTTGTCATGATCAACCGTCCACACAGCCGAAATATAAAGGGACCTCTAGACAGGGGTAAATCTTACTCTCCAGTGGTTGCGACCCACGAAGCTTTGCTGCACCTCCCCTGTTTTAGCCATTCCCGGTTGATGAGGCTTGAGGCTACGATTACCTTTATAGGACATATCACTTAGAATGCTCATCGTCCACCTGACGATGTTCTGAAAACATTCAATCCATACAAGTTCGTTCCGGGTTCGAACAAAACCGAAGGCATTATCTCGTTACACTCATTGGAATCACCCTCAAAGTTAACGACAATAACCCTTGCACCCTGAATCACCATCTCGAATCTATAAGTACTATTCCGTCAAACTCATTACGGAATCACCCACAGAGTTATACTGACGTATAGCCCTTACACCTCGAGTCTTCACTCGCTCCACTTGGATTAACGACCTAACGTTTAATTGGAATCGATGTGGTTTTCGGATGTCCAAATATGGAAACCCGATCTCGGTCTCATCGAAAACCAAAGCGTGTCTTTTAGGTCCAAGCTGTTTTAAGTTTAAAACAATTCAATTCATTATCTAAATATACACAGATAGATAATCAACCTTATCATTATCAACAGATAATTCATATCAAAATCAGATAATCCATATTATCATCCAAAAGCAACCAATGCATCCATATCTTATACACTACTCATCTCATAACTGAGATTACAAACCATACCAGCCAACCAATACCATTCATCAAACATAAGCAATGTTCTAATGATCACACTTCCTATAATTAATTTAAGATGAATTAAGTTAATTACTCAATTTCTAATTAATTTAAAATGAATTAAATTAATTACTTCATCATTAAAATTCTGCTTAACTTAACCATCCCTTGATTTCAAATCAATTTATAAATCACCATCTTAATATTCATTTCAATTAATCATTACTGATTAACTATCCCTAATTACAATAAGTAATTAGTTTATAAGTTAATCACACAAGTTAATTACTTAAACCCTTTTTCAAATAATTAACTTGTAATTACTAAATTAATTGATTAACTAAAATTAATTATATTAATTATTTTTCATTATTAATTATACCTTAATTAATCAATTCCAAATTACATCATTAACTAATTAATTAATGATTACATTAAATCAATTTCTAAAATAAATTAATTACATAAGTAATTAATCTGAAATTAATCCACATATAAATATTAATCACTTATGATTAATAACCATTCAGTAATTAACACCTTAATTACTCATCCCATAATTAATTATTCTTAATTAATTATCTAAATTAATCCCCTTGATTAATTTCAAAGTAATTTTAAATCCAATTTACTTCTATATCAAATATCTTTAATTACATCCAGTAATTATTAATTAATTACTTCCTTAAGTAATTACAAATTCATAAATTACATAAAGTAATTATCAAACAATCAACAAATGTTTAAATTAATTTAACTTAATTAATCTAAACTAATTACCTTAATCAAATTAATTACACTAAGTAATTAATTCATTAATTACCTTCATTAAGTAATTAACAATTGATTATTATTAATTAATTAATCTAATTAATTATCAAAATTAATCACATTAATTAATTGTTAAATAATCTTAAGTTAATGACTTCATTAACATTTCTTAATTACTTAATTAAGAATTAACTTAAATTAATCATTATTAATTATTAATTAATTAATACCTAATTACAACTTAATTAATCACTAATTATTAATTAATTAAGTGTTAATTAAAATCTAATTTATCTCTAATCACTTGATTAAATAAATTTTAATCATAAATTAAAATTTAATTAATCATCCTTAATTATAGATTAATTAACCCTAATTAATTAATCTCAAATCTAATTAATTAAGTTAAAAAATCATTACTTACTTAATTAAACATCCACATAATTAATTAATTAAATAATTAATATTCATCTTAATTACCTTAATAATTAAATGAATCCAATCATTAAATTTTTATTTATCTTTTAGATAAACATTTCTTATTTAATTATACATTTAAAAACAAAATGTTTTTAAATTTACTTTAAATTCTATTTAACTTTATTTTAACCTAAGACTCAAATTTATCTTAAATAAGATTTTAAAACAATTCAAAACTTTTTATCATATATGTTAAAAGAAACATCTACTTTATTAATAAGTTTAAAAGGATTTAAATTTCAATTCAAATCAAATTCAAATCAATTAAAAAATTACTTTAAAATTTCAAAATTTAAATACAACTTCCAAACTCATTCTAGTTTTAACTCTTTAAAATTCTTCCTACAATCTACAACTTCAATTCAAATGCGTATCATTTTAATCATTTAAAAGCAATTTAAATTTAAACCTTTATTTTAAAAATCTGAAGTTTGAATTTTTAAATCTCAGATTCAAGAAAACTCAGTTTTGAATTCACTTTGAATTTCTAATTTAAATATTTAACCTTTCAATTCAAATACAAAACATATGTATTTACATTTGTGATTTTGAAAATCAAATTTAATATTTAAAAACATAAATGAATTTAAATCTCTGACAAACAAATTTGAATTCATATCCAAATTTCAGATTTTAAAAACTCAGAATAAATTTTCACCTGAAATTTTAAACTTTACCTTTACATTTAAAAAAACAGAAAAACAGTTTCTGTTTTATTTAAAAACCAAACTTTGAAATTTTCTGAATTTAAATTATTTCAAAGAAACCAGAATTCAAACTTATTTGAATTCATATTTGAATTCAGTTTTAAAATCCTAAGTTAAAACTTTAGTTTGCATTTATTTCAAATTTTATAAATCTGGAAACAGGTTTCCTGTTCCCTTTTTTTATTTAAACCAAACTTGAATTTCTTAATTCAAATGATTTCAAAATCAGAATTCAAACTAATTGAATTCATCTTTAGATTCAAGTTTAAATCCTAAGCTAAACTTTTAGTTTAAATTTAAACTTAACTTTTAATTTCAAAACTGCAAAATAGGTTTCTGTCCAAAAACTAAAACCTGAAACACTCATGAATCCCGAGCCATCATATAATTTAGTTCGAGTCAGAAGTTCATTTTCTTCGAGTCAGAACAAAAATTACCCGAGGAAATCCCGAGCAACAAAACCCTGCAACAAAAACATCAACCCCACCATCATCACCAACATGCACAACACTCCTGTGCAACCTTAAACCATCTCCGGCCACCTCTGACCATCATCTCTGGCCATCCCCCATCGATCAGAGACTACACTTCAACTTTAAACCCCCATATCCCCTGAATTCAACTTTATTTTAATTCAAGTTTTAAAACAAAACCTGGAACACTTTCCCCCTTCAGTGTCTAAGCTGTCATCACCAATTCCTCTCGCCACCTGTCATAAATCCCTCTGCAACTCTGGTGACAACTTCGTCAACCCATCATCTATTGACACGCCAATCGTGGTTGAACTCGATCAACTCAGGCGATCACATTCGAACCAAACACAGTGACTAAATAAAGCTAGGGTTCACACTGGAAAATCCCAAATCACTATCTCACAATTGAAATGCAATACAATTCAAAAAAATTCCTATAATCTTTGATGGCTATACAATCTCCTAGATCAAATTCACCCAAAACAATTTCAAGCTTTAACTATGCTTAGCTAATATGTAAGACACAGTAATTTCAAAACTGCATTTTGAATAGAGCATTAAAATTTGTAATTTTTTTTTAAAATCATGATTTAGTATGGTGATTTGATTTATAATTCTGAATTCATAAATTCTAAACTTGAAATTTCACCAATTTACTGATTGATCATCTGATTGTATATTCCAGAGCCAATCTATATTTTTTTTTTAACTTAAGTACAAATTTTAATCTGAATATTATAATGAAACAAACATATTTGTTTAAGTCATAAACTCAAATGAAGAATCAAATTAAAAGACAATAGGATTACATCTGACTGAAGCTTGAAATCAGAGAAATCAGGGATGCTTCAGGTAATCAATCACGCACACACATAAACATATTCATATATATATTCACAGCCTATTTATAATATAATTTCATATCTAAATCAAAGTATGCAATCAACTTTTACCTATTTAAAATCACAAAAATTTGAGTTACTCACCTTAAATAATAATGTAGAGCCCAGATTGAACATGCAGAACACCCTCTGTAATATGCTTTTTAAACTTGCGTCCAATTTAATGTCTTTAAACTTGTTTTAGAAGGTGCTTCCAGATTTGAAAATTCATGCATGCAGACATCTTTCCTTTCCAGATTCAATTGCATGTTGCTATGATCTAATTTTGCATGTTGCTATGATCTAATTTTGCATGTTCCAAAAGAACTGCAGGTTTTGTATTTTGGAGGATGCAGACTTATATTTTCGAGGAGTTGAATACAAGTTTGTTTGCTAGGCATTTGAATTTGCAGGTTTGAGGAGTTATTCACAGCTTGAAGAAAAAGCTTTGTATTTTGAAAATATTTTACAGAGAATGATTTGCAGGGAATTGTTGTGTAGGATTTTTCAGATTTTTTTGTTTTGGAATGAAAAATGAGAAAGAGGAGAAGAAATGAGTAAATGCAATGTTATAAAACTAAATTTTATGATTCATTAAAAACAAATAAAATATATAACTTGACACTTGTAAAAGAAATAGACACTTGTAAATTCTCATGTTCAAATTCATAACACATGTTCATTTAGGATTTTGAGATGCTTACACATGTATCTACAAGTAATTAGTAATTTAGATTAAGTGTTAAAGATAAATTAAACTTAATGATGCATGTTCATATTTAAATTGTATTTTAAATTTCAAATCAAATTTACAAATCAAAATTATCAATTAATAATTTAAAAAGAATAACACAAATATTTTGTAACATATTTTAATATACGACTTAAGTTAAAATGAAATTTTAAACCAGTAAAATATTTATCTTACATATTGAAAAATCATTTGGTTATTATATTAAATATTTTTGAAAATCTTAAATTAAAAATAAATCACAATTCCTATTTTCAAAATATTAAAATTATGCTATACTAATTTAACAACTTATCTATTTAAAATATATAAATACATATACATTATTAATTAGAAAATAAATTCATTAGCTTATTAAAAATAAATTCACAAATTAAATATTTAAATAAAGAAGATTATTAAATCAAATCAAATTTATTAACAAAAATTATCAATTCAATATAAATTTAAACACAGATTATTAAATTTATATTGTCCAAAATTTCCGGGATATTACAATCCTTCCCCCTTAAAAGAATTTCGCCCCCGAAATTTAAAACAAAGGTAATTTAATAATCTATTAAAAGATTTTATTTTAAAACACAGCATATGTTAATCATATGCCAACAACCAAAGCAACCAATTCACACAATCAGAACAAATCTAATTATCCAAAAGAATTTTGGACAAAACTTTACGAGTTTCCCCGGTATATATATATCGGGATACTCGCTCTATAAAATCCAATCAATCAATACTACTAAACTATAGAGATCCTAACAACAATTCTTTACAGAATATCATACTACAAACGAGTCTAACTCAACAAACAATCCATCCTAAACTGCTGGTTCTACAACCAGAAATATCAAACACATACTCCTTCCGAGATACGTGAGACACCCTGAATCCCGGTTATCCAAACTGGCAATTCAACTCTAGAGAACCAAACACTGATCTTACCTAACACAGAAGAAACCAAAACACTACGGAGCTAGCTTCAGACCCTCCAAATCTTATAGCTCCATGGATCAGAGAATAACTTATCTCAAATCAAATCTCCGATTCCAGAATCCAAATTTCTCCGTCTCTTATCCATAAATACTCTTCGGACGATCCTAGGCTACCAACATCACTCCTAATCAGCTCAACTCTTGCTGATTCCAAAAGAAACAGACTGAATCAAAAACAATCCAATGATCTCCTCAAGATCACTCAAAAATCAAGAACACGCCTTGCTTCTCAACAATAGAAGACAGAACAAACTTCTCCTTATCCGGAAAAGACAAAACAGAAACACCCAAACTGCTTCCGCTGCACAACTCTGATCCGAAACAGAAGAAAATGCTGACGAACAGCACAAGCACAGACTAAACAACCTAGCACAGAAATATGGTTCCACAGATCCATAAGAAAACTCAGATGTTTCTCCGAAACCAGAGTTACTTCACCAACTTCTATCTCAAGGAACCATCCATCTACTAACTGAACCACCTGTAACAATCCTGAAAAGAAAACTCGATCTCCAGATGCTAACAAACTTCTGATTTCCTGGAAGAAATCCGGACAATCTCCAACAATCCAAAGAATATACTATCGCAAGTCACTTTTGCGATCAACTCAGCCTAAATCCAAAGAAAACTGCTCTCTCTTTAGCAAACAGAACAGCTTATGTTGGCCTAGCCAACTTTCCAGAGAAACGGATCCACTCTACTGCTTCTGAACTCCACTTCAGAAAAACTACTCAGCCAGAAGACTCCCTATCGACTCAGAATACTCTGCTAAACTCAGCCACATCACTGGCAGATTCACTTCTTACTCTTGTTCCAAAGAAATATCTTCGGAAATATCCATAGTCACTACATCTCCTCATGCAGCTACTAATTCTTGAGATATCAAGATACCATCACTTGCTTGCTTCTGCCCTAACGACAGGTCCAAACTCAATTCTGCACTTCAAAGATGAACTCCGAACCTTAACAGGTTACCTTCAGAGATCGATGAAGTCTTTTATCACAACAGAACTCACTCATGACGGTATTAGGTCTACAGTCTCGACCAATACACTCCAACCTCATCCATCAAACTCCAACCAATGGTAGTTGTGTTACACACACTTCTACCTCATCTACCTTTATAACTTATATTGGAAAAACCTGAACGGGTAATCCAACAAATAGGTAGAACCAATTTTATATATATATATATATATATATATATATCTGTGTGTATATTAAAAATACAAATACGCTCTCTCAAGATAGACACCCCTACAGAGCCTAGGTATTCACTCAACCTAACGCTCTGATACCAAGTGAGACGACCCGACTTTCCACTTTCGGAAAATCGCATAATCCTTAAGAAAGAAAGGGATAGAAAAGAGAAAAGAAAGAAGAGAAAGAAGAAACAACACAAGAATCTCAACAGCGGAACGAATAAATTATATTAATAACATAAGTATAACATAGTATACAACAAATATCAGAGTTACACAGACATATACAACACATACTAGACAGTTATAAACACCTGTCTAGTTATTACAAGTCAATCACAATACAGAAACACTCAGAGATACCAACACAGCGGAACTATATAACTATACGCAGAAGCCTCCTACTCCATATTCTCCTCCACAATTCGTCAAAGCTAACCTGAATTCCCTTGACTACTCATAAAAATTTTGAGTACCCAAGAGTTTATAAGAACAAAATAATCTCCGGGTCAGACATGGGTCTGGTGTGAGTAACAGGTTAAAGTTGCTTAACTTTTTAAAAACCTTTTAAGAAAGGTATCACGTAAGACTTCCCGCACATAAACATGGAAAAGTTTTTACCTTACACTAACCAAAACATTTGATAGGAAATCCGATGATATTATAATAGGGTCTAGCGTTTTCAAATAAATAAGAAATAGCCGAAATTGTTACATTATTAAATTCCAGCTACTAGCCACAAAAGTGGGTAATACAATCAAAACCGTTGGCACTTATTGGATTTTGGATTCCATACAATGGCAGGGCTACTGGGGTACCGCCCGTCACAGTACGTGGCCTAGATCGCCGTACCGAGGATTACTCCCAATCCCCTACAACACAAAGCCGGACCCATTCCTTACTGAACAGTTCCGAATAAGACAACCCTCATGATCAACCGTCCACACAGCCGAAATATAAAGGGACCTCTAGACGGGTAAATCTTACTGTCCAGTGGTTGCGACCCACGAAGCTTTGCTGCACCTCCCCTGTTTTAGCCATTCCCGGTTGATGAGGCTTGAGGCTACGATTACCTTTATAGGACATATCACTTAGAATGCTCATCGTCCACCTGACGATGTTCTGAAAACATTCAATCCATACAAGTTCATTCCGGGTTCGAACGAAACCGAAGGTATTATCTCGTTACACTCATTTTGGAATCACCCTCAAAGTTAACGACAATAACCCTTGCACTCTGAATCACCATCTCGAATCTATAAGTACTATTCCGTCAAACTCATTACGGAATCACCCACAGAGTTATACTGACGTATAGCCCTTACACCTCGAGTCTTCACTCGCTCCACTTGGATTAACGACCTAACGTTTAATTGGAATCGATGTGGTTTTCGGATGTCCAAATATGGAAACCCGATCCCGGTCTCATCGAAATCCAAAGCGTGTCTTTTAGGTCCAAGTTGTTTTAAGTTTAAAACAATTCAATTCATTATCTAAATATACACAGATAGATAATTCACAACACAATAGATAATCAACCTTATCATTATCAACAGATAATTCATATCATAATCAGATAATCCATATTATCATCCAAAAGCAACCAATGCATCCATATCTCATACACTACTCATCTCATAACTGAGATTACAAACCATACCAGGCAACCAATACCATTCATCAAACATAAGCAATGATCTAATGATCACACTTCCTATATGTAATTTAAAATGAATTATTTCTAATTAATTTAAAATGAATTAAATTAATTACTTCATCATTAAAATTCTGCTTAACTTAACCATCCCTTGATTTCAAATCAATTTATAAATCACCATCTTAATATTCATTTCAATTAATCATTACTGATTAACAATCCCTAATTATAATAAGTAATTAGTTTATAAGTTAATCACACAAGTTAATTACTTAAACCCTTTTTCAAATAATTAACTTGTAATTACTAAATTAATTGATTAACTAAAATTAATTACATTAATTATTTTTCATTATTAATTATACCTTAATTAATCAATTCCAAATTACATCATTAACTAATTAATTAATGACTACATTTAATCAATTTCTAAAATAAATTAATTACATAAGTAATTAATCTGAAATTAATCCACATATAAATATTAATCACTTATGATTAATAACCATTCAGTAATTAACTACTTTAATTACTCATCCCATATTTAATTATTCTTAATTAATTATCTAAATTAATCCCCTTGATTAATTTCAAAGTAATTTTAAATCCAATTTACTTCTATACCAGATATCTTTAATTACATCCTGTAATTATTAATTAATTACTTCCTTAAGTAATTACAAATTCATAAATTACATAAAGTAATTATCAAACAATCAACAAATGTTTAAATTAATTTAACTTAATTAATCTAAACTAGTTACCTTAATCAAATTAATTGCACTAAGTAATTAATTCATTAATTACCTTCATTAAGTAATTAACAATTGATTATTATTAATTAATTAATTTAATTAATTATCAAAATTAATCACATTAATTAATTGTTAAATAATCTTAAGTTAATGACTTCATTAACATTTCTTAATTACTTAATTAAGAATTAACTTAAATTAATCATTATTAATTACAATTAATTAATACCTAATTACAACTTAATTAATCACTAATTATTAATTAATTAAGTGTTAATTAAAATCTAATTTATCTCTAATCACTTGATTAAATAAATTTTAATCATAAATTAAAATTTAATTAATCATCCTTAATTATAGATTAATTAACCCTAATTAATTAATCTCAAATCTAATTAATTAACTTGAAAAAAATCATTACTTACTTAATTAAACATCCACATAATTAATTAATTAAATAATAAATATTCATCTTAGTTACCTTAATAATTAAATGAATCCAATCATTAAATTTTTATTTATCTTTTAGATAAACATTTCTTATTTAATTATACATTTAAAAATAAAATGTTTTTAAATTTACTTTAAATTCTATTTAACTTTATTTTACCTAAGACTCAAATTTATCTTAAATAAGATTTTAAAACAATTCAAAACTTTTTATCATATTTGTTAAAAGAAACATCTACTTTATTAATAAGTTTAAAAGGATTTAAATTTCAATTCAAATCAAATTCAAATCAATTTAAAAATTACTTTAAAATTTCAAAATTTAAATACAACTTCCAAACTCATTCTAGTTTTAACTCTTTAAAATTCTTCCTACAATGTACAACTTCAATTCAAATGCATATCATTTTAATCATTTAAAAGCAATTTAAATTTAAACCTTTATTTTAAAAATCTGAAGTTTGAATTTTTAAATCCCAGATTTAAATAAACTCAGTTTTGAATTCACTTTGAATTTCTAATTTAAATATTTAACCTTTCAATTCAAATACAAAACATATATGCATTTACACTTGTGAGTTTGAAAATCAAATTTAAAATTTAAAAACATAAATGAATTTAAATCTCTGACAAACAAATTTGAATTCATATCCAAATTTCAGATTTTAAAAGCTCAGAATAAATTTACACCTGAAATTTTAAACTTTACCTTTACATTTAAAAAAAACAGAAAAACAGTTTCTGTTTTATTTAAAAACCAAACTTTGAAATTTTTTGAATTTAAATTATTTCATAGAAACCAGAATTCAAACTTATTTGAATTCATATTTGAATTCAGTTTTAAAATCCTAAGTTAAAACTTTAGTTTGCATTTATTTCAAATTTTATAAATCTGGAAACAGGTTTCCTGTTCCCTTTTTTTATTTAAACCAAACTTGAATTTCTTAATTCAAATGATTTCAAAATCAGAATTCAAACTAATTGAATTCATCTTTAGATTCAGGTTTAAATCCTAAGCTAAACTTTTAGTTTATATTTAAACTTAACTTTTAATTTCAAAACCGCAAAACAGGTTTCTTTCCAAAAACTAAAACCTGAAACACTCATGAATCCCGAGCCACCATATAATTTACTTCGAGTCGGAAGTTCATTTTCTTCGAGTCAGAACAAAAATTACCCGAGGAAATCCCGAGCAACAAAACCCTGCAACCAAAACATCAACCCCACCATCATCACCAACATGCACAACACTCCTGTGCACCCTTAAACCATCTCCGGCCACCTCTGACCATCATCTCTGGCCATCCCCCATCGATCAGTGACTACACTACAACTTTAAACCCCCAGATCCCCTGAATTCAACTTTATTTTAATTCAAGTTTTAAAACAAAACCTGGAACACTTTCCCCCTTCAGTGTCTAACCTGTCATCACCAATTCCTCTCGCCACCTGTCATAAATCCCTCTGCAACTCTGGTGACAACTTCGTCAACCCATCATCTATTGACATGCCAATCGTGGTTGAACTCGATCAACTCAGGCGATCACATTCGAACCAAACACAGTGACTAAATAAAGCTAGGGTTCACACTGGAAAATCCCAAATCACTATCTCACAATTGAATTGCAATACAATTCAAAAAAATTCCGATAATCTTTGATGGCTATACAATCTCCTAAATCAAATTCACCCAAAACAATTTCAAGCTTTAACTATGCTTAGCTAATATGAAAGACATGGTAATTTCAAAACTGCATTTTGAATAGAGCATTAAAATTTGTAATTTTTTTTTAAAATCATGATTTAGTATGGTGATTTGATTTATAATTCTGAATTCATAAATTCTAAACTTGAAATTTCACCAATTTACTGATTGATCATCTGATTGTAAATTCCAGAGCCATTCTATATTTTTTTTACAAATTTTAATCTGAATATTATAATGAAACAAACATATTTGTTTAAGTCATAAACTCAAATGAAGAATCAAATTAAAAGACAATAGGATTACATCTGACTGAAGCTTGAAATCAGAGAAATCAGGGAAGCTTCAGGTAATCAATCATGCACTCACATAAAAATTTTCATATATATGTATATATATATATATATATATATATATATATATATATATATATATATATATTCACTGCCTATTTATAATATAATTTCATATCTAAATCAAAGTATGCAATCAACTTTTACCTATTTAAAATCTTAAATATTTGAGTTACTCACCTTAAATAAAAATGCAGAGCCCAGATTGAACATGCAGAACACCCTCTGTAATATGCTTTTTAAACTTGCATCCAATTTAATGTCTTTAAACTTTTTTTGAAAGGTGCTTCCAGATTTTAAAATTCATGCATGCAGACATCTTTCCTTTCCAGATTCAATTGCATGTTGCTATGATCTAATTTTGAATGTTCCAGAAGAACTGCAGGTTTTGTATTTTGGAGGATGCAGACTTGTATTTTCGAGGAGTTGAATGCAAGTTTCTTTGCTAGGCATTTGAATTTGCAGGTTTGAGGAGTAATTCACAGCTTGAAGAAAAAGCTTTCCATTTTGAAAATATTTTACAGAGAACGATTTGCAGGGAATTGTTGTGCAGGATTTTTCAGATTTCTTTGTTTTGGAATGAAAAATGAGAAAGAGGAGAAGAAATGAGTAAATGCAATGTTATAAAAATAAATTTTATGATTCATTAAAAACAAATAAAAGATATAACTTGACACTTGTAAAAGAAATAGACACTTGTAAATTCTCATGTCCAAATTCATAACACATGTTCATTTAGGATTTTAAGATGCTTACACATGTATCTACAAGTAATTAGTAATTTAGATTAAGTGTTAAAGATAAATTAGACTTAATGAATGCATGTTCGTATTTAAATTGTATTTTAAATTTTAAATCAAATTTACAAATCAAAATTATCAATTAATAATTTAAAAAGAATAACATAAATATTTTGTGACATATTTTAATATACAACTTAAGTTAAAATGAAATTTTAAACCAATAAAATATTTATCTTACATATTGAAAAATCATTTGGTTATTATATTAAATATTTTTGAAAATCTTAAATTAAAAATAAATCACAATTCCTATTTTCAAAATATTAAAATTATGCTATACTAATTTAACAACTTATCTATTTAAAATATATAAATACATATACATTATTAATTAGAAAATAAATTCATTAGCTTATTAAAAATAAATTCACAAATTAAATATTTAAATAAAGAAGATTATTAAATCAAATCAAATTTATTAAAAAAAATTATCAATTCAATATAAATTTAAACACAGATTATTAAATTTATATTGTCCAAAATTTTCGAGATATTACAATATCCATATGTTTTTAAGTATTGCGCTCACTATTCGGTTTAGCCGGGAGAGGACCTTGTGTCATATAACCCATTCCGAATGGTGATACGACGTTATGGATAGCAATTGAAGACCGGTGGTGAAGACTGGATACTTTTGAAAACAAATGGGTTTCTTGTCGAATGTCTCTGCATCGGCTGATCGCCGGTATAGAGATTCGAGCACCCATTGTGATGGGAAGTCCGGACGTGGTTCGAAATTATCCGGATTTGCAAGGGCTTCTTCAGAAGTGCCTTCGGTTCTGTTCAAACCTGGAATGGAGTTGTATGGATTGTGTGTCTGACGTTACACCTTGAGATGTAAAACTGGTTTCTATCAAATACATTTCTATTTGGTGGCGGAGATTTTTTCTCTTAGCTTAACACCCTTCTCTGAGACGTACGAGGTCAGAGGTTATGTAGTTGATGGTTACCAGTGATACATTCCCAATTTGGTAATGTGGCATACGAAGGGCTGCTGATCATTGTTGATCAAAGCATGGCTTTTGTGAAAAGCGTAGCTTTGTGAATGAGACTTCGTCGAACTTCACAACTCGGAATGGTCGAAACAGGAAGAATGCGGCAAGGTTATTCCGGGGTAGCGCCCCTTGAGAGTATGTTCATTTCCTTCTGGATAGAGGTGGTATCATGGTATGGAGCCTAGATACTTAACCTATATGGTTGCTGCAAATTTATTACTTTGTGGTTGTTGGTAAATCCAGGGATAAAAGTTGGTTACGACCGAGGGATGGCATACTCGTGTCAGTAGTTACCTAGTTACAGAGGTAACCCTGCCTTATGTTGGTAGAGGTCTGGTTAGGTTCTCAGGGCGTACCTCCAGAGGCGTACCCGTGTGGCCCAGGAAGTTCCTTAGCCTGACCATTTGTTGGAAATCCAAAGAAACAATACGAGCCCTGTATGGTTTTAGTTGTAGAACCTGCCATTTAAAATGGTAGCTATAGCTGGCATAATATAATGGTACCTATGCTGGCTAAGATTAATATTATATTTTCGAAATGATTTTCTACACCGTGCACTTATAATAATAATATAAAAGAAATTTTCTCGTATCAAGCATTTTTGACTATCATAAGGAGAAATCTCCTCCAAGTCTGCGTTTGCATTGTTTGTGTGGCGGGAGGCCTTATGGTAGTTTCATTTTCTTAAAAGCATTGCGGTTTTCAACTTAAAATTTCTTTTGTTTGTTTTAAAAGACCAAACTGTTTTATTTGCTCATACCAGTCACATGACTGACCCGAAGTTTATTGTTCCTTTCCTAAACTCTGGGTGCCACTATTTTCGACACGGGCAGTCTAGAGTTAGGTTTTTCAGATAGTAGATATAGATATCGATCCAGTAGCTTTCATCTTTCTCTTTATAATCCTTTGGAGATCTTGGATATTGGAGTCTTTGGATTCACCGGACGAGACTTTCTTATCTTGGTGCAAATTGATGGTGGTTCGAGCTATTTTTGGATTGGTGCTTTGGAGTTAGAGTTGTTGTTGCTATTTGAGTTTTTGTTTTCCGCTGCTAGTTCATTTGTTATTCCGCTGTAGCATTGTTATCTTGTATCTCTGATATTGATTCCTATTGTACCATTGTTGTATCGAATGTTGTATATCAATGATATTCATTTCTTTTTCTTCCGCTGTGTCGTTATCCTTAATTGTGTTATAAGCTCCAGCGAACCAGATTCGACGTTTGGATCTGCGGCATTGGAATACAAGTGTCGTATTCGGTGCCGATTTTCAAAGGTCGAGTCAGGGTCGTTACACAGGCATGTTGGCAACTCCTTTTTTTGGTGATATATATATATATATATATATATATATGTACATGTATGCTCTCCTCTAATTTAGAGGATCACACTTTTCTCTCAAAAATAAAACATCTATGTGTAAATTGTCTTTATCTACTTAAGATAAATTTGCAGCAAAATGACAAACCAAAAACTATTTTTTGGAAAATGATAAGCTTATTGGAACAAACTATACCAATTAGATATGAGAAACTAATGTCGTACTCATGTACGAGCATTTATGATCGTCTATCACTAAACCTTTAAAAGAAAACCTTTGAATATTTTTCTTTATGTTTTGAACATTATTTATGGAACAAGTTGAGATTGTATATAGTTTTCATTGTGATAATAGTGTTATGGGAAAAAAAATTGGTGGAAATAAAATTTGCATTGGTGTTTTAATAATGGAATTTATGTACTCGATTTAAGTCATATGTGTTGTTAATAAATTTTCTATTGACAATAATAATAGTTACTTATGGTACTATTGGCTAGGTCATATTAGCAATAAAAGATTACACAAATCGAAAACTAAAGGTTTTCTACCTTTGTTTGATTATGATCAATTGACAACTATGAGCATACCATAAAGGAACAATTACCAAAAACCTTTTCAAGGGGAAGAATGAAAGAGTTGACAAACTCTTGAGCCTTATACATAGTGATGTATGTGGCCTAATGCCCACATTAGCAAATGATAGTCCAACTTACTTTGTAATTTTTATTGATGATTTCTCGAGACTAGGATATGTATATCTTATGAAGTATGAACCTTTTGTCTATGAGAAACTTAAAAGAGTATAAGAATAAGGTTGAAAATCAAAGGAATCATAAAATTAAAATACTCCAATCAAATCGAGCAGATCAGCATGTCTGATAAGAGCTCCAATTGTACTTGATGAATAATAGGATTATCTCTTAGATTAGTCCACCATATACTCTACAATACAATGGTGCTTTCGAAAGAAGGAATTAAACCCTATTAGATATTGTTTGCTCCATGATGAGTAAGGCCGAGTTACCTCTTTCTTATTGGGGATATGAGCTGGAAATTGCAGCGTATATGATAAACTTATTACCCACTAAATTTTTGTCTAAGATGCCATATGACGTGGGAAGAAACATCACTTCAATTCGACAGGTGGGGTTGTTTGGTCCACATTAAGAATGTTGCCTCGAATAAACTTGGTGCAAGATCAGTGTTATGTAAACTTATAGCATATCCCAAAAGTTCTATGTAAATATTTTCTATAACACCGAGAAGCAAAATGTAATTTTTCCTAACCTGTTGACTTTTTAGAAAAAGAATTTCTATCAAAAGAAATTAACCACATAGTAGTATACTTGAATGAGGTCCAATAAGTAAATACAAAGGCTGAAGCAGTAGAAGAATCAAATTCATCATTATGCGAAAACACGCAACCTATTAGAGGTTTTGAATCTCACACACCAAAGAGATACTACAATATTGCATGAAAGGCAAGAAAGCGCACTGTGTCGTAGAAGATGACACTTCTATCTCAATACAATAATCAATATAGAGTAAGTACTCTACAGTTTGGCTTGAAGCTATGAAATCCAAGATGGATTCCATGTATGATAACAAGGTTGGAATTTAGATGAAGAACCTGAAGGGATGAAGCCCATCTAGTTTCAAATGGTTTTTCAAGAGAAAACAAAATGCAAATGGAAAGGTAGAGACCTATAAGGTAGGATAGTTACAAAAGAATTTCGTCGGATTCAAGACATTGATTAAGATGAAATGTTTTCGCCTATAGTCATGCTTAAGTCCATACGGGTAATGCTTGTAACGACCACATACCATGACTAAGAAATATAGCAAATGGATTTAAAAGCGACATTTCTAAATGGTTGCTTCTAAGAGACTATCTACATGTCGTAGCCGAGTGTTTCGATGTTAGAGGGAAAGGAAAGCAAATCATTAAGATTAATTTATTGTCTTAAACAAGCTTCATGGATTTAGAAAAATTGCTTTGATAAAGTGATCAAAAAGTCTAGTTTTTATCAGAGTAACGAGGAAGGTTGTGCATGTCAAAAAGAAAAGGGAAGTATTATAGCATTCCTAGTCATGTATTTACTCCTGATTGGCAAAGACAATACATTGCTGCAATTGGTGAAAGCATGGTGGTCCAAGAACTTCTCTATAAAGGATTTAGAAGAAGCAACCTATATACTTGGTACTAGGAACTAAAGATAGAACCAAGTGGTTTTTGGGATTATCCCAATCCTTATATATAGATACCATACTGGAAAGGTTCGGCATAGAAAATTCCAAGTGCGAAAATGTTCCAAAACAATTTGGAATCATCCTTTATAAGAAGGATGCTCGTCATATTGCTGGGGAGAAGGTGCATATGAAGAGAATACAATGTGCATCCACACTTGGTTCCATCATGTACTCTATGCTATTACTATACCAAATATAGCCTATGCATTAGGATGCATAAGCCGAATCAGTCTAATCCTGGAGAAAACATTGACGAATGAAATGCATTCTTATATATTTAAGAAATACTAAAAATTTGCTCGTTGTATATGGGAATGGAGAACTACTTATGAAGCAGTATACAGATTCCATCTTTTAGAGCAATACCAATGATAGTAAATTGGTATATGGTTATGTATTGACACTGAAAGAAGGAGCGGCCGGTTGGAAAAATTACAAGCAAGAGATAGAAGCTGATTCAACGATGGAGGCCAGGTATATCGTCCTTAAAGAAGGGATCTAGATGTACAGGTATATGACTAAGCTAGGAGTGTTTACAAATATTGAGAAACCGATAGCATTCTTATGTAACAATAATGTCGTGATGTGGATCGCAAAAGAACCAAAATCTCACAAGAAGTCAAGGCACATTCTTGGAAAATTCTACCAATAAAAGAGTTTGTCGGTAACATGTTGTGATATAAAGTGTAGACACAAAGGACAGCAATGAAAATCCATTCATGAAGGGGCAAACTCGATGGTTTCTAAGTAAACTAACTAAAGGGATGGAATTGATATTCCATAATTGGCCCCAAGTGCAAGCGGGAGATTGAAAGATTTAGGACATGCCCTAGTGGAAATTCTGAAATTTGTAATAAATTATTAATTCTGTAACAAAATCTCATTTTAAATAAGTTTGTTTGTTTGCTATGATATATTTGTTTATTATGATATATTAAATAAATAAATAATTTAATTATATTTAATAGAAAATATTTAAATAATATGTTATGCAATAATAACTACAAGGAGATGTAATTATGAGAAAATAATATATATCATTTTAAATATTCATGGTCAAGATACTTCGGAAAGGACATCAATATATCATACGAGACCAAAGTACGAATGCTTTCCAAATATTAGGCAGTGCGTTACTGATTGTTGGGGGCCACCAAGTGGTTACGACTGGTAGTTACTAGATAATTATGGAATGAATTGCCCTAGAGTTTCCTGTTGGTTACAATCAACTAGGTCAAACATGAAATCTTTAGTGATGATATTACATAGTTCTCTCGACTTGAGAATACTGTTTAACTTCAACGCTGATGCTCCACTTTGATTGTAGTAAAATCATGGCATAGCGACCATCAAGCGACTGTAGTTAGTTTTGAGTTAAATCATTGGAAGTGAAACACTATTTAATAGAGAATTTGTCTCCTCGGTTATATGAGGTTAGTATCATGGTCAACTATAGTCAATTCAAAGTCAAAATTTATGGTTACTAACACGGTTAATAATAAATGTTATTGTTGAACCAAGGACTTTATTTATTGACTCACCAAATTGAATGTGGATGATATTGGAATTTCGATCAAAACTAAATTCCTTAAATCTAAAGTGATAGAGTGTTGACGAAGAGAATTAAAGTAACTAATCGTTACGATAAGGAACCACTTAAAATTGTAAAATTGGATTACCAATGAGATTTGTAAGCGATGAATTAAGTCAAACTATTACACTACTAGCTAAGATAACATGTGAATATCGGCATTTAATTTGTTAAAATATTAAAAGTTGCCTAATTTCACACCCATGAGTTGCACAACTGAATCTATTTTTATAATTGATTTATAATAGTTATAGACCAATTAAATTAATAGATATTTGCGAAATAATAATTATGATTTTTTTATTGCATGCATGTGTTTAGTAGCATGGAATAACCTCTAGATTTGATAAGGGTGATATAAGTAGTTTATTGGGTGTGTAAGTAAAAGTTATGTACATGCATATTGATATACAATATGGATAAGGATTTAAATTGAATAAATTATTAAATAGGTTAAGTGGGTTTATTGGTCCATCATAGACTCTGTTCTTGGTGGCTAGAGATGATGGAAAGAGTAGATCTTTGTTTTTGAATTATTAAGAGAGAATTATGCAAGAAATTTCTCTCTAGATCTTACGATATATTCAGAGTTTATCCTCCACTTTTAGCCTCCTCCCTCTTCATCAGTTGACCGTAAAGCATCCCCTTCCTTTCTCTCTATTTTTTTTGCTTTACTCACTACCAATCAGCTAAATATTAGGAGATATGATGTTTGCATGCTTACTATTTATAACAGAAGGTGTAGATCCGATAAATCAAGGAGATTATCCGATGGATGTGTGGTTTTATGACCTACTCTTAAGGTAAAAAATTCATCAATTATTTTGCTATGATCTCTATGTATTGTATTAACAACATCACCCTTTTCATATAAATTATAGCCTCTTGGTCTTATATTAGTTAGAAATTTTGACATTTGATTTATGTGAATGGTATTACCATTACAATTTGCAATTGATGTAAAAAATAAATCATATACGTGTAAAATGTTTCGGCTAGAAAAAAATGATTTTGATTTAAATTGATTTAAATTATATATATAAATAATATTATATCTTTAATTTACAAAATATAGTTTAGTATCCAAAGGTTAATTTTTAAATTAAGCTAAAGTAAATTATTTGTTAGAAAAATTGGATTCGAAAATTTAAAAAAGATTCTTGACAGAATTAATTTAAAATAAAATAAATATATATGTATAATTTATTTACATATATACACATTTATTTTAATTATGTATTTTATAAATAACTATAATAATTTAAATTTTGGTTACTATTTAAAAAACATATTTTCGTTGTCGACACATATATACACGCTCACATGCACATACATACTTAAATATACAAATTATATATATATATAAACATATATAAATCATTAAATAAATGTAAATATTTGAAATAAATATTTTATAGCTTTAGTTTTGAATTTGATTTTATTATATATATATATATATATATATTTGTGTGTGTAAACGTACCGTGAAGTCAACATTATGATATTAAAATTTGAATTTTATATTTTAGATATAACTTTAAATTTGTATCTTACAATGTCTAATTTAGATATTTAAATTTTAATTTGAAATTTGAAATTAAGGATTTAGTCACATTTTATATTATACCTTTTATAAATAAAATTAATAGATATTTTGATAAGCTAGCCGGCTTTAAAATGGGTCGTGCCATTGTATAACTAGGGGGAAAACAGGTGTTTTGCATATGCACAGAACAGCTAAATAGTTACAAGGCGCTCGAAAGAAATAGAAAATAAAGCATAGGAGCAGGGCAAAGTTGCTAAAACTACTCATCACATAGGTCTACACGCTCTTCGGAGAAGAGACGCCAGAACCAACAATAGACGACTGGCCAAAAACATAAACACATCCAGAGAAAAGTGCTGAGAGGTGCGGATCATACCCTTCATCATCAGGTGAGTAAATATATTTCCTATCACAAGTGAGTAAATATTTTGATAATTTATATGTTCATAAATATATAGGTATGTGTGTATCTATTTTAAAATTAAGAACAATATTTTTTATTTGGTTAATTAACATATATGTAAATGCTAAGTATATACATAGTATATGTAAATACCAACATCTATTTATGTATAGATTTAACCATGTACACCCTCTTCTATGTTGCATGTGCACATTATACATAAACGAGTATATAACGATATACTCATATAAATTATATAAAATCCTCAATTAAATTCATTAGTTAAATAACTATAAAAATTAAATTAATCTGTGACGACCCGGAATTTCTAAGCATTAAAAATCAGAAAATTAAATTGATTTTAAATATTTAAAAGTTAAGTTTTAACTCGAATTTCAAATGTCAATACTTATTGGATAATTAATTATTGAATTAAATAATTTAAAATTGGGTAAAATATGAAAACTGGGATTTTAAAACTGTTAAAACTTATTTGAAGACTTATAAAATTTATATTGATAGCATTGAAGAAAATTGAAGAGTTAATTGAATTTAAAAATAGCCGTCCGAGGCACAATCTCGGAATTTGACGAAACCAGTTCCATTGGATCCGTAATATTGAATTATTATCGGATTTCAAATTTCGTATGGATCAGAGTTACTGTGTGACAGTACGATATGTAAACGTGTTGAAATTAAATCGAAAATTTAAAAAATATATATACTGGTTGACTGGTCAAAGTCCGTCTTTTACAACTTGTATATGACCTAACTTATTTGAGCATGCTTAGATATCGGCTATCACCCTCTTGCAAACGAGATATGTTATAATTAACTAATATTATAAATCGTTACGTCAAACTTTTTTTTCCTTTAGCCGACCTAACTTGTACGAGAAGCCTCACTCCTTCGTTTTAAACCCCACATACTTTATCTTCCTTCAAAAAAAAATGGTCGCTTCCTCTTTAAAATAAATCGAATTCATTCTGTCCTCTTCAAATGACTGTTCTTCCTTCGTTAATCAACGTCGCCGCTTTCCACTTCCATCAGTTCACGATTTAAAGAATCTCGAATCGAATCGCGTGTCCCCTTTGAATCCAAATTGGTTTGTCAAGGTCAATATAGCCTCTCGAGCTTGGCATCGAGGCACACGAGCTTGGCCGAGGTCATGACAGTGAGGAAGGGGAGAGGCGGCAGTAGGGTTTGCGTACGCGCGCTCGTGAAGGATTGGGAGGGGGCGATGTGCTCAGATTTTGATGTAGTCATCGGAGACGTGGAGGTTAGGGTTTGCGTGAAGGCTTGGTGGAAGGCTATTCGATGCTGGAATGTGAGGGAGGCGATTTGGGGATGGCAGGTCTTGGCGATCGCGATTTGGGGATGTAGGTTAGTTGTGGATGTCAATCGTGGCGAGGTCAGTGAATATCGAGTTTTGGACTAGAGGTAGCTATGCTCAATCTAGGCCTTAGTTTGAGCAGCAGGTAAATTCTGTTTTGATTCGAATATATTAAAATGGTAAGAAAAGAAAAAAAAAAGAAAAGAAAAGAGAATTATACATACAGGTTAGAAGAGAAGTATGTTGAAGTAGAATATAAAACAATTTATTTATCTTTACATAAAGATTTATGTAGATGTGTGTAAACTGTAAAACAAAACAAAAAAAGATAGTCTATATATGGATATAATTTTGAAGGTAGAAATTTAAATGGAAATATAGATTATTTTATAAGTATAAGTATATGCGTGGTTAGTTTTAAAAGAAAAACGAAATGGATAAATATATACATAGATATTTTAATTCACAAGTTATTTTAAAATAAATTATTAAGGTGATTTATTCGTAAGTTAATCTATTTAATTATTTTTGTAACTTAATTTGTATTTGTCCAGAAAATTAGTCTAAATAAAATAATTGGTTAACTAAATTTATTTAATGGTAATTTACCCTTCGAGTAGTTCAAATGTTAATAAAACATCTTATGTTTATTCAAGGTCAGAAATCATGGAATAAAATCGAGAATGAAGTGGATTGCAAATTTAAGGGGCAAAGGTGAGTTAATCTCACTCAGCTGAATTTAATTTAAATTTAAATGATTAAATTGAAATAATTGGTTGAATGGTTGAATTGATTGATGTGCTTTAGTCTGGTATATTTTGGAATGGACATTATGTTGTGCTAACGTTTGTGGATGCAGGGAAAACATGTTGGAGGGATCCAACTGGACCCCCCGACATTTATTTAAAATTATTTAATAGCCTCTGTTATGATTATTTAATATTCTATGGTGAATTGTATTGGAATATTAAATGCTCTGGTTCGATTGGATATGTTTGGCTATAATGAATCACCAAAAATATATAAATTGAATTTTTGGAAAGAAAATAAAAGAAGTGAATTTGTAAGTGAAATAATTATAGAAAACTTGAATGAATTAAGAATGAATTGGAAAGAAACAGGAGTAGTATTAAAATACTAATAAATAATTTTGAGTATGAAAAGAATTTTGAATAAATAGAAATTTATAAATTGTAAACTCAAGTTATATTAAGTAAAGGAATAAAGAATTATTTAAAACTTTAAAGTTTAAATTTATTTAAAGAATAAAGAAGTAACTTGAGAAATCTAAGAACTTGTATTTTCAGTTAAAAGTAATTTAACTCATAATTAAGGAAATAAAATCTAAAATTAATGAATTTTGAAATAGAAAGGAAGAAAATTGGAATTCAATTTGGAAATTGATTGAAGTGATAGAAATTTGAATTTCAAGAAGAATGTGAAGGGAAGTATATTTCCCTGGATAGCCAAGTACGTTTTTAAAGAAAATTTAAATATAAGATAAAAGTTTAATGTGGTTTTAAAAAGCATATTTTAGAAATTTTATTATTTCTGAATGTTTAAAATTCATAAGTAAATGTTTTTCAAATATATTATTGTAATAACTATTTAAATGTGACTTAGTATTTTATTCTTAAGAGTGAAAACCTAGTTTTATATTTTATAAAGTAACCTTATTTTCAAAAATCATATAGTATGTATTTTTATTAAATTATTGAAGTAGTTTTTAAAATGAATGTTTTAAAATATAATTCAAAGTAAAGTGTTTTTAATTTATTTTAGAAATCTTAAGTTTTGTGCTTGGTGATTTCAGTGGAAATTGAAATTATTTGGGAAATTGATTCTGAGAACGGAAGATAGTTTTAAAACTGTTTTCAAAAGGGTTTGAAAAGTAGAAATATATCTTGTGAAGATATTTTTGAGGGAAATAAATAATTCGGGAAAATTAATTATTGTTTGATGGATGTTTGTGAATGTTAATTGATAGTTAAATAACCGACTATCAATATTGGCCAGCTGCATTGATCGTTTCGAAGAGACCGGGATCGAGATTTATTTCTCGAAAACCACTTCGATCCGGTTTGTACGTTTCGTGCGAAAAACGTGTTCGGAGTCGAAGATGGAGCAGTGAAGTGCAAGGGCTAGTCGCTACTAATCCTGTGGATATTTCCAAAATGGATGTAGTAGGAATAGTGCCTTCGGTTCCGTTCGAACCCAGGACGGACTTGTATGGATGAATGCTTGCGAAACATCGTCAGGTGGGCGATGGGCATTCTAAGTGAAACGTTCTAAAGGTAACGCTTGCCTCAAGCCTCATCAACAGGGAATGACTGAAAATCAGGGGATATGCAGCAAGGCTAGGTGGGTAGCACCCAAGCAGGGTGAGGTCATTCCAGTCTAGATGTCCCTTTTTATTTTTCGGCTTAGTGGGCGGTTGCTGATCCCAACCGCGGGGTGATCTCACTCGGGACTGTCCAGTAAGGGATGGTTCCGGCCTTGGGTTGCAAGGGATGAAGGGAGTAATCCTCGGTATGGTGATCTAAGCCCCGTACTGTGACAGGTGGTACCCCAGTGCCTAGTCATTAGTTGGAAATCCATTCTCCCTACAAGCCTTGTACGAGTTTTGTTTGTATTACCCACTCTGTGGCTAGTAGCTGGAATTTAATAATGTAACAATTTCGGCTATTTTATAAGTATTTGTATATAGACCCTATTATAATATCAGAGGATTTCTATAAAAATTGTTTTAGCTATCGTAAGGTAAAAACCCGACATGTTTATTTGTGGTGTGGTCTTACGAGATGCTTTTGTTTCAAAGGATTTTTGAACTTTAAAAATCAATTGGGTGCGATTTTCTCACGCTGGTATTCCAGACTGACTCGGGTATTATTTAACTTTAATGCTCGGGTCAGAATGAGTATTTTAGAGTTCAGGATATGATGTTGTGGGGCTCAGAAGACGAGCAGGATGACGATACGTACTCTCGTACTTGTTTATATATATATATATATATATATATATTCCGCTGTGTTGTGTAGCTGTGTGTCCAGTTGTATGTTATTGATGTGAGCCGTGATTGATGTACTATGATGATGTAATATATGTAAACAGATATAATTGATTTTGAGTAAAGATCATTTATTATCTATTATATTTTATCCCGCTGCGATGGTTAGATTCTGTTGTTGTTTTCGATTTTCTTCTTTTACCTCTTCTTCTTTAACCCAATGGTTCGTATTTCTGTATAACTTGAGTTGATTGTTGTAGAATAGTTTTGACTCAAGGGGTACGGATTTGCGGGTCGTTACTGTGGTATCAGAGCTTAGGTTGGTGATAACCTTGGCTTTGGTGGGAATTACTCATAGAATAGAGTCCATAGTACTCTAGAATGAGTTTGAGAGTATTAATAGATATGAGCGCGTATTTGTTAGTGAATATAAAATTGTTTTTTATTGTGTAGACATATCTGTTGAGTGTTTATGGATTCTGGTCGATATATGGGACGCCATGTTATCGATGGGGATTTCTAAACTCTTAAACAAGATAAACCGGCACAGTATTGTTTTAAATTGGGTAAATGAAATAATTTTATCGAAATTATTTTTGTATATAAAGGAAATAATTTTTCTTAAATCATTATAGCATATATGGATGCTTGGTTGATAGAAAGTGATAATATTTAATTATTATCATTTTGGTAAGAGAATTGAATAAGAAATTGAAATAATAACCAAAGATTAAGAAATAAATTCATATACAAATGAAATTGGTAAGTATAAATTATTAATGTAACTTATAGTGTGATTAATAATTAAAATAAGATAAAATTCCAAAGTAATGTTTGAATATAAATTCAAAGAATTTGGAATTTGGGAAACAAATTGGAAATTTAAATTTCCTTTGAATTTAAAAATATTTCTAGAAGTTCCAGAGTAATGTTTTGGATGGATTTCAAATTTGGAGTTTTGGGAAAATTTTGAATCGGATTTGAATCTGGAGAGTTTGGACTATTTGAAGGGATTTTATAAAGAAAATAAAAGCATTGAACTCTTTTGGTCACTAGAAAATAACTTCGGTGATGACTGCAGCATCATCGATGTTCATTTTCGAGTTTCCAGAAGAGAAATTGCTACCAAATTGTTTTGAATTGGAATTGTTTGCAAAGGGTGAATTTTATTTTAGAAATGCAAGGAATTTTGGATATAGAAGGTTTTAAAGGGAATTTTGAAATGTTGAAAGGTTGTTTTAAACTTTGGGATTTGTTGAAATAAATTCAACGTTGTAAGTAAAGTGAAACTGAGTACTGGAATTTAAAATTGAATTGTGTGAATTTATGTGGAATGGGAAAATTAGTCAGGATGGACTAAAGATAATTAATGTTTGGAAATAAATTTATTGGTTAAATAATGAATTGATGAATGAATAAATGGATCAGATAATGTACTTATAAAGAGAAGTTGATATTAATAAGAAAGGACTGAAAATTTTAATTCAACAAATAAAATTTAACTTAAGTGAATGGAAGTGAAGGAAATATATTTGAATTTAACTTGAGATAAGTTAAATAAAATTTAAACTTAAATTAAATTAAATTGGATATAAAGGTGAAATGTAAAATTTCTTATAATTGCATAAAGAAATTCATATTCTCAAGTCATTAAGTGTTATAATTTGAACTTGTAAATGGAAATGGACTTCAGTAAGCAATCTTAACTCTTGAATGGAAGTAAAATTTGAATTCGTTAATGGAAAGAGTTGAATGGGGTTGCAAATTCAAAACTTAACTATAAATGAGATGTAAAGTGTAATGAAGCAAAGTGAGGATATATAAAGGTGGATGTTCTTAAGTTGGCAAATAGTTCTTGAACTTATGCATGGGAAAATGAAATTTGTTTTGACAATGGAATTGAAATTAAATTTCAGTTGTGTGATAAATAATATTGAAAGAAATTTAGATTTTATTTAAAGGAGAAAAAAAAGGGTAGAAAATTAAATTTGCTAAATGAAATAATTGGGAATGTATCAAATAAAAAAAATGTAAATGGATTAAAATAGCAATGGTTTGAATGTGCAATTAAAATCCAAATAAGTGAAGATAGCCTAGAAAATAGCCAGGAAATAAATGGAATGAGTTGAATCTGGGAAGTTAAATTTTATAATAACCAATCAAATGAAATTTGCAGATTTAAAATGGGATAGGATTAGAATAAAATCTAGTTAAATTGAAAGGAGAAAATTTACTTGTAAAATGAAAATGAGTTTAAGTGTAAAATTTGAATAAATTGAGGTTAATGGACTTAGGTTAAATGAATGAAGGAAAGTTGAATTGAATTCAACTTAAACTAAATTTAATGTTATTGGATTGGATTTAAATCAAGTGAAGATAGATAATATTTAAGGAAATGAAAATTCAGAATGGAATTGGTTTTAAACTCGAGTTAAATGAAATAAATTGGATTATGAGAGGAATGGTTGAATTGTAAATAAAATGCAAGTAAGTAGAACTGATTTGAAGTGGCATTGTTATTAATATAATACAATTCAGAAATAAATTATCGGATGTGAATTAGAATTGATATTGGATGCAATAAATATACCAACTAAATTTAAAAATGGATTGGAGTTAAAAATAAATTTAATTGAAATCCATTCAAATTGATTTTAAAACACAAGTAATCATTTATTCACTTGGATATTGGCAAAACTGCATAAAATAAATCTTCGTTTGACGCAAGTAAAGAAAATTAAGATTCTATTAGTTTATAGAAGTTAAATAAATTGATTTTTAGATCAACTGGATTAAATATGAGTTTGTTTTACTAAAATGAATTGAATGAAAGAAATTTAGTGGTAAACATTTGAATTGAATGAAGTTGTATATAAATAGGTTGTGAGCAATTTAAATTAATGTTGGAACCCTATAAAATTGCTTATAAGTGTTGTTTAATCTACATGGTTTATTAAAACTGGAATGTTTGTAAGTTAAAAATGCAAAATGTTGTTAAGTTGCATGATTTGGCACTTACGTGTTTAAATTGAGTAAGTACAGGTACCTGGAAGCCGTGAGGCTGGATTGGGTTGTGCTATATGCTAAAAATAATAAGCCGTTTGCTTAAAATGCTAAATAAGGTAGCCTACGCAATAAAAATAGGAAATATGAACTTTTTTTGGTTTTTCCGACCGGGTAGGTCGATGTATATATATTTATCTCTTTTGTCAAATTGCAAAAGCTCCTCCGTACAAAGGACACTCTGCCAAAAAATTTCAGAAATTTTGGGAGTTAAATTTTTTTTGAAAATTTGGATAATGTATTACCGACAAAACAATTTCATAACTAGAAATTAAAATAAGTTGGTGAATGAAACTAATTAAAATAATGGCATGAATTAGTAATAAATGACAAATAAAATTTAACATTTGGAGTTGAAAATAAATTGAATTCGTATGGAAATGAAAGAATCAATTGAATAGAAATTGATATAAACTGAAGTGGTAAAACGGAAATAAATAAAGAAACATATAAAATGCTTATGTTAACTTAAGTAAGGAATGGTCAATTCTTAATTGGAAATGAATACTATCAATGTAATTTAAGTCAATATTGGAATGAATAGATATTGGCATTTTGTGAAAAAGTGGATCAAATGTTTTGGAATGTTGTGAATGGATACTAGTGTTAAGCAGGTATGCAGGTATTTTAAAGGGAAAAGAAAACTGGGTTTGATATCAAAAGATAAAATTTGAAATGCTCGGAAAAAAAAGGTATGTATTTAAATTTGGTATGATATTTGATTGGGATTTGGATTTGGATTGAGCCACTTGGCCTTTTGTTTTCTTTTTGAATTTGGAAGGCCGTAGAGCCATTTTGTAGTTGTACCGAGCTAGCCGCGCAAAGGAGACGCTGGCGAAATTTTTCGGAAATTTAGGGAGTTAGAAATTTTGAAAATTTTTGATAATTCAAAATTTGGTTTTAAAGTGAAACTCGAATGGTTAAACAAATGGTATGGTTTGGAATTAGGGAAAGATTTGGAGGTTAATAAGTATGATAATGGATCTTTTATAAAAAGATAGTTGGTAAGTTGTTGAATTGTTAGAAACTGTTTGGTTTTGGAAAAGTAACGGGTTTTGGATCATTCTTCCTAACTAGTAATTTTGGGGACGAAATTCTTTTAAGGGGGGAGGAATGTGACGACCCGGAATTTCTAAGCATTAAAAATCAGAAAATTAAATTGATTTTAAATATTTAAAAGTTAAGTTTTAACTCGAATTTCAAATGTCAATACTTATTGGATAATTAATTATTGAATTAAATAATTTAAAATTGGGTAAAATATGAAAAATGGGATTTTAAACCTGTTAAAACTTATTTGAAGACTTATAAAATTTATATTGATAGCATTGAAGAAAATAGAAGAGTTAAATTGAATTTAAAAATAGCCGTCCGAGGCACAGTCTCGGAATTCGACGAAACTAGTTCCATTGGATCCGTAATATTGAATTATTATCGGATTTCAAATTTCGTACGGATCAGAGTTATTGTGTGACAGTACGATATGTAAACGTGTTGAAATTAATTCGAAAATTTAAAAAATATATATACTGGTTGACTGGTCAAAGTCCGTCTTTTACAACTTGTATATGACCTAACTTATTTGAGCATGCTTAGATATCGGCTATCACCCTCTTGCAAACGAGATATGTTATAATTAACTAATATTATAAATCGTTAGGTCAAACTATTTTTTCCTTTAGTCGACCTACCTTGTACGAGAAGCCTCACTCCTTCGTTTTAAACCCCACATACTTTATCTTCCTTCCAAAAAAAATGGTCGCTTCCTCTGTAAAATAAATCGAATTCGTTCCGTCCTCTTCAAATGACTATTCTTCCTTCCTTAATCAACGTCGCTGCTTTCCACTTCCATCGGTTCACGATTTAAAGAATCTCGAATCGAATCGCGTGTCCCCTTTGAATCCAGATCGGTTCGTCAAGGTCAATATAGCCTCTCGAGCTCGGCATCGAGGCACACGAGCTTGGCCGAGGTCATGACAGCGAGGAAGGGGAGAGGCGACAGTAGGGTTTGCATACGCGCGCTCATGAAGGATTGGGAGGGGGGCGATGTGCTCAGATTTTGATGTAGTCATCGGAGACGTGGAGGTTAGGGTTTGCGTGAAGGCTTGGTGGAAGGCTGTTCGATGCTGGAATGTGAAAGAGGCGATTTGGGGATGGCAGGTCTTGGCCATCGCGATTTGGGGATGTAGGTTAGTTGTGGATGTCAATCGTGGTGAGGTTAGTGAAGATCGAGTTTTGGACTAGCGGTAGCTATGCTCAATCTAGGCCTTAGTTTGAGCAGCAGGTAAATTCTGTTTTGATTCGAATATATTAAAATGGTAAAAAAAGAAAAAGAAAAAAAGAAAAAAAAAGAGAATTATACATACAGGTTAGAAGAGAAGTATGTTGAAGTAGAATATAAAACAATTTATTTATCTTTACTTAAAGATTTATGTAGATGTGTGCAAACTGTAAAACAAAAAAAAAAAGATAGTCTATATATGGATATAATTTGAAGGTAGAAATTTAAATGGCAATATAGATTATTTTATAAGTATAAGTATATGCGTGGGTAGTTTTAAAATAAAAACGAAATGGATAAATATAAACATAGATATTTTAATTCACAAGTTATTTTAAAATAAATTATTAAGGTGATTTATTTGTAAGTTAATCTATTTAATTATTTTTGTAACTTAATTTGTATTTGTCCAGAAAATTAGTCTAAATAAAATAATTGGTTAACTAAATTTATTTAATGGTAATTTACCCTTCGAGTAGTTCAAATGTTAATAAAACATCTAATGTTTATTCAAGGTCAGAAATCGTGGAATAAAATCGAGAATGAAGTGGATTGAAAATTTAAGGGGCAAAGGTGAGTTAATCTCACTCAGCTGAATTTAATTTAAATTTAAATGATTAAATTGAAATAATTGGTTGAATGGTTGAATTGATTGATGTGCTTTAGTCTGGTATATTTTGGAATGGATATTATGTTGTGCTAACGTTTGTGGATGCAGGGAAAACAGGTCGGAGGGATCCAACTGGACCACCCGACATTTATTTAAAATTATTTAATAGCTTCTGTTATGATTATTTAATATTCTATGGTGAATTGTATTGGAATATTAAATGCTCTGGTTTGATTGGATATGTTTGGGTATAATGAATCACCAAAAACATATAAATTGAATTTTTGGAAAGAAAATAAAAGAAGTGAATTTGTAAGCGAAATAATTATAGAAAACTTGAATGAATTAAGAATGAATTGGAAAGAAACAGGAGTAGTATTAAAATACTAATAAATAATTTTGAGTATGAAAAGAATTTTGAATAAATAGAAATTTATAAATTGTAAACTCAAGTTATATTAAGTAAAGGAATAAAGAATTATTTAAAACTTTAAAGTTTAAATTTATTTAAAGAATAAAGAAGTAACTTGAGAAATCTAAGAACTTGTATTTTCAGTTAAAAGTAATTTAACTCATAATTAAGGAAACAATATCTAAAATTAATGGATTTTGAAATAGAAAGGAAGAAAATTGGAATTCAATTTGGAAATTGATTCAAGTGATAGAAATTAGAATTTCAAGAAGAATGTGAAGGGAAGTATATTTCCCTGGATAGCCAAGTACGTTTTTAAAGAAAATTTAAATATAAGATAAAAGATTAATGTGGTTTTAAAAAGCATATTTTAGAAATTTTATTATTTCTGAATGTTTAAAATTCATAAGTAAATATTTTTCAAATCTATTATTGTAATAACTATTTAAATGTGACTTAGTATTTTATTCTTAAGAGTGAAAACCTAGTTTTATATTTTATAAAGTAACCTTATTTTCAAAAATCATATAGTATGTATTTTTAGTAAATTATTGAAGTAGTTTTTAAAATGAATGTTTTAAAATATATTTCAAAGTAAAGTGTTTTTAAATTTATATTAGAAATCTTAAGTTTTGTGCTTGGCGATTTCAGTGGAAATAGAAATTATTTGGGAAATTGATTCTGAGAAAGGAAGATAGTTTTAAAACTGTTTTCAAAAGGGTTTGAAAAGTAGAAATATATCTTGTGAAGATATTTTTGAGGGAAATAAATAATTCGGGAAAATTATTTATTGTTTGATGGATGTTTGTGAATGTTAATTGATAGTTAAATAACCGACTATCAATATTGGCCAACTGCGTTGATCGTTTCGAAGAGACCGGGATCGAGATTTATTTCTCGAAAACCACTTCGATCCGGTTTGTACGTTTCGTGCGAAAAACGTGTTCGGAGTCGAAGATGGAGCAGTGAAGTGCAAGGGCTAGTCGCTACTAATCCTGAGGATATTTCCAAAATGGATGTAGTAAGAATAGTGCCTTCGGTTCCGTTCGAACCTGGGACGGACTTGTATGGATGAATGCTTACGAAACATCGTCAGGTGGGCGATGGGCATTCTAAGTGAAACGTTCTAAAGGTAACGCTTAGCGTCAACCCTCATCAAGCGGGAATGACTGAAAATCAGGGGATATGTAGCAAGGATAGGTGGATAGCACCCAAACAGGGTGAGGTCATTCCAGTCTAGATGTCCCTTTTTATTTTTCGGCTTAGTGGGCGGTTGCTGATCCCAACCGCGGGGTGATCTCACTCGGGACTGTCCAGTAAGGGATGGTTCCGGCCTTGTGTTGCAGGGGATGAAGGGAGTAATCCTCGGTACGGTGATCTAGGCCCCGTACTGTGACAGGTGGTACCCCAGTGCCTAGTCATTAGTTGGAAATCCATTCTCCCTACGAGCCTTATACGAGTTTTGTTTGTATTACCCACTCTGTGGCTAGTAGCTGGAATTTAATAATGTAACAATTTTGGCTATTTTATAAGTATTTGTATATAGACCCTATTATAAGATCAGAGGATTTCTATAAAAAAAAATTAGCTATCGTAAGGTAAAAACCCGACATGTTTATTTGTGGCGTGGTCTTACGAGATGCTTTTCTTTCAAAGGATTTTTGAACTTTAAAAATCAATTGGGTGTGATTTTCTCACGCTGGTATTCCAGACTGACTCGGGTATTATTTAACTGTAATGCTCGGGTCAGACCGAGTATTATAGAATTCAGGATATGATGCTGTGAGGCTCAGGAGACGAGCATGATGACGATACGTACTCTCGTACTTGTTTATATATATATTCCGCTGTGTTGTGTAGCTGTGTATCCAGTTGTATGTTATTGATGTGAGCCGTGATTGATGTACTCTGATGATGTAATATATGTAAACAGATATAATTGATTTTGAGTAAAGATCATTTATTATCTATTATATTTTATCCCGCTGCGATGGTTAGATTCTGTTGTTTTTTTCAATTTTCTTCTTCTACCTCTTCTTCTTTAACCCAATGGTTCGTATTTCTGTACAACTTGAGTTGATTGTTGTAGAATAGTGTTGACTCAAGGGGTACTGATTTGCGGGTCGTTACATAATCTGATTTTATATAAATTAACTAGATTGGATCCAATGCAAACCTTCAGACTTCGTAGGTCATAATGATTCGAAATAGTATGTTTTTTGAAATCTACCTTTTTCTCCCGCTTTCAACAATCACGTTCTAATAAGTAGTCCACTTCGACTATAGTTTAAATCTTGCATAGCCATCTATCAAGCGACTATAGTTTGTTTTGAATTAAAGCATTATAAGTGAAGTACTATATAATAGAGAATTCATTTACATAGTTATATGAGGTTAGAGATCTACTATGGTCAACTCAACTAAGGCCAAATAGAACAGTTGATAATAATTTTATTATTCTGCAAACATTTTTTGGACTAAGTAAGTTCAATGTGGATAATATTTGAATTTTAAGAAATACAAAATTCCATGCATCTTATTATGTTATATTGTTGGCGAAGAGAACGTATGTAATCTATTGTCACAATTGGTACCGCTTAAGATAAAATAAATTATGATTGTACGGAGAAGATTTGTAATTGATGATCACACCACTAGCTAATGTGATGTGTGAATGGTAGTATTTGAATTTTTCAATATTAATCGACAATTGAATTCACAACTCTAAGCCTCCTAGCCACATTTGTGCATTCTTCGAAAAGCTATGTGATTTAATTAGCTTATAGAATATTGTAAGTTAATTCAATTATTTAATGTTGGATAAAAATTAACTAAAAATTAATTGATATTTGAGTGTTGTTAGCAATTATTTGGATGTACATAAGTTTATATATATACACGTATTGATATGATATCAGTATATATTTAAATGGATTTTAAGTATTATTAATTGTTTAATGGGCTTTTGAAAATAATGATCCATATGATGGAATGATGTGGCCGGCCATATTAGAGAGAAAGGACGGAATAAGGATGAGATATGATTGTCAATTGATTAGGGAATTAAAAGCGAAAGTTTAAAGCAGTAATTGGAATGGTATTTATTCTCTCCTTAAAATAAAATCCTCTCACTCCTTACTTTATGTAACAACCCGTTGATTCAATTAATTTTAAATTAATTATAAATGGAATTTTTAATTAAAAGGTGAACTGGGTGTTGAATTTATAACTATTGCAATGGTCTTTCCAAGTCATTCGGTTTGTTATATAATTTTGATAGATTTGGAGTTGCATTTGTGAAATAGAGGCGAAATAGTGTTTTAATAGCATACGTAGTTATTTTAGGCCAAATCGGGTACACGGTCCATAACCTAGCTGAAGTGAGAGTATAAATGAGGCCACCAAACCCTAACTGTTATCTCTATCTTCATTTTTCTACGCAAATCTTGAAATCCTCTGTAATCTTCTTTTAATAGAGACCATTTCCAATTACCTTCACTAATTACAAAATATGCCAAATCACAAATCAACTCGAAAGTAGCCTTGTGATATATCGTTTAATACGACGCAATGACATGAACATAGTGGTGAAGTTTGAATTTTTCAAGATTAGATTAGTTTTTTTTGAATATTTGACAGAAGGTGTGGAATTACTGAAAAATCCAAAGCTGTCAATTCTAGGGCTTTTGATTCAATGGTGAAACGGCAATCGATCGACGATCGAGATGTAACTTAGCTTAAGGGATAGAAAATGGTATGCATTCACAATGGCCGATTGTCTTAGATGTCAATAAGATGGTCAAAACAATTTGTAAAAAGGGAAAAACCCTAGGGGCAGCGGCCTAGGAGCATTGTAGATGGCCAGACTTGGGCCATGGGCGAAGGCGGTGATAAAGGAGATGGCAGTGAGGTTGGATCTAAGCAAAGTAGTGTGTGGTGGTGGCAAACGACAGTTAAAGTTGGCATTTAGGTGGGGTTGGTGTGCAGCATGAAGCGTGAGAGGGACATGTCAATTTTAAATGTAGGCCTCTGCTTTTTTTAACTTAAAAATTAATTCCTGAATCTTAAAACCTTCATAAATTTTGTATACGAACTTCGATTCATGCGCGGTTTCTTTTATTGGAGTCATGGTACAATTTCAGACAATTCATCACTAGGCTTATAAAATTTTGAGGCTGTTTGCAAAAATGTGTTGTGGTGGTTTATTGATTTTAATTAATAAAGGTTTAAAATATCTAAATGCATATACATTGATGAAAATTTATAGTTATTAGTATATGTTGTGTTATGTTGATGAATATTTGGATATTGTGAATATTTTGGGTATGTTGTGCCTTATTAATAATTTATTGTTGATTATTGTATTGTTAATGTATTTAGCTGAAATAAGATGGGTTAAATTGTGTAATAAGGGAAAATTAGATTAAAAAAGGATAAACGAGGTTATTTACGCTTTTGTATGATGTTTGTAAATAAGGGTAGTTTAGTGAATTAAATGAAATTAAAGGAAGAAATTTAATAGGGTTATTATTTATGAATTTCTGGGAAATTCATAAATAATAATGGAAAATATATTTCAAACTAAATTTGAACTATTTATTATTATTATTTCTTAAAGTGAGATTTTATAAATAATAAAATGGTTTTTTGGGAAAATTACAATATTTTGAGTAAATGACAAAATTTTTGATTTTATGATATTTATAGTATGAGATATTATTCTATTATTTGGGTAATAAAATTTGATGTTGAATATTACTACTTTTGATTTAAAATACGATTTTACAGGGTATTTGGAAAAATGGAGTACGATAAAGGATTTCATAAGTATATAACCATTTTTAAGAAGTATTATTGTTTATGATGCAATAAATAAATGAATATTTTAAAATAAACAATAATAAAATGATTTTATACTTAAGAGGATAATGGATATAAATATATAATTTAGATAATTATTAAATGTGTAGTTAATTGTCGATGTAATTATCACACATATTTTATGTTTGATGGTCGTATCACACTTGATGAGTGTGCAATATTTTACCATTATTGCTACTAAACGAAGGATAGTTAATTATGGTTATTTAATGATGGATGTTATGTTACTAATATTGGTTGGATTGTTACACATTTGACAATATTTAGGTTTTGTTACTATTATGGGGTGATTAGTATACATTGGATGATTTAGACTTACACTGATGATGTATTACTATAGTTGATGACTAGTATATATGTAACTATATTTATATTGCTTTCTTATTTGATGATCGAGGTTGTTACTATGTGTTGTTGATGTTAAATGCTTAAATATGCTATTGTTTTTATTACCCATATTATGATTTGTTATGGTGGATGAGTATGAAGGTTGTTTTCTGCTTTTATTATTTGCATTGGTTGTATTCGTTGCAATGGTTGAAATAGTTGCATTGGTTGCATTGATTGCATTAATTGCACGGATGTTATGGTTTTTATGTACTAGCAAGTATTTGGATGCATGAGAAGAGTATGAAACAGGACTATGTAGGCTTGATACCACAAAATGGGTACGCATGCAATTTTTTCCTATGCAATAGCTATCGAGCCTATGGCCGTAGTGTATAGAGTTAGGAGCAGTCAAGATCTAGTTGAAGCTTGTTTCCTTTTTTATCATATGTATATTTGTGTATTTGTAAGTTTGTACGTGGAAGCAAAGAAGAGAACAAAAGATCAGGAACAGGTCATATCCACGGTATGACTTGGAACATCTCTTGCATCTTAGCTACATAATTCTTATTTGAAATTGAGTAGTTGATGCATTAAAATATGTATTGTATCTGATGCATTGAATTCATGTAATAATTAATTCTCGAAGTGATATTTCCATCTAAATTATGCTTTGAGGTTTTCCCTTTTCGTTTATTGCTTTAGAATTTTTTGATTTTTATCTATCCACGGTCCACTACTTTTAATTTTTGAAATTAGTTGTAAACGTATTTTTACGTCTTTCATAATTGATTTTGAATGTTAAAAAAAGGGAGTCGTCACTATAACAACCCGTACCTTCATGGGCCCAAATTTTGACAAAAATCAAAACCTAAGTCCATCAAAGCAAAGATCGTTGGATTTGGTATCTTACAAATAAGCACGAACATCATTAGAGATTGATAGAAATCTAAAGTCATAGTAGAAACAATAATAGATAAGAATATAGACTATGACAACTACCTTGGATTTTATGGTATTCCTTGGATAGCAGACTTTCGCATAGCATCGAGCATGAAAGAAAGAAGACTTCTCCAATAACAAAGCACATCTTGCTCTAATCACCTATTCCTCTAAATTCTATCATGTGGGTTGTAATAAGAATGGGTAAGAACAACGTTCTGATGACTGGAAAAAATTTAAATTGTCTATAAGACGTCTAATAACTATTTCCATGGTGGTTTCCTATCAATTTTGTCAATGGTCAGTGGGTCCTAGCTATAAGACCTCTAACCACTATTTAAGGCTTCTAACATTTAATGTCCAACTATTACCGCGTTTATTGCTAATAAAACTGTAGTCGTGTAATAAACAGTACCCAAGCCACTTAATACCTTTTATTGGAAAATAGGCAGACTTTGATCATTTAAGACATTAACTAACGCTGGCCCCGTCATTTAAGACCTATCCCTAAGGCGTGCTCCTAAATGGTACTGTTATTGTTACGGCCTTAGCAATGTAACAAACTATACCCAAGCCACTTAATACTTCTCAATATAAAATAGGCAGACCTGGTCATTTAAGACCTACTTCTAGAAGCGTGCCCCTATGGAGATATCCCTCGTTGCTCCTAATTCTAAATTCGTGCCATTTAATAATTTCTAATTAAGAGAGGAAGCCCAATCTCTCAGGTCGTCAGGGGTCAGTGGATTAATGATATCTAACATTAGTAGTAAGTACACCAGACTGCTGGTTGCCTCAAAGTTATGGGCTGTAACGACCCTGCTTTTTGGACAGTTTAAACCGACGATCAAATACTCATGTCGATTCCAAACCATTCAAAAGGGCAGATAGTTATTGGGGTAAATAAGAAAAGAAAAGAAAAGAAATAAAGGAAATGAAACAACACAGAATCTCGCAGCGGAACGATAAAATATAATAGTCAAATAAACAGTTCATGAAGCTATCTACTATACTTTGACAATTATTTATACAACATTTATCAGAGTTTATACATATACAACAGAACAATTAAATAATGCAGCAGATAACATGATGCAAGGGTAATAATAGTAATAGTATACCAAATCTTCGTCTTCATCCTCCAGAATAGATCTTCAAAAATCTGAAAACTCAGGACTGACCCGAGCGTAATGAAAAGACAAAACACTCGAGTCAGGACTAAATACCCTTATGAAAGTTAAATCAATCGTAAATAAATATGAGTGTAACGGCGTCGAAGATGTTTACGGGGTTTGACATCTCCTATCCAGTGTCAACGTGTGTGCAATAACTTAAGAGATGTTACGGGATTTTCCATCTCCTAAGGATCCGTTAACTATCTACTATATAGTAATATACGCTAAGTAGATAATGCCCATCAGTAATATAAAGTATCAAAATAGCGTTAAGGCGTTACCATAATCCCCCTTAAAACATTTTATATTCCCAAAAGCATATACAAGACCGTAGTTTCCCCAAAACCGGAAGTCACCAGAGGGCAATCCATATACTCAAGGTACAAATCAAAACGTAGTGGTCGCGAATAGGATAATCAGTATGACAAGGTACATGAGGCGATACCAACTAGGATACTAGTAGTTGCGTGATCCGGACTGATGTTGGGCATAGCCAGCAGCTACCCCAACACCGCGAAACAACACTCCGAAATCAAGGGGTGCACCCAAATCGCATCACAAATGTAATAGATATGGTATCGAAGAAGTGTGTCCGCTAGAGGTGGCGAACCTCAATGGCCCGGCGCGGCTCCTGTTTTAGTCATGTCAAGGGTCATCCAATATCGTTCTCTTTCTTCAGTCAACGCGTTCACCAAACCATCCACTTCATTCTGGATCAACACTCCGCGTATAATAGTTATTAAAGTGGTGTTCGGTATCGACAGAAAGTATGTCCATATCCGATCCCGGTCTCTTTAATAACTACGGATTATTACACCGTTGGCTCTTTTACATTTCAAATCGATTCATAACTGATATCAAAATATCATATTCGCTTCAAAATCAAATCCATTTCAAATATCGTCATAGCCATTCAAAATATAAGGTTCCGTTTCAAAATCATTTTCGCATCAATATCTCATTTCGTTTCCAAAATCATTTCGAATTTCAATTTAGGTTGCAACTTCATTTAACTCAATTCGTATTTTAAATTCAAGGTTTAAATATAAACATTCCACTCTATTGACCAGCTTAGAATTTTAGAAAATAGTTTTAAGTAGTTTAAAAGTAGTTTACATAATTTAAATAGTTAAAATACTTAAAATCTTAAAATGGATTTGAAATAGATAAATTAGTTTAAAGAAATTTAAATTTGGGTTAAGTAGATTTAAAATAGATTAAAATAGTTTAAGTATTCAAAAATGGTTTATATAACTGAGTAATTTGGAAACGAAATAAAATAGCTTCAAAACCAATCCAATTACATCTTCCCAATTCAAATCAATTTCAATTTTCATTCTACCGATTTCAATTTCGATTTCAATTCGATTCAACGTCAACTTTGACTTCAAATTTATTCAATTTTATATCCACTTCCAATTAATTCAACTTCAATTTATATCGATTTAGAGCTTGGTTTTTCAAAATATCCATTTAGAACACTTACAAGATTATCCATCAATATACTAGTTTAAATCCAAATTTCAAACATGGTTCGATCCCAAGCTCGATTTCAAAATATCGCTTATATCTCACTTTTACTTAATTATCCTTCAATACTCAAATTTAAATCTAAATTTCAAATATGATTCAATTTCAAGCTCAATTCCAAAATATCATTTTTATGTTCCTTTTACGTAGTAATACTCAAAGTTCGAAATAATGTTCAATCTTTAAATCAAATAGATTTTCGAAATTCAAACATATCCCAAATTTTATTCTCAAAGTCTCAACTTAAATTATTTAACAATTTTCTTTTACCAAAATTTATTTCAACATTCCAAACTCAATTTCCCGATAAATTCGATTCCTATAAATTTACTTCTATTTATAACTTTTAAATCGAACATTTAAATAAATTTCAAATCGACGATTTCAAAAATTATTAACTTAGCCAATTTGGTGTCCGTACATAATTTTCTATCCTATGGCCAAGTAGTTATTTATTTCAATTATATGTCAGGAATGAATATATATTACTTAAATTAAATCACAGTATCATATGTATGCATAACAGGATATATATAAGCAAATAAACATCCAAACATTCAATTATCAACCAATAGCATCCATCAAAATACATCATCCAATAAACAATACAATTCATGGCAATTTCATAGTTATCGATGTCAGGTAATAAAATCGCAATTCAATTTCAATTTTAAATTTCGATTTTAACTGTCATTTAAATTTCAACTGTTAATTCGAATGACAATCTATATGACAATTAAATTTCATCAAACAACGACAAATAAAATCATAACACTTCATGATATCAAATTTAACTGGCATAAAGATATTTAGTACGTTGTGAGCGTTATAAAACACTCACCTTGATTTTTACGATTTTAAATCAAATCGAACGACGTTCGATTTAATCCTAAATTTTCTCTAGCTCTAAACGATTCCAATCCAGCTCCATTGCGTAGTGCTCGACAAAACGAACCCGACGCAACTGGTTTCGTGAAATTCCGACCTCGCATCAAAAAGTTATACAGTTTTAAAGTTTGAACGGATTAATATAAATTAATTTACACCTTTATTTTATTCAATTTTGAACCTTAGATAATCACAGCCGTTAGATCCAAACCTCCCCCCATCAGGACCGTGCGCTTCCCTCCCCCTTCTCCTTTCTCTTTCACGCGTGCGTTCCTAGCTTGCTCACGAACAAATGAACCCAACCATCACACTTAGGGTTTAAGGCCACACCTCATACCATTGTTTTTAACTCGATCAGATAGTGTCATCCTGACCGCCTTCGCACCCTCTTCCACCGGCCGCGAGCATGAGAAGCTCGACCTTGTTTATGCCTCGAAGTTCGCGCTCAAACTACAGGCCGACGCGGCCCCCTAGGTCTCAGATCGTCGCTCCAAATCCAATCACAGCCGTTGATATCGAAGAACTCGATGCTCTTTACAAGTTTACAGTTGAAAACTTTTCGAAATAATCGATGGATTTGGAGAAATTTGAGGGAGAATAGGATTGAATATCGGCCATTAACTGTAGGAAGAGCGGCTGCGTTGTAACCCTAGGTTTTTTTTTATTTTGTGAATAAAGGCTATTTATAGGAAACGATGAATATTATTTATCCGGCTTTTCCAAACTCCGAATTTCGTGCGGTAACTGGCGTTCCTAGGGTTTATCCCGCGTTCCGGACACAATGGAACAGGTTTCGGAAGCTAATTCGATCGTCTGTGCGAGTTACAACAACAAACGATCGATTTTAAATTAAACCGATTAAACGAATTTCTATGCGTTTTGGCTTGCCCCGGACAAACCGTAAATCCGATTGACACAAAATTTGAAATCTTACAATAATATCACATTACGGATCCGATAAAACTAGTTTCGTCCAATTCTAAGACTGCTCGAAAATTGGCTTCAGTCGCTAATTAAATATTAAAATATTCAATTTTCACAAATAAATTTTAAATTCAATTTTAAAAGTTCTATAACATCACTATAACTCCAATATGATAAAATAAAATTTTACAATTCATTTTTAATCATATTTAACCCGTTATTCAATTTATCCAATAAATTCCAATTTTAAAATCTTATTAACTCTATTATAATCCCGATATAACTTTACATTCACTTTGGAAACCAATTTGAATCATATTAAATCAAATTTCAATTATTCACTCCATTTTCATATATTAAATTTCAATATCAAATTAATCATATCAAATTCGGAATTTAATTATTCAAACATTTTATAATATTAAATTTAAACAAATTTGATTATTCTTAAATCACTATCTTTTGAAATATTCAAAACGAACTTATAAAATTTAACCTTTGAAAAGAATTAAAATTATAGAACAACTATTTCCATTATACGGTTATTCAATTCCCATTATTAAATTATTCAATAAATTTTAAATATTTAATTTAAACAATTTACCTGTCCAATATTCAATATTTGATTTCAAATAGATTTTACTTATCAATCAATTTCTCTCTTATACCCAATGAATTCAACATTTAATTATCTTATTCAACTATCGGTTTCAAAGGCATTCACTAAGTAGATTTTATTTTCATGACTTGGATCATTATTGTTGCAATTCATTCCAGTTATTATTATTCTACACGAATTACAAATTTTTTTCCTCTCACTAAATCACGAAATCTTATTAAATTAGCTATTTTAATTATCGAAAATTTACGGGTCGTTACACTCTCCCCACTCAAAACTTTTCGTCCTCGAAAAGGAAAAAGAAGGGAAAAGGAACTAAGTATAGAATTCAACATTAGATATATTTTATTCAAAGTTACCTACTTATAAAACAATGAAATTCCATCTATAAAGTCATTACTACACTTTTACTAAGTTACTCCAAACGCCTTTCTAACTTTAAAAGTTAGTTATCAAAACAAGTTATAAAAATTTTAAAACTTGAAAAAAAAATTCTAACACCCGGATTTTACGGAAAATTTCGGCAGAGTCTCCTTTGCGCAGCTCGATCGGTGCAACTACAAAACGCCGCTACGGGCCCCAAGCCAACAAAAGAAAATCCAAAAGCCAAGTGGCTCATCAAAAATCACCAAATCCAATGATAAAATAAACATGTACCTTATATTTTTATTAGCGAGCATATACGAATAATATAGCGCGAAAGCGAGCTCCAAATGCGAAGCAAGCGCAATCCGCACCTACTAAACACTCAACAAACAATGAGAATCATGCATATATGAAAATAATATCAATACACACAATATAGCAACATAACAACTACATGTGCCAACCTAGCAAATGCAACAAAACAACAAATGCAACCATCAATCAACTATCATCCAACGAATCTATAACCAATCAATATAAAGTCACTTCTCATCAATATTTATTCACTTGGTTTTCAATTTTAATCACAGTTGATTCATAACGTTGGATTTTATTAACATTCATTCTCAATTCAATTAGTTAACATTCACTAATTTATATTTACATTAGTTTACTTCCAATTTGAATCAAATTGAATTCTATTTAAATTCATTTAACTTCCAATTTGATTTCAATGATTTATAGCTTCCAATTTCAATAACAATTAATGAATTATATACAATCAGCTAACAATCATATAACAACCAAATCATACCCAACATAACCAAATTATTAATTTTACATTCAATTTGGTTTATCTCCTTCAATTCCAATTATACAATTTAAAAGAATCAATTTATATTTGGCATCTTAAATTTTCAATATTAGCTTAATTAATTCTGTAAGCCGTACATATATCATCCGTGAGCAATATCAATCTAATCCCTTATTCGATCACACAATTTCACTTCCAAACTAGTATCGTTCACCCGACTCTCTAGTGCGGACTCAGATTTGGTTCCTTGATTGGAAACTGTTACTCTCCTTGCATAGCCATATACTATGATAGAAAATTCCAGAATCAAATTAAAAATCAATATCCAGGGTTCACCGTCGAGAATCGAGTGAAAAATCCTAACTTGGATCGATATAAATCATCTCGAAATTTTGTGCTCGAATTTGGATCAAATCGTTATGCAAATAAAATAATATACGTACAATCTCACGTATTACCTTCCAATAGATTTCTATCCAATTTCATCTATACTAAATTATTTTTATTGACTTCTATTTTGTTTACAATTAATTATTCACAATCCATTATTCAGTTAATATATCCATTTCTTTACATAGCATATTCTTCAACATTATCTTATCTTAAACATCATATCAAAGAATTTGTTTATTCAAGTTCATTTTAAACATTCTACATAATTTAATTAAATTCAATTTCATTTTCTTCCAATTGATTCTTAGCTATACCAAACTCTTTTGTTTACATTTACTTCAATTTCATAATTTTAGTTAATAACAAATTTATTTATGGAACATCTTATTAATCGGCACTTTAGTTTATTAATCATCCTATAAAAGTCTAACCTTTCATAAATGACTTTTCTTGGTTTACAGTTATCTTACAGGTTACAAATTCAAATTTTTCTATGCAATTTATATTATTTTCTATAACCAATTTACAAAAGACATTATACAGTTCATTTGTCTTCTTTCTTAAGTTCACTTACTTGTTCCATTTATCCATTCATCATTTCATGTTATATTTAAGTATATAACATTTTTATCTCAACCAAATTTTCCATATATATACATTTTAATTTCTTTTGAGTTTTTCTTCCTTGTATATTTCAATTACTTTCCGGTTTTGTTTGTCTATACACTACCTCATTACATATCCAAAACTCCATTTCAACTTCTTAATATTTGGTAAGTCATATTATATGTTATCAGAATGTAATTTTTGGTATTATACAGATTTATAGAATTTCATTTTACTTATATTAGAACGTACACAAATTTGATTTGTAAAATCCTCTTTACCTATCAACTTTAAAGTTTTCCCAAAAAATAGCCGAGACATTTTAATCCTCTTATTTTATAAATCCTGATTATTCACATTTCATTCAAACAATTTGAAAATTATTAATTAACAGAACTTAGAAATTTAAATGCCCGGTTCTTTTCAAAACGTTGGAAATAAATATATAAGTGTATATATTTAATATATCAAATCATACCTTTGGAGTTTAAACCAAACTCATTTACCCAAAATAATTTCGAAGAAAACAAAGCTTCTTAGAAGCCTCCCACACTTTGAGACTCGAAAATGAACGTCGATGATGCTGCGCAGTCATCACCGAAATTATTTTCCAGCGACATAAGAGAGGAGTACTGAATTCATTCCTTCCTTTAAAATCCTTTCAAAATATTTCCATAAACAATTTCCAACTAATATCACTATATTTTCTTTAAAACTTTGAAAACCATTTTTCAAAATCTCCGGGTCTTAAACTCAAGATTTTCCAATTTAAATCTATTTTAATATATAAGTCAACTTTTATAAAACATTCTTATAGGATTTTCTTTCTTAAACATTTCACAAGTGTTTTATCATTGTTCATTTTGTAATTCACCTTATTTATTAAATTACAATATCCAATTAATGATAATAGCCAATATTTCATTTCCAACAACCATATAAGCTAGATTGATCACAATAAATTTTGAAATAAATTCTTTATATACAAAATATAATTAGGGCAAAATTATTTCATTTATCTCATTTCATAACAATACTATGTCGAATTGTTCTGTTTAAGTGTTTAGAGATCCCTATCAATGACGTTAATTACTCGTATTGACCAGAATCTATAAGCCACTCAACAAATCAACCGACACAATATAAAACATTTTATATCACTAAAAAATACGCTATCTCTTATATACTCAACTCATTCTTATAGTTTACCTCTATTTCAATGAGTTATTCCCCACTAGACCCAAGGTTATCGCTAAACCTCGCTCTGATACCAACTGTAACGACCCTGCTTTTTGGACAGTTTAAACCGACGATCAAATACTCATGTCGATTCCAAACCATTCAAAAGGGCAGATAGTTATTGGGGTAAATAATAAAAGAAAAGAAATAATGGAAATGAAAAACACAGAATCTCGCAGCGGAACGATAAAATATAATAGTCAAATAAACAGTTCATGAAGCTGTCTACTATACTTTGACAATTATTTATACAACATTTATCAGAGTTTATACATATACAACAAAACAATTAAATAATGCAGCAGATAACATGATGCAAGGGTAATAATAGTAATAGTATACCAAATCTTCGTCTTCATCCTCTAGAATAGACCTTCAAAAATCTGAAAACTCAGGACTAACCCGAGCGTAATGAAAAGACAAAACACTCGAGTCGGGACTAAATACCCTTATGAAAGTTAAATCAATCGTAAATAAATATGAGTGTAACGGCGTCGAAGATGTTTACGGGGTTTGACATCTCCTATCCAGTGTCAACGTGCGTGCAATAACTTAAGAGATGTTACGGGATTTTCCATCTCCTAAGGATCCGTTAACTATCTACTATATAGTAATATACGCTAAGTAGATAATGCCTATCAGTAATATAAAGTATCAAAATAGCGTTAAGGCTGTACCATAATCCCCCTTAACACATTATATTCCCAAAAGCATATACAAGACCGTAGTTTCCCCAAAACCGGAAGTCACCAGAGGGCAATCCATATACTCAAGGTACAAATCAAAATGTAGTGGTCGCGAATAGGATAATCAGTATGACAAGGTACATGAGGCGATACCAACTATGATACTAGTAGTTGCGTGATCCGGATTGATGTTGGGCATAGCCAGCAGCTACCCCAACACCGCGAAACAACACTCCGAAATCAAGGGGTGCACCCAAATCGCATCACAAATGTAATAGATATGGTATCGAAGAAGTGTGTCCGCTAGAGGTGGCGAACCTCAATGGCCCGGCGCGGCTCCTGTTTTAGTCATGTCAAGGGTCATCCAATATCGTTCTCTTTCTTCAGTCAACGCGTTCACCAAACCATCCACTTCATTCTGGATCAACACTCCGCGTATAATAGTTATTAAAGTGGTGTTCGGTATCGACAGAGAGTATGTCCATATCCGATCTCGGTCTCTTTAATAACTACGTATTATTACACCGTTGGCTCTTTTACATTTCAAATCGATTCATAACTGATATCAAAATATCATATTCGCTTCAAAATCAAATCCATTTCAAATATTGTCATAGACATTCAAAATATAAGGTTCCGTTTCAAAATCATTTTCGCATCAATATCTCATTTCGTTTCCAAAATAATTTCGAATTTCAATTTAGGTTGCAACTTCATTTAACACAATTCGTATTTTAAATTCAAGATTTAAATATAAACATTCCACTCTATTGACCAGCTTAGAATTTTAGAAAATAGTTTTAAGTAGTTTAAAAGTAGTTTACATAATTTAAATAGTTAAAATACTTAAAATCTTAAAATGGATTTGAAATAGATAAATTAGTTTAAAGAAATTTAAATTTGGGTTAAGTAGATTTAAAATAGATTAAAATAGTTTAAGTATTCAAAAATGGTTTATATAACTGAGTAATTTGGAAACGAAATAAAATAGCTTCAAAACCAATCCATTGCAATTACATCTTCCCAATTCAAATCAATTTCAATTTCCATTCTACCGATTTCAATTTCGATTTCAATTCGATTCAACGTCAACTTTGACTTCAAATTTATTCAATTTTATATCCACTTCCAATTAATTCAGCTTCAATTTATATTGATTTAGAGCTTGGTTTTTCAAAATATCCATTTAGAACACTTACAAGATTATCCATCAATATACGAGTTTAAATCCAAATTTCAAACATGGTTCGATCCCAAGCTCGATTTCAAAATATCGCTTATATCTCACTTTTACTTAATTATCCTTCAATACTCAAATTTAAATCTAAATTTCAAATATGATTCAATTTCAAGCTCAATTCCAAAATATCATTTTTATGTTTCTTTTACGTAGTAATACTCAAAGTTCGAAATAATGTTCAATCTTTAAATCAAATAGATTTTCGAAATTCAAACATATCCCAAATTTTATTCTCAAAGTCTCAACTTAAATTATTTAACAATTTTCTTTTACCAAAATTTATTTCAACATTCCAAAATCAATTTCCCGATAAATTCGATTCCTATAAATTTATTTCTATTTATAACTTTTAAATCGAACATTTAAATAAATTTCAAATCGACGATTTCAAAAATTATTAATTTAGCCAATTCGGTGTCCGTATATAATTTTCTATCCTATGGCCAAGTAGTTATTTATTTCAATTATATGTCAGGAATGAATATATATTACTTAAATTAAATCACAGTATCATATGTATGCATAACAGGATCTATAAAAGCAAATAAACATCCAAACATTCAATTATCAACCAATAGCATCCATCAAAATACATCATCCAATAAACAATACAATTCATGGCAATTTCATAGTTATCGATGTCAGGTAATAAAATCGCAATTCAATTTCAATTTTGAATTTCAAATTCAACTGTCAATTAAATTTCAACTGTTAATTCGAATGACAATCTATATGACAATTAAATTTCATCACACAACGACAAATAAAATCATAACACTTCATAATATCAAATTTAACTGGCATAAAGATATTTAGTACGTTGTGAGCGTTATAAAACACTCACCTTGATTTTTACGATTTTAAATCAAATCGAACGACGTTCGATTTAATCCAAAATTTTCTCTAGCTCCAAACGACTCCAATCCAGCTCCATTGCGTAGTGCTCGACAAAACAAACCCGACGCAACTGGTTTCGTGAAATTCCGACCTCGCATCAAAAAGTTATACAGTTTTAAAGTTTGAACGGATTAATATAAATTAATTTACACCTTTATTTTATTCAATTTTGAACCTTAGATAATCACAGCCGTTAGATCCAAACCTCCCCCTACCAGGACCGTGCGCTCCCCTCCCCCTTCTCCTTTCTCTTTCACGTGTGCGTTCCCAGCTTGCTCACGAACAAATGAACCCAGCCATCACACTTAGGGTTTAAGGCCACACCTCATACCATTGTTTTTAACTCGATCAGATCGTGCCATCCTGACCGCCTTCGCACCCTCTTCCACCGGCCGCGAGCATGAGAAGCTCGGCCTTGTTTATTCCTCGAAGTTCGCCTTCAAACTACACGCCGACGCGGCCCCCTAGGTCTCAGATCGTCGCTCCAAATCCAATCACTGCCGTTGATATCGAAGAACTCGATGCTCTTTACAAGTTTATAGTTGAAAACTTTTCGAAATAATCGATGGATTTAGAGAAATTTGAGGGAGAATAGGATTGAATATCGGCCATTAACTGTAGGAAGAGCTGCTGCGTTGTAACCCTAGGTTTTCTTCTTTTTTTTTATTTTGTGAATAAAGGCTATTTATTGGAAACGATGAATATTATTTATCCGGCTTTTCCAAACTCCGAATTTCGTGTGGTAACTGGCATTCCTAGGGTTTGTCCCGCGTTCCGGACATAATGGAACAGGTTTCGAAAGCTAATTCGATCGTCTGTGCGAGTTACAGCAACAAACGATCGATTTTAAATTAAACCGATTAAACGAATTTCTATGCGTTTTGGCTTGCCCCGGACAAACGGTAAATCCGATTGACACGAAATTTGAAATCTTATAATAATATCGCATTACGGATTCGATGAAACTGGTTTCGTCCAATTCTGAGACTGCTCGAAAATTGGCTATTTTTCAGTCGCTAATTAAATATTAAAATATTCAATTTTCACAAATAAATTTTAAATTCAATTTTAAAAGTTCTATAACATCACCATAACTCCAATATGATAAAATAAATTTTTACAAATCATTTTTAATCATATTTAACCCGTTATTCAATTTATCCAATAAATTCCAATTTTAAAATCTTATTAACTCTATTATAATCCCGATATAACTTTACATTCACTTTGGAAACCAATTTGAATCATATTAAATCAAATTTCAATTATTCACTCTATTTTCATATATTAAATTTCAATATCAAATTAATCATATCAAATTCGGAATTTAATTATTCAAACATTTTATAATATTAAATTTAAACAAATTTGATTATTCTTAAATCACTATCTTTTGAAATATTCAAAACGAACTTATAAAATTTAACCTTTGAAAAGAATTAAAATTATAAAACAACTATTTCCATTATACGATTATTCAACTCCCATTATTAAATTATTCAATAAATTTTAAATATTTAATTTAAACAATTTACCTGTCCAACATTCAATATTTGATTTCAAATAGATTTTACTTATCAATCAATTTCTCTCTTATACCCAATGAATTCAACATTTTATTATCCTATTCAACTATCGGTTTCAAAGGCATTCACTAAGTAGCTTTTATTTTCATGACTTGGATCATTATTGTTGCAATTCATTCCAGTTATTATTATTCTACACGAATTACAAATTTTTTTCCTCTCACTAAATCACGAAATCTTATTAAATTAGCTATTTTAATTATCGAAAATTTACGGGTCGTTACATGGGCAATCTCCACGGAGTGACTCTACTGATCTCGCATCACTAACCTTCTAAGTCCATTTAACCATCCTAAGTCTTTATCTGAAATTTCCAAGGTAGATATTAGACTTAGCTTACTAGTTCCTTTTTTATTAAGGCAATAAGCGTTACCTTAAATATTTATCTACCCATAAATCCCCACTTAATGCTCATAAATGTCAGTTTGTCCATAAAATCTTAATGGACATTTCTTAAGATATTATTATGATTTCTAATTTCAAATTAGTAACCTTTTATATATATTCCATTTTTATCCGTCTCATTAACCCATTTACCCAATTAAATAATTGCAAATCCTACATTTATTACAATTTATTGAAGTTACAACATTTTAAATTCTTTCCCCATTAGTACATTATCCTAAACGTGAGTATTACATGTAAGCATCTTTATTAGCATTTTATATAATTATTATAAGCGCATTAATTACTTACAAATATTTACTTTTAAATATGTTCTAGTTATATATCTTCAATAGATTATACTTTTTCCATGTAAATTGTTGGAACCATTTCTAAATGGATTATCCGCTATAATTTCCATAGATTAGTCCAAAATAAAACATTTAACTTTGAAATATAAAAGATAACATCATTTGAAATTACAGGGAATATTCATTTCACTTTATTATTGAAATAGATAGTGTAAACAACAATGTATTCATAATTTACAAGTCTCTTTCTATTTGCATATATTCCTTGTTAGATAAACAATGTATTTTTCTAAAAGAGAAAGAAATCAAAATAATTTAAAATTTTTAAACGGAACTAAATTCCAATAATTCCAAATGTAGAAAATTTTATATTCTAACAAGATTAGGGTAATAATACAAATTTATAAAATTATTATACAACATGTTTCAAGTCTGGAACAAATTTCATTTAAATTAATGTTCTAAACTCATACTTTTGGGGCTGATTTCTAAACTAGGTTGTATACAGTGCTAAATCAATTCATAAACAAGAATATGTAGAAGATATTTATTATATTCAGATCATATTCAATTCGTTGCCTGCAACTCATATACAATTAACCAATTAGGCACAAAAATCAAATAAACATGAATGACATAATTTTCATATTATAACAATTTATAAAATTTGCCACTCACCTTTTAAAGGGGATTCAAATCTCCAGATCTAAAGTAGAACATTTGATTCGTCTCCAGATCCTTTTTAATCCAAGAGATATGTACAAAAGGGTAAATACATATATTAAAATTACATATCTGAGAAGAGATTCGAGTAGGGAGAGAAAATAGATACATATATACATATACATATATATATATATATGTATATGTATATATACATATATATATATATTAATTACCTCAAATATGCATATGCTTGATTCACTTCTCTTCTTTTATTAATTAGATTTCTAATTTTCTTTGATCTTTATGAATATAGATATAAATATCTTATCTTTATAATTTAGGAAGAAAGTGGAGAAGAAGACGCTTGAGCTTCGCTAATGCCTTCATAAAAATATGAAAAGAGAAGGGAGGGTTAGACCTAAATTTATATGCACTTGAATCAACCGAAACCATGCGATTTAAAATGGAAATCTGTACCGCTACTTCTTAGGTTTATAGGAGCCGCCAAGTTGTCACCAGCCGATCTCCCCTAGGTCACCAGCTGACCGCTAGGGGTCGACCATCTCTAATGATGGATCTGCCTGTTGATCCGGGTAATTAATATAGAAACGTTAATTTTTTCTTATGTATTTGTTTTCGTTTCAAATTCATATTTCGTCCATAAATTCTTCCTTTAGACTCCATCATAGAACTTCAAATATGGAAGTTGCTCAGAATTTCACTACGAATGCAATGGTGTAAGTTTCATGGTCAAATTACATCTGTTGCACAAATTTCATTTTCGAACATAATTAATTAACTAACTAACTAATTAAATAACCAACGCTAATGATGGGGTGTAACATTATTCCTCCTAAAAAGGATTTCGTCCTTGAAATTTCACAAATGACTAAGTCAAGGTTTGGATCCTTAATATCCAAAACTAAACAACCAATGGGTGTATAATAAATTTTGCAACCAAATGTGCATAAGTGCATAGTGTATTACTGTATCATCACACATAAAATATGTATGCAGATTGATTCTAAATCGGACTCTCCTATATAAATGCTTTTCTTTTGAAAACAATTTTTTGAAAACATGATGCAAACAACCTACATACTAGCAGTTCTAACATATGAAGATTTTTGAAAAAAAAATCAATCAAAACACCACACCCCGCAAATAGAAGTATGAAGCAACCAATTTTGCATCCACTTTCGATCATCTAATAATCTAATGCATCGAAAATCGCTTCCTAAGTTTTGCTCCTATGCCGAAAAAAGGAACTGAGGCGGAGAATTGAACATCCTTGACACACTATAATCTTCTCATTCCCGTAGTACAGTGGAAATTTCTTTGCTTCCCCAAACTCACTTCAAAATTTCCATGCAATAGGAGGCATATTATCAAGCTCTAAAATGGAATTTAGTCCAAAAATAGACTTATGCACGTTGTCGATAAGATATGGAAATAGAAATTCCAAGACTAAAAGAGTTTTGCCCTTGTTATCTCTTGCATTTATCTTGTTGCCAACCCTAATGACCCTCTAAATTAGCAAATTCTAACTCTATTTGCCTTCCGCATGACGAACATGTGGCCTTCCAAATCAAAGTTTTCACAAAAATCTTTCTCACATTTCAAATTTGTAGGTTATTTAAAAACAAAATCCCAAAATATTTATACCATAATTTCCCTTGAAACAAAATTTTGAAAAAAAACTCTAAAAATAATTTAAGAGTAAAAAATAACTAAAACATGAAACTCTTTTTTTTGAAGGAACTTTCCAAATCAAGGGGAAAATTTTCGAAGCATTATCTTTCTCAAAAAATTTAACAAATCAAACCACAGTTTCAGCGTAGTCGAAAGTCGGTTATGCACTAAACATAAATAAAATTCCAAAAATTGTACGAGTAGTCTTTACCCAAAATTTGATATTTATTTAATAATGTCAACACATCTATTATTCAAAATAAGGAATATGTGCAATAACCCATGATATCAAAATAACTTTTCCATGTCCTTTACTAAGATTTCCAACTGTTCTAAACTTTTAGTTTTATATTTCTTTTACCGTTAGTTAAGTGTCTGTATGACATTTCCATATTTATGTTGGTTATCTACTATGCATATATATATAAGCGGTTCGCATATCCAAAAACAGTAACACGAAATATGAATCGAAACTCTTAATATCATGTATGCCTTATATAAGAGACAACCAACAATTTTACAACCCAACAACTCAAAAGAAAAGAATAAGTGATGGAAATAAAAAGATACGATAACCCTAAATAAAACACCACCTAAGAACTGTGAGAAGGTCTCGCTCCGCGGCTAGAGCTCGAGCCATTGTCGCGACCATGGAATGGTCGTAGCATGGTGGCTATGCATCCAATCTCATGCCCTTGGCGCTGCTTCTTCGTCCTAGTCTCTCAAAGCGTTGCCAGAACCTAAGGGATAGCAACAAGCTAAAGAATCATGTACCCCCCGATGCCCTACACAATCCCCAACTGTCTTTGCTGCGGCTCTAGTGCTGGCATAGGTGGTGCAATAGGCGGTAAAATAATATTCACCCTCTTAATGGTTGCCTGGTCGATGGCTGGAGGGACCTTCCTCACTACTGGCACTCCACTGAAATTTACCTCATAATGGCTAAACACTCAAGTGAGTAAGTGGTAATATGGAAAGTGAGTCATTAGGGTACCAACTCCCTGATCAATCAAATGGAGCATCAAAACACGAGCCCAATTGATGGCTAGGTTGCCAATTATAGCATAGGCGGCTTTTCGTACTGAGGTGTAGATCTAATCAAGACTCCATGTCTTCGAAATCATGTTATACTGAATGATGCGCACGACGAGATGGGCCATCACAAATTGTCGGTCCTCCAATCACCGACCTTTCCAAAAAAATCTACCATAGAATCTCTGAATTAGCATCATTTGACATCTCAATCCAAGCTCCCTTTACCTTATGCTCAATGTAGTCGTTGCTATCATCGAAATTCTATGCCATATGAGCATCCAGATGACGGACGCAATCTATTTTTTACGGTAATGATTCCTCTGTCATTACAACCTTTACCACAATGATGTTGTCCATAGATCAAATTATTTTATGGATTGGATTTCATTTGACTGTCTATGGCTCTATTACATGTGCTCGAGGTAGAAGTTTTGTATAAATGTATCGCCATGTTATTAAGTATTTTGTTTTAATTTCTTTTCTCTGTAAGAGGTGGAATAGAATAATTCGGTTGAAGCGCAATGATCATACATGTGTAATGCTTTATATGTCCGATTTACCTAATGGTTGGATAGAGAAATGTTTGGGTTTTTGCGATTATCCTTTAACAGAAATTGTTAAATATCAAAAAATTATTACGTGTAATCCTATTTTTTTGAAACATGCTGAAGGAGTAGGCATTATTGGTTTAGAGGAGGCAATAAATTAGGGTTTATCAGGGCCAATGTTACGGGCTTCTGGAATCTAATGGGATTATCATAAAGTTGATAGTTATGAGTGTTACAATAAATCTGATTGGGAAGTCCAATGAAAAAAGAAGGAGATTCATTGCTCGTTATTTAGTATGAAACGGTAAAATAAAGGAATCTATAAAAATTATTCAACGTAATAGTCCCGCTCATAAGTCCCGAAGTAGAGGATCAGTGTGAGTGCTGCCACGACGAAAAGCTCTTCAAACCCAATAGCGGTGAAATCTCCGAACTTCACTGTTTGCCTGTGAAGGAAATCAAAGTCCCCCATCCCGAGATAGGTGGTGATCCTCCACTTGCTCCGGTCAAGCCAAGCGGCTTCTTGCGAAGTGAAGCTAGAATGATGAGATGAAGAGCCGCGGTACGTGGCGGTGCCATTGGCTGAGAAGCGGTTAGAAAAAAGAGTAAAGGGTTTAGATTCAAAGTACTGGTGGGGTATGATCCAACACACAAAGATTGTGGCATCGTTTGTTGTTGGAATGGAGGAGAGAGAGTTTGGTTAAGCAGAGGAAGGGGGAGGTGGAAATGGGTTCGGCAAGAAAAGAATAAAGAGGCAGAAAAGAGAGAGTGGGTTTTGGATGCGACTTATAGTCGCGTTCTAGGTTCGAGTTCGGGCTGAATCCACCTAGTAATCGACCACTATTAGGTCAACTAGTCGACTGCTATGGTCGACCGCTTGGTTTAATGTTATCCAAGATTTAGGCACGGCTTGAACCTGGACCTAATAGGCCTGATTAAGTTAATTAATATTCTAATTACTATTCCACACACATTTTTAGCTTAACCCATCTAGAAAAATTCTACCTTCCACACGATGGTATCCACCTTAACATGTAGACCCTTCCTTGGCAAGATTGAAATAGCCTTAGCAAAACTGTTGTGACCAACAGCACTTCCAAAACCCAAAAATATTCCAACTACTATTTCTTACCTACTTTGTAGGGAAATATTTCTTCCAATAGTCCGTGGGTTTAACAACACTTCAAACTATATACCCCAATAAAATTGAATTCCAATTTTGTTCGTGCCTTAAAGAGAGAAAATAAAAAAGCCCTTAATTTTATAAACCTAAAAAACACTGAGCTAAACATTTGCTCCTTTATAACTGTTTCTTAATAATTTAAAACACTTCATGTCAAAACATACCTTGAAAGTCAAAATCACATATATGAACATTTTAGGGTTTCCAAAAACCTTTTTAAAATAAAATTTTCCCAAATTAGAAAACTATTTTCTTGCCAAAAATCAATATCAAGTCTTTACTAATATCTACATATAAATATATGTGGATTTAAAGAATTAATCTTTTATAAACTAAAAATTTCTTAGCATGACCAACCTAGTGGTATATGTGTTTCTTTGATAATTAAAATTTCAAAACCTCCCCAAAACAAAATTTCCAAAATAAATCCTTAGGAAAAGAAATCCTATGAAAACCCCTTTTTCAAAAATCTAAGGACATTTCCAAAATATAACTTTTAAAAAAAATTCATGTCAAATCCGTTTGAAAATCCCTTTTTCAAAAATCTAATAATATTTCATGTCAAATCCTTTGAAATTTCCAATCATACCTTTTTAAAAAATTATTCTCTCACGGGTTTAGACTAAGGAATTGAGATTAATTATTAAAATAAAATCCAGTTTGTCATCAAAGGGGTGATCATTGAATGCATCATAGCAAAGACTTGGTTCTGGACAACTACGACATGTAGAATCTAATTTTCTATCCATATGGAATAATTATGTGTCTTAGAGTGGAAATCGAAATCCAAAATCACACTTAGCTAGAATCTCAATCGTCAAGCTAAACACCTCCAGTCTCTAGGATCCACCCATATGTCGTACTCATGCTCTTCATCAACAATGTTTTACACATCGCCGGCACTCCATGGAGTACAAGTTAGCGTAAATATCCTAACTCTAAGATATTTCCCACTCATAATTGCTTTGCCCATTCTTTTAGAGTGGAACTACAACTACTTCTATAGTTGGAACTCTTAGAATCTAACGTAAAAATGTAATATTAGTAGATAGGGAAGTACGAATATGTTATCTCAATTTATCCTAATTCCACTGATCTATTAACCTAATGCTGTGATACCAAATGTAACAACCCATACCTTCATGGGCCTAAATTTTGAGACAAATTGAAGCCCAAGTCCATTAAACATGGATCGTTGGATTTGATACCTGCAAATAAACATGAACATCATCAGAGATTTATAGATATCTAAACTCACAGCAGAAACAATAATAGGATAAGAATACTGATATGACTACCACCTTGGAATTTATGGTATTTCTTGGATAGCAGATTGTCATATCAGCATGAAGCATGAGAGGAAGAAGACTCCTCCAACAACCAAGCACATTTAACTCAAGTGATATGTTCCTCTAAATTCTATTCCATGGGTTGTAATGTGGAGGGGGTCAGAACAACTTTCTGGTGACTAGAAAAAATATAAATTTTCCATAACATAAACTTATACTGATAGGTGTTCATTTAATTGTTATGTTCATCAAGGTTAGCAATTCTAATCTAACCTTGTATTGCATATACGATTACTTACTTAATCCTTTACAAGGTAACTAATGAAGCCATATCAACCATTTAATACTTCCAACCCATTAGCCACTTTGTAATTCTAAATATGAATCGAGCTTCTATAATACTTTTAAAGAGAAATACGTGATTGTCATTTACGACCTTAATTAAGGCAGATCCTGTCATTTAAGTCCAATTCCCAAGGTGGTTTCCTATCAATGTTGCCAATGGTCGTTGGGTCCAACATATAAGACCTCTAACCACTATTTAAGGCTTTCGACATTTAATGTCCGACTATTAGCGCATCTATTGTCGATAGAATCATAGTCATGTATAAACCGTACCCAAGCTACTTAATACCTTTTATTAGAAAATAGGAAGACTCTGGTCATTTAAGACCTTAACTAAGGTAAACCCCATCATTTAAGACCTATCCCCAAGATGTGCTCATAAATGGTACTGTAGTTATTATGGCCTTAGTAATGTAAAAGACTATACCCAAGCCATTTAATACTTCCCAGTGGAAAATAGATAGACCTCGTCATTTAAGACCTACTTCCAGAAGCGTGCCCCTCTGGAGATATCCATCGTCGCTCCTAATTTCAAATTTTGACCATTTAATACTTTCCAATTAAGAAAGCAGGGCCAATCTCTCACATCATCATGGGTCCTCGGATTATTGATTCTCACATCAGTAGTAAGTACACAAACTGCTCGTAGCCTTAAAGTGAAGGGAAGTCTTCCATCGAGCGACTCTACTCACATCGCAGCATTAACCTACTAAGTCCAATTAACCATCCTAAGTCTTTATTTATATTACTTTAGGTAGACATTAGACTTAGCTTACTAATTTCCCTTTTATTTAAGGTAATAAGATTTATCTTGAATATTTATCTACCCATAAATCTCTGCTTAATGCTCATAAATGTCAATTTGTCCATAAAATCCTAATGGACATTTCCAAAGAAATTTATGTATGATTGAAAATTTCAAATTAGTAACCTTTTATACCTATTCCATTTTTATCCGTCCCATTAATCCGTTTACCCTATTAAATTATTGCGCCACCTATATTTATTACCATTTATTAGATTTACAACTTTTTAAATTCTTTTTCCATTAGTTAATTATCCTAAGTGCAAGTATTACGTGCAAGTGTCGTTATTAGCTTTTTATTTAATTATTATAAGCGTAGTAATTATGTGCAAATATTTACTTTTGAATATGTTCTAGTTATATATCTTCATTAAAATATATTTTTCCATGTTAAATTGTTGGAATAATATCCAAAAGTATTATTTGCCATAAGTTTCATAAATTAGACCAAAACAAAAGGTTTAACTTTAAAATATAAAAGATAACATCTTATGAAATTACAAGGAATAATCATTTCTTTTTATTACTGAAATAGACAGTGTAAACTACAAGAAATCTTACTTTGCACATCTCTTTTTCTTTCTATTTTCATCTATTCTAGATCAATCTTGTATTTTCTAAAATGGAAAGAAATCATACTAATTTACAAATATTAGACGGATCTAAATTCCAACAATTCCAAACATAGAAAAGTATATATACTAACAAGATTAAGGAAAAAATCCAAATTTATAACATTATTACACAACCTATTTCAGATCTGGAATAAATTTCACTTAAACTAATATTCTAAATTCATACTTTTAGGACTGATTTACAGATCAGGTTGCATACAATGTTTAATCAATTCATAAACAAGAATATGTAGGCAATATTTATTATATTTATATTATATTCAATTCATTGCCAACAACTCATGTACAATTATCCAATTAGGCATAAAAATCAATTAAACACCGATCGGATAATTTTCATATTATAACAATCTACAAAATTTCCCCTCACCTATTAAAAGCGATCCAAATCTCTAGATCTAAAGTAGAATCTTTGATTCATCTCCAAATCCTTATTAATCCAAGAGATATATCTAAAAGGGTATATACATACATTAGAATTATAGATCTAAGAAGAGATCTGGGATTGGGAGAGAAAATATATACAATATAAACTGTCTCAAATACGCATATGGTTAATTCTTGTGACTTCTTGTTTTTATTAGATTTCTACTCTTTTCCGATTTGTATGTATATAGATACAAATATCTTATCCTTATAATTTATAAAGAAAGTGGAGAAGTTGAAACGGCAGAGTTTCGCTACTTCCTTCATAAAAATATGAGAAGAGAAGGGAGGGTTAGGTCTGAATTTATAGGCACTAAAATCAACCAGAACCATACGATTTAAAATATTACATCTACGTCGTTGCGGTCTAAGTTTATTAGAGCTGTCAGGTCGCCACCGGTCGAAGGCGCCTGGGTCACCGATCAGCTGCTAGGGGTTGACTATCCCTGATGACGGATCGGCCAATAGGCCAAGGTAATTGGTATAAAAGCATTATTTTCTTCTTATTTATTTAATTATTTATTTTCATTTCGAATTCATTTTCATATGTACCCTCTTTATTCGAACTCTGATCGCATAACTCCGAAAATGAAAGCTGCTCAAATTTTCTCTACGAATGCAATGGTGCAAGTTTCATGGTCAAATTCTATTTTTAGAGCCTAATTAATTAGCCAACTAATTAAATAACTAATGCCAAATCACGAGGTATTATAGTCACACTTTAATTCTCTTTTTCTTCCTGTTGAAACATCCATGGCTACCATCTTCTTTCCACATTAGGAAAAAATTATCTTTAAAAGAAATGAAAAGGAATGAACATCAAACAAAATCAAATCACGTGTCTCATCTGATTCAAACTAAGCATGGATGTTGATTCAAGGAATTCGAGGAATATTTTTAGATCAAGGTGTCATTAATAGGCCAAACTTCTAAGGTACAATCTCTATTTATATTCATACATTATTTATATAATTCTTATCATGATAATCTATGCAGTTACCATATCTAGATTTGGAATTAACATCACAATCAAAATAACTAGTTAAATGATTTGAAAGATTGAATTAAGTTGATATCACTCAAAATATATTAAAAACTATAAAGCTTTAATATAATTTTCCTTTATCTTTTATACATTGACAGATTACTTGCATGCACAATAGTTGTTGAGAAAACTCAAACAAAAGTTGTTATGTGTAGTTCTATTAATATACTGCCTAGACAAGGTAAGATACATCCATGTATTTGTTGAGGAAACTCAAGTTATATCCATCATACTTAAGCCATCAAGCAATGAAAGGTAAGAGTGAATAATCTCTCCTAATTTATTAAATAAACTCTTAGTCAAGGTCGGGTTTAGGGAAAAGAATACCGGTAGGAGTTTTATATCCACTAATAAATAATTATTCATCACTTGGGGGTTCTATAATTTATAAAGTAAACTCAAGGTCAGAATCCCAAGACAAGCGAGTCTTAACACTCATTAGAGAAATCGAATGATTTCTATATTTCTCTTAGGATTTTAAGGAAAATATAAATCCGGTGGGAACTTTATAAGAGAAACAAATTGATTATATTTATTCTTTCTAATATCATAAGAACATATGTTATACAAAGTTAAACAATATACTTCAATTAATTTTTCCATCTGCTAAAATTGGTAAAGTGTTCATTGATTAAAATATAAAAGTAAACTAAACTAGGATTGGCAAAGAAATATAATATATACTTAATAGTAAACCTTTTGGAATGTTATCATTTCAAGACATATGTAGGAGCAAAATTATAAAAATATAAAATACAGTCTACTTTTTTACTTAAATGTTTATTTTCCTAAGACTATGTATTGTCCTCTATGTGTTTCGAACTCTAAGCAATACAAAACATAGATATCTGATCCATATTCGAGCTTATACAAAAGGTTGTATGGTGAATGGTTGCGTTCATGTTACATAAAATTTTAGTGGACATGTTTCACTCAAAATGAGCAAGTAAAACATAGTGTAAGATCATATGTTCAATAGATAAAATGAAGATCTTGTTGTTCTAGTAGCAGTGCAGACCGAAAATTACAAGACAGACTGAGAAATTTGATCACCAAAATGCTAGGTTGATCAGATTACTTTTGTGCAAATTATATAATATTCTAAATGTTAATGATGTCCAAACACACTTTTGTAAAGAATCTGATGATGGCTTGTATTCAAGGTTTCCTTCTGAATGGTTCGACGATTTGGAAAGGAAAGAAAATGTTAGAGATTGGATGTAATATATGCACAATTGGGATGGCGAGAGTGAATGGCCACCTCTGCTTCATGAAGAAACATCGAAAATGAGTGCAACGATCTATATTTTATGGATAAAAGGATTGTAGAATATTAATATTATTTTTATTTTGGGTTGTATGATTCTATAACTTTTGAAAATAACCGTCATAGGCATTTTCCATCCTTATAATTTTTATCAGACGACTTTGACCCAAAATATTTTTTATGGCCTATAACTTTTGATAAGAACTGAGTTAGGGTAGAAAATCACATTCATTACATCGAGATGATAGTTTTCTCCTTTTGTAGAGTGGTCATAATAGGAAAACGAACTTACCGGTTAGGAGTTACGGTTGTTTGAAGTCTCACTTAATTTTGAACAGCTTAATGGATAATTAGTGAGTTTATTTCTAAGCCCATACCCATTTTGGTGTTGGCATCGTGATGGGGCAGATGAGATTTATCTCCATTATTACGCACTTCCTAAGATAGAGAGAGAGAAATCTCCATTAACCACTTCTAAGCCAAAAAGCTACACTAAATGCTACTTTAATTAGCCAAATTTTGTCATCATGATGAGATTAACTATTTGCACCAAAAGTCGGCATAAGTACTCAAGAATAGAATAGTAAAGAAATAAATGAAGAATAACCAAAAATTAAATAGAGAGGATAAGTAAATAAGAAATCATAATTAAGAAATAACGAAGAAATGAAGATTTACAGTGGTTAGGCGTTATATGCCTACGTCCACTTTAAATAATTAGCTTTAACGATCAGTTGCAAATCTGATTAAAATAAAGTAATAAAAATATTACTTGATTACAATCGATTCCCAAGCACCAAGTAGCGTAAAGATCCTTTGAATGAACAATGAAAATTGTATTTATAGGTGAAGACGATGAAATATCTTGTTGGAATTCGGTAGAAGACTCTCTAGATCCGCAGGGGCACTCCAAAACAATCGCAAGTGCCAATTCATAATTTTGAACGATCGATGCTGATTGTTCATTATGTCTTTGATGGTGGTGCGATTGTTCGTAGTGACTCCCCAATATCATCAATGTGTGTTCCCAAAGTTTGGTGTCATTCTGAATGGTAGTTTGTGAGTTATTAACCAGTATTCATCGTGTTGGATCGTTTGCTGAGTTTATATGATCATTCATGAACGATCGATGCTGATCGTTCAACTTGTTCCTTTTGTCATGCGATCGTTCCTAGGGAGGCCTCTCTTCAATATATTGATTCTAGGAAAGTTTCAAGTGCGTTGGACTAATAGATTCTGAGATATCGATCATCGTTGAATTGAGCTATGTAATCGATATGATCTATACTATTGAAGTGCATCGTGCCTGATCTATCTTATAAGGGTAGTGAACTACCTTATTTTAAGTGTTTTATTGAGTTCGCCTCCAGTTTATACTTTGCTACTGCTTCATATTAACGTTTAGGCCTGATCTTTAGTCTTCGTGATCATTAATCTGATGCACTGATCTGGATGACCATTGAGTCTGTCTCGTCTGATTGGTCCACATATAGCCGGGCCAAAGGGCTGGGTAACATTTGCCCCCTAAAGTACGTCTTGCTTAAACATGACGCGCTTTGAATTGTTGCAAACATTAATTGCCGAAAATGATTCTATGGAGATATTAATTGTTTTCCATTGAACTTTACTTGCTTGGCTGAAATATGCCAACCCCTTTTATACTGATCCCTTTTTACACGATCCTTTTATATGATCCCTTTTAAATATATCCCTTTTATACTATTCTTATTTTTAGGCAATGTAATTTTCCTATAACTTGAGTGTAACAACCCATACCACAATAGACTTAAATTTTCAGTTAGATTTTCGATGAACCGAAAATCTAAGTCCACTGAAGCACGAATTGCTGGTTTGGTATCCTGCAAATAACAAAGGCAAGTCAGAGTAATATTTACAAAATCTCATAGCAGATTAATGGTAAATTATTAAACATATGTTTACAAACTAGGATTAGGCTACTTTCCCTAACATTGTTGAACCTAGGAGTGAAACTTGCCTTTTTACTAAATCTCAATAGTTGCTAAACTGCTTTCCTATTATTTGGGGAAAATAGGAAAAATAGAAATGGGTAAGACATAAAGTCTGGTGAATGAGAAATAAAATGAAGCAGAAAGGATAAAACATTTTAATTCTAGATTTTCTCCGGATATTGCAGAGGGTGAATAATATAATGCAGTGAATCCTTCTTATATACAGTTCCTAAGAAGCCAAAGTCCATGGTCACTCTAGGGAAGTCAATAATGCAGTAGTACAAAATGTCAATCGGCCTGTCGGACCTGCTATACTTACCTATCCACATGCTACAACGTGAAATTCATGCTCTTCACCCATGCACTGTGACTGTCTATCCATGTGCTATAGCGTAAAAATCATGCTCTTCACCCATGCACTGTGATTAAATGCCTCCTACGTCTGACCGGCGCCGACTCAAACAACCTCGTAGGACCCTAAAGTTGCGCTCAGGATCCGTCAGACTGGACTCCTATCCTCCTATCTTCTTTTTCATCAACATGGATTTGCCTCTATCCAAAGTGTTGGTCCTCCAAAAGAGCGCCCGTAGCTGGGTCGGTTGCGCAAAATCTTCCAACGATCTGCCTAAAGAAGCCAATGTCGGAGCACACTTGTCATGTTCCATCCGTGTCAATCTGCCTGTAGAAGCCTACGATTGTGGATGCAATTTATCCTACGTACTATCAACCTATGAAAGGCAACAAACATCGTTATGAACCTACTTGCCCGCTCCTATTACGTACAACTAAAACTATAATTTGGTCTTAACTGCATGAAACACTTATCTTGACCTTTACAAGGCCTGCCTACCAAATCGCTTCCAGATTAATTAATTTTAGCATATAGTTTGCATATTGTTTATTTCCATTAATCTGCTTTAGGCCATTTTTACATCCGAATTGGTTATTTCACAATTTTCCTTTTTCTTACATAAATGTTTTTTCAATTTCACATCCGTTCAGTCTGTATGGTTTATCTGTAATTTTTATGATATTTTGTTACAGATTTACACTAGCCTTTAGGGTCCATTTAATTTACATTTTTTCCACCCTAATTTATGTTCTCCTTTTAGAGATTTAAACTGTACAAAGCTTTTATCCAATAGCCACGAACTATTTAATTACACAAAATTCCACTTTTACGTTTAAGGCCGCATATGGAATAAACACAGATACCAATTAAAATTTCCAATTTTGTTCCATAACCTATTCAGAATTATGTAATTATACCAGCCTAATTTCCAATTTTATTCAAAGAATATATTCTGAATTTATCCCACTAATGAGTTATGCCATTAAAAATTTAGTAACAATTCTAATTCAATTTAATTAAACTAATCTCATTTACGCCATAAAAGGTGAATAAGCAATTTATACGTTCCATATTTTAAACCAGACATGAATTTGAATTGAGAAGTGGTAGAAGAAAAAGTTATAATAATTTGCATCAAAATTAATTCATATTATCGTGCTAGAAAAGAACTAAAATTAAACTACTTTATTTTTCTATTTCATATTAATTCCCACTCATCTGGCACTTGAGGTTGTATAAATTTGAAAAGCTTTTCTTCTTCTTGTCCACCTCTTTTTAAATTCTTTAGAATTCTTCAAATAATTCGTATATATATTTTTAATTTGATTTGGAAGAGAATTATTTATTTAGTAGAGAAAAGAAGGAAGAAGAATACACACAAATTTTTCTATAGACTTATGGCGATGACTGAAGAAAAGATTAGTTTTAGGTAAGATGGTTAATTTATAGAGTATGAATGCACATAATCTATTAGATTTTCCTAGGTTAAATCATGTTCATCCGAACACCTCATGGTTATCCACTCTGGCTTATACACGTCACTAGACCAATTGAATGGTAGGAAACCAAAACCACGTCACTTAGTCCAATCGAAAACTACCATGTCCGAAAATAAATCAACGTTCATTTACTATTCCCTTTAATTTATTGCATTGTAAAATTTCCATTTTTGTTGTTTGTGTGTATACATTACACTTTTTGAGAGATTATACTCTCCCTCATAATTGACTTTCACGTTTTATAAATCTCATTAGATCTTTATTTAAATATTTGCATTTTTTAGCAACCAATCCATCTTAATTTCTCCAATTTACATCCATAATAATTTCCTTTGTTATACATTCTCATTAATGTCAATTATTTCGTTAATAATCAATTTATTCTCAGTCCTTATCTATTCATAAATTGGGTATGTTACACATTTATTTACATTTTTGAATGTGTACAATTAATTAGGATATTTGTATATTCATATACAATTTAGACAAATCAATCCCTTGGTTAATTTTTTCATTCATAGTCAATTTTCTTAATTGATTGCTTACTAATTTTAACCATTCCCAATTGATTGTTGTCTGTCACAACATTTATTTATTAACGTTTATCCTCTTTTCTAAATCTTCTGTTTATAAACGTTAAAGATTTAAATTTCAAGAATATATATTTTATAAACAAATTTAGTTTCCTCATCTTACATGTTTACAATGTATGTTAATTTCCAATTAATGTATATTAGTAAATGTTGTAACGCATTTTAATTACAATTAACGTACATTAATTACCAATAATGTGCATTTTTTGTCAATAAATCTTTTTACCATTTTTCTCCTTATACATATGTATGTCTATACATATTAATGCAATACTCTTATTTCCAATTAATTTCATTAACCAAATTCAAACGTTTAAACATGCGCATAAATGCGTAAGCTATTCAAATAATTCCAAATTTTGTGTATATAATATGTTTCCCATTCGAATAAATTCTACTGGCTCATTACTAACTGTGCACATTGTTCCCTTTTTTGTAGGATCCACGGGGAAAATTTATATACTCCAATCTATGGATGATAATACAACTCGTCAACAGAAACGCAATCCAAGTGCTTACTATCAAGGTAGTACTCAGGACATAGACTCCAGCCACCGATCTAATCAAGATAGAGGTAGTTGCGATAGAGATGGCCATAGCAAAGATTATCCATAACGTAACTCTGGCTCAAGTATTGCCCCAGGTCCAAGTATCCTCCAAAAGACTTGGATAAGCATTCAGATCGTTGCGATGACATCCCACTAAGCAGCACATCTTATGCTCTACCTTCTACGTGTGTTCTTGCTCAGTAGTTGATCTCAACCCATCGCAGTCGATCTTCTCACCGGGGGTACCAAAAGAGTGGTTCTGAGACTTCTCATTGCAGACCCGGCAAAGAATCTATTGAAGCTCTGGTCGTCTCTGTGGAGCAACAACTTGTCATTGATACTTGAATGGTTGAGATGAAGGAACAGTTCCTAAATATTTACTTTGATGGACTTAAGTTCATTTCCAACTTAGAGAGAATTTCATTTGACAATCAAGAGATGACCGTTGCTAGCGTGACTGATTTTCATAATCAATATAACAAATGGTCATGATTAGTTGAAAAAATCACCATTGTCTCGAGGGAAAAGCAGCTCAAAATTGAAAATCAAAAATTCATTGAGGATGAAAATAAAAGAATCATAGCTCGTCTTGATGTTGAGGTTGAAAAACTGAGGAAATTCCAGGACGAAGCTGAGAAGAAAGCCTAGGATGCGATCAATGTAACGAACCAAGGCTTTTCGACCTCGAAAATCAAAATCTATATGTCCGCTATATAGATTGCCGAGTGATCGAGTGCCGAAAATACCATTTCAATAGCGGTGAAGAAGAAAAAGGCAGAAGAAAAAAAGAAACAAAAAACAAAATCTCACAATCGTAGCGGAACAAAATACAATATATAACAACAGATTTTTGTACAAAAGAATCTATAACCATCCATACTTACAATCATCAGAGTAAATAATCATTACATCAAATTTGGACAGTTATAACAACTTGTCCTCATACAGCAGAAATATCCAAGTACGTGACATATGTTTGAACTCCTCCATCTCATCTTCTGAGCTCCATAGCATTTTAACCAGAATCTATAACACTTGGTCTGACCCGAGCATTATAATAAAAAAAACACCCGAGTCGGTCTGGAAAACCAGCGTGACAAAACACACTCAAATTGAATTTTTAACTTTTCAAAATACTTTGAAAACAAAGGTATCTCGTAAGACCACGTCACAAGTAAACACAATGGGTTTTTACCTTACGATAACCAAAAACATTTTTATCAAACTCGTGTGATATTATAATAGTATTTATAGAAAGTAAATAGAATATATCTGAAATGCTTGCATCTCATGTTCCAGCATAGTAGGGCACAATCAAAACTGTACGGCGCTTAATGGAGAATGGGTTCCATCGAATGACTAGGCTATTGGGGTACCGCCCGTCACAGTACACCTCAAAAACAATTTATCGAGGACCACTTCGAGATGCCTTGCTACACAAGACCGACTACCCCTTAAACTGGATAGCTCGAATAAGATTACCCCGCGGTTGGGATCAGCAACCGCCACACAGCCAAATAAAAGAGATTCTAGATAGGGGTAACCTTACCCTACTTGGGTGCTACCCACTTAGCCTTGCTACGTCTTTCCTGTTTTAGTCATTCACTAGTTAATGAGGCTCGAAGCTAAGCGTTACCTTTTAAAGAACACATTCACTTAGAATGCTCGTCATCCTCCAATGATGATGTTCTGATAGCATTCATTCATACAAGTTGTCCTGGGTCTGGACAAACCGAGTCATCGTCTACATCATCTTTACGGTATTCATTCGTAACGTTCAAACCGGATGGAAGTGGTTTTCGAATAATTAAATCTGATCTCGGTATCTTCGAAACGATTAACGAAATTGGTCAAAATTGATAGTCGATTATTTAACAATCAATTCACATCCATAAACAATCACCAGGTCTACCTATAAAAAATTTTCCAACATTTATCTCAAAATATCTTTATAAGATATTACTTTCAATTTCTCAACATTTGGAACAGTTTTCAAACCCTTTTTCCTCACGGGACATTTCCAACTTTCTTAATACTTAAAATTTTTCCTTCACTTCATTTGATATTAAAACTGGGAAAATATTCCTCTTATTTCCTTTTCTTTTCTCAAAAGTCATTTACAATTTTATTTGTAAATTTCCCAACTCGTTTCACACGAATTCTATAAATTTCGGAATTCCTTAATTAATCCCCTTAATATTTCAAAACCAAATTATACTTTCTTATAAACACAATTCCCTTTGCACTTCTTTATGAATTCTATTTTCATTCTTTGAAGTTCACTTTCATTTAACTTCTTCGAAAATTTTCTTACTTTTCTTCCCAATTCCATTTAAAAAAATTCTTGTAAATCTTATCCACTGAATAACCCATTTTCTCGGCTTACGAGAAGGTTTATAAATAAATTTAAAACATTTCAAACTCTATATATATAAGTAATTTAAAGAAAATAAGAATAATTTTTTTTTTAGAGCAGATTTAAAAGTTAGTATTCTATATAAAGTAAAATCAAGTATTTGAAAATTCATTTTTGAAGCATTCAATACTAACTAACTTTAAAATTTCATGGTTTTGATAAATAAAAGTTTCATTTTTAAAATTCAAAACTAACTTATTAAGTAAAATAAAATTTTAAATCTCAATAATCAAATTTCAATTTATAAATCTTCTCGATTTTCCACATATCGCTTCTATTTCGATCTCCTTAACTATTTTCATTAAAAATAGTATCCCCTGTTTTTCGCACTTTATTCCATATTCCAAATTAAATTCTTCCCATAAATTTATATTTTAAATTTATCATCCAATATTACTTCCCTTTTATTTATAACCCCGTTTATAAATTTTTATAACACCTTTTTGAGTTCCATTAAAAATAATATCATTTATAAATTCTATTTTATAAATTCTATTTTATAAATTCAGTTCCTATGAAAGTTCCATTTATTTTTGCCAATCTATTTTCAATATCGATTTCCACCCCTTTTTTTCAAATATAATTTTCAAACCCAGTCTTTTGCACATTTCTTTATATAATTTATTTTTAAGCTCTCTAATTAAAATATTTTTTTAAACTATGTAATACGATTAAAAATTCACCATTCTTATCCAAACCAATTCTTTTAAATAATCCAATTTTCGTTATAAAAATTTTTATAATAAAAATATCTTTTAATTCCTTAAAATTAAAATTAAAATTTTAAGTATTTAATATTTCCATAAATTTTTTCCATGCCATTATATCATTTAAAATTTTACAACGCATAATAATCCATTATATATATATATATATATATATATATATATATGTATGTATGTATATGTATGTATGTATGTATGTATAACTTACATATATATATATACACACACTAGTATATTTGAGGAATCCAATTAGATCCCTCCAACCTGTTTTTTCCTACATCTACATATGTTAGACAACAATAAAAATAACAATCCCACTTCCAGGAGGATAACGCAGTATATAGGGTCATCCACTATTATACGGGGCGCATAGGGTCTCATCCGCTATAATGTGTGGGAATTTCACTACAATACTAATATATATACTACTGTATATATAAATAGTCATCCAACAAATAATCAAAGATTTATCAATCCAATCAACATCCAATAATTTGAGTTTAAACATTTAAATTAAAATACAGAAGTCCAAATGAGTGAGAAATTTTCACCTTTATTTTTTTTTTGAATTTTCTAACTGATCCCATTTTTAATTCCAGCTTGTATACTTCTCATTAACAAATACAAACTCATCTTAATTCATTGGTCCATGGACCTCAAATGTAAATTTTACTTAAAATAATTAGCTATCTCAATTTAAACTTTTTAGTTAAGTAACTAAATATGTAATTAGACCTAATTACAGACTATACCTCCTTGTTCGTTCTAGAAAATCGAATAGCATCCAAACTGTATGACCACCTGCCTGCCACTATAGCTCGGCCTTGCCAATGCCGCAAACTACCCAGTCAACTCCTCACTGTCCTCACACATGACTACCTCCTTTCCAGTTTTGACATCCCAAAGTTGATCAAAGAACCATCCTACTGCTGCCACGACTGTCGTCGAAGGCTTCCCTTCCAGATTGCCCCACAAGCTTCATTCGATTCGCCGACCATTTCTCCTCCATTTGCGATTAAGCGTGAGATCCACCACGAACACGGCCTCGCTCCATTTCTAGCATCACAATGTCTCATCCTGAAACCCTGCCGCTCCACTTCCAGCTCCACCGCGCATGCAATTCCTCCGTGTTGAAGTCGAAGTCGTGAATCGTGATCGACTTCAATCTCTTTTATCTTTTTTTGTATGCGACTTTGTGTTGAGATCTAAGAAAAGGAAAATGGCACGCGATTCTTATTGCAAACAGGATCGAATTTTTCTTCTTTTTATATACTTGGCCATTTATTTTTTGGTTCTACTTCCTTATTTTTTCGTGGTTGAATAGACGAAAGAGGGAAAACATGATATAAAAGAAGGGACGTATAGGCAGGTGGCAAGGTAAAGGAAAGCTACAGTGACTGAGTGAAAGAAAGGAGGAGACAGCCTTGTCCAAATCAAGGAAATAAAGTATTTAATTTTTCTCCAAATATCCCGATTTAAGTGACTCAAAAACTCGAACCCCTATCAAGGCGTGCTGCTAGGCGTTTATAATGTTATTCCCTTATTGTGAATGCAGTGGAAAAGGTTTCAAGTCCTAGATTGATCGTATGGAGAAGATAGTTTTTGGACCCAACTAATATTGAATTTTCGATATTATTTTCAGCGCATTTATATCCGGTACGTCCAAACGATAACTCCAAATACTATGAAATTTGAAATCCGATAATAATACAATATTACGGATCCAATGGAATTGGCTTCGTCGAATTCCGAGACCGTGCCTCGGAAGGTTATTTTAAATGTCAACTTAAACAATATATTTTTCAAACTGAACAAATGACTTTTAAATTCAAATTTAAAAGTTGCACTATCTTTGGTATTATTAATATAAATTTTACAAGCCTTCGATTATTTTTATCAAGTTAAAACTCTAGATTCATTATTTTAACCAATATTCATTTATAACATTAATAATTAAACTATTCATTAAATTACTATATTTAAATTTTGAACATATTCTACAAATTAAACCCAAATTTTCATATATAAAATAAATCTATAATTCAAATTTAAATATTTAAAACCATTTAAAAAATTCACAATTTATCGTCGAAAAAATTATGACTCGTCACATCCTCCTTTATTAAAAGAATTTCATCCTCGAAATTGCTAGGAAGAAAAAAATTTCTCCAAACCCATTACCTATTCAAAACCCACTTAGTTAACACGACATTTCACTTCTCTAAGCTCTTAGTTTTCAGTCAAACAATTAGTTTTCCATCTCCACCCCAAAGCCCTTTATTCCAATTTCAGTTTGAATTCAAGATGTCGTTAACAAAAATTTCGAAAATTTTCTATCACCCTAAATTTCCAAAAAAAATTGGCAGAGTCTCCCTTACACGGAGAGACTTTTTCAATATGACAAAAGAGATAAATATATATATACATCGACCCACACGGCCGAAAAACTAAAATATATATCAATATTTATATATTTGCGGTATTTAATCCGAAAACGTACCTTATTTTAGCATTTTTAAGCAAGCGGCTTATCTAATTATACAATTACGCGACCCAACTCTACTCCAATAGCCTCTGGGTACCAGTATTTACTCAATTTAAATATGTAAGTTTCGAAATATGCAAATTCAATAACATTTCATTTACTCTAATGGTTAAAACACGTAGGTTTCATAACAATGCATACTAACATGTATTTATAAGGAAATTTTGAGGTCCGACAGTCATTGAATTACTTTAAATCCATTCATGTACCATTTCATTAAATTCGCAATGGTTTACAACAAAATTATTTGCATTCAATTCATTTTTAAACTGAACAAACTCATATCCCTTTCAAATTGATTTAAAAGTCAATTTATTTTCACTTCTATTAATTTCTAGAATTTTATTCTCTTCCATTTACGCCAATGCCGGCTTTTTCTAATGCAATTCCGACGCTATTCCTTAAATGAATGACCGTTTAAGCTTATAACCATTTTTAATTGATTCTAGTCAATTATATTTAATTTTATTTTATTTCCAGTTGACTCTAAATCAATTCAATTGCATTCCATCCATATCTACTCTCTTTATATTCAAATCTATTTTATTTAAATCAATTTTTATTCAGTCGAATTCCAATTCAATTACTAATTAATTGATTAGTTCATTCATTTAATCCGCATCAATTTTAATTCCATACTAACATTTTATTCAATATCCCAAGCCATATCAATTTATTTATGCTTCAATCAAATTTATTTTTAACTTAAGTTTCACCATTTCAAACATCTTGATTTTACTCAACACATCTCCAATTTTAATTTAATTAGCTCACCATCTAGTTGAATTTTATTTATAACTCAAGTTTCATTTCCAAATTCTATTTTCAACTCACAAATCAACTTTTTAACTTAGCCCAGTTAAATTCCATCTCACATTTATTCAATTAATAAAAAAAAATTAGTTCACTTTAAATTTATAACTCAATATCTGATTTTTATCTCAAAAACACTTCCTCAAATTTTTCTTGAGTTCAAATTCCTTTTTATAATTCAAGTTTGGCTTTAGTTTCCTTTACTTTAAGATACACACTATTTTTATTTTTGAGTTTTCTATGTAATTTTAAGTTTTATAAGTTACACCTCTTATTTTCCACATTTCAATAATTTCTATACTTGAGTATATTTACACTTTATTTTTACTCGAGATTATACACTTATTTATATCCCCAATATATTTTTTTCTTCCAATTCCTTTCAATTTTTATAAGCTATTTAAGTTTATTTATTCCATTCAAAATCGTCAATACTAAATTCAATTTTATCCTCAATCCAATCCAAACACAACTCAAATTTTGGATAACTTCGCTTAAGCTAATTTTCAATTCGTTTAATTTAATTTAACCCACCTAAGTTAAAATCCCATTTTTATAATCACTTTATTTATTGATTACGTTTACTTTCCTTAAGATTTTTTCTTTATCAGTTCAATCTATTTAACTTTCATGAGTCAAATCCAATTTATTTTATTTATTTCAATTCGCTTCGCTTAGTTTTAATTTTATCCATTTTAACTTTACTCAAGTTAAAATTTAATTCTGAAATCCAATTTCCCTAGAATCATTTTCGATTTTTAAGTTTATATTTATCTACCCATGATCTCTAATTATTTACTTAAGGATTCCAGAATTTAAACACCCGGCATTTATTTCAAATCTTTTTGAAATCAAAATACCCCAACTCACACTTTTTAATTTTAAACCAACCCTGGTTTTTATTCCAAACGAATTCCCCTGGAATTCCTAAACAACATTTGTTTTTCCAACAAAATCTCCAAATCAATTATATCGGTGGCAACCCGTCACTTAGAAACTTAAAATTAATACTAATGATGCGGTCGTCGTCGTCAGAATTATTTTCCAACGACTGAAGTGAGTTCAGTGCTATATCACTTCGAAAATCCATTTTAAAACCATTTCCTTTCAAAAGTATTCTCAAATAATACTCTTATTATTATTTCCCACACCATATTTGAAAGATATTTTTTTCTCAAACTTTCTAGGATTTAAATTTCCAAATTCCGGTTTAAATCCAATTTTAATTATAATCCATTTATATAATTTGCACTTAAACAAATTTTCACTTGGTTATATAAACCATTTCAAATTTCAAAATCTTGTTTGATTATAATATTATCATCCAACCACTCTAATTATATATAATAATTTTAGAAAATTATTTCTTTTATCAAAATATGGTTTTGGGTAAAGTTATTTCATTCACCCACTTTTGAAAACAATACTATGTCAGTTTTCGTAGTTTAAAAGTTTAAAAATCCCTATCGATATAGCTGTCCAGACTGTACCGACCAGAATTTATAAACACTCAACGATAAGTCAATACCATATATTAATTTATATTCATTAACATATACGCGCTCATATCTATTAATACACTCATTCTCATTTTAAAGTACTACTGACACTATCTCAAACGATTAATCCCCACCAGAGCCAAGGTTCTCACTTAACCTTCAGCTCTGATACCAACTGTACCGAACTGGGGCTTTTCGACCTTAAAAATCGTCATCTATATGTCCACTACATAGACTGCCGAGTAGTTGAGTGCCATAAATAGCATTTCATTAGGGGTGAAGAAGAAGAAAAAGGTAGAAGAAAAAAAAGAAATAACAACACAGAATCTCACAATCGCAGCGGAACAAAGTATAATATACAACAACAGATTTTTATACAAAAGAATCTATAACCCTTTAATACTTACAATCATCGGAGTACACAATCATTACATCAAATCTAGACAGTTATAACAACTTGTCCTCATGCAACGGAAATATCTAAGTATGTGATATACATCTGAACTCCTCCATCTCATCTCCTGAGTTCCAAAGCATTTTAACGTAAATCTGTAATACTCGGCCTGACCCAAGCATTATAACAAAATAACACCCGAGTTAATCTCGAAAACTAGCAAGAGAAAACATATACAAATTGAATTTTTAACTTTTCAAAATCCTTTGGAAAAAAAGGTATCTCGTAAGACCACGTCAGAAATAAACACAACGGACTTTTACCCTACGATAACCAAAAATATTTTTATCAAATTCGTTTGATATTATGATAGTGTCTGTAGAAAGTAAATAGAATATAGCTGAAATGCTTGCATCTCATGTTCCAACATAGTTGGGCACAATCAAAATTGTACGGCGCATATTGGAGAATGGGTTCTATCAAATGCCTGGGCTACTGGGGTACAGCATATCACAGTACACCTCTAAAACAATATACCGAGGACCATTCTGGGATGCCCCGCTACACAAGACCGGACTACCCTTTAACATGGATAGCCTGAATAAGATTGCCCCGCGGCTAGGATCAGCTACCGCCACACAATCGAATAAAAGGGACTCTTGATAGGGGTAACCTTACCCTACTTGGGTGTTACCCAATTAGCCTTGCTGCAACTTCCCTGTTTTAGTCATTTCCCGGTTGATGAGGCTTGAGGTTAGGTATTACCTTTTAAAGAACACATTCACTTATAATTCTCATCATCCACCAATGACGATGTTCTGATAGCATTCGTCCATACAAGTTGTCCTGGGTCTGGACAAACCAAATCACCATCTTCATCATCTTTATGCTATTCTTTTGTAACATTCAACCCGGATTGAAGTGGTTTTCTGATAATTAAATCTGATCCCAATCTCTTCAAAATGATTAACGAAATTGGCCGAAATTGGCCAAAATTGATAGTCAGTTATTTAACTATCAATACACATCCATAAACAATCACCAGGCCTCGTAATAATTTTTTTTCAAATATTTATCTCAAAATATCTTTGCAAGATGTTGCGTTTAGTTCTTCAACATTTGAAAATAGTTTACAAACCCATTTTATCTTCACGGGCCATTTTTAGCTTCCCCAATATTTAGGATATTTCCTTCACTTCATTTGAAATTAAAACTTGGAAAATATTCCTCTTATTTCCTTTTCTTTTCTCAAAAATCGTTTACAACTTTATTTGTAAATTTCCCAACTCGTTTCACACGAATTTTATTAATTCGAGAATTCCTTAAGTAATCCCTTAATTTCAAAACCAAATTATACTTGCTTATAAACTCAGTTTCTTTTGCACTTCTTTATGAATCTATTTTCATTCTTCAAAGTTCAATTTTATTTAACTTCTTTGGAAATTTTCTTATTTTCTTCTCAATTCCATTTAAAAAAATTCTTATAAATAATATCCACTAAATAATCCATTTTCCCGGCTTCCGAGAAGATTTATAAATAAATTTAAAACATTTCAAACCTATAAATATATAATTATTCTAAAGAAAATAAGAATAATTTGTTTTTAAGAAATATTCAAATAATTATTTAAAGTATTAAACACCTTTTATAATATCACTTTCCATAGTAGATTTAAAAGTTAGTATTCTATTTTAAAAAAATCAAGTATTTAAAAATTCATTTCTAAAGTATTCAACAACAGCTAACTTTAAAATTTCATGGTTTAATAAATAAAAGTTTCCTTTTTAAAATTTAAAACTAACTTATTAAGTAAAATAAAATTTTAAATCTCAATGACCAAATTTAAGTTTATTAATCTTTTCGATTTCCCACACATCGCTTCTATTCCGGTCTCCTTAACCATCTTCATTAAAAATAGTATCCACCATTTTTCTCACCCTATTTCATATTCCAATATAAATTCTTCCCATAAATTTATATTTTAAATTTATCATCCAATATTACTTCCCTTTTATTTATAACCCCGTTTATAAATTTTATAACACCTTTTTGAGTTCCACTAAAAATAATCTCATTTATAATTTCCATTTTATAAATTATATTCCTTTAAAAAATTTCATTTATTTTTGCCAATCTATTTTCAATGTATATTTAAACCCTTTTTGTTCAAATATCATATTTAAATCCAGTCTTTTAAAAATTTCTTTATAAAGTTTTAATTCCATAAAAACAAATTAAAATTTTTGGTATTTAATTATTCCATAATTTTTTCCATACCATTATATCATTTTAAATTTTACAACACACAATAATCCAGCATTTATATATATATATAAATACTAATATATTTGAGCAATCCAGTTAGATCCCTCCAACATGTTTTTCCTGCATCCACAGACGTTAAACAACAATAAAATACCAATCCCACTTCGAGGGGGATATAGCGGTATATAGAGTCATCCGCTATTAGGCGGGACGCATAGGGTCTCATCCGCTATAATGTGCGGTAATATCACTCCAATACTAACATATATACTACTATATATATCAATAGCCATCCAACAGATAATTAAAGATTTATCAATCCAATCAACGTCCAATAATTTGAATTTAAACATTTAAATTAAAATGCAAAAGTCCAAATAAGTGACATATTCTCACCTTTATTTTTTTTCGAATTTTCTGACTGATCCAAATTTTAATTCCAGCTTGTATACTTCTCATCAATGAATACAAACTCTTCTTGATTCATTTATTTAGGACCTCGACTGTAAATTTTAATTAAAATAATCAGCTATCTCAATTTAAACTTTTTAATTAAATAACTAAATATGTAATTAGACCTAATTACATATTATACCTCCTTGTTCGTTCCAAATAAGAAATTGAACAGCAACCAAACTGTACGACCACCTGTCTGCCACTACAGATCGGCTTTGCCAATGCCGCAAACCACCGAGTCAACTCCTCACTGCCCTCACATGTGACTACCTCCTTTCTTGTTTCAACATCCCAAAGTCGATCAAAGAACCATCCTACTGCAGCCACGACTGTCGCTAGAAGGCTTCCCTTTAAGATCGCCTCATGGCCTTCATTCGATTCGTCGACCAAATCTCGAATCGCCGACCATTTCTCCATCAATCGTGATTAAGCGTGAGCTCTACCTCGAACACGGCCTCACTCCATTTCTAGGCAATGCAACCTCTCCTCCTGAAACCCTACCGCTCCACTTCCTAATGCCACCGTGCGCATGATTCCTTTCTGTCGAAGTCGAAATGACGATCGACTTTGATCCCTTTTTTTTGCGACTTCGTGTTTCGATCCGAGGAAAGGAAAATGGCATGCGATTCTTATTGAAGACAGCCTTGTGTAAATTAGGAAAATAAATTATTTAATTTTTCTCCAAATATCCCGATTTAAGTGACTCAAAAACAAGACCCATTATCGAGGCGTGCCGCTGGGAGTTTATAATGTTATACACCATTCTGAATGCAATGGAAAAAGTTTCAAGTCTTAATTCGATCATATGGAGAAGATAGCTTTTTGGATCCAACTTATATTGAATTTTCGATATTATTTTCAGTGCGTTATATCCCATACGTCCAAACGATAACTTCAAATACTACTAAATTTTAAATTCGATAGTTATACAATATTACAGATCAAATGGAACTGGATTCGTCGAATTTCGAGACTATGCCTCGGAAGGCTATTTTAAATGTCAACTTAAACAATAAATTTCCAAAACTAAACAAATCACTTTTAAATTCAAATTTAAAAGATGCACTATCTTTGGTATTATTAATACAAATTTTAGAAGCCTTTAAATTATTTTTTATCAAGCTTAAAATCCAGATTCATTATTTTAACCAATATTCAATTATAACTTTAATAATTAAATTGTTCAATAAATTGCTATATTTAAATTTTGAACTAATCCTATAAATTAAACCCAAATTTTCATATTCAAAATCAATCTATAATTCAAATTTAAATATTTAAAATCATTTAAAAATTCATAATTTATCGTCAATAAAATCCAGGTCGTCACAATCAAGGCACTGAAGATGAGACGACCAAGCATGGGGATGAGATGGAGAAAGCGTTCCATCGAAACTATGATCAGGTGTTAGAGCAAGATGCCATGAACCGAAGTGCGACTGAACTGAAGAACAAGCATGATCACGAAACAAAGAAAAATGATGAGGCGCTCCAACAAGTTCAAGATTACTGCGATGAGCTGCTCAACGCTAAGGAAAAGAGGGATAAGGTGGTCAAATGTGCTAGGGACGTAGACATAATTGTTAAGAGGGCGGTTGAGGCTGTAGAGTAGCGGATGATGGAGAGGTTTGAATCAGGCTCATCAAATACAGCGCCAACAGTCACAAGTTCCGCAACTTGGGATGGCTTGATAATGATTATCTGAGGGTTCTAGGCCTGGCTTTGGGATAGACTGTCTCGAAGGAGAGTGCATTCTTGAAAGTTGGTGGGCTTGACCTTTCTTAGCTGGAGAAGGTGGCATTGACAGATGACGAGCCAGGTGTGCTGAGAAAGGATGAGTTTATACACCATCTAAAGCGAGCATCTACTGTACCAAAGGACTTGTGTGAAGGCTCCTGATCATCGCCACACAATGCCACTACCAGCCAAACAACTGGGTCCCAAGCTACTTTAGATTCGTCCCTTAATCCTGGGTATGATCCAGAGAATCCCCAGATACATAAGCCTGCTATCCTTTCTCCCATCTTGGAGGGAAATTCTTATGGTACTCCGGCTTACACAGAACCCCAAACTAAAGAAGGTACCTTGTTGTCTTCCTTTGTATTTTGGAGAGTTGAGTGTCACCGATCAACGTCACTATCTCTCTTTTCGTTTCCCTCAAGTTCAGGTCATCCCCAGGTCGTCCCGCTTCGCGACCAAGGTCTTTAATCAGGGCAACTATTTACTACAATAGAATTGATAACCACGACTACTTCAACAACAGTCCGGAATATATTGACTAGCGAGACTCTAAAGTCTGGTGCATAGAGATTGATGCATTACAAGATGAAGGAACAGTGGAATGCAGGGAGCCCAAGCTGACGATGAGGTGTTGATTACTGAAGTCTCTGAGACCCTATCGGGTCCCACTATGAGTGAACTTGAGTGGGAATTTAGCCTTGCCAAAGAAGTCAAGCTAGAGAAAATTGAGAAAAAAAATCCTCCTTGCTACATAGATTAAGCAGGGGAACTTGGCCTTGCCAAAAGGTCATCCCTTCTCCTTTATCCATTGCCTTACCCAAGCAAACCATCCATACTCCTATCTCTCTTCCTCCGCTTTGCAGAGTGTACCTGCTAGATCATCATAGAGCACTCCATCCAAAGGCAAAGGGAATAGGGAAAAAGGAGGAAAGGAAAAAAGTGAAAGCTCAAGTGACGTATCCACCGGCACCAAAAAGAGGAAGCATAAGTCAAAGAAGTAGTTGTCAGTTTGTTTTGTGTATACATACCTACTTTTAGTCTACAATAATAGTAGTAATCTATTTCAGTTTTTGGCCATCTTTGTGTTACTTTGGTCCCTGCTTATTCCTTTTGTTTTAGTCATAAATAAAACTTGTACTTAGCTTTCCAAATTCCATTTTGAGTGTTAATAATAAAGACTTTTTGTTTGTTGATTCTTTGTGTGAATTCACCTAAAGTTTTTTTAGAAATGCACTTTTCATTCAATGCACTTATGATCCATTCCTTTTAGTGATTATTATCAGACTAAATTCTTAGCCCATTCAGTAATTTACCGGCCTTTTATCATTCTTATGAACGTAAAGTAATTGTTGAAGTGCCGAACTCTGGGCATTAGTTAGGTTTACCACTTAGAGCAGCGGTCCAGATATACTTTTCCAACATAACGATATCTGATTGCATTGAAATGTCGGCTCTATTTTAAATTAACTACTTAAGATTTCTATTCAAACATCCACATCCAGGATGTTTATTATCAATTGTTCCTAACTTCGACTCTCAATTCAAAGTTCATAGGTAAAATCCCACATTACGTTGGGGTATGGTCCTTCCATTTTTCCTACTCCAGGCGCAATGTTAAGGATTGTAAGATCCTATCACGTCTATGTTTGTTTATACTCCTGCCCCTACATCAAGAATGAGAGTTAGTGAATGAACAATCTTGTCATGTTCAATTTTAATTTATACTCCTGCCCCTGCATCATGCGCCAGATTTAGCATGCGAACAGTCATGTCATATCCGTTTTGGGTTTATACTCTTGCTCCATGTCAAGGGAAAAATTAAGCTATGGAAGGCCGAGTCACGTCCTTTTAGTTTATACTCCTGCCCATAATTCAAGGACAAGAGTTGGCTGATGGATGGTCGAGTCATGTTCATTTAATTCTTACCCCTATCCCCAATCCAAGGACAAGAATTAGCTTGTACCAATCTTTGGATATCGAGTAGAACTTCAAGGGTCCGACCATGAACCATAAAAGTTTGGTTGGCACTATCTTTGGCTACATGCACACCTGCATTATTTGCGTGCAGATTCATTCGAGTCAGTTAAGTCGTAACTTTTTAGCAATGTAAAGGCAGATCTGGGAAGCCATTTATTGAAAAAAGGAAATGAAAAATTCTTCTTATTACATGGTTTCATTCAATTATGTACAAATTTATTTCTAGGTGAAATAATGTTGTAAATGCTCACTATTCCATGCCTTTGGGAGTGAAATCCAATCAATCTCGCAAGCCTGGAAGTATCTTCAAGCTTTTGCTCTATCTCATACAGACCTTCCCAAATCGGGCCTAGATTTCCAGGGCCTGGGAAGATTTATTTGAGAACCAGGTCACCAACTTCAAAGGTCTGATTCTTTAACTTAACATTGTAATATCGGGCGACTTGGTGTCGGTGCACAGCTGCTCTCAAGTCGGATTAATCTCATTGATCGTGACATAGGATTCTAGAAGGAGTCACTCATTCGTTTGTGTGTTGTAATCAATTACTCGATGATAAGGTACTTGTAACATCCCGCCTTTTCGCACACTTTAAAATGACACACATGCCGATTCAAAGCATACGCAAGGGCGGATTATTATGGGGTAAATAAGAAAAACAGAGAAGAAATAAAACAAAATAGAATCTCACAGCGGAAGGATAAAATATAATAACAAGTATACAGTTCATAAACAGTTTACAAAAGCTTGATTTTTCTTATACAATGAATATCAGAGTTACACATACCAAATACAACAATGCAGCGGAATAGAAAGAGTGCGTAGTGCAATACTATATATATAGAATAATACTGAATCTTCGTCTTCGCCCTCCAAAGCTAAAACCTGCTACCCTGAAACGCTCGGACTGACCCGAGCGAATTTGAAAAGACAAAAACACTCGAGTCAGACTAGAATATCTTATGTGAGTTAAATAAACAGAAATAAATATGAGTGCAGTAACTCAAGAGATGCTCGGGATTTACATCTCCTAAGGATCCGTTAAACTATTTACTATGTAGTATATTGCGCTATTATAATAGTGTCTATTTATAAAATAAACTTACTTTTTAATAGCGTTAAGGGGTTACCCATATAGCCCTTAACACGTAATAGTCCCAGTAGTCCGTCCAATATCATAGTCCCTCCTGATCGGGAAGCCACCAGAGGATACCACACGGGCTACGGGAGAAAACCAAACTCGTACAAGGCGCGATAGTGTAGGTGACACGGCACAACTAGGCAATGCCAGGGTAGATATACCAATTGCTATCCAGGCTGATGGTAACGCGCAGCGCGCAGCTGCCGCCCACCTTGAACTAACTCCCCCAAAAATCAAAATATAGAAGTGGCCACTGTATCAATCCAAGTCAAAGTATAATATCGAAGAGGAGCGTCCGATCAGAGGAATGACCTCATTGGCCTGAGAATCGCTCCTGTTTTAGCCACCTTATGCCAACTCACGGGAGTTGGGTCCACGTATTTACCTTACAGGAAACGTCGCCACCACCTACTTCATTCTGGAATCTCCACCGCGTACACGGTTAGTCAAAGTGGTTTTCGGTATCGACAGAGAGTATGTCCATATCCGATCCCGGTCTCTTTGCCAACCCATCGTTATTATAACACCGCGGTTATTTAAAAATAGTTTATCCTTTAAAACCAGAATATAATCCATTTCAAAACCATAATATTACGATATCATTTCTTCTTTTAAAACCCAAACAATTCATTTTGATATCAATTTGTAAAAACCCAAATCAATGATATCGTTTCCCAAATATTTTCCTTTCCAAATTTTGTCACCTTTTATTATTAAAATGCCTTGAACTAAATATTTGGAAATTTAACTCTTATTATAATACTTTAAAATCCATAGAATTTAAAACCATTACCTTCAAAACTAAATGGTTTGGATATTCAACAGTATATAAAATAAGTGGTTTAACTTAAATGTTACTTTGAAAAGAAATATCTCTCGTGGCTTTACAATACATTTCTTTATTTAAAGTTAAAACCAAAATTTAATATCGCTTCAAGTTCCAAAACCATTTCAATCAATTCATATGTATACGTATATCCATTTTGAGTATAAATATTTCAACTAAAGTTGGATTTTATTCTTTCAAATCAAATGTTCTATTAATTAGCCTTGAATATTCACATAAAATCCATAATTAATAAGACTTCAATTTCTAGTAAAAATATATATATATATATCCAAATTCAAATTTTACTAGAATATTCATTTCAATATAATTTGGGAAAAATCCAAATTTAAACATCATATCTTTAAAATTTCCAACTTAATATTTAAACATAGGGTATAAATCATCAAACTCCATTTCTTAATTTTCTTCCATTTTAATAAAGAAATTTATTCACCTTTTAATTCCAAAATTTCAACTTCATAGGTATATAAATATGGAAATAAATTTTAAGATTTATAAACCGTATTCAATCCAAACCATAGAAATCACATTAAAATAATTATATAGACCGCGGTGCCTGTACATCATTTTTCTATCCTATGGTCAAATGATACGGATATTTATCATTTCAATCCGCAATTTAAAAATAAAACTTTGCGGTTTTATCATTTCAAACCACAATCCCGAAAATGTAAAATGTATGCTAACTGACAGTTTTAATATTATCCACATATTCAACAACACATCCATCACCTAATTTCAACCATCAATCAATATTAATCACTATCAACCAATATCAATCAATAACAATATTAGTTCGATAATATGCAACGGGTAATAACTGTCAGTTCATTCAAATTAAATTTCAACTATTAATCTAACCATTAATATTTAGAGATAATTTATATAACTGTTAACTAGCATTTCATATGCAAACAAAATTCCTAACAGTCAAATAAATGCGCAATAAATCAATTAAATTAATAGCTAAATCAAATAAACTGCAATTCAACAGATGTGAATGAAATAAACATGCCAATTACGCATAAATAAATTCCTATCCATTTCTAAAATTTATTTAACAAACATAAAAGCTTCTAGTAATTGTGAGTGGGTTAAAACACTCACCTTTGGAATTTAAATCGAATTTAATTTCAATTTAAACTCAAAATTTTGACAGTCTCAGAATTTGTCCAAACCAGCGTCAACAGATCCGGATTTTAAATACGAACCTAACAAAAAAAATTTCGTACGAAACGAATAACGTATGCGGAAGTTATACAATTTAAACGATTTGAAACCAAAAATAAATAAAAACCCAAAACAAAATAAACAAAACAAATCTCACCCACTAATCCACGTCATCCCTTAACTTTGGCTACAGGACGCATCTTCCCTTCGCGCATTCGAACCCGCCATCCACGTTTTGACCGTGCTTTTGACCATCACGCTCGCCCACCTCCAGCCGCCGTTGGTCACGGCGTGACCACCAACACCTCTGCCATGAACCCCTCTACCGGCCGACACCCCCCAGGCACCCAATTCCGCCGCCGCCGCTGGTTATAGATCCGAAACCCTAAATCAACTCTCCAGGCAGATCTAACCATCAAAACGCAAAACGAACTTCGCTGATGCGATCCCCATCGTCCATTCTATAAAACCCAGAAAGGGTTTGTCAATCCGACGAACTTTGTCGCGACCATGATGTGAGGCCACGGACTGTCTGAATTTTTTTCTGAGCAAACGACAGTCCCAATAGAGAAATGAATTATACCAGTAGATTACGCGCTTCGAGAAGATCAACATATAATTTTTGTGGAATTTTCTGAATTTTTTTGAGTTTTGGCTTTTGATTTGCCATTGAAACTGGATCTGAAGTGTATACATTTGGGGAGGAGAAAAGAGTGAAGAAATGAACGTACAGCTAAAGAATAGAGACTAGGGTTTATAGCTGTATATATATATAGATTGGGCTGGGTTAGAATAGATAGGCTAGATAGATGAACGTACGCAACAGGTTATGGCCCAAAAAGCCCGTTATGCCTCCGGAACCGAATTTGTTAAAACTATATATCCAAATAGGTGTTTTAAAATATTCTGAACGCGATGGAAAAGGTTTCGCGACCAATTTCGATCGTATGAAGAAGTTATGCTGAAAACAAGATTTCCAAATTGATTTCAAATTGATTTTTCAATAAAATTGATTTCAAGGCGTTTCGCGTCCGTACGATCAAACGACAAGTCCGATCGATACGAAACTTGAAACCCTATAACAATTCACCGATACGGATCCGATGAAACTGGTTTCGTCGAAATCCGAGTCCGTGACAAAAATGGCTATTTTTAATATTTATTAAATCAATTAAATAAATCAAAAAAAATCAAATTCTATTTTCCAACTTCTATTATTGGCCAAATTTCATTACTTAGATAATCCAATCAATTCCAATTGATTTAACAAGCTTGGATTTGAATAAAAATCTATAAATATCTCAATTTGCAGTGTTAATTTCTGCATTTTATTTATTATTTGGGAATTATAAATTTATTCTCACCAATTACTTAATCTTATACTTATATACTCTCATCTTAAACCATATTAAATAAACAACTTGATTTCCATTTCAACTCACTTTTAATTGCAGTTAACCCTTTTCACCATAATTAAAATTCCAAATTATTAATAAATTTTCTCTCCATTTATTCGCCTTAATTTATTTAAGTCAAATCCTTAATTAAACTCTATTGCAATGATTTCAAATATCATTCCCTCCTTTCTCTTAACTATATTTTTTTTATTTAAATCTTAATGAATTCAATACTATCAGTTTGATAAATCCATTAAATTCACTCAATTGTTTACAATTCCAATCTAAATGAATTCAACATTAATAGTTTGGTTAAGTTTATTTAATTCACCTTCTTCCTATTCCAAGGTTATGGATGTCAAAATGATAAAATTACATTAGTTTAAGATTTCCCCAAATGTTTTACAATTTCCATTATTAACTTCAATAACGTAATATTTTACGTTTAATTCCCTTTAATTACGCATAAATCCCAAATTTTCTTTTCATTCCATAACAATTGTCAAACCCATAAGAAAATTTCAACCTTTGGTTCATACTTATTACACTAACCAATTACTTTCAACAGTAATAATACATAAACTATTAGATGCTAAATCTATTAAATTGCAATAGATCCAATTGCTTGCAATTTATTGCCAAATAAATTTGGACTTTTATTTGGTTATACACAAAATCCCGTTATTCCTTACCTAACAATTTATTAATACTTAAGATCTCATTGCATCAACATTTCACATTTTTATTTACTGATTTCTTCCTCTTATTCTACATAAATTATTATAATGGGATTTTCTTTGGTTTACATCTTATCTGTATTTAACATTCCTAAATCACCAATTCATTTTACTCTAACTGCGGTAAATTGACGGGTGAATTGAATAAATTCTCAAAATTAGATTAACAAGAACCAAGAGTAGTTAACATACAATAGTTGTTTACTCTAAATTCTAGTCACCTAAATAGGCTTTTATTACTTGCAAATAAATGTTACTATTTATTTTTTTTAGTACAAATCTCAATAATAATCCTATTTTAATTTACTTAGGCCATTTATAGTCCACTACACATATCTACATAAATGGGCAATTTATTTAATTTATTTAATTTATTAAGTATCAAATTCTATTAGGCCCTGTTTATATTTACATGCATTCTCCTATTTCTTTACAAATGGAATAACGTTTAAACTCATACACTTAATGACAAAACTGTTATAAATCCAATAAATTTCAAATCGAAGTTTGTACATATTACACACAACTTGTATGGTTTCTCACAAAACGTTGAATTTATTAAATGCCCATTTATTACAATTAAATTCCCTTAATTTAATCAAATGCTTATTAATATATTTCATTCTTACCATGCTTTCCCGTTATAACTTCATTAACGTATTTACAATCTCTATTTTTCAAAGATTAAATAACAAAACTGATTACCATACTATTTCTCTCAAATTTTTTTTTTATAAGTTTGTTCAAACTATGCTTTGTTTACATATAATAAATCTTATATTACTATTAGTTTTCTTTTCCCTTTACTACAGACATAAATTATTACTATCTACACTAATTACATCTTTATATTAATAAATACCATTAAAGTAAATATTTATATTAACTCTTACAGATTCAACTTAACTTTGTTTCTTAAAAGTTACTTCAAATCAAGTTGTGACAATTTACATTGTCCACATCTATTATTATAAAATATTGTAGTTACACTAAATTGCAATTACTACAACTATACCAAATCTCTGCATTTTATTCTCAAACAAATTAGAAATTTCATTAATTAAATTTATTAATTATCATAAATCTACGGGTCGTTACAATCTCCCCCACTTAAAACTTTTCGTCCCCGAAAAGGAAAAGAAGGGAGAAGGAAGAATAAACAGTACATCTGATTCAAATATTAACTTATAAACAATATTTTACTGGATTAAATTTTCTTAATGAACCACACTTGTTTATAATCATTTTGTCTCTTAACACTTTAATTATTAAAATTGGAAATATATTCTTGACAAAATTCTAAGTCCAAAATTTACGAAAATTTTTGGCAGAGTCTCCTTTGTACGGAGGGACTCTGGAGAAAATATAATATCCAAATATACAAATAGATTACATATATATCCAAAATAAAATATCCCACATGGGAAAATATATAAAATAGCGCTTTTAAACGTAATCCGAAAACGTACCTATTTGTCGGGCAATACGCTTATTATTTTTATGGAACCAAAGCAGTAGCAGTGGCTTCCATCACCTGTATTCACTTATATAGTTTGAAAAGTTAAATATTTATTTTAAAATGAACTATTCAAGTGAATTCAATCATTCATATCCAATCAAATGCAACAACCATAGATTTTAGCAAACAGCACACACCACAACAAACTATCATTAAATCAAACAAACAATTTGTTGTTCGGCTCAAATTCTGAAGTTGTACGAATGAAGAATAACTATCAAGTGCATCCGTTGCTCAACAGCCTTAGATGGAACAAAGATAGATTATTTGTTCCTCCAACAACTCCACAATTCCATACATCAACAATTTCAAACCAACACCAAAATAGCTTATTATACATTCATTTCATAATTCAGTGGTTTGATTTTCTTTTCTTTTTTTTTTCATTTATGAGGGATTCCTTTGTTTCTTACAAGTTTTATTTTCCAATTATCACAAAATCCTTTATATTTTTATTTCCTTTTTATTACTTAAGTTTCCTTTCATTACTTAAGTTTATAAAATAAATTCTCATTGATAACAACAATAATTTTGAATATCTTTACTGTCATATTATTTATTTTTCTACTTTCCATTATATTAGAATAGTGGAGAGTTAAAACATACTTAAGTAAATAATCTTACAACATGTCACCTACCAATAATACTTAGCTTTATTTCAATTGAATTTTGATTATCACTTAAGTTTTATACCATTTAATTCTTATTTATAACGGTAATTTATTGAATACTTCATTATTTCTAAAATTCCTACTTGTAAAATATTCGATTATAGTTTCTTATTTAACATTTCAACTTTTAATTTTGGGTAAGTTATTTATGTTAAAGAAAATGCAATTGAACTTATACAAGTTAAATCTCCGTCTTTTAATTCATTTATTCTTCAATAAATCTTTCCATTATTTATCAGTTAAAAATTTAACTTCCTTTATACCTAACATTAATTTTCTTACTTAAATTAGAGGTTTCCATCCATTTATTACTTAACTTTTATTTTACTAACATAATTTTAAACAATTAATTAACGGAAAAATTTAGAATTAAATACCGAGTTAAATTTCAATTTATTCCCAAATAATAGACAATTAATTTCTTACAACCTTTATGTCTCTAATTATCTTTAAATAATTAAAATTTCAAATAAATCCAAAACAAATCTGCAGTAGAATTTACTACAGTGGCCTTTCCCCTTCGAAACTCAAAAATGAAAGTCGATGATGCGGCCGTCATCACCGAGTTTATTTTCCAGCGACAGAGAGGAAAGCGTAGAATTTTAAATCTTTCCAAAATCTTCTTTAAACAATTTTTCCCGAATTATACTAAATATTTACATAAGAAATTACTTGTAAACCAAATCATTATCTTTCACAATTTTTGAAAGCAAATTTCCAAAATCCTGGACATAAGTTCTAAAATCTCCAAATTTGGTTTATTATAATTCCACTTAGCTTCAGTTATTATAAATATTTTCATTGCCTAACATCCAATCTATAGCAACCAAATATATCTATATTTATAAAATAATTTTTATATATAGAAAATATAATAGGCAAAATTATTTCATTCACCTATATAAAAACAAATATTATGTCGGTCTGTCCTATTAAGTGTTTAGAAATCCCTATTGATGGCATAGCGTCCCATGCATCAACCAGAATTTATAAATACAAAGCGGAACAGATTAACACAATATTAAAATCTTTTATTAATACTATCAAGCACGCTCTCTCTTATATATACACTCAGCGACTCCCATAGGATATTTCTACCCTATTAACAAAGAGTCAAACCCCACAAAGCCAAGGTTTATCGCTAAACCAAAGCTCTGATACCAGATGTAACATCCCGCCTTTTCGCACACTTTAAAACGACGCACATGCCGATTCAAAGCATACGCAAGGGCGGATTATTATGGGGTAAATAAGAAAAACAGAGAAGAAATAAAACAAAATAGAATCTCACAGCGGAAGGATAAAATATAATAACAAGTATACAGTTCATAAACAGTTTACAAAAGCTTGATTTTTCTTATACAATGAATATCAGAGTTACACATACCAAATACAACAATGCAGCGGAATAGAAAGAGTGCGTAGTGCAATACTATATATATAGAATAATACTGAATCTTCGTCTTCGCCCTCCAAAGCTAAAACCTGCTACCCTGAAACGCTCGGACTGACCCGAGCGAATTTGAAAAGACAAAAACACTCGAGTCAGACTAGAATATCTTATGTGAGTTAAATAAACAGAAATAAATATGAGTGCAGTAACTCAAGAGATGCTCGGGATTTACATCTCCTAAGGATCCGTTAAACTATTTACTATGTAGTATATTGCGCTATTATAATAGTGTCTATTTATAAAATAAACTTACTTTTTAATAGCGTTAAGGGGTTACCCATATAGCCCTTAACACGTAATAGTCCCAGTAGTCCGTCCAATATCATAGTCCCTCCTGATCGGGAAGCCACCAGAGGATACCACACGGGCTACGGGAGAAAACCAAACTCGTACAAGGCGCGATAGGGTAGGTGACACGGCACAACTAGGCAATGCCAGGGTAGATATACCAATTGCTATCCAGGCTGATGGTAACGCGCAGCGCGCAGCTGCCGCCCACCTCGAACTAACTCCCCCAAAAATCAAAATATAGAAGTGGCCACTGAATCAATCCAAGTCAAAGTATAATATCGAAGAGGAGCGTCCGATCAGAGGAATGACCTCATTGGCCTGAGAATCGCTCCTGTTTTAGCCACCTTATGCCAACTCACGGGAGTTGGGTCCACGTATTTACCTTACAGGAAACGTCGCCACCACCTACTTCATTCTGGAATCTCCACCGCGTACACGGTTAGTCAAAGTGGTTTTCGGTATCGACAGAGAGTATGTCCATATCTGATCCCGGTCTCTTTGCCAACCCATCGTTATTATAACACCGCGGTTATTTAAAAATAGTTTATCCTTTAAAACCAGAATATAATCCATTTCAAAACCATAATATTACGATATCATTTCTTCTTTTAAAACCCAAACAATTCATTTTGATATCAATTTGTAAAAACCCAAATCAATGATATCGTTTCCCAAATATTTTCCTTTCCAAATTTTGTCACCTTTTATTATTAAAATGCCTTGAACTAAATATTTGGAAATTTAACTCTTATTATAATACTTTAAAATCCATAGAATTTAAAACCATTACCTTCAAAACTAAATGGTTTGGATATTCAACAGTATATAAAATAAGTGGTTTAACTTAAATGTTACTTTGAAAAGAAATATCTCTCGTGGCTTTACAATACATTTCTTTATTTAAAGTTAAAACCAAAATTTAATATCGCTTCAAGTTCCAAAACCATTTCAATCAATTCATATGTATACGTATATCCATTTTGAGTATAAATATTTCAACTAAAGTTGGATTTTATTCTTTCAAATCAAATGTTCTATTAATTAGCCTTGAATATTCACATAAAATCCATAATTAATAAGACTTCAATTTCTAGTAAAAATATATATATATATATCCAAATTCAAATTTTACTAGAATATTCATTTCAATATAATTTGGGAAAAATCCAAATTTAAACATCATATCTTTAAAATTTCCAACTTAATATTTAAACATAGGGTATAAATCATCAAACTCCATTTCTTAATTTTCTTCCATTTTAATAAAGAAATTTATTCACCTTTTAATTCCAAAATTTCAACTTCATAGGTATATAAATATGGAAATAAATTTTAAGATTTATAAACCGTATTCAATCCAAACCATAGAAATCACATTAAAATAATTATATAGACCGCGGTGCCTGTACATCATTTTTCTATCCTATGGTCAAATGATACGGATATTTATCATTTCAATCCGCAATTTAAAAATAAAACTTTGCGGTTTTATCATTTCAAACCACAATCCCGAAAATGTAAAATGTATGCTAACTGACAGTTTTAATATTATCCACATATTCAACAACACATCCATCACCTAATTTCAACCATCAATCAATATTAATCACTATCAACCAATATCAATCAATAACAATATTAGTTCGATAATATGCAACGGGTAATAACTGTCAGTTCATTCAAATTAAATTTCAACTATTAATCTAACCATTAATATTTAGAGATAATTTATATAACTGTTAACTAGCATTTCATATGCAAACAAAATTCCTAACAGTCAAATAAATGCGCAATAAATCAATTAAATTAATAGCTAAATCAAATAAACTGCAATTCAACAGATGTGAATGAAATAAACATGCCAATTACGCATAAATAAATTCCTATCCATTTCTAAAATTTATTTAACAAACATAAAAGCTTCTAGTAATTGTGAGTGGGTTAAAACACTCACCTTTGGAATTTAAATCGAATTTAATTTCAATTTAAACTCAAAATTTTGACAGTCTCAGAATTTGTCCAAACCAGCGTCAACAGATCCGGATTTTAAATACGAACCTAACAAAAAAAATTTCGTACGAAACGGATAACGTATGCGGAAGTTATACAATTTAAACGATTTGAAACCAAAAATAAATAAAAACCCAAAACAAAATAAACAAAACAAATCTCACCCACTAATCCACGTCATCCCTTAACTTTGGCTACAGGACGCATCTTCCCTTCACGCATTCGAACCCGCCATCCACGTTTTGACCGTGCTTTTGACCATCACGCTCGCCCACCTCCAGCCGCCGTTGGTCACGGCGTGACCACCAACACCTCTGCCATGAACCCCTCTACCGGCCGACACCCCCCAGGCACCCAATTCCGCCGCCGCCGCCGCCGCTGGTTATAGATCCGAAACCCTAAATCAACTCTCCAGGCAGATCTAACCATCAAAACGCAAAACGAACTTCGCTGATGCGATCCCCATCGTCCATTCTATAAAACCCAGAAAGGGTTTGTCAATCCGACGAACTTTGTCGCGACCATGATGTGAGGCCACGGACTGTCTGAATTTTTTTCTGAGCAAACGACAGTCCCAATAGAGAAATGAATTATACCAGTAGATTACGCGCTTCGAGAAGATCAACATATAATTTTTGTGGAATTTTCTGAATTTTTTTGAGTTTTGGCTTTTGATTTGCCATTGAAACTGGATCTGAAGTGTATACATTTGGGGAGGAGAAAAGAGTGAAGAAATGAACGTACAGCTAAAGAATAGAGACTAAGGTTTATAGCTGTATATATATATAGATTGGGCTGGGTTAGAATAGATAGGCTAGATAGATGAACGTACGCAACAGGTTATGGCCCAAAAAGCCCGTTATGCCTCCGGAACCGAATTTGTTAAAACTATATATCCAAATAGGTGTTTTAAAATATTCTGAACGCGATGGAAAAGGTTTCGCGACCAATTTCGATCGTATGAAGAAGTTATGCTGAAAACAAGATTTCCAAATTGATTTCAAATTGATTTTTCAATAAAATTGATTTCAAGGCGTTTCGCGTCCGTACGATCAAACGACAAGTCCGATCGATACGAAACTTGAAACCCTATAACAATTCACCGATACGGATCCGATGAAACTGGTTTCGTCGAAATCCGAGTCCGTGACAAAAATGGCTATTTTTAATATTTATTAAATCAATTAAATAAATCAAAAAAAATCAAATTCTATTTTCCAACTTCTATTATTGGCCAAATTTCATTACTTAGATAATCCAATCATTTCCAATTGATTTAACAAGCTTGGATTTGAATAAAAATCTATAAATATCTCAATTTGCAGTGTTAATTTCTGCATTTTATTTATTATTTGGGAATTATAAATTTATTCTCACCAATTACTTAATCTTATACTTATATACTCTCATCTTAAACCATATTAAATAAACAACTTGATTTCCATTTCAACTCACTTTTAATTGCAGTTAACCCTTTTCACCATAATTAAAATTCCAAATTATTAATAAATTTTCTCTCCATTTATTCGCCTTAATTTATTTAAGTCAAATCCTTAATTAAACTCTATTGCAATGATTTCAAATATCATTCCCTCCTTTCTCTTAACTATATTTTTTTTATTTAAATCTTAATGAATTCAATACTATCAGTTTGATAAATCCATTAAATTCACTCAATTGTTTACAATTCCAATCTAAATGAATTCAACATTAATAGTTTGGTTAAGTTTATTTAATTCACCTTCTTCCTATTCCAAGGTTATGGATGTCAAAATGATAAAATTACATTAGTTTAAGATTTCCCCAAATGTTTTACAATTTCCATTATTAACTTCAATAACGTAATATTTTACGTTTAATTCCCTTTAATTACGCATAAATCCCAAATTTTCTTTTCATTCCATAACAATTGTCAAACCCATAAGAAAATTTCAACCTTTGGTTCATACTTATTACACTAACCAATTACTTTCAACAGTAATAATACATAAACTATTAGATGCTAAATCTATTAAATTGCAATAGATCCAATTGCTTGCAATTTATTGCCAAATAAATTTGGACTTTTATTTGGTTATACACAAAATCCCGTTATTCCTTACCTAACAATTTATTAATACTTAAGATCTCATTGCATCAACATTTCACATTTTTATTTACTGATTTCTTCCTCTTATTCTACATAAATTATTATAATGGGATTTTCTTTGGTTTACATCTTATCTGTATTTAACATTCCTAAATCACCAATTCATTTTACTCTAACTGCGGTAAATTGACGGGTGAATTGAATAAATTCTCAAAATTAGATTAACAAGAACCAAGAGTAGTTAACATACAATAGTTGTTTACTCTAAATTCTAGTCACCTAAATAGGCTTTTATTACTTGCAAATAAATGTTACTATTTATTTTTTTTAGTACAAATCTCAATAATAATCCTATTTTAATTTACTTAGGCCATTTATAGTCCACTACACATATCTACATAAATGGGCAATTTATTTAATTTATTTAATTTATTAAGTATCAAATTCTATTAGGCCCTGTTTATATTTACATGCATTCTCCTATTTCTTTACAAATGGAATAACGTTTAAACTCATACACTTAATGACAAAACTGTTATAAATCCAATAAATTTCAAATCGAAGTTTGTACATATTACACACAACTTGTATGGTTTCTCACAAAACGTTGAATTTATTAAATGCCCATTTATTACAATTAAATTCCCTTAATTTAATCAAATGCTTATTAATATATTTCATTCTTACCATGCTTTCCCGTTATAACTTCATTAACGTATTTACAATCTCTATTTTTCAAAGATTAAATAACAAAACTGATTACCATACTATTTCTCTCAAATTTTTTTTTTATAAGTTTGTTCAAACTATGCTTTGTTTACATATAATAAATCTTATATTACTATTAGTTTTCTTTTCCCTTTACTACAGACATAAATTATTACTATCTACACTAATTACATCTTTATATTAATAAATACCATTAAAGTAAATATTTATATTAACTCTTACAGATTCAACTTAACTTTGTTTCTTAAAAGTTACTTCAAATCAAGTTGTGACAATTTACATTGTCCACATCTATTATTATAAAATATTGTAGTTACACTAAATTGCAATTACTACAACTATACCAAATCTCTGCATTTTATTCTCAAACAAATTAGAAATTTCATTAATTAAATTTATTAATTATCATAAATCTACGGGTCGTTACAGTACTTCTAGTTCAATTGCAAGCATAGCCTCAAATTTGAAGTATACGACGAATGGAGAATGGCAAATCACTAACTTATGGGTCGCTCGATAAGCCCAAAGTATCAATTAAAGTTCATTGACCCTCTTGCTCTTAACCTTTTCCAATCGCTTCTTAAGAATGGACCTGATAAACTTTTTTATAGCGACAAACTATCCAATCGTTTAGGGGTGTGCCACCCAGCAAATCTTTTCTCTATGCGATGTCGACGGCAGAAATCCTTAAATTTGGGTTGTTGAATTGGGTTCCATTACCACTAAAGGTCGTCTTTGGAACTCCAAAATGATAGATAATTTTCCAGACTACAAATTTGATCGCTTTCTTTTTGGCAATTGTGTCAAATGGCTCTACCTCAGACCATTTGGAAATCAAATGCGGCGATGGCGTATTTCGCGCCACCTTTAGATATCAGTAGCACATCGGTAATATCAATCCCCCAAACTATAAACTACCAACGACTAACCATTTGAGTAATCTCTATCTGCGAGGCTCTCGTAATCTTAGCAAATCTCTAACTCTTGTCGTGCTTTCTGGTGTAATAGCTGTGTCTTGGTTAATATCTGGCCAGAAGTACCCATAACGGAGAATCTTCTTCGCAAGAGTTTGCTCCCCGGTGTGGTTGCCCCAGGCCCCCTTGTGAACTTCTTTTAGGACTTGTTTGGCCTCATCATAAGCGATAGATCAAAGCATAAGGATAGAAAAACCCTTCCTATACAGGTGTCCTTCCTGTATGATTTATCTCGGAGCTTGGTGAACGAGTTTTCTTCGCTCCCTCCAACATAGAAGGATTCCTCTCTAGTGGCAGTCTTTTAGCGGAGTCATCAATGACTCACTTTCAGGTTTAGCCTCTAAGATCCAATCGAAATTATATGGTTGATGCTCAATGAGGAGAGTATTTTGCAATAACCAAGCTTATGAGCTGTGCGTTCCTAGGACTGGCCAACTTAGCCAATGAGTCTGCCTTCGCATTTTCCTATCTTGAAATATGCATTATCGTACAATACTCAATTCCACTAAGTAGCTCAAGGACTCGGTTTAGATAAGAGGCTAGCCTTGCTCCTTCTTCCTGAAACTCTTTTTGCAATTAACGCACCGCTAGTCAATAATAACAAAAAATATGTAAAGTCTTTATCTCCTGTTCTTTGGCAATCTTGAGTCCCACAATCAAAGTTTTGTACTCTACTTCATTGTTTATCGCAGGAAACTCGAGTCCCAATGTATAATAGATTGAGTGTTCCTCGGGATTTACAAGTACAACTCCAGCACAGGAACAGCGATCATTTGATGTACTATCCATGTACATCTTTCACCTAGCATTTTGCTTACCAGTGCTCTCTAAAGCATCGTCCCGTGTAGTGAATTCGGCTACGGAATCCGCCAAAGCTTGACTCTGGATTGCTCTCCATGGGTGATAGGTTTTATCATATTGGCTCAATTCAATGTTCCATTCAATAGCATTCTAGAAGTCTCAAATCATTGCAAGGCTTGTCACAATGGCTGGTCGTTAAAAACTTTAATCGGGTGAGCTTGAAAGTAAGGGCAGAGCTTTCTTAAGAAAGCAACGGACAGTTTGCCATCTTTTCCAGCATTGGGTAATTCCTTTTCATTCCTATTAATCGCTTACCGATGTATTAGACCGATCGTTGGTTGCGGACATCCTCACGTATGAGTGCAACGCTCAAAGCATGCACCGACACTGTAAGATATATAAACAAGTCCTCGTTAACCACCAGTTTCAAGAGGATGGGAGTCTCTCTAAGTGATCAACTATAGCCTGGAATGCGTCTGCGCACTCCTGCATTCAAGAAAAAGTTTTTTCCTTTTAGATTTTTAACCTTCTTAATCACGTAGAAGGAAGGGATGCATTTGTCTGTGGCTTCGAAAATGAATCGACTTAAGGCGGGAACCTTTCAATTTAAACTCTAGACCTCTTTGATTGCTTCGAGGCCTCCATGTCCCTTAATGCCTTTATCTTCGCCAGATTGGCTTCAATTCCATAAGAATTCGTAATGAAGCCCAAGAACTTCCCTACCGCAACACCAAAAGAGGTTTCAAAGGGTTGAGCTTGATCCCATATTTTCCAAGAAAACCAAACATTTCTTCAAGATCGACAATATGGATTTTCGAACGTCGTGATTTCACAAGCTTGCCATCCACATACACCTCTGTCGAACATCCCATTTGATCTTCAAACACCATATTTAGCAATCTTCGGTATGTTGCTCCAGCGTTTTTCAACCCAAACGGCATTACTAGATAGCAATACAGTCCCAAGTCGGTAATAAGGTCAGTATGTTCCTGATACGGGACGTGCATTGAAATCATGCTATATCCAGAGTAGGCATCCACGAATGAAAGCAATTCATGTCCGACTATCGGTTCCACCAACTAATCAATCCTTAGAAGCGGAAAGCTACTCTTTGGGCACGCCATAATCAAGTCAGAAAAATCAACGCATGTCCTCCATTTCTCATTAGCCTTCATCACCAATATTGGATTGGATATCCATTCCTGATATGGGGCTTCGCGATAAAGACATTATCCTTTAGCTTCTCCACTTCTTTTTTGAGTTTAGTGGATCTCTCCGAACCCAGGCTATAGCACTATTGTTTCATAGGAACGCATTTGAGATTTATGTTCAATGCATGGCTCGCTATATCCGACGAGATCCGACACATATCAGAGTACATCCAGGCAAACACATCTAGATTTTCCTGGAGAAAACCAATCAACTCCTTCTTCCTCTTGATACAAAGCTGCAATCCGACTATCAAAATCCATATTGGGTTATCCTAACTGACTGGGATATTAATCGTTAACTCGGTTGGAGATGCTCTTCCATTTACTGGCTCTTTTCATGGGTCCATATCCAGATGGAACCGACTATGCTGCAATAGCTAAGGCTCAGGAATTGTTTGTTATGCGTCCAAATTCTTGATGCAGAGAAGCCCCACCACACATTTTCCTTTCTCGCTTCGCCTCAATGATGTAGCATTCGCAGCCAGTCACCTAATTTCATTGGATAATCCCAATGTCATTCTCCGTAGGAAACTTCACCCTCAATCACCAAGAAGCTATAGTCACTTTGAATTCAGCCAGGGTCGTTTGGCCCAAAAGTGCATTGTAAGATGAGTAAATATCCAACACCAAAAAGGGTGTAACAGGTAATTTTACATATCTAATCAGTGCAATAGCCATCCATTGAACCTCTATATTCGATATTTACAAGGCTTCAAATCATTTGGCTATATTTGATCATAAGTTTTTTGAATAGGATTTTAATCGAACTCCCACAATCAACCATACCTTCCGTACTATTGCAGGACCAATTGTGGTTGTAATGATGAGTGGGTCAATCATTAGAGCCTCCACTCCGTCAGCATCTTTATTCTATAAAACAATATCGTCGGTCAATGTTTTGCGTTGTTTTGTTAGAGTTACATCCTCAACTGCAAGGCAGCTCTCATCACAACATGCTTTATAGCGCCAATATATCTATCCATTTCAGCTATACTTTTATCGACTGGGTGTGGCCCACTAATGATCATGTTAATCACCAAGCGTTTTTCAAGCCACTTAGGCTCATCACCATTAGGCTTGGCTTGCACCCATTGGGAAGATGGCTTAGGGGGTTTGAATTTTCGTTCCCGCCATCCTAGGGGGCTTTCACATATTATTGCAATTTCTTTTTACGTGTTATCTCATCAATCATATTGTGCAAGTTCTTGCATTCATTGATATTATGGCTGTATGTCACATGAAACCTACAAAACATGCCAGATCTCTTCTCCTTCTTAGTCGACTCTTTTGTAGCCGGCTTTCTGTACTTCTCAGTGCCTTCACTTTCCAAAGAGATATTCTTTATCAAGTTGTTCAGTTTGGTATAGCTGTCAAACTTAGGAGTCCTAGTATGATTCATGTTATCTGGCTTTCGCTTCTTAGCCTCATCACCATTCTGCTTCTAACTATCGTTCTTATTACCAACGTTCACATCTATATTTCCAGAGCTTCCTCCAGATTGCTTCGTTGTAACATTGCTCTACACTACTCCAACTATACTCCCAGCCTCACCTCTCCGTGGTTGTTAGCTTGCTTCTTCCAAGCGTAAGTACACATTGGCCTTTCTATAGAAAGCATCCATCGTCAGCAAGGGTTTCCTTTCCAACCATTCCCTAAAATTTGTATCTGGATGAATCCTATAGATCGGAACCATCTGCACTATGTCATCCTTGGGTTTTATAACTTCTATCACCGCAGTTTGAAACCAATTCAAGAAATCCTTTAGCAACTCTCCATCGGCTTGGAAGAGTTTTGATAGAGACATCACATATTTCAGACGTAAAGTATGTAAACAGAATTGCACTATAATTTTCATGACAACTCAGCAAAAGATGATATGGACCCGGTGGAAGTTGAGTGAACCATATTATAGCTACTCCTTCTGGGAAATTGGAAAACAACGGCATTTCATGGCATAGGATGCTCTGACGGAATCTGTAACGACCCGTAAATTTTCAATTTTGTTATTTTAATAAGACGTAATTATAACTAATTATTAACAATTGATATGAAATTCCAATAATGAAATAATGTAAGTTGTTATACTTGGCTATAAGTGTGTATATGAAAACAAATGTAAGTATTGAATTGATCAATGAATTACCATATAATTAATGACAAGTGAATAGAATTTGTGTTAGGAAAGTAATTATAACATTTGCTTGTAAATAATGAACTAATAAGTATGATCAAAAGTTAATGGTAACAATTATTATAGGTTACCTGTTTATCTGGTCTATTTAATTGAAATGGGAAATAAATTTAAACAAAATGTAATTTAATATTATATTAATGAGAATTAATACAATAACTGAAAGTGTGTATGTAGTAAAGTAAATAAAAATGTAAATTTATTCATAAGATGATAGTTGATGTAATAAAAAGAATGAAACCAAGTTAAATAAATTAATTGAGAAATTTTAATCATAATTAATGTATATATTTGACAAAAATGTAATAAAATGGAAATATCATATTTAATACAAATTAAAGATGGAAATTGGAGTATATTAATGTAGTGAAATGTAAAACAAATGTTAATCAGGTTTATAGAGAAATAGTGGATTTAATAGAAGGATTGAAATTGAACCAAATCAATTTATTTGAATTAATTATAAATAATTGGATTTAATCACAAATGAAACTTAACATTGTAATTGGTAAAATAATTTACTTTGAATTGAGATAGAAATTTGTTTTAAAGGATTATAAATTACTAAGTGAACCCAAAGTGATAGAAATGGTAAGTTGTTAAATTTGAAAGAAAAAGTGATGTAATTAATTTAATATTAATTTATTTAATTAACTGAAAAATAGCCATTTTGGCAACTGTCTTTGATTTCGACGAAACCAGTTTCATCCGATCTAAAATGGTAAATTATTGTAGGATTTCAAGTTTCGTAAAGATCGGACTTGTCATTTGATCGTATGGGCTCGAAACGCCTTGAAATCAGTTTAATTGAAATCAATTGAAATCAATTTGAAACAAGCTGATTTTGACATAACTTCTTCATACGATGGAACTAGGACTTGAAACCTATTCCATTAAGTTTAAAATATTTGAAAACATCTATTTTGACATAAGCGATAACCCATTTGCGTTCCGGAGTCGAAATGGGCTTTTTGGGTCGTGTATCGTTCAATCGGCCTGGTCCATTCTTTCTGTTTCAGCTTTACCTACAAATACCTAGTTATAAACCCTAGTCATTTCTTATTATCGTTTGTCTGTACATGCAATCCCATTTACTCCTCCTCTTTCCAATGGGAGACAAACCCTATTTCCCAAATCTAACTGCAATTCAAAACCAAATCAGAAAATTCAAACTCCTCAAACAACATCGAATTATATCTCGATTTGAAGCTCTCGACGAGTGCAAGTCAATTTTTTGATCGTTTTTCGATCCGGGTTTTTGTGTGGCCAGAATTAAAAGATTAAGTTCCGGACATTCATTGTAAGGCTTCTCCATCAACGGCGGATCTTCAACATTGGCTCGATCGGAAGGCTTGGGGACGTTGAGGGTGGCTAGGAGGTTCGATCGGTACCGTCACTTCGTGTCAAGGGTCACCGGAATCGCCATGATTGGTAGTGGAAAGGTGCCATTTGGGGATCGGCTAAGCTAACCTAGGTGGCATCACGGCCGGCAAAAGGGGGACCGATCGGTGCGCCTGAGATGGGGGAAGGTGGCGGCAGTCTCCGACCGACGTGATGGAGCGAGTAGTAGCGAATTTTAGGTGGCGGCTTTGGGTACTCGATCGCGATCGATTTGCCTGGAACGAGCTAGGGTTCGTGAATCTTGCTGACATGGTAAGGGGAATAATGTTTTATAATTTATATTTCGAATGTTCTAACTTATACAATTTTTGCATATCAGCTTGGATTTACACATGGTTTGATCTGATAGGATCATATCGAAATTCTGGACATTTTGACGCTGGTTTGGACGAAATTGAAGACTATTTGAATTTTGGGTTTAAATTGGATTTAAATTCAAAGATGAGCGTTTTAACCTACTCACAACTTCTAAAATTTCTTATGTTTGTAAAATTTAATTTATGATGTGAATAGGAATTTATTTTTGACTGTTCGGTATATTTTAAATCATCATCTTAGTTAATTTGAATTTATTTAAATTAAATCGTTATTTAATTTATTATTGAATATAAATTACCAGTTAAATACCTGTTATCGATTATCAATTCTATATCGATATTTATTGATTGATTTGGATGATGATTACGATGGATGTTGATTGTTTATATTGGATGAATGGATGTTGTATTTTATATCATTATAAATTGCAAGTTCACTATGGGTTGAAATGATACTTACCCGAATGAACTATAGATTAAGGAATAATCGTTATGGGTTGAAATGATAGACTCGAGCGATTTATGGATTTTATTTATTTCGACATTACGGTTTGAAATGATATACAACGGTAAAATGTTTAAATTGCGGATTGAAATGATAAATATCCCTATCACTTGACCCTAGGATAGAGAACTATGTACGGAAATTGGCTTGGTTAAATTAAATAGTTTTAAAATCCTCGATTTTTGGAATTTAATAAAATAATATTTTGAAATGAAAAGTTTGATTATGTAAATTTAAGTATTATTGGAAAATCAAGTTTTGCGTTGAATTGTGAATTGGTTTAAAAAGGAATTTCTTTAAGAATTAAACGGGGAGTTTAAAAATTAAAAAAATTCGTAAATGAAATTCTATCGAAATAGATTATTAAATTTGTTTGACAATAACTTTAAAATAAACTGAGATTAGAGTAATCCATATTGATATTTTGAGCATGGATATAATGACATGGAATTCAATAGTTTATTGAAATTTGGTTTGTCGATTTGGAAATTTGAAATGGTCCAAATATGTTGAAATGAAATGAATAGTTTAATTTGGTATTAATTTCAACCTTATATTGTTAAGTAAACTGTTTTAAATATATTATTTTAAAATTTCTAATTATTAAGATTTTCAAATTTATTAAACTATTAACCCATATTAACTATATATATTATTTTAATCTATTTTAAACCAATTTAATTTATTTTAAAAACTAATTAAACCATTTTAATTTATTTTAAATATAATTAATCTATTTTAAAGCTATTTAATCTATTTTAATTATATTTAATACGATTTAAATCTATTTAACTATCTTACATAAATTTTAAATTATTTTTACCTATAGTTAAACTATTTTAGAGCATTTGACTACTTATAACTATTTTAAACTAATTTATAAATTTCCAAACAAAGTACGTGGAAGAGTTTATATTCATTTCAATTGGTTTAAAAAGAGAATAAGGTAAATTGATGTTATAACCTAAGTTGGAATTTAAATGTATAATAAGTTGAAATGATAATTTTTAAGTAAGGACTTAACCTGTTTTGGAAATATGATTTTTGAAAGAAATTATGATTTTGGAGACGATATGATTTGAAAGTGGTATAATTTTGAGAATACGATATTTCGATATAAATTGTGAATTTAACTTTGAAAGGAAATATAATTATCAAACTATGATTTCAAATATGATATGGTTTCAAATGTGAATATGATTTCGAAAGTAAGTAATGATTTCGAAAGTGATATGGTTTGAATTGAATATGTTATTTTGATATCAATTATGAAATGATTTTGGAAATGTAAAGGAACCATCTGGTGTGTAATAAGCGATTGGTTGTCAAAGCGACCAAGATCGGATGTTGTCATACTGTGTGCCAATACCGAAAACCACTTTGACAACTGTGTACGCGGTGGAGATTCCAGAATGAAGTAGGATGGTGGTGACGATCCTAAAGGTATATTTACGTGGACTTAACTCCCGTGAAATAGCATAAGGTGGCTAATACAGGAGCAATTGACGGGCCAAGTGAGGTAGCTCCTCCGATCGGACACACTCCATCGATGCTATATTCTGACTTTTGATTTATTTGGTGGTCACCCACGATTTTACTCAGGAGGGTGTCTCGGGTAGGGCGATAGTTGAGGCTTTGCATTACCAATAATCCGAGAGAGTAATTGGTATATCTACCCTGGCATTGCCTAGTTCTGTCGTGTCACCTACCCTAACATGCCTTCTACAAGTTTGTTTTGTACCATACCTATGGAGTGCCCTTTGACGACACCCAGTGCGAGTGGGATTACGGTACTGTATAGACTATGGGAATATATAAAATGTGTTAAGGTGGAAAATGTAAAGCTTTAACGCTACTTTAATACCTTTACTTTACTGTAGACATATTATAATAATGTATTGTACTACATAGTAGATAGTTTAACGGATCCTTGGGCGGTGTGAATCCCGAGCATCTCTTAAGTTACTGCACTCATGTTAAACACTGGATAGGAGATGTCAAACCCCGTAAACTTCTCTGACGTTATTCCACTCATATTTATTTACCGTTGATTTAACTTACATAAGATCTTTTAGTTCTGACTCGAGTGTATTGTCTTTTCAATTCGCTCAGGTCAGCCTAAGAATTTCAGAATTTGAAGACCTTATTTCTAGAGGACGAAGACGAAGATTTGTGCTACTATTATTTACTGTATCTATTATTTACTATATTTGTTCTACTACATCATATATTTTCGGTACATTATTATTTATTATTCTCTTGGATGTGTAACTCTGATTCTGCATTGTATTAGTATAATCAAATGTTTTGTAAATAGTTTCATGAACTATTATTTTATTATTATATTTTGTCATTTCGCTATGAGATTCTGTTTTGTTTTTTCTTTCTCCGCTTTCCTTACTCACCCCAATAACAATCTGTTCTTGTGACGCCCCACCTCTATACCCACGCTAGACAAGAACACTACGGAGTAATGCTGTCGACTAGCACGGAGAATAAGGCTGTTGAGGAGCGACCATCTGTATAATTGCTTTGTGCGAGTACCGATATGTCAGATAGTAATAATATAAGTTTTCATCTCAAGAGGAAATCCGACATACGGATAAAAACTCAAAGCTATCACACAGTGGCTATATAAAATCTTCGGAAACAAATATAGAAATAAACATAACACAAATCAGTCACAGACAATTCATATCACAAAGGCGGAAATAGATATGAATATAACACATGAAAGTGTACATCAGAGTAGTGGTCAAGAAGATCCACAACATCACAAAAGAATAGATACAAGTGCTAGACAAAAGAATAAGTATACATCATAGAGTCTGTATCTCAAATGTATACAACAAAAACTACTAAACTAGAGTAGTTAGCCAAAAGTCAGAAGATGGTTCCAGGTAGGAAGCCATGAGTAAGCACCTGTAATATCTCGGTCTGACCCGAGTATTATTTAAGAAGAAAATAATAAACGGATCAGTCTAGCTATAAATATCAGATGAAGTGATACATAATAAGAGATATGACATAAACATATAATAATCACAACGCCAAGCTGTGATAAATAGGTAATTGAAAATCAACAAGAGATTAATCAATATCACAATAATCTACACAAGATAAAAAGGAATGTCATACTCCTAATTTCATTCACCAAGCCACAATAAATGACATATATATATCAATGCCCATCGTAAAAGTTGGTGAAACATAAATTCCAGAAATTAACACACGAAATCCAAAAATCACAAAAAGGTATGTGTGAATGGAATCACACAAGTGGTGTCTAGGCTAACCGAAAAAGTATGTGTGAATGGAATCACACAAATGGTGTGTAGCCTAACCAAACAGCAAAAAGGTATGTGTTAATGGAATCACACAAGTGGTGTCTAGGCTAACCGAAAAAGTATGTGTGAATGGAATCACACAAATGGTGTCTAGCCTAACCAAACAACAAAAAGGTATGTGTGAATGGAATCACACAAGTGGTGTCTAGGCTAACCGAAAAAGTATGTGTGAATGGAATCACACATATGGTGTCTAGCCTAACCAAACAGCAAAAAGGTATGTGTGAATGGAATCACACAAGTGGTGTCTAGGCTAACCGAAAAAGTATGTGTGAATGGAATCACACAAATGGTGTCTAGCCTAACCAAACAGCAAAAAGGTATGTGTGAATGGAATCACACAAGTGGTGTCTAGGCTAACCGAAAAAGTATGTGTGAATGAAATCACACAAATGGTGTCTAGCCTAACCAAACAGCAAACAAAGAGACATCGCACATTGCTAGTCTAAACCATGAAGATGATCGTCATGATCAACGAGAAGTGTCAATTACAATAAGCTAGCAAATATATGAGCTTAGCTTCATGTCCCATAACCACTAGCTTAACTTAAATATTTACGAACAAATTGTAGATCTCCACTAGAAAATTGTCACAAGGGTTTCAATCGAACAAGTCCAAGAATTAACCAACAAAGTGAACGCAAGCGTTCCATACCACTTGTTTTACTAAGTCGTTTAATTAGATTTCTCATACGAGTGAGGTAAAGGCTTGTATATACTAATAGATTGGAAAAACGGTTTAAGAAATGAGCTTTGTAATTGAAATAGTGTTGAAATCGTTTTGATGAAAGAATTTTGTTATTTACTACTAGTATAGAAAACCTTTATATTTTTAAAGTGACAAATCACAAAGAAGATTGTAGGAACAATCGGGCATAAAAATTCACATTCGAAGACGTGAATAAAATCCAAAGAAATCGATATAAAATCCATCAAAGTGGATATATCTAAAATTCCCAAAGAAAAGGTCACCAAAGTCGATAATAAATGACAACAACAAAAGGGAGACAACACGAATCGATTAAAGTTGGATATTCAAACGGATTAGCAAAATAGGCTAATCTGGCAAAAATCATCAGGTCGGTCGACCGGCTGCAGGGCTCGGTCGACCGGACCCTGTTCCACAAAAATCCTCGGGAAGCAGGTCGGTCGGCCGAACCCCTGTAGTCGGTCGACCGGACCCTAAAACAGAAAGTGCTTATGCACTTAGAAGCAGGTCGGTCGACCGGACCAGGGGGTCGGTCGGCCGAACCTATATACTTGCACTTCCTACCCTATTTCAATGGAGGTGCAAATCCCGACCAATTTGCAATCGCACGAGCAACGGCGCTAAGGGTTTATGTCAATCGACTACCCGGCACTATAAGCTCCTCGATGCATCACCAAAAACATGTTCAAACATCAAAGTTAGGATTTTTAATGAATTGAACTCAAAACACTAAAAATTGGAATATTCACAAAAGCAATCCAAATCAAACTCAAATGCACATGAATAAGTGTTAGGAATTCATACCTAACAATAGAAGAGAATTATAAGCATAGATGTGAGATCAAAAATCTCACATTTTCACAAAATCGAACAAGAAGATGCTTGAAAGCAAATGGAGAATCAACCTCTCTTCAACACAACCCAAATGAGCTTGAATCTATGCTCAAAACAAGAACATTCCCAAAATTAGGTTTAGGAATTTCTGAAATTGGTAAGAGAATAAGTTGGAGAAGAAGAAGAGAAGCTTACCAATGGGTTCTTCTTGAGTTTGGAGCTTGGAATTTGATTTGAAAGAGAAACTAGGGTTTTGGAGTTTTAATTTCCAATCTCTCCCACCATTAAAGCTAAGAAAACTGAAAAGAGAAAGAAGTGAGGGAGAATGGGGAGGGTGGTTCAGTTTTGGAGTATAAGTTAACATAGGGCTGAGCCCAAAAACCAAACCCAAAGTAAAAAGTAGCAAAAATCAACCTTCTACAAACATATCGAAGCTTATACTCAAAAAGGTCGCAAACGTCATTTTGAACTCAATGGGGGTGGTCTCGAGTCCCAATTCGAATGTTTGCAAAAAGTAGGTTTTCGGACCAAAATCCGACGAACGGTGAAATATTTAAATAAAATATTTAAATATATAATCGATAAATATGCGGGTTGTTACAGACTCCCCTCCTTAAAGAAATTGCGTCCTCGCAATAATTAAGAAGGAAATATAAGAAGTAACAACCATAGAAGCATATTAACACAAAAGAAAATTTGAAATAGGAAGTTCACCATAAAGTGCACGAAAGAGTTAGTAAGAAATCTGGTGAAACTTCAATTTCCAAAATATTACCGGGCTCAGGAATGAAAACCGGAATCCCTGAGGCATTTCCGTAGATAAAAGACGTGGGGAACGTCAAGAATAGCAGAAAATTGAGTCGGTGCAACGGCGTAGTACAAAAACGGTACACCCAAGGAACTAGAAACTCAAATAATTTGGGACATCAGCGTAGTACAAAAACGGTACGCCCAATGAACCAAAGCAAAGACATTGATGTAGTACAAACGGTACATCCAATGTATCAAAAGGAGAGACATTGATGTAGTACAAACGGTACATCCAATGAATCCAAAAAGCAAAGTCATTGATGTTGTACAAATGGTACATCCAATTAATCAAATGGAAAGACATTGATGTAGTACAAACGGTACATCCAATGTATCAAATAGCAAAGACATTGATGTAGTACAACGGTACATCCGATGAATCAAAAACAAAGACATCGATGTAGTACAAACGGTACATCCGATGAATCAAAAACAAAGACATCGATGTAGTACATACGGTACATCCGATGAATCAAAAGCAAAGACATCGATGTAGTACAAACGGTACATCCGATGAATCAAAGCAAAGACATCGATGTAGTACAAACGGTACATCCGATGAATCAAAAGCAAAGACATCGATGTAGTACAAACGGTACATCCGATGAATCAAAGCAAAGACATCGATGTAGTACAAACGGTACATCCGATGAATCAAAAGCAAAGACATCGATGTAGTACAAACGGTACATCCAACGAATCAAAAGCAAAGACATCGATGTAGTACAAACGGTACATCCGATGAATCAAAGCAAAGACATTGATGTAGTACAAACGGTACATCCGATGAATCAAAAGCAAAGACATCGATGTAGTACAAACGGTACATCCGATGAATCAAAAGCAAAGACATCGATGTAGTACAAACGGTACATCCGATGAATCAAAAGCAAAGACATCGATGTAGTACAAACGGTACATCCGATGAATCAAAGCCCGAATGATTTCGGAACACCGACGTAGTACAAAAACGGTACGTCCAATGAACCGAACACAATAAAAGAACTTCGGACGCAAGTTCATAAAAGAAACGAGATGAAACTCAATAAAACGAAGTACATCAAAACGCTCGATGAACTTGATAAAAAGATAATTTCATTCGGTCATCAACAAAGAAACAACCCCTTGTTGCTTACGACTAAACGCATTGGCAACACGATTTCCCCTTCGGGAATAAAAAGAATATCAAGATCATAGGAAGCTAGGAACTCGAGTCGACATGAAGTTCCTTATAAGAAAATAAATATTCCAAGGATTTATGATCGAGATAGAGAACAAATTTCTCATCCAAATATGATGATGCCAAATTCCAAAAGCAAAAACGATAGCCGCGAGCATTAGATCATGAGTGGCATATCTAGTCCCGATAAGCTATAAGGATTTAGAAGCACAAGTGATAGCACGTTATCTTATGTAAGAGAATGGCATCCAAACCAATACGACTAGTATCGGTACAAATAGCAAAGTCTTGGTTCCCCTTCAGGAATCACAAGAAAGAAGAGTATCAAAAAGAAAGAATTTCTTTTAAATAATCTTCTTTCCTAAAAAGTTAAAACTTTCAAAATTACATTTATCTTTATGTAATAATCTTTCTAGAAAAATTTACTATTTTCAAGTTAATATATTGTGTCTGGTTGTCTCATCAAAGCGTTTAGGAAATTCCTATCGATAACGTTGATCAAGCGCATCGACCAAAATTCTTAAAGCACTCAACGGGCAATACAATCAAAAAATCATCTTTTATAGGATAAATAAATCTCTTAAAAAAGTTTTAAGAATATTCTTTGTTCATTTTAAGAACAAAAATCAAATTGTACTTATAAATAAATCTTATGAAAAAGATTTGCAAAATTTTAAATTACTATTTTCATCCAAAATCAGTAAATACAAGAATAGTCTCATCGAAATATTCATAGAATATTCAATTTATAAAATGGATGAAATAAGCTGGACAATTTGAATGACAAAATAAGTCATTCATAAGAATCATAACGAGTGCGGAATGCGGTAAGTGGAATGCTAATTTCCGCAACTCGTAGCAAACGAAAACCGGTGGTAAAGTCAAACTGAAAAGACCTTAGCACCACACAAAAGATTACTTAGGTGATAATCCTAAGACAAGCTCAAAACTACCAGAAAATTTCTCAAACTACATGAATGAGAGAAATAACACTTTCCTTATAAGCGGGCTTAAGGAATAAAATGATGTCATCAAGTTGGAATCAAAATCATAAAGGAAAAATAGAAATTTGCTTAACAGATTGAAAATGTCAAAGATGAATAGTCCACACGGGACAAAGGATATGGCCTCATAATAATTAAGCCAATCCTTACAAAAGTAAATTCCGAAGCCTAAGTAAAAATATCGGCTCGGAAAGAAAAGTCTCATAAAATAATTTCGACATCAATAAAAAGCAAATTGAGTGTTGCGGATCTACCATCCGGATTCACAATCCTCAAAGAAGTCATCAAGCCCAAAATATCCAAAGAAAAAGAATCGACAAGTTCTTTTGATATAAAATAGTGAGATGGAACCTATATAAAAAAGAACTCAAATAAGAAGATCACGAAATAAAACAATGCCATCAAGGATTGAGTGAAAAGTACCTTGACCAAGAGAAGAGTTGCTAGGGGCTTGCACAATATTTAGCTTTCTCATGTCCTTGTTCAAAAGTTTGGGACACGCAGATAAAAGATGACCCGGTTTCTCGCAATAGCGACAAGAATGGGGTTTTGGACACATATTCGCATAGTGTTCCATAGAATTACAATTGTAGCATCCTCCACGATTAGGGATTGGAGTCTTTGCTACAAAAGTAGTTTGCTTCACTCTCTTATTGGGATTAAGGCTCTTGAACTTAATATGCCTCTTCTTGGAAGTCCCAATATCACAAACACTTCCTTTACCAACCTCTCCATGAAGAAAAGTAACATCCACAAGCTGATTGAAAGAAACTTCAAGTTTCAAAGGTAGAACCATTTCGGGGTTCTTACTCAAAGCATAGATAAACTCTTGATTCTTTACAAGATCCAAAAGTTGTTGAGCAGACATGAATACTCCATCCAAGGGAGTAGCACTAGATTGACCGGCGCTGGGACGGCCAGGTCTAACCATTTCTCTTCTTTAAGAAAGAAAGAAAGAAGAGGAAAAAGTTATTCTCAAAATAAATTTCAATCAATCTTGATAGATAAAACAAGGAATCATAAAAGAAAATAGGATGAATCGGTACGAAGACTCGAATAAAATCCTAAAGCACGACTCCTCAGATGGACTTAGGACGATGATCCTTGTTATAATATTCCATATTATTCCGAAGTTTGGCTCTGATACCAAGCTGTGACGCCCCACCTCTATACCCACGCTAGACAAGAACACTACGGAGTAATGCTGTCGACTAGCATGGAGAATAAGGCTGTTGAGGAGCGACCATCTGTATAATTGTTTTGTGCGAGTACCGATATGTCAGATAGTAATAATATAAGTTTTCATCTCAAGAGGAAATCCGACATACAGATACAAACTCAAAGCTATCACACAGTGGCTATATAAAATCTTTGGAAACAAATATAGAAATAAACATAACACAAATCAGTCACAGACAATTCATATCACAAAGGCTGAAATAGATATGAATATAACACATGAAAGTGTACATCAGAGTAGTGGTCAAGAAGATCCACAACATCACAAAAGAATAGATACAAGTGCTAGACAAAAGAATAAGTATACATCATAGAGTCTGTATCTCAAATGTATACAACAAAAACTACTAAACTAGAGTAGTTAGCCAAAAGTCAGAAGATGGTTCCAGGTAGGAAGCCATGAGTAAGCACCTGTAATATCTCGGTCTGACCCGAGTATTATTTAAGAAGAAAATAATAAACGGATCAGTCTAGCTATAAATATCAGATGAAGTGATATATAATAAGAGATATGACATAAACATATAATAATCACAACGCCAAGCTATGATAAATAGGTAATTGAAAATCAACAAGAGATTAATCAATATCACAATAATCTACACAAGATAAAAAGGAATGTCATACTCCTAATTTCATTCACCAAGCCACAATAAATGACATGTATATCAATGCCCATCGTAAAAGTTGGTGAAACATAAATTCCAGAAATCAACACACGAAATCCAGAAATCACAAAAAGGTATGTGTGAATGGGATCACACAAGTGGTGTCTAGGCTAACCGAAAAAGTATGTGTGAATGGAATCACACAAATGGTGTCTAGCCTAACCAAACAGCAAAAAGGTGTGTGTGAATGGAATCACACAAGTGGTGCCTAGGCTAACCGAAAAAGTATGTGTGAATGGAATCACACAAATGGTGTCTAGCCTAACCAAACAGCAAAAAGGTATGTGTGAATGGAATCACACAAGTGGTGTCTAGGCTAACCGAAAAAGTATGTGTGAATGGAATCACACAAATGGTGTCTAGCCTAACCAAACAGCAAAAAGGTATGTGTGAATGGAATCACACAAGTGGTGTCTAGGCTAACCGAAAAAGTATGTGTGAATGGAATCACACAAATGGTGTCTAGCCTAACCAAACAGCAAACAAAGAGACATCGCACATTGCTAGTCTAAACCATAAAGATGATCGTCATGATCAACGAGAAGTGTCAATTACAATAAGCTAGTAAATATATGAGCTTAGCTTCATATCCCATAACCACTAGCTTAACTTAAATATTTATGAACAAATTGTAGATCTCCACTAGAAAATTGTCACAAGGGTTTCAATCGAACAAGTCCAAGAATTAACCAACAAAGTGAACGCAAGCGTTTCATACCACTTGTTTTACTAAGTCGTTTAATTAGATTTCTCATACGAGTGAGGTAAAGGCTTGTATATACTAATAGATTGGAAAAATGGTTTAAGAAACGAGCTTTGTAATTAAAATAGTGTTGAAATCGTTTTGATGAAAGAATTTTGTTATTTACTACTAGTATAGAAAACTTTTATATTTTTAAAGTGACAAATCACAAAGAAGATTGTAGGAACAATCGGGCATAAAAATTCACATTCGAAGACGTGAATAAAATACAAAGAAATCGATATAAAATCCATCAAAGTGGATATATCTAAAATTCCCAAAGAAAAGGTCATCAAAGTCGATAATAAGTGACAACAACAAAAGGGAGACAACACGAATCGATTAAAGTTGGATATTCAAACGGATTAGCAAAATAGGCTAATCTGGCAAAAATCATCAGGTCGGTCGACCGGCTGCAGGGCTCGGTCGACCGGACCCTGTTCCACAAAAATCCTCGGGAAGCAGGTCGGTCGGCCGAACCCCTGTAGTCGGTCGACCGGACCCTAAAACAGAAAGTGCTTATGCACTTAGAAGCAGGTCGGTCGACCGGACCAGGGGGTCGGTCGGCCGAACCTGTATACGTGCACTTCCTACCCTATTTCAATGGAGGTGCAAATCCCAACCAATTTGCAATCGCACGAGCAACGGCGCTAAGGGTTTATGTCAATCGACTACCCGGCCCTATAAGTTCCTCGATGCATCACCAAAAACATGTTCAAACATCAAAGTTAGGATTTTTAATGAATTGAACTCAAAACACTAAAAATTGGAATATTCACAAAAGCAATCCAAATCAAACTCAAATGCACATGAATAAGTTTTAGGAAGTCATACCTAACAATAGAAGAGAATTATAAGCATAGATGTGAGATTAAAAATCTCACCTTTTCACAAAATCGAACAAGAAGAAGCTTGAAAGCAAATGGAGAATCAACCTCTCTTCAACACAACCCAAATGAGCTTGAATCTATGCTCAAAACAAGAACATTCCCAAAATTAGGTTTAGGAATTTCTGAAATTGGTAAGAGAATAAGTTGGAGAAGAAGAAGAGAAGCTTACCAATGGGTTCTTCTTGAGTTTGGAGCTTGGAATTTGATTTGAAAGAGAAACTAGGGTTTCGGAGTTTTAATTTCCAATCTCTCGCACCATTAAAGCTAAGAAAACTGAAAAGAGAAAGAAGTGAGGGAGAATGGGGAGAGTGGTTCAGTTTTGGAGTATAAGTTAACATAGGGCTGAGCCCAAAAACCAAACCCAAAGTAAAAAGTAGCAAAAATCAACCTTCTCCAAACATATCGAAGCTTATACTCAAAAAGGTCGCAAACGTCATTTTGAACTCAATGGGGGTAGTCTCGAGTCCCAATTCGACTGTTTGCAAAAAGTAGGTTTTCGGACCAAAATCGGACGAACGGTGAAATATTTAAATAAAATATTTAAATATATAATCGATAAATATGCGGGTTGTTACAGTTCTTTTGTATGATTTTAGTCTGATGTGTGTGCTTTATCGTCGATTTTAAACTATCCAAAAAAGGATGTTATAGTTGGTATCAAAGCTTTGGCTTAGTGAAAATCTTAGCTTTGTGGGGTCTGACTCTTTACAAATAGGGTAGTAATACTCTATGATGAGTCGTTGAATGTATATATATGAGGGAGCATATTTTTTGTGTTAAAGGATTTTATATTGTGTTAATTTATTCCGTTTTGTATTTACACATTCTTGTTGGTGCATAGAACGCTATGACATCGGTATGGATTTCTAAACACTTAATAGGACAGACCGACATAACATTTGTTTTGAAATATAGGTAAATGAAATTATTTTACCTATTGTATATTTTTATATATATAAAATAATTTTTTATAAATGATATATATTTGGTTGTAGTATGTTGGTTGTTAGCATAGTGAAATTTATAAATGATTGGAAATAATATTTGAAAATAAAATAAATGAAAATTGAAAATTTAGAACTTAAGTTTCGGGGTTTTGAAAATTTATTTCGAATGATTTTGGAATATAATAATAATATTTGGAAGTATTTTCTAATATAAATATTTCAATATGATTTGAAAGAAATGTTTTAAAGAAATTTTAGAAAGAAATAAATTTTGTATTCCCCTCTCTATCGCTATGAAATAATTTTGATGATGAGTGCATGCATCATCGATGTTCATTTCGAGTTTCAATGTGGGAAGGCCATTGTAGTAGTTTTACTGTATATTTATATTGACATACAAATATAAATTTTAAATTATTTTAAATATAATTGGATATATAAGTTGTAAGTATATACATTTATCTATTATATTTAAAATGATTTGAAATGGAACCAAGTATTTAGTTTTTAAGTTTTTGTTACTTAATAGTTTTAATGATTGTAATAAAATGGAAGGTAACTAATTAATAATTGGAACCTCTAAATGAAATAAGAGATTAAATGCTAGGTTATAAATAAAATTACAAGAATGTTGAAATTTGTAACCTATAAAACAAAGGATATGGTTATTGAACATTAAATTAATTAAAGAAATGATTCAAACTTGTATAACTTTCAATTTTGCATTCCTAAAGCATATATATATATATATATATATATATATATATATGTATGTATATAACTTACCAAATATTAAAAGTTGTAATGTTAATAAGAAAATGTAACGAAACATTACAAGTAAAATCTAAATAATGGAAGTGTTCAATGAATTACTTCTATAAATAAGGATTTGATGTTATAATTGTTATAAACCTAAGTTATAATGGAAATGTTATTGTATAAGCTGTGATAGATATTAAGTATTGTAAGTAGATGATTATAGACTTAAGTTAATGAATTTATATTGTACATGAATACTATAAATAAATAAATGTAAATAGATGAAATTATGTAATAAATAAATGAATGGAAATTGAATTTTGCAAGGAATACATGTGATCTAAAGAAATGATCATTGAGAAATGGTACTAAAAAGAATGAACTTGATTTATTGTTTGAAATTGTTGTTTGTTTGGTTTATAGATTGTTTGGGAAATGATGCTTCTAATTGTTCGGATGTATGAATAATCTATTGAGTTTTATCTAAGACTGTTGAATAAATAGTATACTTAGTAGTTATTTGTCATTCTATGCAATTTAAAAGTGTCTAAGCTCGAACAATAAATTTGTTTTAGCTGATATGAATGGATAATTGATTTATTTTGATTTCATGTGACATTTATATGTTATAGTTACAAATGTTTGTTGTTTTTTATTTGATTTGTTTGCTAGTGGTTGAAACAACTTTAAATATTTCATTTATATAATTATTAACTCTTTTTGGATTATATAAGTGAAATATAGGTTAAGGAAGCAATTGCTACTGCTTTTGGTTTCATAAAATAAGTGTTGTTTGCCCGACAAAAAGGTACCTCCTCGGATTACGGTTTTCTAGCGACTTTATATTTTTTTCCCGCTGCTGGGATATATTATTTTGAAAAGTTATGATATATATTATTTTATTTATATTATAATTTTTCCCGAGCCCCTCCGTACAAAGGAGACTCTGCCGAAATTTTTCGTAAACTTTGGACTTAGAAAATTTTGAGAAATGTTTTCCATACTTTATTATATTGACTATAAAAGGATTAATGATTATAAATTGATATATTTTATTTAAATTGTTTGGTTATGTAAATTAATTGTTTATAAATTTAATATTTTGAATAAGATATTTTGATCTCTAAGTTCTTTCTTTCCCCATCTTTTCCTTTAGGAGATAAAAAGTTTTGAGTGGAGGAGAGTGTAACGACCCGTAAATTTTCAATAATTACTTTTTTTATTTTAATAGGACAATGGTAATTAAAAATAATTATTAACAATTGAAATGAAATTCCAATAGTGAAATAATGTAAATTGTTATACATGGCTCTAAGTGTGAATATAAAAACAAATGTAAGTATTGAATTGATTAATGAATTACCACATAATTAATGATAAGTGAATAGAATTTGTGTTAGGAAAGTAATTATAACATTTGCTTGTAAATAATGAACTAATAAGTATGATTAAAAGTTAAAGGTAACAATTATTATAGGTTACCTTTTTATTTGGTTTATTTATTTGAAATGGGAAATAAATTAAAATTAAATAATGTTATATTAATGGGAATTTGAAATTGTGGATGTAATGAAGTAAATAAAAATGTAAATTTACTCATAAGATGATAATCGATGTAATAAGAAGAATGAAACCAAGTTAAATAAATTAACTAAGAAATTGTAATTATAATTAATGTATATATTTGACAAAAATGCAATAAAATGGAAATATGATAGTTAATATAAACTAAAGATGGAAATTGGAGTACATTAATGTAATGAAACGTATAACAAATGTTAATCAAGTTTATAGAGAAATAATGGATTTAATAGAGGGATTGAAATTGAAATAAATCAATTTTTTTGGAATTAATTATAAACAATTGGATTTATTCACAATTGAAATTTAACACTGTAATTGATAAAATAATTTACTTTGAATTGATATAGAAATTTGTTTTAAATGATTATAATTACTAAGCAAATCCAAAATGATAGAAATGGTAAGTTGTTAAATTTGAACAAAAAAGTGATTCAATTAATATAATTTTAATTTATTTAATTAACTGAAATATAGCTATTTTGGCAACTGTCTCGGATTTCAACTAAACCAGTTTCATCAAATCCGAAACAGTAAAATATTATAAGATTTGAAGTTTCATAACGATCGGACTTGTCGTTTGATCGTATAGGCTCGAAACGCCTAGAAACCAATTTAATTGAAATCAATTTGAAATAAGCTTATTTTAACATAACTTCTTCATACGATGGAATTAGGACTTAGAACCTGTTCCATTGAGTTTAAAATGTTTGAAAACATCTATTTTAACATATGGGTTGACCCATTTGCGTTCCGAAGTTGAAATGGGCTTTTTGGGTCGTGTATCGTTTAATCGATCTGGCCCATTCTTTCTGTTTCAACTCTACCTGTAAATACCTCGTTATAAACCCTTGTCATTTCTTATTCTCGTTTGTCTATACATATAATCCCATTTGCTCCTCCTCTTTCCAATGGCAGATAAACCCTAATTCCAAAATCCAATCGCAATTTAAAACCAAATCAGAAAATTCAAACTCCTCAAACAACGTCGAATTATATATCAATTTGAAGCTCTCGACGAGTGCAAGTCAATTTTTTTGATTGTTTTTCGATCTGGATTCCAGTATGGCTGGAATTAGATGATTAAGTTTCGACCACTCATTGTAAGGCTTCTTGATCAATGACGCATCTTCAACGCTGGCTCGATCGGAAGGCTAGGGGACGTTGAGGGTGGCTAGCAGGTTTGATCGGTATGGTCATTCCGTGTCAAGTGTCACCGAAATCGCCGTGATTGGTTGTGGAAAGGGGCTATTTAGGGCTCGACTAGGCTGGCCTAGATGGCATCACGGCAGTAAAAGGGGGACCGATCGGTGCACCTGAGATGGGGCAAGGCGGCGGCGATCTCCGATCGACGTAATGGAGCGTGCGGCAGCGAATTTTGGGTGGTGGCTTTGGGTACTCAATCGCAATCAAGTTGCTTGGAATAAGCTAGGATTCGTGCATCTAGCTGACGTGGTAAAGGGGAATAATGTTTTATTCATTTTTTTTATAATTTACATTTCGAATGTTCTAACTTAAACAGTTTTTGCATAATAGCTCGGATTTACACGCGGTTTGATCCGTTGGAATTGCATCGAAATTCCAAACATTTTGACGCTGGTTTGGACGAATTCGAAGACTGTTTGAATTTTGGGTTTAAATAGGATTTAAATTCAAAGGTGAGTGTTTTAACCCACTCACAACTTCTAAAATTTCTTATGTTTGTTAAATTTAATTTATGATGTGATTAGGAATTTCTTTACGACTGTTTGGTATATTTTAAATCATCGCCTCAGTTGACTTGAATTTATTTTAATTAAATCATTATTTAATTTATTATTGAATATAAATTGCCAGTTAAATACCTATTGCTGATTATCAGTTATTTATTGATTGATTTGGATGACGATTGCGATGTATGTCCATTGTTGATATTGGATGAATGGATGTTGTGTTTTATATCGTTATAAATGGCAAGTTCACTATGGGTAGAAATGATACATACTCGAATGATCTGTAGATTAAGGAAAAATCGTTATGGGTTGAAATGACAGACACGAGCGATTTTGTGGACTTTATTTATTTCGGGATTGCGGTTTGAAATGATATACACCGTAAAATGTTTAAATTGCGGATTGAAATGATAAATATCCGTATTACTTGACCCTAAGCTAGAGAATTATATACGGACACCAGCTTAGTTAAATTAAATGATTTTAAAATCCTCCATTTTTGGAATTTAATAAAATGATATTTTGAAATGAAAATTTTGATTTATAAGTTTAAATATTATTGGAAAATCAAGTTTTGCGTTGAATTGTGAATTGGTTTGAAAAGGAATTTTTTTAAGAATTAAATTGGGAGTTTAAAAATTAAACTTTTTCATAAATGAAATTCTATCGAAATTGAGTTATTAAATTTGTTTGAAAATAACTTTGAAATATTTTGAGATTGAAGTAATCCGTATTGATATTTTGAATATGGATATAACGTTATGGAATTCGATAGTTTATTAAAATTTGGAAATTTAATATGGTCCAAATATGTTGAAATGAAGTGAATAGTTTAATTTGGTATTAATTTCAAACTCGTATTTTCAAGTGAACTGTTTTAAAATATATTATTTTAAATTTTCTAATTATTAAGATTTTCAAATTTATTAAACAATTTAACCAATATTTACTATATATATTATTTTAAACTATTCAAACCAATTTAATTTACTTCAAAAAGTAATTAAACCATTTTAATTTATTTTAAATATAATTAATCTATTTTAGAGCTATTTAATCAATTTTAGTTATATTTAATCTGATTTAAATCTACTTAACTATCTTAAATAGATTTTAAAGTATTTTTACCTATAATTAAACTATTTTAGAGCATTTGACTACTTATAACTATTTTAAACTAATTTGTAAATTACCAAACTAAGTACGTGGAAGAAATTATATTCATTTCAATTAGTTTAAAAAGAGAACAAGGTTAAATGATGTTATAACCGAAGTTGGAATTTAAATGTTATAATAAATTATAATTATAATTTTTAAGCAAGGACTTAACCTGTTTTGGAAATATGATTTTTGGAATAAATTATGATTTTGGAAACGATGTGATTTGAAAGTGGTATATTTTTGAAAATATAATATATCTATATAAAGTGTGAATTTAGCTTTGAAAGGAAATATAATTAACAAAATATGATTTCAAATATGATATGGTTTCAAAAGTGAGTATGATTTCGAAAGTAAGTAATGATTTCGAAAGTGATATGGTTTGAATTGAATAAGTTATTTTGATATCAATTATGAAATGATTTTGGAAATGTAAAGGAACCATCTTCCCATACGTAATAAGCGATTGGTTGTCAAAGAGACCGGGATCGGATGTTGTCATACTTTCTGTCAATACCGAAAACCATTTTGACAATTATGTACGTGGTGGAGATTCCATAATGAAGTAGGATGGTGGCGACGAACCTAAAGGTATATTTACGTGGACCTAACTCCCGTGAGTTAGCATAAGATGGCTGAAACAGGAGCAATAGACGGGCCAAGTGAGGTGGCTCCTCCGATCGGACACACTCCATCGATGCTATATTCTGACTTTTGACTTATTTTGTGGCCACCTGCGATTTTACTTAGGAGTATGTTTTGAGTTTGGCGGTAGTTGCGACTATGCATTACCAACAGTCCAGGAGTGTAATTGGTATATCTACCCTGGCATTTCCTAGTTGTGCCATGTCACCTACCCTAGCATGCCTTCTACGAGTTTGTTTTGTACCATACCTATGGAGTGCCCTCTGATGACACCCAGTGTGGGTGGGATTACGGCATTGTATAGACTATGGCAATATATAAATTATGTTAAGGTGGAAAATGTAAAGCCTTAATGCTACTTTAGTACCTTTACTTTACTATAGACATATTATAATAGCGTACTGTACTACATAGTAGATAGTTTAATGGATCCTCAGGACGTGTGAATCCCAAGCATATTTTAAATCTCTGCACTAATGTTAGACACTGGATTGGAGATTTCAAACCCCGTAAACATCTCTGACGGAGTTCGACCAATATTTATTTATCGTTGATTTAACTTAGATTAGATCTTTTAGTTCTGACTCGAGTATTTTGTCTTTTCAATCCGCTCGGGTCAGCCTGAGCATTTAAGGATTTGAAGAACTTATTTTTGGAGGACGAAGACAAAGATTTGTGCTACTATTATTTACTATATATATTTTTTACTATATTTTTTCCACCGCATCATGTTGTTCCGCTGCATTATTATTTATTATTCACTGGTATGTGTAACTCTAATTCTGCATTGTATTAGTATAATCAAATGTTTTGTAAACAGCTTCATGAACTGTTATTTGATTATTATATCTTGTCATTTCGCTGTAAGATTCTGTTTTGTTTTTTTTCTTTCTCTACTTTCCTTATTCACCCCAATAACAATCCGTTCTTTTGTATGGTTTGAGTCTGACGTGTGTGGTTAATCGTTGATTCTAAACTGTCCATAAAGGTGGGATGTTACAGAATAAATATGCCACTCATGTCTCATCAAACTATGTCTAAGATCTGTTGTTCCTCCATACAATAGCACAGTCAGCATTGCAAACCTTCAAGGTTATCTCTTACATAGGATGTTCTCAATAAATGTACTTCGACTTGGAGAGGTACCCACTCATCATTGGATCTAAGCCGATGTTCACCTATAAGTCTTATAATCATGTCTTGTAGGTATTCCGAGTCAATAGGTTCGATCGGATGATGTTAGTCGAGATCCGCCCTAAGTGTTCGGACTAACGAATGCTCTCAGCTTAGCTCTCGATACCTAGGTTCCCCAGCCTTTGGAGGATCTATTCGTCTTGTTGTCCCCCTGTTTGATTCCCGTGAGTTATGTCATCAGAAATAGCATGATTTTCCAAATCCTGATCATTCAAGGTGCAATCAAAAGTCATATCCACACCGCAATCCAGAGGGCGAGTACTAGGCCTACCATTGGTTGAGTCAAGACCGAACCGTCCTCTTGGGTCGGTATAGGCCCACAAACCCAAGCCTTAGGAATGCCTTCTTCCTTGATGTGATGCTCCACTAGTCTTTTGAGTCCACTTCGATTTTTTGTCTCTCTGTCTCTGCTCGAATGATGAAGAATTTTCAAACTCTGAGCGGTAATCCCACTTGCTCCTTCTATGGCTATTCTAATTTAACTCATTTAGCAACCTTAAGCTCTGTTGCACCATTTGATTCATCTCCTTGTGACAAGCTTGGAATCTATCTTCCATCTACTTCATTATTCTATCCATCTCCATTCTGGTCACGACATCATCTAGGTTCTAGATCTTCGGTTGCTCTGATTGAGCGGTATCATCCACGTATCGAGCATTCTAGTTCTTAGCTTCAGTAGTAGCTTTGGAATTGGTAGAACGGCCTCTTCTTGATAGGGACATTGCAAATGGCTTCTCTTAGATTATGGAAAATCCAAGTAGTAGAAAATAAAGTAGGAAAATTAGATCTATCTCTTGGAATTAGGAAATACAATAGTAGATGATGGATCCAAGGAGCCTGAGAAATGGATTTCTTAGTGAAAGCATCAAAATGTTTGAAACAAAAATGGCACACACCCAAATAATTAAGTAGAGAATAAAAAATGAATAAAATTAAATGAAAACAAGTAAGAAAGAACACACGGCAACTTATAGTGGTTCGGAAAATCAAGGTTTACGTCCTCTTAATGGTTTCATTGCTTATATTTTGACTTCGAGGAAGATGTTGATACAACTTCGACAGAGATTACAAGAAATTAGAGTAAGAAGAGCAAGAGCCAGAAAATCCTAAATGATGAGCACTACCCTTTACTTATAGAGGTAGGAAGCCTAAAATCTCGCCAACACTACAACAAAATAACCTTTTAACAGCGTTTGAAAATCACTATTAATTGTTATAACGGCGTTGTTATAAACGCTGTATAATGACATGCGATCGTAGATACCAAATTTCTAATAGCAAAAAGTAAACTCTGTTAACATTAGTTTTATACAATGGTCTTTTCAAGCTGTCTAAAGTTTATTCATTTGTGTTTTAATAACAACCTATAAATGATGTTATTATTATTTTCATCAGTAGTTTCTAAACGTTGTGGTAGCAGTATGAATTATCTTTCCAAAGAACTTACAGAAAGTTATAAATTTTGTTGTATTAATATGCATTGTTTTTCCAAAACACCGGCAGCATGGTTTAAACGTTGTCATTTGTACCTACTATTTTTACAGCACCTTATCATGTTGTACCATTGTAGTATTCACACATATCATTAATCTAAATTGCATTTAATTATATTTTAAATGGATAAATTACATAAGATATAAAAATTGAACTAAGAACTATAAAATAAAAGCATAATTATTAATCATCATTTCCATAAAATAAGTTGAGCACAATATCCATAAACAAAGTTTACAAAGATTCACTAACAAAGATGATATTTATAAACCAACTTCATACAATATTAGTCAAAGGCACAATTTCTAGAAAGCAAGTTTGCATCAAATATTAATGACAAAACATGCAACCGAAAACTTTTCATGTGCTTACTATGCCACATCAAAATAACCATCAAAAACCTAAAGAATATATTTTATGCATTTTTTGCACCAAAAATATTCACTTACTTGTAATGATGAAATTTAAAAGTTAGCATCAAATACAAATTTAAATAACATATCTAACTTGTAACTACTGAAAAATTGCAGCACAGATTTACATTTTTGCATTAGCTTAGTTTTGAACGTAATAAAAACACATTTTTTATCACTATTACAAGTGATTGTCCACAAATGAAATTTTCAAGTTTGATAATATTGATTGAAGACATAAGTTTGAATCAGACGATGATGCACAAAATTGTGCATGAGATGAATGTAGCATTAGCTTAGTTTTTGAAAAACAGAGCATTTCGTTTTTGAGTTGAAAAAACTAAGCATTAGCTCAGTTTTGACAAAACTGAGAAGCGCCAATTTGAATCAAAACTGAGGTCAATTTCAAAACAAACTAAGCATGAGCTCAGTTTTGACAAAACTAAGAAGCGCCAATTTGAATCAAACTGAGCTCAATTTTGAAAAAAACTGAGCATGAGCTTAGTTTTGAAACAGAGCTCAGTTTTGACCAAACTGAGAGCTCATGGCAAAACTGAAAGCCCAATGTACGAATGTATCTCACTTGATTAAAATTTTGTTGATCTGATGGTACACAAACACTCGCATGCACCTAGAATGTCTTTGTGGATGTTTCATTAAATCAAGAATACGTAATGTGAATATTAAGATTCAAATTGTTACCTGTCCACTTGACATAGATTTTAAAGTTGGTCGAATTAGAGCTTGCATGTGACATTTTGGACCATTAAGTATATTGTTCCTATTTATGATATGTGATGCATTCAAGATTAAAAACTTTAAGAAACAATATTCGCAATGATTCGTGTTAGCTTTAGAGAAAGTTATGTTATGAATAGAAAGTGTTTCGGCTTTACCTCTATTTTCTAAGAAAGTGCATCTTTACCAAGATTTAAAATTCATATTTCAATTTTGTTTCAAGAAGTTTTCAATTTCAGTTTTGTTTCGACAATTTCAAAAATTCCTTTTAAATTTTGTTCTCTATGTCGCGATACTTTATATAAATATATAAATTATTAAAATTTATTCGTATAAGAAATTTGGAATTTATATAATTTTAAAAAATATTCACGTAAATTTTAAATAAATTATTTTATACTAATTGGTTGGCAGTGAGACAATGGTGCATACAAGTGATGCATAATAGGGATGCATGGGTGCATGATGCACGACAAAGAATGAATGAAAAAGGTGCACGATAATGGTAACTTAGTGAAATTTTAATAACAATCAAACCTAGTAGTCTTAGTTAAATTTTTATAATACTTAGTTAATTTTTATGAACTTATTTAACATTTATAAATATTAGTTAACTTATTATTATTATTCTTAGTTAATTATTACTACTATAATTATAGAAGATTTAGTTGTATTTATATTTTTATATACTTAGTTTTTATAAACTAAACTTGTTAATTTTATAAAACTTAGTTAAATATTTATATTACTTAGTTAATTTTTATAAACTTATTTAATATTTACAAATCCTAGTTAACTTATTATTATTATAAATCTTAGTTTATTATTATTATTATTTTATTATTGTAATAGAGGATTAATTATGTTTTTATATATTTAGTTAATTTTTGTTAAGTAAACTTATTAATTTTTATAAAACTTAGTTAACTTGGTTAAAATTTCATAATACTTAGTAAATTTTTATAAACATATTTAATATTTATAAATCTTGGTTAACTACATTATTATTATTATATATAAGATTAGTTATATTTTATATTTTTATAATACTTGGTTAATTTTTATAAACTTATTTAATATTTATAAATCTTAGTTAACTTGTTATTATTATAAATCTTAGTTAATAATAATTATTATTATTATTACATAAGATTTAGTTATATTTTATATTTTTGTATACTCAGTTAATTTTTATAAACTAAACTTGTTAGTTTTTATAAAACTTAGATGACTTAGTTAAAATTTGTTAATACTTAGTTAATTTTTATAAAGGGGCATTTCGCTAGAAGGATAAACTTTGTAGTCCAATTAGTTTTTAGGACACACATCCACAGAAATTAATTTCTATGCCAAAGTCAGCAGAATAATTACTTTTGAGGAAAAAGTCAACAATCCAATTACTTTCAAGGACATAATTTCATAGGTTTTTACACCTTAGAAACTAATTATTTTGCATTTTGTCCTTAAAAGTAATTATTTCATTTGTGTGTCCTAGAAACTAATTGCACTTGCTAAAGAGGCCCTTGTGGCTAATTTCCACTTCTATAAACTTATTTAAAATTTATAAATCTTAGTTAACTTAGCATTACTATTATAAATCTTTACTACTATTATTATTATTCTCATTATTATTACTATAGAAGATTTAGTTATATTTTATATTTTTATATACTTTGTTAATTTTTATAAACTAAACTAGTTAATTTTTATATACTTAGTTAATTTTTGTAAGCTAAACTTGTTAATTTTCATAAAACTTAGTTAATTTTATTATTATTATTACATAAAATTCTATAATACGTAGTTAATTTTTTAAACCTATTTAATATTTTTAAATCTTAGTTAACTGCAATATTATTATTATTATAGAAGATTTAGTTATATTTTATATTTTTATAATACTTATTTAATTTTTATAAACTTATTGAATTTTTATAAAACTTAGTTAATTTTTATAAACTTAGTTAATTTATTATTATTATTATTAGAGACTCGTTTAATTTTTATAAAACATAGTTAACTTATTTATTTACCTATGTATTGTACGGATCCATTAGCATATTGCTATAATTTATGGTCGTAATTATTATAATATAATTTAATTTTCATAAATCAAAGTTAACTTGGATAAATTTTATAATATTAGGTGCATGCTTATTGTGTACTGTTAAATTGTAACATTTTTGCAAAAAAAATATAATGTGTTTGAAATTCAAGCTTAACGTTTATAAAAATGCATAAATATGTGATGTATAAGATAACAATACGGAACACTTGATCATTTACTATTATATCAAAATATCTACTAGTTGAATTTGGAAACTAAACCTAGGCATCAATTGCACGTTGAGTAAAATGATCACAAGAAACTTGACGTTCTTTTAAATCCTTTCATAGTTCAATGTTACTAGCTTCGCGTAAAGAAACTTTATAATGAAGAATCTGAATCACATAGATAACTTAAACTCATGCAGGAAAGAAGCACAAATAAGAAATTATAAACACAATCACCATACCTGAAGTTCTTTAAAAGGACCCTCACCATGAGAAAAAAGAAGCTCAGTCTGTAACTGCTTTAATTGACTATTCAATCTTTGCATTTCAGAATTCATGGTATCATGATCAATCTACAAAGTAAGTGACATTGAAATTATCTACATAATCTATAATAATAATATGATAATGAGAATACTCAAATTATTTAACGATTATAAAGTGGCATAAAATTGTTTTATTTTGTATGTTTCTGGCTCGGTTTGCATATTCGAGAGTATTTGTTGTCTCTTTAGCCTTAGTTCCTACATGACCAATGTAAGATACACATCAAACATGTAACAGCCATCTGCACGATATTGGTATCTACAAAGTAGTATTATTTTTTAATTAGAACATGACAGTACAAATAAGAAGAATGCACAACTTACCAGTCATTATTGTTTTGCAATTTCCCTTGAGAGAATCCTGCCATAAACAACATTTATTGATAAATAAGCATCAGGACACATTAATTTGCATGAAACATAATATTAACAGTAACTAATTAACAAGTTTTTATTATGTAATAATAGTGGCTAATATACATGTGTTACATAACTTGAATAGTACTAATGAAAAACACATTTGATTTCTCTTCCACACTAACGTATGTTTAAGTTATCTTGATTTGCCCAATGTGGTGATAGTGGTTAAGTTGGATAATCAGTCTACTCCTAAGGTAGTTTCTTCCACTTTCCTTTGTACTATGCATACACATTCATTTATCAGTAATGTAGCATATCTATGAGCCATCAACATTCTATCATTCTTTATCAGGGACAATGAGGGTAATACAAGTCGTGGTTCCTCACATGATTACGCTTAGAAAAGGAAATTGTAAATATAGGAAGTGTCACAGCTTTGTCTCCTCGACCATGGGTTGTTGTTTATTCTGCTACTAAAGCTGCTATCCATGCACCAGCAGATACTTTTAAGGTAAGTTGTAACAACCTGCCATTTAGAACCATTCAAATTGGCAATAATCCACACATGTCAAACTTGAATATCTCAAAACGACAAATTGTCATTTATATTGGTAAAACATAGTGTATACAGTAAATAAATCAATCTAGAATCACTAACACAAAGTAATACAACAATACGCAGCGAAATAGACAAATAGTAGTTCATGAAGCTACTGTAGAAACATCAGAGTCTAAAACCAAATATGAAGAAGTCTTTAATGCATAAAAAAAATGACAAGTCTGAACATAAACAACTAGAAATAATAAAAATAACTGAGATAATGGAAAAGCTGAATAGATTAGAGATAGATCTCCAAACAAAGCTCCAAGCTCCAAAGGTGAGTCTCAAATGCTATAATACTCAGGCTGGCCCGAGCATAAAGCAAAACGCAAAACACAAAACACTCGGGTTAGGATTAACAATCTTATGCAAGTAAACCAACTCAAGTGAAATGTCCAAATGAAATGCAATGACTTAAAGAATGTTTAGGATTTCCATCCTTTAAGGATCCGTGGAACTATCAACATACATGATACAATAAGCTACAAAAACAATATCTACAGTAAAGTAAAATATTAAAATAGCATTCAGGCATTACCATATCCCCCTTAACACATTTTATATGATGTCGTAGTCTATATAGATACTGTAACTCCACCCACAGGTGGGCTATCCGGGAGCACTCCATAGGTACGACACAAAACAAACTCGTAGAAGGCGCAATATGGCATGTGAACACGGCACTCGAGGCAATGTCAGTGTAGATATAAAAATTGCACTCCCGGACTGGTGATAACGCATAGTATCTACTACCGACCACCTTGAACACACTCCCAAATCAAATCAAATGGTGCCTACCAAATCAATCACAAAGTCAGAATATAGTATCAAAGAAATGTGCCCGATAGGAGGAATGACCACACTTGGCCGGGTATAGCTCCTGTTTTAGTCATATCTAAGCTGACTCACGGGAGTCAAGTGTGAGAAATACGGATTACGGATCTTAAGGATATGATAAACACTAGAGGGGGTGAATAGTGTTTTAAGGAATAACTAAATCTTTTTGAGTTATGTTAATTTGAACGCAAATGTATGCAATATTCAGACACAGATATGATCACAGAAACCAACGCAGATGCAGAAATAAAGTAAAAGCAGTAAAGGAAAGAACACACCGGATTTTATACTGCTTCGGAATTACCCTACATCCAGTCCCACAAGTATGGATTTCCTTTCAAAAGAAATTGTACATTTACACCCTCGATTTCAAGGCCACGAGGTGCACCCTCAAGATTCACAATCCTTTGATAAGAGATACTTCATTTCACGGGCAACAAGTTCACCCAATTGATTTCCAAGGCTACAATCATAATTTTTCTCGCTTGATTGATTCCCAAGGCTACAATCACACTTTTTCTCGCTTGATTGATTTCCAAAGCTACAATCGCACCTTTTCTCGTTTAATTGATTACAAATAAGCCTATAACTCTGAATAGCACTGAGGATCTTGTTGAGATAGTGATAGAGAATCAAACCAAACATAATCTAGTTAGATTCAATGTTGATTTCGGCAGAGTAATGGTAGGAATATGTATAAAGAAATGTGGAAGAAGAAGAGAAATGAAAACCAGAAAATATGATTATAAATTCATTGAAAACAACCACTATTTATAGAAGAACAATAGCAATGTCCATTCGTGAAGAGATATGACGAATAGATACTTCTTTTGAAATTTAAATTTTGAAATTAACTGACACTATGTCGACATGGGTATATTGAGCATGTCGACATCCCAAAGAAATTTTTGGTGGTTTGTTTTTCTTTGAAAATAACTTTTATCTTATATTAAAAACTATGTTAAACTTTATAAATATACTTGACTACAGTTAAAATACACAAGTAAATATAGAGAATAATATATATATAATTTTATATTTAAATCTAAGTATAAATTTTAAAAGTTAAATATAATATTATTAAAGATAGTTTTAAAACTAAGAATAATTTGATTTTGAAATTAAAAATTATTTTGAGGCTAAAAGTATTTGAAATCAGGATAGATGTTTTTGATTCTTTCAAAAGGAAGGTTTTGAAAACATTTTGAAAACAATATATAATTTTACAAAATCATTTTGAATAAAAATTAGCGGATACTGTAACAACCCTGGTTTTGGCTATTCCCTGTAAATATTAAATTATAATGGTAGTTATAATTTAATATTGTAAATTAGTAATAAATTTTAAATTATTTATTTGGAATAAGCAATTGATTTTGGGGAATAAAATGTGAAAAATAAAGTTTTGAAATTTAAAGATGTTGGGATTTAAAAATTCTATATATCTTGGATTGAAAAGTAGTTTGAGCTTATATCCTTGTTCTTGAGTATATTCTATCTTTGATCTATTATCAACGACGTGCATTTTTTGCGGTCATTCGAGTTGGTGGCCTTGTGAGAAGCCATCTTGTGATTTATCAATCTTATTTATTGTGTCTACCCTGTTGTGAGGATGTTCTTTCCGTATATTTATGCGAAAAATCTTATTGATGATCTTCTTTATTGCTTAGAGTTCGGGTTTGAGTGAATTTGATCTCGACTCTATTCGTGTAGTTATTTGAAATCAATCATTTTTGATTGATTAATTGTTGAGCATCTTATTAAGTTTTGATTCGAAGACGGGATATCTTCGAAATTCTTTCGAGTTAGTTGGAAAATTTGATGGGTTGCTAATCACTATATTAGCATTTGATGGGCTATTGGATTAACCAAGTAAGTTTTTCCTTATTTCTGTCTACCATTCTATGTTGAGAGTATGAAAGGTTTGAGTTTCGAGCTTGTCTTTTATCCTTTGTCGATTGAATTTTTGTGTTGTTTACGGCTTTTTCTAGAAAATTGCGAGGACGCAATTTTTGTAAGGGGAGAAGTCTGTAACAACAATGGTTTTGGCTATTACCTATAAATATTAAATTATAATGGTAGTTATAATTTAATATTATAAATTAATAATAAATTGGAGATTTAAATTATTTATTTGGAATAAGCAATTCATTTTGGGGAATAAAATGTGAAAAATAAAGTTTTGAAACTTTACTTGGTTAATTAAGTTAAAAATGAGCTAATCATGATTTTAATATAAAGAAATGCAATAATTTTGATAATTATTGCCGAACGTTTCTTTTATATATTTTCAAAAGAAGCATTTCATTTAATAAGTGGTATATTATAATTAAAAATGGAAATTTGGTTTAAAAATAAATTTTGGTTGTAAAATGTTGAAAAAATGGTTTGTTGTATTTTATTGCACAAGAAAATAATTTTTATGTAATTTTTGGAGTTAAAAGTAGAATTTTATATGAATTATTGTGTAAATTGTGTATTTAAGCAAAATAAGGCTTTTTAATAATGAAAAATATTTTTATAACTAAATTGTCTTTTTAATTGTTGTAAAATAATGTTTGTGAAACATAAAAATATGTTTGTACAATTTATAGAGATGAAATCATGTAAATACACATATGTTGTATTATGTAAATTTGAGAGTGTTGGGGTAAATTTAGTGTTAATTAGAATTTTAGGCTAATCAATTCTTTTGGGTCAAGCCCATTTGTTCACTAACCAGTAGAGTAATGAGAAAGCTTCTTCTTCCTCAAAACAGTAAACGTACATTTTTAACAGAAAACAAAAAGAAGAAAAACTATTCCTCTTTCAAACACTAGGCTTCAAATCTCCAATTAATCCAAGTCTTTGTTGAAATAAATCAAATTAATAGCTCTTTTCTATAGGTAATCAACTCCAAAACATATATTATACCATCAAATTTCGATTTTGAGATTTGGGTTGTTTGTACTTGTTTCTTTTCTTGTTGCATGCCTCTATTTTATTCATTTGATAGGTTGTTGAAGGATCTTCTTGCCTAAAGACATCTACTTTCTTGAGTTAGCATAATTTAATCTTCAATTATTGCAAGGTGAGTTAATCACTCACACTACTAGCTTTAATCTACCAGAATAATTGTTAGTTTCTATCTGAATTAATTGGATGGGTTGTTGATTGAATTTCTTTCAAGTTGGTTGTGGTTTGCTGAAAATTATTTGTGAAAATTTGCTGCAGTAAAACAGCAATATCTTAGTTAATATTTACCCTAATTAGCTCAGTCTTTTGTAGTTGAAAGAAAATTCTATTAGCTACAACTTTTCTTTTAATTACTTTCTAAAATTCTGTTGTTTACTGGATCGAAATTTAGTTTGAAACTAATGTACACAGCTCTGCTCTGTGCAATTATTTTGTTGAAACCGGATCTTAAAATCTCCATAACTTTTGAAGGGTAAATCAAAATTGAGTAAGGTTTTCTTCAGTTCGAAGGTATATTTACAAGGAACAACTTTTATATTTATCATTTTCTGTAAATCAATAATTTTCTAACCGTAATATGTGTTTGAACAGCTAATAACCCCTTTGTCCTGTGTTTTTAATTTCAACTTTGAAACACAGAATTGTTTTTGCCATAACTTTTTAGTCTTTCATCAGAATTTAATAATTTTTAATGTTCCGGAAATCACAAATAATGTGCTACAACTTTCATGTTTTGAGTTTTCAGTAATTTTGATGTAACGACCCGTAAATTTCGATAATTTAATTTGTGTATTTAATAGGATTTCTAATTTTAATTTAGGAAGAAACGGAAATCTTATTTAGTTATAGGAAAGAGGATGTTGAAATTAGATGTATCAAGGGTAATTAAAATTTACAAATTGAATTATATATTGCAATTAATTGTAATAGTGGAAATTGTTGCAATTAGATATAAGGTTAGAAATTAATAAATAAAGGCAAGTATTGAATTCATCAATGAAAATAAATTTTTATTTAGTACAATCCCTTTTTATTAACTATTGTAAGGTTTTAATTAATTGAAAGTGAAAATTTGAAAATAGATTCAAATTGTATGTTAGATAATAAATTGCAATAATTAAAGTTTTTAATTAATGGTTAAAGGAAATACCAATTTATTCATAAAGTGAATATAAGTGAATGTAACAAAATAAATAAGAAACGCTAATTATTCATAAGTGATGGTTGATGTAAATGAATTGCCAATTTAATGGGGTACCATAAATTTGTTGTAACGATACGAGATATTTCGTTGCCGAAAAACCGAACCGTTAGAGTTTAAGAAGAAGAAAGGGGTAGAAGAAGAAAGAAAAAGATAGAACAGAACAATATCAGAATTTCACAATTCGCAGTGGAACAACATATAATACATAAATGAATATTCATTAAAACAAAAGAACTGTATATTTTATACATTACATCACACTACATTCATTATCAGAGTTTACAACAGCAAACAGCGGAAAAGAAATACTATATACTTAGTAATATGCTACGCCATCCAACTTGCCTCCAGCAACTCCTGAATTCCAGAATATCCTGATAACCTGACTCTTGACTGCCCGTGTGGAAATTGGTGGGCACCCAGAGTTTAGGAAGGAAAACAATAAACTCCGAGTCAGTCATGTGACTGGTGTGAGAACTCAAAACAGTTTATCTTTAAAACAAAGAATAGGATAATTTTAAAATAGATTCGCAATGCTTTCAAAAATGAGACTACCATAAGGCCTCCCGCACACACACACAATGCAAACGTAGAATCGGAGGAGATTTCTCCTTATGATAGTCAAAGATGCTTGATACGTATTAAAAAGAAACATTTGATATTATTACTAGTGCATAGTGTAGGAAAAATTATTTCGAAAGTAAAGATATAAATCTTAGCCAACATAGAAATTCCGCACTTATGCCTACTATAGCTACCATCCAAACAGTGGGGCGCCACCATAAGTGAATGCTAGGTTCTACAACTAAAACCGTACAAGATCGTATTGTTTCTTTGGCTTTCCAACAAATGGTCAGGCCAAGGAACTTCCCATTGCCACATGGAAACGCCTCTGGAATGACGTCCTTAGAACCAAACCGGATCTCTGCCAACACAAGGCCGGGTTACCCCTAACTGGGTAACTACTGACACTAATATGTCATCCCCCGATCGTAACCGATCTATCCGAGGATCCTCGATTTCCAACAACCACAAAACAATAAATTTGCAGCAACAACATAGGTTAAGTATCTGGGCTCCATACCATGATACCACCTCTATCCAGAAGGAATGACATACACTAAAGGGGCGCTACCCCCTAATAACATTGCCGCATCCTTCCTGTTTTGACCATTTCCAGGGTGTGAGGTCCGACGAAGTCTCGTCCACAAAGCCACGCTTTATACAAAAGCTGTGCTTTGGGTCAACAAATGATCAAAGTAATGATCACTAAGATAAATGGTCAACAAATGATCATATCACAAATGATCAAACAATGATCATCCCACAGCAACACTCAGCATGCCACACTACCAAATTGGGAGTACATCACTAATAACCTTCAACTACATAACCTCTAAGCTCGTATGTCTCAGAGAAGGGTGTTAAGCTAAGAGAATAAATTCTCCGCCACCAACAGAAATATATTTGAAAGAAATCAGCTTTATATATCAATTTGTAATGTCAGACATACAATCCATACAAGTCTGTTTCGGGCTCGAACAGAACCGAAGGCACTTACAAAGAAGTCCTTGCATTCCGGATAATTTCTAATCACGTCCGGACTTCCCGTCACTTAGGGTCATAAAACCACTATATCGGAGATCAGCCGATGCAGAGTAACTCAACGGTAATCCTTCCGTTTTCAAAAATATCTGGTCTTCAACACCGGTCATCGAATGCAATCCATTACGACGTATCACATATTCGGAATGGGTTATACGACCCCAAGGTCTTTTCCCGGCTAACCCGAATAGTGAGCGCTTATTCAAAAATAAGTGTGGCATTCAAATTCGAGCAATCACAACAAATACCTATTTAAAGGTATATATTGATAGTCGGATTTATTTAACTATCAATAGGTATGCACAACATCACCAGATTCCAAATAATTTTCCAAATTATTTATTTTTCCAAAACATCTTTACAAGATATATATATAAATAATTCCCATACTTTAAAAATAAATCGATATTTATTTTTAAACCAATTTTCCCAATTTCATTTATAAATTCCATATTGAATTTACATTTCCTAAATATCTGTGAATATACGATTTTCAAATCGATCTCAAATATTCACTTTCAATTTATCTTTAAAAAGATAATTCTCAAAACGTTCATTTCATATTGGAAAACATTTCCCTACTTATTTAATAATAAGTAATTCACAAATCTATTTATTTTCAACACTTGGAAAATATTCAATATACTTAAAACGAAATTAAGTATATATTTCATTCTTTAAAGAAAACATTCTCTTAACACATTTATTTGAGTCAAAAGGAATGTTGCGCAAAACATCGTTACGACGACCCAAAATCACTAGTATAGGGATTCAAAATTTAGATAGATATATAAATCCCAATACTATACAAAAACATTTCCTTTCGGAAATCAGTTACTATAACAACAGTGTTATAGTCTACCATTTCCTTATTTTTTTCGAAAACGTCTATTTCAACAATGAATGTTGAAATCTATGTATTCGATACTTAATGCAATTTAAAACGTCTTTAAACTCATTAACTTCATTTCATAATATCCTTTCCCCAAAAATATATCTGTTTTATCTAATAATATATTCACTGTCCAAAATTGTGAATAAAATTCCTTAACCAATTTCAACATTTCTACATATTCTTATATAAAGAATAATTCGCTATCCAAGATCGCGAATATACTTTTTTTTTAAATAAATTTCTATATTCAATTTATCAAATTCCATTGATTTTGAATTTATAAACAATGTCTATAAATTCCATTTCTATTTATAAACTTCGATTTATAAATCTCTTTTGTTAATCCAATTCAATTTATGTAACTCAATTATATACCAAAGTTCATATTATAAGTTAAGTACTTATAATTCATTTATTTACCAAATCGTTCCTTTAAAACTTCACAAATTTTAAATCTTATTACTGATAAGATTCATTTAAATTTTATAACAACTTCAACTTATAAAATCTCCTTTATTAACAATATCTATTAATATCCCATTTAAATGCCCAAAATACAATTTATAAGTTAATTACTTATAAATCTTTTATTTTACAACATCTATTCATTTTGTAATATTCCCAATTTTTAAATCTATAATTTTCAATTAAATCCATTTTATACTTTATTTTAACACTTAATAAACTCGTTTTTAATTTCCAATATTTTTAATTTATAAATATCAAATTTTTTTAAAAAAAAAACTTTTATATACATCCTTTATAATAATTCAAAATTCCAAATTAAACCATTTTATAAATTAATCACTATTTATTTCAAAAATTCTTAATTTGGTTATATTTCACAAAAATCCTAATTTTTATAACATAAAAATTTATAACGTTTTAATTATTTAAAATGAATCAATTCGAAAATTTAATAAATGTATAATTTCAAAAATTACTTTAAAAATCCCTTAAAAATCAAAATCATTATTTTTAAATTTTCAAAAATGGATCCGATGATGCAACACACCAAATAGTCAATCACGACTTCCAAGCATCATATATCGATATGATAATCAATCAAATATCACAATATCTGAAATCAAATAACTATTTGTGAGGAATCCAATTGGATCCCTCCAACCTGTTTCCCTGCATCCACAGATGTTAGCACAATACCAATCCCGTTTCAAGATGGAATATCGCGGTATATGGGATTTATAAAATATTATCCGCTTAATATGCGGCGCAATAGGGTCTCATCCGCTATATAATGCGGGAAAATCAATCAACTCCAATATATACATATGCCAATATATATATATATATATATATATATATATCCTACTATATCTAATATCACAACCAAACAGCATTCAATAACTGCAATCCAAATTTTCAATTTGAGTGAGAAGATCTCACCTTAGTTTTTATTTTGCAATCCGTTTCCAATCCAGTTTGTTTCCTTTGTAGTTTTGACCTAGTATAATCATTGTAAGATTTACTAATATTTAGACTGGATTGAAATAATTAATTACCATTGAACAGATTAATTTAAACTAATAATTTGACTTTAAACTAAATTTTCTTTCCTTTATGGATTTCAATGTCCTTCCCAAATTATTATACATACATTTATATACACATTAATTTAAAATGAATTCAAATCCCTATATATTTCTGTTTCTACATATATATTTTAAAATTTGCATAAATTCTTTATTGTAAAATCATAATAGTATTTATTATGAAACAGAAATTAATTTTACTGATAAAAATTCCTAACCTATGAATTTTTGTTTAATCATCTAAAATAAATGGATGTATACCTCACAGCATAATTCGATCGAGTCTCCATCTACATGAGCGCCACTTCGTCATGCATCGCCGACCACGAAATCGAAGTCGCTGCAATCGTCTTCCACTTGCAATATGATTACGAGCTCCACCACGTACGCCACTTCCGAGGCGTCGCCGTCATCTGCTGTGAAGCCCTAGCCATGCCGTGAATCCCAATCGCGACACTTCGCGTCGAACCCACTGTCGCTCCCCTACGCGAGTCGCCTTGACCTCACAAATTGCCTGAATCGACCGCGCGTTTGAACACAGCTGCTCGAAATCGAGCCCCAACCGCCTTCGATGCTCACCATTGACACGATGTCGTGCTCGATTCGATCAAGTGAAAGATGGAAGAAAGGGTGCGGCCATCATATTTTGACTTTGAAACGAGAGAAATGGTGAATTCTATTTGGGGGGGACGAATGGTTCACGCGGCCATGTTTTAATTTTTTTGCTTGATTTTGAACTGAAGATAGTTTAAAGGAAAGAAGGCTATTAAAAAAAAATTATCTCGGCATGCTCTGCACGATCTCATCTCGTGATTGTAGGCGTGATTGTAGGCTGAAAGGAAGGAGAAGACACGATTACGTGATTTTAGGCATAGTTCACGGGAGGGTATCGCGCTGATCTTGACGTTATTTAAATTTAAATTGAATTCGTTTTAATTTCAATGCGTTTACTCAACGTATGCTCACACGGCAATTCCGAAAAATACGAAATTTGAAATCCGGTAATAATTCAATATTACGGACCAAATGGATTGGTTTCGTCGAAATCCGAGACTGTGCCTCGAAAAGCTATTTTTAAATATCGATTCGAACGATGTAATTTCAAAACCGATCAAATTACTTCCAAATTCAATTCTGAAGCTTCTATTACCTTCAGTATTATCAATATGGATTTTACAAGCCTTTGAAATATTTTTAAACAGCTTAAAATTGAAGATTCAAATTTTTATTCAACTTCAATAGATTAAATTTTTATAATTTAATCGCCATATTCATTCTGATAATTTGAAATTTAAATCAAACCATCATTCAAATATTTAAAATTAATTAAATATTTTCAATTTAAATTGTTCAAAATTCTGGGTCGTTACAATCTTCCCCCCTTAAAAGAATTTCGTCCCGAAATTACAAGTTAGGAAAAATGGTCCTTTACTTGTCTACTATTTTTGCAATCCAATAGTTTTATCAACTTACTAACCTAAATCTTTTATTAAAGATTCATTATCATTTCAACTAGCTTTCCAACTTCACTTATAAGTTTCAAACAACATTGTTTCCTTAACAATTTAAAATAAATTTAAATTTAAATTTAAATTTCAAACTTTCAAAATTTTCTTAAAATTTTCTAACACCCTAAATTTTCGAAAAATTTCGCCAGCGTCTCCTTTGCGCGGCTAGCTCCGTACGACTACAAAATGGCACCACGGCCCCTCAGAATCAAAATGAAAAGAGAGAGCCAAGTGGCTGGAGAAGAAAATCATCAAATCTCATACTGAAATTCAAATACGTACCTTTTTGTCGAGCAATTCAATTTTATCTTTGAAATCAAAATTGCGATTCCCATTTCCTTTAATACACCTGTATATCCTGCTATCCATAATATCCAATTACAATATTCAAACCATTTTGCACATTTCCTTTACAAAATTTCGATATATGCTTCTTATATCATCTTTAGTTTACTATTGAAGTTATATCCATTATCATTCAATTTTACATTCCAAATTTCATTTGAATTCAATTTACAATTTCAATTTAATTTGGATTCAGTTTAACTTCTGAATATTGAATTTCATCAACTATCTTTCATTCACAACTACACTATTTTAAATTAGTTCCGATTACTAATTTATCACAAATTCGAATTCACTTTATTCAAATTTGTTTTCAACATTCAGTTTCAATTCTAGTTTTATTCTTTTGTTCATTCCCAAAATTTATTTTCAATTCACTATTTTGGTTTATAACTACTCATATTAAACTAGATTTCAAATTCCATATGAATTTTAATTCATCTTTCATTTACAATTATTCAATTCAATTCTATTGCTTAGAAATTCGAAATGAATCTCAACTTTCAATTTCACTTTCGTTTAATTGTAATTGTAAATTTATTCATTCATTCACAATTATTTCCATAATTCAATACTCAATTCAAATTCATTTTAATTACTCCAAATTTATTTTCAACTTAATAAATTTTCTTTAAGTAATTATTTCACTTCGTCTCATAGACATTTCTTCAAATTCACTTTATTAAATTGATTCACTTATACTTACTTTAATTTAACTCCATCCTTTAAATTAAATTCATACTACAGAAATTCAAATTGTATAAGTTATCAACTCAATAATATTCAATAAATATTTTTAAATAAGATTCCAGAGTCTTTTCTATCTTTCAAAACCATTATTGAAAACAATTCAAATTATCCTTTGAATTTCAAAACCAAACCCCAAATTTTCTAAACAACTTATATTTAAAACAATTTGGCAGCAATTCCTCTTTTGAAAACCCAAAAATGAACATCGATGATGTCGCGATCACCATCGGAATTATTTTCTAGCGACCGAAGGAGTTTAGAGCTTTTACTTTCTCCAAAACAATTTTCCAAAATTTCAAATCCTTTCTAAACACTTTTCCAAATCCTTTGAAATTCATTTCAAAACCACTGCTCTGGAATTTTTATTTTATTTTTTTAGATTACAAATCCTCTTATATAATTTCACTTCTTATATATATAAGATTATTTCACAATTGTAAATCATTCTAATTATAACTTCATACTTATAATTCATTGGTTTATACTATTATTCTTTTACAATATGCTTTATTTACATTATTCAAACAACTTTTATTAACTTGCATATATCTTACCTTTTCAACAACCAAACAATCCATTATATACACTTTAATAATTTCTGAAAAATTACCCCTTCAAATGTAAAATATAATCAAGGTAAAATTATTTCATTTACCAATTCTAAACAATATCGTGCCGAATTGTTCTGAATAAGTATTTAGAGATCCCTATCGATAGAGTTGTACCGACAATACCGACCAGAATCCATATACCACTCAACAAATCAATCGTCACAACATAAAACAATTTTATATTCACTAACAAATACGTGCTCATATCTATTATTACACTCACACTCATTCTAGAGTACTACTGACTCTATCTATAATGAGTAACAACCAACAGAGCCATGGTTGTCGCTTAACCATATGCTCTGATACCAAATTGTAACGATACGAGATTTTTCGTTGCCGAAAAACCGAACCGTTAGGGTTTAAGAAGAAGAAATGGGTAGAAGAAGAAAGAAAAAGATAGAACAGAACAATATCAGAATCTCACAATTCGCAGTGGAACAACATATAATACATAAATGAATATTCATTAAAACAAAAGAACTGTATATTTTATACATTACATCACATTGCATTCATTATCAGAGTTTACAACAGCAAACAGCGGAAAAGAAATACTATATACTTAGTAATATGCTATGCCATCCAACTTGCCTCCAGCAACTCCTGAATTCCAGAATATCCTGATAACCTGACTCTTGACTGCCCGTGTGGAAATTGGTGGGCACCCAGAGTTTAGGAAGGAAAACAATAAACTCCGAGTCAGTCATGTGACTGGTGTGAGAACTCAAAACAGTTTATCTTTAAAACAAAGAATAGGATAATTTTAAAATAGATTCGCAATGCTTTTAAAAATGAGACTACCATAAGGCCTCCCGCACACACACACAATGCAAACGCAGAATCGGAGGAGATTTCTCCTTATGATAGTCAAAGATGCTTGATACGTATTAAAATGAAACATTTGATATTATTACTAGTGCATAGTGTAGGAAAAATTATTTCGAAAGTAAAGATATAAATCTTAGCCAACATAGGCATTCCGCACTTATGCCTACTATAGCTACAATCCAAACAGTGGGGCGCCACCATAAGTGAATGATAGGTTGTACAACTAAAACCGTACAAGATCGTATTGTTTCTTTGGATTTCCAACAAATGGTCAGGCCAAGGAACTTCCCATTGCCACATGGAAACGCCTCTGGAATGACGTCCCGAGAACCAAACCGGATCTCTACCAACACAAGGCCGGGATACCCCTAACTGGGTAACTACTGACACGAATATGTCATCCCCCGATCATAACCGATCTATCCAAGGATCCTCGATTTCCAACCACCACAAAGCAATAAATTTGCAGCAACAACATAGGTTAAGTATCTGGGCTCCATACCATGATACCAATTCTATCCAGAAGGAATGACACACACTAAAGGGGCGCTACCCCCTAATAACATTGCCGCATCCTTCCTGTTTTGACCATTTTCAGGGTGTGAGGTCCGACGAAGTCTCGTCCACAAAGCCACGCTTTATACAAAAGCTGTGCTTTGGGTCAACAAATGATCAACGTAATGATCACTAAGATAAATGACCAACAAATGATCATATCACAAATGATCAAACAATGATCATCCCACAGCAACACTCAGCATGCCACACTACCAAATTGGGAGTACATCAGTAATAACCTTCAACTACATAACCTCTGAGCTCGTACGTCTCAGAGAAGGGTGTTAAGCTAAGAGAATAAATTCTCCGCCACCAACAGAAATATATTTGAAAGAAATCAGCTTTATATCTCAATTTGTAATGTCAGACTTACAATCCATACAAGTCTGTTCCAGGTTCGAACAGAACCGAAGGCACTTACAAAGAAGTCCTTACATTTTGGATAATTTCTAATCACGTCCGGACTTCCCGTCACTTAGGGTGATAAAACCTCTATATCGGAGATCAGCCGATGCAGCGTAACTCAACGGTAATCCTTCCGTTCTAAAAAATATCCAGTCTTCAACACCGGTCATCGAATGCAATCCATTACGACATATCACGTATTCGGAATGGGTTAAACGACCCCAAGGTCCTTTCCCGGCTAACCCGAATAGTGAGTGCTTATTCAAAAATAAGTGTGGCATTCAAATTCAAGCAATCACAACAAATACCTATTTAAAGGTAAATATTGATAGTCGGATTTATTTAACTATCAATAGGTATGCACAACATCACCAGATTCCAAATAATTTTCCAAATTATTTATTTTTCCAAAATATCTTTATAAGATATATATATAAATAATTCCCATACTTTAAAAATAAATCGATATTTATTTTTAAACCAATTTTCCCAATTTCATTTAAAAATTCCATATTGAATTTACATTTCCTAAATATCTGTGTATATACGATTTTCAAATCGATTTCAAATATTCACTTTCAATTTATCTTTAAAAAGATAATTCTCAAAACGTTCATTTCATATTGGAAAACATTTCTCTACTTATTTAATAATAAGTAATTCACAAATCTATTTATTTTCAACACTTGGAAAATATTCAATATTCTTTAAATCGAAATTAAATATATATTTCATTCTTTAAAGAAAACATTCTCTTAACACATTTATTTGAGTCAAAAGGAATGTTGCGCAAAACACCGTTACGACGACCCAAAATCACTAGTATAGGGATTCGAAATTTAGATAGATATCTAAATCCCAATACTGTACAAAAACATTTCCTTTCGGAAATCATTTACTATAACAACAGCGTTATAGTCCACCATTTCCTTATTTTTTTTCGAAAACGTCTATTTCAACAATGAATGTTGAAATCTATGTATTCGATACTTAATGCAATTTAAAACATCTTTAAAATCGTTAACTTCATTTCATAATATCCTTTCCCCAAAAATATATCTGTTTTATCTAATAATATATTCACTGTTCAAAATTGTGAATAAAATTCCTTAAGCAATTTCAACATTTCTACATATTCTTATATAAAGAATAATTCGCTATCCAAGATCACGAATATACTTTTTTTTTAAAATAAATTTCTATATTCAATTTATTAAATTCCATTGATTTTGAATTTATAAACAATGTCTATAAATTCCATTTCTATTTATAAACTTCGATTTATAAATCTCTTTTATTAATCCAATTCAATTTATATAACTCAATTATATACCAAAAGTCCATATTATAAGTTAAGTACTTATAATTCATTTATTTACCAAATCGTTCCTTTAAAACTTCACAAATTTTAAATCTTATTACTGATAAGATTCATTTAAATTTTATAACAACTTCAACTTATAAAATCTCATTTATTAACAATTTCTATTAATATCCCATTTAAATGCTCAAAATCCAGTTTATAAGTTAATTACTTATAAATCTTTTATTTTACAACATCTATTGATTTTGTAATCTTCCCAATTTTTAAATCTATAATTTTCAACTAAATCCATTTTATACTTTATTTTTACGCTTAATAAACTCGTTTTATAATTCCAATATTTTTAATTTATAAATATCAATTTTTTTAAAAAAAATTCTTTTATATACATCCTTTATAATAATTCAAAATTCCAAACTAAACCATTTTATAAATTAATCGCTATTTATTTCAAAAATTCTTAATTTGGTTATATTTCATAAAAATCCTATTTTTTATAACATAAAAATTTATAACGTTTTAATTATTTAAAATGAATCAATTCGAAAATTTAATAAACGTATAATTTCAAAAATTACTTTAAAAATCCCTTAAAAATCAAAATCGTTATTTTTAAATTTTCAAAAATGGATCCGATGATGCAACACACCAAATAGTCAATCACGACTTCCAAATATCATATATCGATATGATAATCAATCAAATATCACAATATCTGAAATCAAATAAATATTTGTGAGGAATCCAGTTGGATCCCTCCAACCTGTTTCCCTGCATCCACAGATGTTAGCACAATACCAATCCCGTTTCAAGACGGAATATCGCGGTATATGGGATTTATAAAATATTATCCGCTTAATATGCGGCGCAATAGGGTCTCGTCCGCTATATAATGCGGGAAAATCAGTCAACTCTAATATATACATATGCCAATATATATATATTGCCATATATAAATATATCCTACTATATCTAATATCACAACCAAACAGCATTCAATAATTGCAATCCAAATTTTTAATTTGGGTGAGAAGATCTCACCTTAGCTTTTATTTTGCAATCCATTTCCAATCCAGTTTGTTTCCTTTTTAGTTTTGACCTTGTATAATCATTGTAAGATTTATTAATATTTAGACTGGATTGAAATAATTAATTACCATTGAACAGATTAATTTAAACTAATAATTTGACTTTAAACTAAATTTTCTTTCCTTTATAGATTTCAATGTCCTTTCCAAATTATTATACATACATTTATATACACATTAATTTAAAATGAATTCAAATCCCTATATATTTCTGTTCCTACATATATATTTTAAAATTTGCATAAATTCTTTACTGTAAAATCATAATAGTATTTATTATGAAACAGAAATTAATTTTACTGTTAAAAATTCCTAACCTATGAATTTTTGTTTAATCATCTAAAATAAATGGATGTATACCTCACAGCATAATTCGATCGAGTCTCCATCTACTCGAGCGCCACTTCGTCATGCATCGCCGACCACGAAATCGAAGTCGCTGCAATCGTCTTCCACTTACGATACGATTGCGAGCTCCACCACATACGCCACTTCCGAGGCGTCGCCGTCATCTGCTGTGAAGCCCTAGCCATGCCGTGAATCCCAATCGTGACACTTCGCGTTGAACCCACTGCCGCGCCCCTACGCGAGTCGCCTTGACCTCACAAATTGCCTGAATCGATCGCGCGTTTGAACGCAGCTGCTCGAAATCTAGCCCCAACCCCCTTCGATGCTCGCCATTGCCTCGATGCCGTGCTCGATTCGATCGAGTGAAAGATGGAAGAAAGGGTCCGGCCATCATATTTTGACTTTGAAACGAGAGAAATGTTGAATTCGATTTGGGGGGGGTGGCGGACGAATGGTTCACGCGGCCATGATTTAATTTTTTTGCTTGATTTTGAACTGAAGATAGTTTAAAGGAAAGAAGGCTATTAAAAAAAATTGTCTCGGCATGCTCTGCACGATCTCATCTCGTGATTGTAGGCGTGATTGTAGGCTGAAAGGAAGGAGAAGACACAATTACGTGATTTTAGGCACAGTTCACGGGTGGGTATCGCGCTGACTTTGATGTTATTTAAATTTAAATTGAATTCATTTTAATTTCAATATGTTTACTCAACGTATGCTCACACGACAACTCCGAAAAATACGAAATTTGAAATCCGGTAATAATTCAATATTACGAACCCAATGGAACTGGTTTCGTCGAAATCCGAGACTGTGCCTCGGAAAGCTATTTTTAAATATCGATTCAAACGTTGTAATTTCAAAACCGATCAAATTACTTTCAAATTCAATTCTGAAGCTTCTATTACCTTCAGTATTATCAATATGGATTTTACAAGCCTTTGAAATATTTTTAATCAGCTTAAAATTGAAGATTCAATTTTTTATTCAACTTTAACAGATTAAATTTTTATAATTTAATCGCCATATTCATTCTGATAATTTGAAATTTAAATCAAACCAACATTCAAATATTTAAAATTAATTAAATATTTTCAGTTTAAATTGTTCAAAATTCTAGGTCGTTACATTTGTCATACTAAGCTAAGAACTGAATATAAGGAAACAAGGGCAAATAGAAATCAATCAATGAATGTATATAGATTGTAAGCTATAATAATGAATAGAAATTGGATGACATTAATATAAGATAATGAATTGCAAATTTTAGGTCTTTAATAAAGTATGAATGGAAATGGATTGGTTATATTAATTTGATGGATTCAACTTTGATGGGAAAGGTAAATGGATATGTAGTAATAAATTTAAAACGGACTTAAATAGCGATTTTATCAAATTAATATATAATAAATAATGATTGAATAAAAAGCCTATACTTGTAAATATCTATAATATGTGAGCGGAAATAACAAACTTATAAATGTGGGATTGAGAGTTTTACAACGATTGTTATGAGTTGTATACTTAGTTCGTTCAAATAAACCAGAACCTATTGCAATAAATATAATTTTAATGTCATACAATTGAGATAAACAATTGGAAAATGTTAAAGTATCTGAATATAAATATATATATATATATATATATATATATATATACTAAAGTAAATGGTACCCAGGATGGTAATATGATAAATAGTGAATTTAAATAATGGGAATCAAGATTCATTCATTTATATTGAAATTTTAAGTCTAATAATTGAATTTAATTGCAATTAAATGAGATTGGATATAGTTAAATAATTCGTTATTCGAAATAAAGATAATGTGAGGAATTTGGGTGATAATTTGGAATCCAATATTTTAATCCATCTGTTGGCAGGAAGGCATGGAATACTAAATAATTTATTCAACTAAATGAAATTTTAGAATATTATTTATAATTTGGGAATTTAATGAAATTAAGGATTTATATTGAAATTTATAAGTTTACCTTCTTTAAATTGACATCTAAACTGTGGAATTTTGTAAATGATTAAGAATTTTTAAAAGACGATAAAATTGTGAATTTTAGAATTTAAATAATAAAAAATTGGATTTAATCAATTAATTTTAGTTAATATAAAAATAGCCATTTTGGCCACTGACTCGGATTTCGACGAAACCAGTTTCATCGGAACCGTATCGGTGAATTATTGTAGGGTTTCAAGTTTCGTAGCGATCGGACTTGTCGTTTGATCGTACAAACGCGAAACGCCTTGAAATCGATTTAATTGAAATCAATTTGAAAATATTGTTTTCAGCATAACTTCTTCATACGATGGAATTTGGACGTGAAACTTTTTCCATCGCGTTCAGAATATTTTAAAACACCTATTTGGATATATGGGTTTACCCAATTTCGTTCCGGGGTCAGAACGGGCTTTTTGGGCCAATTATCGCTCAGCACGTTTGTTTATCGGATCTATCTATTCGAATTTTTAACCTATCTATATAAACCCAGTTATAAACCCTATCCCATCTATTCTCATTTTTTTATGCGTTCATTTCGTCAGTTCTTTCTCTTCTTCCAATGGCTGCTAACCCTAGATTCAATTTCAAATCTCAAAAATCAAATTCAAAGTCAAAAATTCAAAGTCTTCAGAAAAATCTAAAAAAATTATATGTTGAAGATCTAGAGGCGCGTGATTTTTTGGAGGTGTTCGTTTTTCGATCTAAGTTTCCATGTGTCCAGAATTTAATGTTTTATCTTCGGCCGTTTATTGTGGTTTGGTCGTTTAACGACAGATCTTCGAGCTTGCGACGATCAGAGGCTTTGGGCTTGAAGAGATCGATGAGCTAAGCTCATCCATACGGTCATTTTCTCCTATTGGTGTCTGGATTCGCGGCAAATTGATGGTTAAGGGGGCGCAGTCGCGTTCGTCCTGGCGAGCTTTGTGGCGTCGCACGGCAGGGAGAGGGGCGGCGTGAGGTGGCGAATTCACTGGTGGCTTCAGGTTGGAGGGAATTTGCGAGTAGGTGGCACGGCGTCGTTGATTTGCATGGCGACTCTTAGGGTTAGGGTTTTAGGAAGGCGCGTACGACATTAGGTTCTGGGAAGAAGCAAATTTGATGATGACGTGGAGGTGTTTTATTTAGGGTGAGTTATTTTATTTAAATATTGTTTCAATCCTTTTATTCGAATAACTTTTGTGTACTTAATCCGATTTACGCGCGATTTTTTTTATTAGGATTGTAATTAAATTCCAGATCTTTTGACGCTGGTTTGGACAGATTTGGAGACCGTTGAATTTTTGGGTTTAAATCGGAGTGAAATTCGATTTAAATTCAAAAGGTGAGTGTTTTAACCCACTCACAACTTCTAAAATTTCTTATGGTTGTTAAATTGATTTTAGATATGAGTAGAAATTTATTTATGATTGTTCGGCATGTTTTATTCATCATCTCTGTTAAATCGCATTTATTTAATTTGACTGTTAATAAATTTTATAATTGCATATAAATTTGACAGTTAAAATTTATTTACTTGCATAAAACTGCTAGTTAAACAGTTATTAAATTTATTTTGAATATAAACTGTTGGTTAATAACTGTCATTTATTTCCTATTATATTGTATATGCTATATATTGATGTTTGTTTAAATTGCTGATGATTGAATTTAATTGGTTGATGATTGATATTGGGTGAATGGATGATGTGTACTATCTTATAAAATCTGCAAGTTATCATGCATATTAATTTCATTCGGGATTGCGGTTTAAAATGATATACAACCGCATTTTATTTTAAATTACGTATTGAAATGATAAACATCCGTATCACTTGACCATAGGGTAGAAAATTTTATACAGGCACCGATATATATATATATATATATATATATATATATATATATATATATATATATATATATAGAATTGATTTTCTATGGTTTTGTAAAGTTATATATAATTGATAAAGGTTATTATATATATAGTAATTTTCGGTTTTAAGCTTTGTATAAATTTGATTTAAAGTTTAAAATAAAGTTTGATTTTAAGATCAAATAAGATTAAGCATTTATTTAAAATTTAATTTCTGGAGTTTCATTGAATTAAATGAGAATAAGGTTGGAAGATGAATATTAAGTTAAATTGGAATTAAATAAAAAGTTAGAATTTTTAAAGGATACGATTTTATAAGTTGATGTTTGTGTAGAGTGATTTAAATGAATATATAATAAATTGAAAGATTTTCCAGTTATGTGAAGTTAAAGGTTTTTCTTAAATTATATTGAACTCATTAAGTAAATATTTCAAGTCTAAATAATAAGTAATTGAATTTAATATATATGGGATTGTCAAATGAGTTTGTTTTGAAATGGTGAAATATTTAAAGCTTTGAAACATAAGAATTGAAATGGTATTTGGATGTTTAAATCGATATTTGAAAATTGATTTGTGAAATCTAAAGAAGCTATTGTGTTTTATAAAGTAATTTAATATTTAACCATTTAAGAGATGGAAATTTGTTTCGAAGTTATGATTTTCAAGGTAGTATGATTTGAAAATATTATATTCAAGAGTTTTGATTTCTAAATAGTTTACTTTGAAAACCCTATGATTTTGGAAAAGAATAGATTGGAAAATAAAATGACATTATATGATTTTGGGTCTAAATGATATCGTATTGATTTGGGGTTTTAATAATATGAATGATATCGTATTTATATGGGTTTAAAATGGATATTTTACTCTGGTTTTAAAGTTTAAATTATTTTAAATGACCGTTGTGTTATAATAACGTTTGGTTGTTAAAGAGACCGGTATCGGAAGTTGTCATACTCTCTGCCAACTCCGAAAACCACTTTAACAACCGTGTACGCGGTGGAGACTCCAGAATGAAGTAGGTTGGTGGTGGTGTTTCCTATAAGGTAAATACGTGGACCTGACTCCCGTGAGTTGGCATAAGGTGGCTAAAACAGGAGCGATCGACGGGCCAATAAGGTCATTCCTCTGATCGAACGCACTCCTTCGATATTATACTATGACTTTTGGATTGATTCGGTGGCTACTTTACTTTTGATTTTGGGGGTGTTGTTCGAGGTGGGCGGCAGCTGCGCGCTGCGCGTTTCCATCAGCCCGGAAGCGTAATTGGTATATCTACCCTGGCATTGCCTAGTTGTGCCGTGTCACCTACCCTAGCGCGCCTTCTACGAGTTTCTATTTGTGTCGTACCTATGGAGTATCCTTTGGTAGCTTCCCGATCAGGAGGTATTACAGTACTGTATAGACTATTGGCATTATTTGTGTTAAGGGCTATATGGGTAACCCCTTAACGCTATTAAAAAGTAAGTTTATTTTACAATTAGACACTATTATAATAGCGCAATATACTACATAGTAAATAGTTTAACGGATCCTTAGGAGATGTAAATCCCGAGCATCTCTTGAGTTACTGTACTCATATTTATTTCTGTTAATTTAACTCACATAAGATCTTTTAGTTCTGACTCAAGTGCTTTTGTCTTTTCAAATTCGCTCGGGTCAGTCCGAGCGTTTCAGGATCGAAGGCTTTAGCTCTGGAAGACGAAGACGGAGTTTTCTATTGTTATTATTAGTTATATTCCACTACACTCATATTTTCCGCTGCATTGTCATATGGTATGTGTACTCTGATATGTATTGTATAAATATAATCAAAAGTTTGTAAAACAGCTTCATGAACTGTATATTTGATTTTTATATTTTATCCTTCCGCTGTGAGATTCTGTTTAGTTTTTTTTTTTCTTCTTTGTTTTCTTATTTGTCCCATAACAATCCGCTCTTACGTATGGTTTAAATTGGCTCGTGTGTCGGTTTAAAGTGTGCGAAAAGGCGGGATGTTAGAGTTGGTATCAGAGCTTTGGTTTAGAGATAAACCTTAGCTTTGTGGGGTTTGACTCTTTACTAATAGGGTAGTAATACCCTATGGGAGTCGCTGAGTGTATATATATGAGAGAGCGTACTTGTTAGTGTTATAAAAAGGTTTTAATATTGTGTTAATCCGTTCCGTTTTGTATTTATAAATTCTGGTTGGTGCAAGGGAGGCTATGACATCAATAGGGATTTCTAAATACTTAATACGACAAACCGACATAATATTTGTTTTATATAGGTGAATGAAATAATTTCGCCTATTATATTTTCTATATATAAAATAAATTTTTCAAAAGATATCTATATTTGGCTGCAATAAATTGGTTGTTAGGTATTAAAGTGTATAAATAGTAATAGAAACAAGATTGAAAAATAAAATAAATGAAATTTGGAAATTTTGAACTTAAGTTCCGGGGTTTTGAAATTTCTTTCAAATAAATTTTGGAACATAATAGTATTATTTATAAGTACTTTCTGATATAAACATTTAATATAATTTGGGAAAAATTGTTTTAAAGAAGATTTTGGAGAAAATAAGTTTTTTACTTTCCTCTCTGTCGCTGGAAAATAAGTTCGGTGATGACGGCCGCATCATCGACTTTCATTTTCGAGTTTTGAAGGGAAAAGGCCACTGTAGTATTTTACTGCAGATTCATTTTGAAAAATATATAAATTTTGAATTGTTTTAAATATAATTAGAGATATATAAGTTGTAAGAATATATTTATCTATTATTTTAAAATAATTTGAAATTTAACCCAGTATTAAATTCTTAGATTTCCATTAATTAATTGTTTCAATTATTGTAGTGAATTGAAACGTAGGTAATTAATAAATTAAAACCTCTAAAGGAAATAAGAGATTTAATGATAGGTTATAAGTGGTATTAAATGGAATTTGAAATTATAACCTACGAAATAAATAATATTATTATTGAATATTAAATTAATCATTGGTAATGAGAAAACTTGTATAACTTTCAAGTACATTCTTTAAAAATCATATATAACTTACCAAATATTAAAAGTTGAAATGTTTAATAGGAAATGTAATGAAAATTGTACAAGTAAAAGTAGGTAGTGTAGTATTCAATGAATTTGCTATTATAAATGAGAATTTAATGTTATCAACTTAGGTTACAATTGAAATCTTATTATAAGTGAATAAAATTAAAGGTAAGTAATTCAAATAGATGAATATCAACTTAAGTAAATAAAATGGAAATGCTGACAAATTAAACGAGGGCATGTAATAAATGAATAAATAATTATAATGAGATAAAAAGAACTAGCATGACCTGAGTTAATGAAATTGAATAATTGTAAGTAATAAGTAAAAATAAATGAAACAAGCATTTAATGAGTAAATGTAAATTAAAACAATAAATCACTGTATAAATAAAAAGATAATCGAACAACAAAGGTATGAAATGGAATTAATAATAAGATAAATTGATTTTTGTTTGGATTTATTGTTTTTTAGTCAATGGTTGTTTGGGTAAGGATACTTTAAAAATTGGATTTGGGTGAATGAGTAATCTACTTAGTTTTATCTAAGACTTTTGAGTAAATGATGTGCTAGTAGTTTATTCTTCATTCCGTACAAATTTAAAAGTTTAGAACCCGAACAACTATTTGTTTGTATTGGTTGAATGGTTGTTTTGAATTTGTTGTGTATGCTGTTGTTAAAGTTGATGGTTGTTGTATTGATTTGTTGTTAGTGATTGAAATCCACTTAAATATTTCACTTTATATAAATTGTTAACCCTTTAGATTTTATAAGTGAAAATGCAGGTTATGGAAGCAATTGCTACTGCTTTTGGTTCCATAAATTAAGCTTAAATTGCCCGACAAATAGGTACGTTTTCGGATTACGGTTTATAGCGCTATTTTTTATATTTTCCCATGTAGGGATATATATTATTTTGGAAAATATTTGTGTATATCGTTATATTTATATTATATTTTCTTCCGAGCCTCTCCGTACAAAGGAGACTCTACCAAAATTTTCTGTATATTTTGGACTTAGAAAAATTTGAAAATGTTTTACAAACTTTAATAATTTATGTATAAAGGATTTAAACGGGTAAATTGGTATATTTTATGTTAAATTATTTTATTTTTTAAACTTATTTGTTATGAATTTAATTAAGAAAGATATTATTTTCTTATTTCTGCTTTTCCCTTCTTTTCCTTTTCGGGGACGAAAAGTTTTGAGTAGGGGAGAGTGTAACGACCCGTAAATTTCGATAATTTAATTTGTGTATTTAATAGGATTTCTAATTTAAATTTAGGAAGAAACGAAAATCTTATTTAGTTATAGGAAAGAGGATGTTGAAATTAGATGTATCAAGGGTAATTAAAATTTACAAATTGAATTATATATTGCAATTAATTGTAATAGTGGAAATTGTTGCAATTAGATATAAGGTTAGAAATAAGTAAATAAAGGCAAGTATTGGATTCATCAATGAAACTAAATTTTTATTTAGTACAATCCCTTTTTATTAACTATTGTAAGGTGTTAATTAATTGAAATGTGAAAATTTTAAAATAGATTTAAATTGTATGTTAGATAATAAATTGCAATAATTAAAGTTTGTAATTAATGGTTAAAGGGAATATCAATTTATTCATAAAGTGAATATAAGTGAATGTAACAAAATAAATAGGAAACGCTAATTATTCATAAGTGATGGTTGATGTAAAGGAATTGTCAATTTAATGGAGTACCATAAATTTGTCATACTAAGCTAAGAACTGAATATATGGAAACAAGGGCAAATAGAAATCAATCAATGAATGTATATAGATTGTAAGCTATAATAATGAATAGAAATTTGATAACATTAATACAAGATAATGAATTGCAAATTTTAGGTTTTTAATAAAGTATGAATGGAAATGGATTGGTTAAATTAATTTGATGGATTCAACTTTGATGGGAAAGGTAAATGGATATGTAGTAATAAATTTAAAACGGACTTAAATAGCGATTTTATCAAATTAATATATAATAAATAATGATTGAATAAAAAGCCTATACTTGTAAATATCTATAATATGTGAGTGGAAATAACAAACTTATAAACGTGGGATTGAGAGTTTTACAATGATTGTTATGAGTTGTATACTTAGTTCGTTCGAATAAACCAGAACCTATTGCAATAAATATAATTTTAATGTCATGCAATTGAGATAAACAATTGGAAAATGTTAAAGTATATGAATATATATATATATATATATTAAAATAAATGGTACCTAGGATGGTAATATGATAAATAGTGAATTTAAATAATGGGAATCAGGATTTATTCATTTATATTGAAACTTTAAGTCTAATAATTGAACTTAATTGCAATTAAATGAGATTGGATATAGTTAAATAATTCGTTATTTGAAATAAAGATAATGTGAGGAATTTGGGTGATAATTTGGAATCCAATATTTTAATCCATCAGTTGACAGGAAGGTATGGAATACTAATTAATTTATTTAACTAAATGAAATTTTAGAATATTATTTATAATTTGGGAATTTAGTGAAATTAAGGATTTATATTGAAATTTATAAGTTTACCTTCTTTAAATTGACATCTAAACTTGTGGAATTTTGTAAATGATTAAGAATTTTTAAAAGATGATAAAATTGTCAATTTTAGAATTCAAATAATAAAAAATTGGATTTAATCAATTAATTTTAATTAATATAAAAATAGCCATTTTGCCACTGACTCGGATTTCGACGAAACCAGTTTCATCGGACCCGTATCGGTGAATTATTGTAGGGTTTCAAGTTTCATAGCGACCGGACTTGTCGTTTGATCGTACGAACGTGAAACGCCTTGAAATCGATTTAATTGAAATCAATTTGAAATCAATTTGAAAATATTAATCTCAGCATAACTTCTTCATACGATGGAATTTGGACGTGAAACTTTTTCCATCGCGTTCAGAATATTTTAAAACACCTATTTGGATATATGGGTTTACCTAATTTCGTTTCGAGATCAGAACGGGCTTTTTGGGCCAATTATCGCTCAGCACGTTTGTTTATCGGATCCATCTATTTGAATTTCTAACCTATCAAATAAACCCAGTTATAAACCCTAGCCCATCTATTCTCATTTGTTTGTGCATTCATTTCATCAGTTCCTTCTCTTCTTCCAATGGCTGCTAACCCTAGATTCAATTTCAAATCTCAAAAATCAAATCCAAAGTCAAAAATTCAAAGTCTTCAGAAAAATCTAAAAACATTATATGTTGAAGATCTAGAGGCGCGTGATTTTTTGGAGGTGTTCATTTTTCGATTCAAGTTTCCATGTGTCCAGAATTTAATGTTTTATCTTCGGCCGTTCATTGTGGTTTGGTCGTTTAACGACGGATCTTCGATCTTGCGATGATCAGAGGCTTTGGGCTTGAAGAGATCGATGAGCTAAGCTCATCCATACGGTTATTTTCTCCTATCGGTGTCCGGATTCGCGGCAAATTGATGGTTGAGGGGGCGTACTCGCGTTCGGCCTGGCGAGCTCAGTGGCATCGCACGGCAGGGAGAGGGGCGACGTGAGGTGGCAACTTCACTGGTGGCTTCAGGTTGGAGGGAATTTGCGAGTAGGTGGCACGGCGTCGTTGATTTGCATGGCGGCTCTTAGGGTTAGGGTTTTAGGAAGGCACGTGCGACATTAGGTTCTGGGAAGAAGCAAATTTGATGATGACGTGGAGGTGTTTTATTTAGGGTGAGTTATTTTATTTAAATATTGTTTCAATCGTTTTATTCGAATAACTTTTGTGTACTTAATCTGATTTACGCGCGATTTTTTTTATTAGGATCGTAATTAAATTCCAGATCTTTTGACGCTGGTTTGGACAGATTTGGAGACCGTTGAATTTTTGGGTTTAAATCGGAGTTAAATTCGATTTAAATTAAAAAGGTGAGTGTTTTAACCCACTCACAACTTCTAAAATTTCTTATGGTTGTTAAATTGATTTTAGATATGAGTAGAAATTTATTTATAATTGTTCGGCATGTTTTATTCATCATCTCTGTTAAATTGCATTTATTTAATTTGACTGTTAATAAATTTTATAATTGCATATAAATTTAACAGTTAAAAATTTATTTACTTGCATAAAACTGCTAGTTAAACAGTTATTAAATTTATTTTAAATATTAACTGTTGGTTAATAACTGTCATTTATTTCCTGTTATATTGTATATGCTATATATTGATGTTTGTTTAAATTGCTGATGATTGAAATAAATTGATGATGATTGAATTTAATTGGTTGATGATTGATATTGGGCGAATGGATGATGTGTACTATCTTATAAAATCTGCAAGTTATCATGCATATTCATTTCATTCGGGATTGCGGTTTCAAATGATACAACCACATTTTATTTTAAATTACGGATTGAAATGATAAACATCCGTATCACTTGACCATAGGGTAGAAAATTTTATACAGGCACCGCGGTATATATATATATATATATATTGAAATGATTTTCTATGGTTTTGTAAAGTTATATATATGGTTTATGGGATATTGATTTGGTTATTGATAAAGGTTATTATATATATAGTAATTTTCGGTTTTAAGCTTTGTATAAATTTGATTTGAAGTTTAAAATAAAGTTTGATTTTAAGATCAAATAAGATTAAGCATTTATTTAAAATTTAATTTCTGGAGTTTCATTGACTTAAATGAGAATAAGGTTGGAAGATGAATATTAAGTTAATTTGGAATTAAATAAAAAGTTAGAATTTTTAAAGGATATGATTTTATAAGTTGATGTTTGTGTAGAGTGATTTAAATGAATATATAATAAATTGAAAGATTTTCCAGTTATGTGAAGTTAAAGCTTTTTCTTAAATTATATTGAATTCATTAAGTAAATATTTCAAGTCTAAATAATAAGTGATTGAATTTAATATATATGTATGGAATTGTCAAATGAGTTTGTTTTGAAATGGTGAAATATTTAAAGCTTTGAAACATAAGAATTGAAATGGTATTTGGAAGTTTAAATCGATATTTGAAAATTGATTTGTGAAATCTAAAGAAGCTATTGTGTTTTATAAAGTGATTTAATATTTAACCATTTAAGTGATGGAAATTTGTTTCGAAGTTATGATTTTCAAGGTAGTATGATTTGAAAATATTATATTCAAGAGTTTTGATTTCTAAATATTTTACTTTGAAAACCCTATGATTTTGGAAAAGAATATATATTGGAAAATAAAATGACATTATATGATTTTGGGTCTAAATGATATCGTATTGATTTAGGGTTTTAAACATATGAATGATATCGTATTTATATGGGTTTAAAATGGATATTTTATTCTGGTTTTAAAGTTTAAATTATTTTAAATGACCGCGGTGTTATAATAATGTTTGGTTGTTAAAGAGACCGGGATCGGAAGTTGTCATACTCTCTGCCAACTCCGAAAACCACTTTAACAACCGTGTACACGGTGGAGATTCCAGAATGAAGTAGGTTGATGGCGGCATTTCCTATAAGGTAAATACGTGGACCCTACTCCCATGAGTTGACATAAGGTGGCTAAAACAGGAGCGATCGACGGGCCAATGAGGTCATTCCTCTGATCGAACGCACTCCTTCGATATTATACTATGACTTTTGGATCGATTCGGTGGACACTTTACTTTTGATTTTGGGGGTGTTGTTCGAGGTGGGCGGCAGCTGCGTGCTGCGCGTTTCCATTAGCCCAGTAGCGTAATTGGTATATCTACCCTGGCATTGCCTAGTTGTGCCGTGTCACCTACCCTAACGCGCCTTCTACGAGTTTCTATTTGTGTCATACCTATGGAGTATCCTCTGGTAGCTTCCCAATCAGGAGGCATTACGGTACTGTATAGACTATTGGCATTATTTATGTTAAGGGCTATATGGGTAACCCTTAACGCTATTAAAAAGTGAGTTTATTTTACAATTAGACACTATTATAATAGCGCAATATACTACATAGTAAATAGTTTAACGGATCCTTTGGAGATGTAAATCCCAAGCATCTCTTGAGTTACTGCACTCATATTTATTTCTGTTAATTTAACTCACATAAGATCTTTTAGTTCTGACTCGAGTGTTTTTGTCTTTTCAAATTCTCTCGGGTTAGTCCGAGCGTTTCAGTATCAAAGACTTTAGCTCTGGAGGACGAAGACGGAGTTTTCTATTATTATTATTAGTTATATTCCACTACACTCATATTTTCCGCTGCATTGTCATATGGTATGTGTACTCTGATATGTATTGTATAAATATAATCAAAAGTTTGTAAAACAGCTTCATGAACTGTATATTTGATTTTTATATTTTATTCTTCCGCTGTGAGATTCTGTTTAGTTTTTTTTCTTCTTTGCTTTCTTATTTATACCATAACAATCCGCTCTTACGTATGGTTTAAATTGGCACGTGTGTCGGTTTAAAGTGTGCGAAAAGGCGGGATGTTACATTTGAGGTTAACTATGTCAAAATTTGATTTTTCTACTGCTAACCCAAGAGCAAAGTCTATATTTGCTCTGTGCTTGAAGCTGAAATAAAATTAGACATAACTTTCTCGTTTTTGATCGGATTTTGATAATTTTGGATGTTCTGAAAAGAACAAATCGTATACTACAACTATCATTTGTTGAGTTTTATGGAATTTTGAGTGTTTCTATGTCAAAATTGAACTTTTCTACTGCTAACCTGAGAGCAAAAGCAATATTTGCTCTATAGTTGAAATTGAAACAAAATTTGCATAACTTTTTGTCTCTTAACCGAATTTAATAATCTTAGATGTTTCAGAAAGCTTAAACTTTGTACTAAAAGTCTCATGGATTGGTACTGACACAAGGAGAGGGGTCGGTGCCGAATCAAGACTTAAATGGATTCCTGTTTTATTTGGCTTGAGTTGGCTATACTTTTGCCCCATAGTTCTGCTTTTGCTTTGTTTTGGACTCGGGGGCTATCTCTCTGGGCTTCCTGACTTGATAACTCCGAGTTCAACTCGTCTAGTTTATTCGAACTTTGCCTAATAAAAAGGCTGGATAACATTCAATTTACAAATATGGAATTATTATACTATTTACAGGATCATGGTCTACTATTATTCAATAATAAATTTAGGGATTGCTAATATCCAAATCCTTTCTAGATTTACATTCATTCAACATATATGTATATCAAGTTAACAATAAAAAAAAATATGCATGCAAAGTTTATAATTTCATTGCAAATGTATAAGTTTAGCCCACAACTCCAATACACATTTCAAGCATATCGGAATAGATCTACAATGATATTGATTTAATATTATAAAAAATTATATAATTTTTCTCATTCACCTTTTTAACTTTTCAAATCTTCAGATATAACCGTTATCACTCTTCTTTGACTCCCTTTTCTCCCTATTTGGTTTTATACACCGCAAGCATATATAGATTTATCAGACGTCTAGATTGAAAAGGATATTTGGAATATGATTTGTATTTTAGATTTGGATTCACAATTTACCTTGGCTTTGGTCATTTGATTTGAATATATTCTCCTCCTCAATCATCTTCTATATTCTCCAATTTTATATGTATATACTAGAACTATTTCTAAGAATTTAGAATTTTAGAGGAGAGGAGAAAATGGTAGAGTTTCGGCATCGCTCTAAATATTTGAGTTTAAAAGTTAGGTTAAATGTCTATATTTATAGGGGTTCAAATCAATGTCAGCCATTCGATAAAACTATATTAAATCTAGGCTGTTCAGGCCATTTATTACTGTCGATTTTACTCTGGTAATGGTCGACTGCTACCCGTCGACATGGGTGCATCTTCGATCGACCTGCCATTAGTTTGAGTGGTAATTAATTGTCTTATGTGATTTTGTTAATTTATTGCTTGCTTTGAACGATTGCGTTTGTTTCATTCCTCTTAAATCTGATTACAATGATTTATTTCCACTTATATACATGTTTTTTCTTAGATTTGATTTAACGTTAACGTTTCTTAACTTGTAAGTTTCCATTAATGTTAGTAATTAGCACTAATTAACTTTTACTACCATAAATACATATACAATTATTTCAGTTAAAAAACTTCAAATGCTAATGACCTTTTTATTTGAACTCGGATCAGAAAATTTTTTGTATGAAAATTGATCGGAAAATCGCGACGAACCTAACAATATAAATTTCGTAATCGATTTTAGAAGTTTGCACAAAAATTATTTTTCAGCATTATTATTTATTTATTAAATTTATTTTTAATTCATTATCGTAAAATCATGGGGTTCTAAATCCTTCCCATTAAAAGAATTTCATCTTCGAAATTCCTTAAGGACTAAACAACATAATATAATGTACATCAATTCTAAACTAACAATAGTGTACAAACAATTTTGCAACCAATCATGTACAGGTGCATGATGTATCACAATATATATGATATGTATGCAAAATAATTCTAGTCGATGCCTCCTTTATGAATGTATTATTTTAAATCAGTTTTGAAAATATAGTGCAAACATCTTAAGTACACTGGCAGTTCTGCATGCATGCAACTTCTAAAAACCAAAAATTGTTTGTACATTCAAATTTTGCCACACTTCTATGAATAAAACTATATTTCACCCAATTTTGCATCAAATACCTACTATCTCAAATCCTCGCGCACTGTTGCTAACATCCAAATTTAGAAAAATCCTATTTTCTTTGTGCCGGTAAAAGGGTTTTGATGTAAAATTCCATATTTTCATCCGTTATATCTTGAGCACCCAACTTCCTACTGTACTTTAGAGCCATCTCTTTGCCTCCAATTCTTTTTCAACTTTTCCAAGCATAGTTTGCATAGTTAATTTTTATCTTAAATTTTCCAAACTGGGTTTATTTCAAAATCCAACTTTTTGTTCGCCTATCGACAAGGTATATACGAAAAGATTCCATAGTTAAAACATTTTCCTTGTCTCTAACCGTATTTTATTTTACTGTCACTTCTGCTACATAGTAAAATCAATGCTAACAATCTCATCAACTATTCCCCCATGTCAAGTGTGTGGCATTTCGAAAATTCAAAAATTTCTTTCTATCCTGCCAAAAAAATTTATATTATTTTTTAAAATATCAGTAAAAAAAATTCATCATAAAATTTTCAAAACTTTTCACAAAGGTATTTTAATTTTCAAAACCAAGAATGTTAAACAAAAATTCTCAAAGTATATATATTATATATTTTCTTTAAAATAATTTATGCCATATCTCATGAAATAAGGGTTTAGTTAATAGTCTAACGTCTATATTGGACCTCATTTAATTTCGTGGTAAATTTTAAGTTTCAGAACTTTTCATTTATTTATAATGGCAACCATTAAATAAGTTCAGATATAAATTTCAGCTTTTCAAGGTACATGGACATTGATCCGTGGCTACGCAACATTCCTTCCTTGTCCTTCACTCGTTGAAATTTGTTTCTCGAATTTTTTTCGTGGCTTACAATCTTATCTTAGTCGCTAATTAAATAAATTTTCTTCATTTATTCCTTGACTTACGAACTCAACTATTTTCTTTCCTTTTACATTTGTTAATTGTCTTCCTTGAAATCTCCTTGTTTTATTATTTTCCCTTGATATTGTGGTCTGCACCAAAAACACATAAAAAAGAACATTTCCTATAATATCGTATGCATTTTTATACCAATAGAGGCAATTAAAGTTTACAACCCAAACCTTAAAGAAACAACCGTTGGAAGTTGCCATTTAACATCAACTAACACTCATGACGTTGTGCCTCTATCACGCCTTACGTATATTTAATGGACCATTCTAGTGTGCCATCTTTCTACAACCCTCCTATTTTAACTTTCCTTCATGGATTTTAATAAACAATGTCTATTCATTACTTCCATTATCACATCCAATCATGAAATAAATTGTGCATCCCCACACTGTAGTGGGTAAGAGATACAAACTATGCACATTTTAATTAACTCATTGGCAAATTGGCTTGGCGAATAACTTTTCCACCATTTATCTTGCCTTTCTTAACTTTGATTCTACCGATAACTGTATGCGTGTTTGCCATCTCATTAGCCTTTATTGCTATCTTTCCCTAATTCAAATCTCTTGATATTATTCTCAAATCTTGGTACTTATTTTCTTCATTTTTAATCCTTCATACTATATCCTAGTACTCGTAGAAGTGTACTTTACTACCTTTATCATTTCTTTGTGGGTTCTTCTTATGACTTATGCACATGTCTAACAAAACATTCCTAAGTTCTCACTGGTATTCTTTACACTCTATGAGGATTTATTATTGTTGTTCTATGAGTAGACATCGCTATCTTATTCGTAGCCTTACCATTTACCCCATCTTACCGAGGTAGTCATTCCTATCTACTCCATATTTACAGTTTGGTTTAATCTTTGCAGATTTTCTTTAAAATTATAACTTAAAACTTTTGAATTATTTAATCCCAAAAATTTTATCTTTAACAGTACAACTTAAAAACTTTTTCTTAACAAATTTAAAGATAACTTAGTGCCTTAATTTTAAATCTACAATTAAATTTTTAAAAATTCTTTTCCTTTTAAAGTCTTTTCTTTTCAACTTTTACTCCTTAAAAATTGGGATTTTTAACTCAAACCATTCATTAGATTTTTCTTTTAAAAACGGAATTATTACAGTGAACCAAATGTTTTCAAAAATGCACTTTACAGTATTTTTAAAACATCTTTTATAATTTTAAATGATAAAAACTAGAATAGATAAGAATAATTCTTATTTTATCATTTTCTTATCACTCATACTATCTCCACTTTCAATCCTTGGTGGAGTCTCTAATATCTTATGAGGGGGATTTTTGAAAGATATTTGCAATAAATGCGCACAATAATGGAAAATGTCCATTTCTATTTGGTTTGTCTTTAATTTCTATGTTGCATCTAGATAGATGCCTAGCATTATTTTTAGTATAATCTCCTAGCATTATTTCTAATTACTAACATTATTTAATATAAATTCTTAGTATTGTTTCTTAATGTTACTACAACTTTCAATGGCATATATTTATATAGTTCTACTCTCAATTGACTGTCTCCTAAATTAAACCATCACAGGGCATTTGCCTACTACTTTATTTTTATGTCTTAATCTTGTTTCCTGATCTTTGTACCCAATTTCAATCTGGTACCACTTCTTATTATCCATTCCTTAAAAAGAATTTTCAATTTTAAAAAATTTCATCCTAGAAAAATTAATAAGCTACATGCGCACTACCGTTTTTTTTAGAGGAATTAACCTTTTTATTAAAACCCATTTACTATTATTTACGATCCAACACATTTTGAATTTTCTATTAAAACTCTTTATTTAACATAACATAGCCATTTATAATTTTTTTCAAAAATTTAATATTTACTTTTTAAAAATAAGGTTTTCCTACCTTCAAATTGTTCCTTTGAAAATCATTTCAAATATATACATATATATATATATATATTCCAAAACTTTTATGTCAAAAATCAATTCAATTTTTATATTAAATTCTTCTATATGGGATCAGACACAGTGTAGATTATATTGTCCCTTCTTTTAGACTTTTCTTCAACTTGCTAACTTATTTCTTCCAAATAGTAAAAGTCTGATTACTAACTCGGAGATATCTACAATTATGAATTCAAACTTTCTCCTTATTTGGACTTACTATACATCATCATTCAGTAATCATACGAGGATCTACAATCATTGGGATATCGGGAGCCAACCTAAAGAGTGACATACTATCCAGTTTCAGGCACCTACCATATGATGCACTCACACTCTTCTTAAATCAATGCCTTTACGTACAACCTATTTCCCGTAGGGTAATCAGGGTAGGTGTACATCTTCAACCATTATTCCGACTCATAATCAACCCATCGATATTTTAGTATATAATAACAACTACTCTATAGCAAGAATTTATAAGATTCGGTGTATAGTATATTTATAATCATAGATAAAATAAAAAATTCTCACTCGACGTTTCCTAATTTTTCAAGCTCGACTAACGTCATGTTGATACCAATGTAACAATCCACACCCTAGTAGGCCCAAATTTTCACTAAACTTAAAACTCGAGTCCACCAAAGTACGGATCATTGGTTTGGTATCCTGTATATAAAATAAATAATTACCTATCAGAACATTAACTATATAACTTATAATAGAATAAAAAAATATAATAAGTCACATAGTTACTGACCAAGATTGACAAGTTAAATGTCGAGTGTCCTGGTCATTGTCAAGCATGCCAAAGGAACCTATCCGTCTAAGCATCTTGTAGGTTGTAACGTGATGGGGTCAAAACAATCTGTGATTGGTAAATTATACACTTTATAATTAGCAGTAGTTTTTGTCAATTGTCTTCTATCATATGTTATGCCTTTTATTTCTAATTAGTAATCTAGACTCCATGTATGCGTACAATAGTAGACTATAGCTATGTACAAATATATATATATATATATATATATATATATATATATATATATATATATTTAAGTACCACGGCACCCTATTGGACCAAGATACTATCCCCGATACTATCCCTAAATCAGCACCCCATTTGGATTCATCACCCTCGTTGTATCATGTTCTCGTCACTGTGCATACCGAGGAACTCCCGAAGTGCCTAATGACGACATTTCAATAATTTAGTTGTACTCTGACTTACATTTTTAGGGATTTTTGACTTGTCTGCTTCTTGGTTTATAGATTCAGCTCTACGAACTATAAGTATGGCCGACTCAATGCCGCCGAGACTCAGCTCCACGGACTAACCATGCATTTGAAAGACTTCTCTAAAAGGGTTAGCTAGTCTTGCCTCGTACCAACCAAAGTAGCAAACGAACGTGTGATGATGCATAACCTAACATGGATCATACACTAGTAAGGAGGGTAGCCCGTTAGGTATAACCATTGTCTTATCCATTGACTGCTAGGGATTGATAGTGTTCTCAACCTATGTGCAGCACCTACTCCTTCATTTGGTACCGACACATACTGACATAGCATCATTCTCCGCTCACCATCCAATTTAGATTGCTTATTCCAATCAAGACAATACCCATTCCCTATTTTTGAAGCAGACTACACTTTCTAATGGAGTGTTCCTCCATCTATATGCAAGCATATATACTCCGTAGGTCCTATGATTGGATATGTCTCACATCAATACAATGATACACATTTGCTAGTAGCCCATTGTGGTGGGTAGGCTTCTATTATGTAACACTATTGACCATGTATTCCAACTCATTCTAATGACCATATCATTCTATTCATTTAATTATTTATTAACTTTAATAATTCACACCCATCATAAATGCATACTTATGGCTATATATATATATCTTCATTCATTCTTATTTAGTTATTTTTCCTTTACAGTTTACTATTAACCATATTTCATTACAACTTTTATGCATTTATATCTTACTTGATCTAAGACTATTTACCGCTTCCTTTTTAAAAGATTTACATAGGTTATTTATTCATTTACCCTTTTTATCATTTTCTGTCTCTATTCCCCTTTAACCTTTAATTTATTTTGGCTAACTCTTCATTTTCTTTTCAATTAATTATCGTAAAATCATGGGGTGTTACAACATTGATGAGTTCAATCGGAAGAAAAATAGTGGCCTAGACCTTATCAATACATATGTGAAAAGACAAAAAAGTTTGATAAGTGATTAATCTAGCTTTGAAAGATATTACTTTGAGCTATGCACCAGTTGGAGCTACTTTTAAGATCTTGGTTGAGATGGTGTTATTGAATTCAATTGGGAAGTAGGAACCTAAGAAGTCAGAAGTGAAATCAGTTCAGTAAGATCATCATAAAGTCGGAATGGGAGCTCGAGGAAAAATAAAGAACAAAAGTTTTAGATGTATGAAGTGCCAAGGCATGGAGATTCTCGCAAGAGATTGCAAGAGGAGTATTACAAAGATCAAATATTATAACTGCACTCAGTTTAGGCACATGAAGAAAATGAGTCTAGCCACACTAAAGATTTCTACACAAGTGTTTCCCTGTTATTCAATTAATGTAGTTCATAGTTTGAGTGTAGTTCAAGCTATGGAAAAGGGAAATAAGGCACTATTTAATTGTGTTAACTCTTTCTAATTTATCTATTTGCACTTTATTTGATATTGGAGCATCATGCTCGTTTATTTCAAGTAGTTTAGTAGATTAATTGCATAGAGACTAGTATAGTTACAAACCCAGTTCTAGTATCGAACCATGTGGGATGATCAATTCATGTATCAATGATTTGGAAGGGTTTGAAATTGTATATTTTGGGTGTCGAATTCGATTGTGATGCTTTTGTATTACGATTTTCTAGGTAACGTTTAATTCTTATGATGGACTGGACGGCTATGTATAAAGCAATACTAGATTGTGATAGGAAGTTGGTTTGTTTAGATATTCGTATTAGGCACAACCTCGAGGTTTACCGTGATCCCAATAGCTCAGTTTTGTTGAGTTACCAATTTTCCTTACATCTGTTGCATGAGTATTTAGCTTCAATGCTTATGGTCTGTGACTACCCATATGTCTTTATTGAAGTTTTTAATCTTCATGCCCATAGGTTGATCGAACTTTGAATTTATCTTAAAGAGAATTCTAGACCTGTTACCTTACCTCTAAGGCATATGGCTCTTAACGCAAGCTTAATAAGCAGGTGCATGGATTATTGGAGAATGGCTTTATTAGGAAAAGTATTTCAAAGTGGGAAACACCAATTGTCTTTGGTACAAAAGCAGATGGGTAATTAAGGCTTTGCGTCGATTATTGTGAATTGAATAAGCTGACAAAGAAGAATCGATATCCACCACCATATATTAACAATCTGTTTGATCGCTTAATTAGGCAAAAGCAGTATCTCGTCTTGACTTAGCTATCGGATGCCATCATTTAGGTGTGGTCGAGAATAGCATTATGAAAACTACATTTTTTTACACCCGACAGAATTTTTGAGTGGCTATGCCATTTGGACTGACTAATGCACCAGTATATTTTGTCAACACACTTTAGAGAGTTTCTAAATGAGTTCATGGTGGTAATTTTCGATGACATAATTGTCTATTCGAAAAGGAAGAAGGTGCACAATTGCATTTAGGAGAAATTCTCAACACTCTCCATTGGTATAAGCTAAAGAAGAAAAAAAATTCAAATGTCTGTTAACAAGATTTCTTGTCAACACTCCATAGTTATTCCAAGCAGTATGGATAGACTGGTTTGAGTGTAGGGCATGTTACCCTTAATAATTATTTTTATATTTAGCTTCACTTGTTATTGAATCTGGGTCAGACCTTTCGATGTTGTCGAAAGGTTTAATCTTTGAATTTGAAAATATTACGTCTAAGTTGAACTTGAATGAGGTCTACTGCAAAAGCATTCCTTTTAGATAAGTTGAAGTTCCTTGAGTTTGTCCTTTTAAGATTAGTTTTTATCTTATCGAAAGGTTAGGATGATAGCCCTCTTTGGGTTTAAGTTGAACATCAAACTTCTTGGTGGATATATAGAAGCTTTCAACCTTGTTGAAAGGTTTGGTCACATATATGATGTGTCTTTGATTCTTGTCAAAATGTCTAGGAATGGTCACTTTTAGATTAAGCCTTGTAAGTCAAGGTATCTATACTTAAATAGCTAACTTTGATCTAGTCGAAAGATTAGACCATTTAGATTATAACTTCGAAAGGTTACTGATGCCTTTATAGCATAAGCACTTTTAATGTAGTCGAAAGGTTTAGTCCTCGAAGTTAATCACTTCGGGAGGTTTCCAATGATGTTAGAGCAAAGGTATTATCAACCTTATCGAAGGTTTAATCTAGGGGTAAAGGGCTTCGAAAGGTTGCAGCGGTTACTTTGTAGCAGAAGTGTGTTGACCTTGTCGATAAGAGCCTTCCGATGATATTGAACCTAAAATTAGGAGTTAATCCAACTAAAGTAAAAGCAAACAGTAAAGTAATTATTAGAGCACAAGACTTTCCTTTATCCGTCAAAAACTCAATTTTATTAAATCCCCAAATTAGCACCCAATTAGGGTTATAATGTCTTGATTGAGAAAGTAAAAGGTTAGAATGAGAGAATTCAGATCCCCAAAACAGGACCCCTTGGGTCTTATTTATAGAAGCAGGCATCCCTCCTTTTGACTCCATGCTCTCGAATGGGTTGGAAGGTCTCCCTTTTATATGCAGCTTTGAAACATTCGACTTTATTGAAAGGTTTGCATTTCATCTGCTATTATGGACCTTTCAACTTAGTTAAAAGGTTTGCATCTCTTTGTGCCTTCATGAACCTTTTGATGTTTTCAAAAGGTTTGCCTTCTTTATACTATTGTGAACGTTTCGACCTTGTCAGAAGGTTACTCTCCTCTTAGATGTTGTGAACCGTTTGACCTTGTCGGAAGGTTGCTCTTCGAGAGCTGTGCTTTCTTTCAATGTCGTAGAAAGGTTGTCTTTCGCTCTTTATAGACTTGTGAGTGCTGCTTTCTTCATAAACCTTTTGTCATTGTTGAAAAATAACCTGGATGTGCTTTAACTAATTCAAAATGCTTTTTATGCTTTTGGAAAGTCACTGAGTAGATGATCACACTTGCTTTGACTTCTTCATCCCCTTCGAAAGGTAAGAACGCCTTGGATATAAGAGATGGAACCTTTCAACTCCTTCGAAAGGTTTGGTGCCAATGAATCCTGATGACTGCATCCTTTCGAATCCTTGGAAAGGTTTGGGTTTTACTCTTTTCTTTTGTTGAAAGACCTTTCGTCTTAGTCGAAAGGTTGATTTCTAGTGTAACATTTGCACCCCCCCCAATTCGAAGCGATACTCTTGACTTTCCAAGTCATCTTTGTCGAATGCTATACAACTTCCTGCCTCTTGGCCTTCCCACGTTATATTGGGTCATCCATTTAAATTTGATCCAACGGTTGAGAATTTTGGTGACTTTTTTATACATTACGCCTCTTCTCTTTCTTCTGCTTTTACCTAAAACAAAAATTATCTTATACAAGTAAAAGAATTCCCGAAATTTTCTAAATATGAACTTGCAAAAATAAGGTAATTCCTTGAATTCACTTCAAAAATCTTAATCTAATCATTATCCTTATCAATTTTTGATTAAATTCTCAATTTTACAAAACCAAAATCAAAATCTAATTTTATTGGTTTGTTGAAAAAATTTCTTTTTTTTCAAATCGATTTCTAACAAAATCCATTTGTGCCTTTGGATGTTTAAACTGGTGATGTTCGATAAAAGTAAATCTCCTTACCGGGTTCAATTTTGAATACAAGGTCTCTAAATTTATCTTTTGGTTTTTAATCCTAGGTTTGGACTCATTGAAAATTTGTATTCCTCTCCGAAATCGAACTAGGTCGATTCTAGATGAAACCAGTTTTGTTAATGGGTTTGTTTTACATGTTTTTCAAGAAGAATTTGAAAACTACATTTATTATTGGGTTTTGGGTTTGGTTAAATCCAATATGATAACCTAGAACCCACTCGTGTACAATTTGGTAACTCAAAATGCCCTTTCTGCACCTTCGAAGGAGACTGAGGCGGTAATGATGGGTTCGCCTTCTTTTTACCTTTCGATGGGGTCATAAGGTTTTATTATGCAAACTTTACATTTTTGTCGAAAGATTAGATAATATAATGGTGTAACCTTTTGGCAACGAGCTCTTGACAAGGTTGAAGAGTTCTGAACCTTAGAATTTCTTCTGCCCAATTTTGTTGAAACGTTTAAACTACGCATGAGCCAAACTGAAACCTTTCGACTTCAATGACATATTTTGATAACTTTGATCAGTCCTTTCGACAACATCAACCATATCAATATTTTTTAACTTAGGAATTTTAAGGTTTTATTTTTGACTATGTCGAAAGGTCTTGCCACTTAACTTAACATTATACTTGAAGTAGATCCCAGTTTCCATTGAGCTTTCGACATTGTCAAAAGGTGATGAATGGGTTGATGTTCCTCCTCTTCCTTTTGACTTTGTTGATAGCTTTAGGAAGTTATATTTTTACTTTCTTTTTCAACATTGTTGAAGTATGATGGGCAAAGTTGATGCCATTGTCTTTTCAACATTGTCGAAAGCTTGAATTGTTAACCTTTCGACATAGTTGAAAACTTAATCTATATTCCTTCGACTTCGTCGAAAGCCTTCATTATAAACCTTTCTACTTTTTCGAAAGCTTTTACTGTAAACCTTTCGACTTTGTCGAAAGCTTTCATTATAAACCTTTCGACTTTGTTGAAAGCTTTAACTATTAAGTTTTTGTCTCAAATTGAAAGCATTAACTATTAGGTTTTTGTCTCAAACTTTTTGCACCATCTTCTAAACCTTGTGTATGTTTTCATGCTTAATCTATCTACGCAAACTTATTTATTTTGAATACTTAATTGCTTTTAAAATTCATAATTGACTAAGAGTTTTTAATTAAAACATTTTCACCTAGTAGAATCATGAGCTCCCCAGTGATTGAAGCCACTACTAAGCAATCTTCCATCGAGTCTCAAAGTGAAGTGAATGCCATAGTGAAAGACTTTAGCATCACTTGAATTGAAGTCATCCCCTCTAAACCCACTTATACCATAGAAAACCCTCCAAAAGGGTATTTTGCATACACAGCCATCCACATATGGCATGGTGACTTCCTTCTATTTTCTGAATTCTTGCTCTCCTACTTGTCTCACATTGGAGTTGCTCTGATACAACTTTTTCCTAGCATTTGTACCCATCTTTTATCTCTTGAAATGCTGGCGTGGGAATCCGGACTTCCTTCGCTCAATCCTGAAGTTTTAAATTCCATGACCAAGTTAGCAAGGTTAAGCAAATTTAACAAGCAGATCTTTAGAGTTAATGTATATAAGAAGCTGATATCAGATGGAACCAATAAATTTAAGGATTGGGAAAAACCAATTTTTCTTCATAAAGTGCTTTGCAGTTGTTTACGGAGTTTTTGCCTTCCCCGTAAGTCTATTTTGACATTGTCTCTACTTTTCTCTATACTTCTTGTTAAAAAATCTATGATCTTTTCAGGTGAATCTCCCAAGAAACTTTGTGATTCGGACCAGAAAACCATCGATTCTTTAATCGCAACCCCAGAACAACTTAGGAGCAGGTTTAGGCTCTTAACTCTTTTGAATCTAAGGAAGTACTCTTTGCTGCCGCTTGGCCAAAGGATTCTAAGCATTCCACCCACCATTATGCGCACCTCTCGCAGCAAGCATTTCCTTTCCATAGGTGATGTCGAGCATTTTACTTCGATGTCTCCCATCTGTACTGACATTTTAGGTATATCATTATTTTCTTTGTCTTTGGAACTCTCCAAATTACTTCAGCTGATTTTATATCTACTCGAACTTGTTTCAGCTCCCTTCAAGGCCATTGTATCTTGAAGTGATGTTGTTCCTCCTCCACCCTCTTCAGATGTGAAATTAGTATTGGAGGCTTTTGTTAGATCCAAGATATCTTCAAAAATAAAATTAACAGTTCCTCCCAAAGATGCTCCTCTAGCTAAAGTAGGAAAATCATTAATGTGGAGGAGGAAGAAGTGCGTATATCTCTAGAGAAAGCTTCAAAGAACCCTACTGTTGAAGCTTCTAAAGACCAAACGAAGCAATCTCTGCCATCTCTTGAACCTTTTACTCGTATTACCATCACTAATTCTTCAGCTGCGCTAGTGCAAATGCAGCTTGCCTTTCTACAGACTTCTTCTAAGGCGCAGATCCCTACGGAGTCATCATCTTCCATTCCTCCGTCGACTACTTTCAATGAACTCATCGAGCTTGTCCATTATTCAGAATCTTTTACTTCTTCTTCTTCTCTGTCGTCATTTAGCCTAGACTTGGCAGAAAATTGCCGCTTTCTCATGGAGCAACAACTCTTGGTAAGTATTTATCCAATTAATCCTATCATCTTCAGATCATTCTAATCGCTAACTTATGTTACAGTTCTTCTTGTTGTAGATTTCCAAGAATTGGATTTCCTTAAATGAACATGTCTCAAGGCTCTCTTTTGAATCCTCTAGGATATAGAAGGAAAATACTAAACTGAAAAGTCAAATATCTTCACTGACCGCTGCTCAAAATGATTCATCCTTTGAGTTGGAGCGAGTCAAGGCTTCCTTTATTAGGGCTTAGGACGATCTAGAAGCAGAGAGGCGAGCCAATCGTCTTAGCTTCAATGAAAAATTTGCAAGGGAGTTGGCTTTGAAATATTCAGAGGAGGAGAAAGCTCGTTTTGTTACTAAGAATACTCTACTGAAATCCAAATTCAAGAGGACCAGAGCTTTTCTTAAGCTAGTTGTTTGAACCCTCTCTAATTTCCAAAAGCATGTCACTGAATTTGCTAAATCCACCTTAGGGCCTATGATACGGAATCATTATTAAGATGCCCTCATGCTCGCCTAGCCGATAATCATGAGAAATGTCCTGACTTTTCCTTTCCTTCTCTCGACCAACTTTAGCCGAAAGAGTTATAGACAAAATTGATCAAATTAAGTGGTGTACTGAGCCCGGAGGTGAGGAGGGATTTTTAATGTCAAGGAAGCTCTCTTGTTTGATATCCCCTCCTTCGATATTTAATCCGATTCTGAAGTTGAGGGTGATAAAAATGATGACCCTAAGAAAAAAGACGATGATGGTGACGACCTTGATTGGGACATTGATTATAATGATGATAAAGATGATGACCCCTTTGGAGGTTAAGGACTTGGTGGAGACAAAGGAAGGCCTTCTGGTGCTTCGGGGATGGACATTGGTGTTCAAGTCAAAGCTCCTAGGAAAGGGCATTCTCCTCCGAAAGAAATGCCACCAACATCTCCTGGTTTAGCTCCTCCAGGGGAGGAAACTGCTCCCACTCATACCGAAGATCCTCAAGAGAAAGAACATGCCCTCGAGACTTCCATTCTAGTTTCACAGGTATGGGCTTCTTTGTTTAAATGTTCTACACTTCAAAGATATTAATTAGTGATAAATCATTTGTCATAGATAAAGAAGAAGTTAAATTTTCCTTATAGAACAAAACTTGAGAGCAAACAGGTGGAAATTGACAAGTTATATAGGGAGTTAGACAAATTAATAAAGGAATAAAATGCTCTATCTTAGAAATATCATTGTCTGGACAGGAGTACTTCTATTCTAGCATCTTTTAAATGTCAGAGGGTGGCTCCTTTTTTAAAGAAAGCACGTCATCGATATGATGCTCTCTTGAAAGAAAAGAGAAACTTAATAACTCTACCGTGGATGGTGATGGAAGAGAGAGACATCTTAGTCAATTTTTTGTATAAAGCATACTGTAGATACTCTATCATAGATTTTTCATACTTAGTGGAGTTCAGTGGGGTCTTCTTAGACATTTTCACAAAAGATACTTAGATGAATTCCATTCTGACCCGCATCCTAGAGCTTGCTGCAACTTACCACAGGTCAAATTGATTCTTAAAGATCTTCCCCCTAAAAATCTTAAGTACTGTAGGGACAAATTTGTTTCTGCGTTTTTCTCTTAGTCTATTTTGTATGAAATAGATGAGTGATTGTAAATAAGTATCAAGTAATCGATTTTTGAATACATGATTTTGTTATGTTCTCTATGCTTAGTTTCTTTTACTGTACTATTTCATAATATCAGTTCTTTAGGTCGTGTCATCCCAAGAGATCACTTAAGTCAATATGTTAATTTGAGGAGATTTTGCTCTAAAATTCACAAACATTAAAGACTTTGAAGTTAGCGAGATATTATTTTCTCCAGGATTTATAAAACTTATACTTGGAATACCCTCGTCTCCGCTTTGATTCCCTCGGCAAAGAAAAGGACTCTTTCTTAAAAGAAATCAAAGCATTCCATTCCAAGTTAATTTATGGTCGTGATAGCCCACCAGCTAGAAAATGGGATTATAGTAAATGTCCGCCGGTTATAACTCCTAAAGGAGTCACTATACCTTTTGATTCGACATTCGTGCTTTCTGCTAATACTTTAGATAAAGTTAGGAATGCGGTCTCGCAAATTTAGATGTGATGAAAGTGCTTGTTGTACCTTATAACTTTTTGGTTATTTGAGTTGTGATTCATCACTGCACTAATAAAAATATCTTTTATCTTAGTTTTAATTTTCTCCTATTTCTTCTTATTTAAATAGGAGCCACATGCATCTATGTTTCATCATTCTCAAAATTTACTTTATATCGCCGACACTATTAGAGATAGATTATTACAAGGAATGATGAGATCGTAGTCCATGACGAAGTCCTTCTCGAGCGTTTCGGTGGCAACACTGAAGCTGTAAAGTGGCATAAAAGATATATTATTCAAAAGCCCATCGTCGGTGGTTACAAAGACATATACCCTATCTTGATGCCAATGTCAAGAAAAAGGATGAGATGATCACTGCACTTAAGAGACAAGTGAAGACCAATCCCACAGCTGATTTTGAACAAAGGATGTCTGAGCTTATTCAACAAACAAGTGATTTAGAGTTGAAGTTAAAAGATAGTCAGGGACAGTGTGCCTCTCTAGAGTTCATCTTGGGAGACAAGACTCCAAAGATTAAGCTTCCGAACCTACAAGCAACTCCTTCAACTATCAAGCCTACTAGATCAAAACTTCTCACAGCTCAAAATTTTCCCACTATGCTCAACCCTCCCCCAGGCTTAGATGACAATGTATTGCGGAACTGGTGTCGGAGGGTAAAATTTGAAATTTCCAAATATTTTTATGAGCGGCAGAGGATGAAGTATTCTCAGACTATTAGTGATTACACAGCTAAAAATCATAAGCTAAAACATTATAATTACTTGCTCGACAAGCAGGATGCAGAGTTAGAAAGGGAAATCAAAACCCTTAGGGCTACAAATAGGGTCTTTAATCGTGCCCTAAAAACCAACATTGATGCTATTGAAGATGAGAGTAGTATAAGAAGAAAAGCAAAAAAGCTTAAGGAAGTTCTCCGCGCACCAATTGATCATGTCGTAAATCCTTTTGTAGCGGAGACACTTAACAAAGCAGCTCAAGATTTGTAATTCATTTATGTATTTGAGCTATGTAAATTTATCTTGCACATAATTTCATCATTTGTGAATAACTTCATAGCTTATGTAAATTATAGAAATTTTGTATATATCACCTGATTTGTGATCCTTTTCTGTAGTGTTACTTTTGATATGCCTTTGAATTGCTCATTCGACGACTTTTGTGCTTGCTAGATCTTTTGTTACTCCTTGTCATTCTGCTTTTTCAAAGAAACATGTAGCAAGCAATATCTTTAATTGTTAGCTTGATATTAACATGTTTGTCTATGTATGTCGTTTTCCCAAATTAACAAATCATCTTTGTTAATTGTATTAAAATGTTATGATCTCATCTTCAACCATGATGAGAAATGATTAAGGACTTAGGTCCTTCCACTTGTTTGGAATACACAAAATTTGTAGATAATAAATTCTGCCTTATCATTAGGTCATGAATATTAGAATATAACTTTTATTAAATAAAGAACCTGATTCGGAAGCCTACATTTGAAATTTTGAAGTAGTAACTCCCTTACCCATTCCTTATCATTAATTGGATTTAAAAGGCTAGAAGCCTGAAGTTCCCATTCGGAGAATCTTAATAACGATCTTTTTGATAAAATTCTTTGGCCTAGATTTAGGTATTTGAAATAGATAGAAATCCAAAGATCTTGTACCTAGGTTAGAGCTTAAATAAACAGTAGTCTTAATTCCCAGATTCGAGTATAGTAAGCAAGTGATTGCTAATAATCTAAAATCCAGATTCAGGTTTTTAGATAATGAAATATTTATGTTAAATATCCAAAACCTAGATTTGGATTTTAATTTTAGTGATTGATAATGTTATCATGCCCCGATTTGGACTTAGTAAAGATGGCGATAGATAGAACCCCGAAACCATGATTCAGATATTAATTATTGAGATTCAAATATAAGAATTCCGAAGCTCATATTCAAGAATTAGTAGATGATGTTAAAGAAGTCCCAAAACCCAGATTTGGTTATTAATAGATGATGTTAAGAAAATACCGAAACCCAGATTCAGGTATTAATAGAAAGTGGAGTTCCATTCTACTCCTTTATTTTCGTCTTCTTTGACGTTCATGAACGCTCCCGGTTTTGGACATGTATAGAAATAATTTGATTGGCTGCCTCTTGAGTTAGGACATCCCAGTCCATGATTGAATATGCTTGAGCTTAAACATCTTAGGTCAATACAGATCGAGCCTCATTTTGACTAGGACATCTTAGTCCTTTTTTGATTGGGCCTTTTATTAGGCCTGGACATCTTAGTCCATTATTTAATGAACCTCACATAAGCTTGGACATCTTATTCCTTTTTAGATTGGGCCTCTTCTCGGGCCTGGACATCTCAGTCCATCGTCTAGTGCTCTTGGTTAGCTCATCTTAAAGGTTGGAACCAAGGACTCACCCGACCTCCCTCTAGGAGGAGACATACCATGTCCCTTTTGCGGCGTGGATAGGGACTTGTTTGATGCTCTACCTTGGTCATCTTAAGCGCTGATAGAGGCCTGCTTCGTCCCCCTCCACGAGGTGCCTTACCCTGGCCATAACGTGGCGTGGATAAGGGCTTTTTCGGTGCTCTATCCTAGCCATTTTAGGCGTGGATAGAGGTTTACTCCATCCTACCTCCAGAAGGCGCTCCGCCCTATCCATCTCGGCGCAGACAGAGGCCTTTCTACGATCTTAGGTAGTACTAACATCTTTGGAAGTATCCAAATTTGAGGAGCATTTCACTCCCAACCATATAGACTTTCTCTTTTCAAAAAGATGACCTTTATTAATCTTTTCTCAAGTTCTCTTACAAATTTAGTGATCTTTCCTTGTCTGAAGAAATTGATGATCATCCCCTCCAGGGCTTTGTAATGATTGGTTTTATGACCATTCATCATATGATAGTGACAGAAGGATCCTCCTAACATCCTTTCATGTTTTGGATTCTTCTTTTATGATGACAAATAGTTAAGTTCATCCTTTGTAAGCAAGTAGACGTTTTCCATTGATGTGGTTAAGTTGCATTCTTTTGGAAGTGTGGACTTGAAACTTGACTCTTGAGGATGATTCTTTACCTTTTTAATTTTCGACCTTATCATTTAATGCTCTTCAATAACTTTCTTTTTGCTACCCTTTGAATCTCTTGGGTTGGAAGCGCTCTTGTTACTATTGGCTACCATTTTTGTGCAAAGGCGCTGTAATCATTCATTATTTCTTTCTCAAAAATTATGTCCTTGAAATAACGTTGAATTGTTCTTCTCATTTGACTAAAGACATTGTCACATCCAGTTGTTTTCTTTCTAAGTGAAAATATTAGGTTAGGGCCTACATGAAAATGATTTAGACTCCATTGTTTGGGGTCATAAGATTCTGCTTTCTTTTGTTTATAATCCTTAAGGCTTCGAGCCTTAGTCTTTGCTCTTCATCTTGGTTGGAGTTTTTGATGTCTACCTAGGAGAATCTTGTCATGTACGGTTCAGAAGTTCCTTGTTTAGGTCTTTAAAATCTTCTAGCTATGTTCAAACCAAAATCGATAAACTTGACGTAGGATAGATCCAATGAGGGTTAGAGAATAGTAGTGTTAGGGGGTTAACCAAATCGGAGGTTCGAGCCCTTCTTTTAGCACCAAAAATGTTAACAAGATTTCTTATCAACACGCCAAAGTTATTCCAAGCAGTATGGATAGACTGGTTTGAGTGTAGGGCGTGCTACCCTTAAGAATTGCCTTTATATTTAGCTTCACTTGTTATTGGATCATGGGTTAGACCTTTTGATGTTGTTGAAAGGTTTAATCTTTGAATTTGATTATCTTTCTTCTAAGTTAAACTTGAATGAGGTCTCCTACAAAAGCTTTCCCTTTAGTTAAGTTAAAGTTCCTTGATTTTGTCTTTTTAAGATTAGTATTTATCTTATCGAAAGGTTAGGATGATAGACCTCTTTGGATTTAAGTAGAATATCAAACTCCTTGGTGGATATATAGAAGATTTTGACCTTGTCGAAAGGTTTGGTCACCTATATGACATGTCTTTGATCCTTGTCGAAAGGTCTAGGAATGGTCTCTTTTAGATTAAGCCTTGTAAGTCAAGGTATCTATACTTAAAGAGCTGACTTTGACCTAGTTGAAAGGTTAGACCACTTAGATTATAACTCCAAAATGATACCGATACCTTTATAGCATAAGCACTTTTGACCCAGTCGAAAGGTTTAGGCCTCAAAATTAATCACTTTGGGATGTTTCCATTGATGTTAGACCAAAGGTATTATCAATCTTGTTGAAAGGTTCAATCTAGGAGTAAAGGGCTTCGAAAGGTTGCAGCAGTTACTTTAAAACACCCCCATACCTCTTAATATGCCCAAGAGGACACATTAAAAGGCGTGGTGCGTTGTAGGTATAACAAAAACTAATAGAGACTAAGATTCACAAGACAAATATAGATAAAAATAGCGAAAACTTAAAGTAATAACTTAGTTAAAATAAAGCTTCATAATTGCTTCACAAATAAGTCAAATACAAAATACCACATACAAGTCTAAAAATCCAATATGTCTCATGAAACAAAAACTTATAGTCCCAAAATCAGAGTACATAATATCCCGCAAAATAAGCCAGTACATAGAAAGAACAAAAAATGAAATAAAAGAAATACATAGAAGAAATCTCCTCCAAGAAAACTCCAAGCTACAACAATATACTGAACTTTTCCTTGATTGCCTAAGGGGGGAACGGGGAAAATACAGGAGTGGGTCAGACGAAAAGTCTGGTGAATGATGGTAATTACTAGAGTCTTTAAGCAAGATAAAGTAATAGACTCTATAACAATTCTAGCATAAATAAGGATAATAAAGATAATAGGAAAGAGATTAATTTGAGATAAGTAGGATTAAATATTGCTCAATTTATAAGATAGGTTAACTTTGACTGTTTGCACTTGTCCTTGATTTCTGCTTTAATTAGGTTGAATTCCCAATCCTATAACTAGAATGTGACCCTAATTCTATCCTTTTTGATTGGCCTGCTACTCTATAATATCTATCTGTGGACCAGCTGCTATATAACTCTCTACACAAAATGTTACTGTGACCCAGACAACATATATAGCTCCCTATGCAGAAGGCAATGGTGTTTACAGAAGATACCCACACTAAGCGCTTGGAACTCATAGCTAGCACTGAGCACCCAAATGGAAATCACACGCGTAACTACGACCATGCATATGCTACCTTTTGCTCCACCTATTGGGTCTTCTTATTACCTCAACATCCAGCATAAGCATGTCCCTCATCCCACTTCAGCCTAACGTGAGATCACCGTGTGTTCATAGAATCTATAAGGGAAATACTGTTGGTACTGGCCCTTCATCCAAACAATATCTAGTTGCGCCCCTTATCCAAATCCCCCATGATTTGGACTTCGATTTGACCAATTACTACCATTCTTAGCATAAGTATGCCTTAGGTAATGCTATTTGGTACAGTTCCTACATTCATATTTTCTTATTAACTTAGATAAATTATTCTAAATAAGTCTTTACAATTTATCCCTACCATCTTTGCTTATTAATTTATCCTAGGTCATAAAATAAGCCACATTTTATTCCATTTCTTATTATAACCTAAGTTATAATCATGCTTATTACTTAACCCAAGGTCTAAGTGTGAAAATAAGCTTCTTTCATCTTTTATTCTATTGAGTTATAAATCTAAGTTATGAATATGCCAATTATCTTTAATTAGTCCAATTCGAACAATAATTAGGTGTATTTCAGTCCAATTCCATTATTTATTACAATCGTTATAATTTACATCTTATTTTCTTTTTTCAATATTCTTAATTATATAATCCATATTCTCGTTTTAATTTATTATAATCCTACGTGAAGAAAAAGGTAATGAAGAGAATAAACATTTGCAAAAAAATCCAAAACGTCGAAAAAGATGTAAATAACAGTAAATAAACTTAAATACTGTAAACTATAAAAAAATAAACCAAAATTATAGAAAAGAATAGCTTAAAGGAAATAGACTGAAAATAATTCTAAAAACTATAAATAAGCTACCAAAAAGGCTATTCCAAAAACCGTAGTAAAATTATAACTATTGAAAACCTTATTATTTTAAATTACTTAAAGAAATTCTAAAATAATTACAATCACTGACCTTCGGTCCTAAGCCCTTCCTTTGGTCTTCTCGGATCCAATTAAAGATGTACAATAATTTAATTTATAATGATTTCCTCCTTCGAAAAAATTATTCCGTTTAGGGTCCTCCCTAGAAAGACGAACCCAGCTGGAGAAAATCTAGAATAAGAAAAAGTGTTAGGTCTAGGGATCTATTTATAGGTGTAGAAGATGATCTCGAACCATTGGATTTGGAGATTGAATAGGATGCAACAACATCTTAGGCTGAATAGGAGCCATCGGATGCAAAACTAGAAGGATCGGGTTGAAAGGATACAAATGACGAGCAAAAGGTACGTTGGAACATACTAGAACAAAGGAACGATTCTTCATTTCTTTACCTATGGCGGGTCGACCGGGAGGTCGACCGCCTTCTTTCCCAGGTCAATCGGCTGGTCGACCTGGCCATATATTATTATTATTATTATTATTATTATTATTATTATTATTATTATTATTATTATTATTATTATTATTATTATTTTCTTGTTTGACTCGTATCTTGCTTACATTAGCTCGGTTTTCGATGTTTCATATATAGAAATTGACCAGAAAATTACAATGGACATAATGGTGCAACTCCCATGCCTTAATTCTGATAATTTCAAAAAATTATTTTATTATTTAATTAATCAACAAATTAATTATTACGGGTTAAATTTCAGGTTGTTACATACTTTGTAGCAGAAGTGTTGTCAACCTTACTGACAAAAACCTTTCAATGATATTGAACTTGAAATTAGGAGCTAATCAAACAAAAGTAAAAGCAAACAGTAAAGTAATTATTAGAGCATAAGACTTCCCATTTTATCCATGAAAAACTCCATTTTATTAAATCCCAAAATTAGCACCATATTAAGGTTACAATGTCTTGTTAAGAAAGTAAAAAATTAGAATGAGGGAATTCAGATACCTAAAATAGGACCACTTGGGTCTTATTTATAGATGTAGACAACCTTCCTTTCGACTCCATGCTCTCGACTAGGTTGGAAGGTCTCCCTTCGATATGCAGCTTTGAACCTTTCAACTTTGTTGAAAAGTTTGCCTTTCATATGTTATTCTGGACCTTTCGACGTAGTCGAAAGGTTTGTCTCTCTTTATGCCTTCATGAACCTTTCGACTTTATCGAAGGTTTTTCCTTCTTTATACTGATGTGAAACTTTCGACCTTGTTGGAAGGTTTCTCTTCTCTTGGTTCTTGTGAGCCCTTTGACCTTATTGGAAGGTTGCTCTTCGAGAGCTGTGCTTTCCTTCAACGTCGTTGAAAGGTTGTCTTTCGCTCTTTGTTGACTTATGAGTGTTGGTTTCTTCATAAACCTTTCGTCATTGTCGAAAGATAACTTGGATGTGGTTTAACCGGTTCAAAAGGCTTGTTATGCTTTCAAAAAGGTCATTAAGTAGTTTCTCAAACTTGCTTTGACTTCTTCATCCCCTTCGAAATTTAAGAAAACCTTGGGTATTGCAATGAAACCTTACGACTCCTTCAAAAGGTTTTGTGTTAACGAATCCTGATGACTACATCCGTTTGATTCCTTCAAAAAGTTTGGGTTGTACTCCTTTCTCTTTGCTTTTGTCGGAAGACCTTTCATCTTAGTCGAAATGTTGATTTTTAGTGTAACAATGTCATTTTTGACACAAGGAGGTTTGCTTTCTAGGACATGTTGCCTTCAGGCATGGACTAACGATCGATCCTAGTAAAGATGTTGTAGTATATGGTTGGCATGTACCAAAGATTGCTATGAAGGTGAGAAGTTTCCATGGGTTTGTTATCTATTATAGGAAGTCCATTATGGACTTCATAAAAATTTCTACACCGTTGACACACCTTTACCAAGAGGAATCCTATGTTCTCATGGAACTCAGAATGTAAGGATATATTCATTAAACTGAAGGAGTTATTTACCGATGCACTTTTTTTAGTACTCCCTGATAGTTCGAAGGGGTTCGCAGCATATACCGATGCTTGTGGTACATGACTTGGCACCGTGTTGATGCAGGAAGGTAGAGTTGATTGTTATGCTAGTCTAGTCGATAGTTGAAAGTGCAAGATAGAAAACATACAACCTTTAACCTTGAGTTGGCAGCCATTGTTTTCGCTCTCAACTCATGGAGGCGATATATTTTAAGGGACGATTTGAGCTATTCTTAGATCATAAACCTTTAAAGTATTTTTTTCTCCCAAAAAGATTTGAATTTGAGGTGGTAGAGGTGGACGAAATTCTTGGTGTAATATGATTTCAATATCTTAAACAGTATGGGCAAGGGCAATGTTGTAGTCGATGCCTTGAGAAAGCATGTGATGTTGAGCCCTATGTGTTTGGAATGGAAGCACATGGAGTTTCATTTCTACCTTTGCTTTTCCACCTTCACTAGGCATTACACCAAGGTTGTTGGAAGTTTTAGATGTTTAGCCTTTACTTATGGACCATTTTAGTTTGAGTCAGAAGCAAGATAAGAAGTTGCGAGACAATTCTGAGAAGGTTAATAGAGGAGAGCATTCAAGTCATTTGGATCATTATTCCATTGATTCTAGAGGATGATTGTGGAGAAATGATATGCCATGAATCCCTATTATTAAGAAATTGGTAAATATGGTGCTAGCAGAGCCCCATCATTCTAGGATGATTATTCATCCGAACGGTGATAAAATGTATCATGATATGAAGAGAGCAGTCTACTATCCAAGTACGAAAAGGCATATGCCGGAGTTTGTTTCCAAGAATATGACTTGTTAGATTGTAAAAACAGAGCAGAAGAAGCCTGATGGATTATTGCAACCTTTGGATATTCCTTCATGCAAATTGGAAAGTATCTCAATGGATTTTGTAGATGGGCTACCTAGGAGTAAAAGGGGGAATAACGGTATTTGGGTCACAGTTGATCGACTACCCAAATGCGCTCATTTTACTCGAGTTAGAATTACGATGAAGACTGCTTCTTTGGCCACTTTATATATAAGGGAGATAGTTCGTTTGCATGGAGTTTCTTCTAGCATTTTCAATGACCAAGATCTGCTTTTCACTAATGAGTTTTGGAGAAGTCATTAGGAGGCCCTGAACACTAAACAAAATTTTAGTACCTTCTATCAACCATGAACGGACGAATAGAGTAAGATGAAGAATTGAGTATTAGAATTTATGCTACAGATGTGTATCTTGGACATTGGAGGTTTTTGGAAGGATAACTTACCGTTAGTAGAGTTTGGATATAATAACACCAATTAGGAAAGTATTATGATGACACCTTTGAGGCGTTGTATAGAAAGAAATGTAGATCTCCATCTTATTAGTGGGATACTAGAATCATTCTTAGACCAAACATGATTAGGAATCAGAGAAAATATACTTTATCCATAGAAGGATAAAAAGAAATCATATGCTAACAAGAGACGCGGGGAGTTAGAGTTCGTAGTGGACGACATGGTTTTTATGAAGGCCTCGCCACTTAGACAAGTTATGAGGTTTGAGAGCCCAGGAAAGTTATCATCAAGATTTGTAGGGCCTTTTTTGATCTTGGAGAGAGTATGAAAGTTAGCTTATAGAGTGGTGCTTTGTGAGCTAGCTAGTGTTTACAATGTCTTTCATGTGCCACATTTGTGGAATTGTCTACACGATTTAGCCATTATGCTCAAGTCGAGCCTATTAGAAGAAGTCATAGTAAAGAGAGAGTCACTTGTTTGTTGTGCACCCATTAGTGTTTTTGAGAATAAGACAAAGTGACTCTGCAACAAGGTAATTAGACTGGTTAGAGTCCAATGGGTAGATGATCCAAATAAGAGTATTTGGGAGCCCGAGGAATAAAAATTCAAACTACCCATTCAGTGCTCTTTTCCAATATGCTTTCATTTAAGTTAGTATAATTACTTGTATTCATAATAGTTAGCTTAGTATATTCCATATATATGAGTGTTTGGATGCTAAACATGGTTGTGAGCATGCCATTAGGACATGTTTTAGATGATAGATGTTCATGTCGGCTACAATACACATCACATTGCATAATTATTTATATTAGTTACTTACATAATGGTTGCCGCATTTTGCATATGTATTGAATGGTTGTTCGTTCATGTAGAAATGCAAGCATGCACAATGGAATTTGCATAAATTTTGGATATATGACGTAAACACTTGCACTTCAGAAGGTCAACTGGTTCAGGATGCTACCTAATTTTGCATTATCTAAATGTTCATATGCATTCCACACCTATATGTATATGTTGTGTTAGAATTTTGAAACTAAGGACAATAGTTGTAAATGGTTGATGATTGATTAGATAGTTGCGCATGTTGGTTGTTACGAGAGAATCACACTGTTCCGTTCCTTGGAGATTTCCGAGATAAAATCCGTTAAAGGAGGAGGGGTAATGTCACACCCTGAAAATTTAAGTCATAAATTAAAACATTAATAAGGTAAAAATAAAATTTTGTATAAAAGAACAAAATAGAAAATTTTCCTAAGCATTGAAATTAGGCTTCAGAACTTATTTCATTGCATTTGAAATGTCAGTTATAATAAAAAAACATATATAACTTGTTACATTTGACAAAAAGGGTCAAAATTAGCGAAAATTTGACTTGGTGGCATTTTCATAAATATTAATTTAAGGATTTAACCTGATAAAACCCTAGTTTTCAACTATAAATAATACCATAACCCTCACTCTTCTTCATTCTAAACTCTAATCACCATCTTTCTACTTTATATACGTTCTTATCTCCTTCTTGTTCCTTAAAACTTTCCAAATCTAAACTGATTCCATTCTCTTCACAGATTTTCTAAATTGAAATTAGAATAAAACATATCAAATTAAAGGGAAGAAAGAATCATATTAAAAGGAGAAAAGAGTAGGAAGGGCTAACAAATTAAGGTTTAGAGGCATATGAAAGAAGATTCACAAAGATTAAAGAAGGGGAAAACTTTGAAATAGTGATTGAATCTGTGTTATGTTGTGAAATAAGTAGCTATATGTCTCTCGTACATCTACCTAAAATAAAAAGTATGAATTTCGAATTTGAATTGATAGTTTACATTAAAAATGTATACGGATAGGAATCGTGGGTAAAAACCATAGGTGATAATTTGATAATATAATCATTGAAATATGACGGAGGGTAAACTGTTGTAATTCACCTCTAAGCATGCAGATCTAGTTTAGGTAATGGAATTGAATCAATAAAAAAAGATCTATGCCTGTATTCCCTTAATCACCTAGGTTTGATTATATCTCTTTAAATAGGCTTGAATACACACAAATAAATTGGTGAATATGTGTATATAATCAAGTATAAAAACTACACAAATGGTTATAAATAAAATTGGAATCTATTCAAATTTATTTGTTAAAGTTTGACCTTTTAGCTGTATCTAAAACAAAGATGAACAAAAAAGATAAAAAGAAATGAAAGTAAAATAGCAAAAACAATGAAAATAACCAGGTCGGATGTGTGAAGAGAAATCAGACGTTTAAATTATTTTATAGTGCAAAACTAAAAGGAATCGGTTCATTTCTGACTTGAATCAGGTGTTTGCATTTATTTTCAGACATTTGAAATCAAAGACAGTATTCAAAAATAGTGTTTGATGTTTAAATACTTGTAGGTAGATTTTTCTACAGGAGTTTAGACCATGGCTCAAAATCCTGATGGAAGTCCGACTATTCCGGTGATTCCATCCGGTTCCGCTCATAACCGAAACATAATTAGGTTAGAATTCTGATTCCGGTCTAAATTCCGGATTTGCTTTTTAAATATTGAAAAAAATTATAAAAATTTAAAAAAATACAACAAATATATAGTAATTAAAAAAAGAAAACAAATTAAAAGGAATAATAAATAAATGGACAAAAAACATGTAGTTTCATGAAAAAAGTTATTATACTTTTGTTAATTTACATCGAATCACAATAAAATTTTCAAAATTTTCAAAATCGATCAAAATTTTAAAATCTCAAATAAACAATACAATCTTAAACAATGTTTTTATTAATTAAAGTTTGTATTTTATATGTAATGTAAAAAATGTATTATATATTTATGACAGTATTGGATATTTATTAGCGAATATAGCAAAATAAAGCTAAAAATGTAATAGAATTAGAAAATCGGAATTAAAGCGGAACTTCTCAAATTTCCGAAACAGAACTAGAAAGTTTAAAATTACTAATGACCGGAACGGAAACGGAAAACGTAATTTTGAACTTTGATTTAGACGCCTAAATTAAAATTCAGACGTCTGAATGGTTGAAGCTAGCCCATGTCGAACTTGAACCTGGTGCAGGTCAAATATGATGAATCGAGGAAACTTGTTTCACTTTCTCAACTTATAGGAGTTCACCTACCTACATGGTACAGTACAACAAGCGGTATTAGTTCTAGGTTGGATGATGTTTCTAGGTTAATATTATTTGAGTAACGTATTTCAATATCCATATGAATTCAGACTATCATTAATATTGATGTTTAGTAGATATTTGCTTAACTTTTGTCTTGCTCATCTGCCGAATATATTTCAATATCCATATGAATCCAGATTAATATTAATATTGATGTTTATTAGACGTTTGCTTGACTTTTATTTCGCTCATCCACATAATATATTTTAAAGACAATTACCATTGTCACAGTGGTTAAGTGATTCGACTTTGGTGCGAGAGGTCATAAATTCGAAACTTGTGTAATGTGATTCGAATGTATATTGACATATGATTTGTGTTATGTTGTCTCAGTGACCTGTTGTATCTAGGTATCTTTTAAAAAAAAAAAAAATCAAAACATACTTTCCATTGTTGTAACTTTATTAAATCAAATTTTTGCTCACTTTTTCTTTGCACATTTTTGAAAGGTATTGGTATGGTCTTTCAATAAACCATATGCCCCTTTTTTACCTTTATGCTCTGTGGTAGGCATGTAAAATTTGATACGGTCATTTTAAACAATGCTGTGCATGGCATTCTGACATGATTGTTTAACTGAAATATGGCTCATCCTGTGTTTTCAACATAAAGTAGATACAACATGTTACCTTGTTTTCATTATTTTGCCAACTTGGGCATCTCAAGCACGTCCAGTCTTGGGCCTCCGGATTCAAGAAGCCTCATAACTTGTAAGAGGCTAAATATATCTTGTGTCATGCCACTCATAATTGGAAATGAATTTAGCCCAGTTGTATGGTACTTGGTTTCTTCATGCATGACCAACACTTGATTTCTGGCAATTGCGTCAATTTTTGTTTATCCTTATTTTGTTGAAACCATATAACCAATTTTAGCGGCCTCCTAGATATATCTGCCTTGGGCTCTTATACTTCAGAGCCGTCCCTGATCTCAGTTGCAAAGAAGATATATTGTCTTGAGTTGTACATTTTATTCAAAGCTTATTCTCTTTGCGATTTTATTAGAAGACTTAATCTGCTTTACTGTAGATTCTTGGAACTAAAAACAGTATATTTTTGCGCAGGTTATGCAGACCAGAGAAAGGGTAAGGTATGAAGATGATGAGGGTTGGTCATAATGAACTTAGTTTGGTATCTCCATGAACTTTTATATTGTTATTAATGTTAGTTTATATCTCTATATTTTTGCAAAAGTAATTGTTCGACCGATTTTACTGCGCGAATTAATCATCGAAACAGATCCAACCATCCCTCTGAATTCAACATTTTCAATCTCACGTTTCAGATTTACAGAACAATTAATTTGGTGATTTTAATGAACTTAATTTGGTGATTATCGGTCGAAGCAGTGAAAACCATATTTGTGAACTTATGCTCAGTTATTTACAGACCAATTAACTTTCAATGGCAATTAATAAGCTTATAATAATATCAACTTCAGCATCAACTAAAATAACATTGCTGACATGATTCACATGATATTCCAGGAATTTAGTGCATTGAAGAGCAATTATGGATCCACTTTCTTTTTTCCTCACTATTACAGGGAGTACTATCATATAACATATATGCAACTACCTAAACCGTGTCTTTTAATTATAATGGTCCCGATTGCTTGTTGATACTTTATAGTCATGAATAGAAATCCCTTCTATGCGCCCGAATGGTCCATATCAATTCATGTTCAAATACACTAAACCATCATTTCATTCTCTGACATGTGTTTACCAATTGCAGCATACTAACTTATGAAAACACTATTCTGGGCCAGGCCTTTGGAGGTAACGTACCCTTATTAGCATAGACAACGTTCATGTATGTGTTTGGTGTGAATAAAGTACAGCTTTTGCTATAAAATAAAATTTGAGCTCAATTGAATTGAGTACCACTTGGACTCTAGAAAAAAATTTGGGCTCACTTGAGTATCTCTGACATAATGAAAATAAATGGTTGGAATAAACTACTGAGTATTGACAATTGACTTATAGCTTTGAAGGGGTTATAAGTTTTTAAATTATATTATTTTTAATAGATACGGTCCCCTCACAAATAAATGCAGAATTATTCAAGACTTTGTGGATATGTATACTTGTCACATTCAAAATCATGGTTACAAATTTTGGTATCATTTTGAAACTTCTAACTAATTCAAAATGGTAAATCGACGCGAGCCATTGAAAATATTTATTTTGATTGTTAATTTCAACTATTTTAGCGTATTTGAAAGTTTTAAAATGATACCAATTATCGCTAATAAAATGATAAGACCCTATATTGTTGATCTAGAAAACCTATGGTTGTATCCCATCGACATCTTTCACTAGTGCTAAAAAAACAAAAGTTTCAAAATTAATTATTCAAAATTTTCAGATTATAATCTCGACTGCTAATGGACTAGACCATAAAATTTTGTTTCATTTCAAATTTTTCGGACAAAATTAGTAATTGTTCAACCCCTACAAAATTCCATTTCAAACAACAACTCAAAAAATACTTTCCAACTATTCATATTATACATCGTTTTGAAACTTTTAGATGTTTCAAAATGATTCAAAATTTTGTATGGATAATTTTACTAATAAATAAAATTAAGAGGTAATTAGTTAAAAGGACAAACATTAATAAATTTAGGTGCAGTCTAGAAGTTTTCAAATTTAGACTTAAGGATAAAACCACGTTTTCTTTCTTTTCTACTTCAATCTCAAATCCGCTTCCTTTCAACTGACGCTAACCTTATTCTTCCGCCAACACCACAACCTCGTAATCCCCTCCTTCTTTCATCACTGTCGCCTTCAAACAGGTCGATCTCGGCCCACGAAGTCTCGACCTGCACTACTCCCTGCACTGCCTTGTCGGACGTCATTGCCACTCTCCCCGTCGTCTTCGTCGATCTGTTGTTGGTTTTTCGTTGCCGCTCTCCTCAACATCGACGTTATTACCTTGGTCTGACCTACACCGCCCCCTGCTCGGTCTGCGTCGACGTCATTTTAGATATGAAGCATATTAAATCATCGTCGGTCTGAATTTTAAAAAAATCAATAACATTATAAAATGCTAAATTAAACCAGCATTAAATCCTTGTAATGCTATATTCAAAAAATACGTTAAACAATGCTAGTGTACTTCATAATTAAAATGTCACATCAATCTATCATTTCAAATATCATTAATATGCTACTAAACTTTGAATTTAAAATGCTACATTAAACTATCATTTTGAATGTTTTAAACATGCTATGTACTTCATAGCTAAAATGCCAGTTTAAAAAATGATAAAATAAACTAGCATTATCATTTTTTTATAGTTTAAAAAATGCTAAACTAAATTAGCATTATACACATATAATGCTATATTCATTTTCACTTAAAAGATAATGCTACTTATATTTAGCATTTTCAAATGTTAACCGTTTAAAAAAAAATCGATCGGCACCAGCTTTGACCGTCTTCTCTTCCATTAACGACGCCATGCTTCGCTGCTACACCATCATCGACGCCATGCTTCGCCGCTACACCACCAAAAAATTTCTCTTCCATTGCCTCCCAATCCACCTCGACCAACCACCTCGTCACCTCTTGACTGCTACCATCACATCACCTCGACCATCCACCGTCACCATCCTAAGCCTCTGCCACCTCATCGTCTTCTAAGCCTCATCCACATGGCGTCGCCTGTCAAGCCACCACCAATTTAGTCGCATTTTAAGTTTGGCTTTTTGATGTATTTTTATAGAAAATTTGGCATTTATACTAAATATCGAACGTGTTGTTCTTGCGTCAATTTTTTTTTTTTTTTAATGTTTATCCGCCTTCCAGTTTTCCACTAAAATTAATATCTACAATAAAATCATTTCGATCCGAATACTTTTTGCAGGTGATGACTGCAAAGGGGATAAATAAGGGATGGGATCTTGCTCCTTCCCACCCCCTTCTTGCACATCCCAAATCATTTGATACCAGCCACAAATTCAGAATAATTAAATAATATATTTGAGTGGAAAGAGAGAGAATATATTATGTAATTCAAGGTATAGTAAAAATGATGTGTATCCGATTCTTATGCATACACACACATTTTGACATGTTGTTATCTAATACTCATATGGTAATAGACGTTTCAATTTTAAATACGCGATGTATGGTTAAAAATGACTGCATGTAACCTGAGTCGCTTATATTACTATTAAGGAAACATTTATTTGCTTCTTAATGTCAAATTATGGGGATCAGATTGTCAGAATAAACAAATATTTAGTACAATAATTAAGGAAAACAATTCATTTGATACATTCGGTAAAGCAACTAAGTGGAGTGGTTATGTATTTTATCTTTAAGAGCTAAGCACTTGTGATAAAATGCTAGGTGGATATAATCAAAATATTAGGTAATCTAGGTACCAAGACTTTACATTAGTATCTTGGTTTTTGTTTCACCTAGTTCAATCCTTTTCTTGCAATTTACCAATAAGAAGAACACATCCACGAATCCGAGACTTCTGATTTTAATTTGTTAATGTAAATCAATTGCGTACAGATGATTTCTCTTATGTACCCTTTTGATTTTAAATATCTGATTCAAAATCAGATGGTTTAAAGTTTTTGGGCAAACCTTGCTATGATAAACTAGTATAGTGAACCTTATTGGAGTACATAAAACCAGCGCAGACTTGTAACATTTTCGATGTAAAAGTCAAAAGGAGGTTGAGACAGAGAGTTCGAACTATGCCTTGAACATAGGATATGCATAACTGATAGCCTGCGTTAGACACAGTTTTAGAGACCATGTACATGTTGCAGGACTTGTCGTCTTATTTCTTGAATATTAGAACCGTATCATATAATTTTTGAGCTATGGCCACTGTTCTGTGAGACGCTCATATCAAGACACGCATGCATGTCATTCATGCACCTTAGTCGATTACCACCACAAATCACCTTGAGTGTATAATTAGATAGCACCATGTGCACATACTGGTATGTCGGTTGTTCAACTAAGGGACTATTGGGATCATATTTGCATTTGAACGTCTCTATCGAATCCTCTCTCGCTTTCCCCCACTTCATTTTACTACTACTATACTATTATTATTATTGATACATTTTTTATGCAAAATTTTCTGTTGTCCGCCTTATAAATTTAGAATGTCTGAAGTTCAGACATGGTTTTATACTCTCAGTTATTCGTATAGCTTCATCAGAAACGTCTAACTCCAAAGTAGTTAAGAATAGGGTTAAGTACAGGATCAACATTCTAATCTACCCTAATGTGTAAAAGGTAGTGTAAAAATGTATGTGATTAATTTTTTCTCTTTGGCAGGATTAAATTCATCCAATTTTATCTCTTTAGTAGGAAATGTAGAACTAGATGAATTAAAATTCAGTGTTAAAATCGTTGTATTTTGTCTAAAATCAATACTTACTTTCCAAACATAATCAGAAACCTAAGCTGCTAGAACCAAGCTAGCATTCTACCATCCTAATTCTGTCTTCATTCAAGCATGCAAAATTCTTCATTAATGGAACCGTTACAGGTAATATTCGTAACTAAACAGTTAAAAGTAGGCATCTGTTTTATCTTATCAAATCACAGTATACTCTATCTTTGTGGAGTACATTCACTTCTGAACCTAAAAGGTAATGGATGGTAGATAACCCTTGTTGGTGCATGCTCTGAGAGTAACAAAATAGATGGCAATGTTTGAAAGTATCGATACAACCACAGTTCAACTACGGATGACTTTCAACCTTGAAGCGCTATACTTTTGAAAATAAAAGTCAATTTATCATTTAGGTATACTTTTACCTCAGAAGGTTTTACATTTGAATTAGAATAAATAAAAAATAACAATTAATTCGATTTTTATGGTCAGGCCTTCGGACCATTAGATTTATGATCCTGTCCGAACACGTTTCAATTTATGATTTAGCCTTTCAAACTACTGCTCGTAAGCAATTTTTTAGGTTAAACTTAATAATAATCAATTTGATCTGAAAAATGAACGAAATCCTTTTGCAATCAATGCAACAATTAAATGTACTTCACATCTAATGCTTTTGTTACAATATTTTTACCTCAAAATCGTGATTGATCATTCAACTTTGCCTAAGATTTTCTATTGAGCAACAGAAAACCGCGTCATATGTACAGTTACATAATTTTGTACATACGCAAACAAGGCATGCAAAAGGAACAATTGCTACAGTGTCATATTGATATATCGTTATCAACATCTGCAGTCCCAATTTTGAGCCTTTCTGAAATCATTTATTCAATGCAGGTTGGTGTTTGCTGCATTTATTTGCCTTGAATTCGTCTTCAGATGAATCAGACCACACTTCCCCTTTTTAGTCTTGTACTATGTAAGTTTTACTGTACTCCTTACGTTGCAGTTTTTTTTTTATTAAATGTAATGTGATATGTATTATTTTTTTCTTAAATATATGATATATTTGTATTAAAACAGGGAGAAAGAAAATCTCCGGTTTCATTCTTGAACAAAAAACATAAGTTTTAAAATTTAGTTTACACTAAATGCCATATTGATATAATATTCAAATAAAAGAGATGTTTTATGAACTGTAAAAACGAGCACTAAATAAACTTTGCATTGTGTATATATATAATGCGACATGAAATTACCACTATATTGTGTAGATATATTAATTCAATATTTTAGTCCATTTAGTACAGTTAATTTGATGCTGGTTTAATTTAATATGCCGTTTATCTGATACTTATTTGATATAGTGCCATTCTGTATGCTATATTAATATAATATTCAGTGTTATTCAGGTTAAATTTTAAAACATTTGTTTTTCAAACCAAAACCAATCTTAGGGTTTTTCTTTTCAAACTAATTTTATTATTTTACAAATTGCATTTTGAACATCCAGGTATATTGATAGAAGTGATAAAAGTTGCTTCTAACTAAAAAAGAGATGAAATTTCTTTTCAAATTGTTATATTCTTAAGGTTAAATCAAATCCATGTGTACTGAGATCATCAATCCATTATTGAGCTTTATTCCAAAAAAGGAAATGAATGATCGAAACTGTTGATTTTTGTTTCAACACCTGACCTTACATATGAATTGTCAATGCTATGATTAGACAGGAGTTAATGGAAATCACATGCAACCCTGTTTATACCAGATGATGACACCACTACTTTTTGTGCTATAGTGCATGTGGTTTAAACGAACATAAAACTTTGATTATCGTTGTCATGATCAATATTACTGTCATGAACTTTCAATATTTACCTGAATTAAGATGAACTGTAAGCAGGGTTTCATCCTTTTACATTGATAAAAAGAAAAGGAAAAAGGAAAAAAAAAAAAATCACTTTGGATGAATGTTTGATTAGAGTTTTGGACAAAGATTTCCTTCGTTAGAATCCATAACCTATGCATGCTTATCTGATTAGGGAATTGACGTTGTATTTGCCTACTCTACTTTGTTTTTAGTTTAGAGTGCCAAAAATTAAAGCAATGCACCTTGTCGTAGGGTCCTCTCATGTTGGCGTGTACTATAAGAAAACAATGGAAGAAACAAACAAGAGGGATTACATACCAACTTAAAATTTTGTTTGCTTTTATTCTGCCGGTAAAATAATGTGATGGAACTATTTAACATCGCATTCCAATGGGCTATTTATTGGAGCCCACATTTTGGGCTTAAAGTCTTAGAAAATACTGAAAATGAGTTTATTGGATCCATCCAGATTGAAACCAACATGATATTTATTTGAGAAGAACATCTTTAATCCATGTATTCTTTAAAATGAGTTTCGAAGGGCGACTCTTAATTAGTTTTGAATAGCATAAAGTTGAACTATTTTGGCAAGTACACAGAAAGTGTGAATAGAAATTTTGCTAAAATTCGATTATAAAATATGAAATAAGTCATAAACAGGTATTAGTTTATGATTTATCAACTTATTTACTACTTAAAAATAAATATAATTAAGTTGTTATAAGCCATTTCAACTTATCGATGCAACTTTTAAGCTGCTTTTATTGCTTATAAGCTACCGCTAGATAACCTCTTAATTGAGTAGGAAGACATATGTTGTGTCGTTTTCCCCAATCCTTTGCGCCAAAGCCTATGTACATCCTTACTCAATGAGTGATATGAATAACAAGCATATGCTTAAGAGAAATTTTGATCCACGTCCGTATTATTAGAAAAATTAAAGGCCAAGTCCCTCACATTTACATTTTATAAAATATATTACTGTTTTTTTATTACACTAAAAATTACCAAGTGGCTCATGTGACGTTCTGCAACAACTGCTATTTTCTAAACCAATAATTCCGTACAAGAAAAATCTCTCAATTTTCTGTCGAATTGATTGCAACAGCCTAATCTCCGACCCGTCTAATAATTGCCTCTGACTCATCTCCAACTCTAACTCGTAACACGACTCATCAACAACAATCCTATCATTTCCAACAACACCTTCAACTCAAAATTCAACTCGGCACCTGCTAGAAAATCGAAAATGCAAGTAAAAGATGGAAAATATTTGCAAATTTGTAAAACGAGAAAATCAGCGTTCCAAAGTTGCAACCACTATTGCTTACTGTGATATACACTCAAGGCTTCAAAGGGAAAAATCCTAGATTTTTTTTTTGTGAATAAATTTGCTTATACTAATTATTTAATATTTTTAGTAAAAGAGGTTATGTAATATTTTATTTGTTTAATTTTATTAGCATTTCTTTATTTTAATGTTTTTATAACACCTTTTTTAGTAATTTAGTTTAACATTAATTTATTACTTTAATTCTAATTACATTTTTTAGTGTTTTGAGATATTTATGTAACATCCCATAATTTTATCACTTTTAATTTTGAATATTTAGTTAATTTCAAATATTTAAATAATTGTTTTAATAAAAAGATCGACAACTTGAATCCGAATTTAGGGATTAAATATTTGGATTGTGAATTAAATATTAATTAAATAGATTTAATAGGCTTATTTAATTATTTTTAATTAATAAATAAAAATATTGGGCTCATTTTGTAAATTTATTTACAATGATAAATGGTTCGAATAAATAATAACAAAATCTATTTTTATTAAAATGACTTGATTTTTATTGTAGTATTTTTAGTTTAATTTATAGGATTTTTACATAATTTTTGATCGTTTTGACGATTTTTAGACAAACGACGGTATTTCTGTAATTTTACAGAATACCATGACTAACGTGACTTAATTTTTTATTTGTGATTGCATCGTGTTTTTGTGCATGATTGTATTTTTGTTTCGTCGTTCACTGTTCGTATGCGAACAAATTGCTGTATAGCAAGGTACCAAAAATGGGATAATAAACCAAACATCACCTAAGACAATTCAACAGATTCTAACTCATTCTCACGTTCTTTTTATTTTTTTCTTCAAGCTTACAGTAAAAGAAAATCAAAACTTTCATCTTCAAAAATTTAAAAAAAAGATTTACAAATCGAAAAGTATAAATTTTAAATCTTTGAACTTGTATGGCCTATATCTACAAGTGTACGGGTTGTTTGGAGTTCACAGTGATGTTTGGAATGTTCGATAGTTATGATTATGAGGAAAAGGAAGCTATGTCAAGATTTTAGTGAGATGCATGCATCGATTGGTGAATCAAAGGTGAGAACAAGGTTTGGTGGAGAAAGGAGGGCCGGCGGTGATAAATTAGTGTAGCTCGATGGTTTGGGGACGAACACACCTAGGTGCAGCCAAGCATGGGGATGTTGGCATCGATGTGTCGGACTTGCAAAGAACAATCCATCGGCGAAGACGGTTACTAAACAGATGTCTGGAGCTCCGTATCTTGGTTTGAGCATGCATGGCCATGTCCATGTATGTGTGTAGGCGTTTTTTTGGAGGAAGATTGAATTTTGAATTAGGAAAGATGGTTTATAATGTGGTAACTAGATGGTTAATGAAAATTAATTAATTTAATTAATCCAATTATTTATAAATTTAATATCTTGCTCATACGAGGTCGGCTTTGGACGGGTCAGTTGCATTGGACTCGTATTGACATTATCTACAAGTTGGAATAGATTTTATCGAATTTGAAGCTAGTTGAATTTTGAGATAAAATCAAACGTAGTTCAAACCAGAATGCGAAAGCGTCAACTGGAATTTCAGTGCGTTACTCACCTCCAAATAAATTATATGATTTCTATGTTGTTATAGATTATTATTGAATGTTTGGATGATAGTTTGTGCTATTGTTTGGTTGTTTATTTGGATTTAAATTCCCTCTTAAAAAATGGATGGTATGAATAATCATTGTTTTTCCAGGGAAGAAAAAAAGGAAAGTCGAAGTGTACGTAGTGAATATGTCACTATGGAACACTTCAAATACATATTTATATGTGTGATTTACATAGGACATTCATAGAGATCCTAAAGGGTTTCTCATCAATATTTATTTACATATATTATTAGTTTGTTTATATTGATGTTTGATTGAAAGAATTGTGATCTACTATTTGATTATTTAAGTGTCGTTATAATGATTATCGTTGTACCATCACTTATGAGATATCATCTCCTTAAACCCTTATTGAAGTTTTGAACTTGCGCTTGTATTATTACAAAGTAAATGCTTGGTCATGTTCTTGCACTTGAAAGTTATTTAAACAATATTTTCAAACTTTTTGAGAATTTCGAAAATAAAGGGTAAATGTTGTTTAAAATTTATAAAAGAGTTATAAATTTAATTAACAATCTTTCGGGATGATTAACACTATTTTAAATTTATAAAGAGATTACGAATTTTATTAATTATCTTTCGAGAAAATTAATGTCGATTTAAATTATAAAAGATTATAAATTGGATTTAATTATCTTTCGGCATGATAACGTTGTTTAAATTGATAAATGTTGGTTACCTTAAATATTTTGTGAATTCTTTTCAAATGGTTTTGTAAGGATTGTATAAGTATTTGAAAAGAATTGGAGGTTTAAGTATATTCTTAATTATTATTTAACTGTAATAAAGTTAATTAGTAAATTTAATAATGATGTATAAAGTTAATTAACTTATTTAATAAGAGTGTTTTAAAGATTAGTTAACTGATTTAATAAAAGTGATTAAAGTTAATTAAGTGATTTAATAAAGGTGTTTAAAGCTAATTAATTGATTTATTAAAGGAGTTATAAGTTTGATTAATCGTCTCTTGGTATAGTTAATGAGGTTTGAATTTATAAAAGAATTATAACAATTATCTTTCAGGATGATTAACATTGTCTTAAATTTATAAAAGTATTTCAATTGATTTATTACCTTTTGGAATAATAAATGTTGTTTGGAAATCTATAAATGATAGTTTATGAATGAGAAAATCTCTTAAAAGAATTTTTTTTTTAAAATAAAGCTAAGTGTAAATCATTTGGGGTTTGTAGTAAACAATGTTCTAATGAATTTTCTTTTGACCCTTATTTTTAATACGCTTAAAAATATCATTTTCTCTTTACAAAGAATAGTTTTAAAGAGTGTTTTTACAAATATTTATAATGTGAAAACCAATTACAAGTTCGGGTTACGGAAAGGATAAGAAATTAAATTTTCGTAAATGATATTGCTTATATAAAAAAGATTTTGTCATACTTTTAGAATGAAACGTCAAGTTATGAAAACGTGTTTCTGTACCGAAGATTGAAAATGCTGCAAGGCAATGCCTAATGATAACACTACCTTAACTTACCCCACTTCATTTCTAACCGAGGATAGTACAATTTTGTAATCGATGAGTGGTGATAATGATATGAGATTTAATTTCTATATGCAATCATTTTGACTATTCCTGATAGTTGATTTATTGTCTATCGATTCAGCTTCCTTCCTTGTATATCATCAATTTAAGACGATTTATTGCTCATTTGAGCATTGATATCCTTTATTAGAAATGACTAAAAAAAGAGCGAGTGAAGGCCAAGCTATGGAGGGTTGCTCACATTAGGGTATTTCACATCTACTTTAGATTTGGTTTTAGTGGTATATACCCGAGGATGTGAAACACTCGTATACTCGGTAAGGTTGGTGGGGTCCGGCTTGGAGTTCCTAAGAGGAGTCATAGCGTGCAAAGACTTGAAATTTCACTACTTTGATTTATGAATATTCAATTAATTTTAATTATTCAAATAATAGGTTTTATAATGAAAATAAAAATCTTCTAAATAATAATTAATGATGGTGAAATCATTTTTAAATTTTATTTTACAAAAATATTTAGTTCGATGAAAAACAAAAAAATGTGACCGGAAACTACTTTTCAAATTTTCGACGTTTCATCGTACAAAAGTTGTTTTACATGTTGTGAGCCTTATTTATATTTGAAACAATATTTAAATGGTTAAGAATGTAAATTAGTTAGATATATTAGTATATACATAGGCATATATACTTAAGTAATGTACATGTATATACTAAAAGATTCCATAAGAAACATGATTTGACACTTTGGCGACTCGAGTACAAACATGTTTAATGTAATAATCCCAAATTTCCATACTCTTTGAGTCGACAATAAACCGCACATATTCAATCCAAATTGAACGAAAAAATGGATTATTAAAGGTAAGAAAGAAAATGAAAACAGAACAGAATCTCGCTCGAATGGAATAATATATATTATTAAAAATAATCTTTACAGCGGAAAATCTTTTAAAACATATACCAGAGTCTAACCTAGATTCAGCTTGGACAGTTATAATACCAGTCCTTACGATTGCTGAAAAACATCAAACAAATGCAGCAGAAATAGAATACGTCCATACATGGATGAAGATCTTCAGCTCTCCTTTAGAAGCTCCAATGTCTTCCGCTAATCCTAAAACTACTCAGATCTGACCCGAGTATAAAAATAGTCGGATCATTCTAGCAAACCAGTGTGAGAAACTCAATTCATAAATACAGTGTCATAGATTAGAGATTTTTGACAACACCCATTTAAAAAGAAAGAGTATCACATAAGACCACGCCGTGCATAAATACAGACGAGTTTTTACCTTATGATAACTAAAACATTTTTATTAAAACTTTTGATATTATTTTTCACGACATTCTTTGAAAACATTAGGAAGTAAACTTATTAATCTTAGCCAAAATTGTTACATTGATTAAATTCTAGCATACTAGCCACAAAGTGGGTTCTACAAATAAAATGGCAGACATTTACTGAAAAATGGATTTCTATAAAAAACACTAGGTAAAGGGACTACCTTCCGGTAGCACAACTCTAGAGAAATGTACTGAGGCCCAACTGATGGTCCTATACCAATATAAGATCGGTCTACCTCTTCCTAGATAGTACCGAATATATCATCAACCCGGTCATTACTGACCTATCCAAGTGCGCTATAGCATACACCACATTAATTTAAACCTGAACGTCATAGCGGGTAGAAATGTATCTAGAAGGGGATGATCATACCTAATGGTTGCGAATGATATTGCCTTGCCACATTTACCTTGTTTCGGTCATTGCCGGGTGCGAGGCTTGAGGTAACGATTACCTTTCATATAACACATCATCTTTCCTCTTTGAATGTCACATCGCTATTCCATAATCACACAACTGTTTTCTATAAAGATATAACTCCTTAGCTCGTATGTTTAAGGAAAGGGTGTTAAACTAAGAGAAGTTGCCTTCTCCACCATCAAGCCGATGATACGCCTATAGAGATCAATTAATGTGATTTTAAAATGCAATATCAGACATTCGTCCATATAAGTTCATTATAGGACTAAACGAAATCGAAGGCACTCCTCCCACCACATCCCGTTTTGGAAATCACCCCTGTGATCAGTAGCGATCAGTCTTTGCAAATCGAAGATTTTCATAACAGAGCACTACTGCCACCATAAATATATGATATGGTAAATTTTATCTCGAGGAACTAGTGGCAAGCAGTCCTACATCATGAATATCTTCGTCAGAAATCTTATCTTCAACATGTTTTTCTTTGAAATGTAAATTGGTTCGAAGTGGTTCTCAAATTGAACTACCCAAATCCGACCCCGGTCTCTTCGAAATCCAATCATCGATAAAAATGTGAATGCGTGTATACAGGATTTGTTAAGCCTCTTTTCATCTTTTACTCTTTTACCGATAAATAAAAATCCTTTTAACTTTGGAAATCTTCACCTCGTTTAATTTTCAAATCAAATAAAATTCCATCTTCCAATAACATGTCTTAACTGGGTAAAAAAACAATGTTATTTAAGTCATCGTTTAATGTAAATCCAAAACCAGTTATATTGAGTAAAAGATTAAATTATTTTACCCAGGTTAAATTCCCATATTCAACTTGCACGATTTTTGTGGAATAATGATGGAAAATCACTTCTTTTAAATTTATGCGGATAGTTAAAACTTCTCTTCTCATAACTTGAATACAGAGTTTGACTAGAACATCCTTTATATTATTGAAAAAAGCATTATTAAATTGTTTTTATTTCAGAAAAACTTAAATATGCTCTTTTCATTTAGAGCATCCGGCCTTTTGCTTCGATCTGTTCCACCCCTCGCCTAGAAAGAGAAAACACAGGGCAAGTAAGTACAGGGCACTAGTTGCTCCTTTTCTAACCTTAGTTACACACTTTGTTTTATCTTCCCAGATCTCACAAGTGGGACAAATGTACTATTCGTTTTGGCATACTTATAATATTCACGAAATTTATTTCAATTATATTGTTTAAGTGTTATAAACAATTCCTCTTAACCATTTATTTAAACTCTTATAAAAACTTCCAAATCATCATTTATCACTTATTTATTTATTTATTTTATTTAAAAGAATTATAAAGGATTTAGAAAAGAGTTGTTAAGTTTAAATCTGCTTTTCTAAAGTTATTGAAATGACAGCAGAAAAGTGCTGCGAAAAGTGTTTAAAAGATGGTTCGATTTAAAAAAACTTTTCTGATATTTGAAAATCTTTAATTTTCAATTCCAACCTCTTTTAAAACATTTTAACACATTTATTTCATATTTTTAAACCTTTAGAAATATTCAGTTTAATGAATTTTATACTTTGGTTGCTTTACTGTAAAAGCGCGATTTCTCTAAAAACTTGATTTGGGCATATTTTAAAATCTTCAAGGTGAAATCTTGATTACTTTCAACATTTACAAATTATGGATACAATAGTCCGAAATATTCTTATCTTGAAGAATTTTGAGCTATATTCCATTTAAACCCTTCAGCGTGAAATCATGAACTACCGTTACGCGACGCGCCTAATTTTGACTTGTTTGTTTATATTTGTCGTAACACGTACTTCCAAATCATCTTTATTTTCTTATAAACCATTTACAAACTATTTAAAATCAATTATTTAATATTCTGATTATCTAATATCTATTTTTTACTTCTTTCAAAATATCTCGTATTATATTATTATAATATTAAAATTTCCATCCTTTAAACTTTTTAAACCATATAGTATTTATTTTTGAAATTTTAACCTTTTAAAATTTATTATCTTTAAAATCTCGAATATAAACTTACATTTCCAAAAACATTTCAACCTTTTTTTCTTTAATGTTCTAAATAATTTTCTATGCTTTTCAAATTGAATTTCTTTTCCAAAATTGTATTTGAAAAGAGGCTTACTATTCCAAATATACCATATAAATGGTCTTTACATAACAAAGAGAATAGCTAATCATTTCACATAAGTAAATATAACCAAATTAGCTAAGATATCAAATTATTATCAACAATCATCCATTTAACCAGACTCATCCACATAACCAATTCATCCAAACATTCATATTAACACTAAATGGGATTAATTTCCATAATCATCATAAGGGTATAGACAAGATCATCATAGCATAACAATATTATGACTTTTAAAAGAGATAAGGATTTACTCACTTTCGTTTCCTTTGCAAAAAAAATTCTACAACTAGCGTGCTTCTTTTCCTTTGTCAAATCAACACGACTTATCTCGAACTATTTTTAAAATGGTGAAACGGATGGACTAATGTTTGATAGAAGGTGGGTATGGCTTGTATATGGAGCGTATAACTTTGCAAATGGAGCTTATGAGGGTGTGCATGTGGATTGCGGGCTCGGATGTGGGCAGGTGAAGGTTTGCGTGGATTTTTGGAAGCAGGTAGGGTCGACTGTGTGGGTTTGGGAGGTAGATGAAGGTGGGTAGGTAGGTTTGGGTGGTAGATGCATGTGTTTGGAGGGTGAGTATAGGGTGTAGATACTTGGGTAGGTGTGTGTAGGGCTCGAACATGCATTGGTGAAGGGGGTAGGCTCAAGTGTGGCTTAGGTAGGTTATGGGACATGGGTTTTGAGAGAGATATGCATGTTTTGGGGAGGGGTAGGCTTATGTAAAGGTGTGTGGGGGGCTCGCGCGAAGGTAGAAGGGAAGGTGGAGGTGGTTATGTGTGTGGGTAAGGGGTGTGGGTGCTTGGATGAGTGGTTTGGGAATTAGGAGTGTTGGATGCCATGGAAGAGATGGAGAAAGTGAAGAAATGGTGGAGACTTTTGTATGAGAAAATGGAGGTATGGTGGTTCTATTCATACATGAAGCTTTATATGTAAAATGACCTTTTTATCCTTATTAACTTTTGATTTTTCATCCCTCTTTTTTACCTATGACGACCCGCCCTTCTCGACCCTCGAAAATCGACACAAAATACACCACAGAATAATATGCCGATGATCGAGTGCCGGAAAAGACAGTTTGTTGAGGGAAAAGAAAGAAGATAGAAGATAGAAGAAAGAAGGAACTAAACAATCACAGAATCTCACAATCGTAGAGGAACAAAATATAATACATAATATCATATCTTTACACAAAATGAAAACTCTATCTATTTTTATATATTACGTCATCAGAGTATCACAAACAAATAACAATTACCAGCCTGGCAATGTCATACAATCACAACAGCGGATATAAACAAGTACGGATAATACATCTCGGTCTCCAGCTCCTCTCTTGAGCTCCATAGCATCCTTTCCTACAATTTATAATACTTGGTCTGACCCGAGCATTATAATGAAATAACACCCGAGTTAGTCTGGAATACCAGCGTGAGAAATCACACTCAAATTGATTATTAAAGTTTCAAAACCCTTTGAAATTAAAAGCATCTCGTAAGACCACGCCACAGATAAACATGTCGGGTTTTTACCTTACGATCGCCAAAGCACTTTTTATTAAAAATCCTCTGATATTATAATAGGGTCTATTTATAAATACTTATTAAAATAGCCGAAATTGTTACATTCATTAAATTCCAGCTAATAGCCACAATCGTGGGTAATACAAACAAAACCGTAAAAGGCACGTAGGGAGAATGGATTTCCAACTAATGACTAGGCACTGGGGTGCCACCCATCACAATACGTGGCCTAGATCACCGTACCGAGGATTACTTCCAATCCCCTGCAACACAAGACCGGGACTACCCCTTACTGGATAATTCCGAGTAAGATCACCCCACGGTTGGGATCAGCAACCACACCACTAAGCCGAATAAAAAGGGATATCTGTACAGGGATGACCCTACCCTAATGGGTGCTACCCACTTAGCCTTGCTGCATAACCCCTGATTTTCAGTCATTCCCCGTTGATGAGGCTGGAGGCTAAGCGTTACCTTTTTAGAACGTTTCACTTAGAATGCCCCCCGCCCACCTGACGATGTTCCGAAAGCATTCATCCATACAAGTCCGTCCCGGGTTCGGACGGAACCGAAGGCACTACTCCTACTACATCCATTTTGGAATCATCCTAAGGATTAGTAGCGACTAGCCCTTGCACTTAACTGCTCCATCTTCGACTTCGAACTCGTTCTTCCCACGAAAACGTACAAACCGGGTCGAAGTGGTTTTCGATAAATAAATTCCGATCCCGGTCTCTTCGAAACGATCAACGCATTAGCCAATATTGATAGTCGGTGATTTAACTATCAATTAACATTCACAAACATCCATCAACGATAATTAATTGCCCAAATTATTTATTATCCTTATAATATCTTTGCAAGATATATTTCCATTTTCAATCCCTTGAAAACAGTTTCAAATCACACACTCCTCGTAGAATAAATTCCTAAATATTGATTTCCACTGAGAACATCCAAGCCAAATACTTTAGATTTATAATAATTTAAATTAAAGCTATTTACATACTTTACTTGAAATATATACATACTTTTTAAATGTTTCAAATAAAACTGCTTTATAAAATATAAACCATTTTTCTTCAAAATAAAAGTTAAGTCATACTAAATTTTAAAATAAAGTTATGAAATTATATACAAGTTTTTCAAATAAAACTTTAACCAAACTATCTTTACAATAAAACTAGTTTATAAAATATAAATATCAAAGATATTCTTTTAAAGCATATACCAATTAACCCCTTTAAAATAATTACTACTATCACTAATTTATTAAATATTTACTCTTAAAAATTCTACAACTTAAACAATAATTTTCTTAAAACATTCTTTTAAAAACAAATTTAAAACTTAAATTTTTACCTAAAAAAAATTTGTTGAAACATACTTGACTTTTCAAGGAACTACACTTCCATTTTCAGAATAAACCAAAGAATCTTATTTATACATCCTACACAATTTTCCTCAATTCAAATTTACGTTTGAATACCATAAATTTCTTACCTCACTTTAGAAATAAACTCCTTTTATTGTTAAACACATTCCCATCTCCTGGAAAACCACCTTCAAAATATATGCTTAAAATATTTAAATAAAGCTACTAGAAATTACTTTAGTTAAAAATAATACTTAAGGAAATATATAGAGTGTAGGATCTAGATTAACCCTAGAGGGGGGGGGGGGTGAATAGGGTTATAGCAAATTTTCTCAATTTAAACACAGAAATAAACTGCAGAAATAAATATGCTGAAAAGTAAATCACACACAAAATTTACCCAGCTTCGGCAACCCCTGCCTACTGCTGCATTCACAGATTTCTATTAGAATTAAACAGTATCACGCTTACAATAACTCTACTAGACTCGCAGACCCTTTTGCTTCCGCTCACAAACACTCTACTAGACTCGCAGACCCTTTGCTCCCGCTCACAAACACTCTACTAGACTCGCACACCCTGCTCCCGCCTATAGAGTTTCGTTTACTCGCAAACTCTGCTCCCGCCTACAGAGTTTTGCAAACTCGCACCCCTGCTCACTGAACTAATTCTAAATAGACAATCTGACACTACCTAATCCCTAGGTGGTGATTTACAAAATCTTTGACTCGAAAAGAAAAACAACTTCAAAAATAACCGCAGGAGCAAAAATTAAAATACGAATGTGAAAGCGTAATTTTTGCTCAATTATAAAAAACTAAAAAAACCCCTTTTTATAAAATTAAAAACTAAATCCCCTCTTTTAATAAGCAGGCCGGCCCACTATTCTTTCAACCGATCCACTGTTGCTTGTGAAAAATGTCCGATCCTCTTTCGTTCCTCTTGCGCATGAATTAGGGCTTGAAAAGTGCGGCTGCTCTCGTTCTTCTTCTTTCTGAAATTATGGCTTGCGTCCTTAATTCAAATTAGGACTTTCGAAGCTGTGCCTCTTCGTGTGTTTTGTTCTCGTTCGTTCGCTCTTGGCCGCTTTGGTTGATCGAGTTCACTGTTGTGATTTTGGTAAGTAATTTATCCCTTTTGCTTTTACTAATTGATGCTCGAACTCGATGAATCATTGCCGATGATGATGTAGGGTTTTATATAGGAATCCAATTCCTATTTTTGCGTTCGTATAGATTGATTTGAATTTGTCAATTAATTTGTTCGGCCGTTGATTTTAGCTTGGATGTTTGAGATGATTGCTGACTTCTTCAATTCACGTATATATTTTGGTTGCTTAACATTCACGGTATTGAATCATTACGTGATGACCACGGCTTGGAATTCTTGACTTGGTTTGAATTTTCTCGGCTTTGAATTTTAACTTGGTCAATGATTTTTGCGTTGCCTTTCTTGTTGACTATGGCATGACCATCTTCAATGTAAATTGATCAATTTGAAATTTTGTTCACGGCTTATACGAGTCCTTTCTTGCATTCCTGTACTGATGCATTCACTTCATGTTTTGAGCTTCAACTGTGCTCGAGCTCTGTCCATAGTTGTTCAGTTTACAAGATGCTCCACTTGATCATGTACTTTGTTCTTTGCTGCCTCTATTATGTATGCATTTGCATACTGCTGTTGTTTGAATATTGATGCCATCTTCATGTACTCGATATTGTGGCATGTGGTCTTTGTATTTGCTGGCTTGAATCTCTGCATCCATGTTCTTCACTGTTTACATCATTTGACTTGTCTGGTCTGGTCTTGAGTGTGCTATTGAGATACATGCATTGATGTAAACTTGTGTATCTTGTAGCTTTCATGTTTGCTGTATCACTTACGAATATTGATGCATTTGTTTGTTGCAATTGGGTTGGTCTGCACTGCTTGTTGTAATCATGTACGAACTGATGCTGCACTTGGTCTTTGTTGTAACTGGAACTGTTGAGTTTGTTTTGTTTGCCGAGATTCTTGCTTGTAGTTGATGGTTCATTTGACTTGGAATACTGGTGCATTTGCAGTTACTTGCATTGGTGCTGTTGCAATTTGTTACGGCCTATAGTGTTTATGTAATCTTGTGTTTATTGTTGCATCCATTGCAGTCCTATATGTGTATGCATCTTCTTGTCTCTGCTCCAATCTGGTTCACTTGTACCTGATGTACATGCAGCTGAAAGATGCGTAAAGTCTTTGCCTGGTTTCAATCTTGTTTCATGTTTGTGGCTGTACTTGTATGCTTCATATATGTGAGTGTTTGAAGGTTGCTACTGACTTGATTTACTTCATGTTGCTTAGGGTTGTCTGCACCTCTGGTCAGCAGCTTGTCGAATTTACATTTACACTGTGTCATTTATCTTTGCACTTGCATACTTGGTTTCCACCTTGATGTTGTGTAGCCTGGTCTCTGTTGCATGTGTTGCCTCTGGTGTAGTCTTGTCTGGTGCATTGTCTTTTGTATCACTGAGTTGAGTAACAGCTGTGGTCCATGTTGCTGCTGGTCGATAAGTATACATGCATACTTTGATCATTGCATTCATGTGTGCATTTGCAGTTGCACCTGTGTTGAATCCAGTTTCAAACACTCGGGTTTGACCTTGTGCTGAGAATTGTGACATTTATATTATTGCACGTGAGTTGAACCCGACTTTTTTATTTGGGTTTGACCTGTGCTCACCTGTCCCTGTAAATCAATCAAGTGTATATATCGGTGTGCACGGCCTTGTGGCATATACAGTAATATACTGTGTATGTCACAAGTTGTTCGTGTATGATGAATTCAAATTTAAATTATGAAGAACGACCCAAATAATTGAGGCAAACAATGTTTTCAAAATCATCTTTTATTTTGAATTGCAAAAATATTTTATTTTCAATTTTACTGCGTTAGTGAATATTTTTGCAGATTTCTCAGATGCTGGATTCAAATTGGAATGCAGTTGAAGATAAATACGAGTGTGAGTGATATGTAGTGAGGTGAATTGTAAATATGAAATGTGATGAAATTGTAATCAAAATTGTATATGTATAGTGAGAGCTTGAAATTGTACTATTCAAAATTGTAATAAATATTTGTTTGAATAAAATATTCGTTTGAATTCAAAACCTGTGTTATTTATTTTATTCAGCAAATATTTATTTAATCTGTGAAAATAAATAGTATATTATCAAATACATTTAAACGAATGTATGTATGTTTATTATCATCAAACAAAAATCATATAAGCGCATATTCAACAATCTCCCCCTTTTGATGATAACAAACATATATTTAAGATTTTGAATATGTTAAATGTATTTGATCATTGATATATTCTAATTGCTCCCCCTATTTAATTGCTTCTTCTCTACACAAAACTCCCCCTACATATATACATACAAATAAAATATGCAAATGAGTCTAGATGCAAAATAGAAAATTATTTGACCTTTGCTAGATTTTACTTGGCAAAATCTTAACTTTTCTCTCCCCCTTTTGTTATCAGCAAAAGAATAATAGTGTTAGAGAAAATAGAGATAAAGTGATCGACATGAATCAAACATTTAACTCAATTGAATATAAATATCAAATTTCAATAAACTTCAAACAAAAATCATAATTACCCATGTCAGACGCATATTCCACTTTCAGAAATGATGGAGATAAATTCATAAAAATCATACAGTTCTGTCTATTTGTGGTATATTTATTTCGGGAAATTTGAATATCTACTAACCATGCATAACCGTTAGGACTTTTAAATGAGATTAGTAGTATTCCAATTTAATTTTAAAAATGAAATCAAGTATCTTCTAACCACACATGACCGTGAGGACTTTTAAATGGGATTAGAATCAACTTGTCTATTTAACCAATTAATTTTGATATGCGTTCCATACATGCATAACCGTGAGGACTTTTAAATGAGCATGGAAGCACATAATCAAAAATCCAAGTAATTCACCCATGCATAACCGTGAGGACTTTTAAATGAGAGTGAATACATTGGATATTTATTTTTATTGAAGAATATAATAAATTGAAGCACAGATAATTTCCTTTATGAATATGAAGATAAAACAAATTGAAGAACGAATAATTTCCTTTGTAAACTACCACAAATTTACATACTATATATGATTTTGATGAGTGATGGTCGATAGAAAGATGATAGAAATAGAAATGATCATGGAATTTTTGCCCAACAAAATTTTTTTATAACTTTTGTTATGAAATTCTAAAGAAATTTTTCTAAATATATTGTCTTGAGTAATGTATGACAAATATCGACACTCATCACTTTTTCAATCACTATTGATCTTTTCGATAATCATTAGGGAGTTAGATTAGTCAAAATAGTCATTTAAAATCAAATCCAAAAATTATAAAAATAATTTTTCAAAAATGACTAATCTGTAAATATGGTCAAACATGATTTTCTCGAGGGGGTTTTATAAGAAAATTTTCTGCTATTTGAAAATTATTTCAAGTGAAAAATATGTAGATATTTTCTTTTGAAAAAAAAAAACGATGCAGCAAATGAATATTAAAAATTAATCACGTTCCACTAGTAATTTTTCTATCAACTATATTACCAGTGTAATCTGCATCTGAATTTAAATTTCACTCAAAATTCTTTCGTTAAATGTCAAAGACCAGATTGTGAAATTTCAACAAATTATCTCAGAATTGTTTTCAACAATTTTAAATGAAATTTGTAATGAAGCCATGTTCACACTCAAACAAATATCATGATGTTAATTTCAAAAAACATAGGATAAACAAGTTCATGAGTAATCAACAGTCAATCAACATCATAATTATTTCAAAAAACAATTTCTTAAGGTTTCAACAATTTTTAAAATCCTTTTTAACAGTTTTCACATGAAAATTGAAATCATGCAAATTTACAAGCAGTGACCAAAATGTCAAAACCAATATATCAACGTGTAGCATGAGTAACCATCATTTGACCAAACAAATTTATATAAATTAATTCAAAATTGAAAATCTGATTGGTCATCAATTAAACACAAATCAATGTCATAAATAAGAACCAGTCAAAAATTTTCTTAAAATCCTTTATACAATTTTTTTTAAATAGAATTCATTAGGATTTTTAAGTTGAAGCCATGTAAATAGAAGAAACCGTGTTAACAATCAAAAACCATATCAATTAAGTCCGAATCAGTCAACCATCAAAATTATTCCAAGTAATTCTATTTAAAGATGGTTGGTCCATATTTAAAAAAAAAATCATAGCATCAAAATCATCATCTTTTGTTCATCTCAATATTGGCTGATTTTAGAGTACGGCGCAGATAATCACATGTAATATATCGTTAAAAATATACCTTTACCTGTTTTTACCTTTACGATATTTTTCGTTATTGCCTATTGTGATTCTGTCACCTTTGTACTAGGCTAAGGAACTTTGCTTTGTCGCCCGTTGTGTTTCTGGAACAGCCGAAATCCAGAGCACACTGTTGTTGTTCCTTAGCCTGCCACCACACCTACACGATAAAAGATTTATGTGACCTATTTGTTTTTATAGGTCCATTGTTGTTAGTGGCAGAATATGAAAAATATGTTTTTGGAGACCCAAAACTATTTATATATGCTCCTTTTGGCACCCAAATTTGTTTGACTTTCAAAGATTTTATATCTGTGCCTTTTGGAACCCAAATCGGTATAGCTTTTACATGTTTGGGTCTATACCAACAATTATTTTGATTATGTCCAAATTTTCTGCAAATCGAGCACATTAAATTGACTTGATTAAATTTTGTGTTCCTATGACTATGATTTTCAACATGATTTCCAATTATTTCAGATCGAGCAAAAACACTTTTACTTTTCGCATTATCATCATTTTGTGATTTCCCAAAGCCTAGTCCTTTTCTATTGTTAGCAAATATTTGATTTCCCAATAGCATGTTGAAAGATTTTTCGCCTCTTGAAAAGTTATTCAAAGATTTCTCAAGATTTTGGACTTTGGTTTTTAGTGTTGTGTTTTCAGTGACAAGTGAGGTGCATCGATTTATAAAATCCTTTTTCCTAGTGTCAATGATTTCCTTAAGATTCAAGTTTTCATTTTCAAGACTTTCAAAGTTATTCCTAAGTTTTGATAATTCTGAATCTAAAATCTTACATTTTTTACATTCTAGGTTTTGAGTATTTTCAAGTTCAGTTTTTAACCTAAAATTTTCACGAGCAAATTCTCTCCTATCAGATTTCAGTTTTTCAATTTTAGATTCAAGAGTATCTACTACCTTAGTAAGATCAGAACACATAAAAACAAGTTCTTTATAAGAAAACTCACCTGCCTCACTAGATTCGTCGGAGGTTGCTTCTGATTCTGATTTTGCCATGCAACACAAGTTAGCCTCCTCTGAGCTGCTATCCGAAGCTTCTTCTCCTTCTTCATCATCCCAAGTCGCTGCAAATACCTTCTTCGACTTCTTCTTTTCTTTGTTGTTTTTGAGAAGTGGGCATTTTGGTTTGATGTGGCCAGGCTTGTTGCAGTTATAACATGTCAGTTCATTATCGGAATTTTCGGAATCTTTTGACCTATTGCCCTTTGTTTTCTTCTTGCGTGGCTTGAATCTAGACCATCTTCTAAGATTATTAACAGCCATTGCAAGTTCTTCAATTGGATCTTCTTCATCGCTTTCTTCTTTACTCTTTAAGGCAATCGTCTTCTTCTTTGGTTCGGAGTTGTTGCGTTCTTCCTTTGCTTTTAACTCAAGTTCATATGTCATCAAGTTGCCAATCAACTCCTCCATGCTTAGTTTGCTCAAATCTTTTGATTCTTATATTGCCGTGACTTTTGCCTCAAAGTTCATTGGTAAGACTCGTAGTATCTTCCGCACAAGCTCCACTTCAGTAAATACCTTCCCAAGCGCTCTAGCATTGTATATCAAGGTTGAGAAGCGTCCAAACATATCTTTTATGCTCTCGCCTTTGTCCATCACAAAGTTTTCATATTCGTTGCTGTATAGAGCTAGACGAGACTCCTTGACTTGAGAAGTTCCTTCGTGTGTCACCTCCAAAGTATGCCAAATTTCCTGTGCCGTTTCACAATGAGAAATTCTATTAAATTCATTTTTATCAAGAGCACAGATTAAAGCATTCATGGCTTTAGCATTTATGGTTTTCAATCTCTTATCGTTAGCATCCCACCTATCCTTAGGTTTAGGAATCCCAGTACCACCAACGATTATAGTGGGAGGTTTATAGCCTGTTTCAATAATATCCCAAACATCATAATCAACGGAACTAAGATAAATACCCATCCTAACTTTCCAATAAGCATAATCGTTCCCGTTAAACATGGGTGGCCTAGCAATAGATTGCCCCTCAGAAAAAGCATTATTTTGTAGACTCATGACTCTAGAGTTAAATAAAAAAATATTTACCGGGCTCTGATACCACTTGTAGGATCTAGATTAACCCTAGAGGGGGGGGGGGTGAATAGGGTTATAGCAAATTTTCTCAATTTAAACACAGAAATAAACTGCAGAAATAAATATGCTGAAAAGTAAATCACACACAAAATTTACCCAGCTTCGGCAACCCCTGCCTACTGCTGCATTCACAGATTTCTATTAGAATTAAACAGTATCACGCTTACAATAACTCTACTAGACTCGCAGACCCTTTTGCTCCCGCTCACAAACACTCTACTAGACTCGCAGACCCTTTGCTCCCGCTCACAAACACTCTACTAGACTCGCACACCCTGCTCCCGCCTATAGAGTTTCGTTTACTCGCAAACTCTGCTCCCGCCTACAGAGTTTTGCAAACTCGCACCCCTGCTCACTGAACTAATTCTAAATAGACAATCTGACACTACCTAATCCCTAGGTGGTGATTTACAAAATCTTTGACTCGAAAAGAAAAACAACTTCAAAAATAACCGCAGGAGCAAAAATTTAAATACGAATGTGAAAGCGTAATTTTTGCTCAATTATAAAAAACTAAAAAAACCCCTTTTTATAAAATTAAAAACTAAATCCCCTCTTTTAATAAGCAGGCCGGCCCACTATTCTTTCAACCGATCCACTGTTGCTTGTGAAAAATGTCCGATCCTCTTTCGTTCCTCTTGCGCATGAATTAGGGCTTGAAAAGTGCGGCTGCTCTCGTTCTTCTTCTTTCTGAAATTATGGCTTGCGTCCTTAATTCAAATTAGGACTTTCGAAGCTGTGCCTCTTCGTGTGTTTTGTTCTCGTTCGTTCGCTCTTGGCCGCTTTGGTTGATCGAGTTCACTGTTGTGATTTTGGTAAGTAATTTATCCCTTTTGCTTTTACTAATTGATGCTCGAACTCGATGAATCATTGCCGATGATGATGTAGGGTTTTATATAGGAATCCAATTCCTATTTTTGCGTTCGTATAGATTGATTTGAATTTGTCAATTAATTTGTTCGGCCGTTGATTTTAGCTTGGATGTTTGAGATGATTGCTGACTTCTTCAATTCACGTATATATTTTGGTTGCTTAACATTCACGGTATTGAATCATTACGTGATGACCACGGCTTGGAATTCTTGACTTGGTTTGAATTTTCTCGGCTTTGAATTTTAACTTGGTCAATGATTTTTGCGTTGCCTTTCTTGTTGACTATGGCATGACCATCTTCAATGTAAATTGATCAATTTGAAATTTTGTTCACGGCTTATACGAGTCCTTTCTTGCATTCCTGTACTGATGCATTCACTTCATGTTTTGAGCTTCAACTGTGCTCGAGCTCTGTCCATAGTTGTTCAGTTTACAAGATGCTCCACTTGATCATGTACTTTGTTCTTTGCTGCCTCTATTATGTATGCATTTGCATACTGCTGTTGTTTGAATATTGATGCCATCTTCATGTACTCGATATTGTGGCATGTGGTCTTTGTATTTGCTGGCTTGAATCTCTGCATCCATGTTCTTCACTGTTTACATCATTTGACTTGTCTGGTCTGGTCTTGAGTGTGCTATTGAGATACATGCATTGATGTAAACTTGTGTATCTTGTAGCTTTCATGTTTGCTGTATCACTTACGAATATTGATGCATTTGTTTGTTGCAATTGGGTTGGTCTGCACTGCTTGTTGTAATCATGTACGAACTGATGCTGCACTTGGTCTTTGTTGTAACTGGAACTGTTGAGTTTGTTTTGTTTGCCGAGATTCTTGCTTGTAGTTGATGGTTCATTTGACTTGGAATACTGGTGCATTTGCAGTTACTTGCATTGGTGCTGTTGCAATTTGTTACGGCCTATAGTGTTTATGTAATCTTGTGTTTATTGTTGCATCCATTGCAGTCCTATATGTGTATGCATCTTCTTGTCTCTGCTCCAATCTGGTTCACTTGTACCTGATGTACATGCAGCTGAAAGATGCGTAAAGTCTTTGCCTGGTTTCAGTCTTGTTTCATGTTTGTGGCTGTACTTGTATGCTTCATATATGTGAGTGTTTGAAGGTTGCTACTGACTTGATTTACTTCATGTTGCTTAGGGTTGTCTGCACCTCTGGTCAGCAGCTTGTCGAATTTACATTTACACTGTGTCATTTATCTTTGCACTTGCATACTTGGTTTCCACCTTGATGTTGTGTAGCCTGGTCTCTGTTGCATGTGTTGCCTCTGGTGTAGTCTTGTCTGGTGCATTGTCTTTTGTATCACTGAGTTGAGTAACAGCTGTGGTCCATGTTGCTGCTGGTCGATAAGTATACATGCATACTTTGATCATTGCATTCATGTGTGCATTTGCAGTTGCACCTGTGTTGAATCCAGTTTCAAACACTCGGGTTTGACCTTGTGCTGAGAATTGTGACATTTATATTATTGCACGTGAGTTGAACCCGACTTTTTTATTTGGGTTTGACCTGTGCTCACCTGTCCCTGTAAATCAATCAAGTGTATATATCGGTGTGCACGGCCTTGTGGCATATACAGTAATATACTGTGTATGTCACAAGTTGTTCGTGTATGATGAATTCAAATTTAAATTATGAAGAACGACCCAAATAACTGAGGCAAACAATGTTTTCAAAATCATCTTTTATTTTGAATTGCAAAAATATTTTATTTTCAATTTTACTGCGTTAGTGAATATTTTTGCAGATTTCTCAGATGCTGGATTCAAATTGGAATGCAGTTGAAGATAAATACGAGTGTGAGTGATATGTAGTGAGGTGAATTGTAAATATGAAATGTGATGAAATTGTAATCAAAATTGTATATGTATAGTGAGAGCTTGAAATTGTACTATTCAAAATTGTAATAAATATTTGTTTGAATAAAATATTCGTTTGAATTCAAAACCTGTGTTATTTATTTTATTCAGCAAATATTTATTTAATCTGTGAAAATAAATAGTATATTATCAAATACATTTAAACGAATGTATGTATGTTTATTATCATCAAACAAAAATCATATAAGCGCATATTCAACATAGAGGTTTCCTAAGTAATTTAAGCCAAATTTAACTTTTAAAATAAAGTTATTAAATCAAATATTTATATTAAAATTTCCTTTTGAAAACCTAATACTAGTTTACCTTTAAGATAATTAAATACCATAATCTCTTAAATAAATGTTTGCTTACACTGTAAACAATTATAATAATATTTTCTTTATAAAATATTCTAAAACAAATTTTAAACTGCCCATTTATATTTTGAAAGCTTTTCTTCAAAACATTCTAAATTTCCAGGATAAAGTACACTTCCCATCCTTAAAAAAAACAATCTTACTATTATTTTTAAGAAATTTGCACTTCTTATAGAAATTTCCACCGGAGACCTATACTTTCAATATTTATCCCCGATAAATATCCCACTTCATTTATGAACCCAATTTATAAATTTTCATTTCACATTTCCTTTTAAATCAAAATTTCAAAAACACTTTAACAGATTCCAAACCAACTTTCGAATTTAATTCCTTTAAATCCTTTACTTGAAAATCCATTTTATTTCCCTTTTTAATACCAATTTGTTTTATTTTCCTTTATATTTTAAAATGCCAGTTTATACTTATTCAATCATAGCACAACACAGCTCAATTCCCAAATTTATCTATCACAGTATATAATTACATCATCAATTATGAAAATAATTTCTATATTGTGAGGAATCCAGTTGGATCCCTCCAACCCGTTTCCCTACATCCACAGATATTAGCACGACAAACAAATATCGATCAAATTTGATAATAATTTTCATATTCAACCAATCAACCAATCAATCATTTAATTAATAACTATTTAAATTAAACGGCATCCAGATGTGAGTGAGATTAACTCACCTTGAATTTCGTCGAGCGTTTAAATTCCTGAATTAAACCAACCGCGATCGATTTAACCTAGAAATTTCGCTAGCTTTTATTGTCTCCAAATCTGTACTGCAGCGTAGACCACGTCGCTGCGATTCCGACGCTTCTCGTTTCGCCGAAATCTGACAACATAGGCTCAAGTTACGAATTTATAAAGGTTGAATATAATTTATAAACAAATTTTCTTCTTTCCTTTTTTTTCTTTCAATTTTACCAAAATGGAAGCAGGCCTCAACCTCTCTACTCTCTTTCCTCCCTTCCTTGTATCGAACGCACGCTCCAGCGTCTTCGAACCCATCAGCTGCCTTAGGGTTTTGAAAGACGCCTGCTTCCTGGCCATTCGGAGCCAGATCGAACCCTGTCATCGCGAAGCTCGTCGTGCCACCTCACTTCGGTTAGAAGGATGTTGAACTCGATCGGCCCTACCTCTAGAAAATCGTGCGAGAACGCGCACGCTTCGAGCGTGATTTCTAGCCATCTCGCTCCGTCTTCGTCGATTGTAGCCGTACAGATTCGTATGGCTCGAGCAGCTCTACGACTTCTCAGTTGATGATTTTCGAAGAAAGTCGGTAGATAGAAAGATATCGAGAGGGAAAGGTCATACGTTTTCGACCATTGATTTGTTTTGGTGGCGGCTTGGAGATGAATTTAGGGTTTTCGGCTGCAAACAACTATATACGTATTTATATACCAATTTAATAATATTTTATTATGAATTCTCACCAATATACAAGATTTTCGAACGAACTCCAAATCAGACATGCCGCCAGGCGATTATAATGTTTACCCGTGTTCAGAACACAATGGAACATGTTTCGAAGGCTATTTCGATCGTATGTGCGAGTTATGGAAATAAACGATCAATTTTAAATTAAATCTATTAAAATAGTTTCTATGCATTTTGAGCCGTCACGGTCAAACGACAACTCCGATTGCTTCAAAAATTGAAATCCGATAATAACTAACTATTATAGATCCAATGGAACAGGTTTCGTCGAATTCCGAGAATGTGCCCTGGAAGGCTATTTAACTCGTCGATTAATTCGAGCGATTTCCAAAATCGTCGAAATCACTTAAAATTTCACTTTTAAAATTTTACTAACTTAATTATATACCATATAGAATTTATATTCACATTAGAAATCGTTCTGATTCATTTCGAATCAAAATCTGAGTATTTGCATTATAATATTGTTAAATTCCATTATTAAGTTAATATAAAAATTCCAAATTTAATTTATCGATTTTTAATTCCATCTAAAAATCCAATAGAAAAAATCAAATCAAAATAAACTTAAAATAAACTTTAGAAACCATTTTCATAACTATTTACATTGAGATTCACAAATTTCCGATTCCAAATATTTAATTTTTATTATTCAAATCCAATTGAATAGCCATATTTGAAATTTAACTAATTCTATTAATTTAACCAAAATCTTCTTACTTCAAAATCAATTCAAAATCCACATTTAACATTTAAAATGAATTAAACGTTCAAAATCTAACGTCCAAAATTTCGGGTTGTTACATTCCTCCCCCTTATAAAAGTTTCGTCCCCGAAATTTGCTAAGGTAGTTAAATGCTACTAAACTCATTTACTTACCCATGCTTACTTAGTTAAAAACTTACATTCACTTCACCAAAACCTTTAGCTCAATTCCAAAACCATTTGCTTTATTTATACTCAAAAGCGTTGTTTATAACACCATTTCAAAATGCAACTTTCTAGTTAACCCAAAACTTTCAAAACTTTCAAAAAATTTATAACTCCCAAATTTTTGAAATTTTTTTGACAGCGTCTCCTTTGCACGAAGAGCGTTTTACAATATCACAATAGATATAAATATATATACATCGACCCACACGGTCGAAAAACAAAATATACCACAATATATATATATATATATATATATATATATATATATATGATTTTTCAAATTTTATTGCGTAGGCGTACCTTTTGATTAGCATTTTAAAAGCAAGCGGCTAATTTATATTGCATTTACGCGCTCCAACTCAATCGATTGCCTTCCGTACCTGTACTTACTCAAACAAGCACATCAGTTTTCGATAATATGAGATTTTAACAACCTTCTATTCATTAATCTTAGCCAAACACAACAATTACATAGTCCAAACAACAAATTTCATAATTCAACAAGTTGACCATCTTTATAAGCATCCACAAGGTTCAACACTATTTTAATTCCTTTACAAAACTATATTTCATTTATTCTACTAAAAAAGATTTACAACCAAGTTGCTACATTCAATTCATATTTACCACGACCAACTCAAAATCACTATAATATGATCAACATATGCCCACATTATATAAATTTACCTTTATGCAGCTCCAAATTGATCCATAACCAATTTTATCTCCAATTTGATTTATTTGCATCATATTCATAATTCACTTCATTTATATGCAAATCCACTAAAATTCCGACCCATTCCAATTTATTCAAAAACCACTTATTTACTTCCTTTAAACAATTTACTTCCGTTTACAACAAAATGACAAATTTTCTATGCAAATTTAAATGTTATTCATGTGATAACCATTACTTAAGCTTATGGCCATTTTAAATTAATTCTAACTCAATTTATATTAATTTTATTCAATTCTGCATTTTTCACAATCCAAACATTCTTATTTCATTGCAATTATTAAATTAAATCCTTACCCTTACATTTCCATTTCATTAACCATACAGGTTCATTCAAGACCAATTCATAAACTCGACAACATTTCACAATTTACTTAAGTTGTCTCAATTCCACTACATACCATTTCTTTCATCCAATCAATTTTATTTCATTTTAATTTGATTCTCATTCAATCAAATTCCCGTCTATTACAAATTTTAATTCAATTTGTTTACTTACTCAATCCATATTAAATTTTAATTCACCTCCTCAATTCACTTATGAATTTATTTTATTAATAACATAACCATTCCAATTATTCTAAACCAGAACTGGGTTTTATTTTACTTTTCAGAATTTTACAAGCTACCATTATCCATTCCAATACAAATTCCATTTAATTTAGTTTACGCTAGATTCATCTTCAAACTTCTCTTTTGAATTTAGTTGGGTAAGAATTTTATTCATACAATATCATTTCAACTTAATTAAATTTTTCTTTCAATTCAATTCTTTTCCTATTTTAATTCAAGTCCAACTAAATTTTATTTAGCCAACTTAAATTCATACCATTTCCTTTACTATTTTAAATAAGGATTTAATTCTATTCAAGATTATTTATAGCACAACTAAGTTTTGATTTTAATTCAATTCAAATTTTACTCGATTCCTTTAATTTAAGTGAAATCCAATTCGATCCAATTTTTATTTCTCCATATATAAGTCCAAAACTTATTTGCTAACCTAAATCCGTGCATCTTTTATATATTACTTTTCCATATCGCATTTTACATTTCCTTCAGGATTTAAATTTTGAATTCCCCACAAAATACCAATCATTACTTTGGTTTTACAGTTCATTTCTCTATTCATAAGTTTCTCAACTTATTTACTTAAAATCTTATGTCGCTCATTTGAGTCATTTTCACCTTATAATCACAACTCAAGATTATATATAACACTTAGTAACTTAAGGGTATAAATTTTCATTACTCAATTATAACCCACAATTACATAATCATTTTACATTTTAACTTTATATCCAATTTAATTCGATTTCAAATTTCAAATTTATTTTAACGTATCTCAAGTTAAATTCAAATATATCTTATTTACTTCCATTTACTCAAGTTAAATTTTAATTACAGGAGTAAAATTTTTATTTTTCTTTCTTATTCAAATCAACTTCACTTTATAGGTTCAATAGTTGATTTATCTTAACTTTCACATTTTTAAATAAAATTATCCAGAACTCAATTTCTCGGTTTTTACTTCAAAACCATTTTGAAATAATAATCAACACATACCCACTTGGTATATCAAATCAAATCTCCGAATTCTAAAAAACTTGGTTTTACCAAAACGAATTTCCCTTTTGAAATTTCTAAAACACCTTGTATATCAGACAAGTCCAAACAAATATCATAACCAATCACCACGGTAGCAATCTATCACTTTAGAAACTCGAAAATAAATTCTGATGATGTAGCCATCATCATCAGGATTATTTTCCAACGATTGAAGTGAATTAAGTGCTTCCTTACTTTCACAAATTCCTTTCACAACAATTTCCATTCAAAAATATTTCCCAAATAATACTCCATCATTTCCTTCAAACACTTTGGAAAACATTTCAAACATTTCCATGATTTTAAATTCTCGAACTTTTGTTTAAATTCATTTAAAACCCTTTTCAAAATTCCGGAATTTAATTTTTGGTTTAACTCAAATTTTAGTTATTCTTCTTTTGGATAAATCAAACTTATAGAATTTTATTTGGTTATAACCATTTCAAATTTTAGATTCTTATATTTGATTATAATATTAACAACCAAACATCCAAATATATATTATAATTTCAGAAAATTACTCCTTTTATACCAAAATATAATTTTAGGTAAAATGATTTCATTTACCCACTTTAAAAACAATACCATGTCGGTTTATCTTGTTTAAGAGTTTAGAAACCCCTATCGATACGGTTGTACTTCCCGTACCAACCAGAACTGATAAACACTTAACCGATAAGTCAACACAGTATAATTTTTTTTATATTCACTAACAAGTACGCTCTCATAGCTATTTTTACTCTCAACTCATTCTAGAGTACTATGGACTCTATTTAATGAGTAATTTCCCCACTAGAGCCAAGGTTATCGCCAACCTAAGCTCTGATACCACAATGTGACGACCCACCCTTCTCGACCCTCGAAAATCGACACAAAATACACCACAGAATAATATGCCGATGCTCGAGTGCCCAAAAAGATAGATTGTTGAGGGAAAATAAAGAAGATAGAAGAAAGAAGGAACTAAACAATAACAGAATCTCACAATCGCAGCGGAACAGAATATAATACATAATATCAGATCTCTACACAAAATGAAAACTATATCTATTTTTATACATTACATCATCAAGGTATCACAAACGAACAACAATTACTAGCCTAACAATTTCATACAATCACACCAGTGGATATAAACAAGTACGATAATACGTCTCGGTCTCCAGCTCCTCTCCTGAGCTCCATAGCATCCTTTCATGTAATCTATAATACTCGGTCTCACCAAAGCATTATAATGAAATAACACCCGAGTCAGTCTGGAATACCATCATGAGAAATCACACTCAAATTGATTATTAAAGTTTCAAAATCCTTTGAAATCAAAAGCATCTCGTAAGACCACGCCACAAATAAACATGTCGGGTTTTTACCTTACGATAGCCAAAACACTTTTTATTAAAATCCTCTGATATTATAATAGGGTCTATTTACAGATACTTATTAAAATAGCCGAAATTGTTACATTCATTAAATTCCAGCTACTAGACACAATCGTGGGTAATACAAACAAAACCGTAAAAGGCACGTAGGGAGAATAGATTTCCAACTAATGACTAGGCATTGGGGTACCATCTGTCACAGTACGTGGCTTAGATCACCGTACCGAGGATTACTCCCAATCCCCTGCAACACAAGACCGGGACTACCCCTTACTGGATAATCCCGAGTAAGATCACCCCACGGTTGGGATCAGCAACTGCACCACTAAGCCGAATAAAAAGGGACATCTTGACATGGATGACCTTACCCTAATGGGTGCTACCCACTTAGCCTTGCTGCATAACCCCTGATTTTCAGTCATTCCCGGTTGATGAGGCTGGAGGCTAAGCGTTACCTTTTTAGAACGTTTCACTTGGAATGCCCACCGTCCACCTGATGATGTTCCGAAAGCATTCATCCATATAAGTCCGTCCCGGGTTCGAACGGTACCGAAGGCACTACTCCTACTACATCCATTTTGGAATCATCCTTCGGGTTAGTAGCGACTTGCCCTTGCACTTCACTACTCCATCTTCGACTCTGAACTCGTTTTTCCCACGAAAACGTACAAACCGGATCGAAGTGGTTTTCGAGAAATAAATCCCGATCCCGGTCTCTTCGAAATGATCAACGCATTGGACAATATTGATAGTCGGTGATTTAACTATCAATTAACATTCACAAACATCCATCAATAATAAATAATTGCCCAAATTATTTATTATCCTTAAAATATCTTTACAAGATATATTTCCATTATCAATCCCTTGAAAACACTTTCTAATCACACACTCCCAATGGAATAAATTCCCAAATATTGATTTCCACTGAAAACATCCAAGCCAAATACTTTAGATTTATAATAATTTAAATTAAAGCTATTTACATACTTTACTTGAAATATATACATACTTTTTAAATGTTTCAAATAAAACTGCTTTATAAAATATAAACCATTTTTCTTCAAAATAAAAGTTAAGTCATACTAAATTTTAAAATAAAGTTATGAAATTCTATACAAGTTTTTCGAATAAAACTTTAACCAAACTATCTTTACAATAGAACTAGTTTATAAAATATAAATATTAAAGATATTCTTTTAAAGCATATACCAATTAACCCCTTTAAAATAATTTCTACTATAACTAATTTATTAAATATTTACTCTTAAAAATTCTACAACTTAAACAATAATTTTCTTAAAACATTCTTTTAAAAACAAACTTAAAACTTAGTTTTTTACTTAAAAATATATGCTGAAATGTACTTGACTTTTCAAGGAACTACACTTCCATTTTCAGAATAAACCAAAGAATCTTTTTTATAAATCCTATATGATTTACCTCAATTCAAATTTACGTTTGAATCCCATAAATTTCTTACCTCACTTTAGAAATAAATTCCTTTAATTTTTAAACACATTCCCATCTCTTGGAAAACCACCTTCAAAATATATGCTTAAAATATTTAAATAAAGCTACTAGAAATTACTTTAATTAAAAATAATACTTGAGGAAATATATAGAGGTTTCCTAAGTAATTTAAGCCATATTTAATTTTTAAAATAAAGTTATTTAATCAAATATTTATATTAAAATTTCCTTTTGAAAACTTAATACTACTTTACCTTTAAGATAATTAAATACCATAATCTCTTAAATAAATTACTTACACTTTAAACGATTATAATAATATTTTCTTTCTAAAATATTCTAAAACACATTTTAAACTGCCCATTTATATTTTGAAAATTTTTCTTTAAAACATTCTAAATTTCCAGGAAAAAGTACACTTCCCATCCTTAAAAAAAATAATCTTACTATTATTTTTAAGCAATTTGCGCTTCTTATAGAAATTCCCACCGGAAACCTATACTTTCAATATTTATCCCCGATAAATATCCCACTTCATTTATGAACCCAGTTTATAAATTTTCATTTCACATTTCCTTTCAAATCAAAATTTAAAAAACACTTTAACAGACCCCAAACCAACTTTCGAATTTAATTCCTTTAAATCCTTTACTTAAAAATCCCTTTTATTTCGCTTTTTAATCCCAATTTATTTTATTTTCCATTATATTTTAAAATGCCAGATTATACTTATTCAATCATTGCACAGCACAGCTCAATTCCCAAATTTATCTATCATAGTATATAATGAAATACATCATCAATTATGAAAATAATTTCTATATTGTGAGGAATCCAGTTGGATCCCTCCAACCTGTTTCCCTACATCCACAGATATTAGCACGATAAACAAATATCAATCAAATTTGATAATAATTCTCATGTTCAACCAATCAACCAATCAATCATTTAATTAATAACTATTTAAATTAAACGGCATCCAGATGTGAGTGAGATTAACTCACCTTGAATTTCGTCGAGCGTTTAAATTCCTGAATTAAACCGACCATGATGATTTAACCTAGAAATTTCGCTAGCTTCGATTGTCTCCAAATTTGTACTGTAGCATAGATCGCATCGCTACGAATCCGACGCTTCTCGTTTCATCGAAATCTGACAACATAGGCTCAAGTTACGAATTTATAAAGGTTGAATATAATTTATAAACAAATTTTCTTCTTTTCCTTTTTTTATAATTTTACCAAAATGAAATCAGGCCGCAACCTCTCTACTCTCTTCCCTCCCATCCTTGTATCGAACGCATGCTCCAGGGTCTTCGAACCCATCAACCGCCTTAGGGTTTTGAACGACGCCTGCTTCCTGGCCATCCGGAGCCAGATCGAACCATGTCATTACTAAGCTCGTCGCGCCACCTCCCTTCGGTTAGAGGGATGTTGAACGCGGTCAGCCCTACCTCTAGAAAACCGTGCGAGAACGTGCAGCCTTTGAGCATGAATTCTAGCCATCTTGCTCCGTCATCGTCGATCGTAGCCGTACAGATTCGTATGGCTCGAGCAGCTCTACGACTTCTCAGTTGATGATTTTCGAAGAAAGTCGGTGGATAGAGAGATATCGAGGGGGAAAGGTCATAGGTTTTCGACCATTGGTTTGTTTTGGTGGCGGCTTAGAGATGAGTTTAGGGTTTTCGGCTGCAAACAACAATATACGTATTTATATATCAATTTAATAATATTTTATTATAAATTCTCACCAATATACAAGATTTTCGAACAAACTCTGAATCAGACATGCTGCCAGGCGATTATAATGTTTTACCCGCATTCTGAATACAATGAAACGTATTTCGGAGGCTAATTTGATCGTACGTGCAAGTTATGGAAATTAACGATCAATTTTAAATTAATTCGATTAAACTAGTTTGTACGCGTTTTGAGCCATCACGGTCAAACAACAACTTCGATTGCTACGAAAATTGAAATCCGATAATAACTGACTATTACGGATCAAATGGAACAGGTTTCGTCAAATTCTGAGACTGTGCCCAGAAGACTATTTTAACTCGTCGATTTATTCGAGCGATTTCCAAAATCGTCGAAATCACTTAAAATTTCACTTTTAAAAATTTACTAACTTAATTATAAATCATATAGAATTTATATTCACATTAGAAACCGTTTCGATTCATTTCATATCAAAATCTGATTATTCGCATTATTATATTGTTAAATTCCATTATTAAATTAATATAAAAATTCCAAATTTAATTTATCGACTTTTAATTCCATCTAAAAATCCAATAGAAAAATTCAAATCAAACTAAACTTAAAATAAACTTTAGAAACCATTTTCATAACTATTTACATCTAGATTCATAAATTTTCGATTCCAAATATTTAATTTTTATTATTCAAATCCAATTGAATAGCCATATTTGAAATTTAACTAATTCTATTAATTTAACCAAAGTCTTCTTACTTCAGAATCAATTTAAAATCCACATTTAACATTTAAAATGAATTAAACGTTCAAAATCTAACGTCCAAAATTCCGGGTTGTTACATTACCATTTTTAAATCCATGGTTTAACTCCTAAGTACAAACATTAAATGAAGAGAAGATCGTTGGATTTGAGATTTGTACAAAATGAAATGTTTATGCTATACTTATTTAATTAACAAAATTATCAAAAATGGAATGCTCCTTTTCCATGCTTTATTAGACTTTCTGGTGCTTAGGCATTAATGGGGAAAGGATGCTTAAGTAATTTTGGTAATGATTATATTTAGTAAAGGATTGTAAATAAAATTATGTCAAATAAAAATATTTTTTTGCAGTTTATTTCATAAACTTTCCAAAAGTAAACTTTGTCTTACTATTCCAAATGTACCATATAAATGGTCTCTATTTAACAAAGAGAATGGTTAATAATTTCACATAAGTAAATATGACAAAATTAGTTAGATGTCAAATTATTATCAACAATCATCCATTTAACCAAACTCATCCACATAACCAATTCATACAAAAATTCATGTTAACACTAAATGATGTTAATTTTCATAATCATCATGAAGGTGTAAACATGATCATCATAGAATAATAGTAATATGATTTTTGAAAGAGATAAGAGTTTAGTCACTTTCATTTCCTTTACAAAACTTTTTCTACAATTATCATGCTTCTATTCCTTTGTTAAATCAACACGACTTATCTCGAACTATTTTAAAATGGTGAAATGGACAGACTAATATTTGATAGAAGGGTGGGTAAGGCTTATATAAGGAGGGTATGGCTTTGCAAATGGAGTGTATGGGGTATGTGTGTGAGGTGTGGGCTTGGCCGTGGGTAGGTAAAGGTGTGCATGGGTTTTTAGAGGCGGGTAGGGGCGAGAGTGTGGGTTTGAGAGGTGGCTGAAGGCGGGTAGGTAAGTTTGGGTGGTGGCTGCATGTGTTCAAATGGTGGGTATGAGGTGTAGGTGCTCGAGTAGGTGTACGGGGGGCTCGTATATAATTTTGTAGGGGTAGGTTCGAGTGTGGCTCAGGTAGGTGATGGGCGATGAATTTTGAGGGAATATGAAAGTTTTGGACCGGGTTAGGCTCGTGTGGAGGTGTGTGGGGAGCTAGACTGAAGGTATAAGGGAAGGTGGAAGTGGGTATGTGTGTGGGTAAGGGTTATGAGTGCTTGGGTGAGTGGTTTAGGAAGTTGGAGTGTTGGTTGCCATAGAAGAGATCGAGAAAGTGAAGAAATGTTGAAAACTTTGGTGTTAGAAAATGGAGGGATGGTGGTCTTATTTATACATGAAGCTTCATATGTAAAACGACCTTTCTATCCTTACTAACTTTGCATTTTTCAACCCTCTTTTTATCATTTTTTAAATCCATAATTTAACTCCTATGTACAAACATTAAATGAGGAGAAGATGATTGGATTTGAGATTTTTACAAAATGAAATTATTATGCTATTTTTATTTAATTAACAAAATCATCAAAAATGGAATTCTCCTTTTCATGCTTGATTGGCCTTTTGGGTGCTAAGACATTAATGGGAAAAGGATGCTTAAGTACTTCTGGTAATGATTATATTTAGTAAAGGATTTATAAATAAAAGGGGCATTTCACCAGAAGGACAAATTTCACATTCCAATTAGTTTCTAGGACACACATTCAAATAAATTACTTTCAAGGCCAAAATCAGCAAAATAATTACTTTCAAGGACAAAGTCAGTAGTCCATTTACTTTCAAGGACATAATTTCATAGGTTTTTAGGCCCTAGAAACTAATTATTTTACGTTTTGTCCTTGAAAATAATTATTTTTGTTGTGTGTCCTAGAAACTAATTCCACTTGCTAAAGAGACCCTTATGGCTAATTTCCACTGAATAAAATTATGTCAAATCAAAATCTTTTGTAGTTTATTTTATAAACTTCCCAAAAATAAATTTTTGTCTTATATGTTAAAAGTTTACATGTTTACAAGTGTGTAAATGTGTTAATGTGAAGTTATATAGGTTTTAAAAAAATTATGTTGCAAAAAGTTAAACAACTTGTATTGAATCAAACATTGATTTGCGGTAAAATATTTTACGGTCATATTTTGACCTTTTTGTTAAACTATTTATTTATGTAAACAAAACTTGAAAATAAATTTTTATCATTTTTTTATAGTTCATTTGAGTTATAAAACCATATTAAATATTATTTAAAATCCAATTATAAAAATACGACGTCGATTTGTCAACGTGCGATGAAGTTTTTACATTTTTATAAAAAAAGTATATATGTTTATAAAACCACCATATATCACATTTATATTATTATCATATCATTAGATAACTATTAAAAAGATTTATTCACCATTTATAATAATTATTCGAATTTATATCTACTTTTATTGAAAACTGACTTTTGTCACTTTTCGACAAAAATCCAAACATCTTGATTTTGTAATCAAATTTTTAAAACAAGTTTATCATTCTTATTTATTACATAAATATGATTATTTAAGTTTGAAATGGTATGTGTAGTGGAGGGTGTTGAGGTAGCAAAACAATGTGGAGGGTAGAAGTACAAGGGTAGTTTAGTAATTTACCTTTTCTATTACCTTTAAATAGCCTTCAACTTCTTCAAATTTTCCTCTCTTCCTCGTATTATATTGTCCTCATCTCCGAACCAAATGGAGATTTAGAAACGATTTTCTTTTTTTCTAAACCATGTAAAATTTCAGTACCTACAACTTTTATTAGTATGACTCTGATGTATCATTTTTGAAATGGCTTTATAGTGTTTATGTTGATTAATATAAGCATTGTGAGATTCTATGATTGTTTTCATTTCTTCTTATCTTCTATCACTTTTCTTTTCCCTAATTATCTCTCTTTCCAGCACTTATTTGTTCGGTACGTGAATGTTGTAGATGTATTATTGTTGAATTTTAGGGTTCGTAAAGGCAGGTCATTACAGCGTGGTATCAGAGCGTAAAGTTAAGCAAGAACCGTGGCCCTGGTGGTGTAATCTCATTTGAGATCCTATATGTGAGACCCTAGAATGAGTATGAGTGTATTATATATAAGAGCGTGTATTTGTTATTGACATAAAATGTTTTTTGGTGACATAAAATGTTTTATTATTATGTTGATTTATCTATTGAGTGGCTTAAGAATTCTTATAGAGACGTGGGATGCCATGGCGTCGATAGTAGTTCCTAGACACTTGAACAATGCAAACTGACACGGTATTGTTTTGAAATTGGTAAACGAAAGAATTTTACCTAGAAAGATATTTTGTATATAAAGAATGATTTCAAAAATAGTATAATATTTTGAGGTATTGTTGTTAGGAGATAATAATATTCTATTATTATTAATTAGGATTTTGTTAGTCATGCTTGTTCAGTTGAGCATTGACTATTGTTAGTGTGTGTAAGTAGCTTCCCTTTTTTAGGATTTGAGTTGGTTAAGTAGAAATAGGGATAACATTGAAGGGAACACATTGTGAATTAAGTTTCACAATTTGACTATAAGGCATTCAATTGATCATGTGGGGTTAAATTTGATTTAATAAAAGACATTATTAAAAGCCAGAATATTTGAAATATATATTTGGAAAATGTTTTATAAAAGTTGATTTATATAAATGGTTTTATAGGAACGTGTCTTGGATTAAAAAGAATTTAAGTTGAAAACTGGAGAACTTGAATCTAGGGGCTTTTGGAAAATGTTTTAAGGTTTTGAAAGATAATAATAGTATTATTTAAAAGCAATTTTGGTTCAAGAATAAAATTTGGGAGTGAAAATGTTAAGTAAGAAATGTTTTCTTTGGATTGGTTAGGGGGGATGAGTGTTGATTGTTTTGTGATGATAAGAATAATCTTCTAGGTGACGATCAGATATTTGCTTAGGTGTACATTATGGTTCACTTAGTAATTATTCTCTTCATCATTGTATGATCCAAACAAGTTCAACCCTGTATGAACCCAAAGCATGTTGGTGCTAAATATTTTGTTAGAGAAATGAAAAGTATTGTTTCAAAAATCAGTTTTTGTAATAGAAGTAATATTTTTAAGTTAACTAGTTTGCGTGGCTCAGAAAAAACTTATAATTGGGAAATAAATGTGTTCGGATGGTAAACACTTCTCTTGGGTATTACTTTCTTGGTAATGGAATTTATGATACTATTTGGTTGTACCCAATTCCTTATTATCATTTTAGAGTTACTCGTACTATATATATATATATATATTTCTATGATTAATATGTATGGAAGTTTCATTACAATTCTTTTTTGAAATAAGACCGGGTATTTGGCTCTTGCTTAGGAAAATAAATGTATAATGGAATAGTTGAATCAAATAGGGGTATATACCTTTAGGATGTAGTGGAGTAGTATCTAAGTTGAACCTATGTTTAGTTTTGAAATGTTTTTTATAAATAATTTATTAGAAATAGAGTTGGTATTAGTGAGAACCAATTAAACAAGTGCGTAGGTTGGACGTAGATCATTTCTCCTTCCACATAGTTCTGGTCTAAGATTTGAGTACATGACTTTAAGGTGATTCACAATAAGAATATGTTACTAGTATTTTGACGATGAACACTCGATGAAGGTTTTTGATGTGGGACAAATGTTTTCTATTATAGTTACAGCTATAGAAGGGGAACAGAGATTCTAAATCAAGGAGCCTGATTAGAGTACGCACTAGAAAATCGGGCGAGCGATACTGGTTCAGAAGTGAAGTTATGTATTTGAATAGTGATCGAATCAAACTTTGTATACAAATGATCTATATACATCATACGAACTGATGTATAGTGAAAAAGTGTTTTCTGGGTGAGGTTGAGGTGTAATTTCAAGAATGAAATTGTATCAAGGAGATGAGAATATAACGACCTGGAATTTCACTACTTTGATTTGCAAATATTTAATTAATTTTAAATATACAAATAATTGGTTTTATAATGAAAATAAAAATATTTTAAGTAATAATTAATGATGGTGAAATCATTTTCAAATTTTGTTAGCAAAAATACTTAGTTCGATGAAAAACATAAAATGTGAACGAAAACCATTTTTTGAATTTTCGATGTTTCATCATTTATAATTTCTTTGAAATGTTGTGAGCCTTTTTTATATTTGAATCAACATTTATATGGTTAAGAATGTAAATTAGTTAGTATATATTGCTATATACACAATTATATGTACATAAGTATATACATGTATATGCTAAAAGATGCCTTAAGAGACATGATTTGACACTTTGGCGACTCGAGTACAAATATGTTAAACATGTTTTCTTTGACATAATGGGGGGACAAGGTGGAGGCTAAAATGACATGCATGGTTGGGGGTGTTGAGGTTGCAAAACGATGTGGATGGTAGAAGTACAAGTGTAGTATAGTAATTACCTTTTCTATTGCTTATAATAGTCTTACACTTTTTCAAATTTTCCATCTCTTCTTCCCATCATATTTTGCTCATCTCTGAACCAAATGGAGATTTTTTTTAAACCATGTAAATTTTTTATGTCTACAACTTCTATTAGTATGACTCTGACGTATCATTTCTTGAAATGGCTTTGTAATGTATTATGTTGATTAATATATGTTATTCCGTTGTAAGATTCTATGATTGTTTTTGTTTCTTATTATTTCTATCTCTTTTCTTTTCCCTAACAATATGTATTTCAGGCACTTAGTTGTTCGATACGTGAATACCGTGGATGTATTATTGTTGACTTTTTGGATTCAAAAAGGCGGGTCATTACAGTGTGGTATCAAAGCGCAGGGTTAAGTGAGAACCTTGGCCCTGGTGGGATAAACTCATATGAGATCGAATGAGTGAGACCCTAAAATGATTACGAGTGTATTTGTAACGATCCCAGATTGAAAATAAGTTTAAATTGATAATTAATTTAATTTTTGAATTTAAAGTTTAAGTAAATGGTTTAAATTGAATGATTTAAGTAGGAATCAATATAAGAAGTAAAAAAAAATAGATTGAAAATAAGTTCGTATAAAGGAATACAAGACGATAAGTATTTGAGTTGAAAATAGAAATTTATTTATATTACAAAGTACAAGAAAAAGAAATAAAATAAATATCTTAAAATTTTGGTTATGTAAACTACAAAATATAAAATATACACATTAAACAAATTAGTTAAAATTTTAACAACGTAATTAAAATAGAAATTGTTTATAGTATAAAGTTAGAAGACAAAGCAAAAGAAATATGTTCAAATATGTACAAACAAGTGAACATGTATATAAAAAAGCAAACAAGACAAACATAATAAATGCAGCCTGTAAAGAAGTAGTATGCAAGACAAGAAGATACATAATCAAGTATGAACAAATTAAATAAGTGTAGATTTGTACAAGGGAAATTAATGCTAGCACAAAAGCAAGATTTAGCAGCCACCATATTAAAAAAAGAAAAAAAAGGAAACGTAAAGTAAGAAAATCTCTGGTTGTACAAACAACATTATAATACCCTGTACAAAAGCATATTATCACCTGTAAACTCAAGAATATAATATCACCTATGAGCTTTCTTTTATATATATCAACCTCATTTCAGTTCGTTCCTCAAACCTAAGCAAAGAACTGAAGTAAGCATCATCTACAAACTAAAACAAAAAGATTCAACTTTAACAATACAAATCAACTCAAGCTATATATCAAAGAAAAAGATCTTCAGCTAGTAAATTCAAGACTGTTTCAAATAAAAGAGGCTTGGTTCTTTCTTCAAAACCCCTGTGAGTAACATCACTTTAAAAAAAATTAAAATATAAATCTGTGATGGATATATCTATGAATATGTGTGTTTATGTCTATATAATTCTCCTGTTTATGTTTGAATAATATATATAAGAGGTGCAGGCTGTTTACAAATGTTCCCTACTAAATTCAAAACATAAGTTTGCCCAATTCCTCTCAATATACTTACTGTTTAGTCTTAGGATTAAAACAACAATTGTTTGCTATGGTATGTATTAAAGACTAAAATTTTATTTGAGTTAAAATAATTTGTAAATATCTCTGAAAAACAAGTAATCTGAGCAAACTCTAAATAAGTCAAACTCTAAACATTTTAGTTCACGAATTCAGATATGAAATCTGAATTCGTATACTATAACATGAATTTTAAAGCTAAAATCAAAATTTTTAGATCAAGAATCAAAGCGCAGTTTTGGTTTGATCGAATTTCTATCCTTTGGTGATCACTAGCGATCCACGAGCTTGGAGTGGTCGAAATTTTGGCTGGTGATGGAGAAGCGAACGATGGTTCTAGGAAAAATAGTGGTTGGACTTGCAGTTGGTCGTGGTGGCGGCAGCGTTCGTTTGAAGCTTGTAAACCTAATTTTGTCATAGATTAGAGATTTGGTTCGTTCGTCTTCCCCAGTTGATCGAGTGCAACGAAACTCGAGGGGATGGACGCAGGGAGGTAGGCGAGGTCGTGACGAGAATTTCAAGCTCTCCGGTGGTCGAGGCAGCGAGAACGAGTTGTTGACAGGTTTGAGGAGGTGATGGCTTTTGCGTTTCCAGGTTTCGAGTTCGTACTCGATTCTAATTTCAAGAAGATGATGGGAATTTTGATGGTCGAAGGTGGATGCATGGACGAACGTCGACTTGCTCGATGATGTGGGGTCGGTTGGAGGCGAGCGGCGGTGCCGTGCACGTACACCGTGCACGGAGGCACTATTGGTGATCTGAGCGTTTTTGTTCGAGTGGAGCTGGGTTGTTCGTGGGTTTACTCGAGTATTACTCGAAGCACTGGGTAGTTTTGCTCGGGGCAATGGGGTTTTGGACTCGAAGTATATAGGATGGTTGCCTCGGGTTGATTTCTTGATTTCAGGTTTTACAGGAAACCTGTTATCCTGTTTTAAAATTTTAAAATAGAATCTAAAAGCTAAGTTTAAATGAAAAGCAAAGATTAAAAATGAGATTAAACCCAAGTTTACTCTGGTTCAAGTTAGTTTTGAATCTTAATTTAAAAATAAATAAAGTTTTTATTTAAATTGTTTTAACTACTTAAAAAAAAGCTTGAGTAGTTTGGATTTTTAAAAGTGAAGTTTAAATTGTGAGTGAAGTTTGAAATAAAAGGTTTAAATCTGAATTCAAATATAAATTTGAATCTTAGTCTTGAAATAAAAGAAGACTTCAAATTCGATTAGTTTTAAATATTTTGAATGATAAAGTGAATTTTTAAATTGATTTGAATTTAATAATTAAATTGGGTTCAAATTCTTTAACTTCTATTATAAGGTAAATAATTCTTTAACTTGTGAAATTAAAAAGGGGTTTTGAAAATTATTTTAAAACTTGTTAAAATTAATTTGTTTTCATTTTAAATCTTAATTTTAAAATGAAATTTAAAAGTAAATTTAAAGTAAATTGTTTTTGAATACTTTGTTAATGATAATTTGATCATTAATAAGGAAAATGTATTTTATCTTTAAATAATTGAAGATTTAATAATTGTAATTATTAAGTTAATTAAAATGGATAATTAATTGATTTAATGATTTGGTTAATTAAATAGTAATTAAAGTTCTTAACTAATTAATTAAGGTTTAAGCTAATTAATTAGGAATAATTAATTTGTAAAAATTAGGATCATTAATTAGATAAGATTAGACTTTTAATTAATGATTAAGAATTAATTCATTAAGTAATTAAGGATTAATTAAGTTATCATTAACACTTAACTAATAAAAAATTTAGAGATTAATTAATGAGTTAATAAAGATTAATTTAATTGTAATTAATAGTGATTAATCTTAGTTAATTACTTTAGTAAAGTAATTAAAGAATTGTTATTCATTAATGAAGGTCATTAACTAAAATCATTTATATAATTAATCAATTTGATTAATTTTAACAATTAATTTAATTTATTAATTAATGATAATAATTTATGAAATTGTGTAAGTGTAATTACTTTAGGGTAAGTAATTAAAGGTTTAATTTCTTTAAATAATTAATTAAGGGGTTAATTAATTATGTAATTGGTTTAAAGGTTAACTTAATTAATATGATTAATTAAGAATAATTTAATTAATTAAGGTGATTGATTAATTAATTTATATCAAATGATTTGCAATTAATTAATCAAGATTGGATAATTTATTCATAAGTAACTAATTTAATTGGAAATAAATTGAATTAATTAGGATTAAACAATTAAATAAATCCTGCTTTTAAATGATTATTGAATGCTTGACCTTACTTATGAATGATTGTATTGTATGAGACGCCTTGAATTGATTGTCCTATCTGATCTGTAATATCTTGTTCTATGGATTGAGCTGTGTATAATTTATTCGTTTATTTACAATTGTATTTTATCGGTGAATCTGTGAATGGACGGTAAGCGTTATAGTTTATATCGCTTATCAACTATATTTGTATGTTTTGATCTATGACGATTGAATGATGTTGTACTATTGTGTTAAACCCCTGGACCGCACTTATACACATACAAATATGGATTTCACGAGGAAATCGATTAAGTCACAGATTTTTGAAACGATTTTAAATAGACAATTTGAATTCAAATGTTTTGGGGATGGAATCGGGTTAAATGTGAATAGATTTTAAAATGGAATTTCAAAGATGAAATTTATTTTAAATAACTTGATTAAGTTTTGGAATTTAAATAATTTGATTTAAATCTGAATACAAAATTTGGAATTGAATTCTATGATTTGAAACTAAGGATTAAAGATGTTATACTAGATATATATGGGTTAAACCATTTTAAATGTATTGATTTGGAAATTTGAGTTTAATTCATAGGCTTTAACTCGTGCAAATATAATTGGATTTTTCTGAAATGAAAACTATTTGTTTTCAAATAATAAAAGCTTTCACATAAGTAATAAACTTCCGATTTGTGTTAAAGGGATTTCAAGTTAAAATGAAAAATGATTTTCCAAGTTATGAAAACTGGTTTGAAGGCTATAAGTTAAATTCTTAACTTGAAGATTGGACGAGTTAACCCTGATTGGAATGGAAATTGTTTGAAATCTATGAATGGATCTTTGTGAAACTGGGATAACTTAGTGAAATGAATCTTTTTGTTTAAAATGATTGGAAATGGTAATTTGTGTAAACCATTTGAAAGAAAAGTTTCGGGTAATAAGTTGTGACTTAACTGAGACCCAATATCCATATGTTTCTTGTAAATATTGCGCTCACTATTCGGTTTAGCCGGGAGAGGACCTTTGTGTCATATAGCCCATTCCGAATATGTGATACGACGTTATGGATAGCATTTGAAGACCGGTGGTGAAGATCGGGTATTTGCGAGAACGATAGGATAACCTATCGATTGTCTCTGCACGGAGTTGCTCCGATATAGAGATTCCCTAAGTGATGGAAAGTCCAATTGGGATTGTGAATACCCGCATTGCAAGGACTTCTTTGGAAGTGCCTTCAGTTCTGTTCGAACCCAGAACAGACTTGTTTGGATTGTATGTCTGACATTACATTTTGAGATATAAAGCAGATTTCTTTCAAGTACATTTCTGTTGGTGGCGGAGAATTTATTCTCTTAGCTTAACACCCTTCTCAGAGACGTACGAGCTTAGAGGTTATATAGTTGAAGGTTATCAGAAATATATTCCCAACTTGGTAATGTTGAATGCTGAGTGCTGCTGAACATTTGCTGATCAAAGCGTGGCTTTTGTGAAAAGCGTAGCTTTGTGGACGAGACTTCGTCGGTTAATGGTCAAAATAGGAAGAATGCAGCAAGGTTATTTGGGGATAGCGCCACTAGAGGGTACGATCATTTCCTTCTGGATAGAGGTGGTATCATGGTATGGAGCCCAGATATTTAACCTATGTGGTTACTGCAAATTTATTACTTTGTGGTTGTTGGTTGTCGGGATCCCGGAATAAAGGTCGGTTACGACCGGGGGATGGCATACTCGTGTCAGTAGTTACATAGTTCAGAGGTAACCCAGCCTTGTGTTAGCAAAGATCCGGTCAGGTTCTCCGGACGTCCTTCCAGAGGCATACCCATGCGGCTCAGGAAGTTCCTTAGCCTGACCATTTGTTGGAAATCCAAAGAAACAATACGAACCCATTACGGTTTTAGTTGTATAACCTGCCATTTACTTATGGTGGCGCCCCACTGTTTAGATGGTAGCTATAGTAGGCATACAATAATGGTTGTATGCCGGCTAAGATTAATATTATACTTTCAAAATGCTTTCTACACTATGCACTAGTAATAATATCAAAGAATTTTTCTCATATCAAGCATGTTTGACTATCATAAGGAGAAATCTCCTCCAAGTCTGCGTTTGCATTGTGTGTGTGGCGGAAGGCCTTATGCTAGTTTCATTTTCTAAAAGCATTGCGAATTGACTTTAAAATTCTCTTGCTGTTCGTTTTTAAAGATAAACTATTTTTGTTACTCACACCAGTCCCACAACTGACCTGGAGTTTATTGTTCCTTTCCTAGACTCTAGGTGTCCACTATTTTCCACACGGGCAGTCTAGAGTTGGGTTTTTCAGATAGTCAGGTTTAGTAGATTATCTGGAGATAGTTCAGTCTTTGGATATGGACTGCGCTTGCTTGTCTTAGTGAAATGTGATGTTTGTTCGAGCTATTTCTGGATTGGTTCTTGGAGATGGAGTTTCAGTTTTGGAGTTCTTCTTTGAAGACAATCTTATAGTTATTTGTTCCGCTGCTGGTGTTATCTATTTTTCTTTTCCGCTACTGTTTCTTGTATCTTATCTCTGATGTGTATTGATATTCATTGTATATTGATTTATTTTATCAATGCTGTATATCAGTGTATTATTCATTTTTCCGTTGTGTTGTTTACTTAACTGTTTTATAAGCTCTGGCGACTAGGATTGAACGGTCGAATCTACGGCATTCGAGTACGATGTGAAGTATGGATGTCGATTTTCGAATGCGAAAATCTCGAATAGTCACATTTGGTATCAGAGCTAAGGTTGAACTTTAGCTCAGGATTATAACACATTATGCAGCTCATTAGAGATAGGGTGAAGTATACCTTAGAATGAGTATATCCCTTAGATATCCGTTCGAATGACTCAGTAAATTCTCTTACTATCCACTGATAGTGAGTATGAGTGCAAGAAGCAGACGAGATATGGGACAGGGGAATACGACTATAAATGGTTAATACCCTGTAACAACAAGGAAACAATCTTTTCTCTATCAATCTCTTTTGTTCGCTATCTTTTCTCAATTCTTTGACAAGTTCCTGGTAGATCCAGGAAGAAGATTTGATATATTTGCAAGGGACATAAACTCCAAATGGTTAGAATTGTTTGTTTGGACGAATTGGTTGCTTTGATTGATATGGTTGATAGGTATAATTTAGTTTTAAAACTAAATTTTTTTGAAATTGTATCCATATATCTATCGATTTTTGGGTTCCAATATATTCTACGAATGGTTAGTTATCCCTTCGGACTAACCAATGCCCCTGCATATTTCGTAGATCCGGATAACCCGAGTATCTTGTGAAGTGTTAAAAAGATTCGTTCTTGTATCTATTGTTGATATTCTGATTTGGTAAGCCAAATGCAGAATAGATATTCAATTTGATTTGATATTCTTCATCTATCTTTGTGTCTCCTTGGCAAATTTCGGGGACGAAATTTCTTTAAGGGGGGAAATCTGTAACGATCCCGGATTGAAAATAAGTTTAAATTGATAATTAATTTAATTTTTGAATTTAAAGTTTAAGTAAAAGGTTTACATTGAATGATTTAAGTAGGAATCAATATAGGAAGTAAAAAAAAACAAAATAGATTGAAAATAAGTTCGTATAAAGGAATACAAGACGATAAGTATTTGAGTTGAAAATAGAAATTTATTTATATTACAAAGTACAAGAACAAAGAAATAAAATAAATATCTTAAATTTTGGTTATGTAAACTATAAAGTATAAAATATACACATTAAACAAATTAGTTAAAATTTTAACAACGTAACTAAAATAGAAATTGTTTATAGTATAAAGTAAGAAGACAAAGCAAAAGAAATATGTTCAAATATGTACAAACAAGTGAACATGTATATAAAAAAGCAAACAAGACAAACATAATAAATGCAGCCTGTAAAGAAGTAGTATGCAAGACAAGAAGATACATAATCAAGTATGAACAAATTAAATAAGTGTAGATTTGTACAAGGGCAATTAATGCTAGCACAAAAGCAAGATTCAGCAGCCACCATATTAAAAAAAGAAAAAAGAAAGAAAAGTAAAGTAAGAAAATCTCTGGTTATACAAACAACATTATAATACCCTGTACAAAATCATATTATCACCTGTAAACTCAACAATATAGTATCACCTATGAGCTTTCTTTTATATATATCAACCTCATTTCAGTTCGTTCCTCAAACCTAAGCAAAGAACTGAAGTAAGCATCATTTACAAACTAAAACAAAAAGATTCAACTTTAACAATATAAATCAACACAAGCTATATATCAAAGAAGAAGGTCTTCAGCTAGCAAATTCAAGACTGTTTCAAATAAAAGAGGCTATGTTCTTTCTTCAAAACCCCTATGAGTAACATCACTTTAACAAAAATTAAAATATAAATCTGTGATAGATATATCTATGAATATGTGTGTTTATGTCTATATAATTCTCCTATGTATGTTTGAATAATATATATAAGAGGTGTAGGCTGTTTACAAATGTTCCCTGCTAAATTCAAAACATAAGTTTGCCCAATTCCTCTTATTATACTTCCTGTTTAGTCTTAGGATTAAAACAACAATTGTTTGCTATGGTATGTATTAAAGACTAAAATTTTATTTGAGTTAAAATAATTTGTAAATATCTCTGAAAAACAAGTAATCTGAGCAAACTCTAAATAATTCAAACTCTAAACATTTTAATTCACGAATTCAGGTATGAAATCTGAATTCGTATACTATAACATGAATTTTAAAGCTAAAATCAAAATTTTTAGATCAAGAATCAAAGTGCAGTTTTGGTTTGATCGAATTTCGATCTTTTGGTGATCACTGACGATCCACGGGCTTGGAGTGGTTGAAGTTTTGGCTGGTGATGGAGAAGCGAACGATGGTTCTAGGAAAAATAGTGGTTGGACTTGCAGTTGGTCGTAGTGGCGGCGGTGTTCGTTTGAAGCTTGTAAACCTAATTCATAGCTCAGAGATTTGGTTCGTTCGTCTTTCCTAGTTGATCGAGTGCAACGAAAGTCGAGGGGATGGATGCAGGGAGGTAAGCGAGGTCGTGATCGGAATCTCAAGCTCTCCGGTGGTCGAGGCAGCGAGAACGAGTTGTTGACAGGTTTGAGGAGGTGATGGCTTTTGCATTTCTAGGTTTTGAGTTTGTACTCGATTTTAATTTCAAGAAGATGATGGGAATTTTGATGGTCGGAGGTGGACGCGTGAACGAACGTCGACTTACTCGATGATGTGTTGTCGGCTGGAGGCGAGCGGCGGTGCCGTGCACGTACACCGTGCACGGAGGCACTATTGGTGATCTAAGCGTTTTTGTTCGAGTGGAGCTGGGTAGTTCGTGGGTTTACTAGAGTATTACTCGAAGCACCGGGTAGTTTTGCTTGGGGCAGTGGGGTTTTGGACTCGAAGTATATAGGATGGTTGCCTCGGGTTGATTTCTTGATTTCAGGTTTTACAGGAAACCTGTTATCTTGTTTTAAAATTTTAAAATAGAATTAAAGTTTTTATTTAAATTGTTTTAACTACTTAAAAAAAAAGCTTAAGTAGTTTGGATTTTTAAAAGTGAAGTTTAAATTGTAGGCAAAGTTTATAATAAAAGGTTTAAATCTGAATTCAAATATAAATTTGAATCTTAGTCTTGAAATAAAAGAAGATTTTAAATTTAATTAGTTTTAAACATTTTAAATGATAAAGTGAATTTTTAAATTGATTTGAATTTAAAAATTAAATTGGGTTTAAATTCTTTAACTTCTATTATAAGGTAAATAATTCTTTAACTTGTGAAATTAAAAAGGGGTTTTGAAAATTGTTTTAAAACTTTTTAAAATTAATTTGTTTTCATTTTAAATCTTAAATTTAAAATGAAATTTAAAAGTAAATTTAAAGTAAATTTAAAGTAAATTGTTTTTGAATACTTTGTTAATGATAATTTGATCATTAATAAGGAAAATGTATTTTATCTTTAAATAAATGAAGATTTAATGATTGTAATTATTAAGTTAATTAAAATGGATAATTAATTGATTTAACGATTTGATTAATTAAATAGTAATTAAAGTTCTTAACTTATTAATTAAGGTTTAACCTAATTAGTTAGGAATAATTAATTTGTAAAAATTAGGATCATTAATTAGATATGATTAGACTTTTAATTAATGATTAAGAATTTATTCATCAAGTAATTAAGGATTAATTAAGTTATCACTAACACTTAACTAATAAAAAAATTAGAGATTAATTAATGAGTTAATAAAGATTAATTTAATTGTAATTAATAATGATTAATCTTAGTTAATTACTTTAGTAAAGTGTTAAAGAATTGTTATTCGTTAATGAAGGTCATTAACTAAGATCATTTATATAATTAATTAATGTGATTAATTTTAACAATTAATTCAATTAATTAATTAATGATAATCATTTATGAAATGGTGTAAGTGTAATTACTTTAGGGTAAGTAATTAAAGGTTTAATTTCTTTAAATAATTAATTAAGGGGTTAATTAATTATGTAATTGGTTTAAAGGTTAACTTAATTAATATGATTAATTAAGAATAATTTAATTAATTAAGGTGATTGATTAATTAATTTATATCAAATGATTTGCAATTAATTAATCAAAATAGGATAATTTATTCATAAGTAATTAATTTAATTGGAAATAAATTGAATTAATCTGGATTAAACAATTAAATAAATCCTGCTTATAAATGATTATTGAATGTGTAACGACCCGTAAATTTCGACGATTAAATTTTAGTTAAAAAGGGATTATGTAATAAAAAAAAATTTGTAAAGAAAAATAAAGATATATATAAAAGAGATAGAATTTATGCTGGAATGAACGCTAAATAAAAATCCAATGATTGAGATAGTGTAAGATGTATACCTGTGTGTAAGTTGAATAAATAAAGGAGATTTAAATTTATAACTAATAATGAATTGTAGAAACGGGTATTTAACTTAATGGTTGAAAGTTAGGTGAAATATCAATAAAGAAATAGCGTAAATTGTCGCACTTGAATAAAATGTAAATTAAAGAAATAAAGACAAAATTTAAATTACCTATGTATTAATATATTAAAAAGGACTGTAATTGTATGTGAATTAAGGTGGTAATATAGATGGCAGTTGATGGATAACCAATTTAATGCAAATCCAAATGCAATTGAAACGGCTGTTTGAGTTTTGGAGTGAAAATGGGAATAGTGAATACAACATTATAACCTCTTAATTAAATATGATTGTTTAATTAATACTAAAAGTAATAAAAGTTGGTAATAGTATTAATGAAATAATAATAAGAAGAATTGAAATTGTATAATGGAAAATTTGTTAATAAATGGATGAAAATATTGGATGAACTAATTGATGGAAATAAAATCTAAAAGAATGTTGGATAGAACATAAGTGATTGAAATTTGGTAGTGTGTATTTGGAAATAAAGTTCATCTAAATATTGAGAAATTTTAATGTTGTTATTATGAAAATGTTACCTTAGTAATTATTAAAATAGTAACGGGAAGTGTGAAGGTAAATTTATAAACGTAAAACTTATTTTAAGGAATTAATTGAGTGTAGACTTATGAAATAGATTTAATGACAATAATTATTGTACGTATTTATTCTATTTGTTGGTTAAGTTTTATTTTGATCAATTTCAATTAATGCACTAAATTATTGCAGTTAGTGTGGAATATTGGTAAGAGAATAAATAAGATGTAACCAAGGGAAAAGTCCATTTTATAATATAATAATTAGTGTGATCTTAGGAATAAATTAATTGAGGTTTAAGCTTTTATTTATGTGTAAAGTTAACAAAATTTCAATTAAATTGAAATCCAGTAATTTATGAAAATAAAGATGAGAATTGGGAAATATTACTGTAATGAATCATAAAAGAAATGTTAACTGTGTGGTTGAGTAATAATTGATTTATTTTGAGTTATAATCCAATAAAATCAAATTTATTAGAATTTATTGCAATTAATTGGATTAATTGCAGTAACCTTTGGAAATTGGAACTTAGTAAAAATAATCTGGATTGGATTTCAAATAAATAGGTTAGGGTGAGTAACTGAATTACATACTATGAATAAGTAAACCAGGAAGATTAAATTTAATTAATATAAAATAGTTGATTTATTGCAAATAAAAGATTATGTAAATATTTAGTTAGGTGGAATTAAAGTTAATTACATAATAAGGTATGAATCCACTGCTAATTTTATTTATGGAAATGAAAAGAGTACCAAAAACAAGCTTTGTCGGTATATTTAAGTTTAATGTATAATAATAAGTTAATGGTAATAAAAGAAGTTTAAACATCTAAATATTCTGTTAATAGAGAGTTGAGTTTAAATCTAAGAATATTAAGAAGTAGATTTTTGAATACAACATTTGATCCATCCACTTAAAATGTATAGATAGGATAATCGCTGATTTTTGATTTAAGTAGTGCAAACGGAGATTTATCTATTTATTTGGAATTGGAATTTATAAGTGTATAAATAGGAAATAAGTGAAATTTATTCATAAATGAAGATTTAGATGAAGGTGAGAATGGTAATGCTTTAAATAGTAGAGACGTACACAAATCAATGTAGGTAATTTGAAATAAAATGTTGTCGAAACGATAAAACGTTTCTTGTGAAAAATGGATGACATAACGAAAAAGGGTAATGTATTCACTTGAATATAAATTGAAACTTATTTAAGGTATTAATTACAATGGATAGAGATTTTGAGTAACATTGTAAATGATATGTAAGTAATGCAAATGTATGTCCATAGTAAGGGATTAGGATGAATTAAAAATTTGTAACATAGGAATTACCTGCCTATTTGTTAATAAAAATTTGAATGGTTAGTAAGTGATAATAGAATAAGTGTACATTAGTGGAATTGAGGTAACGTTGGTTTTAATGTTGAGGAAATAAATGGGTATAGTAAAGTTTAAGTGGAATTGTAAGTATGTATAGGGGAATGAATTATTGCAGGGAAATATTTGGTAACCATTGCAATAAATGTAAATTAGTGTGCATTAATATGAAATTTAGTAATAGGTGTGAATAACTTAAATTTCTTCATAGGATGAAGAATGATGGAAATAACGTTTATTTAATATATCGGGATTTAATTGATCATAAAAGGTTGATTGCAAATCAAATGAAAAATGCTTAAATGGGAATTAAGTTATTTATTCATTTGGATTTAAAGCATGATTGAAATTTATTGGAAACTGAATAAAACGTTTTATGTTGATTGAAATTTAAGTTGGAAGTAATTAAGATAAATAAAATATGTATAATATGGAATTCAAATGTACATAGAAATGTGGATTTTAGTATGTAAACGTAAATCTATTGAGAATGGATAGAAATTTAATCTGTAATTATTACAGTAATTTAGAAATTTAGTTGAAATTGGAAATTTATCTATGTATTGGAAATTTATGGAATTGTGAATATATATATGGAAATTTAAATGAAGCATCTAATTATACATGTGTGAATACGCTTAAAATGCAATGTAAGTGTTGAGAAAGAAATAATTTAATCCGTAACGTGTATAATTAATATCCTTTTGGGACCACTTCTGTTTGCACGTTAAAATTCGTGCACACCTATCCTTTTGCGATCTATCTATAAATATGCTGTGATAAACCCTAGCCTCCTTTCTATTGTCAATTGGTTGTACGTTCATTTTTCTTCATCTCTTTCTCTTCCTCAATGGTTACAAAACCTAATCTATCTACAATTCAAATTTTCTAATAAAATTCAAACTCTCCACAAAAATTCCAGAAAATTTTATGATAAAGTTCTCGAGACACGTAATCTGCTGGTACAATTCGTTTTCTGTTTTGGATATTCGTTTGACCAGAAAAAAATTCGACGATGTGCTGTAGCTTTTAGTTGACGTGGCCATTGAAGTTAAGTGGGTTTTGTTTTATTTTATTTTATTTTATTTTTGTTTTCAAATCGTTTAAAATGAATATCTTTTTCATACGTTCTCCGATTCACGCGAAATTTCTTTTGTTAGGATCGTAATTTAGTTCCGGATCTGATGACGCTGGTTTGGACAGATTTGGGGACCGTCGGATTTTTTGAGTTTAAATCGGGTTTAAATTCGATTTAAATTCAAAAGGTGAGTGTTTTAACCCACTCACAACTTCTAAAAGTTTTTATGTTTGTTAAATTCATTTTAGATATGAGTAGAAATTTAGTTATGACTGTTTGGCATGTTTTATTCATCATATATGTTAAATCGCATTTATTTAATATAACTGTTCATTTAATTTTATTACTGCATATAGATTTACAGTTATAGTTATTTATTTGCATATAAACTGTTAGTTTAATAGTGTTAAATTTATTTTTGAATATAACTGCCAGTTATTACAGGTCATATATTCTCGGATATATATTGATATTGATTTAGTATTGGATGATGATTTTGATTTGGATGATGGATGATGATGGATGAATGGATGTTTTATTTTATATCATTTAACTGCAAGTTATCATGCATTTTTCGTTTCATTCGGGATTGTGGTTTGAAATGATATACAACCGCAAAATTTTATTTTTTTTAAATTGCGGATTGAAATGATAAATATCCGTATCACTTGACCATAGGATAGAAAATTATATACAGGCACCGCGGTCTATATATAAAATATTTTAAAGTGATTTCTATGGTTTGGATGGGATACGGTTTATGAAAATTTTAAGTTTTGATATTTTATAAATATTATTCTTCTACATATATACATATGAAGTTAAAATTTTTGAATTTAGGCTGTGTATAAATCTGTTAAATAAAAATGGAAAAAATTTAGAAAATGGAATTTGATAATTTATATTATATGTTTAAGTTTGGAAATTTTAAGGTATGATATTTATAACTGGAGTTTTTCCAAGATAAATTTAAATGAATATTCTAGTATAATTAAATTTAAGGAAATATTAAATTTCTAGAAATTGGAGTTGTATTTATGGATTTTATGTGAATATTCAAGACTAAATAATAGAACAATTGATTTGTTGAAAGAATAAAATTCCAACTTTAGTTTTGAAATATTAATACTCCAAATGGATATATATATATATATATATATATATATAGAAATTGAAATGGTTTTGGAACTTGAAAGTGATATTTAAATTATGGTTTAGACTTTAAATAAGGAAATATATTTGTAAAGCCATGGAAAATATTTTTCTTTAAAAAGTAACCTTAAAATCAAACCATTTATTTTATATACCGTTGAATATCCAAACCATTCAAGTTCTAGAAGTTATGGTTTTAAAACTATGAATTTTCGAAATATTATGCTTTGAAAATATAATTCAAATGTTGGTTTCCAGATATTATAGATTTTAAAGCAGTATGATTTTTGGGAAAGAATTATATTTGGATAAAATGATATCATATTGTTTTAGGTTTTAAAATGATATCGTATTCATAGTTTTGAAATGGAAAATTTTATTCTGGTTTTAAAGTATAAACTATTTTTAAATGACCGCGGTGTTATAATAACGATGGGTTGGCAAAGAGACCGGGATCGGATATGGACATACTCTCTGTCGATACCGAAAACCACTTTGACTAACCGTGTACGCGGTGGAGATTCCAGAATGAAGTAGGTTGGTGGCGACGTTTCCTGTAAGGTAAATACGTGGACCCGACTCCCGTGAGTTGGCATAAGGTGGCTAAAACAGGAGCGATCGACGGGTTAATGAGGTCATTCCTCTGATCGGACACTCCTCTTCGATATTATACTTTGACTTTGGATTGATTCAGTGGCCACTTTTACTTTGATTTTGGGGGAGTTTGTTCGAGGTGGGCGGTAGCTGCGGCTACGCGTTACCATCGGCCCGGAAGCGTAATTGGTATATCTACCCTGGCATTGCCTAGTTGTGCCATGTCACCTACCCTAGCGCGCCTTATACGATTTTGGCTTTGTACCATACCTATGGAGTGCCATCTGACGACGCCCAGTACGGGGGAGATTACGGTACTGTATAGACTATGGGAATATACTCTGTGTTAAGGGCTATATGGGTAACCCCTTAACGCTATTAAAAAGTAAGTTTATTTTACAAATAGACACTATTATAATAGCGCAATATACTACATAGTAAATAGTTTAACGGATCCTTAGGAGATGTAAATCCCGAGCATCTCTTGAGTTACTGCACTCATATTTATTTCTGTTAATTTAACTCACATAAGACCTTTTAGTTCTGACTTGAGTGTTTTGTCTTTTCAATTCGCTCGGGTCTGTCCGGGCGTTTCAGGATTGAAGACTTTAGCTTTGGAGGACGAAGACGAAGAACCCGTATTATTATTATTTATAGTTTTGCACCACACTCATACTGTTCCGCTGCATTGACTTTATTGGTATGTGTAACTCTGATACTTATTGTATAAAGAAGAATCAAGTGTTTTGTAAACCGTTTACGAGCTATATATTTATTTTTGTATTTTATCCTTCCGCTGTGAGATTCTGTTTTGTTTTATTTTCTTCTCTGTTTTCTTATTTACCCCATAACAATCCGCCCTTCTGTATGGTTTGAATTGGCACGTGTGTCGGTTTAAATCGTGCGAAAAGGCGGGACGTTACAGTTGGTATCAGAGCTTTGGTTTAGCGATAAACCTTAGCTTTATGGGGTTTGACTCTTTGTTAATAGGGTAGTAATACCCTATGGGAGTCGCTGAGTGTATATATATATGAGAGAGCGTACTTGTTAGTTTTATAAAAGGTTTTATATTGTGTTAATCTGTTCCGTTTTGTATTTATAAATTCCGGTTAATGCATGGGACACTGTGACATCAATAGGGGTTTCTAAACACTTAATAGGACAGACCGACATAATATTTGTTTTAATATAGGCGAATGAAATAATTTTGCCTAATCTATTTTCTATATATATATAAAATAAAATTTTCAAATTATATCTATAATTGGTTGCTATAGATTGGTTGTTAGGAAATAGAGTAAATAATAATAGAAATAAAATTGAAAAAAATAGATAAATGAATTTGGAAATTTAGAACCGAAGTTCCGGGGGTTTTGAAAATTCTTTCGAATAAATTTTGGAATATAATAATATTATTTATAAGTATTTTCTAATATAAGTATTTCAATATATTTCGGAAGAATTGTTTTAAAGGAAGATTTTGGAAAATAAGTTTGTACTTTCCTCTCTGTCGCTGGAAAATAAATTTCGATGATGAGTGCACGCATCATCGACATTCATTTTCGAGTTTCGAAGAGGAAAGGCCACTGTAGAAATTTGCTGCAAATTTGTTTAAGAGAACTTTATCGTTTGATTATAATTAAAGTTATATAAGTAAAAAGAATATGTGTATCTACTATTTTAAACAATTTGGAATTAAACCCGGTATTTGGTTCTTAAAAATTCCAGTTAATTAATAGTTCAATTTAGTATAGAAAATGTGAACCTTTAATTAAAGAAAATTTAATACCATAGGAAGATAAGAAATGTAAATAAACAATTGTAAACATTAGTAAATGAATTAGTAAACTTCTTTATTTATAAGAATTAATGTTATAGGGTAGCAAATTTAGTGTAATTAAATTTTTACTATTATTAAATATAATAGTAACGTAAACCTTTAAATAAATAAATGAAATTAAAGGTAAGTTGAAATTGAAATTTATAAAACGAATATATTTATTTAACCATTAATTAATTAAAGAAATCGAGAAGAAACTTGTATAAATTTCACTTACATTCTTAAAACATATATAACTTACCATATAATAAAGGTTGCAATGTTAGTAAGGAAATGTAAGAGAAAACTTACAAGTGAAGATTGAGGAAATGAATAATTCAATGAATTTGCTATAATTAAGGAGAATTTAATGTTATTAATTTAAGTTATAATTGAAATTCTATCGAGTAAATATAATAAAAAGGTAAGTATGACAGATAGATGATTTTAAACTCAAGTGATTAAAGTGTGAATAAATAAGATCATGAAATTTTAGTAAATAGTTCATGAAGAAGAAATAAACATTGGAAAAAGATTGAAGCTATTTGTTAACAAATAAGTATAAAGGAATAATTATAAGTAATAAGTAAATTAACGAAACAAACATTAATGAGTAAATGAAATTTAAAGGTTACGTGAATCATAAAAGGAAATCAAACAACTAAGCATGAAATCAATGTATAATAAGTGAATTTGGTCGTTGTTTTTAAATTATTATTGGTTGATTTATGGTTGGTTGGGTAAAGAAATGTGAAATTGTTGGATGAATAAATAATCTATCTTTGTTCCATCTAAGACTGTTGAGTAAAGGATGCACTTGATAGTTATTTTCATTCCATACAAATTTCAAGTTCTGAACCCGAACAACTTCTTGTTTGTTGGATAAATGGTTGCTTTGTCTTGTGTATGTATGCTGTTTGTAAGGTTGATGGTTGTTATTTGATTTGGTTGATTAATGGTGAAATCACTTAAATATTTCACTGTATCTAAATTTGTATATTTTAGCTAAATTAACTAATTTTGTAAATTTAAAATATTGATTTCGAAATTCTTCTTTTCCCTTCTTTTCCTTTTCGGGGACGAAAAGTTTTGAGTGGGGGAGAGTGTAACGACCCGTAAATTTCGACGATTAAATTTTAGTTAAAAAGGGATTATGTAATAAAAAAAATTTGTAAAGAAAAATAAAGATATATATAAAAGAGATAGAATTTATGCTGGAATGAACGCTAAATAAAAATCCAATGATTGAGATAGTGTAAGATGTATACCTGTGTGTAAGTTGAATAAATAAAGGAGATTTAAATTTATAACTAATAATGAATTGTAGAAACGGGTATTTAACTTAATGGTTGAAAGTTAGGTGAAATATCAATAAAGAAATAGCGTAAATTGTCGCACTTGAATAAAATGTAAATTAAAGAAATAAAGACAAAATTTAAATTACCTATGTATTAATATATTAAAAAGGACTGTAATTGTATGTGAATTAAGGTGGTAATATAGATGGCAGTTGATGGATAACCAATTTAATGCAAATCCAAATGCAATTGAAACGGCTGTTTGAGTTTTGGAGTGAAAATGGGAATAGTGAATACAACATTATAACCTCTTAATTAAATATGATTGTTTAATTAATACTAAAAGTAATAAAAGTTGGTAATAGTATTAATGAAATAATAATAAGAAGAATTGAAATTGTATAATGGAAAATTTGTTAATAAATGGATGAAAATATTGGATGAACTAATTGATGGAAATAAAATCTAAAAGAATGTTGGATAGAACATAAGTGATTGAAATTTGGTAGTGTGTATTTGGAAATAAAGTTCATCTAAATATTGAGAAATTTTAATGTTGTTATTATGAAAATGTTACCTTAGTAATTATTAAAATAGTAACGGGAAGTGTGAAGGTAAATTATAAATGTAAAACTTATTTTAAGGAATTAATTGAGTGTAGACTTATGAAATAGATTTAATGACAATAATTATTGTACGTATTTATTCTATTTGTTGGTTAAGTTTTATTTTGATCAATTTCAATTAATGCACTAAATTATTGCAGTTAGTGTGGAATATTGGTAAGAGAATAAATAAGATGTAACCAAGGGAAAGGTCCATTTTATAATATAATAATTAGTGTGATCTTAGGAATAAATTAATTGAGGTTTAAGCTTTTATTTATGTGTAAAGTTAACAAAATTTCAATTAAATTGAAATCCAGTAATTTATGAAAATAAAGATGAGAATTGGGAAATATTACTGTAATGAATCATAAAAGAAATGTTAACTGTGTGGTTGAGTAATAATTGATTTATTTTGAGTTATAATCCAATAAAATCAAATTTATTAGAATTTATTGCAATTAATTGGATTAATTGCAGTAACCTTTGGAAATTGGAACTTAGTAAAAATAATCTGGATTGGATTTCAAATAAATAGGTTAGGTTGAGTAACTGAATTACATACTATGAATAAGTAAACCAGGAAGATTAAATTTAATTAATATAAAATAGTTGATTTATTGCAAATAAAAGATTATGTAAATATTTAGTTAGGTGGAATTAAAGTTAATTACATAATAAGGTATGAATCCACTGCTAATTTTATTTATGGAAATGAAAAGAGTACCAAAAACAAGCTTTGTCGGTATATTTAAGTTTAATGTATAATAATAAGTTAATGGTAATAAAAGAAGTTTAAACATCTAAATATTCTGTTAATAGAGAGTTGAGTTTAAATCTAAGAATATTAAGAAGTAGATTTTTGAATACAACATTTGATCCATCCACTTAAAATGTATAGATAGGATAATCGCTGATTTTTGATTTAAGTAGTGCAAACGGAGATTTATCTATTTATTTGGAATTGGAATTTATAAGTGTATAAATAGGAAATTAGTGAAATTTATTCATAAATGAAGATTTAGATGAAGGTGAGAATGGTAATGCTTTAAATAGTAGAGACGTACACAAATCAATGTAGGTAATTTGAAATAAAATGTTGTCGAAACGATAAAACGTTTCTTGTGAAAAATGGATGACATAACGAAAAAGGGTAATGTATTCACTTGAATATAAATTGAAACTTATTTAAGGTATTAATTACAATGGATAGAGATTTTGAGTAACATTGTAAATGATATGTAAGTAATGCAAATGTATGTCAATAGTAAGGGATTAGGATGAATTAAAAATTTGTAACATAGGAATTACCTGCCTATTTGTTAATAAAAATTTGAATGGTTAGTAAGTGATAATAGAATAAGTGTACATTAGTGGAATTGAGGTAACGTTGGTTTTAATGTTGAGGAAATAAATGGGTATAGTAAAGTTTAAGTGGAATTGTAAGTATGTATAGGGGAATGAATTATTGCAGGGAAATATTTGGTAACCATTGCAATAAATGTAAATTAGTGTGCATTAATATGAAATTTAGTAATAGGTGTGAATAACTTAAATTTCTTCATAGGATGAAGAATGATGGAAATAACGTTTATTTAATATATCGGGATTTAATTGATCATAAAAGGTTGATTGCAAATCAAATGAAAAATGCTTAAATGGGAATTAAGTTATTTATTCATTTGGATTTAAAGCATGATTGAAATTTATTGGAAACTGAATAAAACGTTTTATGTTGATTGAAATTTAAGTTGGAAGTAATTAAGATAAATAAAATATGTATAATATGGAATTCAAATGTACATAGAAATGTGGATTTTAGTATGTAAACGTAAATCTATTGAGAATGGATAGAAATTTAATCTGTAATTATTACAGTAATTTAGAAATTTAGTTGAAATTGGAAATTTATCTATGTATTGGAAATTTATGGAATTGTGAATATATATATGGAAATTTAAATGAAGCATCTAATTATACATGTGTGAATACGCTTAAAATGCAATGTAAATGTTGAGAAAGAAATAATTTAATCCGTAACGTGTATAATTAATATCCTTTTGGGACCACTTCTGTTTGCACGTTAAAATTCGTGCACACCTATCCTTTTGCGATCTATCTATAAATATGCTGTGATAAACCCTAGCCTCCTTTCTATTGTCAATTGGTTGTACGTTCATTTTTCTTCATCTCTTTCTCTTCCTCAATGGTTACAAAACCTAATCTATCTACAATTCAAATTATCTAATAAAATTCAAACTCTCTACAAAAATTCCAGAAAATTTTATGATAAAGTTCTCGAGACACGTAATCTGCTGGTACAATTCGTTTTCTGTTTTGGATATTCGTTTGACCAGAAAAAAATTCGACGATGTGCTGTAGCTTTTAGCTGACGTGGCCATTGAAGTTAAGTGGGTTTTGTTTTATTTTATTTTATTTTATTTTTGTTTTCAAATCGTTTAAAATGAATATCTTTTTCATACGTTCTCCGATTCACGCGAAATTTCTTTTGTTAGGATCGTAATTTAGTTCCGGATCTGATGACGCTGGTTTGGACAGATTTGGGGACCGTCGGATTTTTTGAGTTTAAATCGGGTTTAAATTCGATTTAAATTCAAAAGGTGAGTGTTTTAACCCACTCACAACTTCTAAAAGTTTTTATGTTTGTTAAATTCATTTTAGATATGAGTAGAAATTTAGTTATGACTGTTTGGCATGTTTTATTCATCATATATGTTAAATCGCATTTATTTAATATAACTGTTCATTTAATTTTATTACTGCATATAGATTTACAGTTATAGTTATTTATTTGCATATAAACTGTTAGTTTAATAGTGTTAAATTTATTTTTGAATATAACTGCCAGTTATTACAGGTCATATATTCTCGGATATATATTGATATTGATTTAGTATTGGATGATGATTTTGATTTGGATGATGGATGATGATGGATGAATGGATGTTTTATTTTATATCATTTAACTGCAAGTTATCATGCATTTTTCGTTTCATTCGGGATTGTGGTTTGAAATGATATACAACCGCAAAATTTTATTTTTTTTAAATTGCGGATTGAAATGATAAATATCCGTATCACTTGACCATAGGATAGAAAATTATATACAGGCACCGCGGTCTATATATAAAATATTTTAAAGTGATTTCTATGGTTTGGATGGGATACGGTTTATGAAAATTTTAAGTTTTGATATTTTATAAATATTATTCTTCTACATATATACATATGAAGTTAAAATTTTTGAATTTAGGCTGTGTATAAATCTGTTAAATAAAAATGGAAAAAATTTAGAAAATGGAATTTGATAATTTATATTATATGTTTAAGTTTGGAAATTTTAAGGTATGATATTTATAACTGGAGTTTTTCCAAGATAAATTTAAATGAATATTCTAGTATAATTAAATTTAAGAAAATATTAAATTTCTAGAAATTGGAGTTGTATTTATGGATTTTATGTGAATATTCAAGACTAAATAATAGAACAATTGATTTGTTGAAAGAATAAAATTCCAACTTTAGTTTTGAAATATTAATACTCCAAATGGATATATATATATATATATATATATAGAAATTGAAATGGTTTTGGAACTTGAAAGTGATATTTAAATTATGGTTTAGACTTTAAATAAGGAAATATATTTGTAAAGCCATGGAAAATATTTTTCTTTAAAAAGTAACCTTAAAATCAAACCATTTATTTTATATACCGTTGAATATCCAAACCATTCAAGTTCTAGAAGTTATGGTTTTAAAACTATGAATTTTCGAAATATTATGCTTTGAAAATATAATTCAAATGTTGGTTTCCAGATATTATAGATTTTAAAGCAGTATGATTTTTGGGAAAGAATTATATTTGGATAAAATGATATCATATTGTTTTAGGTTTTAAAATGATATCGTATTCATAGTTCTGAAATGGAAAATTTTATTCTGGTTTTAAAGTATAAACTATTTTTAAATGACCGCGGTGTTATAATAACGATGGGTTGGCAAAGAGACCGGGATCGGATATGGACATACTCTCTGTCGATACCGAAAACCACTTTGACTAACCGTGTACGCGGTGGAGATTCCAGAATGAAGTAGGTTGGTGACGACGTTTCCTGTAAGGTAAATACGTGGACCCGACTCCCGTGAGTTGGCATAAGGTGGCTAAAACAGGAGCGATCGACGGGTTAATGAGGTCATTCCTCTGATCGGACACTCCTCTTCGATATTATACTTTGACTTTGGATTGATTCAGTGGCCACTTTTACTTTGATTTTGGGGGAGTTTGTTCGAGGTGGGCGGTAGCTGCGGCTACGCGTTACCATCGGCCCGGAAGCGTAATTGGTATATCTACCCTGGCATTGCCTAGTTGTGCCTCACCTACCCTAGCGCGCCTTATACGATTTTGGCTTTGTACCATACCTATGGAGTGCCATCTGACGACGCCCAGTACGGGGGAGATTACGGTACTGTATAGACTATGGGAATATACTCTGTGTTAAGGGCTATATGGGTAACCCCTTAACGCTATTAAAAAGTAAGTTTATTTTACAAATAGACACTATTATAATAGCGCAATATACTACATAGTAAATAGTTTAACGGATCCTTAGGAGATGTAAATCCCGAGCATCTCTTGAGTTACTGCACTCATATTTATTTCTGTTAATTTAACTCACATAAGACCTTTTAGTTCTGACTTGAGTGTTTTTTCTTTTCAATTCGCTCGGGTCAGTCCGGGCGTTTCAGGATTGAAGACTTTAGCTTTGGAGGACGAAGACGAAGAACCCGTATTATTATTATTTATAGTTTTGCACCACACTCATATTGTTCCGCTGCATTGACTTTATTGGTATGTGTAACTCTGATACTTATTGTATAAAGAAGAATCAAGTGTTTTGTAAACCGTTTACGAGCTATATATTTATTATTGTATTTTATCCTTCCGCTGTGAGATTCTGTTTTGTTTTATTTTCTTCTCTGTTTTCTTATTTACCCCATAACAATCCGCCCTTCTGTATGGTTTGAATTGGCACGTGTGTCGGTTTAAATCGTGCGAAAAGGCGGGACGTTACAGTTGGTATCAGAGCTTTGGTTTAGCGATAAACCTTAGCTTTATGGGGTTTGACTCTTTGTTAATAGGGTAGTAATACCCTATGGGAGTCGCTGAGTGTATATATATATGAGAGAGCGTACTTGTTAGTTTTATAAAAGGTTTTATATTGTGTTAATCTGTTCCGTTTTGTATTTATAAATTCCGGTTAATGCATGGGACACTGTGACATCAATAGGGGTTTCTAAACACTTAATAGGACAGACCGACATAATATTTGTTTTAATATAGGCGAATGAAATAATTTTGCCTAATCTATTTTCTATATATATATAAAATAAAATTTTCAAATTATATCTATAATTGGTTGCTATAGATTGGTTGTTAGGAAATAGAGTAAATAATAATAGAAATAAAATTGAAAAAAATAGATAAATGAATTTGGAAATTTAGAACCGAAGTTCCGGGGGTTTTGAAAATTCTTTCGAATAAATTTTGGAATATAATAATATTATTTATAAGTATTTTCTAATATAAGTATTTCAATATATTTCGGAAGAATTGTTTTAAAGGAAGATTTTGGAAAATAAGTTTGTACTTTCCTCTCTGTCGCTGGAAAATAAATTTCGATGATGAGTGCACGCATCATCGACATTCATTTTCGAGTTTCGAAGAGGAAAGGCCACTGTAGAAATTTGCTGCAAATTTGTTTAAGAGAACTTTATCGTTTGATTATAATTAAAGTTATATAAGTAAAAAGAATATGTGTATCTACTATTTTAAACAATTTGGAATTAAACCCGGTATTTGGTTCTTAAAAATTCCAGTTAATTAATAGTTCAATTTAGTATAGAAAATGTGAACCTTTAATTAAAGAAAATTTAATACCATAGGAAGATAAGAAATGTAAATAAACAATTGTAAACATTAGTAAATGAATTAGTAAACTTCTTTATTTATAAGAATTAATGTTATAGGGTAGCAAATTTAGTGTAATTAAATTTTTACTATTATTAAATATAATAGTAACGTAAACCTTTAAATAAATAAATGAAATTAAAGGTAAGTTGAAATTGAAATTTATAAAACGAATATATTTATTTAACCATTAATTAATTAAAGAAATCGAGAAGAAACTTGTATAAATTTCACTTACATTCTTAAAACATATATAACTTACCATATAATAAAGGTTGCAATGTTAGTAAGGAAATGTAAGAGAAAACTTACAAGTGAAGATTGAGGAAATGAATAATTCAATGAATTTGCTATAATTAAGGAGAATTTAATGTTATTAATTTAAGTTATAATTGAAATTCTATCGAGTAAATATAATAAAAAGGTAAGTATGACAGATAGATGATTTTAAACTCAAGTGATTAAAGTGTGAATAAATAAGATCATGAAATTTTAGTAAATAGTTCATGAAGAAGAAATAAACATTGGAAAAAGATTGAAGCTATTTGTTAACAAATAAGTATAAAGGAATAATTATAAGTAATAAGTAAATTAATGAAACAAACATTAATGAGTAAATGAAATTTAAAGGTTACGTGAATCATAAAAGGAAATCAAACAACTAAGCATGAAATCAATGTATAATAAGTGAATTTGGTCGTTGTTTTTAAATTATTATTGGTTGATTTATGGTTGGTTGGGTAAAGAAATGTGAAATTGTTGGATGAATAAATAATCTATCTTTGTTCCATCTAAGACTGTTGAGTAAAGGATGCACTTGATAGTTATTTTCATTCCATACAAATTTCAAGTTCTGAACCCGAACAACTTCTTGTTTGTTGGATAAATGGTTGCTTTGTCTTGTGTATGTATGCTGTTTGTAAGGTTGATGGTTGTTATTTGATTTGGTTGATTAATGGTGAAATCACTTAAATATTTCACTGTATCTAAATTTGTATATTTTAGCTAAATTAACTAATTTTGTAAATTTAAAATATTGATTTCGAAATTCTTCTTTTCCCTTCTTTTCCTTTTCGGGGACGAAAAGTTTTGAGTGGGGGAGAGTGTAACGACCCGTAAATTTCGACGATTAAATTTTAGTTAAAAAGGGATTATGTAATAAAAAAAATTTGTAAAGAAAAATAAAGATATATATAAAAGAGATAGAATTTATGCTGGAATGAACGCTAAATAAAAATCCAATGATTGAGATAGTGTAAGATGTATACCTGTGTGTAAGTTGAATAAATAAAGGAGATTTAAATTTATAACTAATAATGAATTGTAGAAACGGGTATTTAACTTAATGGTTGAAAGTTAGGTGAAATATCAATAAAGAAATAGCGTAAATTGTCGCACTTGAATAAAATGTAAATTAAAGAAATAAAGACAAAATTTAAATTACCTATGTATTAATATATTAAAAAGGACTGTAATTGTATGTGAATTAAGGTGGTAATATAGATGGCAGTTGATGGATAACCAATTTAATGCAAATCCAAATGCAATTGAAACGGCTGTTTGAGTTTTGGAGTGAAAATGGGAATAGTGAATACAACATTATAACCTCTTAATTAAATATGATTGTTTAATTAATACTAAAAGTAATAAAAGTTGGTAATAGTATTAATGAAATAATAATAAGAAGAATTGAAATTGTATAATGGAAAATTTGTTAATAAATGGATGAAAATATTGGATGAACTAATTGATGGAAATAAAATCTAAAAGAATGTTGGATAGAACATAAGTGATTGAAATTTGGTAGTGTGTATTTGGAAATAAAGTTCATCTAAATATTGAGAAATTTTAATGTTGTTATTATGAAAATGTTACCTTAGTAATTATTAAAATAGTAACGGGAAGTGTGAAGGTAAATTATAAATGTAAAACTTATTTTAAGGAATTAATTGAGTGTAGACTTATGAAATAGATTTAATGACAATAATTATTGTACGTATTTATTCTATTTGTTGGTTAAGTTTTATTTTGATCAATTTCAATTAATGCACTAAATTATTGCAGTTAGTGTGGAATATTGGTAAGAGAATAAATAAGATGTAACCAAGGGAAAGGTCCATTTTATAATATAATAATTAGTGTGATCTTAGGAATAAATTAATTGAGGTTTAAGCTTTTATTTATGTGTAAAGTTAACAAAATTTCAATTAAATTGAAATCCAGTAATTTATGAAAATAAAGATGAGAATTGGGAAATATTACTGTAATGAATCATAAAAGAAATGTTAACTGTGTGGTTGAGTAATAATTGATTTATTTTGAGTTATAATCCAATAAAATCAAATTTATCAGAAATTATTGCAATTAATTGGATTAATTGCAGTAACCTTTGGAAATTGGAACTTAGTAAAAATAATCTGGATTGGATTTCAAATAAATAGGTTAGGTTGAGTAACTGAATTACATACTATGAATAAGTAAACCAGGAAGATTAAATTTAATTAATATAAAATAGTTGATTTATTGCAAATAAAAGATTATGTAAATATTTAGTTAGGTGGAATTAAAGTTAATTACATAATAAGGTATGAATCCACTGCTAATTTTATTTATGGAAATGAAAAGAGTACCAAAAACAAGCTTTGTCGGTATATTTAAGTTTAATGTATAATAATAAGTTAATGGTAATAAAAGAAGTTTAAACATCTAAATATTCTGTTAATAGAGAGTTGAGTTTAAATCTAAGAATATTAAGAAGTAGATTTTTGAATACAACATTTGATCCATCCACTTAAAATGTATAGATAGGATAATCGCTGATTTTTGATTTAAGTAGTGCAAACGGAGATTTATCTATTTATTTGGAATTGGAATTTATAAGTGTATAAATAGGAAATAAGTGAAATTTATTCATAAATGAAGATTTAGATGAAGGTGAGAATGGTAATGCTTTAAATAGTAGAGACGTACACAAATCAATGTAGGTAATTTGAAATAAAATGTTGTCGAAACGATAAAACGTTTCTTGTGAAAAATGGATGACATAACGAAAAAGGGTAATGTATTCACTTGAATATAAATTGAAACTTATTTAAGGTATTAATTACAATGGATAGAGATTTTGAGTAACATTGTAAATGATATGTAAGTAATGCAAATGTATGTCAATAGTAAGGGATTAGGATGAATTAAAAATTTGTAACATAGGAATTACCTGCCTATTTGTTAATAAAAATTTGAATGGTTAGTAAGTGATAATAGAATAAGTGTACATTAGTGGAATTGAGGTAACGTTGGTTTTAATGTTGAGGAAATAAATGGGTATAGTAAAGTTTAAGTGGAATTGTAAGTATGTATAGGGGAATGAATTATTGCAGGGAAATATTTGGTAACCATTGCAATAAATGTAAATTAGTGTGCATTAATATGAAATTTAGTAATAGGTGTGAATAACTTAAATTTCTTCATAGGATAAAGAATGATGGAAATAACGTTTATTTAATATATCGGGATTTAATTGATCATAAAAGGTTGATTGCAAATCAAATGAAAAATGCTTAAATGGGAATTAAGTTATTTATTCATTTGGATTTAATGCATGATTGAAATTTATTGGAAACTGAATAAAACGTTTTATGTTGATTGAAATTTAAGTTGGAAGTAATTAAGATAAATAAAATATGTATAATATGGAATTCAAATGTACATAGAAATGTGGATTTTAGTATGTAAACGTAAATCTATTGAGAATGGATAGAAATTTAATCTGTAATTATTACAGTAATTTAGAAATTTAGTTGAAATTGGAAATTTATCTATGTATTGGAAATTTATAGAATTGTGAATATATATATGGAAATTTAAATGAAGCATCTAATTATACATGTGTGAATACGCTTAAAATGCAATGTAAATGTTGAGAAAGAAATAATTTAATCCGTAACGTGTATAATTAATATCCTTTTGGGACCACTTCTGTTTGCACGTTAAAATTCGTGCACACCTATCCTTTTGCGATCTATCTATAAATATGCTGTGATAAACCCTAGCCTCCTTTCTATTGTCAATTGGTTGTACGTTCATTTTTCTTCATCTCTTTCTCTTCCTCAATGGTTACAAAACCTAATCTATCTACAATTCAAATTTTCTAATAAAATTCAAACTCTCCACAAAAATTCCAGAAAATTTTATGATAAAGTTCTCGAGACACGTAATCTGCTGGTACAATTCGTTTTCTGTTTTGGATATTCGTTTGACCAGAAAAAAATTCGACGATGTGCTGTAGCTTTTAGCTGACGTGGCCATTGAAGTTAAGTGGGTTTTGTTTTATTTTATTTTATTTTATTTTTGTTTTCAAATCGTTTAAAATGAATATCTTTTTCATACGTTCTCCGATTCACACGAAATTTCTTTTGTTAGGATCGTAATTTAGTTCCGGATCTGATGACGCTGGTTTGGACAGATTTGGGGACCGTCGGATTTTTTGAGTTTAAATCGGGTTTAAATTCGATTTAAATTCAAAAGGTGAGTGTTTTAACCCACTCACAACTTCTAAAAGTTTTTATGTTTGTTAAATTCATTTTAGATATGAGTAGAAATTTAGTTATGACTGTTTGGCATGTTTTATTCATCATATATGTTAAATCGCATTTATTTAATATAACTGTTCATTTAATTTTATTACTGCATATAGATTTACAGTTATAGTTATTTATTTGCATATAAACTGTTAGTTTAATAGTGTTAAATTTATTTTTGAATATAACTGCCAGTTATTACAGGTCATATATTCTCGGATATATATTGATATTGATTTAGTATTGGATGATGATTTTGATTTGGATGATGGATGATGATGGATGAATGGATGTTTTATTTTATATCATTTAACTGCAAGTTATCATGCATTTTTCGTTTCATTCGGGATTGTGGTTTGAAATGATATACAACCGCAAAATTTTATTTTTTTTAAATTGCGGATTGAAATGATAAATATCCGTATCACTTGACCATAGGATAGAAAATTATATACAGGCACCGCGGTCTATATATAAAATATTTTAAAGTGATTTCTATGGTTTGGATGGGATACGGTTTATGAAAATTTTAAGTTTTGATATTTTATAAATATTATTCTTCTACATATATACATATGAAGTTAAAATTTTTGAATTTAGGCTGTGTATAAATCTGTTAAATAAAAATGGAAAAAATTTAGAAAATGGAATTTGATAATTTATATTATATGTTTAAGTTTGGAAATTTTAAGGTATGATATTTATAACTGGAGTTTTTCCAAGATAAATTTAAATGAATATTCTAGTATAATTAAATTTAAGGAAATATTAAATTTCTAGAAATTGGAGTTGTATTTATGGATTTTATGTGAATATTCAAGACTAAATAATAGAACAATTGATTTGTTGAAAGAATAAAATTCCAACTTTAGTTTTGAAATATTAATACTCCAAATGGATATATATATATATATATATATATATATAGAAATTGAAATGGTTTTGGAACTTGAAAGTGATATTTAAATTATGGTTTAGACTTTAAATAAGGAAATATATTTGTAAAGCCATGGAAAATATTTTTCTTTAAAAAGTAACCTTAAAATCAAACCATTTATTTTATATACCGTTGAATATCCAAACCATTCAAGTTCTAGAAGTTATGGTTTTAAAACTATGAATTTTCGAAATATTATGCTTTGAAAATATAATTCAAATGTTGGTTTCCAGATATTATAGATTTTAAAGCAGTATGATTTTTGGGAAAGAATTATATTTGGATAAAATGATATCATATTGTTTTAGGTTTTAAAATGATATCGTATTCATAGTTTTGAAATGGAAAATTTTATTCTGGTTTTAAAGTATAAACTATTTTTAAATGACCGCGGTGTTATAATAATGATGGGTTGGCAAAGAGACCGGGATCGGATATGGACATACTCTCTGTCGATACCGAAAACCACTTTGACTAACCGTGTACGCGGTGGAGATTCCAGAATGAAGTAGGTTGGTGGCGATGTTTCCTGTAAGGTAAATACGTGGACCCGACTCCCGTGAGTTGGCATAAGGTGGCTAAAACAGGAGCGATCGACGGGTTAATGAGGTCATTCCTCTGATCGGACACTCCTCTTCGATATTATACTTTGACTTTGGATTGATTCAGTGGCCACTTTTACTTTGATTTTGGGGGAGTTTGTTCGAGGTGGGCGGTAGCTGCGGCTACGCGTTACCATCGGCCCGGAAGCGTAATTGGTATATCTACCCTGGCATTGCCTAGTTGTGCCGTGTCACCTACCCTAGCGCGCCTTATACGATTTTGGCTTTGTACCATACCTATGGAGTGCCCTCTGACGATGCCCAGTACGGGGGAGATTACGGTACTGTATAGACTATGGGAATATACTCTGTGTTAAGGGCTATATGGGTAACCCCTTAACGCTATTAAAAAGTAAGTTTATTTTACAAATAGACACTATTATAATAGCGCAATATACTACATAGTAAATAGTTTAACGGATCCTTAGGAGATGTAAATCCCGAGCATCTCTTGAGTTACTGCACTCATATTTATTTCTGTTAATTTAACTCACATAAGATCTTTTAGTTCTGACTCGAGTGTTTTGTCTTTTCAATTCGCTCGGGTCAGTCCGGGCGTTTCAGGATTGAAGACTTCAGCTTTGGAGGACGAAGACGAAGAACCCGTATTATTATTATTTATAGTTTTGCACCACACTCATACTGTTCCGCTGCATTGATTTTATTGGTATGTGTAACTCTGATACTTATTGTATAAAGAAGAATCAAGTGTTTTGTAAACCATTTACGAACTATATATTTATTATTGTATTTTATCCTTCCGCTGTGAGATTCTGTTTTGTTTTATTTTCTTCTCTGTTTTCTTATTTACCCCATAACAATCCGCCCTTCTGTATGGTTTGAATTGGCACGTGTGTCGGTTTAAATCGTGCGAAAAGGCAGGACGTTACAGAATGCTTGACCTTACTTATGAATGATTGTATTGTATGAGACGCCTTGAATTGATTGTCCTATCTGATCTATGATATCTTGTTCTGTGGATTGAGCTGTGTATAATTTATTCATTTATTTACATTTGTATATTATCTGTGAATCTGTGAATGGACGATAAGCGTTATAGTTTATATCGCTTATCAACTATATTTGTATGTTTTGATCTATGATGATTGAATAATGTTGTACTATTGTGTTGAACTCCTGGACCACACTTACACACACACAAATATGGATTTCACGAGGAAATCGATTAAGTCATAGATTTTTGAAACGATTTTAAATAGACAATTTGAATTCAAATGTTTTGGGGATGGAATCGGGTTAAATGTGAAAAGATTTTGAAATGGAATTTCAAAGTGAAATTTATTTGGAATAACTTGATTAAGTTTTGGAATTTAAATAATTTGATTGAAATTTGAATTCAAAATTTGGAATTGAATCCTATGATTTGAAACTAAGGATTAAAGATGTTGTACTAGATATATATGGGTTAAACTATTTTAAATGTATTGATTTGGAAATTTGAATTTAATTCATGGGCTTTAACTAGTGCAAATATAATTGGATTTTTCTGAAATGCAAACTATTTGTTTTCAAATAATAAAAGCTTTCACATAAGTAATGAACTTTCGATTTGCGTTAAAGGGATTTCAAGTTAAAATGAAAAATGATTTTCCAAGTTATGAAAATGGTTTGAAGGCTATAAGTTAAATTCTTAACTTGAAGATTGGATGAGTTAACCCTGATTGGAATGGAAATTGTTTTGAAATCTATGAATGGATCTTTGTGAAACTGGGAGAACTTAGTGAAATGAATCTTTTTGTTTAAAATGATTGGAAATGGTAATTTGTGTAAACCATTTGAAAGAAAAGTTTCGGGTAATAAGTTGTGACTTAACTGAGACCCAATATCCATATGTTTCTTATAAATATTGCGCTCACTATTCGGTTTAGCCGGGAGAGGACCTTTGTGTCATATAGCCCATTCTGAATATGTGATACGACGTTATGGATAGCATTTGAAGACGGGTGGTGAAGACCGGGTATTTGCGAGAACGATAGGATAACCTATCGATTGTCTCTGCACTGAGTTGCTCCGGTATAGAGATTCCCTAAGTGTTGAGAAGTCCGATCGTGATTGTGAATACCCGGATTGCAAGGACTTCTTTGGAAGTTCCTTCAGTTTTGTTCGAACCCAAAACAGACTTGTATGGATTGTATGTCTGACATTACATTTGAGATATAAAGCAGATTTCTTTCAAATACATTTCTGTTGGTGGCGGAGAATTTATTCTCTTAGCCTAACACCCTTCTCTGAGACATACAAGCTCAGAGGTTATGTAGTTGAAGGTTATCATAAATATATTCCCAACTTGGTAATGTGGCATGCAGAGTGCTACTGATCATTTGCTGATCAAAGCGTGGCTTTGATGAAAAGCGTAGCTTTGTGGATGAGACTTCGTCGAACCTCACAACCCGGTAATGGCCAAAACAGGAAGAATGCAACAAGGTTATTTGGGGATAGCGCCTCCTGAGGGTATGATCATTTCCTTCTGAATAGAGGTGGTATCATGGTATGGATCCCAGATATTTGACCTATATGGTTACTGCAAATTTATTACTTTGTGGTTGTTGGTTGTCGAGATCCCCAAAAAAGGTCGATTACGACCGGGGGATGACATACTCGTGTAAGTAGTTACCTAGTTCAGAGGTAACCCGGCCTGGTGTTGGCAGAGATCCGGTTAGGTTCTCGGGACGTCCCTCTAGTGGCATACCCATGTGGCTCAGGAAGTTCCTTAGCCTGACCATTTGTTTGAAATCCAAAGAAACAATACGAACCCATTACGGTTTTAGTTGTATAACCTGCCATTTACTTATGGTGGCGCCCCACTGTTTAGATGGTAGCTATAGTAGGCATACAATAATGGTTGTATGCTGGCTAAGATTAATATTATACTTTCAAAATGCTTTCTACACTATGCACTAGTTATAATATCAAAGAATTTTTCTCGTATCAAGCATGTTTGACTATCATAAGGAGAAATCTTCTCCAAGTCTGCGTTTGCATTGTGTGTGTAGCGGGAGGCCTTATGTTAGTTTCATTTTCTAAAAGCATTGCGGATTGACTTTAAAATTCTCTTGCTATTCGTTTTTAAAGATAAACTATTTTTGTTACTCACACCAGTCCCACGATTGACTTGGAGTTTATTGTTCCTTTCCTAAACTCTGGGTGCCCACTATTTTCCACACGGGCAGTCTAGAGTTGGGTCTTTCAGATAGTCAGGTTTAGTAGATTATCTGGAGCTAGTTCAGTCTTTGGATATGGTCTGCGCTTGCTTTTCTTAGTGAAATGTGAAGTTGGTTCGAGCTATTTCTGGATTGGTTCGAGATGGAGTTTCAGTTTTGGAGTTCTTCCTTGAAGACTATCTTCGAGTTATTTGTTCCGCTGCTGGTGTTATCTATTTTTCTTTTCCGCTGCTATTTCTTGTAACTTATCTCTGATGTATATTGATATTCATTGTATATTGATTTATTGTATCAATGCTATATATCAATGTATTATTCATTCTTCCGCTGTGTTGTTTACTTAATTGTGTTATAAGCTCCGGCGACTCGGATTGAACGGTCGAATCTGCGACATTCGAGTACAATGTGAAGTATGGATGTCAATTTTCGAACGCGAAAATCTCGAATCGTCACAGTATTATATGTAAGAGCTCGTATTTATTAGTGACATAAAATGTTTTATATTGTGTTGGTTTATCTATTGAGTGGCTTAAGAATTCTGATCGAGACATAGGATGCCACTTTGTCGATAGGGGTTCAGTAACGACCCAGAATTTTGGTTATTTGAAGTTGAAAATATTTAAATGATTTTAAAAATTTAAAAGTTCATTTGTAACCTTTGTTTCAGATATAACGATTTATGGGACAATTTAATTATTGAATTAATAATTGAAAATTTGTTAAAAATATTGAATCTTGAGTTTTGGAGCTTGATAAAAATGATTTAAAGGCCTATAAAATTTCTATGAATAATTGAATTAAATTTAAAAGCGATTTACTCGATTTTAAAAATAAGTTGCTTGAATTAACGAATAAAAATAGCCTTCTCGGGCACGATCTCGGATTTCGACGAAACCAGTTCAATTGGATCCGTAATAATGTATTATTATCAGATTTTAAATTTCATAGCGTTTAGAATTATTGTTAAGACGTATGAGATAGAAACGCATTGAAATTAATATTGAAAATTCAATAGAATAGTTGGGTTCAAAAAGCTATCTTCTCCATACGGTCGAATTGGGACTCGAAACCTTTTCCATTGCATTCAAAATAGGGGTATAACGTTGTGAACGCTTAGGGGCACGCCTCAATAGGGGTTCGAAAATTTGAGTTGCGTAAATCGAGATTTTGAAAATTTATTAATTTATTAATTTACTAGTCAACTACTGTTCCTTTCCATACAGGCCACTTTCTTATCATTCCATCCCATCCCATTCTTTTTCACGCATGCTTTCCCTCTCCTATCAGTTCAAAACTAAATCAAGGAATGAAAGAAATAAGAAAAAGAAAAGAAAAAAAACTATCTTTTAAATTCCAGCTTCCGCGTTTTCCTTTACCAGTCCTCTGAATTTTCGTTTTCCTCTCTAGTGAAAAAAAGAAACCGTAACTTTTAAAATTTAAAAATCAAAATCAAGTCTTTCGAACAAAACTCAATCGTGGTATTTTCCATCGCCTGTTCAAACTCGAGTGTCCTCTATTAGGAGCCACGATAGTTCATACGACAGAAGGAGGAGACAACATCATGACTTGAAGTCGAAATACCGGAAGGGGTTCTCGAGACAAGGGGAGTGGCGGCACCACGTGAGGGAAAGGGTCGAAGATCGTTGCTGCGGAGTAGCACGGTCGCCGTGGTTAGGCACGTAGTTTTAGGGTGGGGGATTGATTGTGGCAGGGAGACGTGGTCGAAGGAGGCATGGATTCGCCAATGAGGGTGGCTGCAATTCGCGTTCGGGAAGGAGGCAGTGGTCCATCGTACATTGGCATAGGACCTGCAAGCCTGGAGGTAGCTTTCGCATTTGAGGAAGTTATTGTTGAGCCGGCTTCATTTTGGGTAAGTTCAGGATTTTTCTATTAAAATGTAGTGTGTTAATCTTATATAAACATCAAAAAGCTTATAATATACATTTCTTATTGATTTTAGGTCCTAATTGAACTCAGTTGGTCTTGTTACGTTCGTAATGATGGAATCTGCATTATGGAATGGGTTAGCCTTAGATCAGAGCTTATTGAATGTACGCTGAGATCGAATGATGTTCAATTCCATTTGGAATGTTTAACGATTTGGAAATCAAAGTAAGTTAAATAACTCAATTTTGGATTTCTAGTTTAATTTTAAATAGTTAAAATTAATTATTAGATGTCTAATTGAATATGATAATTATTATTAGTTTGGATGTTATTATATATATAGTAGTTGGATCGATATTCCCGCATATTTTAATAGATGAGACCCTATGCACCCCGCATAATAGAGAATGACCCTATATACTGCAATATCCCGCCTTGAAGTGGGATTGGTATTTTTATGTGCTGATAATATCTATGGATGCAGGAAAAACAGGTTGGAGGGATCCAACCAGATTCCTTAAAAATGTTGAATTTAATTTCATATATGGTGATATACGATTTGTTTGAATAATCCGTGATAGATTATAGTGTAACTTGAATTTATTAGATGCTATGGTAATACTGGCCTAGATTTTGATATTTTAAAATAACATAAATATATATTTCGAATTTAAAGAAACTAAAAAGGGATTTTAGAAGTGAAAATATTTATATCGAATTTGGATTGGTTAAAAAAGAAGTTGAGTTGGAAAAATAAAGGCTTTGATTTTAAATCGTACTTAACTATTTCGTGATATTGAAAATAGAGATTTTGGATATATATATAGAGGGTTTTAAATAATAAAATTCCTTAATGATACTAGTTTTAAATATAAAAGGTTTTAAAAATCAAGACTTAAAATAGATTGGGAGAATAGAAGGGAATTTTGGAAATGAATATAAAATCGGTTATACTAGATCTTAGATAAGATTTCTAAATTAGGGAATAGAGGTAGAATCGAGATTTGGTTGGTTTTGGAATATAGTTGGGTTATTTAAGAAATTGATTTATAAACAGAATTTAATTTAGAAATCGATGTGATTGTGAAACCGTTTTAAACTACAATTGAAAACTGTGAGATTTATAAACAATGTTTATAAATAAAGTGCAGTGATTATCAGTTGATAAATTGAAGATATAAATTCATGGTAAGAATTTTTGATGAGATGGGTAAATCAGTTTAAAAATAAATGATAGATTTATTTTTAGAGATGTGAAAAAGGGATTTATGAAAATAGGAACATAAATCGATTTGTGATAAACTGAGAGAGATTTATAAATATTAGATTTGTTATATTAGAATTGAAAAATATGTTTTTATCGAGAAAATGAGTTACTTTGAAAAGGGGGATTTTATTTATTAAACTAGGTAATTTAAAATGTTTTAGCATAAAAATATTTTAGAAAGTTAGTAATTTAAATATTTTTAAATTGTCAAATGAATTATAAGTTTTATAAACAAGTCTTGCAAAACAATTAGAATTTTATTAATAAATCGGTATTTTTTTTAAAAGATAAATTATTCAATATTAATATAGTTTCATATAATAACTTTTATTTAAAAGTATTTGTCTAAACTAAACTTTTAAAATTATTATAGAACTTTATAAACATTATTTTGAGATAATTATAAAGTTTTTTGAAAAGTAATGGTATACTTTCTGATAATTTATTAAGCAATTTACCATATAAATTGTGAAGGGTTTTTGAGAAAGAGAAATATGTGAAATTTTCCTAAGTGTCGGGAAGTAAGGGGTTAGAAAATATATTTTTAAATATTTTTCTAAGTGTTGAAATAAGAGATGGTTTGAAATATCCTGATATGGATATACGTAATTAAGTTGTCTAATATATTGAAAATTTGGAAGGGATTTGAGTATATATCTTATAAGATATTTTGAAAATAAATTTTGAGAATAAATTTTGAAAATAATAATAATAATATGGGCCTAATAACTGCTCATGGAAGTTATATTGATAGTTAAACAAACAACTACCAAGTATTGGCCAATTTTTTTGTAACAACCCTGTATTTTGTGATTATTTAAAATGTATATTTTAATTATTTTAAGCTAAATTCCTGATTTAAAAAATTTATTTTATTTATTTAAAATGAAAAAATTTTGTTATTTTAAATGTAAATTTTGATTGTGATGTAATTTAGATTCCAAACATGAATAAATAGAATATTTCCAAAAAAATGTGAATTTTGGTCAATATGGTCAAACTTTGACTTTTAAATTTAAAATTTAAAAATTTAAAATTTTTAATTTTATCTTTTATAATGAAAATAAATTAAATTTCAAGAATACTGCTTTTCGTTTCGTTGAAATCCGATTTACATTGTGAAATTTATGCTTTTTACAATATTGTATGTAAATTGATTTATTTAATAAAATTGTTTATTTTAATTTTTATAAATAATATTTTTGTTTGTCAAATAATGTTCTAATATGTATATGACATGTTATTTATATATTTTATTTTTAAAACATTTTATACGTATAGTTATAATTTTTCAAATGTTTACTGTATATTGTTTTCAATTTTTAACTTCTAGTTTCAATTATTAAGATATTTTCTTATTTATTTTATATTTTTCCTTAAATTATTTATTTATTATCTTTTTCATTTTATTTTATTCAGTATTTCATTTTATTTTCTGAATTGTATTTAGCTTATTTTAATTTAAAGGAAATTGGAAATCAAAGAGTCAATGTCCTTTCATTTTCCATTGACTTTTCATATACCTTGTCTTTTCAATTTCAATTACCTTTTCATTTTTCTTTGTAGCCGACCATTCTCTTTGCTTCAGCCATGACTTCCCTCTTCATTTCACCTGAAAATGTTTCTCATATCTCCCCTAAAACTCACGGCTTCAAAGAATGAAAGCAAAAATGCTAATGGCTTCCTTTATCTCTTCTCTTCTTCACAATTTCAAGGATTTTGTTTGCTCCTCTTCTAGCTTTGCTCGGCCTTGCTTCTCCACAATCACTACCGACCACCACCTCCTCCATCTACAGCAGCCATCAGCCCCTCCTCTGACCAAAATCCAGGCTGTTCCTTCATGTTGAAGCGTCACCACAAAATCAATGCAAATCTCCACCAAAATTGCCTTAGCCGAACTATATCATCACCTACCCTCCATATCTTGCTTTGGCAACCCCCTTAGCCACCACCACCATCATCTACTATACCTATGGCCACCACTTCAGAAACCACCTGTACTGACCTGACCTGTACAAGCATGAGCCGAGCCCAATTGACACATAGACCGAGCCAAAATTGTTGCATCCAAGCTTGCCTTTTTCCTTGTCCCTTATATGCTTCTTATTGCAACCCCTACACCTTCGTACCCATATTGCCATGCCTACATGATACCATACCTGACCCAAAAACAAATCAATGGCCGAGCATATCTTCCTTTGGTCGAGCTTTTGGATGGCTAAAAGCAAGGTCTAATCATTTCATTCTTTGTTGCTTTTTATTTCCATTTGTTTCTATATTATTTGGTGCTGAATCAAAATATATTCATTTATATGTTGTTTGTGTTATTGGTTGTTTACAAGATCATATCTTGTCTCTCTCTACTCATTTGAATCCGTAGTCGTGCTATGCCGTGCTGGTCGTACCTTTGGAATTGTTTTGCGTGTCGTAGTGGTTTCCAGCTTGAAAAGGTAAGTCTTTCTCACTCTAACATCTTTACTTATAAAATAGTGAATTGATGACAGGTGCTTAGTAATTTAAAATATTTATGCAAGTAAATGAGGATTATATGATATGTTATTCCATACTATTACCATGTTTACTTTGTTAATTATCACTTGACATATGATAAATGACATTATATTGTGACATTGACATTGTTTATATTGTTTATGTATATGATTACACAACAAGTTCCCTGTTAGAATAGGATCACTATGGGATAAAATGATACATACCCGAACAGACTTTAGAATAGGGAAAAATTGTTATGGGCTATAATGATAGGCCTGAGCGATTTTTATTTACTCGAGATTGCGGGTTTTAAATGATAGAACCTGGTTTTTTCTTTTTAAACCGCGGATTGAAATGATATATATCCGTATCGCTTGACCTAGGTTAGAAAATTATATACAGACCCCGTGGTATATTTTTAAAATGATTTTTCTTAAGATATGTATTTTTAAAGATATGAAATTTTATTTCAAAATATATAATTTATGGTTTTGAGAAAGTTAAATATTGAGTTTTAAATTTGTGAACATAAGTATGTAAATTTGAAGTAAATGTGATTTTTGACTTTAAATCGTATTTTTAAAATGTAAGTAAATAATAGAAATCTAATTTAAAGTTTTGAAATGATATTTGAAGTAAAATGTTAAGTTTTTGTTTAAATTTAATAAGTAAATAAATAGTGAAATTTTGACTTAACAAATGAATTGAATTTTTAATTGGATATTTGATTTTTAATTTTGTTATGATAAATCATATCTTAAAATTATTTAAATGTGAAATTTTAAAGTCTAAAAATATGATTTATAAATTTAAATTAGAAAAAGATTTGGAGTGTTAATGTTCTGAAGTTATAATAAAATCTAGAATTTTATTAATAGCATTTCCAAAAATGCCGTTGTCTTATGACAGCATTTTTAAATGCTATTGTTTTTGAATTTAACTATGTTGAACTAACTAAATATCTATTACGGCATTTTATAAATGCCGTTGTTTCTGAACTAAACTATTTTGGGAACTATAAGCTACGATAGCACTTGATAAATGTCGTCGTTGCTATAATTTGACAATGTTTTGAAATATTATAGATTTAATACTATTTGAGTTATATTTTAAGGTGTTAAATGACTTAACTTTTGGAATTGATTATTTGTGAAATTTTAGGGTTTTGAATATATTTTAATATTTAAATTCGAATTTTTAAGGAATTTAAATTTAAATTAAATTTAAGTAAGGTCTACTTGGTTATGTGTTAAATGGAATGAAATGTAATGAGATAAATGAAACTTTGAATGGAATTTTGAAATTTATTTGTAATGATACTTGGAAAAATAAATGAATGACTTATTTGATTTAAAAATGATATTTAAATTTGAATATTTGAAATTGAATTCAAATAATGATTTGATTATAAGGTTTTGAAGGATATGATATTTTAATGATTTTGAAATGGTTTTGAGTGGCATAATCTTTATTTTGATAAAGAATGTGAATTTGGAATGATATCTGATTTTGATTTATTTGATAAATGAATATTTGTAGTTTATATTAGTATGAAAGGTTATTTGGTTTACTTGTAATTTTGGTTTATTTAAATGATATTGGATTTATGAAATGAATATATCAAAACTAAGTAATAATGAAGTTAAATTTGAGATATATAAAATTATAAAACTTAGTTTTGAAATATGGTATATTAAAGCTTTGAAACATACTAAAGATTGAATAGTTTATTTTGTGGATCAAATCTATATTTCGAAATTATAAGATTTGAAATGTTTGTTGGGAAATTGATTTAAATTGAAACTGATGGTTTGGATTGAATTAAATTGGAAATTTAAAAATTTGGATTTGATTGAATAAATTTTAATTAAAGGGATGCTTCATGATTTCTAATGTATGATTTCGAAGTGTTATGATTTTCGAAGTGTAATGAATTCAAGTATTTTTGGTTTCGAAAGAGTTGTAACTTTGAAAGTATTATGGTTTTGAAAGGAATATAGTTTTGAAATGAAATGATTTGATTTTGAAGTATAAAGTATTTTGAAATGACCAGGGCGTTATAATAACGATTGGTTGTTAAAGAGACCGGGATCAGAAGTTGTTATATTCTCTGCCAACTCCAAAAACCACTTTAACAACCATGTACGCGGTGGAGATTCCAGAATGAAGTAGGATGGTGGTGTCGTTCTTGAGGTATATTACGTGGACCCAACTCCCGTGAGTTGGCATAAGGTGGCTAAAACAGGAGTGATCTCGAGCCAAAAGGGGTAGCTCCTCTGGTCAGACGCACTTCTTCGATACTATACTCTTACTTGTGGTTGATTTGATGGTCATCCTCCGATTTTGATTTAGGAGTGTGTTCCGAGGTGGGCGTATGTGGCTGCTACGTTACCACCAGCCCGTGTGCGTAATTGGTATATCTACCCGGGCATTGCCTCATGTGCCGTGTCACCTACCATAGCGAGCCTTACTACAGGTTTCTATTTGTGTCATACCTATGGAGTATCTTCTCATAGTCTCCCGATCAGGAGATATGTAGGTACAGTATAGACTGTTGGCACTATTATGTGTTAAGGGCTATATGGGTAACCCCTTAATGCTATTTTAAAGTAAGTTTATTTTACTGTAGGCTTTATTATAATAGCGCAATATTACTACATAGTAAATAGTTTAACGGATCCTTAAAGGATGGGCGATCCCAAGCATCCATTAAGTTACTGATGCATTTTTGTTACCGTTCACTTGAGTTGATTTATAGTTCACAATTATTTATGTCCTGATTCAAGTGTTTTGTGTTTTTCTTTAAGCTCGAGTCAGACTGAGTGATTCAGCATTCAAGACCCACCTTCGGAGTTGGAGCTTTGCTTGAAGATCCAGCCATCTATTTTGCTTTCAGTATCCAGTGATTTCAGTGATGTATTCTAATTTGCACCCATGTATCTTGTTATTCTTCGGTTGTATCTTGTTTAACTCTGATGTATCTTATTTTTATATAGTAGCTTCATGAACTACTATCTCTTTTAATTCCGCTGCATTATTATTTACCCTGTGTCTGTGATCTGTGATTATTTATTTACTGTATTCTAAGATTTGCCAAATTTTATTTACAATGCGGTATTTTGAGCAATTCATGTCTGACATGTGCAGATGCGAATGGTTGAAAATATCGGGTCGTTACATGTGGTATCAGAGCTTTGGTAGCTTTAGGCAAAACTCAGCATGTATGGTAAACCTATTTATAGAATCACTTTCATCCGAGTTTGAATCTCTTCCTTTTTGACTCGATTCCTTTGAATTTTGGAACATTTCCTACATTTCCAAATCCATTCGTGTCCCTCATTATTCGTCTTCTTTCGATTCTGGAGTATCACATAACTCCATTTCGAATGATCTTTATAATGAGTCGGCGGTCCCGCCAATCTCAAATTCATTTTTAAAGGGGTGAAACTACTTTACAACAACATCGATTCACAAGAGATTTTTATATCTTCGGTTTAGATGCCAGTATCTCTTATAATTCCAAACTCTATCTCTTGAGATCGAATGTTGATTTACCTAGAAATCCATATCAATCTTATTCTTTAAGTCACGGTTGACCCGGTTAAGGTTGCCTACGATTTATTTAAGCTTATCCATCTTCCTATTCTGTTATTTAATTATCTCATCTTCGTTTCCAACTTATCTTTAAATCATTCTTGAAGTGTATTTGTAAACTAATATTTAAAATGTTTTATATATTGTGTTGTTTGAGTTGTTGACGTTGATTTGGGTTTCTAATCGATTCGTATAATCAATGCTATTGATAAGATTTCCAAAACACTCGAACAGAGCAAACTGACACAATATGTTTTTTTTTCAAATTTAGTAATGAAATAAATTTTGTAACTATATCATAAATCCTTTTTGGGATTTTATTTGAATTGATTGTAAAGAAATAATATTTGATTTTATATATATCATTATCTCTTATTTCACATATAAATAATTGAACTACAAAACATGGTTATAAATTTATTTGGAAATTTAAATGAATTTAAAACAAGAATTTGAGAATTTAATTTCCGATGGATTTTAAACCTTGTATTTAAAGTTTTAAAAGGTTATATTATTTAAAGTATTTTCTAATGGAAATTTGTTTCCATAGAATTTTTAAGTCTAAAATTAGTGCTCTTCTCTTGGTCGCTGGAAAATAACTTCGGTGATGACTACAACATCATCGACATTCATTTTCGAGTTTCGAAGTGAAGAGACCGTTCTGTAGTCTTACTACAATTTCGTTTTGGGGAATTTAATTGATTTGAATTTCTAAAATAAGACTGGATTTATAACATATGCTGATATATGATTTAAATTTGAATGGATATATATATAAATATATATATGGTATATGTGCATTTATTTATCTCTAAATAGTTTGGAATTTATCGAAAATTTAATTCCTAAATTTTATCTTGAAAGATAATTTCAAGTATAATTTCAAGATTTGGATAAATATTCAAGTTTGAAATGATTAAATTTGAAAGTTTTATTTGTATAAAACACAATTTCATTCCAATACAACTTACCTAAATTTTCTGAAGTTGAATATGTAATTGGATAATATACAATATAAAAGATTTTATAAATAAAACTTGAGTGGTTATAATAAATGTTATACACTTAAATTTTAGTTATAAAAAGATTAACAGTGGTAAATAGAAAAAAGGGTAATGGAATAATTTACAATATAAAATGATGTCAAAGGAACTAAGAATAAATTTAAAGCAGTTATAATAAGTGTAAACATATTTAACATATGTGATAAAATATATTGAGAGGAATAAATTTAATTATAATTAGGAATAAAGAAAAGTAAATTTATTGAGTACATTTTTAGTATAATAAATGATTTTTCAAATCCATGATTTTAGGGATTGTTAATTTAAGATAATTGGATGATAAGACAATGAAATTAGGGATGGTTAAGATTTATTTAACTTATGTAAAATTAATTTTCAATTTAAGCTGAAATTTTTATGGTTTCAAATTTATTATCTTATTTTGTTTTCAAACTATCTTTTGGTTGTCCTTATTTCCCTTATCTTGCTACAGAATGGGAGGCGATTGCTTATACCAGTTTGTTTAGAAATTTTTCTGTAATCTTTGATAATCTTTGGTACTCATTTTTTTGAATCTGGGCACTGCTTGCCATCCACTGACTGTCGGTCAAACGGGAAGGGTGAATCAGATTTTAGAAGATTTTTCCGTGCTTGTGTTCTTGATTCTGGATGATCTTGGGAAGATCAACTCCATCTTGTAAAACTTGCCTACAACAATAGTTATCAGGTATAATTTCAATCTTCTTGTCATCTTATCTTAATCCTATTTCATTCTATCTTTTTTTGTGTTTTCCCATACCTCAATCCTTTTCGGGAACGAAAAGTTTTGAGTGGGGGAGAGTGTAACAACCCTGTATTTTGTGATTATTTTAATTGTATATTTTAATTATTTTAAGTTGAATTCCTGATTTAAAAACTTTATTTTATTTATTTAAAATGAATGAATTTTGTTATTTTAAATATAAATTTTGATTTTGATGTAATTTAGAATTCCAAACATGAATAAATAGAATATTTCCAGAAAATGTGAATTTTGGTCAATATGGTCAAACTATGACTTTTAAATTTATAATTTAAATATTTGAATTTTTTAATTTTATGTTTTATAATTAAAATAAATTAAATTTCAAGAATACTGCTTTTCGTTTCGTTGAAATCCGATTTATATTGTGAAAGTTATGCTTTTTACAATATTGTATGTAAATTGATTTATTTAATAAAATTATTTATTTTAATTTTTATAAATAATATTTTTGTTTTTCAAATCATGTTCTAATATGTATATATGACATCTTATGTATATATTTTATTTTTAAAACATTTTATGAGTGTAGTTATAATTTTTCAAATGTTTACTGTATATTGTTTTCAATTTTTTAACTTCTAGTTTCAATTATTAAGCTATTTTCTTATTTGTTGTATATTTTTCCTTAAATTATTTATTTATTTTCTTTTTCATTTTATATTGTTCATTATTTTATTTTATTTTTTGAATTGTATTTAGTGTATTTTAATTTAAAGGAAATTGGAAATCAAAGAGTCAAAGTCCTTTCATTTTCCATTGACTTTTCATATACCTTGTCTTTTCAATTTCAATTGCCTTTTCATTTTTCTTTGTAGCCGACCATTTTCTTTGCTTCAGCCATGACTTCCCTCTTTATTTCATGTGAAAATGTTTCTTATATCTCCCCTAAAACTCACGGCTTCGAAGAATGAATGCAAAAATGCTAATGGCTTCCTTTATCTCTTCTCTTCTTCACAATTTCAAGGATTTTTGTTTGCTCCTCTTCTAGCTTTGCTCGGTCTTGCTTCTCCACAATCACCACCAACCACCACCTCCTCCATCTACAACAGTCATCAGCCCCTCCTCTAATCAAAATTCAGGCCGTGCCTTCATGTTGAAGCATCACCACAAAATCAATGCAAATCTCCACCAAAATTGCCTTAGCCGAACTATATCATCACCTACCCTCCATATCTTGCTTTGGCCACCCCTTAGCCACCACCACCATCATCTACTTCACCTCTGGTCACCACTTCAGCAACCACCAGTACTCGCCTGACCTGTACAAGCATGAGCCGAGCCCAATTGACCCATAGGCCAAGCCAAAAATGTTACATCCAAGCTTGCCTTTTTCCTTGTCCCTTTATATGCTTCATATTGAGACTCCTACATCTTCATACCTATATTGCCATGCCTACATGATATCATACCTGACCCAAAAACACATCAATGGCTGATCATACGTTCCTTTGGTCGAGCTTTTGGATGGTAAAAAGCAAGGTCTAATCATTTTATTCTTTGTTGCTTTTTATTTTCATTTGTTTCTATGTTGTTTGGTGTTGAATCGAAATATATTCATGTATATGTTGTTTGTGTTATTAATTGTTTACAAGATCATATCTTGGCTCTCACCACTCATTTGAATCCATAGTCATGCTGTATCGTGCTTGTCGTGCCTTTGGAATCGTTTTGTGTGTCGTAGTGGTTTCCAGCTTGAAAAGGCGAGTCTTTCTCACTCTGACTTCTTTACTTATGAAATAGTGAATTGATGACAAGTGTTTAGTAATTTAAAATGTTTATGCAAGTAAATGATGATTATATGATATGTTATTCCATACTATTACCATGCTTACTTTGTTAATTATCACCTGACATATGATAAATGACATTATATTGTGACATTGACATTATTTATATTGTTTATGTATATGATCACACTGCAAGTACCCTATTAGAATAGGATCACTATGGGTTTAAATGATACATACCCGAACAGACTTTAGAATTGGAAAAAATCGCTACGGGTTAAAATGATAGGCCTGAGCGATTTTTATTTATTTTTTTACTTGGGATTGCGGGTTTGAAATGATAGAACCCGGGTTTTTCTTTTTTAAACTATGGATTTAAATGATATATATCCGTATCACTTAACCTAGGTTAGAAAATTATATACAGACCCCATGGTATATTTCTAAAATGATTTTTCTTAAGATATGTATTTTTAAATGTATGAAATTTGATTTAAAAGTATATATTTTATGGTTTTGAGTAAGCTAAATATTAAGTTTTGAATTTGTTAACTTAAGTATGTAAATTTGAAGTAAATGTGATTTTTGACTTTAAATTGTATTTTAAAATGTAAGTAAATAATGGAAAATTAATTTAAATTTTTGAAATGATGTTTGAAGTAAAATGTTAAGTTTTCGTTTAAATTTAATAAGTAAATAAATAGTGAAATTGTGACTTAACAAATGAATTGAATTTTTAATTGGATGTTTGATTTTTAATTTTATTGTGATAAATCATATGTTAAAATTATTTAAATGTGAAATTTTGAAGTCTAAAAATATGATTTATAAATTTAAATTAGAAAAGTATCTGGAGTGTTAATGTTCTGAAGTTATAATAAAATCTAGAATTTTATTAATAACATTTCCAAAAATGCTGTGGCCTTATAACAGCATTTTTAAATGCTATTGTTTTTGAATTTAGCTATGCTGAACTAACTAATTATCTATTACGGCATTTTATAAATGCCGTTGTTTCTGGACTAAACTATTTTGGAAACTATAAGCTACGATAGCACTTGATAAATGCCGTCGTTGCTATAATTTGACAATGTTTTGAAATGTTATAAATTTAACTCTGTTTGATTTATATTTTAAGGTGTTAAATGACTTAACTTTTGGAATTGATTATTTGTGAAATTTTAGGGTTTTGAATATATTTTAATATTTAAATTTGAATTTTTAAGGAATTTTTATTTAAACTAAATTTAAGTAAGGTCTACTTGGTTATGTGTTAAATGGAATGAAATGTAATGAGATAAATGAAACTTTGAATGGAATTTTGAAATGTATTTGTAATGATACTTGGAATAATAAATGTACGACTTATTCGACTTAAAAATGATATTTAAATTTGAATATTTGAAATTGAATTCAAATAATGATTTGATAATGAGATTTTGAAGGATATGGTATTTTAATGATTTTGAAATGGTTTTAAGTGGCATAATCTTTATTTCGATAAAGAATGTGAATTTGGAATGATATTTGATTTTGATTTATTCGATTTATTCCATAAATGAATATTTGAAGTTTATATTATTATGAAATGATATTTGGTTTACTTGTAATTTGGGTTTATTTTAATGATATTGGATTTATGAAATAAATATTTCAAAACTAAGTAGTAATGAAGTTAAATTTAAATACATGAAATTATAAAAATTAGTTTTGAAATATGGTATATTAAAGCTTTGAAATATAATAAAGATTGAACAGTTTATTTTGTGGATCAAATCTATATTTTGAAATTATAAGATTTGAAATGTTTGTTGGGAAATTGATTTAAATTGAAACTGATGGTTTGGATTGAATTAAATTGGAAATTTAAAAATTTGGATTTGATTGAATAAATTTTAATTAAAGGGATGCTTCATGATTTCTAATGTATGATTTCGAAGTGTTATGATTTTCAAAGTGTAATGAATTCAAGTATTTTTGGTTTCGAAAGAGTTGTAACTTTGAAAGTATTATGGTTTTGAAAGGAATATAGTTTTGAAATGAAATGATTTGATTTTGAAGTATAAAGTATTTTGAAATGATGCGGCGTTATAATAACGATTGGTTGTTAAAGAGATCGGGATCGGAAGGTGTCATACTCTCTGCCAACTCCGAAAACCACTTTAACAACCGCATACGCGGTGGAGATTCCAGAATAAAGTAGGATGGTGGCGTCGTTCTTGAGGTATATTACGTGGACCCAACTCCCATGAGTTGGCATAAGGTGGCTAAAACAGGAGCGATCTCGGGCCAAAAGGGGTAGCTCCTCTGGTCGGACGCACTTCTTCGATACTATACTCTTACTTGTGGTTGATTTGATGGCCATCCTCCGATTTTGATTCGGGAGTGTGTTCCGAGGTGGGCGTATGTGGCTGCTACGTTACCACCAGCCCGTGTGCGTAATTGGTATATCTACCCTGGCATTACCTCGTGTGCCATATCACCTACCGTAGCAAGCCTTACTACGGGTTTCTATTTGTGTCGCACCTATGGAGTATCTTCTCATAGTCTCCCGATCAGGAGATAATGCAGGTACTGTATAGACTATTAGCACTATTATGTGTTAAGGGCTATATGGGTAACCCCTTAATGCTATTTTAAAGTAAGTTTATTTTACTGTAGACATTATTATAATAGCGCAATGTTACTACACAGTAAATAGTTTAACGGATCCTTAAAGGATGGGCGATCCCAAGTATCCTTTAAGTTATCGATGCATTTTTCTTACTGTTCACTTGAGTTGATTTATAGTTCATAAGTATTTATGTTATGTGTGACGCCCCACCTCAATACCCACGCTAGCCAAGAACACTACGAAGTAATGCTGTCAACTGGCGCGGAGAATAAGGCTGTTGAGAAGCGACCCTCCATGTAACTTCTTTGTGCGAGCACCGATATGTCAGATAGTATAGCATGCATTTCATTTAAGGAGGAAGTCCGACATACCGATACAAACTCAAAGCTATCACACGGTGGCTATAAATAAATCTTCGGAAACAAATATAGAAATAAATATAACACAATCAGTCACAGACATCCATATCACAAAGGCGGAAAAAGATATGAATATATAACTAACACACGAAAGTGTACATTAGAGTAGTGGTCATGAAAGGACCACATACACAAAAGAATAGCAACACGTGCTATACAAAAGAATAAATCTATGAGTCTATATCTCAAGTGTAAACGACAAAAAAACTGCTAATCTAAATGGTCAGCCAAAAGTCAGAGTAGTAAATCCCTGGGGGAGAAGTCAAGTAGAAGCACTTGTAACATACTATGATAAGTCATATAGTAACGGATCAGTCTAGCTATAAATATCAGATAACATGATATAAAACAATAGATATGGCAAGAACATATAGTAACCATAAAGACATACTATGATAAGCATGTAAATGAAGATCATCAAGAGATCAAACAATATCAAAAGAATCTTCTAAAAGATCCAAATTCACCTAAAAAAAAGTGATGACACACAAATTCACCAAAACATAAAAGCTGGAAAATCATAACAATGAAAGTCATGAAAATAGGTGAAGCACAAATTCCAGAAGACAACACAAGAAATCCAGAAATCACAATATAGGAGCATGAAAACTCACAAAATGGGAGCATGAAAACTCACCTACACGTGTAACAAAAAGCGATACGCTATCTCATGGTTGCAAGCCATTAATTTTGACACACGAATGGCCCGAAGACCGTGGGGCGCTACCCTGCGATGGCGAAACATCACACAAATGCGATGGCGAAACATCACAAGAGCGGGGTCTAGTCTCCCTCGCAAACAAAGAGACATCGCACAGTTGCTAGTCTAAAACAAAAAAATGATCGTCATGATCATCAAGTAGTGTCAATCTCACAAGCCAGTAGATATATGGGTTTAGCTTCATGTCCCATAACCACTTGCTTAACTTAAATTTTTACGAACAAGCTGTTGATCTTCACTAGAAGATTGTCACAAAAGGTTTTAAGGAAAAGGTTTGTATATACTAGTAGATTGGAAAACGGTTTAAGGAAAGAGCTTTGTAGTAAAATAGAGTTAAAATTGTTTTGATGAAAGAGTTTTGATATTTACTACTAGTATTGAAACCTTCATATTTCTAAAGTTGTTATCCTGCCTTTTTAGCAAGGCCGTGATACCATAAAATCTACCGAGAAGCCCAAGATAGTTTGTCTGGAAGAATGGTCAACTCAGCATCTCAACAATGCAAGTTATGTTGAATGTTTTTCAGATAAGATCCCCTACGAAGGGGGGGTGGCAACCCCCCAAGGTGGGGGTGCGGGGGCAACACCCCCTCTACGGGGTTCGACCTACCCGGTCAGGTCGCGGGGGTCCAGGGGGCAGCGCCCCGTCGAAAACGGTACGACCTAGTGAAGACCTAAGGGAGGATAGGATCGAGCGACCTATTGGTTGCGACATAGGGGTCTAAGGGGTTAAGCGGCCTAGTGGTTGCGACCTAGAGGTGTTCGCGAGTTGGCAGAAACGAGTGACCTAACAGAGGCGAGCGACTTAAGGGACTCGCGACCTAACAAAAGCACAGGCCAAGCAACCTAACATTTTAAGGCCGAACGACCTAATTAAACTCGCGAACTAACAGGGTACACGACCTAAAGGTATAAAGGTCATGCGACCTAACGGTATTAAGGTCTAACGACCTAAGGGAAATAGGGTCACGCGACCTAGAGGGTTAAAGGTCCAACGACCTATAGTTAATAAGGTACAACGACCTAAGGGTCCACGCGACCTAGTGGAACACACGACCTAAAGGGGGTATGCGACCTAACTCAGTCGAGCGACCTATCTGAAGGTCGACCTAAATCGAACTAGACCGAGCATTTCAAGGCCAAACGGCCTACGACCTACGACCTAGTGCCGAGCGACCTACGACCTACGACCTAGTGCCGAGCGACCTATGACTTAAGGGCGAACGAAATACGCAGGCCGAGACTTTTCCCATGCGAACGACCTAGCATAGGAAGAACGACCTAAGTGCATAAATTCACCAAGAACACTAAAAATTAGAGTTTTTCGCCAATCCAATCCAAACCAAATGCAAATGTACATGCTAAAGTGATGGGAATTCATTCCCAACAGTCCAAGATAGTTATAGACAAGAATGTGAGATAAAAAATCTCACCTTTTCACCAAATTATGAAGGTAAAGCTTGAAGGTGAATGGAGAAGCAACTACAAGACTGAATCCAATGCTTTTCCTTGAATTTGGAGTTGAATGATGGAGTTGGGGTTGAAACCTAGGCTTGGAGTTTCTAATTTCCTTTCCACTCACCATTAATGTTAAAGTTTGTGTTTGGTAGGAATTTATGAAGAGTGAGGAGAAGGAGAGAAGTGGGTTTGAGTTATAATGGCTAATCTAACCCAAAGTCCAAAACGGTAAAAGTAAGTGAAATTCCACTAACTCCAAACCTATCAATGTTTATACTTAAAAAAGTTGTAAACGGCATTTCGAACTCAATGGAAGTGGTCTCGAGTCCTAATTTGACCGTTTGCAAAAAGTAGCTTTTCGGACCAATATCCGATTAATGACAAAATATTTAAATAAAATATTTAAATATAAAATCGATAAATATGCGGGTTGTTACATCCTGACTCGAGTGTTTTATGTTTTGCTTTACGCTCAAGTCAGACTGAGTGATTCAGCATTCAAGACTCACCTTCAAAGTTGGAGTTTTGCTTGAAGATCCAGTCATCTATTTTGCTTTCAGTATCCAGTGATTTTAGTGATGTATTCTGATTTGTACCTGGTGTATCTTATTACTGTTCTATTGTATCTTGTTTAACTCTGATGTATCTTATTTTTATATAGTAGCTTCATGAACTATTATCTCTTTTAATTCCACTGCATTATTATTTACTCTGTGTCTGTGATGTGTGATTACTTATTGACTGTATATTCTGAGATTTGCCAAATTATATTTACAACGCGGTATTTTGAGCAATTCAAGTCCGACATGTGCAGATGCGAATGATTGAAAATATCGGGTCGTTACATTCGTTGATTGTTTCGAAGAGACTGAAATCAGATATAATTATCCAAAAACCACTTCGATCTGATTTGAGCGTTAGGAATGGATACCATGAAGACGGCGAAGACAATGATTGGGTTTGTCCAGACCCAGGATAACTTCTATGGACGAATGCTATCAGAACATTCTCATTGGAGGACGATGAGCATTCTAAGTGAAATTATTCTTAAAAGGTAATCATAGCCTCAAGACTCATCAACTAGAACGACTGAAAATCAGAGGATATGCAGCAAGGCTAAGTGGGTCATACCCAATTAGGGTATGTTATCACCTTTCTAGATACCCTCAGATATATTATATATTATGGATATGGTGGTGCATGCAAAGAGCTCTTGATAAGGGTGGGAACACCCGAGGTGATAACATATTCAGTTCTATCTAGGTTAGGGATATGGCCGGTCTTATGTTGTAGGGGTTCCCGGTGAGGTCTTCGGTACCATTTTCTAAACGTGTACCGTGATAGGTGGTATCCCAGTGCCTAGTCATTGTATGGAATCCATTGTCCAATAAGCGCCGTACAGTTTTTATTCTACCCAACTTTGCTGAAATGTGAGATTCAAGCATTTAAGCTATTTTTTATTTACTTTGTTTTGGCACTATTATAATATCAAACGATTTTGGTATAAAGTGTTTGGTTATCGTAAGGTATAAACCCGTTGTGTGTATATGTGACACGGTCTTACATGATACCTTTGTTTTCAAAGGAATTTGATAACTATAATAATTCAAATTGAGTGTGTTTTCTCACACTGGTTTTCCAAACTGACTCAGGTGTTATTTTATTATAATGCTCGGGTCAGACCGAGTATTACAGATTCAGGTTAGGATGCTATGGAGCTCAATAGACGAGCAGGATGGCGAAGACGTATCACTCATACTTGATTATATTCCACTATGTATTGTATGTTGTATATTCTGTGTTTGTGAGGACAAGTTATTATAATGTCTGGTATTGAGTTGTTGATTTACCATAATCTAATGATGTAATGTATAAGTAATATTGTAACAACCCGCATATTTATCGATTGTATATTTAAATATTTTATTTAAATATTTTATCGTTCGTCGGATTTTGGTCCGAAAAGCTACTTTTTGCAAACAGTCGAATTGGGACTCGAGTCCACCCCCATTGAGTTCAAAATGACGTTTGCGACCTTTTTGAGTATAAGCTTCGATATGTTTGGAGAAAGTTGATTTTTGCCACTTTTTCACTTAGGGCTTTGGTTTGGGCTGAACCCATTAGCCACATACTAACTCAGTCCCAACCCCCTCTCCTCTTCATTACTTCATAATTTCCTAATACATTCAAGCTTCATTAAAAATGGGGGAAGAGAAAAAGAATTAGGAAATCCTAAGCCCAAGTTTCCATTTGCAAATCCATCTTCTTGCTCCAAACTCAAGTGAACCCATTGATTCAAGCTTCTAGTGTTGAGATTGAAGTGTGGTTGATCTTCCCTTGTCTTCAAGCTTCTCATTCATTGTTTTTGGGTTCAAAGGTGAGATTTTTATCTCACATCTTAGTCTATGTTTTTCTCCGATTATTAGGTATGAATTCCTAACACTTATTCTTGTGCAATGGCTTTTGGTTTGGTTTGATTTCGTGAATATTCCAATTTTTAGTGTTTTGGGTTCAATTCTTTAAAAAAATCATAGCTTTGATGTTTGAATGTGTTTTTGATTGTGCGTCGAAGAGTTTATAGGGCCGGGTAGTCGATTGGCATAAACCCTTAGCGCCGTTGCTCGTGCGAATGCAATTTGATCGAGATTTGCACCTCATCCAAAATAGGGCAGGGGAGTGCTGGCAACAAATTTGGCCGACTGAGCCCCTGGGTCGGTCGACCGACCTGCTACCCAGGCACTTCCTGCCTCTATTTGGAAGTGCCGGTTACAGGCTTCGGCCGACCGAGCCCCTGGGCCGGTCCACCGAGCTGGTGCCCCGAGCACTTCCAACCCCTGGTTCGGTCAACCGACTCAGGGAGTCCGGTCGACCGACCTGCTACTATTGGCCAACTATGCCTATCTTGCCTAGTTGTCTGATCTTCCAACTTTAATCGATTTGTGTTATTTCCTATTTGTTGTTATCATTTGTTATTGACTTTGATGACTTATTTTCTTCGGGAATTCTTGGAATATTCATTTTGACGGATTCGGTATCGATTTCTTTGGATTCTATTCACGTCTTCAAATGTGAATTTAAGTGATTGATTGTTCTTACAATTTCTTTGTGATTTGTCATTTTAAAAAATATAAAGGTTTTCTATACTAGTAGTAAATATCAAAACTCTTTCTTCAAATGATTTCAAAACTATTTTATTACAAAGCTCGTCTTCTTAAACCGTTTTCCAATCTATTAGTATATACAAGCCTTTACCTCACTCGTATGAGAAATCTAATTAAACGGCTTAGTAAAACAAGTGGTATGAAACGCTTCCGTTTACTTCGTCGGTTAATTCCTGGACTTGTTCGATTGAAACTCTTGTGGAAATTTTCTAGTGGAGATCTACAATTTGTTCGTAAATATTTAATTTAAGCTAGTGGTTATGGGACATGAAGCTACGCTCATATATTTACTAGCTTACTGTAATTGACACTTCTCTTTGATCATGACGATCATTTTATGTTTTAGACTAGCATTGTGCGATGTCTTTGCTTTTGATACATTGGATGTACCGTTTGCACTACATCAATGTTTTTGCTTTTGATACATTGGATGTACCGTTTGCACTACATCAATGTCTTTGCTTTTGATTCATTGGATGTACCGTTTGCACTACATCAATGATATGCTTTTGGTACATTGGATGTACCGTTTGCACTACATCAATGTATTTGCTTTGTGATTCATTGGATGTACCGTTTGCACTACATCAATGAAATGCTTTTGATACATTGGATGTATTGTTTGCACTACATCAATGTCTTTGCTTTTGATTCATTGGATGTACTGTTTGCACTACATCAACGATATGCTTTTGATACATTGGATGTACCGTTTGCACTACGTCAATGTCTTTGCTTTTGATTCATTGGATGTACCGTTTGCACTACATCAATGATATGCTTTTGGTACATTGGATGTACCTTTTGCACTACATCAATGTCTTCACTTTGTGATTCATTGGATGTACCGTTTGCACTACATCAATGTCTTGGCCATCCTTTTCTTATGATTTCTGGATTTCGTGTGTTGAATTCTAGAATTTATGTTTCACCAACTTTTACGATTGGCATTGATATATATGTCATTTATTATGGCTTGGTGAATGAAATTAGGAGTATGACATTCCTTTTTATCTTTGAGAAGATCTTTGCGATATTGATTAATCTCTTATTGATTTTTCAATTACTTATTTATCACAGCTTGGCATTGTGATTATTATACATTTAGTCATATCTCTTATTCTATATCATTTTATCTGATATTTATAGCTAGACTGATCCGTTTATTATTTTCTTATTAAATAATACTCGGGTGAGACTGAGATTTCACAGGTGCTTCCGCTTGATTCCTCATCGGACCATCATCTGACTTTTGGCTAACTACTTAGATTAGTAGTTTTTGTTGCATACATTTGAGATACAGACTCTATGATGTATACTTATTCTTTTGTCTAGCACTTGTATCTATTCTTTTTGATATTGTGGATCTTGTTTGACCACTACTCTGATGTACACTTTCATGTGTTATATTCATATCTATTTCCGCCTTTGTGATATGAACTATCTGTGACTGATTTGTGTTATGTTTATTTCTATATTTGTTTCCGAAGACCTTTATAGCCACTGTGTAGTAGTTTTGAGTTTGTGTCGGTATGTCGGGTTTCCTCTTGAGATGAAAAGTTATATTTTTATCCAGCATATCGGTACTTGCACAAAGCAATTATACAGATGGTCGCTCCTTAACAGCCTTATTCTCCGTGCTAGTCGACAGCATTACTCCGTAGTGTTCTTGGCTAGCGTGGGTATAGAGGTGGTGCGTCACAGCATGGTATCGGAGCCAAACTTCGGAACAATATGGAATATTATAACAAGGATCATCGTCCTAAGTCCATCTTAGGAGTCGTGCTTTAGTATTTAATTCGAGTCTTCGTACCGATTCATCCTATTTTTCTTATGATTCCTTGTTTATCTATCAAGATTGCTTGATATTCAATTTGGTGAATAACCTTTTTCTTCTTCTTTCTTTCTTTCTAAGGGAAGAGAAATGGTTAGACCAGGCCTTCCCAGCGCCGGTCAATTTAGTGCTACTCCCCAGGATGGAGTATTCATGTCTACTCAGCAGCTTTTAGATCTCGTGAAGAATGCTCAAGCTGCAGGACCCAATCCAGAGCCTACTCATCCTAAATCCGGTTTTGCACGCTTTTGCAGAGACTACACCGATTTAGGTGGAGGGCCATACAAGGGATCCGAGAGTGTTATTGAAATTCAAGCTTGGCTCAAATCATGCGATCGTATCTTTTGTCGCATGAACCTTATTGATCTACATCGAGTCCAAGTGGCTTCTAGCATGCTCCAAGAAAGAGCGTTAGATTGGTATGAGCTCTTGACTTTGGTGATTATCGAAGCGGATCTTACTTGGGAGCAATTCCGGGAATGATTCGAATGAAAGTTTGTGCCAGAGGCTGAAAAAGTAACGTTAGCCCGACGTTTCATAGACCTTGTTCAAGGTGAATCTTCTGTGACAGACTATGTCGCATCTATCGAATCTCTGTCCAAATACGGGGTTGAATACATCAACACCCCATTGAAGAAAAATCAGAGATTTGTCTATGGCTTGAATAAGAATCTTAAGAAGCCGTTACCCTGAAACTTGAGGTTTTATTTGATCAACTTATTGATATTGCTCTTCGTCTTGAAGAGGCCAATAGGGAAGGTGATGTTGAAGTTGTGCGTGCCCAACAAAACTTCAACAACAACATGAAGAGGCCTATTAAATTCAAAGGCCCCATTCCCAACAAGAAAGGGAGGCAAGAAACCCCGGTAGCAAAAGCACCTACCTCTAGTCGTGGACAATGCTATAATTGTGGTTCCACAGACCACTATGCAAGGGAGTGCCCGAAACCCCTCTTTTGTCGGTATTGTAAAGGTTCGGGCCATCTTTTATCTTCGTGTCCTAAGCTTCCAAGCAAGAGAGAAGGAAAGCTGCAAGCCCCTAGCAACTCTTCTCTTGGTCAAGGTATTTTTCACTCAATCCTTGATGGCATTGTTTTATTTCGTGATCTTCTTATTCGAGTTCTTTTTGATATGGGTTTCATCTCATTATTTTTATATCAAAAGAACTTGTCGATTCCTTTTCTTTGAATATTTTGGGCTTGATGACTTCTTTGAGGATTGTGAATCCGAATGGTAGATCCGCAACACTCAATTTTCTTTCTATTGATGTCGAAATTATTTTATGTGATTTTTCTTTCCGAGCCGATTTTTACTTAGGCTTCGGAATTGATTTTTTGTAAGGATTGGCTTAATTGTTGTGAAGCCCATATCCTATTTTCCGTATGGACTATTCATCTTCGACATTTTCTATCTGTTAAGCAGATTTCTATTTTTCTTGAGATTCCGATTTCAAATTTTTGAAGGCATCATTTTATTCTTTAAGCCCTCAAGATGAGAAAAGTGTTATTTCTATTGTCTAAATAATTTGTGAAACTTTTCTGGTATTTATGAGTTTGTCTTAGGATTATCACCTAAGAAATCTTTTGTGTGGTGTTAAGGTCTTTCTAGTTCGACCTTGCCACCGATTTTCATTTAGCGACGAGTTGCGGGAGCTAGCATTCCACTTACCGCATTCCGCGCTCGTTATGATTCTTATGAATGACTTATTATGTCATTCGATTCGTCTAGCTTATTTCATCCATTTTATAAATAGAGTATTCTATGAATATTTCGATGAGATCATTTTTGTATATATTGATTTTGGATGAAAATAGTAATTTAAAATTTTGTAAATCTTTTTCATAAGGTTTATTTATAAGAACGATTTGACTTTGCTCTTAAACAAGCAAAGAATATTCTTAAAGGTTTTTAAGAAACATGTTTATCATATAGAAGATGATTTTGTGATTGTATTGTCCATTTAGTGTTTTAAGAATTCTGGTCGATGCGCTTGATCAACGTTATCGATAAGAATCTCCTAAACGCTTTGATGAGACAGTCAGACATGATATATTGACTTGTAAAAATGTAAATTTTTGTAGAAAGATTATTACATAAAAATAAAAATGTAATTTTGAAAGTTTTAACTTTTCGGGAAAGAGGATTATTTAAAAGAACTCTTCCTTTCGATACTCTTATTCTTGTGATTCCTAAAGGGGGACCAAGACTTTGCTATTTGTACCGATACTAGTTGTATTGGTTTGGATGTCATTCTCTTGCAAAGGAGAACGTGCTATCACTTGTGCTTCTAAATCATTATAGATTATCGAGACTAGATATGCCACTCATGATCTAGTGCTCGCGGCTATTGTTTTTACTTTTGGAATTTGGCATCATCATATTTGGATGAGAAATTTGTTCTCTACCTCGATCATAAATCTTTGGAATATTTATTTTCTCATAGGGAACTTCATGTTGACTCGAGTTCCTAGCATCTTATGATCTGGATATTCTTTCTATTCCCGAAGGGGAAATCATGTTGCCAATACGTTTTGTCGTAGGCAACAAGTTGTTGATTCTTTGATGTTGTTTGAGTGGAATTATCTTTTTATCAAGTTCATCGAACGTTTTGATATACTTCGTTTTATTGAGCTTTATCTCATTTTTTTTATGGACTATCGTCCGATGTTCTTTTATGGTGTTCGGTTCATCGGATGTACTGTTATTATACTACATCGTTGTTCCGGTTTATCGGTTCGTTGGACGTACCGTTTTTGTACTACGTCGGTGTTCCGAAATTATTCAGGTTTTGGTTCATTTGGCGTACCGTTTTTGTACTATGCTGATGTCCCAAATTATTTGAGTTTCTAATTCTCGGGCGTACCGTTTCTGTACTACGCCGTTGCACTGGCTCAATTTTCTGCTATTCTTGACGTTTTCTGCGTCTTTTAACTATGGAAATGCTTTTAGGTTTCCTATTTTTATTCTCGAGCTGGTGTTATTGATGAAATTGAAGTTTCACCAGATTTGATTTATGAGCAACATCCTATTCGCATCATTACTTCGGAGGTTGAGCGCCTTCGGAATAAAGATGTTCTTCTTGTGAGAGTTCAATGGTTCTCAAATCCTAGGGATTACTCTTAGGAATCTAGAGAATTTATCGAGCGATCCCGTTCAGGCTTACTATATCATGCTCCTTATGGTGAACTTCCTATTTCAAATTTTCTTTTGTGTCAATATGCTTCTATGGTTGTTACTTCTTATTTTCCTCTTAAGTATTGCGAGGATGCAATTTCTTTAAGGAGGGGAGTCTGTAACAACCCGCATATTTATCGATTGTATATTTAAATATTTTATTTAAATATTTTATCATTCGTCGGATTTTGGTCCAAAAAGCTACTTTTTGCAAACAGTCGAATTGGGACTCGAGACCACCCCCATTGAGTTCAAAATGACGTTCGCGGCCTTTTGAGTATAAGCTTCGATATGTTTAGAGAAAGTTGATTTTTGCCACTTTTTCAATTAGGGCTTTGGTTTGGGATGAACCCATTAGCCACTTACTAACTCAGTCCCAACCCCCTCTCCTCTTCATTACTTTATAATTTCCTAATACATTCAAGCTTCATCAAAAATGGGGGAAGAGAAAAAGAATTAGGAAATCCTAAGCCCTAGTTTCCATTTGCAAATCCATCTTCTTGCTCCAAACTCAAGTGAACCCATTGATTCAAGCTTCTAGTGTTGAGATTGAAGTGTGGTTGATCTTCCCTTGTCTTCAAGCTTCTCATTCATTGTTTTTGGGTTCAAAGGTGAGATTTTTATCTCACATCTTAGTCTATGTTTATCTCCGATTGTTAGGTATGAATTCCTAACACCTATTCTTATGCAATTGCTTTTGGTTTGGATTGATTTGGTGAATATTCCAATTTTTAGTGTTTTGGGTTCAATTCTTTAAAAAATCATAGCTTTGATTTTTGAATGTGATTTTGATTGTGCATCGAAGAGCTTATAGGGCCGGGTAGTCGATTGGCATAAACCCTTAGCGCCGATGCTCGTGCGAATGCAATTTGATCGAGATTTGCACCTCATCCAAAATAGGGCAGGGGAGTGCTGGCAACAGGTTCGGCCGACCGAGCCCCTGGGCCGGTCGACCGACCTGCTACCCAGGCACTTCCTGCCTCTGTTTGGAAGTGTCGGTTACAGGCTTCGGCCAACCGAGCCCCTGGGGCGATCGACCGACCTGGTGCCCCGAGCACTTCCAACCCCTGGTTCGGTCAACCGACTCAGGGAGTCCGGTCGACCGACCTGCTGCTATTTGCCAACTATGCCTATCTTGCCTAGTTGTCTGAATTTCCAAATTTAATCGATTTGTGTTATTTCCCTATTTGTTGTTATCATTTGTTATTGACTTTGATGACTTATTTTCTTCGGGAATTCTTGGAATATCCATTTTGACGGATTCGGTATCGATTTCTTTGGATTCTATTCACGTCTTCAAATGTGAATTTTAGTGATTGATTGTTCCTACAATCTTCTTTGTGATTTGTCGCTTTAAAAAAATATAAAGGTTTTCTATACTAGTAGTAAATATCAAAACTCTTTTTTCAATTGATTTCAACACTATTTTATTACAAAGCTCGTCTTCTTAAACCGTTTTCCAATCTATTAGTATATACAAGCCTTTACCTCACTCGTATGAGAAATCTAATTAAACGGCTTAGTAAAACAAGTGGTATGAAACGCTTGCGTTTACTTCGTCGGTTAATTCCAGGACTTGTTCGATTGAAACTCTTGTGACAATTTTCTAGTGGAGATCTACAATTTGTTCATAAATATTTAAGTTAAGCTAGTAGTTATGGGACATGAAGCTAAGCTCATATATTTACTAGCTTACTGTAATTGACACTTCTCTTTGATCATGACGATCATTTTATGTTTTAGACTAGCATTGTGCGATGTCTTTGCTTTTGATACATTGGATGTACCGTTTGCACTACATCAATGTTTTTGCTTTTGATACATTGGATGTACCGTTTGCACTATATCAATGTCTTTGCTTTTGATTCATTGGATGTACCGTTTGCACTACATCAATGATATGCTTTTGTTACATTGGATGTACCGTTTGCACTACATCAATGTCTTTGCTTTGTTATTCATTGGATGTACCGTTTGCACTACATCAATGAAATGCTTTTGATACATTGGATGTACCGTTTGCACTACATCAATGTCTTTGCTTTTGATTCATTGGATGTACCGTTTGCACTACATCAATGATATGCTATTGATACATTGGATGTACCATTTGAACTACGTCAATGTCTTTGCTTTTGATTCATTGGATGTACCGTTTGCACTACATCAATGATATGCTTTTGATACCTTGGATGTACCGTTTGCACTACATCAATGTCTTGGCCATCCTTTTCTTGTGATTTTTGGATTTCGTGTGTTGAATTCTGGAATTTATGTTTCACCAACTTTTACGATTGGCATTGATATATATGTCATTTATTGTGGCTTGGTGAATGAAATTAGGAGTATGACATTCCTTTTTATCTTTGAGAAGATCTTTGCGATATTGATTAATCTCTTATTGATTTTTCAATTACTTATTTATCACAGCTTGGCATTGTGATTATTATACGTTTAGTCATATCTCTTATTCTATATCATTTTATCTGATATTTATAGCTAGACTGGTCCGTTTATTATTTTCTTATTAAATAATACTCGGTTCAGACTGAGATTTCACAGGTGCTTCTGCTTGACTCCTTATCGGACCATCATCTGACTTTTGGCTAACTACTTAGATTAGTAGTTTTTGTTGTATACATTTGGGATACAGACTCTATGATGTATACTTATTCTTTTGTCTAGCACTTGTATCTATTCTTTTTGATATTGTGGATCTTGTTTGACCACTACTCTGATGTACACTTTCATGTGTTATATTCATATCTATTTCCGCCTTTGTGATATGAATTATCTATGACTGATTTGTGTTATATTTATTTCTATATTTGTTTCCGAAGACCTTTATAGCCACTGTGTAGTAGTTTTGAGTTTGTGTCGGTATGTCGGATTTCCTCTTGAGATGAAAAGTTATATTTTTATCCGGCATATCGGTACTCGCACAAAGCAATTATACAGTTGGTCGCTCCTCAACAGCCTTATTCTCCGTGCTAGTCGACATCATTACTCCGTAGTGTTCTTGGCTAGCATGAGTATAGAGGTGGGGCATCACAAATATTTATAGCCCTTTTTGTATAAAGACATGTTATTATCTAATATATATATATATATATATATATATTATTCGGCTGCGATTGTGAGATTCTGTGTTGTTGTTTCTGTTGCTTCTTCTACCTCTTTCTTCTTTTCCCCTAACGATCGGGTACTTCCGGCACTCGATTACTCGGTAGCTATACAGTGGACCGGTTGATGTCGATTTTCGAGGGTCGAAAATCCGCGTTCGTTACAGGTTCCTAAACACTTGAATAAGGCAATCTGACTCGGTATTTTTTTGAAATTGGGCAATTGAGATAATTTTACCTAGAAATATATTTTGTATATAAAGAATGATTTCAAAAATAGAATAGTATTTTGAGGTATTGCGTTTAGGAGATAATAATAATCTATTATTATCAATTAGGATTTTGTTAGTCATGCTTGTCCAGTTGAGCATTGACTATTGTTAGTGTGTGTAGGTAGCTTGCATTTTAGGATTTGTGTTAGGTAAGTGGAAATAGGATAATATTGAAGCGAACACCTTGTGAATTAAGATTAATAATTTGACTATAGGCATTCGATTGATAATGTGGGATCAAATTTGATTTAATAAAAAATGTTATTGCAAGCTAGAATATTTGAAATAAATATTTGGAAAATGTTTTACAAAAGTTAATTTATAAAAATGGATTTATAGGAATGTATCTTGGATTAAGAATAATTGAAGTTTAAAACTTGAAAATTTCAACCTTGGGGCTTTTGGAAAATGTTTCAAGGCTTTAAAAGATAATAATAGTATAATTTGAAAGCTATTTTGGTTCAAGAATAAAATTTAGGAGTGAAAATGCTAATTAATAAATGTTTTCTTTTAGATTGGTTATGGGGAATAAGTCTTGATTGTTTTGTGATAATCTAAATAATCTTCTAAGTGACGATTAAATTTTTTCTTAGGTTAATGTTGTGGTGCAATTAGTAAATTATTCTCTTCATCATTGTATGATCGGAATAAGTTCAAACCCAAACGAACCCAAAGCGAGTTGATGATAAATGTTTTGTTGGAAAAAGGAACAATATTGTTTCAAAAATGGGATTTGAAATAAAATTAATATTTTTAAGTTAACTAGTTCGAGTGGCTCGAAAATAACTTAAAATTAAGAAAGTGATGTGTTCGGATGGTAAACGCTTCTCTTGAGTATTGCCTTCTTGGTAAGGAATGTATGATACTATTTGGTAGTACCTAGTTCTTTAGTATCATTTTGGAGTTACTCGGGCCATACATGTACATTCTATGATTATATATATATGTATGTATATATAAAAGTTTCATTTCAAACAGTTTTTGAAATAAGACCGAGAAATCGGCTCTTGAGTTTTCTTAGGAAAATAAATGTAGAATTGAATAGTTGAATCAAATAGGGGTATATACTCGTAGGATGTAGTGGAGTAGTATTTAAGTTGAACCTAAGTTTAGTTTTACGAAATGTTTTCATGAATAATTAAGTGTAAATAGCATCGGTATTGGTGAGAACCATTTAAATTAATGCGTAAGTGGACGTAGATCATTTCTCCTTTCATATAGTTTTGCTCTAAGAATCGAGTACATGACTTTGAGGTGATTCACACCATTCCGAATAAGGATCTATTACTCAATTTTTGACGATAAATACTTGATGAGGGTTTTTGTAATGACCTGTAAATTTAGAGAATTAAACTCGTTAATTTAATAAGATTTTTGTAACTAAATTTAAGAAGGAAAAAAAACCTTTATAATTTATAATGAAGTGAGTGGTAACTAAATATTTTTGGATATTATCATAATATCTGCTGTTATACCCATTCCCTAAAAATAATGAAAGGGGAAAATTTGTAACATATTAAAGTGGTTAATTGATTATGTTAATTGGGTAGGTTATGACATGCAAATCATGTTGGTGGAATATTTTCAATTTTGACATATTAATTATGTTAGTGGTGAACATTGTTAAGCAATTTAAAACAATGAAACTTGCAATCAATTTATTTGATGAATCTACCTTATTCCTAGTTAGCAATTCAAAACTTGAATAAAGGCATATACAGATATTTTAAAATGGAGTTAATGACAATTAATAGATATTTCAAAAAGAAATTAATGACAATTAATAGGGAAATTAATTGTAAAATTTCAGTAGTTGACCAGAATTGATTTATTAAATAATTAATGCAAGTTAATTAAATTGATGAAAGATAAATAAGTAAATTCTTTTGGTTAATGGCATGAGGACGCGAGGTTAATCCCCATTTTGTAGGAGAAATCTGCCCGTGTAACCAGTCTGGCTACCAGTGCCCACAAAGTGGACGGATTAATGTGAGACGTCGTAGGATTGATAATTAAACCAAAAGGGTTAATTAACTAATTAAGTTAGTAACCAAATTTGAATATGTAAGTAAAGGAGATTGATTGACATGAAGGAATATGGTAATTAATTGAAATCAATTAAGGAGGATAATTAATTGGTAATATGGTAATTAATTGAAATCAATTAAGGAGGTTAATTAAAAGGGATAAGGTAATCAATTAAAATCAATTAAAGGCAATTAAATGGGAATTAATTGATTAGAAGAATATGGAAATCAATTAGAGGGAATTAACTAATTTAAAAATATTAGTTAGGGAATTGGGGCTAGATTGCTAGATGTCCCAATGGTAGAAATCAAAAAGTGGAAACCCATAGGGTAAATTGAAAGCTTTACAAGTGGAATTAATAGAAATAAAACACATTTGTTTAAAAACGTTCAAACCATAAATTTGTGATGTTTTCTTCCACTTAAATCAACGCCATCTAAATATTTAGTGCTTGCCACTTTCTTTCCTTGAATCAACGCATTCACTCCCAATTTAGTTTGGACGTACGTCATTCCTTGCAAAATTTTATCACTTGATTTACGCCCCTTTCTAATGCAGCAAAATTTGTTATTTTCCTTTACTGTTTCAAAGTCTAATTTGCTTTAAATTTGATATAAATCTTTGTTTAATAAAACTTTACCGTTCTTTATTTATCAACCCGAGCACCCCTGTAATATCGCAGTGCAAACATATATTCCCTTAATTCCTGTTTGTTGCCATTTCTTTATAAATCAATGCTATCTGTAAATCGATTGCCATTTCCTTTACCAAAAGCAATACGTGATATCCTCTTTACACTAAAACTTCAAACTCATGAAATCAATGCTGGTTATAAAAATTCAAATCCACGTACAACTTCATTTGGTTAATAGGTATATAATCAGTTATTTCCATTTACCGTTCAAAGAAAAATGATTTCTTGCCGTTTCGTTCCATATATAAATCACTCAGCCTATTAAAGATTCACGCAAGCCTTATCCCTATATACCAAAAACGTTCTAAAATCTGAAAAAAAATCTTACTTGCCTTTAGGAACAAATTACTTAAACTCAAAGAATTAATCCATGCAATTACCTGTTCATTCGAAAATAGTGCCTACCTATTTTGTCCCCAAAAATTTTGCAACCTTCATCTGGTTTTATTATTTCTTAACCGGTTAACCTCCTTGATTTTTGCAACCTATCTGCTTAAATACCAAAACACGTTCAAAGAAAATTGATTGCGTGCCTACCTGTTACCCTTAATCAACGATTTTCTCTTTGTAACGTTCGAATAACAAATCAAAATTGCTTGCCGTCTATATAGTTCAATCAACAAATCTAATGCATGCCGTTTTATTTTTCCCTTAGTTAGTAACGCAAGATTCATTTTCTGCTAAATTTTATAACGTATAAAATATTTTTCCATATTCCCTTCATTGAAAGAAAAGACTTGCCGTTTCATATCTTTTCTGCAATTGATTTTTTTCCCAAAACAAACAAGATTCTTGCCCAAATTTCTATTCATGCCTAAATTATCGCAACTCATCTCTTATATAAATCAAACCCACACCACAAAGTTTCACCACCTCAACATTGTCCATGTGCATTATTCCAGTTGCTTGCGTGAAAAACTTCTTCAGGTAAATGGCCGAACCTTGCTTTCATTTATTTTGTTCTTCTTCTTGTTTCATTTGGTTCGATGTCCACACTACTCGGCTGCCCCACCACCTGTCCTTGCCACATCTCCTTTTTCCCTCTTTGATCTATTTTGACATACATGTCAGATTGTTGTAGGAAGTCAAGCTTAATATCCTTTTGCACTCTGTAGAAAAATGCATGCGCCCCAGTAGTTGTGGCCACTTGAACTTCTTGCGTGAGCCATTTTTTTAATATGAATTGCTAAAGTGTGTCATCTTTGAAAAAAAATGGTAACAAACAAAACTAACGTCCTTCATTTTGCATACACTCACACGTGCAAAATCACTTTTGTTTCAGCAGATAGGTAGAACTTTTTATTACCTAAATTATTTTCAAAATATGCAGTGACTTGTATATTTTGAGTGCATGCTTACGGGGTTTAAAATAGGCAAGGAGACCGTGCCATTTATTTAGATTGTATCACCTTGTTTTGTGAATTCATGCATGAGTCATTTTAATAAAATGTTAACAAAAGAAGAGAAATGCATGTTTTTAAAGATGAGGTAGGAGTGGCTGTGCTATGTTGTGTGTTCAAGTTTTGGGAACCAACATGCTTCACTTTTATGCAACGTGATTATTTATACAGAGAAAGAAAAAAAAGGGATATATTAGTTGCAAATTTCACTGTTATCAATGCTGAAGAATTTTGGTGTACGCCACCTGTTTGTAGAAAGGGAATAACGTATTGTGTCCACCTTTTTCTTTCCAGCTTTTGCCTAAAACTTTCCACTATAATTTTCATGGGTATGTAAATAGTTAAGATTTCACTGCCTGGCCTTGAGAACGTGGGCGAGTCGAGCAGTGGGAGTGGTCGAGTCAAGTGAAGTCTATTCGTTCCAGTTGTTTAGAAAATTTTGCTTTGACCGTAATTTTAAAAGTCGCGTATTGGTATTTGGATCTTGTTATAGATTTGAATCATGGCGTGGCATCCACGGAAATCTGATCGTGCCGTTGTACGTTTCTTTATCAAGTGATACAATCGTTTGAATCTAAATTTCTGCAGCTTTAAGGTGAGTATTTCTCACCAGACAAACATACCTATATATCTGTGAATTTATCACAAGTGTAATTGTAAAATTTATTTTATTTAATTTTATTTGCCTGTGATATAAACGTATGATGTTAAACCCAATTTTTTTATTGACACATCATCAGTTGTTTATTTATTTAAGTATTATTGTAGTTATACTATTTAATGCTTATTTACTGTTAATCACACTGCAAGTTCCCTGTAAATTTGGGATCGTTATAGGCTGAAATGATAGGCCTGAACGATAATTATTTACCCATTTATTTATTTAATTGTTTAATTATTTATTATTTAACTTGGGATTGTGGGTTTGAAATGATAGCAGGTTTCTGTAAAATTGCGGATTGAAATGATATATATCCGTATCACTTGACCTAGGCTAGAAAACTATATACAGACCCGTGGTTTATATAATATTTATGAAATGTTTTAAAAATATTTTAAATAGAAAGTTTATGATATTCTGGCTTAAATGTATTTAAAGGATTTTATGAAATTTATAATGATTTTTGAATGAGTCAAAATGTTAAATGAATAGAAGTTTAAGTAAATTTTTGGAATATAACTTATTCTGAATTTTGTTAAAAGTGAGATTTTAGTTAAGTAAAATAAATGATAATAAGTTATATTTGGGAATTTAAAATTAATTGTTAAGTTAATAATTTATTTCAGCACTTTAGGTAGCATTTTCTAAGTGCTACGGAAATTGAATTTTGATTGTTTTAATAAAAGAATTTAATGGAAATAATCTTTCGGAAAAAGCTTAAATTTTGGAATTTAATATGTAATTAATAAAAATAAGGAATTGACTTTAAAAGGTTTTAAATGGAAGAATTTAACTTTTAAATGTGAGTTGAAAGGCAATTAATTCCTAAATAAATTGAATAGATTTAAATGGTATTTTATAAAAATGACCGATGTTTAAAAATGATATTATGATATTGAAGGTATTTGAAATTTATTTTGATTTTTAAAGTATAAATACCATTTTTAAAAGTTGTAACCACAGGTTAAAATAACGTTTGGTTGTTAAAGAGACCGGGATCGGATATCTGGCATACTCTCTGTCGATACCGAAAACCACTTTGACAACCATGTACGCGGTGGAGATTCCAGAATGAAGTAGGATGGTGGTGACGTTTTCTTTAAGGTAAATACGTGGACCTGACTCCCGTGAGTTGGCATAAGGTGGCTAAAACAGCAGTGATTCTCGGATTAATGAGGTGGCACCTCTGATCGGACGCGCTTCTTCGTATGCCATTCTATTACTCTTGTGATTGTTTTGGTGCGCACCTTTGATTTGGGAGTGTTGTTCGAGGTGGGCGGCAGCTGCGCGCTGCGCATTTCCATCGGTCCGGATAGCAATTGGTATATCTACCCTGGCATTGCCTAGTTATGCCGTGTCACCTACCACAGTGAGCCTTGCACGAGTTTGGTTTTCTCCCGTAGCCCGTGTGGTATCCTCTGGTCGCTTCCCGATCAGGAGGGACTATGATATTGGATGGACTACTGGGACTATTATGTGGTAAGGGCTATATGGGTTACCCCTTAACGCTATTTAAAAGTAAGTTTATTTTACTAATAGACATTATTATAATAGAGAATATTATTACATAGTAAATAGTTTAACGGATCCTTAGAGGATGGGTGGTCCCAAGCATCCTTTAAGTTACTTGCTCTATATTATAGTACACTTGAATTAGCTTACACTATATAAGTATGTATGTCCTGACTCGAGTGTTTATGTTTTATTTTACGCTCGGGTCAGCCTGAGTTGCAGTTCAACTTTCATTCCGGAGATAGGATTTCTGTAGATCTTTCAAGCTGCTGGCAAACTTTCAGTCCGTTATCTTATTTATGTAATCAAGACTATGGGATATTTTGATTTTTCTTTTGATGATTTAAACTATATTGGAGATTAAAGACTATGTATTTTTATTTGTTTGAAACTATTTACAGTGGCTTCATGAACCACTAAGTATTTTAAATTCCGCTGCGAGTTTCTGATATCTGTGTCTATGATTCTGTGATTATTTATTTACTGTATATTCTGAGATTTGCCAAATTTTATTTACAACGCAGTATTTTGAACAATTCAAGTCTGACATGCGCGGATGCAAATGGTTGAAAATATCAGGTCGTTACAGTTTTTGATATAGGATAAATGTTTTCTGTCATTATTACATCTATGTAAGGGTATTAGAGGTTATAAATCAAGGAGCCCGATTGGAGTTTGCACTAGAAAATCGGGCGAGCGATACTAGCTCGGAAGTGAAGTTATGTACTAGAGTAGTGATCGAATTAGAATTTGTATATAAATGATCTATGTACATTATACGAGCTAATGTATAGTTCCAAGGTGTTTTTTGGACCAGGTTGAGGTGTAATTTCAGGGATGAAATTCTTTTAAAGAAGAAGAATATAACAATATGGAATTTCACTACTTTAACTTGCTAATATTTAATTAATTGTAGATATTCAAATAACGGGTTTTATAATGCAAATAATTTTTTTAAAATGTTAATTAATGACGGTGAAATCATTTTCTAATTTAGTTCACAAAAATATTTAGCTCGCTGAAAAAACAGAAAATGTGTCCGAAAACCCTTTTTTGAATTTTTGACGTTTCATCGTATAAAAGTTGTTTGAAATGTTATGAGCCTTATTTATATTTGAATCAATATTTAAATGGTTAAGAATGTTAATTAGTTATATATAGTGGTATATACATAGGTATATATACTTAAGTAGATACATGTATATACTAAAAGATGCCTTAAGAGACATGATTTGACACTTTAGCGACTCGAGTACAGACATGTTAAACATGTTTTCTTTGACATAATAGGGGGACAAGGTAGAGGATGAAATGTCGTGTGTGGTGGAGGGTGTTGATGTGGAAAAAATAATATGGAGGGTAGAAGTACAATGGTAGTTTAGTAATTTACCTTTTCTATTGATTACAAATAGCCTTCAACTTCTTCAAATTTTCCTCCTCTTACACCTATCATACTTTCTTCATCTTCAAACCAAATGGATATTTTTCTTAAACCATGTAAAATTTCAGTATCTACAACTTTTATTTGCATGACTTCTATAAATTTTGAGCTTAGCTATGTCCAAATCTCATTTCTTTCGTATAATTTTCGGACCCATATTTTCAAATCTGAAAATATCTCTTCTAATTTTGATTTTATCTCTATAAAAATAAATCAAATTTGAGCGATTCTTTTATTGAAATGATAGAGAAAGGAATTTCCAACAACTTTTCTTTTGACCACTTTCCAAAATTACGAGAGAAACATGGTTAAAAGTCGAGGGGAAAATGACCCATTTTCGATTTGCTTTTTGAGGTTTTCCAAGCTTTGCAAGTTCTAAGTATTTCAAGTTTTCAAAAAAAATTTGGAAGATTTTTGGGCGTAAACTTCTAACTTTTTGTTGAATGATTCAACCTTTATTAAATTTCCTATTTGGTTATAGAATATATTGTTTGGATGGTTGAATTATCACATAGTTTGGATGTACATATGGTGCTAATTTATGGTTTAGCGTAGATTTGTGAATCAAATGTTAAAAGTGATGTTTTTGATAATAAATTTGTCTTGTGATTGGATGTGATATGGAAAGTTAGTAAATGGAAATGTTAGTGAGCAAGCTTAGCACTTGAAAGGTGTTTATGTTCGACATAGCAATCCTTTGAATTTTTAAATTTGATTACATACTTTATTTTAAACAAAAAGTTTTCTAAAGTTTCTAACGTTTTGTTTTACTTCCAAAACTTTATAATAAGTTCATAAAGTAATTTAAAGTTAAAATTATGTATTTTATTAGATGTTAGTCAAGTTTGGAAGTTATCGTATCCATAGCGATAGTCGTTATGGATGCAATTCGATAAAAATCCAATTTTTCAAAAGTTAATATCTATATTTTAAAGTGTTTTAAAATCTCTTAAAAACATAATAATAACTGTCACGATCTACCGTTTTGGATGGTTCAAATCGACAATAAATCAAACATGTCAAAATCGAACCATTCAAAAGGGAGGATTGTTAATGGGGTAAATAAGAAAAAAAGAAAACAAAACATGGAATCTCGCAGCAGAACGACAAAATATAATAATCAAATAAACAGTTCATAAAGCTATTTTACAAATAACATTTGATTATACTTTTACAATTCAAATCCGAGTCATACATACATCAGAAATAAACAAATAATGCAGCGGAACACATAATGTAGTTGAATAATAAATACCAATAATGTAACGAATCTACGCCTTCATCCCCCAGAAAATAGTCTTCAATACACTGAAAAAGACCAGACTGACCCAAGCGTAACAAAAAGACAAAAATTGAGTCAGAACTAAATGACCTTATGTAAGTCAGATTAAAATAAGTAAAATAGAAATATTAATACAATGGTTTCATAGATGTTACAAGATTTTCATCTCCTATTAAGTGTACAACGTGAATATAATTATTTAAAGGGTTTCATCTAATTCGAAATATCAATCTTAACCATGTAATTAAAATAATCCAAAGTTTGAATTAAACTAAACCCTTTAAATAATTAAATTTTAAATAAAATCCAAATTCCAGAAATTGTATGGGTATATGTCATTTCAATCATTATGAAAAATCAACATTTCCAATCAATGAAAACCGCTCGGGTTTACCATTTCAATCCATAACAATTTTTCATTAATTTATAAGATCGTTCGGGTATGTATCATTTCAACCCATAGGGATAACATAGATATATACATAAATAAATCCGATCATCCAAAATGTCAACCAATAACATCCATCCAATCACCCCCAAATATTAACAATCGAACATACAACACAATCATCATCGAAATCAACCAATAACTACCTACAATTTACTAGTTATCATTAACAGGTATTTAACTGGCAATTTAAATTTCAATATTAAATTAAATGGCAATTAAATTCAATAAAAGTCAGATTTAACTGGAATGAAAATTTAAAATATACTAAATAGCAACCAATCAATTTCTAATCATATCATAAATTCAATTTAACTAACATAAAAAAGCTAGTAGTTGTGAGTGTTTGCTCACCTTTCATGGCTACGAAGGTGATGATAAAAATGGAGCAATATGGAGATTTCTAGCATAGATCCAGATGCAAAGCAAATCCAACAAAGCTTAGACACGAACACGAATCCACAAACGAGTTTCAACTACTTTCAACTTCCAAACAACTCAAGATCCAAACTACAGACAAACCTGAAACGAGGTCATCTTTAAGAAAATATTCGGACTAGAATATTACTGAATCTATAAAAGTGACTAACTAGAAAGTTGTTACAATTTATTTTATATTCACTTTCAAGAAAAGAATCACTCAAAAAGCTTCTGTCTTAAGAATTTTATGGTCAAAACAAACAGAGGTGTTTTCTGACTTAAAAATTCGAGTTCAAAAATACTTCAAAAAGATTAGAGTTTTTGGCATAGCAAACTAAAGAATTTGCAAAACTGAACCAAAAGAAAGTTGGTTCCACCGGAAAAGTAAATGGTTTGAAAAAAAGAATAACATAATTTGGTTCAGTCCTGAAGGAGATATGATTGATTCAATATGGGGTATTTTCGGCCACAACTAGACCCGAGAAAGGACTTGAAAAATAGAGTTTTTGATATAAAAATATTCGGAATGGGAAGAAAGGTTCAACAACAAAGTTGTTTCCATTGAAATTATACATGGTTTCAAAATAAAATTATTCGATTTGGAGTAGTTCAGTGGAATATAGAAGCCATGGAAATAAATTGAAGAAAGAGAGAAAACGGGGAAGGAGAAAAGAAGGGAAAAAGGAGAAAGAAGAGGAGAGGGAAGGTGGAAGGAGATGGTCATGGAGATGGTGGAGAGGGTGGTGGATATAGGGAAGGAGGGTTGATGGAGAGGAGGAAAGGAGTTTTGATTGATGAGGTTTATGGAGTTTTAGATCTTGAGTTCTCTGTAATTTTGAGGAGAAAGAAGAAGTGTGCAGAGAAAGTTTCTCAGGAGAAATATTATGTACGTAGATGTTATCAAATAAGAAATATAAGGTCGTTGGCAAAGGAATGGTCACATGACTGACTAGAGTCTCTTGGTTAAACAAGGCTCATTAGACCAAACAAACCCATTATGCCTTAGCTAAATAAAACACAACCAAACACTACCAATTCATGTTAATATTTCACATAATTCAAATTTCTAGAGAAATAGAAATTTGATTTTGAAGAAACGAAAAGTAGAGGGAAGGTCAGAGTTTAGTCTAGCATCATATAAAAAGAATAAAATTCTAAAATTCAAATTAAAAATTTTCAACCAAAGTCAATCTTTGACTAGGTTTGACCAAAATTTGAAATTTCATAAGGTTTTTATTCTATTGAATTTGGTCAAATAAAACACTCTACTTTTTTTTAATTTAATTTTTATTTAAATTCAAAATACTGCCATTTTAAAGATGTTAAAAGTTACGAATCGTTACACTTTATCTTAATTAAAAGATGTAATATCAATTAATGCAATATTTATTTATTTCCCTTTATCATATCTAAAAGGTTAAATGTCTTTAGTTACGCATCCAATTCTCATCCAATTACATTAAAACCTATGTTATCATCCTTATTATTCAATCAACAATATCCTATGAATTACATCCGCATAAGTTTACATTTTATTGCATTCATTATTTTACCAGTAACATCTTTTAGCATATTAATTAAGTAATTAATTACCTAAATTTTCATTAATTTCCAAATTAATTCTAAACATATTAAATAATGAGATGATAAACGAACAATTGTTACTTATAAGTAATTTAATCATATTTTTAAGTTTATTATCTACAACAGATGTTATGACTACTTACACGTCACTGATTATATTCAATTTCAATTAGCAACACATAATTCCAACATTCAATTGTCATAATTCCATTAATTACCCATTTAATATTCAAACGGACAAATTAATGAGAAGATAATCACAACCACCATTTATAATAATAGTTCATAACCATTATCTTATCATTTACAACCAAGGATTATAACAAAACGATTATATATTCTATATTAACCTATTCCAATCAATTACATATAATCTCATCATTAAATGCATCATTTAATTTATTTCTTTATTTACACAATTATAACCAAATAACCTTGCAATTATATCCATTGATTGAAATTGGATTAAAATGGTTATCGACTCCATTAAACCAACATTACTATATTACATTCTAATTGTTTTATCATTACAGATCATAAATTTTAATTTCTTACAATATTAATAATTCAAAATCTTATTAAATTTAATATTTTAAATACTAAAAAACATGGGTCGTTACCCTCTTCCCACTCAAAACTTCTCATCCTCTTAAGGGAAAAGGAGGAATTAAGGGATTAATATATTTTATTCAAAATATTCAATTTATAAACAATCAACATAATTAAGTATTTTAAATAAAATATACTAATTAATAAACAATCAAATCTTCATGTTCAAGTTTACTAATGTTTGAAAAAATATTTTCACTTCCACAAAAAATTTCTGTGTCTTAATTCATGGAAAATTTCGTCAGAGTCTCCTTTGTACAGAGGGTCCGAATAATAATAATAATATCAATAATAACTATATATATATATATATATCATATTTGATAATAAAATATCCCAATAACAGAAAAATAATATAATATCACTAGAAATTCGTAATTCGAAAACGTATCTACTTGTCAGGCAAACAACCTTATTTATGAAACCAAAAGCAGCAGCTATTGCTTCCATAAACCAGCATTTCACTTATATAATCCAAAATAGGTTAATAATTATGCAAAAAGAGAAATATTTAAGTTGTTCAATTTACAAAGGAGAAAATCACTATAAAACATATACATACAAACAACCATTATATGCAACCACAGAACCCATTATACATTCATAGCAACCAAAATCAATGGTTTGTTTAGTTCAGAAACTTTTAATCGTACAAGGGTGACAAATAAACTATCAAGTGTATCCTATGCTCGACGACCTTTGGTAATTACTCAATAGACTATCCATACAACCTTAATAATTAGAAGTACCCTTTCCAAACATCCCATAAGCCAAAACAGCCAAGAATTTCCATACATTATTTAATTTTATTTAATTGGTTTCCTTTCACATCATTATTTACCTTTTTTTCATTCATACAATGTCTTTTTCTTTCTTTCAAGGACCTACATAGATTATTTCAGAATATTAACTTACATTCATAGCATTTCTTGTGCCTCGAAATTCATATTTAGAAATAATTTCATTGAACATTTCTATTACTTAAGTTTTACTTGTATAATATTCCATTACATATTCTATTAACATTTCAACTTATTAAACATTTCTGGTAAGTTATATATATTTTAGGAATGTAATTGAATGTTACACAAGTTTTTGGTATTCGCCCTTGAAGAGAAAATAAATATTTCAATATATCCAAAAATTCAACTAAAACAATTAACCCGATTCACTTAGTAAGAATATAAGATATATTTAAAACATCTTCATAGCATTATGCAAGAATTTTCCAAAAAGTTTAAACAATGTTAGAAGTTTATATCAAAACATTAGGATAAATCCTTTTTTTAATAAAGTTCCTTAAGTCCTATAATTTATTAGATCATTATTTTAAAATAAGTATAACCCTAGATTATTAAACCGAAACTAATAGTATAATCAAATTTTACATTAAATATCCAAATCAAAGTATAAAATTTTATATCTTCGTAACTAATTTTACGCATTTGTATAAAATGAATATTAAAATCATGGAAAAACATTTATTATGGTTTAACACAAAAATTCAAATAGTGAATAAATCTATAAATTTACTGTTACTACTTCAAAATCAAGTAAATATTTCAAGCCATAGTTCCAAAATAGAGATTTAAATTTATTGGTCAAGTATATTACTATAAATAAAACTTCGTAAATCATTATTTTTCATTTATATAATATCTTTAAATTATACATACAAAGAAACTTATATAATTTTACTTGAAATATTCATTTGAAAACTTCATTTTCAAATCAATCATCTTTAGTACTTTATGGAAAAATTTCATATGTAAAATTTCTTGCTTCTTTTATAAATACTACATTTTTTTTTAAATAACATCTTTATCAATATATGTAAACTATTTGAAAATAATTATTTCCATCATTACTTATATTTAAAAGAAGTTATTGAAAACCTTAAATCCATTATTTATAAATTTTATTAGTTTTAAATCTCAAATTACTTGTAAACATCATTAACAAATCAATAATCATTAACTTTAAATATGTTTTACTTAATTAATTACTTCTCACAATATTTACAACACTAATAATTTACTACTAAACCATGTTGTACATAAATAAACAATATTTTAAACATTTTAAAGTATTTAGAAATGGAAAAAATGACCAAAATATCTTTAATATAATACTTTATCAAAATACTTTTATAACTCGACTCCTCGTTCTTGCAGACTCTGGTCGTACGTTGATCAGGCGTAAGACTAGAAATCTCCAAGTACTTAGTAGACCTATTTCAACATCAAGTTAAAATACTTAAAAACAGGTATGAGAAGTACCACACAAAATCTGATGTCAAATGATGATGTTACGATAGTAGTGGCCTGCTATTGATCTAGTGTTTACGCAGTGGACACAAAACTTTCCAAAAGATCCTTTCACCTTTCGGATTCCTAAAAAATATCGTAGCAATTTCGTAAATAAGAGACCGTCGACCTCTACTACAGTGGTAACTGCCGATTCAATGATTTACGCAGTGGATGCACTTCCTTCCCGGAAGACCATAAACAACAGATCCCAGGATCGAAAGCGCCTCCATTAGGTAAACTAAAGAACCATCTACCCTAAAAAAATCGAGGAACTCATGAGTTTAAGTCTGGATAGCCATATCGGTTAGAATCCATTTATGAATTCATCCAAGTTTATTGATATCGGTCGAATCCATTCCTGGATCCCCTAAGTCCATCTGGGTCGAAGCATATCATGCTATACTTCTTCATGGAGGGTACTTTCTTATTCCTTTTACTTCAAAATAATAACATAACATATATATACTCTTTCGAAATCACAACTTCAACTATCACACTTATGTAAATTCCATTATATACAAGATTTCGTTTTCAGATAGAGTACTTTCCAATGTCAATAGTCTCGAATATATCAAATTATTCTTATATAAATTCCATTGTATATAAGATTTATCTCTTCAGATCGAACGCCCTCCAAAATCAATAGTCCACCAAATCCCATATACTTATATAAAGTCCATCTTATATAAGAAACAAATTTTACCAAAATCAATTTCCCTATAAGAAGAGCCATATAGGATTGAACATCTTTGCTTTATAAAAAGGTTTTGAATTAAAATAGTTTTGGATATATAAAATAATTTGTAAAAAGTTTGTATATAAAATAATCTATAAAATAAATAGTTTGTAAATAAAATAGTTTGTAAAATAGTTTTGTATATAAAATTGAACAAACTAGCTTGTATAAGAAAACTAAAAGAAAATAGTTTTGTCAAATGGTTTTAAATTAATAGTAGTTTTGCATAAAAGAAAAATTCCAATTTAAATTACAAAGAATATCAAACCCAACAACTTTCAATTTCAACGTCAAAGAATATCAATAATATTAGAACATAAGATGTACATATGCCATCTTTCGCAAAATTACATTCGATCGCTCGCTCGATCACACGCGTTCACTTTCGAACAAGTATTATTCATTCAACTTCTCCAATGCGGACTTCATACTGTTTCTCGACTAGAAACCATCATTCTCCTTGCATAGCCATACACTATTATAGAGAATTGAATCAAATCAAAAATCCCTATCAAATATTCACCATCAAGAATAGAATGAAAAATCCTAATACGAAATGGTGTAATTCACCTCGAAATTCTGTACTCAAATCCGGATCAAACTAATTATGCGAATAAAACAATATACGTACAACTTACGTACTAATTCCAGTTTTTTCGTCACCATTACATTTTTATTTAAATTCATTATTAATCTCATTGATTAATACAAATATCACTTCATAATTTAATATTTGTTTCATAGAATTTCTCCATTTAATATAAAACATTAATATATTTAATCTCATAACATTACCTGTATTTCTCTTCATTTTTAAATTAAATTGAATTTCACATTTAATATTTCTCATTTAATACTACATTTATTGCAACATCCACTTATTTCATAAACAATTTACATGTCGTGACTTTATTTAAAATCATTTCACTTTTAGTTCATATTCATTTATCCAATTAGTTTTCACTTACTTTTCAAATTTATTTATGCCACATTTCATAAATTTAATTAAGTTTATAACACTTGTTTTTAAATCTCATTTACAGATTTTCCTTAATCACAATTTCGATTTAAACATGCCAAGGCTTAAAGTTTACACTTGTATATTATTACATTACATGCCAATAATGTATATTTTTTTATTCATTTACTAACGTAGATATAACAATTTAACCCTGTTTCTCTTGCTTTCAATTTAAGGTTACCAAATTCAACTGCATACTTCAAAAAAACTTCTACATTTCAACTCATATATTTATTCAGAAGTTTCGACTATCTAAAATATCCAAATATTCCATTTTATTTCAATGGCTGAAACTACCAATCAACAAACAATAATATTCACAACCAAACATTTCAATTTCATAAACTAATATCCTAATTATTCATTTTATTCTCTTTAATACACCATTACTAAACTATTGTTTAGTCCATAAATTAAATCAACAATAGTTAGCCAATGCTTATAAACTGACTAAATACAACAAATCAACAATAAACAATAGTAATCAAATATTACCATTTCATAAATCAAACACATTACAAATAACTATAATAGTTATAAATTTTTTATTCCTCTATATATAACATAAAATATTAGAAAAACTTATTACATTTCAAAACTTATATAAACATTTTATAACACTAACAAATACATGCTCTCGTATATACACTCAGACAACTCATTCTAGGATATTACAATCCTATCTCTAATGAGTTAACCCCAACAGGCTAAGTATGTCTAAACATGGCTCTGATACCAACTGTAACGACCCACCTTTTTGGATGGTTCAAATCAACAATAAACCACACATGTCAGAATCAAACCATTCAAAAGGGAGGATTGTTAATGGGATAAATAAGAAAAAAACAAAATACAGAATCTCGCAACGGAACGACAAAATGTAATAATCAAATAAACAGTTCATGAAGCTGTTTTACAAATAACATTTGGCTACACTTTTACAATTCAAATCATAGTTATACATATATTAGAAATAAACAAATAATGCAGCGGAACACAGAATGCAGTGGAATAATAAATAGCAATAATATACTGAATCTTCGTCTTCGTCCTCTAGAAAATAGTCTTCAATACACTGATAAAGCTCAGGCTGACTCGAGCGTAATGAAAAGACAAAACAGTCGAGTCAGAATTAAAAGATCATATGTAAGTCAGATCAAAATAAGTAAAATAGAAATATTAGTGCAATGATTTCATAGATGTTATGGGATTTTCATCTCCTAGCAAGTGTACAACGTGAATATAATTATTTAAAGGGTTTCAAATAATTCAAAATATCAATCTTAATCATCTAATTAAAACAAATCTGAAGTTTGAATTAACTTAAACCCTTCAAATAATTCAATTCCAAATAAAAATAAAACTCAAGAAATTATATGGGTATATGTCATTCAACCAAGATCGAAAATCAACATTTCCAAATCAATATAAACCGCTTGGGTTTATCATTTCAACCCATAACGATTTTCTCTTAATCTATAAGATCTTTCGAGTATGTATTATTTCAACTTATAGGGTTAACAGAAATATAAACATAAATAATATCCAATCATCCAAAATGTCAACGAATAACATCCATCCAATCACCCAAATATCAACAACTGAACATACAACACAATCATCACTGAAATCAACCAATAACTACCTACAATTTACTGGTTATCATCAACAGGTAATTACTGGAAATTTAAATTTCGATATTAAATTAAATGGCAATTAAATTCAATGAAAGTTATATTTAAATAGAATGACAATTTAAAATATACTAAACAGCAACCAATAAATTTCTAATCATATCATAAATTCAATATAACTAACATAGGAAAAGCTAATAGTTGTGAGTGTTTGCTCACCTTTCATGGCTATGAAGGTAATGATAAACATGGAGTAATATGGAGATTCCTAGCAAAGATCCAGATGTAAAGAAAATCCAACAAAGTTTAAACACGAACACGAATCAATAAATAAGTTTCAACTACTTTCAACTTCCAAACAACTCAAGATCCAAACTACGGACAAACCTGAAACTAAGTCATCTTTAAGAAAATATTCGGACAAGAATATTACCGAATCTGTAAAAGTGACTAAATAGAAAGTTGTTACAAATTCCTTTTTTCCCACTTTCAAAAAAAGTATGACTCAAAAAGCTTCTGTCTTGAGGAAGTTATAGTCAAAACAAGAAGAGATGTTTTCTGACTTGAAAATTTGAGTTCAAAAATACTTCAAAAAGATTAGAGTTTTTGGCATAGCAAATTAAAGAATTTGAAAAACTGATGCAAAAAAAGTTGATGCCACTGGAAAAATAAATGGTTTGAAAAAAGAATCACTCAATTTAGTTCATTCCTGGAGGAGATATGATTGATACAATATGGGGTATTTTCGGCCAAAATTTGACCCGAGAAAGGACTTGAAAAATGGAGTCTTTGATATAGAAATATTCGGAATGAGAAGAAGAGTTCAACAACAAAGTTTTGCTATTGAAATCATACACGGCTTCAAAAAAAATTATTTGAGTTAGAGTAGTGTAGTGGAATATAGAAGCCATGGAAATAAGGGGAAGAAAGAGGGAAAATAGGAAAGGGGAAAAGAAGAGACAAAGGTGAAAGAAGAGGAGAGGAAAGGATGAATGCGATGGCCTTGGAGATGGTTGAGAGGGCGGCGGCTATAGGGAAGGAGGAAGGGTCGAAGGAGAGGAGGAAAGGAGTTTTGATTTGTTAGGTTTTTGGAGTTTTAGATCTAGAGTCCTCTGTAGATTTTTAAGAGAAAGAAGAAGTGTGCAGAGAAAGTTTCTTAGGAGAAAAATTATGTATCTAGATGTTATCAGATAAGAAACATAAGGACATAGGTAAAGAAATGATCACATGACTGACTAGAGTCTCTTGGTTAACCAAGGCTCATTAGACCAAACAAACCCAATATGCCTTAGCCAAATAAAACACAACCAAACACTACCAATTCATGTTAATTTTTCACAGTTATTCAAATTATTATAGCAATAGGAGTTTGATTTTGATGAAACGAAAAGTTGAGGAAATATCAGAATTTAGTCTAGTATCATATAAAAAGAACAAAATTTTAAAATTCAAAATTTAAATTTTTAACCTAAAATCAATTTTTGATTAAATTTGACCAAACTTTGAAATTTCACAAAATTTTTATTCTATTAAATTTGGTCAAATAAAACACTCAACGTTACAAATTCAATTATTTATTATTAAATTGAAAATACTGCCATTTAAAGTTGTTAAACGTTACGGATCGTTACACTTTATCTTAAGTAAAAGATGTAATATCAATTAGTGCAATATTATTTGTTTCCCTTATCATATTTAAAAGGTTAAATCCATTAACTATGCATCCAGTTCTCATCCAATTACATTCAATCCTATGTTATCATCCTTATTATTCAATCAACAATATTCTATGAATTATATTAACATAAGTTTACATTTTATTACATTCATTATTTTACCATTAACATCTTTTAGCACATTAACTGCAATAATTAATTACATAAATTTTCATTGATTTCTAAATTAATTCCAAACATATTAAATAATGAGATGATAAATGAATAATTGTTAATTTTAAGTAATTTAATCATATTTATAAGTTTATTATCTACAACTGATATTATAACTACTTACACATCACTGATTATATTCAATTTCAATTAACAACATATAATTCCAACATTCAATTGCCTTAATTCCATTAATTACCCATTTAATATTCAAACGGACAAATTAATGAGAAGATAATTACAACCATTGTTTATAATAATAGTTTATATCCATTATCTTATCATTTACAACCAAGGGTTATAACAAAGTGATTTTATATTCTATATTAAACTATTCCAATAAATTACATATAATCTCATATTGAATGCATCATTTAATTTATTTCATTATTTACAATTATAACCAAATAACCTTACAATTATATTCATTGATTGAAATTTGATTAAAATGGTTAATTACCAAAAATTACAATAATGATTAAGGAAAGTCAACTAAAAATTCAATAATTAATAATTAATTAAATATGATTAATAATCAACTAAGTACTAAAACAAGGTTTGTTAATTTAAATTAATTAAAGATTAGTACTAATTAATTATCTTTTAAAAGTAAGATTAATTTTTAATTAATTATGAGTTAAGTACGTGATTTATTTTTAATTAATTATTAATCAAATATAAGGTCACTATTCATTTATTTAATAAATTAATTGTTAATTATTTTTAATGACAAACTAGTTAAAGTTTAATTTAAAATAATTATTTATTAAAGGTATAATTTATTATTTAAGTTTTAATTAAAAGATTACTTAGTTAATTAATTAATATTAATTAATAGTTAATTATTGATAAAGGTTTTAAATTATTATCTAATAGTTAGTAAAGGATTAATTAGGTGTTTAATTTATAAATAAATTATTTATTAAAGGTTTAGTTATTTATTAATTTATAATTAAATTATGTTTAAATTTAATAAAGATTAACTATGATTAAATAAAGAGTTGAACTTGTAATTAGTCTTTTGAAAAGGGAGTTTTATGTTTTAAATCCTTTATTTCGAGATCCAAATTATTTTAAAGGTACTTCTTTTTGAAAGATGGTTTTGAACACAAAGGATTCAAGTGTTGATACCATTAAGTAGACAAAAAATTATGAATGAGTTATGTAAATGGTTTGATTATGTGGATATGTATTAGCAAAATAAATCCCCGTTCTGCTATAGATTGGTTGTTTGATTGTATAAACATATGTATCAGCAGAATAAATCCTCATTCTAATATAAATTAATTGTTTGATTGTTAGACACCTATTTTGCAGGACTGATCACCATCCTGCTATTATGTAATTTGGATATGTATGTGCTAGTTGAGTAGTATTTACATGTTCTTCCCTGATTTGGTTATGAATTGTATTTATATATATGTTGACTTATGTAAATAAATGGTTAAGTGACTTGGAAGTGAAATTGAAGTTACAAGGTAACTTAAATTATTACCTTAGTATTGCTAAGCTCTTTTTGGAATTATATAATATGGTATTGAATTAACTTCAATTCTTTGATCAATTTTTGGGTTTAAAGTGTATAAATGATTTGTCAAGTTATTTTATTATTTTATAAAGGTATTTATAAATAATAACTTATTTATAAAAATAGGTTTTACTAAGTAAAATGGTTTATTCAAAGTGATATCAAAGGATGAGTTGCAAAGGATATTTTTAAAGGATTTTTCTTAAAGAAGATTTATCAAAGGAGTTTTAAATAGGAAATGTTTTATAAACGATTTAAAGGTTTATAAAGAGGTTTTGTAAATGACTTGTAGACTTATATACGTGTTTGATAAATTGATTTGAAAATTTATAAAGGTATTTAAATGTGAAGTGAGCTTTTAAAAGGGAACTTTTTATAAAGGATAAGTGGATCGGTTTATAGTAAGAAATATTTTCAAACATGAATTTAAAATGAGGAATTTTCCATATGTTTTGATAATATACTTATACCTCTAGGATAAGTATAAATGTTTTCCAAGTATAAAAGGGATGTAAAGGGTTTGGGAATAGTTTTTTGAAAAGATCTTTTGACCGAATGTGTATAAAGTAATTTTAATTAATTAAAGATTAATTAATAATGGCTTAGTGGATCCCATATGGAATCAAATCAACGTTGAATGATTGTTTATTTTATAGTTATATAACTGACTATCAAATCTGGACCTAAACATAAAATATCTAGGAGAAACACATGATTTATATGGCACAGTCATCCTCAGTGATGTCGTACTGTGCGTGTAAATCTCATTTCATTCTTATAGGATAGATGATAAGGAAATCCGTTCACAAAAGGTTAGGAGGTGAACTCCACTCTTATTTTTTTCTGTTTATTTCCTAAATAACCGTGGTTGTGTTTACACGAAACTATCGAAAGTTGTTTTGAAGAGACCAGGATCAGATATGTTATCCGAAAAACCAATTTGATCCAACTCAAGCTTTTTGAGCTAAAGACATCTTGAAGAGTATGGAATCGAAGATAGGGAATTGAAGTGCAAAGTCTACTTGATACTAGTCTTGGGGGTTATTCCAAAGTGGATGCAGTAGAAGTAGTGGTTCGGTTCGTCCTTTTCTCGGACGAGTTGTATGGATGAAAGCTAACACTATATTACTGTCCGGGAAGGCAGAAGTAGGATTGCTATACAAAAGGTACACGTATCCTCAAGCCTCATCAACTAGGAATGACTAAAATCAGGGGAGATGCAGCAAGGCTAAGTGGGTCTCTTCCATTAGGGTGTGTCATCACCTTTTTAAATGCATCTACTTACTTTTAGATTGGTTGTGCATGAGATCTCAATAAAAAGGGTTACAAAGCAACTGGGGTAATGACATATTCGGTACTATCCAGTAAGGCGTAGGCTGGCCTTGTGCTGGCAGGGGATCCTGGCGAGATCCTCGGTACATTTTCTAAACTTGTACCATGATAGGTGGTACCCTAATGCCTTGTTAGAGTATGGAATCCAATCTCCAATACGTGCCATTACAGTTTTGATTGTAGAGCCTCATATGCTGGAATTTAATAATGGTAACAATTTTGGCTATTTTATAAATTTGTTTTGAGCGCTTGGACATTATTATAATATTACTGGATTTCCTACAAAAAGTGTTTTGTTTATCATAAGGTAAAAACCCAATCATGTTTATGTGTGGTGCGGTCTTACGAGATGCATTTGATTTTAAAAGGGTTTTAAACATAATAATTTAGTTGTTTGAGTTTATTTACACAAGACCTATATATGACGCGGAGTTTTAGTTTCTTTTCCTAAAACACTTGGGTGCTTAATTTGTTTATAGGTTGCTAAGTAGTTTAGATTTACCACAGATGCATTTTGAAGGACCTTGGAGCAGGAGACTTCATCCATAGCTAGTTATTATCTTGTTTGCACTGTATTATATGTATCTTGTATCAATTAGGTAGGAACATGCTATTATAACTGTCCAAGGGTAGAACTTTATTAGTACGACTTTGATATATCATTTTTGAATTGGCTTTGTCAAGTATTATGTGATTAATATGTATTTTTCCATTGCATTGTGAGATTGTGTGATTGTTTTTGTTTCTTCTTATCTTCTATCTCCTTTCTTTTCCCTAACAACTGTCTTTACGACACTTAGTTATTTATCACGTGAATACCGTGCATGTATTAGTGCCGACTTCTGAGATTCAAAAAGGCGGGTCGTTACATAAAGTATATGACCCTCTGAGGCATATTGACTAGAGCAATACATTCGGTAAGGAGGTGCACCCTCTTAGTCATTATTGGAAAACTTTCTTTTCCTTGTTGTTGATTCAGATATTTGAATTATTTTCTTAATTCCATCAAGAAGTGATTGGAGCCATTCTTGATGTATAATTATTTGTGTTCATTCTTTAAGTTGGATTTTGGGTTTTACTTTAATTTGCTTCCATTCATTCATGTGTGGAAGTTGTTCTTATGAGGTAAAACCCGTTCTATGTTTAGCGACGTGGTCTCATTAAATCATTATATGTTCATCATATTACTTGAGTTTTCTCATGCCGGTTTTCCAAACTGATTCAAGTGTCGTTTATTATAATGGTAAGATCGATCGAGTATTTTTTCAAGTTATAGTTGATGGGACATGGAGCTGATGGAGTAGAGTTAAATATTCACCTACCGTATTATTTTACTTCCAATGTATTATTATATGTACCCATCAGCAATTGTAAGGTCATGAAATTATAACTGTCTAGACCGGTGAGGTTTTTTTAACTCTGATATATCATGTATTTTAGAGTGAAGCTTTTAATCGCTTTGTTATATTATATGTTGTCATTTCGTTGTAAGATTCTATTTCTCCTATTCTTTTTCCTTTTCTTTTTCTTTTTACCATGATGACATGCCTTTCCGGCAATTGGATGTTAGGCACTGAAATACCATGGATGGATTTGGTGCTGACTTTCGATGGTCGAAAAGGCGAATCATTAACTTATTATTAGAGCCGAGGTTAAGCAAGAACCTTGGCTTAGGAAGGGTATAGTTCATTAGAGATAAGGAAAGTGATACTATAGAATGAATATGAGAGTATTATATATACGATCGTATTTGTTATTGCTGTAAAAACATTCTGTGTTAATTGGTCTGTTGAGTTATTTATGAATTTTATTCAACATATGGGATGCCAGGGTGTCGATAGAGATTTCAAAACACTCGAAAAAGGACAATAGACACAGTATTGATTTTTGAAAATTTGATAAATGAAATATTTTACCTAGGATTATATAATTTTTATATATAAAGGAATAATTTTCAAACTGATATAGCTATTTATGTTGTATTTGTTTGGTTGGAAAAAGATCAAATTTATTTATTTATGTTGACTATTAAATTATGCTCGATCAGTTTATAGGCATTTATTTTTTTAATAATTATGAGTGTATTAGAATGAACCCCTTGTGAATTAAGTTTACAATTTATTTATATGGTGTTCGAAAAAAATGTTAAGTCAAAAGTCAACTTTTAATAATGCTAAGTTAAAGGTAAAATTTTAATAAATGTTTGCAATCAAATTGGCTATAAACACCTAAGAATAAGTTTGTGTAGAGAAGTAAATGATGAAAACTAAACTAAAACAGACAAATATAGCAAAATAATGAGCAAATCAAAACAGAAATCAAGAACTATAGGGTTTATAATGGTTCAGCGTCAAATGCCTATATCCACTTTGAATATTTTCTTTATTAATTCACTGTAATCTTGATTAAATAGCAAATAGCAAGAAATAGTGGAGTATTAAAGAAGGTTTGTTACAATAAAAGAGATATATAAGCAGCAGCGTAATGATCCTTAGAATGACCACCTAGGCCTGTATTTATAGGTGAGGTCGACCACCAATCTCCCTGAAACTTCAGCTACATGACCTCCTTTCCCATATGGGCCCACCATAGGGATCGCTAGGCCTAAATCCCTATGGAGAGAGATCGATACCGACCTCTCCATTTGTTGATTTTGGGGCAGCAATCTCTATGATCGCTTCTTCATGCTTAGATACGATTGTTCCCCAAATATCATGTTGTTTGGATATATGGAGCTTGTGCTTTTGATCGATCTTGGATTTATATCTACTTTGAAGTTATTTCTGCCGAATCCCTCTAATGGAATATGCCAATCCCTTCTACTTGTCTCCATACTTCACATGTCGACCCCTATTATACGCTATAGTTATCCATCCAATCATGCCGAACTATGCTTGCATATTCACGCTTATGCCTTGAGTTCATTATATAGTGCCGATCCATCTGATGACCTATCATGCCGATCCCTCTTATCACTTAACACTATGCCGATTCCTCTTGCTCTAGGATGTTAATCCGAACCCCCCTCATCTTGAATGCTATACCGACCACTCGAGTACTAGCAAGTCATGTCCAACCAGGCAACATTACCCATGTCCATCCCACTAATACTTTATCCATGTTGACTATCCATCCAAATGACTATGTCAATCCCTAGAGTACAACCTAGCTATGCCGTTCCCTGGTCTGTCTAAGACAATTTCCATATTTCTAACATCCTGGGCCATCTATCTATCAATTCCGTTCAATCCGGGCATTGTATAAGCCTTTGAACTCTACTTCTGGGTCCTATAGCTATTGCTTCACGGTCATCCTTCTTGAGAACAGTCGAATCTGTCTTGCGTGATCAGGCTAATATAGCCAGGTCAGGATATCAGGTAACACTTGCCCCTTAAAGTACATCTTGTGAGTAACATGATTTGCTTTGAATAAAAATGTATGAATTGCCAAAAAGAATCCCATTATGCTTCCTGATCGGTAGCTATCCCTTTGTTGAATCGTTTGTGAAGGCATTGAATCCTTCGTTAATTACTATGGCCCTTGGTTAACTTTCAATAATGTAAGACCAATGTCGTATTTTGTCAGCATATAAAAATTTGGTAATACGGGACTTATAAGCATTTTATTATCTGATCCAGTCTCAAACTTAAGAGTTTTAGGTTTGATTGCAATTCCTGTTGATTTCCAAAAGATGAACTTTCAAACCATTCCCGTGCATATTCATATACACGCACCTGTTACTGACTATCAGATGTGTTCAAACGTTCACAGGTCATTGCCAATTTTTATAATATTCTGTATGCTCGTGTTTGCAGTCAAACCTTCATGATAATGATCTTTATTGACTTTTAACTCGTCCATCATTTCTCCTTTTTCATTTTTGATTTCATTTTTTTTTCTTTTTCATCTTCTCCTTTTTTACCTTCTTCTCCTTCTTTTCTTCTTGTTTTTTTTGAAGGGATCGACACTTGGCATGCTGATCCCTTGCCAGGGCTATGTGAACAGGGATATGCATACCTCAATGCTAATCCCTCCTCTTCATCTTCGATTTGCTCAACCTCCTACGACCAGTTCTTCCTCTATATACACGCATATAAATAAACTTTCCTCCATTCCTTCATTCATTTTTTATTACCTTATCATTTTTATTTCTCTTACCTTTGCACAAACCTCACTACCGAACCCAAGATACCGCGAAACCTCTTTGATGAACAAAAACTCTTCAACCATAAACCTTAAATCAAAACACAAGTTCGATCAGTCCCCCAAAGTCGCTCTCCCTTCATCTCCAATCCAACAAGCCTTGAATGTTCACCTTTAACTCGATATATATAGGTACGAAATCTCTTTTAACTATACAATTAAGTTGTGAATTTCAAGCTTCTAATGGGAGCATAAGGTAGTGATGGCGAGTGCTTAGACACGAGAGAGAGAGAAGGAAGGGGAAGGAGATGGGTTCCGGTGGAAGGTCTTAGTGGAGAAGGACATAGGAATGGAGAAAGGTTCGGTTTATGATGAAAGGGTGATGGCAAGGATCAATATAGGATAAGGACCAGTAGAAGTGATGTTCTTTAGTCGATTGGATGAAGGGAGGTTGAAACTTGGGATTACAAAGGAGAAAAAGGGATCGATATAGGGTACGGATCGGCATTAGGCTGTGATGTTATAGAAGAGGGGTTGGTGTGGTTTACTCTGGTATAAGATCGGTAGGAAGTAGTGTAGATGAGGGATCGGTGTTGTTTACTATGGTGTAGGGATCGGTAGGAATTAATTTAGATGAGGGTTCGGTAGGAAATGGATGGGGAAAGGGATCGACAATAAAGTAAAGGGATTGGTATTCACACCAACGACCACTCCAATCTAACTCATTTGAATACCTAACATTATTTTGCCTTGCTGAACTTGAATATAAGACGACAATGGACAATATGACTTGCATACTTGGACAGTCGAACTTAAGATTAAACGACCAAACTTCTGGACTTCTCAATATGGACTAAGTAATAAACTTGCTAATGAACTTAGATAAGAGACTTCATGATTCAATATGCCGATAGTCGAACCTAGAAATTTTGTTGCCAATCTACTCTATTGTCAATTAAGACAGTCAGCGAAGAAATTCTCTTTGGAAAAAACTCCTAGACTCATCATTTTATTTTCTACTTTTGTGATTTTAAACTTTTTTATTTCTGTTCCATACTACACTGCATGGCACTAGTTTGCACTTAACATAGGGGGAATAGTTTATTATTTCTAATCTTGATTATCTATTGAGTATAGCTGATAAAGATACCAGGAGCACAATTATTTGTCTTCTGATTCGACGGTGAGACATATCAGTTTAGAAGCGAAGTTAAGTTCAATAACTATATCTGGAAGGCCTTCTCCAAGCCATCATGTAGAACAATCAAGCACTTCTAACCCATAAATCGATCTCTTCTCTGACATTTTAGTCGTTCCAACAGAAATCATCAGCCTTGTTCCTGATGCCGTTGAGGATGCCATTGACCTTGACAATCCAATGGATTCACAAGCTTCTTGAATCGACGAAGCCGCTCTTCATTATTTATGCTCAATCCATTGAACTCCGTTTGAGGGCGTCTTATTTCCTACAAGACAAAATAGACCTCACTTGCCTACAGCGGGGTACATAGCTTGCAACAAATTTATGTATCGAGGTGGATGCATTCCACCTTTTAATTCCTTTGTTCGAAAGATACTAAGATATCTTGGGATCGCCCATACACAACTACATCCCAACAACTATGCCTTTATTCACAGGACTTTCTTGTTATTCATGAATGTACTATTCCGTCCACCCACTCCTGAAGGCATCAGATTTATTTATAATTTCAAAAGACGATTGGGAAGCCCTTCTTACGTCTTCCTCAAACCTTCCCCGATGTCAAGTCTTGATAGGCACATGGAACAGTCTTTCACTATTCAAACACGAATGATTCTACGTGTGATGTCCTCCCGAATTCAGAAGGAGAGGGTTAGATGGATGTAAGTGTTACTTCCAGTTTTCTCTCAAGTTTGCTGACTCAAGTAATGACTTTTCCCTTGAAATTACTAACATCCGGAGTTCTTTCAGGTGTTTGGCCGTATCCAAAAGGCCCTGATTTCTCCAGAGCCATTGCTGCCATCCGTGCTACTCCCGTTGAGGACTGGGACATTAGGCTCCTTATAACCAATGAGCCGCTATCTTTATTCAGGCTGTTGGAAGACGATCATAGTATCGGACTTCTCGGAAGCATGGCATTACCAAGGAATATTTTAGAATAAAGGAGGGAGACAATTTACCCATCGTGCCCAATGATGAGGGAGCTAGGGAAGATATTGAAGAGGGGGAAATCAAAGATCCTCAAGTTTATAAATCGAGAGATGATGATGTAGGCCTTGGAAAAGTGCTAATGGTTGAACCGTCGCAAGTTGGGCAATCGCAACCACCTCTAAAGAGAAAAAAGAGGTTGGTGTACAAGCCATGTAGAAGAAAAACTACATTAGACCCAGAGTTCATTATTAATCCTCTCAACGAGGAATCATCTTCTCGGCATTTAGAAAGCTCGTTAAAAGGATTCTCACACCTTCAAATTCTGAACGATATTTTGTCCTACAACTTTTTGAATATTAATATCGAAGGACTTAATTCTCCTACAAGAAGCAGTGAAGGATCCAACCTTCTAATAAAGGGAAGAAATCTCCAGTGAGCAAAGCTACCATTACCGGTCCATGGGGAGGAACACTAAGACACTCACAATCACTTAGACTCCACTATATACTTGTTATTGATCTTCCGTACGACAACTTTTAATACGCTCTTATTTGGTCTTTACAAGTGTAATGTCTCAGTCATGAGCCTTTGATCGTCTTAGGTACTCTTCTGCTTATCATCGCCCAAGCCAGGACTCTGAGTCCACTCGATATGGAGAAAAGGATGAAGGACGAGACAAAGATTATCATTCGAGTGGGGTTTCTTCTTCTAAGAAAAAGTATCAATATCGCACGTCTCTTCAGAGTGAACCTTCTAATCTTTTGGTTCAGAGTGGAGAAATATCTTCTTATCGCGGCCCTTACGTTGTTGCATCTCACGAGCAACGCTCTAGCTCTTCAAGTTCAAGACAGTCTCGTGAGCCTAATTTGGCATGCACGCACTCACCACTTCTTATCTACCCCCGCCAGCTATTATTCCCGACTCTTCTACAATAAATTTTTTGCTGAACTTAAAGCCACTTTCCCGAAGATTTGCTTCGACAGTCTCAAATTCCTTCCTTCTATCCATATTATCCTTGCGTATGCAAAGAAAACCTCTTTAGCGTGTGTAAACGATGTATTTATCCAATATGAATCATTCATTCATTTGGCAAAGAAAGTTTTTGAAGTTTCTATAGAGCATTAAAAAGAAATAGTTCATCTCAAGTTGGAGGCTATTCATAATAAAAATATAATCAAGCACCAGGATCCTGAGTTGCTTCAATTCAAAATCTGACTTGTCGCGGTCGAAAAGAATGCCAAGGAGATGGCAGAGGTGGTAAGCCATCTACAAAATTCCATAAAAAAGAACTCGATGCGGCACTTCAATGCAGTGTAACACTTTCCTTAGAAAGGACTCCTTGTAAAAGGAGAAAATTGCTATAGCTCGCCACGTTGAGGAGATCGAAGAATTATTAAGCGAGGAAAGGAGGGAGAAGATTGAGGCCCAGGAGGAGTCGTAGAAATACTGTGCAGAAGTCGTTGAGGCAAGGAGCTTGAAAAAAAACTTGATGAACAGTTTGCCAAAATTGAAGCTTTGAAAAAAGAGGCCTGGAAAAAGGTAGAAAAGAGTAGCTTGAAAAAACCAACTCTCAGGTGGAAGCTGGCATGGAGTCTAGTAGGGAAAAAAATTAAGGACTTATTCTATTCATTGATTATTGAATACAATGCAAAGGTCCTACTCCACCATGACTTAAGATTTATCGAAGATGGTTACCTCAAATCGCTTGCTGAAGCCTGGTAGCATATTATTAAGATAAAGAAAGAAGAATTAAGCGAAGCTCAATTTAGTGAGGAAGAACTAGTGAGAGAATTGCTTCGAGGAAACGAGTCTTCAGATCTGGCTGCTGCTAAACTTCAAATTTTCGTGGCTACTGCATTCCTAAGGGTTCCTCCGCGAACCAAGTATCCGGACCACCAACTTCTCATGACATGGAGCAGAATCACGGCTATGATCTAGATAAGCCTGGCTTTTGACCGCATATTCTATCTCCCATCCTTGAAGAAGCACTCCGACGACTGTGGAAAGTCAACATGATCCTGGTATCATATTAAATTTCTTCTTATTTGAAAAGTTCTTGTTCTTCACTAGCAATGAGTTTTAGCGGATGTCTGTGTTTTAACAATTTATGCTGGTCTTCCTGGCTCTGGCCAGACTACTAAAAGTGGTGTAGCTACAAAACAAGAGGAGAAAAAGACCGAGGATCTAGCAGGAGCCAATGTTCCAGGGCCTGATGCTCAAGTTATTGAAGCACTCGATGATCGTAAAATTGAAGGTCCACTTCATGCTGATGACCTCGATGACATCATGATCATTAGTGACTCCGAACATACCGCAAAACTCAACATGAAAGATCAGATTGAAAAGGAGGAGTTTCTAATGACAAAGGCTATGTCTAAGCCCATTGAGGTGGATATCGATTGCAAGCTATTCCAACCGATAGGTCTGTCCCTGTTGAACTCCCCTTGTCCTTAGAAAGCTCTCCTGCCAAAGGTGGCAAGGGGTCCTGTTAAAGGAGTACACGTAGCTCTAACCTAAAAAGTCCAAAAGAAAATCGAAGAAGTAGCCATTGTTTCATATCACTATATAGAGTTTGCACAATTATTTCCTTCCATAATTGTAGGTGTACGGGTATGAATCCCATTTTTTTGAAATAACTTATACTGGAATTTTGGAACTTATGAATAAAAGTTTTCGTTTTCGATTAGCATCGAGTGAATTGTTATTTAAATAGATGAATGATTACTTTCCATTTATTGTACGCATAATTCATTGATTTCAACTTCTGTTAACAAATCACTATCATTATCTTAAGGCCACCTTGCGGCCGTAGCCTTGAGTCATTGTAAACATTAGATATGAATCGCAGTATTGAGCTATCCCAGTCATTCTTTAAATGACACACTTCTACCCTCTATCTCGGGTGGGTAAATGTACTGCATGGACGATCGAGTCCTGTCCCAGTCGTGTTTATACTCCCTTCGAAGACTTAGAGTTGATCAATGAATGGTCGTTTCACATTTATCTTTTTTCTCCTATTCGCACTTCGGTTATCAAAGTTTTTGAAAGGATGTCCAGGTCACATCCATTTGTGTTTGTTATGGATCGATATTGACCGTCGACCCAGCAACATGATATTTTGGCATGGATCGATATTGACCGTCGACCCAGTGGCACGATATTTTGGTGTGCATCAATATTGACTGTCAACCCAGCAGCACGATATTTTGTTGTTGATCGATATTGACTGTAGACCCAGTGGCATGATATTTTGGTGTGGATCATTATTGAATGTCAAACCAACGACGTGATATTTTGGTCGTCCGTATCTGCAAATGTCGTCCCGATTAGTTTTATATTACGGCTTCCTTGCAGACATTGTCGTAATTCGTAAAGAACACTAAGGCGGAGCTATAGTGAGCTGTCATATTCAGGTTTTAGTAGTTTTCACTCCTTCCCTAGTCAGGGTTGAGCGAAGTTAATTCATGGATGGTCGAATTCCTTCTGTAGTTCGTTTATACTCCTCCTGTCGGTTTCAGGCCAAAGTTTGTAGAATAGAGAATGTTTGAACTCCACTCATCTATTCATCCATGTTTGTACCCACACTCTAAGGATATGACTTAGTTAGTGGGTGGTCGGATCACAACTAATTTGAGTTTATACTCCAGCCTGTGCTCTAGGGACTTAGAGTTATTTCGAGAGCAATTAAGTCATACTCCTTTTGGTTGTCTTGAATTCTTTTCAGTCCCACCGTCCGAGCAGGAATTTTTCAATCTCCAGATTATCAGGCATATTTGTTCCGCATTGCGTACCCAATTCTTTGGATCATTTACGGAATTGTTAATCAAGAAAATTGATGGAGCTTATCTTGTTTGATCCCATCGAGGATTAGTATGACCGACTGATTTCAAATTCTGGGAGCCTATCCACTAATGTCGATATCAATCAGTTTCGTTATGTACTTAGCATACAACGCAATAACAATAACATATATAATGAAAGCTTGAAACTTTATTGATCAAATAGAAAGGAAAAAACTAATCTATCTTATTACATATTCAATAAATCAAATGCTAAAGCAAAACAATGAAAGTAAATAGAACTGAAATGTAGAGGAAACAATGTAAGTGAAATACATCGTAAATGCTCGCTATTTCATGCTATCGGAAGTGTAATGCCATCAATAGTCACTAGTTTGAAAGTTCCTTCTCCAAGCGTATGTTCAACGACATACGGTCTATCCCAAGTTTGATTCATGTATGACGGGGCAGGAAAAACCCATTTCCGAACCGTATCGCCAACCTCGAAGGTTCTCGATCACACTTTAGTGTTGTAATATCGGGCGACTCGATGACGGTGTGTGCATCTGCTCTCAAATCGGCTTCCTCGCGCTTCTCATCTGTAAAGTCAAAAGATTCCAAGAGAAGAACTTTGTTCATTTTAGGATCGTAGTAGGTCACTCAATGAGAAGGGACTTCAAGTTCTACTGGAATAATGGCTTCAGAAACGTAAGCAAGGGCAAATGGGGTATGGCCAGTCGTGGACTTGTTCGTGGTTATATAGGCCCAAAGTGTCTTAGGAAGTTCATCCACCCACTTGCCTCTAGCCTTCTCCGAATGCATTTTCAGAATAAACTTGATAAGTTTATTTATGGCTTCAACTTGTCCATTTGTTTGAGGAAGAGCAACTGCTACAAACCTCTTTTCAGTGATATCTTTGATAAAAGTCTTTAAATTCAGGATTATCGAATTGTGTCCTATTATCCATTACGATATTTCATGGAAGACCGAAGTGACATATGATGCAAACAAAAAAATTGATTACTTTCTTGGTTGTGATCGTATCTAATAGTTCCGCCTTGACCCACTTGATGAAGTAATCAACCGCAACAATATCGTATTTCACGTCACCTTTAGAGATGGGTAAAGAATCGATGATGTCAATACCCCACATCGCGAATGGCCACGGGCTGAAAATTTGCGTGATTTTTTTTCTGTTGGCAGAGTTCTTGGGACTTTCGCATGTATTTGGCATTTTTCATATCGTCTCACATAGTCAGCTTCCCTATTTAGAGTTGGCCCATAATATCCACAACGGAATATTTTCTTCGCTAGAGTTTCCCTCCTGTATGACCGCCGCATTCTTCCTCATGAACTTTGTTCAGAACAAGCTTTATCTCGTTGTGAGTGATGCATCGGAGTAGGGGACTGAGAAACCTTTGCTATACATAGTTCCTTCTTGCAAATATACCGTAAAGCTTTGCAAAGAACTTATTGCCTTTCATTTCTTCTTTAAGGGAAGATTCCGCATAGTAATTAATATTTAAACGGAGTCATCCATGATTCCATTCCAGATTCTGCCTCCAACATTTGATCGATTTCCATACTTTTTATACTTGGGGTATCTATCTCGACCAAAACCAAGCCCATCTATTGTGCGTCGCCAGTACTAGCGAACTTTGCCAATGAAATAGCGTCTCTGTTTTGCTCGCGTGGGATTTGTGAAATGTCGTATTATTCAAATTCTGCCAAAAATTCCTGAACTCAGGTAAGATATACGGAAAGTCGTTGTCCCTTAGCTTGATAATCTCCTCTAACTTGATACACCACCAACTGCGAGTCGCAAAAGATTTCAAGAGACTTCACTCTGAATTCTCTAGCAAACATAAGACCCTCAATCAACGCTTTATACTCGACCACATTGTTTGTGGTAGGAAAATAAAGCTTTAAAGCATAATAAATTGACCGGTTTTCAAGGATTACAAGAACAATGATCATTAGATGCTCCCTCAGTACACAATTTCCATCTTCCAGTTGGGATTTCGCTGCCTTTTGGAAGATCGCTTTGCATGGTAAATTCTACTATAAAGTCTGCCAATTCTTCACCCTGGATAGCTCTTTGAGGAAGATATATAATATCAGACTAGCTAAGCACAATATTCCATTTAAGCAACCTTCCAGATGTCTCAGGCCGCTGTAGGACCTGCCGTATTGGCTGGTCGGTTTAAATGTTGATCGGATGTGTCTGGAAGTACAGACGAAGCTTCCGTGATGCAACTAGAAAGAAGTAAGCCGATTTCTCTATCTTCGGATAGTTCCTCTCTACTCCTGTTAATCGTTATTGATGTAATACACCAGCCTTTGAATCCAGTTTTCCTCATGAACCAATGTGGCTCTTATGACGTGCGCTAATACTGCTAAATAGATGTACAACTCCTCATGATCTGTCGTCTTTGACAAGACAAGGGGACTCTCCAAATGCTTTACCAAAGCTCGAAACTCGTCTTTGTAATCCCGCTTCCATTCGGAAAAAATTTATTTTCCTAATCAAATCAAAGAAAGGAATGTATTTGTCACTTGCTTTGGAGATAAATCGACTAAGGTAACAACCTTCCCATTGAGACTTTGGACTTGTTTAATGGCTCCTGGCACTTGAATATCTCGAATACCCTAAACCTTCTTGGGATTGGCATCTATTCCATGAGCATTGACAATAAAGCCTAAGAATTTTCCCGATGCGACACAAAATGAACATGTTAAATGATTGATTTTCATGTTGTAATATCGAAGGATGTTGAACATCTCTGCCAGGTCTCAAATGTGGTCGTTTGATCGTTGCAACTTCACGAGCATATCATCCACATAGACTTCCATTGTCCTCCTAATCCGATCATTAAACATCCGGTTAACTAAGCATTGATAGGTTGCTCCGGCATTCTTCATTCCAAATGGCATTACCACGAAACAATATAGTCCAACATCCATAACGAAGCTGGCATGTTCCTAATCGGGGACATACATTGGGATTTGGTTTTACCCCGAGTACGCATCCATAAAAGATAACAATTCATGTCCTAAAGTTGAATCAACTAGTTGATCAATCCTTGGAAGGGGAAAACCGTCCTTAGGACACACCTTGTTCAAGTTTGAATAGTTGATGCATGTTCTCCATTTACCATTTGCCTTCTTTATCAGTGAGGGATTGGAAATCCATTCAAGATCAAGGGCATCACAAATAAACCCATTGACTTTCAGTTTATCCATCTCCTCTTTTAGTGCGACGAATCTCTTCGGATCCATGCCTTGTCTCATTTGTTTCACCGGAACATATTTTAGGTTATTTTCAATGCATGGCTCACAATGGCAAGCGAGATACCAAACATGTCAGAATGAGTCAATAAGTTCAGATTCGCTTGGAGAAAACCAGCGAGTTTTTTCATCATTGGGGGCCTCAGATGCGATCCGATCTTCAAGACCCGTAATGGGTCGTCATAGCAGATGTGATATAAATTGTCAGCTTAATCGGTGCAGCCTTGGTCTCATTGGGCTCTTCTTTGTCATCCCTCAGATCTATATATCTACAGAACCGATTGTGGTGCCCAAGCCAAGGCTCAGGCGCTAATCGTCAATCTTTAGTAACTTGGTTGCAAATAGATTTGTCCACACCCATTCCTTTCTCCTTACGTTGAGCTTCCTTTAACTCAACTACATAGCAAATACGTCCAGTTTCCTAATCACCATGAACCACTCCCACACCATTATCAGTTGGAAATTTTAAATTTAAACACCATGGGACAAGAGCTACTCGAAATTCAGCCAGGGTCGGTCGGCCCAGAAAAACATTGTACGGTCAGTCAACATCCAAAACAATGAAAAGTAGGATCTGCACTCTCCTACGTTTACCTTCTCCCAATTCAATAGGCAACTCCATAAAACCAACAGCCTTAGTCGCCAAGCCATTAAAACCATGTATGTGAGCTTTAGATTATTTTAAATCTTTGGCCTCCATCCTCATTTGATCATACGCCTTCTTGAAAATTATATTCACTGTGCTTCCACATTCAATTAAATTCCTTCTTACCAAAGCAGGGCCAATCATTGTAGAAATGACCACCGGGTCAATTGTAAGGGCTACCACTTTATCTACATCTTTACTTTTGAACATAATATTATCTATTATCGTATGTTGCTGCTTGGCCGGAGCCCTGTCCTTCATATTTGAATAATAATCAAAGTCTACATGCCATATTGCGCTACGCTCCATTTCTTGCCAACTCCTATTTGTAGGGCAGTCCTCCAACTATCGTGTTTATCGCTAACCTTCCACTGGTCCGTGCAGGGTCCTCAGCCTACACGGAGCTTGTACTTGATTAGGGTCAGATGTACCCTATCCACCATCTTATAGAGCTTTCAAAAACTTCTGCAATTTCTTTTCCAAATCAACTTTTCAATGGCATCCTGGAGATGCCTGCACTCATTCGTATTATGCCCATAATACTCGAGAAACAGACAGCATTTTCTGGTCTGTTTCTGTCTCTTTATTAACTCTTTTGGAAGCGAGTTCCTATATTGTATGGTATTGCAGGTAGATAGATAAATATTCTCTAGGGATGCATTTAGTAGTGTGTATTTGTCATACATAGGAATCATTGGTCGTGGTCTCCCAGACTCCCTCTTATGGTTTCAATTCCTATACTTATTTCACTTTTGTTGATTCAGATAGTTCTGAACATTAAATAGGACCTACTCGAAACTATGATCAGACTGCTTTATTGCAATGCTGCTTCGTACTGTTTCTTTCAGTCCCATAACATTGTTTTTTCCTAGAGGATCTAGCTTCCTCCTTCCTTAGAAACTAAGCTGCCTTTGAATAGAAGTGCTCCATTGTGGCCGGTTGTTTTCTAACTAGACAATCACCAAACTCAGATTCTAGGTCAATCCCTCTTATCACGACCATAAGTATAGCATGATCATTTGGGTTATTGAGTTCTATATCAGTGTTATGATATCTTTCCAAATAGTCCTTCAATGATTCCCCCAGAGCTTGAATCATATTGGAAAGTGACATCACGTCTCTAGGACGAGTAGCGTGCATTTGGAACTGCTATACAAAATTAGTTGCCTGTTCATCGAACCATGAAATTGATCGTGGGGATAGTCTTTGGAACCACATTTTCGCTATTCTAGAGAGGGTTATAAGAAAGCATCTACATTTGGTCGCATCATTAGCTATTGCTGAATCCATTAACCATTCGTACCCCATAATGTGCTGCCTGGGACCATTTTTTCCCTCATAGGCAAGCATCGTAGGCATGTTGAACCTTCTCGGATATTCCGCATGCAAAATATTATCAATAAATGGGGTACGGCTCCTTGATATTCCCTAGCCATCATTCATCAAACCTTGGTTCTCTCTCACCAACTGTTTGACCATCCCCGATAGGTTGGCGTTTGGATGGGTGGTGCTAAGTGGTGGTCGTGGTCCACCTAACGGGAATGGTTCGGTCGACGTCTACTAGTCGTTTCACTCCATCTTGGTACACCATCCTCTTAATGTGCACCTTAGGCATTCATCTCGTCTTCATTCTGGTGGGTGACAGGGTATGCATTTAATCAAACTCTAGCATTCGAGCTTCCAAAAACAGCCCTTGCTCAATTCCCCAAGTGTAGTGGGGGAATCCTTCCTTTGGAGGAGGGTTACGCACCACTCCCTAGGGAAGGATCGACACCAATCCATCTTGGCAAACCAAATTTGTTTGCCAATTGATGCTCTGATGTTTCTGCTTATTCTCCTTCGACCCTACGACGCCTACGCATGTGGTACTCATTTGATGAGGTTGAACTCTCCGTTGCCGGCTAAGAAGTGGGACCCCTTATGGTGTTGTCATGCTATTGTTAAGAAATCTGATTCATTAGGCTAGCATTAGTCTGCCTCATTCAGCTGTCTATGGCTTTCCATCAACTCCCTTATCAAGTTATTAAATTCAGCTCAAGTTATTGAATCCGCAGTTCTGGACTTTAACAGCCTACATATTTAGATTTGCAGGTTGGTTGCTTGGGCCTTCTTGTTGAATGATGGCAGTTTCATTCCCATCCACATTATGAGAAGTTTATCTGGTATGTCTCACGATTATCGATTTCTTTGCTAAGATTTTAATAAATCTGATTAGTAACTGCAAATTTTTGTAGATGACTGTGGATCTCCTTCGGGGATTTGCTTAATTCAGTAGCTACAAAGGGGATCCTAACATGCAGAGAATCAGGTTCTCAGTGAAAGCACCAAAATATTTGCAACGAATTGGCCACAAACGCCTAAGGATAAGTTTAGATAAGTAAATGAAGAAATCAAAATTACAATAGAGTAATATAGAAAAATAATAAGCAAATCAAAACAGAAATCAAGAACAATAGGGTTTATAGTGGTGCGGCGTCGAATGCCGATGTCCACTTTGAATATTCTCTTTATTGATTCACTATAATCATGATTAAATAGCAAATAACAAGAAAAAATGTAGTATTGAAGGAAGTTGATTACAATAAAAGTGCTATGTAACAAAAAGCGTAATGATACTTAGAATTACTCCCTAGGCTAGTATTTATAGGTGAGGGAGACCACCAATCTCTCTGAAACTTCAGCTACATGGCCTCCTTGCCCATGTGGCCCCATCATAGAGGTCATTAGGCCTAAATCCCAATGGAGAGGAATTGGTATCGACCCCTCCATTTGTTGATTTTATGGCAGCGATCCTTATGATAGCTTCTTCATGATTAGATATGTTGGTTCCCCAAATATCATTTTTTTGGATATATAGAGCTCGTTCTTTCGATCAATCTTGGGTTGAGATCTAATTTAAAGTTATTCCTGCCGAACTCCTCTAATGGATTACGCCAATCACTTCTACTCGACTCCATACTTCGCATGTCCACCCCTATTATACACCATAGTGATCCATCCAATCATGCCGAACTATGCTTGCATATTCATGATTATCCCTTGAATTCATTATACAGTGCCAATCCATTTGATGACCTATTGAGCCGATCCCTCTTATGACTCAACATGCTGATCCCACGGGTCACTTAACACTATGCCGATCCCTCTTGCTCCAGAATGTTATATCGAACCCTCCTTATCCTGAATGTCGTATCACCCCTCAAGTACTAGAAAGTCATGTCTAACCAGGTAACATCACCTATGCCGATCCCTCAAATACCTCATCCATGTTGACTATCCATCCAATTGACTCTACCGATCCCTAGATTAAAAACCAGCTATGCCGGTCCCTGGTCTATCTAAGCTAATTTCCATATTTCGAAAAACCTGATTCATCTATCTATCAACTCCTTTCAATCCGAATTTCGTATAACCATCTGAACTCTTCCTCCCATTCCTATAGCCAATGCTTCACGGTCGTCCTTCTCGACGATAGTCGAATTTGCCTTGCGTGATCAGTGAAATATAGTCGGGTCAAGATACCGAGTAACAATAAAAGTCGTTTAAGACAATCTATGCAAAGATATGACATTTAGTGGATAGATTTTTGAAAAATTTTCTATTATAATAAAGGAGAGTTATTATAATATGTGATGATTTATATGAAGGAAATTTTATATAAGTTTTGTTTATAAAACGTGTTTTAAAAAGGAATTTTGAATTTAAATCCTGGACTTGTTTGAAAATAATTTCGAAAGGATTTTTGAGAAAAGTAATAGTAGTATTACTTGAAAGCATGTATAAATATAAATATTTTGGAAGAGAAATTTTAACTGGAATGCATTTTCTTTAGGTAATTCAAGGAAAATGTCTCGATTAGTCTTGTAATACCCCACTATTTTATGGAAACTATAATTAAAAAGAAATTAAAAGCACATTTGGTACATTGATAAAGGCACATGTTGACTGCCTTGGTGACCAGGGATCAAGTCCCGTTGTCGTCCAAAATCTGGAGCGATGTTTTTTTAGCTGATTCGTTTCTAGCAATTTTCCTACATATTTCTACGTTGTTTCTGACATGTGGCGACTTTCCATTTGCTCCAGTGATGTAATAGGATGAGAAGGCTAAATTTTATTAGTTGAGTGACGTGTATGGGATAGAATGAATAACCATTAAGTGTATGAAAGAACCAAATTTAATCTAAAATAATCTAATGGATTATATTCACTCAAACAATCTATAAATAAACCATCTAACCTAAACCTAATCTATTATTCATCCGCCGCCATAATTCTACAGTAAAATTAGTGTCTATTATTCTTCCTCTTTTTTCCTTCTAAATAAAAAATCACTACCAAATTAAATTATCGATTTACATCCAAGCAATTGGGGAATTTAGAAGAATCAAAGGGAGAAAGATTAAAGCAAAGTCTTTTTCAAGTTCATGAAGCTCAAGTGACAGGTGAGTGGGAATTAATACGAAATAGAAAAATAAGTAGTTCAATTTCAGTTCTTTTCTAGCACGTTAATATGAATTAATTTATGTTATTAATTGAGAATAGATGTAAATTATTGCAACTTCTTCTTCTTCTTCCACTTCTTAACTCTAATTCATGTTTGGTTTAAAATATGGGACATGTAAATTGTCTATTCATGTTTTATGGCATAAATAAGATTAAAATTTATGTAAATTACCGTATCTTCTTCTTCTTCTTCTACTTCTCAATTCTAATTCATGTTTGGGTTGAAATTTGGAACAAACAAATTGTTATTCACATTTCATGACATAAATAAGATTAGTATGATTAAATTGAATTAGAATTGTTATTCAATTTCTAATGGTAGAATAGTTTAGTTGAATAAATTCAGAATATGTTACTTGAATAAAAATATGGTTTTGATTGATATAATTACATAATTTTGAATATGGTTTTGGAACAAAATTGGAAAGTCTAATTGGCATAATTGTTTGTTTCATATGTGGCTTAAAAATGTAAAAGTGGAATTTTGTGGTTTGCGGCTATTAGATAAATTTTTTGTACAGATAAAATCTCTAAAAGGAGAAACTAAAATAGGATGGAAAAAAATACAAATTAAATGGACCCTAAAGGCTAGTGTAAATCTGTAACAAAATGACATTAAAATTATAGACAAATCATACAGACTGAACGGACATGAAATTGAAATACTATCTATATAAGAAAAAGGGAAATTGTGAAATTACCAAATCGGATGTAAAAATGGCCTAACTCAAATTAATAGAAATAAACAGTATGTAAACTATAACGGTAAAATTAATTAATCTGGAAGTGATTTGGTAGGCAGACCTTGTAAAGGTCTGGATAGGTGTTTCATGCAGTTAAGACCAAAATATAATTTTTGTTGTACGTACTAGGAGTGGGCAAGTAGGTTCGCAAGGATGTTTATTACCTTTCATAGGTTGCTAGTATGTAGGATAGATAACATCCGCAATCGTAGGCTTCTTCAGGCAGATCGACGCAGACATAACATAATAAGTGTGCTCCGATGTAGGCTTCTTTAGGCAGATCGTTGAAGGATTTTGCGCAGCCGACCCAGTTGCGGGCGCTCTTTCGGAGGACCGAAACTTTGGATATGGGCAAGTCCACATTGGTTACCGAGGAGACAGGAGGATAGAAGTCCAGTTTGGCGGAGCTTGAGTACAATTTCGGAGTCCAACAAGGTTGTTTGAGTCGGCATCGGTCAGTCACAAGAGGCATTTAGTCACAGTGCATGGGAGAGGAGCCTGACTTTCACGCTGTAGCACATGGACTGGTAAGGACAGTAGGTCCGACAGGCTGATTGATGTTTAGTATTATTGCAAGGTTGAAATCCCTATAATGACCATGGACTTTAGCTTCTTAGGAATTGTATCTAAGAAGGGTTCACTGCATTATATAATTCACCCTCTGCGATATCCAGGGAAGACCTGGAATTAAACTGTTTTAATCTTTCTGCTCCATTTTATTTCTCATTCTTTGGACTTTACGTCTGACCCATTCTTATTTTTCCTATTTTTCCCAAATCATAGGAGGGTAGGTATAGGTTTCACTTCTTTGCAGCTTGGAGGGTCGTTGGAGCAGTTGTTATCTTCAGCTTTTGTTTCTTTTGTTTCATGTACTTTGTTTCTCTTTTCCGTACTTTACTCTATATATGGGGAACTATATTGTGAACTTTGTTATGTTTTATGTTTTGGTGGAGACTACTTGGTTCTTTTGGTTTCAGAAATAAATTTGGGACAATGTTTTTTTAATGAAGCTGTTTTGCTACTAGCTTATAATTAGTGAAAATTTTCTTCCGCTGTAATGTTTTAATCACTTTATGCTATTGCCTTAGTCTCTATGCTACATTACGGATTTTCATTTCAGCCGACCACTTGTGATTTTAGTCATGTCCGATTTTCAGGGTGCCTAGAGGTGCGGGGTGTCAAAAGTTTTGTGGTAATCTGAATAATATACTAACTGACCATCAAACACTTGCTTTCGCGAACATTGTAGAGTAATTAGTAAATTATTCATTTTATCATTATGCCATCGAAATGAGTTCGAAATCCGAACGAACCTAAAGTGAGTTTTAGTAAATAAATTGTTGAAGTTATTTCATATAGAAATATATGGTATGTTTTCGAGAAAAGGGTTTTGAAATTAAAAATAGGTATTTTGTTTTTAAGTTTACTAAGTGCGGATTATTTCAAAATTAAAGGTATTTTTGATAAATGAATAATTTGATAAATGAAAATTTTAAACTCTTGGATAAAAAAGAGACGATTTAACTTAAGTTTTAAATAGGTTAAATTGGATATGAATGTTTTAATAAGCATTGTTTTATTAAAACCATAATTTTTGTTAATCATCTAAGTTGTGTAAATTGTTTGATGATATTGGGTCAACCTGTAAACATCTTTCTATAGAACACTATAGGATAAAGGTGTTGAAGGGGTTGACTCAATTTTAAAGGCCCATACTTTGTTTGAGCCTCCATTTAAATTTTGAAAAATAAATTAAAATAGACATTTGTATATACTCTTAGGATATAAAGAGTATTATATAAATAAATAAAAGTGGAGTAACTTTTAAATTTATTGCTTTATAAAATTGTGTCCTTATAAAATGTTTATAAACTTAAGTGAAAATTTATGAAATAATTTACTATTAAATGAAATGCTACAATTGAAAATGAAAGCGATTTTGAAAAATATCGGTGTAGTTGAGAAAATAATAAAATTAAGTATGTATGTTGTATGTAGATCATTTTATTCGCATGATTCCTGATCTAGGATTTAAGTACATAATTTCAAGGCGATTCACACCTATCTAAAAAAGGATTTCTCACCTGATTCTTATCAACGAACAGTTCATTTAGATTCTTGATATGACATTGAGGATTTCTATCGTAATATATGTCTATGTAAGGAGAACGGAAGTTCCAAATCAAGGAACTAAATCGAAATACGCATTAGGAATGTCGAGTGAGTGATACTAGTTCGAAGGTAAGGTTTATGTATCCGAGAAAATGATCAGATATTACGTATGGATAATTTATGTATACCATATGGGCTTAAGTATATTAATGTGCTATGTTTTGTTGTGTGGCTTAGGAAAGTTTGGTGAGTGACTTTCAAAATTTTTTTCCAAGGTAAATTAAATAATCTTCTAAGTAATATTCAGAGGTTGATTACCACAATGGTACACATAGGAAATTATCTATATCCTTGGATAATCGAGAAAGTTATGAACCTAAGCAAATTTCTAAAACTTGTTCTTGTAGTCATTTAACATTTTAAACGATGTCAAGTGTTTATTTATTCCCTTATGGAATATTATTTGGTTGATAGGGTGATTTTATAGACCATGGTTTATAAAGTTTGATGCGGCGGATAACAGCAAGTTGTCACCAAATGATGCACAACGAACAAATGACGACGGAATGACCCAAAGATGAATCGATGGATTAATAATACCCAAGATAAATGCCCAAATCCGTTGATCTCGCGAGATACCGGATTATAGCTATCTTTAACACGTTGATCGCGCACGATACTGTGTTAGAAGATCTACGATTCTTCGACGTTGATCTCGCGCATGAGATTCCATGAACCGGCTTCAAAATCGTTGATTCGAGCGCACTCGAATAACCGAAAATGGAGAAAGGAGATAACACTCAACTTCCAATTTTAAAGAGGCACAAAGCACTCAAATAAAAGTTTATTCAAAATCAACCCCCTTTACAAGTGACACCATACCCCTATTTATAGGAGTTTACAACACAGTTCGGCCGACCTAACTCACACGACGACCTACGACCTAAGAGCATTACAACATTCACACGACCTTCGACCCAACGTCACACAAGTTACAACATCCATGCGACTTAATGCAACACGACATACGAAACCAACGACCTACGAAAATTACAACATAAAGAAAATACAACACACACAACTTAACAATCTAACGACCTAAGAAGATACGTCATCACGACAAGGCGACCCAACGACCTACGACATAAGGAATAACTGCGGCATAACAAATATCCTGCTTCAGGAATGGCTTGAGCGACCTATCACTCGAGCGACATAAGAAGATACAGCATAATGTCGAGCGACCTAGGAATTCAGTAGCTTGAGTGACCTAAGGTTTCATATGGTTGAGCGACCTAAGGCTTCAGTTTGTTCGCGACCTAAGTCTTTAGTTTGTTCGCGACCTACTCTTGAGCGACCTAAGCTGGAGCGACCTAAAGCACGCGGCCTCTCACATGGCTCTGCATCCTGTATCTCGTTAGGCCGGTCAACTTGACTCGTTCGCGACTTAAGGCTTAACTTGTTAAATCGCTTGAGCGACTTACAGCTTAACTCGCCAGTAGGTTGCGCTGCATCTTCCTCTTCGTGACTTAAGGAAGGTCGTTCGCGACCTAGGGTTCTGGTATGTGCTGCATCATCCTCCCCTGGTTGACAAGAATTCGACCCCGAATTCACACTTTCCTCTTCTTCGACAAGCTTGTTCTCATGATATGGAATCAAGTGTTTGACGTTGGAAACGTCGGCAGTATGGATATCATCCGGCAATCTTAACTGATAAGCATTATCATTGATCTTCTTCAAAATTTCCACTGGACCAATGTTTCGGGCTTTCAAATTGTTGTAAGTTCCAACTGGAAAACGATCTTTCGTCAATACTGCGTAAACAAAATCACCTTCTTTGAAGTCCACTTTCCTTCCCTTCTTATCTGCCAGTTGCTTATGCTTCTCATTTGACTTAAGCAATCGTTCATGAACAATCCCGTGACACTCCTGCAACTCATTCACGAAATCACAAGCTCGTTTAACAACCCCTTTCTATCGTGGAACTATCGATAAATCCAATGGCCCTTTTGGAATTGCTGAATATACTACTTGAAATGGACTGAATCCAGTACTTCGATTAACGACATGATTATGTGTGAATTCTGCCTGACACAACTTCTCATCCCAGCTCTTCAAATTATCCTTCACAAGACATCTCAACAAGTTTTCCAACGATCTGTTCACCACTTCCGTTTGTCCATCCGTTTATGGATGGTAAGCGCTACTAAAATTCAGCTTAGTCCCAACCATCTTCCACAGACTGAACCAAAAATGACTTAGAAATCGACTATCCCGGTCAGAAACAATGGTCTCAGGTAGCCCATGTAGTCGATAAACCTCTTTAAACAACATATGAGCAACACAGACTGCATCAGTGGTTTTTTTACAAGCTATGAAATGTGCCATCTTAGAAAATCTATCCACCACAACATATATAGAATCATTCCCTCGTTCATCTCTTGGCAAACCCAAAACAAAGTCCATGCTAATATCAACCCATGGTCTAGTAGGCACGGCAATGGCATATACAATCCTGCATTCATAGTTGTCCCTTTGGAAACTTGACATATGTGACATCTTTGTACAAATATTTCAACTTCTTTCCTCATGGAAGGCCAAAAATATGATTGAGAAATCAACTGCAAGGTACGATCTCTTCCCACATGACCTTCTTCATGTAATTCCTTCACAATCTTCATTCGCAAACTGCACTCCGGTATACACAACTGATTTCCTTTGTATAGAAAACCATCCACCAACACATACTCATCCGTCTTCCCTTTCTCGACTTCATCTACAATCTTAGCAAAGTAAGGATCCACAACAAACAATTCTGGAAGTACATCAAACCCCGTCACTTCAACTCTCATCGTAGTCAACAAATGATTTCTTCTACTCAATGCGTCTGCCACCCGGTTTGTAACCCCCGACTTATGCTTTACAACAAATGTAAACTGTTGCAAGTATGCGATCCATGAAGCATGCCTGGCTGCAATCTTATCCTGTCCCTGCAAATGCTTCAATGCTTCGTGGTCCGTATATAACACAAACTCTTTATGAAACAAATAGTGTCTCCAATGTTTTATGGCTTGGACAATAGCATAGAACTCCAAGTCATAGGTACTGTATCTTATCTTGGCTTCAGAAAGTTTCTCGCTAAAATAAGCAATTGGTCGACCCTTCTGACTTAATACTCCACCAATTCCAACCTTAGACGCATCAGTATCTAGCTCAAAGAGCAACTGAAAATCCGGGTATCTAAGAATCGGTGTTGTAGTCAAGGTTGTCTTAATCTGTTGGAAAGTAGAATCAGCCTCTTCAGTCCACACAAACTGCTTTCCTTTCATACAATCTGTCACTGGTGCCATCATGCTACTGAAATGTGGAATAAACCTTTGGTAGAACGATGCTAACCCATGGAAACTTCTCACTTCAGTTACAGTCCTGGGTTGTGGCCAATCCTTGATTGCTTCAACTTTGCCTTGATGCACATGGATTCCTCCCTTGGACAACACATGCCTCAAAAACAAAATACTGTGTGTCATGAACATGCACTTCTTTGTTGCCGCGTAAAATTGCTCCTGACGAAGTATCATCAACACTTCCCGCAAGTGTTGTAGATGTTCTTATGTGCTTCCACTGTATATCAATATATCATCAAAGTATACCACCACGGACTTTCCAATAAATGGTCGAAAAATATGATTCATCACTCGCATAAAAGTACTAGGTGCATTCGAAAGACCAAATGGCATGACCAGCCACTCATACAACCCTTCCCGTGTCTTGAATGCGGTCTTCCATTCATTCCCTGGTCGAATTCGAATCTGATGATACCCACTCTTCAGATCAATCTTTGAAAATATTGCAACTCCACTCAGCTGATCTAATAAGTCATCCAATCTTGGCATCATAAATCTGTACCTCACTGTGATCTTGTTTAGTGCTCGACTATCTGTACACATTCTCCAAGTTCCATCCTTCTTTGGCACTAACAAAGCTGGTACTGCACAAGGACTTAAGCTTTCTTGTATGCGCCCTTGTTCAAGTAACTCCTCCACCTGCCTTCTCAACTCTTCGTGCTCCTTTGGACTCATTCTATAATGTGGTTTATGTGGTAACACAGCTCCCGGAACAAGATCAATCTGATGTTGTATGTCTCTCAATGGTGGTAACTCTTTCGGTAATTCATCAGGAAATACATCTTCAAATTCCTTCAACACTGGCTTAACTTCCTCAGGAACTTCAACCGTTTCACTACTTTCACGTCCAATCAACAGAAATACTACAGGTCCATCCTTTACTTCTTTGACAAACTCCTTCAAAGATAACAGAGTCTTTAGTTCCTCGATTTCCTCCAACTTGCTTTCATTTTGTTGTTGCTTTTTAGGAGTTAAAGTGATTCTAGTGCCCTCGAACATGAAACTATAGCAGTTGGTCCTTCCATCGTGTTGCACAGCTCTATCAAATTGCCACGTTCTCCCCAACAACAAATGACATACATCCATATCTACCACGTCACACCAAATTTCATCCTTATACTTCTTTCCGATGGAAAAAGTTACACAAGCTCTTCGACTAACCTTCACTTCCCCACCTTTCCTCAACCAAGCTAATTTGTAGGGTTTGGGATGCTTCTCTGTCTTTAACCCAACTTCTTTACATCTTCTGTAGAGATGATGTTATCACAACTTCCTGCATCGATAACAAACTCACAAACCCTTCCCAAAATAGTGCACGTCGACTGAAAAATGTTACTCCTCAGCCAACTAGTCTCCTCTTCCTTCTTTGGCGTCAAGCAAGATCTCCTCATCATTAAAGAATATCCTTCGTCTCCCACCAATAATTCTTCCTCCTCCTCAACTTTTGGTGAATTGGAACATTCTATTTCTGCATCCTCATCCTCAACCTCAGCAACCATCGCTCGCTTCTTAGGTTTCGGGCATTCATTGCTCTTATGACCATACTCCTGACAGTTATAACACTTGAAATTGTTGTTGACCTTGGTCTTAGCAACTTCATTGACAACCGGTTTACTAACAGCCTTAGAAACATTAGTATTGCTACTAGTACCCTTGTTCTAGTTGTTAGAATTCGTAAACACACCACCTCCTCTTATACCTTGCTTCTCCCAAGCTAGAGCCTTCTGGTGTGCATCAGCAACGGATCTTGGATCAAACATATTCACCATATCCTGAATTTGCATTCTCAGTCCTCCAACAAATCTAGATGTCAACTGTTCCTCCGTTTCCATGATATCGTTTCTAGAAATCAGTTGATAAAACTCATCTTCATAATCATTTACCGACTTTGTCTCTTGTCTCAAATTCTGTAAGCGCTGATACATAAGAGACTGATAATTATAAGGCAAGAAAGTAGCCTTCATCAACTTCTCCATCTTTTCCCATGAAACAATCATCGACTTTCCCATTCTTTCCCGTGTAAGTTTAGTTTGTTGCCACCATGCCATAACTCTTCCCCTCAATCGTGTAGCAACCAACTTAACTCTACGATGCTCGGGTACTTCTTTAAAGTCAAAAATTTCTTCAACATTTGATAACCAATCAAGAAACTCTTCCGCCATCATTCCTCCTTTGAATTCTGGAATCTCTGTTTTCATCCCCGACTCCCATCGACGATCATCTTCTACATCTCGATATTGACTTCGTACTTGGTCTCGACCTCGATAATGAATACTACCTCTATCACCATCTTCATCATAATCAAATGTACTTCGATATCGATCTCGACCATCAAATCTCTACGATCACGCATATCTCTTCTACTATGTCTTTCAGCATCACGATATGGCTTATCTCCAAACTCACGTGGAGTTCTACTCTCTTCATTTCTGTACTCATGGTGTTTTCGTCTCATTGAAACTGAAGATTCTCTTCTTTCTCGACAAGATATTGGTGACACCCTCCTCGCTTCCGATACCGATGACGAAACCCTTTTTCCTCCATGGTTCGAGATTGGTGACCTTCTCTTTTGAATTTGATTCATGTCATTCATCAATTTCTCTAACTTCTCAATACCTTCATCGAACTTCTCATTGATACACTGCTCCAACTGTTCAGCTTCTTGTCTTCGATATGCATCTGCAATATTCTGATGATGGTTAGCACGTCTCGACGGCATGATCATCAATAAACTCCAAACTAACTTTAACTCTTCCTCTTGGCTCTACAGGCTCGGCTTAGCTATGATTGGCTAAGTTTAAGCTCTGATACCAAACTTGACGCAACGGATAACAACAAGTTGTCACCAAATGATGCACAACGAACAAACGACGATGGAACGATACAAAGATGAATCGATGGATTGATAATACCCAAGATAAATGCCCAAATCCGTTGATCTCGCGAGATACCGGATTCTAGCTATCTTTAACACGTTGATCGCACACGATACCATTTTAGAAGATCTACGATTCTTCGACGTTGATCTCGCGCATGAGATTCCATGAACCGGCTTCAAAATCGTTGATTCGAGCGCACTCGAATAACCGAAAATGCAGAAAGGAGATAACACTCAATTTTCAATTTTAAAGAGGCACAAAGCACTCAAACAAAAGTTTATTCAAAATCAACCCCCTTTACAAGTGACACCATACCCCTATTTATAGGAGTTTACAACACAGTTCGGCCGACCTAACACACACGGCGACCTACGACCTATACAACCTGTGCGACTCGCGACATAACGACCTAAGAACATTACAACATTCACACGATCTTCGACCCAATGTCACACAAGTTACAACATCCTTGCGACTTAATACGACACGAAATACGAAACCAGCGACCTAAGAAAATTACAACATAAAGAAAATACAACACACACGACTTAACAATCTAATGACCTAAGAAGATACATCATCACGACAAGGCGACCCAACGACCTACGACATAAGGAATAACTGAGGCATAAGCAAATATCCTGCTTCAGGAATGGCTTGAGCGACCTATCACTCGAGCGACATAAGAAGATACGGCATAATGTCGAGAGACCTAGGAATTCAGTAGCTTGATTGAACTAAGGTTTCAGATGCTTGAGCGACCTAAGGCTTCAGTTTGTTCACGACCTAAGTCTTCAATTTATTCACGACCTAAGCTTGAGTGACCTAAGCTGGAGCGACCTAAAGCACGCGGCCTCTCACATGGCGCTGCATCCTGTATCTCGTTAGGTCGATCAACTTGACTCGTTCACGACTTAAGTCTTAACTTGTTAGGTCGCTTGAGCGACTTACAGCTTAACTCGCCAGGAGGTTGCACTGCATCATCCTCTTCGCGACTTAAGGAAGGTCATTCGCGACCTAGGGTTCTGGTATGCGCTGCATCAAAGTTGCTATTTATGAGGAATTAAATCGCTATACTTTTGAAAAAAAGGTGATTTTGAAAGAATTTATGGAATAAAAATCGTTGCATCTGAGCTTCGCTTGAGGTATATTATACAGCTACGCTACCTCAAGGTGTTTGAATGTTAATGGACAAGAGTTCCACGACTATTGGTAGAGCTGAAGAAGTGGTAAGCCAAGCCTATTAGGAGAATGTTGTTTCGCACCTCTAGAAGAAACCAAGCCATATGTATACTTAAACAACCAACAAGGCCAGTATATTAATTGGGGCGAATAGTTATTGTTGTGAAAACTTAGTTGAAGTATTATTATTTCAAAATATTTGAAAAACGTTTTTGTATAGTGGTTTTTCGAATATTTTTCGCTATTACTATAGTGGGCGATTGGGGGTTTTATGGTTTGGAAGACTCTCTAGGTATACTTGTTTAATTTAGTGTTGTTTTAAGAGGAATCAAAATACCACTGGATGCTCATTATTGTCTTGATTGTATGGTTATACAATGCTTTGGTAGGAGAAGCCGCTTCCTTGTCATTGATTTTGGTTCCGGTATATTTCTCTTTGAAGGAATTTGAGAAATATATTTTGAACATAAAAAACCAGGCATTTAGTTCTCAAATTTTTCTTTTTTGAAAAATTGGACGCTTAATCTTCCAATACAGAGTATTCTTTGTACTTATATTACACATGGTTACTATAATGCTAATATATTTCTCTTTTGTCAGCATGATTCTCCTTTGAATTATGTAAGTACATAAAAGTAAGAGAATATTGTTTGATTTCTTGTGCATCTACATTGGCATCGAGATATAAGTTGCTTGCAAAAATCTAACGAAAAAGATGTGTAGTGGATTTAGAAGTTGGTAATTGATTTATAAATATGTGCCTTAAATATGGGGAGCCACTTAACTTTTGTTTTCTTTTGTTGATCTGGATCGATTATGGCGAATTGTAGTTTTTCAGATCAGCAGCGAAACGGAGGTGCTACCGAATTTGCTGTAAGATAAAGGGCTTTAAAAGTTAAAAACTCATTTTAATTGACAGTTTTAAAAACTTTAATGGTACATTTCTTTCCCTCTGGGAATTTAGAGGATAAAATTCTTTTAAGGTGAGAAGAATGTAACATCCTATAATTTTTTCATTTTGATTTTGAATATTTAATTAAATTTAAATATTTAAATAATTTTTATAAAAAAGATTAATAACTTGAATCCAAATATAAGGATTATTTAGATATTTGGATTATGACTTAAATATTAATTAAATGAATTTAATAGCCTTATTTAACTCCTTTTAATAAATAAATAATAATGGTGGACTCATTTTATACAATAATAAATGGTTCGAATAAATAATGAGAAAATTAACTGTTATTAAAATAACTTGATTTTATTTTTAGTATTTTTAATTTAATTTATAGGATTTTCCTATAATTTTTTATTTTGAAAATATTCAAACTGTCCTTTTGATGATCTTTCGGAAAACATTGGTATTTCTGTGATTATACAGATACGATAACCAGTGTATATCAATTTTATTTTATGATCGTATCGCGTATTTGTGTGCCACAGTATTTTTATTTTGTCATTCGCGGCCTGTACCTAAACAAATTACCATGTAGCAAGATACCAGAAATTGGATAATCAACCAAGCATCACCTAAGACAATGCAATGGACTCTAAATCATTTTCTCTTTCTTTTTATTTCTGTTATCAAGCTTACATTAAAGAAAACCAAAACTTTCAACTTCAAAAATTTAAACAAAAGATTTACAAATCAGAAAAATATAAAGTTTAAATCTTTAAATTTGTATGGCTCGATTCTACATGTTTATGGGTTGTTTGGAGTTCGTGGTGATGATTGGTGTGGTCGACAGTTATGGTCATGCAGAAGAAGAAGCTACTCTTAAGATTTTAGTGAGATGTAAACATCGATTGGTGAATCGGAGTATGGATATGGGTTTTTTCAGAGGAAGGAGGTCTGATGGTGATAAATTAGTGGAGCTCGGTGGTCTAGGGACGACCGATACATCTAGGATTGCATGAGGATGGTAGTAGGTTGCGATGACCAAGGTGCAACCGAACTTAGGATCTTTGCATCGATGTGTTGGGCACACAAAATGTAATCCATCAGCGAAGACAGTTCACCAAACTAAAGTCTGGAGCTCCGTATCTTGGTTCGAGCATGCACAACCATGTATCTGTATATGTGCAGGCGTTTGTTTTGGAGGTAGATTAAATTTTCAACTAGGGAAGACGATTTATAATGGGCAATTAGATGGTTAATGATGAATAACAAGAATTAATTAATATAATTATTCCGATATGAATTTGATATCATACTCATATGAGGTCCGATTTGGACGCGGTCAATTGCATTGGACTCGTATCCACATTGTTTATGCATTGAAATAAATTTTGTTGAATTTGGAGCTAGTTTTATTTTCGGTTGAAATTGAATGTCGTTTGATTTTAGCTCAAATTAGAACGTAAAAGCATTAACTAGAATTTCAATGAGCTGTAATTAAATTATATGGCACAACTTCAACTACGACCATTTTGGATTCACCCTAAGGATTAGTAGCAAGCCACCCTTGCACATCAAAGAAATTCGTCTTCCATTCGATCATCTTCAAAATGTCTTCAATATGATGCTTGATTTTGATCGAAGTTTTCAGATAATTCATACTTATCCGATCTCTATCTCTTTGAACCAACATTTGGTAGTTTTCGGTAAAATCAACTATGGTTCATTTGAAAATAATGACATAATAAATAAGTGCGAAGATCACCTCCTAACCGTTTAAGTGGATGGACTTCCGTATCATTTGCCCTAGGAGAACAAAATGAGATTTATATGCACAGTACATCATCATCGAGGATGACTATGCCATATAATCCCTATGTTTCTCATGGATATTCCTAAAGTTATATTTTGTCTTAGATTTGATAGTGGTTATTTAACTATCAAATAAAAAACAATGACCCAAATTTAAATTCCCATTGAATCTACTAAGCCTCTTTAATTAATCCTATTTTAATCAAATCAATTTTCAAATCTATAATTTAAAATTTGTCCTAGATTTGATAGTCGGTTATTTAACTATCAAATAAAAAACAACGATCCAAATTTAAATTCCTATTAAATATACTAAGCCTCCTTAATTTATCCTATGTTAATCAAAACACTATTCAAATAAATAATTTAAAATACCTTCACAAAATTTTGTTTTCCAAACCCCTTATACTCTATTCATTACTTAGAAATAATTTATATACTTATCTCACCAGTATAAATATATTACAAACCCTTTCCACTTTAAATACTTGAGAAACTTTCCATATACATATACAATGTTATAATTATATCCGAAAACATCTAATGGAGATTTCTTATTTCAAAGTCATATTAAATGGATCAAAACGAATGCCCTTTAATATTATTTACTGTAAACCCAAACCACTATTCCTTTGGTGTTAAGTATGGAAAAGATATTTCCATACCACCAAAATTAAGAAGGATTAATGGCCAAAACAAATCTCATTCCTTTATAAAATTCCCATTAGTAAGCCCATTTATTATTTACAAATACTTTTATAAATCCCTAAATTTATTTATAAACTTCTTTATAAACTGTAAAATGATTTAAGCTCCTTTACAAAATATCATTTGTAAACCTCTTTTTAATAAACCCCTTTTACTAAGTGTAATTATTTTATAAACAATTTGTCATTTATAACCACCTTTAATTAAACAATTACCTTTAAACAACATTTACAAAACCATTGATTAATTTTAAATCATCCTTAATAATATGATTAATCAACTTACTTTAACACATTTCCAATAAAATAGTTAATTAACTAATCTTTAAAACATCTTTTATAATTATATTAATAGGTAACCTCAAATTATTAACAAAAGTGCAGTAAATTTAAAATCAAAACTTACAAATTCGGAAAGAGTCTTAGCGAACACAATTGTACTAAATGATTTACCCTTAAATCAAATTTAACCTTTCACGTCACATAACCGGTGTTTACATAAGCCAACGTATACATAAACAAAATTAATTATCAATCACTAACTAATCCATCACTTATCAAATATCAATTAACCGGCATACAATTGAATGTCCTAATCAAATGATAGCACAAAAGAAATTTATTCTACTAAATGATGTTATCAATATTCCATCAATTTAGATTATAGCAGAACAGTATTTTATTGTGCTAAACAGATATCAACATGTAGTATAACATATACATATTTGTTTGGCTAATAATGGCTCAGAAAAAAGAACCCTTGCTTAAAATAATTTACTTATAAAAGAAATGAGCTTTTATGTAAAGTCGATAGGGTTTAAAATAAACTTTTATTAAAAAATAATTCAATTATACTTTAATTACCAGTTAAACCTTAATTAAAATTTATTAAACCTTACTTAAATCTTAAATAAATCTCAATTGATTAATTAATTATATCCTACCCGATTTGTAATTAATTAATAATTAATTAAATAAGTAAACCGAATTAAATAAAAATTAATACATAATTAACTCTTTACTTAATTAATAATTTATTTAACCCTCTTAATTAATTAATTATAATTATTTACTTAATTAATACTTGAGTACTAATTTCCTTTACTTTATTACTAATTAACTACCAATTATCTTTAATTAATTAATTAATTAATTAACTCAGACTTATTTAAGTAGATAATAATTATATTTTGTGATTAATTAATAATTTGAAAATGGTTTCCAAAAATATATAAAAAGAAACACTTTTTAATATACAAAAGCTTTTGATTTTCCCGAAATCCATGCACAGCGATTATTGCTATGGATACCATAACTTAAAGTTAATTTCTAGGTTAACTTTTCAAAATTTAACTCTTAAAATTTAAATTACTTTATAACACATAGTAAGAGGGTTCAAAAACTATAAAATAAATTTGGAACTTTTGAAATCCTTTTAGTAAATTAGAACTAGCAACATAATTTGTTTTCCAAAGGATCTCAGGTCACTTTAAAAATCACATTGCTAACTTCCTTAGCAAATACAACATAAGGCAAGTGCATAACCTTTATATTCATGCCATAACACCATATTAATAAAGATCATAACATTAACATCTATTCACAACCAAAATAAAATTGGTATAACCAAGTATTACTTATAATTGCACATATTAACAACACTAAACGCACATATACAGACACACACACACACATATTTACACATGCACAACCAAGAGCGCAATAATAACTGGCAACATAAAATTTTAAAACTTTTATATCAAGGTTGAGTTTAACTCACCAACAGCTATGCGAACAAACCAAACAAGTACTAGAACTTTGAGAAGGCCCTAGATCTTCGAATTTCTCATAAAAAGGTTATTTTTGGCCTTGGATCTTGAAAAATGGGCTTGGCCTAGGGTTCTATGGGCCAGGCCAAGGGGTAAAAGGTGGGTATGGGCTTGTTTCAGGAGGAAGAAGGTGTAAAAAGAACAAAGAAGCGATTTTAAGTGTTTTTAGGAATTAAAATGAAGAAAAGAAGTAATTTTTTAAACTTTGAAAATATTTAGAAGCCATTAAAAAGTGTTGAAAACTTAAGGAAGATGGTGCAAATTTTCAAAAGTAGAAAATGAAAATGAGGATGAAGGAAGAAGTTTTAATTTTCTTTTACAGTAAAAAAGTTCTGGAAATTACCTAAATACCCCTAGGTACCACTACCTCCACTAATTTAATGCCACATCATCGCGCCCTCTCCTCATCCTCACCGTATGTAACACCCATGGAACTCCCTTTTTACCACTGTACAAAACACTTTCCTTGGTACTTACGATGTTAAATGAAAGTGGCATTTGATACTTTACAGTTTATTTTAATTTTAATTTGAAAACGTGTCACATCCCTTACTTTTAAACCATTATCCACCATATTATTTTACTAACCACACTTATGTATTTAATTTATATATATATATATATATGTGTGTGTGTGTGTGTGTGTGTGTGTATGTTAATCCCAATATGCACAAATTTTCTTAGAACTTTTAAATACCGGAAAGCCAAAAATTTGGAATATGATTTTCTATCATTTTTATTTTTCGTTGAACTAATTATTCTGTAAACATATTTTGAAAATTATTTCACCATTACTAGTTATTATTCTAAAGGGGTATTTCTAAGTAATAATATCCATTTATTAATTATTTAAAAATATATTAACTATCAATTTTAAAGTGATAAAATTTCGGGTATTACAGATGGATTGGGTGTCATGCATCATAAAGTCTTTTCCGAGACAATTAGTTTTGTAACACCCCTTCAAAATGGGAATAATAGTCCTACATTATGGAAAAACACTATGAAGTGGATGCTTATATACGAAAGCTTTCACCTCATAACAACGCCGAGGCCTTCTAAGGAACAAAACCCCACACATTGGCTTGCCCCATGAGGTGGAGGTGACTAATTTGGGGGCAATATCCGAGTTAAGTGAGGTGCGGGCTGTTACATTAGTATCAAAGCCATACCCAGCCGTAATTGTTGTCTATACGTGTTACAGTCACGACGCCTGGGTGGTGCTGTGTTCATGAGCCAATGAGGGCGTTGGCTTTAAAGGAGAGGAGATTGTAACACCCCTTCAAAATGGGAATAATAGTCCAATGTTGTGGAAAAATACTATGATGTGGGTGTTTATATACCAAATCCTTTACCTCATAACAATGTCGAGGCCTTTTGTGGAACAAAACCCCACACATTGTGTTGGCTCATAAGGCAGGGGTGACCAAGTTGGGGACAATATCAACGTTAAGTGAGGTGCGGGCTGTTACATTGATACCAAGCTGTGACTCCCCGCCCCGAGACCCAATTAACAAAGAGTATTACTAGGTAATACTGACTGCTAATGTAGAGAATACGGCTGGATAGGAGCGTTCATCTATAGCATTGTCTTAAATATCTATTGAATACGTCAACAAATGCCATATTTTTTTCCTATCTCAAGTGTATCGACATATCTAATAAATACTTAACACAAAGCCATAGGTGGCTATGGGATCTATCGGAACAAAATACAACAACTCAAATGCAAAACACATCATAGAACAATAGATAATCCAATATATACATACATATACGGATACATCACAGAGTATACAAACTGATGCATCACATATGTGGTATGATGACCACAATACAAACATGACTCAAAAGAATATACTTATCAGAGTAGCAACCAAAAAAGACTACAAAAAAATCTATAATAAAAAAGAGCTAGCAGAATAGAGTCCACGCGGATGCAGAATAGGCTAGGTCCAAATGTACCTAACCTGAAACACCTCGGTTTGACCCTAATATATAATACAAGGGTCAGTCTAGCTAAACAAATTAGTTAACAAGGATAAGCGATAATATGAGCATAAGGATAATGTGATAACATTCTCGAGTGAGAAGGGACAACTAAAATATATGATTACATCAAGTGATAATATGGTATCACTACACAAACATATAATCTCAAAAGAAATAAAATAACCCATAAAATGCTAAAAGTAGAGAGCCTCATATCATCGGCATTCTTGAAACATCAAATATGGTTTAAGAGAAAACCTAAACCCTCCATCTTGGCAAACCCAAAACATTCATGAATAGATCCCATCTCAAACATGCCATAAGGCAAATACATCTTCAACGAGAAGAATAAAATCTCAAGTAAACGCAATAAGGCAAATCTCATAAAACGCCAGTACAGGCAATTCAAATCTCAAAAATAGAACTTTCAAGAGTTCAAATTCCCAAAAGGTAATCGCCACAAGGATATATCGAATGGTTCAAAGGACCAATTCCAGAAAGAGGTGATACACTAGGGAAAATAGTCAATGACACCATTTCAAAAGTGTTTGCACATGCATGTGATCGAAGCCTTGCCAAGTACTATTATATCAAGTAGGTATCTCCCCAAATGCAAAACGTCACAATGAAAAATACGCTGCAATGCAAAATACGCCGCAATGGCAAACGGCTCGAAGACAAATACGCCGTAATAGCAAACGCTGCAATGGCAATGGCCCGAAGGTCTAGTGGTGGCACGCCGCAATGGAAAATGTGTCACAAACTCTCGAATAGGAACCAGAATAGTGTTAATGTGTGTCCCATACCACACGTTCGTACTAAACAGTTTACTAACCGCTAGTAAATTTCACACTCAAAGCAGTAAAAAGTTTACCTCATCTATCGGTAAACTCGATCCGAAGGTCAAAACGATCAAACGGACAAGTCAGGAATTAGCCGATAAGATAAACGCACGTGTCCCGTACCACGTGTTTTACCAAACCATTTAATTCTCCTTCTTATTCACTCGAATAGTGCAAAAATGCTCATTTTATATATAAAATAATTTATTTGATAAAACAAGCTTTTAAAACCATTTTTCGAAATCAATTTTGAAGACAATAACTGAAAATTCCTTTATTATGGAGAATAAATAGATTTTACAGCTTAAAATAATTTAAAAGTATTTCAAAATAATTATTTTAAATTCCAATTTATTTTAAAAATTATTTCAAAATTGTTTGGAAAAATCTGTGCTCGAAATCAAAGGAATCACTCAAAACTGTCATTCAAATTCAATTCAAATTCAGTTCAAATTTGAATTTCAAATTCATTAAAACTTGGCTAGCCTATTGATAGGCATCATAGCCCTCAAAACATTTCAAAAATATCATAAAATCATGAAGTAAAATTCAAAAGTCGGAGGGAAAAAGAACATAAAAATGCTTAGGAAAAATAATACCCAGGCTTGAAATCTTCTCTGGGTTCAAATTTTGGACATAAACAGGTGGCCAACTGACATTTGATTGGTCTAAAAATGGATGTGCGTAAAGTAGAAAACTTCATCTTTCAAACAAAAAAGAATCAATCAATTCCAATAGAAAATGAAAAATTTCCGATGTCTCAAACATGGATTCAGACCATGTTTATAACAGTTCAAGACAAATGTGCCCAGGCCTGAAAATCCATTCTGGATTCAACTTTCAGGCATAAAAAAGATGATCAAACAACATCGGACTGAGCTCAATATTGGTATGGATATTGTTGAAAAATTTATCTTTCAAACAAAAAATAAAGCACGCAATTTGGATAAAGTATGAGAAAGCTATGATGTCACAAAGTTGAACCCAGGCAGTGTTTTCAGTGTAAAACTTTGGGTAAAAATATACTAGGGATCAAAGTTCGAAAACATATTTCTATAAGCTATATAGGTCGAATTGACCTAAAATTTGGTATTATTATAGAAGAAAACTTTATATTTCAAACAAAAAAGAATCACACAATACTAGCAAGAAACGAAAGAGATATGCTGTCTCAAACATGGACTCAGACCATGTTTGCAGCAACTCAGAAAACAATGTGCACAGGTAATTTCCACGCAGTGCATTGATTTTGCTGCATGGTTTTTAGGTATCAAGTGAAAGACTTTTGCTAGGTAATTTTGCATATATATACTATAACATATGCACTATCAATGAAATAAAATACGGTAACATTTCATTCCCAGAATTGAGAGAAAATTACATGCAAAGTGACACCCAAACTTAATTTTTACAGAAACAAAAACATCAACAAAAATCAATACTTTCAACCTATTTTTGCATATATTTTTGGCACTTGAAGTTTTGCTTCAGCTAGCATTATGTGAAAAGCAACTCACCTTGCAAAATAGAAGATTAAATTCGGATTTGTAACTGAAAGGAGGGAGCTTGGTGCTAGATTTGGCTTCAAATATCTGTAGAATATCAAAACAAAGGCATGCAAACCCAAAAGAAGAGATTACAGACAAACCCAATATCACAAATTAGATTTTGATGAAATGATTTAGTTTTGGAATAGATTACCTATAGAAATATTCTTTAATTTGAAAGAAAGTAGGAAATTTTTGATTTAATTTGGTGATTTGGCTTAGATTTGAGATGAAGGTAAAGTTTCCTTTTCTTTTTCTGTTTTGTTTACTAGAGATAAAGTAGAGAATGTACACGGAGGAGAGAAACCTTTTTTTCTCTTTTCAAGTTATGTGATAATGGGCCTTGACCCAAAAAAAAGATTTAATTAGCCTAAATAACAAATTATGACTTAATTCAAAATATACATCTATGTTTCTTAAAAATAAATTATGCAAACACATCTACAAGTTATATAAAATATTTTACACTTAACAAAAAGATAATTTATGTTATAAAAACATTTTTATTATTAAAAACCCTTATTTTTACACAAATGCACAATTTACAAAAATTAATGTATAAAACACCATTTTAACTTCAAAAATTACAAAAAAAGAATTATTCTCTTGTGTAATAAAATATAACGAACCATTTTTCATCAATTTTATGATTAAAACTTATTTTTAAATCAAATTTCACTTTTTATTTCAATAAACTACCTTAAAAAATTACATACTTCTTTTTAAAAATTGTAAAAGAAGCAAATAGGCAATAATTAATTTAATTATTGCATTTTCTCTAAAATAAAAACATTTTCATTATTTAAAGCCCATATTCCGTTTATTATTACTCCAAACAAACTAAAATAAAGCTTGGAATTTCATTTTCTCATTTTAGATTTCAAAATTCATTGTTTATAACAAATAAACAATTTATTTTTCCAATTTCAATTTAAACCACAACATTAAATTTTATTTATCATTATTATTCAATTTTGACAGGTAATCACCAAGCCAGGGTTGTTACAGAGTCCACCTCTTAACAAAATTGCATCCTCGCAATTCCTAGAGAGGAATTTGCATTCTACTATTTAATTTCATCACTCAAAAAGAAAAGAAAATAAGCTTGAGATAAAGATACATTCTCACCATCGCAATGCAAAGATAGAAAATTGGGATAGGATCGGTCGATAAACTCTCTGGTTTCCCAAGTGTAGTCATTGGCATTAGCAGACCATTGAACTTTAACGAGCGGCACGTCCTTGTTTCGAAGGCATTTCACCTCCGAAGCAAGTACCGAATAGGATGCTGCACAGCAGATAGGTCTTGTGAGATCTCAAGCTCTTACAAATTAGGAGAATCGATGATGGAATCTGATTTGTCAGCTTCGGAATCGGCTGTTTCACGTCTCTCAACTTCGGAAGTGTCTTCGAGAGTCGGATTTTGTCATCGATTCTCCTGATTTGCAAGAGCATAAGATCTCACTAGACCTATCTATTGTGCAACAGCTTATTCACGTACTTGCTTTGGAGGTGAAACGCCTTCGAAATAAGGACGTGCCGCTCGTCAAAGTTCAATGGTCAACTAATCCCAATATTTGCACTTGGGAGACCAAAGAGTTTATCGAGCGATCATATCCTGGTTTTCTATCTTAGGATAGCATTGGTGAGAATGTCTCTTTATCTCAAGCTTATTTTCTTTTCTTTTTTAGTGATGAAATTAAGTAGTTGAATACAAATTACTCTCTAGAAATGGCGAGGACGCAATTTTTTTAAGAGGGGGATTCTACAACAACCCTGGTTTGGTGATTACCTGTCTATATTGAATTATAATGATAATTATAATTTAATATTGTGATTTAAATTAAAATTGGAGAAATTAAATTGTTTATTTTTAATAAACAATGAATTTTGAAATTCAAAATGATAAAATGAAATTCTAAGCTTTATTTTAGCTTGTTTGGAGTGATAATAAACAGAATATGGGCTTTAAATAATGGAAATGATTTTATTTTAGAGAAAATGCCATAATTATATTAATTATTGCCTATTTTAATTCTTTTAATAATTTTTAAAAGACGTAATGGTTTGTACCTCACTTAATGCAGATATTATCCCCAACTTAGTCACATCCGCCTCATGGATCAAGCCAAGGTGTGGGATTTTGTTCTTCAAAAGGCCTCACCTTTGTTATGAGGTGAAGGCTTTGGTATATAAGCACCCACTTCATAGTGTTTTTCCACGATGTGGGACTATTATTCCCATTTTGAAGGAATGTTACAGTCTCCTCTCCTTTAGAGACCAACGCCCTCGTTGGCTCATGAACACAACACCACCCAGGCATCGTGGCTGTAACACGTACAGACCATAATTCCGGCTGGGTATGGATCTAATACCAAGCTGTGATTCCCCATCGCGAGACCCACATTAACAAAGAGTATTACTAGGTAATACTGTCTGCTAACATAGAGAATAGGGCTGGATAAAAGCGACCACCTATGGCATTGTATTAAGTATTTATTGGATATGTCGATCCACTTGAGATAGAAAACAAATATATGGCATTTCTCGACGTATTCAATATATATTTAAGACAAGGCTATAGATGGTCGCTCCTATCCAGCCCTATTCTCTACATTAGCAAACAATATTACCTAGTAATACACTTTGTTAATGTGGTTCTCGGGGTGGGGCATCACAAGTTTAGTTTATAATTTTGCTATATTTGGAGTTACGACTTATAAGATATTACTTTATGAGTTTAAAAGATTGGCACATATAATGAATAATTTTCAATATTCTAATTTTGAAATCAAAAAAATGTTTAGTATCGTCGATTAAGGGAGTAGATTTTACTTGGAAAGATCATGGGTTCAATCCTTGTTAATGACATATTTTTTAACTTTTACAAAAAAGAACAAAAAGTTACAAATTCAAGTAGGGAAAGTTTTGTGTGTATAAATAAGATAGAGATAGGAGAGAAAATGTATAGTAAAAATGTACGGTCAAAATGTACACATATATGTACATATTTATACATGGAAAGAAAATGTATGTATGTTCTTTTTTTGTGCATGCATGTGTGTGTATAAAGTTGAATTTGTTTCCAGATCTCTTAATCCTTAAATACATACATATATAATTTGTATTATATTTATTTCATAGCCTGTAAGAGATTAATTGCATAGGCTAGCAATTAATTGCGCATTAATTGACATATTTCCTAATTGTTGAATTTATGTATACAAATTATTTGTGTATTGATTTTATGTATTGTAGGAACCTAACTATGAAACTTAGCAACTAATGGCATATTGAATGACATGAAGGTAATTAATCCATTTATTTTGGGGGAATAATTGCGCATACATATTGGAATCAATCTTCTTTGTATAAAAGGTAACTTTCTAATAGATTTTAAAACATATTCATTTGTTACTCTCTTTAAATGGTACGTTTAAGTTTCTTCTTCCAAGGGCTAGATGAAAATAAACTTATAGGACCATAACTTATCTTTACCTCTCTCTACCTTCTTATCTCTTTACGTTCATTGTTATGTCATATCTTTAGAAGGAGGCAGAGGAAATATCCAAATTTATTCTTAACCTCCACATCTATCTTATTCTTATAAAAAATAAAATATTAGATTTAGAAAATGAAAAGGAATGTTTTGTAAAAAAATAATCATGGCTAGGAATTCATTGAATATCTTATACATCTAGATTTTTTAGAAGCAAATTACGTGGAAATGGAAGGGAAAAGCTATTCTTTATTAATTAGGAGCAGATATGTACTAATCTTCATTTAAGACAAGTATTTATGTATCGTTTATTAGATATTATGATTTATATTTGTATGATTGATATCTATTGATTTAGATGAAGATTTATTTTTCTTTACTGAATAATGTTTTAAGATATGAAAATTGATGAAATTTATTATTCAATTTTGTTGGACATGTGGTTTATATAGTTCAAACTAAGTTTTTTGTTTTGTTGGATTTACTTTATTTCTTTTAGGTGGAGTATGTTACAGCCTGTAAAATAAACCTTGATTAAATGATTAAATTGAATTAAATAAGGTAATGTTGAATATGAAAATTTTGTGAATGTTGGAATTTGACCACTGAAGTTATTTCGCTGCGTTCATGGTGAAATTATGATATGTTTCTATATATAATATGCTGAAAACGGAGCTCAGACAAAGAAGTTATGAGCGTTTGAAGTGTTTGGGTTTAAATTTATTTAGTTTGAATCCAAATTTAAATTTTAAATTTAAGATTTGAATTTTAAAAATTAGCTTAGGGGCTAAGTAAACACTAATTAACATTTAATATTAAAGTGGATTAGAGGAAAGAAATTAATTAATAAGGCAAGTAATCAAATATTTTTCGAAATAATCAACGGGTCGAGGTTAACATCCTAGTCACGACTAGTCAAACCCTAGCGGTCAACAGGTTGAATAGGGGCGGTCGACCGGTCCGTGCCAGATTTCGGCATTTGCAGCCTGGTTCGAATGAGTGTGTTATTGTTTTAACGCTCCAGATTTATTCATTCCTTACCTACTTCCATCCTGCAGTTCTTATGCGTTTCAATCCCTATAAATAGAACCCTATCCACTTCTCTTTATGTTCGTATTATTTGGGCAATACAACGGAAATCTATCAATGTTATCTATCCAAATTAGATTTAGAAACTCTGTAGGGAATTTAGGTAAGAATCTAATCTATTTTCTGCTTATTTCTTCTTCCTCCAACCTATTCTTATTCTATTCTCCTCTAACTATTCTTAATCTAATAAATATATATACCTCTTCCCTATTGTGTGTGTATATATCAAAATAGAGAGACTCTGGAAGGGATTGAAAGACTACAAATCCATTGAAGTGAAGCTAAGTCTAAGATGTGAGTGGAAACCTTAGTATTTTTTTCGGTAATTGTTAATATATCTCCTTTGGATTTGAGTATGCTTAAGGGATATTAGGATTGTGAAAATACGATAGATAAAATCCCCTAAAATTCGTTTTTGTTTTGAAATATCAATTCTATGTCGATATTCTCAATTATTTACATTAATTTAATGTAATTTGTTTAGTTTATGCAATTTTTGATAATTTCATAGTCTATTCCACGTCACATTCTTCTTTCATTCAAATTGTGATTCTTCAATTAGATAAGGGGTTTAGATTACCAATTCTATTCGTACTTTGCACCATTTATTCTTACCTAGTTCTATGTAAAAGAGGAGTTGAATAGAATATAGAGTTTAGATTTCAATTCCCATTGTTTAGGATATTTCTTTGAATTGGTGTAATAAAGTGCGTTTCTATTTTATTTACAAGTCAGTTATTGTAGTTTTGGTTAGGATATTTATTTCCTATTTTGAATATTAAAATCCCTTATTTTGATACGTTGAAATCTTAGGAATTTGAAGAAAAATGACTTGTAATAATATTTGGCTAGGGATTGACATTTAATGCTAGTTTAGGGCATAAATCTCGCATTTAGTTTTTTTTGGGCGCAAATATTTATTTATCTTTATTAGCATAATTAACGTACAATTATTGCGTATATGGCATGAATAGTTAGTTAATTATTTTTGTTTATTTTACCTATTAGGAAGGCAATTAATAGCTACGTAAAAATAAGAGGAAACTCTTATATAGTCTAATTATTATTTTGTGGCGTAATAAGAAAGTTACCTTATAAGGCCTTATTTACAATGAGTTAAATGATGGAAGTCTACCCTTCACTTTAAGGCTACCAGCAGTCGTATACACTTTGATTGACGTGAGATATCCTAATGGTAAGTATTTTTAATGATGTGAGCTTAGTCCCAAATTTTGTAGGGGAAATTTCCCCAGCTAATCTGGATACCAATTCCTATGAATAGTCGGACTGATATGAGACATCATTATGAGTATGGGCTATAGAATGAAAGACCTGATTTGGGGTCGTGATTTATTAAGTGGTTGGTTCAGGGCCCATCTCTTTTCCCAAATGAAGAATTAAATGGTCGAGGGGTTACATTAGGCGGTATCTTGATGAGGGGGTCCGCTGTTGGAAATAGGTATTAAATGATGGGATTTGCCTTAATTAAGGTATTAAATGACCAGAGTCCGCCTATTTTCCACAAGGAAGTATTAAGTAATCTAAGAGATTTCATAAAATGTCAGCGAGATAGTACAATTGACGAGCATGCCTTGGAAAAAGGTATCAAATGATGGGGTCTCCCATAATTAACGTACTAAATGACCAAAGTCTGCCCATTTTGCTATAAAAGGTATTAAGTGGCTTAAGCACCGTCTCTCACATTATTAGCATTTTGTAACGACCCATCTTTTTGGACAGTGTAAATCGATAATAAACCTCACATGTCAAACTAAAACCATTCAAAAGGGAGGATTGTTATGGTGCAAATAAGAAAAAGAAAGGAAAGAACAAAAAAATAATACAAAATCTCACAGTAGAATGAAAAAATATAATAATCAAATAAACACTTCATGAAGCTGTTAACAAATAACTTTTGATTATTCTTTTACAACACTAAATCAAAGTTACATATACAAGGAATAAATAAATAAATGCAACGGAACAACATGATGTGGTGGAATAAATAAAATAAATAATAATAGTACTAAATCTTCGTCTTCGCCTTCCAAAGCAGTCTTCGATACACTGAAAAGCTTAGACTCACCCGAGTGAATTGAAAAGACAAAACACTCGAGTCAGAACTAAAAGATCTTATGTAAGTTAAATCAACAGTAAATAAATATGAGTGTGAAGGCGTTGGAGATGTTTATGGGGATTGACATCTCCTATCCAGTGTCAACGTGAGTGCAACAACTTAAGAGATGTTCGGGATTACCATCTCCTCAGGATCCTTTAAACTATCTACATACATAGTATAATATGATATTATAATAATGTCTACAGTAAAGTAAAGTATTAAAATAGCATTAAGGCGTTACCCATAACCCCCTTAACACATTTTATATATTCCCATTGTCTATATAGTAACGTGAGCTCCTCCGTAAACTGGAGGTTTACCCAGAGGGCACTCCATATGTATGGTACAAACAAAACTCGTAGAAGGCACGATATGGCATGTGAACAAGGCACGTGAGGAAATGCCTGGGTAGGATTCTACCGTTTTGCGGATCCGGACTGTTGGTAATTCATAACAGCTACTTCTGCCCACCTTGGAATACACTCCCATAATCTAAACCAAAGGTGGCCACCAAATCTTCACAAAGTCATAATATGATATCGAAGAAATGTGTCCGATCGGAGGAATGACCTCACTTGGCCCGGCATGGCTCCTGTTTTAGTCACATCTAAGCTGACTCATAGGAGTTAGGGTCAGATAAATGCCTCATACAGAATCGTTCGCCAAACCATCCTACTTTATTTATGGAATCTCCGCTATGTACACAGTTGTTAAAGTGGTTTTCGGTATTGGCAGAGAGTATGATAATATCCGATCCTGGTCTCTTTAACAACCAAACGCTTATTTCACACCGAATGGTGTAAGTCCACGGGATGGATCGTGTAGTGTATATGCAAGTATATGTGACAAAATATATGATGCAACTAAAATAATATTAATCTAAAAAATACAGAATAAGCACACCAGAATTTTATACTAGTTTGGACCTCCCATCCTACATCTAGTCCCGAAGCTCCCCTTTGAAATCCGACTATCAAAAACCCTCGCTTCATCCGAAGGAATAGGCTTGGTTACAATGAGTTATTCTTGTAAAATGTGTGTTCTAACATAACACGGATGTTGATTAGTTGGTATAATTAATTCCAATATATTTCTATGCAATATTGTCTACGAAGAACTGAGTATATGGAAGAGTGAATACAACTAAAGATTGCTAGAGTGTAGAGATCAATAATATAGGATAGAGTATAGAATTAGAAAGCGTAAGTGAGTAAAGTAAGTTTGTTTTCTTGATTCTTGATGCTATATATAGTTGTAGATAGGTATCTTGAGTAGTCACACCCATTAATAAATCCTTTAAGGTTGCTTCTGTTGATGGTGAAGAGTTGAGTCGAAGAGAAGCAGAGATGTCCATTCACATATGGCAGTTGTAATTCATTTCAAAAGTTCGAGTTTGAATTCAGACGTTTGGTAATATATATTTTTTGAATATAGTAGAGGATCAGACGTCTGAGTGCTATTAGCAGACGTCTAGTTTAGCCTGTTTGTGTTCTAGAGAACTATTTCAGACGTCTGATATGGTGCATGTCAGTTTTTATGCATCTTTTCTTTTACTTCCTTGTTCCTATCGACTTGTAATCTCTTGTAGTGTTCTTCGAGCCACATTCTTGTCTTTCTTGTGATGTTGTTCTAGCAAGTAACTATATATATAAAAATATTTATATTTGATTTCCGTTGTATAGTTGTTGTCATCGAAACCGCAGATTGGATTTCCTAACCGATGGTTCTTTTACATTTCCAAAACCAATTCATAATCAATATCAAAATACCATATTCGATTCCAAACCATACCACTTTTGAAATTATATTCACCTCTAAAACCATATTCATTTTTGAAATTATCGATAATATAGGTTAATTAAATCTTCATTCCAAAATCGTCATATTTACTCAAATATGTCATTTCACAAAAAGGTATCAATTTCAAATCCCAACTTAGGTTGTATCATCATCAAGGATTTAAATATAATTACTTCCACTTTACATAGTCTGAAAATTTAGAAAATAGTTTAGATAGTCATAAATAGTTTAATAGTTTTAAAAATAGTTTAAAATTGTTAAAATACTCTCAAATTTTTTAAATGATTTAAAATGGTTTTGTAACGATCTCGATTTTTGAGTCAAATTTAATTGATAATTAAATTAAATTTTGGATTTAATTGGGAATTAATCGAGAATTTATTTGGATTTGAAGTATAAAAATAAATTTTAATTGAATTTTAAGCTGGAAATTCTAGAAAAATAAAATATATTGTAAATAGAATTTTGGGTATATTTGAATTCTCCAAATTTAAATAAGATTATGTTGTGTAAATGAATTATAAATAGAAATTTGATTTGAAATTTAAGCATAAGTATCTTACAAATAAATATTGGATTTAGGAAAAATAAATGTATTGGGAATAAATAGAAATTAAAAGCTTTGAGATTAATAAAAAGTTAATGATGGTTTGTTTCCTAAATTTTTAATTTTATTAATATTTGGAAGATGTAATAAATTTCAAAAGATTTATTTTTAAGATTTAATTCTCTTATATAAATAAATGCGACTATTTGCTAATGTGAAATCAAAATTTTTGAATCCTTCTTTTCTTTTAAAAGTTGTACAAAAATAAATAATAAAAAAATATATGAATGTAAATTGTATAAATATATAAGTATATAAATATGTTGAACTAAATTAAAGATTGAATATGAAAAAAACAGTGGAAATATGATTTTATTTATGTAAATATGAATATAAAAGAAAACATAACACACACACAAATAAAAGAAAGAAATGTATTTATTTAAATGGGAAACATACTATAAAGTTATATTTAATTGTTATTAACATGAAAATTTAAGGTGTTTAGAAAATTATAAATATGAGAAAACATATTACAAGATTTATAAATAAAGTAAAGGAGAGGGTTCAAGCATAAATTGTTTCATATTAACAAATTAATAAAATAAGGGGTACATTTATTTATAAAGTGTATATGATATAAAAATTTATTTAAAAAATTCTTTTGTCTTTGAAAATTACAAATGTTAAACATACATAAGGGAGTAATGGAATTAACATACATTGAAATCTCATGATTATCTTTTTACAAATGGCATCCAATACAATTAATTGAATAAAGTAATAAGATTTAAAAATTACAAAAAAAGAACTTTTCAGCTCCCTATATTCAATTATTTAACTTCTCACCAAATCTGAAAGAACAGTAAAACAAATATTGTGTATCACAAATCTCAACACCCAAGAAAAAAATGATGAGAAGAGTATAACCAAGACGTATTCATAAAACATCTTCTCTCTAAAACCCTGGAAATAGAAAATACAGAAGAAATCCCAAAAGTTTCAGAAATTAAAACAGAAAGATCAAAACCAAACTGAGATCTGGAAACCAAATTTTGGAATAATGAAAAGCTTCAACATTAAAACCAAAGTTCAGATCAATGTCATAACAAAGATTAGAGAATTTGGAAAATCAACCTGGAAATTAAAAAATGAAGATCAATGCAAAAGCTTTCAACCTGGAATAGGCTTCAATTTTAAAATAAAGGGCAGATCAGATTCAAGTTTTAAATGTGGAATAAAAAGCAATCAAAGCAAAAAAGGAACTGAGACCAGAAAAGAAAAACAAGAACTTCAAAATCTGAAGCAAATGGAAATAGATTCAATACATAAACTGGAAATTGAAGCAAGCGTCAGGCATTAAACTCAAATTTAAAATCCTAAGCAACTCAGTAAAAGAAATCCAAGTTTCTAATTCCAAGCAAGAAAAGAAACTCATCTGTTTTTTGTCTTCATCTCTCTGTGAGTAAACTCCTTTTTATTCTCAAGCTAAAATCCTAATTTACTTGATGCATGAAATTGATCTGAGTAGTGATAATATACATATTGTTGCATGGATGAAATTTTTTCGAAGTATGGTTGAATCCCTGTGTATGTATACATGCATGCCTGTTTTACAGATATATATATACATATCTGTTCCTATGGTTACAGGCTTGAAACAAGAGTAAATTTAAAATCTCTGTAATCAATCAATTATAAACTTAGGTGTATAAACAAAAGTTGTCTGGAATCATAAGGTAATTGTTTTAAAAATGGTTTTCAATAAAAACATTTGGTAATATTCTGTGAATTGCTAAATACAGTAGAAAAATTGAAATTGGCCCAAATTTATACATCGGAATTTAAAGTTTTGATTGTATGAATGAATTCTTATTGCAAATCCAGGAATATTGATGAAAATTCCAAGATTTTTAATAAAGTAATTTGCAAGACATTATAAGATGAACAGAAAATGAAAATTCATATATTTCCGATGATCAAGGCGAGATTGGGCTTTGGGTTTGAGTCTGAAGATAGATGATGAGATGTTGGTCGATAGAAAAATGTTATGAAATTTTTTAGGTAATCAGATAATCTTGGGTTCGAAGAAATAGGGTTTAGGGCACGTTCTGATTGTCGAAGTTCAAAAGCAAAATTCGCAGCCGAGAGTGATCAATATTCGATCGGTCCAGGGGGAAAGGAGGAGGTGCTCTAGCGAGTGTCTGAACGCGACAGCGTGGTTGCACGCGATCTACGATGGCGGAACAAGGCGTTTTTGTTGACCGGTTCTTTTTGTTTATGGGGTTCATTTGTTCGATTTCAAAATTTCGGTCGAAGTTCATCAACTATGGTGATCCTAGCCTATTGTTGAGTCGTCAGTGACGTTCTGGTGATGGCGTAGGTGGTCAGAGTTGCGTCGTTGGGTTGTGCACGTGAATACGTGTGTATGTGTGTGTATCAGGAAGTTTGAAGGAAGAAGAAGTAGGTGACTCACAGCCAACTCGAGAAAATGACAATCCAGCTCGAAGTCAAGCTCGAAGCGAATCGATGGTGCACCAAGGTTAAAACTTAAATGAATTTTTAAGTGAAAAAAAAACTGTATAGTGGTTAACTTTTGTAAAACCTCGAAGCAAAAGGGACAGTGGTCTCGGGTAACACCTGAGAAGATCTCGAGTACTTCAATGTCTGACTTGGGTTTCTTAAGTTTTTATGATTTAATATGTTTAAAGTTATTAAAAGATTAAGTGTTTAAGTAATTTAAATAAAGCTTTAAAGAATATTAAAACGTTTAAGCTTTAAAGATTTATTTTTAAAGGACAAAATAAAGTGTTTAGAAATTTAATGATTTTATATATAAGTTATTTAATTAAAATTACCAAGCATTTTTTTTTGTAAATATGATGACGAAATCTAAGCTTAAATTAAATTAATGATTTGTATAAAAATGATTTCAAGCATTAAGTTTAAATATTATTTAAATGCTTTAAATTAAGTAAGATAAAAGGATATATTTAATTAAAGTCTTGATTTATGAGAGGATAATTACTTGGTGAATTTAATTAAAGTATAATTGCTAAATCGAAAGTAATTAAGGGACTAATTTGTTAATGATGATTAATTTAAATGGTTTATTAAATGAACTTTATTATAATTAAGTGATTAATAAAGATAATGATTAGTCTTTAAATTAAATTAAGATTTGGGTAATTAAAGATTTATTGTTGAATAAAAGTAACTAAAGAATAATAAATTTATGAAAGTAATTAAAGAAAATTAATTACTCAAAAGATAATTACTTAATTAAAAGTAATTAATTATTGATCAAAGTTTAATTAATTTAAAGATAATTAATTAATTTAAAGTTTAATTAATTAATGAAGAACGATAGTTAATTGAGGATAAATTATTTAAGGATAATTAATTAAGAATTAATTAATGATTAAAGATTAATTAATTAATAATTGAAGGAGGCTAATTAATGTATTATTAAAGGATAATTAATTGAAATAATTTGTAATTAATTAATGTTAATTAACTAGGATTAGCGATTTATCTGATTTGAATTAATCAGATAGTTAACTGATCTTACTCATGAATGTTTGGATTCTATTGGATGATTGAATTGTTTGATATTCCTGATTGTGATGCTCTGTTTTGATTTGAGCTATGTTTAATGTATTTATCATCTGTAATATATATCTGTGATCTGTGAATGAAAGATAAGTGTTATATTTTATACCGCTTATCAAATATATTGCTGGATTTGAATCTGTGCTAATTGATGATGTTGCACTTTTATTGTGTAAAACCCCTAGACCACACTTATACACAGACAAATGTGGATTGCACGTGGAAATTGGTTAAGTCATAAATTTTTGAAATAGTTTTAAAATTTGAATTTTTGAATCCAAATGGTTTTGGAAATGGATTGGGGTTAAAATAAAAAGCTTTTGAAAAGGAATTTCAAAGATAAAAGTTATTTTTGAATAACTTGTTTTAGTTTTGAAAATTGACTTATATTTGAATTCAAAATTTGAAATTGAATTCTATTTATGATTTAAAAAGGTTATACAAGTTTATATGGGTTTTAAACATTTTAAAAGTGTTGTTTTGGGAATTTGAATTTAACCCAAAGATTTTAACTTGTATAAATGAAATCAGATTTTTTCGAAACGAAAACTATTTGTTTTCTAATAATAACAGCTTTCACCTAAGAAATGAACTTCCAATTTGTGATTAAAAGGATTTCAAGTCGAAAATGAAAATGGTCTTCCAAGTTATGAATAAATCTTTGGAAACGGGTTTGAAAGCTGTAAGTTAAATCCTTAAAGATTAAATGAGTTAATCCAACTTGAAATGAAAATTGTTTTGAAATATGTGAATGAGTCTTTGTGAAAGCTAGGTGAACTTTGCGAATTGAATCTTTTTGTTTAAAAAGATTTGAAATGGTAATTTGTTTTAAAACATTTGAGAAGAAAGTTTGGGTCTTAAAGTTGCGACTTAACTGAAATCCCATTATCCATATGTTTTTAAATATTGCGCTCATTATTCGGTTTAGCCGGGAGAGGACCTTGTGTCATACAACCCATTTCGAATAATGATACGACGTTATGGATAACATTTGAAGACCGGTGGTGAAGACCGGATATTTTCGAAAACGAAAGGATAACTCGTCGAATGTCTCTACATCGACTGGTCCCCGGTATAGAGACTCCATATGTGATGGGAATTCCGGACGTGATTATGAATTATTCGGATTTGCAAGGGCTTCTTCGGAAGTGCCTTCGATTCAGTTCGAACCCGGACCAGACTTGTATGAATGTGTGTCTGACATTACACTTTGAAATGTAAAGCTGGTTTCTTTCAAATACATTTCTGCTTGGTGGCGGAGAATTTATTCTCTTAACTTAACACCCTTCTCTTAGACGTACGAGCCCAAAGGTTATGTAGTTGATGGTTACTGGTGATACATTCCCAATTTGGTAATGTGGCATACGAAGTGCTGCTGATCATTTGTTGATCAAAGCATGGCTTTGCGAAAAAGCCTAGCTTTGTGGACGAGACCTCATCGATCCTCACAAACCGGTAATGGTCGAAACAGGAAAGATGAGGCAAGGTTTCAAGGGTAGCTCCCCTAGGGTATGACCGTTCCTTCTACAAAAGGGTGGTATCATGGTATGGAGCCCAGATACTTGCTCATGTGGACGCTGTAGTATATTTATTACTGTGTGATGTTGTTGGTGTAGAGGATCCTCGGATAAAGGTCGCAAACGACCGGGGTTGGCATATCTTAGGTTTTACTCCTCGGGAAGGGGATAACCGGCCTTGTGTTGGCAGAGAGCCGGGTAGGTTCTCGGGGAGTGCTTCCAGAGGCGTTCCCATGTGGCAGTAGGAAGTTCCTTAGCCTGACCATTTGTTGGAAATAAATCATCCAATACGAGCCTTATACGGTTTTAGTTGTAGAACCTGCCATTTAAAATGGCAGCTATAGTAGGCATAGTATAATGGTAGCTATGCTGGTTAAGATTAATATTATACTTTCGAAAGGTTTTCCACAATGCACTAGTGTAATATCAAAGAGTTTTCTCGTATTAAGCATATTTGACTGTCATAAGGAGAAATCTCTCCCATGTGTGCGATTGCATTGTGTGTGCGCCGGGTGACCTTATGGTAGTTTCATTTTCCAAAGAATTGCGGATTTCAATCTAAATTCTTTTGTTTGTTTTAAAGATAAAAATGTTTTTGTTTGCTCATACCAGTCCCATGACAGACCTGGAGTTTATTGTTCCCTTTCTAAACTCTGGGTGCCCATAATTTTCCTACACGGGCAGTCTAGAGTTGGGTTTTTCAGATAGTCAGGTTTAGTAGATTATCTGGAGCTAGTTCAGTCTTTGGATCAGGACTGACCTTGCTCAGCTTAGTGCATCGTTATTGGGAGATCGAGCTATTTCTAGATTGGTGCCTTGGAGATGGAGAATACCGATACTAGAGTTCTCTTCTGAAGACCATATTGGAGATATTGTTCCGCTGTTGGTGTTATCTTTTTCTTTCCGCCGCGATTGTCTTGTATCATATCTCTGATGTATATTGATATCTAATTTATCATCTATTGTATCTTGTTGTATCAAATACTGTATCAATGTTGTATATTGATATATTCTTTTTCTTCCGCTGTGTTGTACTTAATGTGTTATAAGCTCCGACGAACCAGATTCGACGTTTGGATCTGCGGCATTTGAATACGAGTGTCGTATTCGGTGCCGATTTTCGAAGGTCGAGTCAGGGTCGTTATAATATATAAGTGTTACACCGCTACAAACCCGAACCCGAGCCCGCCCCAGATCATTCGACGCGCGCATGTGGTGGTCAAGCATGATCTCCCTCCTCATAAAAGAGCATCATTGGGTGCCCAACTTTAGCTCAGGAGTATAACACATTAAGTAGCTCATTGGAGATAGGGTGAAGTATACCGCAGAATGAGTATATTCCCTAAGATATCCGTTCGAACGCCTCAGTAAATTCTCTTGCTATACACTGATAGTGAGTATGAGTGGAAGAAAAGGACGAGATAGGGGACAGGGGAATACCACTATAAATGCTCAATACCCTGTAACAGTGGAAACAAATTTATTCTCAATCTCCTTTGATTCGATTTCGAATTCTTTGATTGCTTCATAGCAGCTACAAGAAGAAGCTTCGGTGCGGTGATCGCTTGCCAATGGTATAAATAAGTTCCTATCTCGTATTCTCGTTATCAGCTTTTCATTTTAAACTTTAATGAATTTGGAATTTGAAATTAAAATTTTTAAATAAATTGGGAATTTAAATTGAGTTAAATTGGTTAATAAAATATGAGGCTAAATTTGAGTTGTATCAATAAAACGATATCGTTTAAAACCATATTTGAAATTCTATCATAATTTCTTGTGTAGATCGAAGTCCGAAGAGGGACAAGTTGGTATACACTTTGGAGCATTCCAACCTGAGTTTAGAATCCAAATCTAATGTTTGAGAATTATGGAAGATTAAATCCATCTATCTATTCTCTGGGGACCGACATATTCCACGAATGATTAGTTATCCCTTCGAACTAATCAATGCTCTTGTATATTCGTAGAACGGTGGACCCAAATATCTTGTGTAATATTGTATGAGTTTGTTCTCATATTGTTGATATTCTGATTTGGTAAGCCAAATGCAGAATTGATAACCGATTTGATTTGGAAAGATATTTCTCTATCTTTCATCTGTTCTTTGTTTTCTCCTTTGCAAATTTCGAGCACGAAATTTTCTTAAATGGGGAAACTGTAACGATCCCGATTTTTGAGTCAAATTTAATTGATAATTAAATTAAATTTTGGATTTAATTGTGAATTAATTAAGAATTTATTTGGATTTGAAGTATAAAAAGTAAATTTAATTGAATATTAAGCTGGAAATTCTAGAAAAATAAAATATATTGTAAATAGAATTTTGGGTATGTTTTAATTCTCCAAATATAAATAAGATATATGTTGTGTAAATGAATTATTAATAGAAATTTGATTTGAAATTTAATCATAAGTATCTTGCAAATAAATATTGGATTTAGGAAAAATAAATGTAGTGGGAATAAATATAAATTAAAAGCTTTGAGATTAATAAAAAGTTAATGACATTTAGTTTCCAAAATTTTTAGTTTTATTAATATTTGGAAGATGTAATAAATTTCAAAAGATTTATTTTTAAGATTTAATTCTCCTATATAAATAAATGTGACTATTTGTTAATATGAAATCAAAATTTTAAAATCCTTCTTTTCTTTTAAAAGCTGTACAAAAATAAATAATAATAAAAATGTATGAATGTAAATTGTATAAATATATAAGTATATAAATATGTTGAACTAAATTAAAGATTGAATGTTGAAAAAAAATAGTGGAAATAAGATTTTATTTGTGTAAATATGAATATAAAAGAAAACATAACACACACATAAATAAAAGAAAAAAAATGTATTTATTTAAATGGGAAACATAATATAAAGTTATATTTAAGTGTTATTAATATGAAAATTTAAGGTGTTTAAAAAAATTTAAATATGAGAAAACATATTACAAGATTTACAAATAAAGTAAAGGAGAGGCTTCAAGCACAAATTGTTTCATATTAACAAATTAATAAAATAAGGGGTACATTTATTTATAAAGTGTATATGATATAAAATTTTGTTTAAAAAAATTCTTTTGTCTTTGAAAAATTACAAATGTTAAACATACATAAGGGAGTAATGGAATTAACATACATTGAAATCTCATGATTATCTTTTTACAAATGGCATCCAATACAATTAATTGAATAAAATAATGATTTAAAAATTACAAAAAAAAACTTTTTAGCTCCCCATATTCAATTATTTAACTTCTCACCAAACCTGAAAGAACAGTAAAACAAAGATTGTGTATCATAAATCTCGACACCCAAGAAAAAAATGATGAGAAAAGTATAACTATGATATATTCAGATAAAACATCTTCTCTCTAAAACCCTAGAAATAGAAAATACAGAAGAAATCCCAAAAGTTTCAGAAATTAAAACAGAAAGATCAAAACGAAACTGAGATCTGGAAACCAAATTTTGGAACAATGAAAAGCTTCAACATTAAAACAAAAGTCCAGATCATTGTCAAAACAAAGATCAGAGAATTTGGAAATTCAACCTGGAAATTAAAAAAATGAAGATCAATGAAAAAGCTTTCAACCTGGAATAGGCTTCATTTTTAAAAAAATGGCAGATCAGATTCAAGTTTTAAATCTCGAATAAACAGCAATCAAAGCAAAGGAGGAACTGAGACCAGAAAAGAAAAACAAGAACTTCAAAATCTGAAGCAAATGGAAATAGTTCAATTCATAAACTGAAAATTGAAGCAGGCGACAGGCATTAAACTCAAATTTAAAATCCTAAGCAACTCAGTAAAACAAATCCAAGTTTTCTATCTTCATCTCTTGTGAGTAAACTCCTTTTTATTCTCAAGATAAAATCCTAATTTACTTGATGCATGAAATTGATCTGAGTAGTGATAATATACATATTGTTGCATGGATGAAATTTTGTCGAAGTATGGTTGAATCCCTATGATGTATACATGCATGCCTGTTTTACAAATATATGTATATCTGTTGCTATGGTTACAGGCTAGAAACAAGAGTAAATTTAAAATCTCTGTAATCAATCAATTATAAACTTAGGTGTATAAATAAAAGTTGTCTGGAAACATAAGGTAATTGTTTTAAAAATGGTTTTCAATAAAAACATTTGGTAATATTCTGTGAATTGGTAAATAACCGTAGAAAAATTGAAATTGGTCCAAATTTATATGTCGGAATTTAAAGTTTTGATTGTATGAATGAATTCATATTGCAAACCAGGAATACTGATGAAAATTCCAAGATTTTTAATAAAGTAATTTGCAAGACATTATAAGATGAACAGAAAATGAAAATTCATAGATTTTCGATGATCAAGGCGAGATTGGGCTTCGGGTTTGAGTCTGAAGATAGATGATGCGATGTTGGTCGATAGAAAAATGGTATGAAATTTTTTAGATAATCAAATAATCTTGGGTTCGAAGAAATAGGGTTTCACGGTTCTGATTGTCGAAGTTCAAAAGCAAAATTCACAGCCGAGAGTGATCAATATTCGATCGGTCCGAGAGGAAAAGGAGGAGGCGACTGGGGCGAGTGTCTGAACGCGACAGTGTAGTTGCAGGCGATCTACGGTGGTGGAACGAGGCATTTTTGTTAATCGGTTCTTTTTGTTTATGGGGTTCGATCGTTCGATTTCAAAATTTTGGTCGAATTTCATCAACTAGGGTGATCGTAGCCTATAGGTGAGTCGTCAGTGAGGTGCTGGTAATGGCGTAGGTGGTCGGAGTTGCGTCGTTGGGTTGTGCACGTGAATTCGTGTGTATGTGTGTGTATCAGGAAGTTTGAAGGAAGAATAAGGAGGAGACTCATAGCCAACTCGAGAAAATGACAATCCAGCTCGAAGTCAAGCTCGAAGCGATTCCATGGTGCGCCGGGGTTAAAACTTAAACGAATTTTTAAATGAAAAAAAATTGTACAGTTGTCAACTTTTGTAAAACCTCGAAGCAAAGGGGGCAGTGGCCTCGGGTAACATCCGAGAAGATCTCGAGTACTTTAATGTCTGACTCCAGTTTCTTAACTTTTTATGATTTAACAAGTTTAAAGTTATTAAAAGATTAAGTGTTTAAGCAATTTAAATAAAGCTTTAAAGAATATTAAAACATTTAAGTTTTAAATATTTATTTTTAAAGGATAAAATAAAGTGTTTAGAAATTAAATGATTTTATATATAAGCGATTTAACTAAAATTAACAAGCGTTTTTTGTAAATATGATGACGTAATCTAAGCTTAAATTAAATTAATGATTTGTATGAAAATGATTTAAAGCATTAAGTTTAAATATGATTTAAATGCTTTAAATTAAGTAAGATAAAAGGATATCTTTAATTAAAGTCCTGATTTATGAGAGGATAATTACTTGGTGAAATTAATTAAAGTATAATTGCTTAATTGAAAGTAATTAAGGGACTAATTTGTTAATGATGATTAATTTAAATGGTTTATTAAATAAAATTTATTATAATTAAGTGATTAATAAAGATAATGATTAGTCTTTAAATTAAATTAAGATTTGGGTAATTAAAGATTTATTGTTGAATAAAAGTAATTAAAGAATAATAAATTTATGAAAGTAATTAAAGAAAATTAATTACTCAAAAGATAATTACTTAATTAAAAGTAATTAATTATTGATCAAAGTTAATTAAATTATGTGATTAGGGATAATCGACAATTATTATTAAAGGATAATAAATTAACTGGTAATTAATTAAATGGTGATTAATTAAGGTTATTAATTTAAGGATAATTAATTAATTTAAAGTTTAATTAATTAATGAAGAATGATAGTTAATTGAGGATAAATTAATTAAGGATAATTAATTAAGAATTAATTACAGATTAAAGATTGATTCATTAATAATTGAAGGAGCCTAATTAATGTATTATTAAAGGATAATTAATTGAAATAATTTGTAATTAATTAATGTTAATTAACCAGGATTAGCGATTTATCTGATTTGAATTAATCAGACAGTTAACTGATCTTACTCATGAATTTTTGGATTCTATTGCATGATTGAATTGTTTGATATCCCTGATTGTGATGCTCTGTTTTGATTCGAGCTGTGTTTAATGTAATATATCATCTGTAATATATATCTGTGATCTGTGAATGAAAGATAAGCGTTATAGTTTATACCTCTTATCAAATATATATCCATATTTGAATCTGTGCTAATTGATGGTGTTGCACTTTTATTGTGTAAAACCCCTAGACCACACTTATACACATATAAATATGGATTGCACGTTGAAATTCGCTAAGTCATAGATTTTTGAAATAGTTTTAAAATTTGAATTTTTGAATCCAAATGGTTTTGGAAATGGGATTAAAATAAAAAGCTTTTGAAAAGGAATTTCAAAGATAAAAGTTATCTTTGAATACCTGTTTTATTTTTGAAATTTGATTTAAATTTGAATTCAAAATTTGAAATTGAATTCTATTTATGATTAAAAAAGGTTATACAAGTTTATATGGGTTTTAAACATTTTAAAAGTGTTGTTTTGGGAATTTGAATTTAACCCAAAGATTTTAACTTGTATAAATGAAGTCAGATTTTTCCGAAACGAACACTATTTGTTTTCTAATAATAAAATCTTTCACCTAAGAAATGAACTTCCAATTTGTAATTAAAAGGATTTCAAGTTTAAAATGAAAACGGTCTTCCAAGTTATGAATAAATCAACGGGTTTGAAAGTTATAATTTAAATCCTTAAAGATTAAATGAGTTAATCCAACTTGAAATGAAAATTGTATTGAAACATGTGAATGAGTCTTTGTGAAAGCTAGGTGAACTTTGTGAATTGAATCTTCTTGTTTAAAAAGATTTAAAAGTGTAATTTGTTTTAAACCATTTGAGAAGAAAGTTTGGGTCTTAAAGTTGTGACTTAACTGAAATCCCATTGTCCATATGTTTTTAAATATTGCGCTTATTATTCGGTTTAGCCGGGAGAGGACCTTGTGTCATATAACCATTCCGAATAATGATACGACGTTATGGATAGAATTTGAAGATCGTTGGTGAAGACCGTATATTTTCGAAAACGAAATGATAACTCGTCGAATGTCTTTGCATCGAGTGGTCCCAGTATAGAGACTCCATATGTGATGGGAAGTCCGGACGTGATTAGGAATTATCCGGATTTGCAAGGGCTTCTTCGAAAGTGCCTTCGGTTCTGTTCGAACCCGTACCAGACTTGTATGGATGTGTGTCTGACATTACACTTTGAGATGTAAAGCCGGTTTCTATCAAATACATTTCTGCTTGGTGGCGGAAAATTTATTCTCTTAGCTTAACACCCTTCTCTGAGACGTACGAGCTCAGAGGTTATTTAGTTGATGGTTACGAGTGATACATTCCCAATTTGGTAATGTGGCATACGAAGTGCTGCTGATCATTTGTTGATCAAAGCATGGCTTTGCGAAAAAACATAGCTTTGTGGATAAGACCTCATCGAGCCTCACAAACCGGTAATGGTCGAAACAAGAAAATGTGGCAAGGTTTCAAGGGTAGCTCTCTTAGGGTATGACCATTCCTTTTGGAAAAGGGTGGTATCATGGTATGGAGCCCAGATACTTACTTATGTGGACATTGTAGTATATTTATTACTGTGTGATGTTGTTGCTGTAGAGGATCCTCGAATAAAGGTCACAAATGACCGGGGGTGGTATATCTTAGGTTTTACTCCCCGGGAAGGGGGTAACCAGCCTTGTGTTTGCAGAGAGCCGGGTAGGTTCTCGACGCGTCCCTCCAGAGGCGTTCCCATGTGGCAATGTGAAGTTCCTTTGCCTGACCATTTGTTGGAAATCCAATCATCCAGTACGAGCCTTGTACGGTTTTAGTTGTAGAACTTGCCATTTAAAATGGCAGCTATAGTAGGCATAGTATAATGGTACTTATGCTGGCTAAGATTAATGTTATACTTTCAAAAGGTTTTCCATTATGCACTAGTATAATATCAAAGAATTTTCTCGTATTAAGCATATTTGACTATCATAAGGAGAAATCTCCCATATGTATGCGATTGCATAGTGTGTGTACCGGGAGGCCTTGTGGTAGTTTCATTTTCCAAAGCATTGCGGATTTCAATCTAAATTCTTTTGTTTGTTTTAAAAATAAAAATGTTTTTGTTTGCTCATACCAGTCGCATGACTGACCTGGAGTTTATTGTTCCCTTCCTAAACTCTGGGTGCCCACAATTTTCTCACACGGGCAGTATAGAGTTGGGTTTTTCAGATAGTCAGGTTTAGTAGATTATCTGGAGCTAGTTTAGTCTTTGGATAAGGGCTGACCTTGCTTAGCTTAATGCATCATTAATGGGAGATCGAGCTATTTCTGGATTGGTACCTTGGATATGGAGATTTCCGATACTGGAGTTCTCTTTTGAAGACCATATTGGAGATATTGTTCCCCTGTTGGTGTTATCGTTTTCTTTCCGCTGCCACTGTCTTGTATCATATCTCTGATGTATATTGATATCTATTGTATCATCTGTTGTATCTTATTGTATCAGATACTATATCAATGTTGTATATTGATATATTCTTTTTCTTCCGCTGTGTTGTACTTAATGTGTTATAAGCTCCGGCGAACCAGATTCGACGTTTGGATCTGCAGCATTTGAATACGAGTGTCGTATTCGGTGCCGATTTTCGAAGGTCGAGTCAGGGTCGGTATAAATTTAAATTAGATTAAAATAGTTTAAATAGTTAAAATACTTAAAATAGATTTGAATTAGATTAAATAATATCTAAAAATAATTTAAATAGATTTAAAGTAGATTTAAATTATATTAGATAGATTTAAGATATATTAAATAAATTTAAAATAGATTAAATAGATTTAAATTATAGTAAATAGATTTAGATTAAATAAGTTTAATTAGTTTAAAATAGTTAAAATAGTAAAAATAGATTAAATTGGATTAAATAGATTATAATGGATTAAAATAAATTAAAATAGTTTAAATTGATTAAAATAGATTTCAAAGTTACATTCAAACCTTTTCAATAACTCAATATCGATAAAATTCGTTTATATTTGATAGATTCAACTTTGAAATTCCAATTTAAATCCTCTGAACAATTCATTAAATCGATTCCAATTTCAGTATTAACGTTTGGATTTTCGAAAATAATTCAGTCTATATAAACCAATTTCTATTTCAAAATACCAGCTAACTGAATTCAAAATTTAAAGATTTAAAATTCATTTCATTTAACTAATCCGGTGTCCGCATATAATTTTCTACGCCATGGTCAAGTGATACAGATATTTGTCATTCATTCCGCAATTTAAAATTTTACGGGTATATATCATTTCAACCCGCAATCCTAAAGTCTAATTTCAAATACATGAAATCGATCGAGTCTATCATTTCAATGCATATCGATTTCACCCTAATCTATCAGATCGTTTGGGTATGTATCATTTCAACCTGTAGGGAACTCACAGTGTTATAACAATATAAAATTATAACATCCAGTCATCCAATATCAACAATCAAACATACATCACAATCACCATACAATCAACCAATAAATAATGTCAATCAGTTGATTATCTTTAGCAGGTATTATTTGACAATTAAATTCACTATTAAATGAAAAGACGATAAAAATGCAATAAAAGTTAATTTTAACTAGAATGACAATTTAAATATACCAAACATCAACCAATCGATCCCAAATCATATCATAAATTCAATTTAACTAAAATAAAATAATTTAGTAGTTGTGAGTAGGTTAAAACACTCAACTTTAATTTCAAATTGATTTGAAATCTAAAATAAGGCCTAAAAATGAATAGTCTTAGAATTCGTCCAAACCAGTTCCATAATGTTCGAAATTACGATTTGATCGTAGCGAAACAAACTGCAACAAGCCGAGATTTAGGAGAATACTAAAATATTAATCTATAATGTAAATTATAATTTTAATATGGGAATTATGAATTTATAGATGGAATAAATTAATCATAATATTGTTTATTTATAATAAACAATGTTTGTTGATTAAGAGTTGGGTTTTTAGTGTAAACAAATAGGAAATAAAGTTTAAAACACTTTATTGGTGGTATGGAATGAGAATAAATGATGAAAATAAATTATTAGGTTAAAATTTATAATGTTGGAGTTTTATTCCAATATTAGCCTTTTATCTCGAAACAAAAGGATAAACATGAAGGATATCAATTATCAAGGATGTGATATTATTGCAAATGGTGTTTTAATATTTAAATTTTTTTAATATATTTGTATAACTTTTAGAGGTGAGGAATAAATTTTTTATAGGGGTAAAATATGTTAAATTTGAATTATTTGTCCTTAAACGACAATTGTTGTAATAAAGGGAAAACACGAAGAAAACAATTTTTTGTAGTATAATTAAGTTTGAAATAATGTTTTAAAGCTACAAAAATGCTAAAAGCATTTTTATACAGTTTAATTAACTTAGAAATAAATTTTTATTGGTGGAAAATGATGAAAATAGTGATTTTTCACCAAAAATGTGAATATTGGTAAATAATTGGTATTAAAGTGTGAAAATAATATTTTTAATTGAAAATTTTAGATTTTAACATTATTAACATATTCCCTTCCTTAAAACATGAAAAACGCAATTTGTTTCATGTAAATAGAAATTTATATATGTAAAATATGTTGAAAACAAGTTTAAACTTGTAAATAGCAAATTCAAAAATACTCCAAGTGTTAAAATGGTTTAAAGAGCATAATTAATTGCCCATTAACCCATCAACTGGATCCTTTTGTTGAGATACGACCCTTTTTCTCATAGTAAACCATCTTCCTCAAAAAGCTTCTCAAGAGAAAACAATGGCTCCATTTTAATGAAAATCAAATTTATATCAATATACTTGTGAATAAGTACTTAGATTCAAGTTAAATACTAAGATATAGGTAATATCCATCCTTATAAACTCTGTAATCCTTCAAAATCTGAAATTTTGCTAGTGTATGTTTCTAATTGCTATATTATTGTCTACATGTCTCTTTTATGCTAGCTACAGGTTCCTGAAGCTCAAATCTCAGCTAAATCTTCAATCTTTGCTACCAAATCGCTGCTACATCTTGCTAAAACTATTCGGTAAGCAAAATCCCTTACACTAAGTCATCTAGAATGTGAATTTCTTGGTTTCAGCGAAGTCCGTATGCAAATTTCCGAGTCTTTTTGTTTATACTATTGTCTGAAAAGTGCCATTTTATAAAAATCATAACTTTCTCATTTTGCAGAGAAATGCTGCCAAATTTTAGTACGTTGTTTTCCTTGGGCTTAAGTAGATTGTTGCATAATTTTGTTCCATTCTGGGTAGTTTTGATATCTGAAACACATCATCAAAGTTGGCTAGAAACTAGATTTGGTGCTGAGCTCATTTTTGTGTTTGAAAAGTGCCATTTTAGAAAAAACATAACTTTCTCATCTTGCTGTGAAATACTGTCAAATTGTGTTATGTTGTAGTCCTTGTGTCATAGTTTAATGCTGCATAGTTTCACTCGAATCTAATTGTCTAGATGCTTGAAATCAGTCGTCGAAGTTGGCAAGAAATTAGATTTGCAGGTGAGTTCATTTTTGTGTTTGAAAAGTGCCATTTTAGAAAAATCATAACTTTCTCAGCATCGGAATGCTGTCGAATTTTAATATGCTATTTGTCCATGTGCTAAAGTTGATTACTACAAATTTTTGTTCAATTCTGGGTAGTTTTGATATCTGAAAAACATCGTCAAAGTTGGCTGGAAACTAGATTTGCAGCTGAGTCCATTTTTTTTTATTTGAAAAATGCCATTTTATAAAAATCATAACTTTCTCATCTTGCAGCAAAATGCTGTCAAATTTTAGTTTGTTGTAGTCCTTCTGCCATAGTTTAACAGTACAAAATTTTACTCGAATCTGAATTGTCTAGATGCCGAAAATCAGTCGCCAAAGTTGGCTAGAAACTTGATTTGCAGCTGAGTTCTGTTTTATATTTGAAAAGTGCCACTTTAGAAAAATCATAAATTTCCCATCTTGCAGCGAAATGCTATCAAATTTATTGTGTTGTTTTCCATATGCTAAAATTTATTTCAACAAATTTTTGTTCAATTTTGGGCAGTTTTGATATCTGAAACACATCGTCAAAGTTGGCCAGAAATAAAATTTTGATTTTCCAGCATTCTCCATTAGTTTTCACTATAGGTTTTGAGTAAATTGTTGATTGAATTCAAAAGTTTGATGATGGATTTTGAAGCTGTGATATTCGATAATGGATTAGCTCAGTTTTGAAGAAATTTGGAATTTAATTTTTTTTTTTTTTAAATTCATATATCGGTAAATATCGATATTTGGAGAATCTGATGGTTTTAATTGTTTTTGCTTTCAAATAAATTTTGGGAAATTTCTTAAAAATCATGGTTTGAAAAGTAAATGTTTTTAAGTCATTTTACAGGATTTTTAATCCATTAGTTAGTATTTTAAAGTATTTTATAAATAGATAATCTATTTAAATAAGGGTTTTTTCTTCATAAATCTTATATATCTTTTTGAAAATCGTTTAAAAATATTATTTTTCTATAAAAATTATTTTAAATAAATTTTAGCTTATTCTTATGAATTTCGACATATAAGAATGAGAATTAGATGATTTAGTAAAAATTACATGGTATAGGACATGTGTTTTTGCTTTATCGCTCAATTTCGGACTTGTACGATCGAAACCAATTTGAAGTGATATTTGAGATTATTTAGAGGTTTCCTGATTTTGGCGAAGGTTACTGGTTCGAGAACTACTCTTTTTGAGCGCATTCGATGAAAAACCAATCTAGATGCACTTTTCTTATAATTGCCGATGAAACGAGGCAATTTTTGAGGTTAAAACTTTAATTTGCCATTATGGTTAGAAATGACCATCACGATGTTCTTCATACTTGCCAAAGAGATGAGGCGAGTTGATTATTTGATGATGTTTTATGTTGGTTTTCTCATGTGGCATCGACTAAAGATTAGTAAACCAATAGGTGCAGAGGTATGGTATGGGATGTACGTTCACGCTTATCGGGTTCCTATTCGAGAGGTTGAGACACATTCAAGAGGTTATTAGTACTATAGACCAAGTACACGATTGGAGACACTATGATTTTTATGATGTTAGTACTAGACTATAATCATCGCGATGTTATTACTCGGGTTTTTTAATTGGGTGTCATCACGATATTCCTGATAGTCAATCAAGATGATCTGAAGTTATGATGTTATGTGACCTCAAGTCATCACGATTATTGGTACCAAATAATAGTAGTACTATTCAAGATGAATAGCACGTGCAATGTTGTATTAAGTTTTTGATGATCGATTTCACCTTTTTGATGATGTTGTTTGAATACGACCTTGAGTATGATATAGGCTACATTTATATTATTCTATATGATGATTTTGATCATGATTGCCTTCAACTCTTATTGAGTTCTTATGAAAGATTACGATGATTTGCTGTTTCTTTATGAAGTTATTATATGGCTCTCATCCCTTATCCACTTTACTTATAGATGTCCTTAAGAGAAACCATATGCATGTTACATATTGAATTCCCTTGAAATAGATAGACGAATCACCGATGTCCCCTTTCTTATGAATGATATGATGAATAATATATCTTTCCGTTGGCAACAACGGAGTGATTCTCACCCTTTTGCTAATTACTGAGATCCTTACTACTGATAAGTTCTAGCTTTCATGACTCGTGTGTGATTTTCACTCGGGTCAGACTGAGTTGTACGTTAGGTATGGATTGCTGCTTCCCTTGCATCGTTTTGCTAGCTTTTGTTAAGCTTTGCCAATTTGGCTTGGATATCGTACTTTTTGAGTAGTTGACTCTTATGTTATCATGATGTATATTCTTTTGTGGGATGGTTGTATATGTTATTTGGTAGTCCATGTTACTTTTGTATAATGCACTATTATTATGATGTATGGTGATGTGTATGTGTATATATATATATACACACACTCTGATCTAGGTTTACTATTCTATAACCTATATATTTACTTACTCACATATTGCATTTATTCCGAGACAGTTCGAAACCACCATAGTTTTCATTAGTTATAGACTAAGTGTGTCGACCACTGATGAGGTAATGAAAAAAAATAGAGACACATCCGACATGCTTAGCCCTTAACTAATGTATTAACACAATGATTGCCCTTAATTAGCCCTATTCTCTGCATTAATAGACAATATTACTTTGTAATTCTCTTCACTAGTGTGGGTCTCGGGGTGGGGCATCATAGCTAGGTATCAGAGCATTGTTTTAGAATATAATGTAATATATACAGAACAGTATACGAGATTCCATTCATCAGATATAATACATCTATATACATCACCCCTTAATCGTGATCGATTTTACCTTGACCTTGCCTTAGTCCCTATCCTTGTTTTTATTCGTATCCCTTTTTAGTTCCTTTTGGGTAGATAGAAAGGAATATGTCTAGGAATGTTAATTATATTCCGTAGTATTCCTTAACTTCTACACTTGAATTGCAAATATATCTATTTACCATGTGGATAATCCTATCTTATACTATCTTTTAGCTATGTCAAGTAGATGCAGAGGGAGCTCTTCGGCGGTGGGACTGTCCAGTGGTTCTCATCCTGAAGGAGTATATATGTCTACTAATCAGATCCTTGAGCTTATTCGGAGCACTCAGCCTCCCTGTCCAGCTCACTCTTCTCCTCCACGTAGATCTGCATTTGCGAGCATGTGTAGCGACTTCACACATCTTGGTGGAAAGAGTTTTAAAGGCACCGAGATTGTTTTAGATGTTGAGGCGTGGCTCGGTTCTTGTGAGCATATCTTCAGTCGTATGGAGATCTGTAGTCATCACCGAGTACTTGTAGCATCTAGTATGTTGCAAGAATGAGCTATACATTGGTATGATCTACTTGTTGCTGAGGTTGATGACTCCACTTTAGAGTGGGATCAGTTCCGCGAGGGGTTCTAACTCAAATTTATTCTCGAATCCTAGAAGGCAATTCTTGCTCGACGTTTCCTTGATTTCAAACAAGGGAAATTGACAGTTTCTGAGTATGTCGCATCTTTTAAAGCCTTGTCTAAATATGGTCTCGAGCATATCTCCATTCCATATAAGAAGAATCTTAAGTTCGTTTCTAGACTTAAGAAATATCTGAAAAAGTCCCTCATGCTTCGTCTTGAGCTCACTTTCGAGAAACTTATTAGGAGAAACCCGAATAAGAAGAAATTTTTCCGCAAGTCTATGTCATTCCATCCTAGTAAGAAGAAGAAATAGAGGGGATCTTCTTCCCAGTCTCCGTCTACTCCTTCAGCTAAGCCTTTTCATGATTCAATTGTGGTGCGCCTGACCATCCAGTGAGAAAGTGTCCCATGCCTAAGCGTTTTCTTTATTGTAAAAAGGATGCATATTTGGTTTCAGCTTGTCCCAAAAGGGAGAAGGGTTCTCATCAGGGTCATCTTAGTGTGGCTACTACTTCTGGAGATGCTTCTCAGCCTCGAGGTGCTTTTTCTTCCATTCTAGAGGGCTCTATTTTATTCCATTATCGTTCTATTCGAGTGCTCTTAGATACGGGTGGTTCTCATTCGTTCATATCGAAGGAACTCGTTGATGCTTTACAGTTAGATGTTTATTGCATGCTTACTTCCTTACGGATTGCGAATCCTATCGAGGGATCCGTAACCCTTAGCCTATTTTACGAAGATGTTGAGATTTCCATTTATGTATTTTCTTTTCGTGCGAATTTCCTCGTGATTCCTTTCCTTGGTTTTGATATGATATTGGGTATGGACTAACTAGTTCAATATGATGCCAGGATTCTATGTTTGGAGCAAGTCTTATATCTTAGACATTCCGATTCTTTCGATCAGTTATTTCTTTCAATTCGGGATTTCGATTGTGTTTCCATGGGTTTCTTATTTGCTATTGACTCTCAAGACAATGATGATGATGTATCTCGTATCTCGATCGTTTGTGACTTTTCAGATTTATTCGAGCTCGTTTCTTGTTTATCTCCTAAGAGAGCTATTGATTTCCATATCGATCTTATTCCTAGCGCGTAGCTAGTTAGTTGTCCTCCTACGAGGATGTCCACACGAGAGAATGAGGAACTAAAAAAGAAACTTCTTGAGCTTGAAGCCAAGCGTTTTATTCATTCTAGTTCTTCACCGTGGGGAGCCGCGGTGGTATTTGTGAAGAGTTCCGATGGGACTCGTAGGCTTTATGTCGACTATCGCAAGCTTAATGAGTTAACCATCAAGAATCATTACCCTTTGCCAAGGATCGACGACATGTTCGATAAGTTGAGTGGTGCTAAGGTATTTCCACAGTTAGACCTTGCCACTGGTTTTCATCAGCTCCGAGTCGCGGAAGACAGTATTCCTCTCACTGCATTCCACACTCGCGATGGTTCTTATGAGTGGCTCGTTAGCCGTTCGGATTGACGAACGCACCTGCCTACTTTGTCGATCTTATGAACCGAGTATTTCGGGAATATCTCGATAAGTTCGTGCTTGTTTTCATTGATGACATTCTTGTATATTCGAAGTCCGAAGAGGACCATGCTCGACATATTAGAATTGTTTTGAGTACTCTTCGACAACATCAACTCAAAGCAAAACTCTCTAAGTGTCACTTCTAGGAAAAGCAAGTGAAGTTCTTAGGCCATGTTGTATCTTCAGAAGGTATTACGGATGATCCTTCTAAGATCGAGGCTTTTCAGCGTTGGAAGAGGCGTGTGAATGTTCACGATTCGTAGTTTTCTGGATTAAGGATATTACCGAAATATTTAATCATAATGTAAATTATAATTTAATATGGGAATTATGAATTTATAGATGGAAAAAATTGATGATAATATTGTTTATTTAAAAAACAATGTTTCTTGATTAAGAGTTGGGTTTTCAGTGTAAACAAATGGGAGATAAAGTTTAAAACACTTTATTGGTGGTATGGAATGAGAATAATAAAATAAATTATTGGTTAAAATTTATATTATTGGAGTTTTATTCCAATATTAGCCTTTTATTCCCAAACAAAAGGATAAACAAGAAGGAAATCAATTATCAAGGATGTGATATTGTCGCAAATGGTGTTTTAATATTCAAAAATTTGTTGAAACACATTTGTATAATTTTTAGAGGTGAGGAATAATTTTTTTATAGGGGTGAAATATGTTAAATTTGAATTATTAATCCTTAAATGACAATATTGACAAATGTTGTTGTAATAAAGGGAAAACACGAAGAAAATAAATTTTTGTTGTATAATTAAGTTTGAAATAATGTTTTAATACTATAAAAATGCTAAAAGCATTTTTATACACTTTAATGAACTTGGGAATAATTTTTATTGGTCGAAAATGATGAAAATAAAGATTCTTCACTAAAAATGTGAATATTAGTAAATAACTGGTATTAAATTGTGAATATAATATTTTTAATTGAAAATTTTAGCTTTTAACATTACTAACATATTCCCTTCTTTAAAACATGAAAAAAGCAATTTTTTTCATGTAAATCGGAATTTATATGTGTAAAATATGTTTAAAACAACTTAAATAGAAAATTCAAAAATACACTAATTGTTAAAATGGGTTAAAAGAGCATAATTAATTGCACATTAGCCCGTCATCTGGATCCTTCTATTGACATGCGACCCTTTTTCTCCCTACAGTAAACCATCTTCCTCAAAAAGTTTCTCAAGAGAAAACAATGGCTTCATTTTAATGAAAATCAAATTTATATCAATATCCTTGTTAATTAAGTACTAAGATTCAAGTTAAATGCTAAGATACAGGTAATATCAATCCTTATAAACTCTCTAATCCATCAAAAGCTGAAATTTTGCTATTGTATGTTTCTAATTGCTATATCATTGTCCGCATGTCTCTTTTATGCTAGCTACAGGTTCATGAATCTCAAATCTCAGCTAAATCTATAATCTTTGCTACCAAATCGCCGCTACCTCTTGCTAAAACTATTGGGTAATAAAAATCGCTTACAATAAGTGATCAGAATGTGAAATTCTTGGTTTCAGCGAAGTCCGTATGCAAATTTCTGAGTCTTTTTGTTTATATTGTTGTCTGAAAAGTGCCATTTTAGAAAATTCATAACTTTCACACCTTGCAGCCAAATGCTGTCAAATTTTAGTATGCTATTGTCCATGCGCTAAAGTTTATTGGCACAAATTTTTGTTCAATGCTGGGTAGTTTTGATATCTGAAACACATCGTAAAAGTTGGCGAGAAACTAGATTTGCAGCTGAGCTCATTTTTGTGTTTGAAAAGTGCCATTTTAGAAAAATCATAACTTTCACATCTTGCAGCGAAATGCTGTCAAATTTTAATATATTTTATTTATCTGTCATAGTTAATTCTGCATAATTTCACTCGAATTTGAGTTTCCTAGATTCTGGAAATCAGTCACCGAATTTGGCTAGAAACTAGATTTGAAGTTGAGTTCAGTTTTTTATTTGAAAAGTGCCATTTTTGAAAAATCATAACATTTTCATCTAGTAGCTAAATGCTATCAAATTTTAGTGCATTGTTTCCCATGTGCTAAATTTTATTGCTACAAATTTTTGTTCAATTCTAGGTAATTTTGATATGTGAAACACATCATCAAACTTGGCCAGAAACAAGATTTTCAATTTGCATCATTCTTCATTACTTTTCACTGCTGTTTTTGAGTTAATTAATGATTGAATTAAAAAGTTTGATGATGAATTTTGAAGCTATGATATCCTATAACAAAACAGCTCAGTTTTGAAGAAATTTTGAATTTAATTTTTTTAATTCTTTTTAAATTCAAATATCGGTAAATATCGATATTTGGAGAATTTGATGGTTTTAATTGTTTTCGCTTTCAAATAATTTTTGGAAAATTTCTTACAAATCATGGTTTGGAAAGTAAATGTTTTTAAGTCATTTTAAAAGATTTTTAATCAATTAGTTAGTATTTTAAAGTATTTTATAAATAGATAAACTATTTAAATAATTTTTTTCTTTATAAAACATATATATACAAATTTCTCAAAATCGTTTAAAAATCCTATTTTCTCTATAGAAATTATTTTAAACATATTTTAGCTTATTCTTATGAATTTCGGTGTATAAGACTGTGAATTAAACGAGTTATTAAAAATACGTGGTATGAGACATGTGTTTTTTACTTTATCGCTCAATATCAGACTTGTACGATCGAAACCAATTTGAAGTGATATTTGAGATCATTTAGAGGTTGCCTAATTTTGGCGGAGGTTAGTAGTTTGAGAACTACTCTTTTTGAGTGCATTCGATGATGAACCAATCTAGATGCAGTTTCTTATAGTTGCCGATGAAACGAGGCAATTTTTGATGTTAAAACTTTAATTTGCGATTATGGTTGGAAATGACCATCACGATGTTCTTCATACTTGCCAAGGAGATGAGGCGAGTTGTTTATTTGATGATCTTTTATGTTGGTTTTCTAATGTGGCATCGACTAACGATTAGTAAACCAATAGGTGTGAACATACGTTCACGCCCATCGGGTTCCTATTCGAGAGGTTGAGACACATTCAAAATGTTACTTGTACTATAGACCGAGTACACGATTGGAGTCGCTACGATGTTTATGATTTTATTGCTAGACTCTAGCCATCACGATTTTATTACTCGGGTTTTATGGTTGGGTGTCATCACGATAATCCCGACTATAGTTAATCAAGATGATCACGAAGTTATGTGACCCCAAGCCATCACGATGAATGGTATCGAATAATAGTAGTACTAGTCAAGATGAAAAACACGTGCAATTTTCTACAAAGTTTTCGATGTTCGATTTCACCTTTTTGAAGATGTTGTTTGAATACGACCTTGAGTATGATATATGTTAAATTTAAATTAAACTATGTGGTGATTTCGATTATGATTGCCTTTAACTCTTATTGAGTTCTTATGATAGATTATGATGATTTGATGTTTCTTTATGAAGTTATTATATGGTTCTCATCCCTTATCCACTTTACTTATAGATGTCCTTAAGTGAAACCATATGCATGTTACTTATTGAATTCCCTTGAAATAGATAGATCAATCACCGATGTCCCCTTTATTATGAATGATATGATGAATAATATATTGTTCCATTGGCAACAACGGAGTGATTCTCACCCTTCCGCTTATTACTAAGATCCTTACTACTGATATGTTCTAGCTTGCCTGAACTGTGTGCGCTTTTAACTCGTCAGACTGAGTTATATGTTAGGTATGGATTGCTGCTTCCCTTGGATTGTTTTGCTGGCTTTTGTGGGCTTTATCGTTTTGTCTTGGATATCGTACTTTTTGAGCAGTCGACTCATATGTTATCATGATGAGTATTCTTTTGTAGGATTGTTGCATATGTTATTCGGTAGACCATGCTACTTATGTTTGATGTACTATTATTATGACCTATGGTGATGTGTGTGTGTGTATACACATTCTGATCTGGGTTTACTTTATATGATTGATACATTTACTTACTCACATACTGCATTTATTCTGAGATAGTCTAAAACCACCATAGTGTGCATTAGTTATAGACTAAGTATGTCGACCACTGATGAGGTAATGAAAAAAAGTAGAGACACATCCGACATGCGTAGCACTTAACTAACGTATTACTACGATGGCCACCCTTAATAAGCCCTATTCTCTTCATTAGTAGACATGATTGCTTTGTAATTTTCTTTACTAGTGTAGATCTCGAGGTGTGGCGTAACACAAACCGCGCATAAATCCGACCTTGTATGCAAAAGATATTAATTTTTGAAGATATTCAATTTTATTTAAAAAATAAAGTAAAGTAGTAAAATAAACTAACTCATACCTCAACACGTCACCATCTTCAATACGCAATGGAAACCTTAGCATCTCTCGAATGCAAGCACGCAGGTACAGTCGCCACCCTATTTCTCGATCGCACGCCACATCCTCCTGCCGAACCAAGATCTGGCCTCGCCGTTCACTACTTGACCCCCGACCGACCCTCTTGTGCTCACGCACGACTCCCTAGGCCCACAAACGACGACCATCGCTGCCTAAAAAGATTGCCATTTCTGGCAAATTCATGCCCTATGACTCAAAGTAATTGTATGGATCGAACTAGCTCGTGACCCTCTACGTGCCCATGCCCTCCGATCGAGCCATCGTTGAAGATCCACCGTTAGACGAGGTCTTGGCCTATGGATGGACGAGAACAAATCACTGGTTTTTGGAAAAATAGAGATTCGAATGTAATATTGAATTGCACCAGTGGATTACGATCATCGAGAGCTTCGAAACAGTATATAATATGTCATGATTTGGAGGAGTTTGAATTTTTGAAATTGATTTGAAATTGGATTTTAGGTTTGTATTTGGAATTTGTTTCTTTCATTGAGAAGGAGAAGCAGGTGGATAGAATTGTATGTACTGTAATGCAGAATAGAAGGCTGCTAAGGTTTAGAAAGATCAATTTATGTGAACAAAGCCCGATAAGAAAAATAAACACATATCAAATTGGTACGAACGACAATAGCGACCCGAAAAGCCCATTTCGCTTTCAAAAGGAAAATGGGTCATCCAATATATCAAAATAGATGTTTTCGATATTTTTAAATTCAATGGAATAGGTATCAAGTCCTAATTCCATTGTATGAAGAAGCTAGCTTTTAAAATTAGCTTATTTCAAATTGAATTCAATTAAAATGATTTCTACGCGTTTTGGGTCCGTACGATCAAATGACAAGTCCGCTCGCTATGAAACTTGAAATCCTACAATAATTCACCGTTACGGATTTGATCAAACTGGTTTCGTCGAAATCCAAGACAGTGGTCAAAATGGCTACTTTCACGTTAGTTAAATAAATTAATATTAAATTAATTAAATCACTTTTTAATTTTAGATTTAATAACTAACAATTTTCATCATTTTTGATTACTTAGGCACTTACGCTAATTTAAATTTTTTTTACTTATCCATTTAGTGTTTTAATATTACACTAATTTCAGTGCTCAATTTCAACTGTAATTAAATCAAATAAATTAAAATTTAATTTCAATAATTGATTAAATTTGATTTCAATCTTTTAGTTCCATCAATCATTACTCTATAGGCATAGTTAACATTGATTTGTATCTTATTATATTAATATTCTCAAATTTCATCTTAATTTCTATTAACAAAATAGTTAATTGCAGTCGATTTCCAATTTAATTTAACGAACTAAATAAATAGGTAACATATAGAATAGTTATCACCATTTACTTTAAATCACATTTATAACTTTATTATTTACAAAAAATGTTATAACAACTTATACAATACTAATTCTATCCAATTACAATTTATTACACATTATTTCATTAATTAATACAACATTTAAATTATCAATTATTCTTTTAATCCAATTATCAACTAATACACACATTATTAAAATAAATTTTCAACCTATAACCAATCATAACTTTTTTATCAGTTCAATTAATTGGAATTACATTAAGGTAGTTATCAATTACCTTGAATAAATACCATTACATTTCATTCTAGTTATATTCTTATTATTAAATCACAAATTTTAATTTCTTCCTACATTAAACTACAAAAACTTATTGAATTAACTATTTTAATTATAAAAAATAACGGGTCATTACACTCTCCCCCACTCAAAACTTTTCATCGTCGAAAAAGCAAGAAGGGAAAAGAAATCAATATATCTTATTCAAAATATTAAATTTATAAACAATTAATTTACATAATTAAATAATTTACATAAAATACATCAATTTATAAACAATTAAATCCTTTATATAAAAGTAAACAAAAGTTTGTAAAACTTTTTTACTTTCACAAAAATTTTCCAAGTCCAAAATTCAAGAAAAGTTTCGATAGAATTTGCTTTGTACGGGGAGGTTTGAAAGCAATAATAATACTAATAATAATAATAGGGCTTTTTAAGCTCAAAGAAAAAGTTGGAGAAAAAATTAGTTTTAGGGACAAGAAGTTTGCGTTTAAAGTTCAAAGACATTTTTTAGTGTAAATCGCAGAATGATAGTTGTAACTATCATTTTCAATTTACACTAAAATTGTCCTTTAGACTAAAAAACGAACTTGCTCTCCCTGAAACTAAATTTTTTTCCGACTTCTTCCTCGTGTCTATTTTCTTGATAATAATATATATCATATTTCAAAATAAATATCCCGAACCACGGGAAAAACAATATAATATCGCTATAAAACCGTAATCCGAGAATGTACCTATTTGTCGGGCAAACAACGCTTTATTTTATGAAACCAAAACCAGTAGCTATTGCTTCCATAAAACTGTATTTTACTTATATGATCCAAAGAGTTAAATAGTTAGGTAAAAGAGAAATATTTAAGCTGTTTCAACTAATAACAACAAAACAATTACAACATAACAATAATCATTCGCAAAAAAATAGTACAAACATCATTTTCAACAAAAAAACAATTATCCATTCATAGAAAACAAAATAATTGGTTTGTTCAGGTTTAGAAACTTTTTAATCGTATAAAATGTTAAATAAACTACTAAGTATATCATACACTCAATAGTCTTAGATAAAAGTCAATAAATTATTTACACATTTTTATATAGTTAAAAGTATCCTTTCCCAATCATCCCATAAGTCAATACAAACAAAAGTTCAAATATCAATTAAGTTTATTCTTATAAATCTCACTTCATATTATTTACTGTTCATCAGTTTCATTCATTCACACAATGTTTATTTAATTAATTTACATTCATAATTTACATTCATCACTTACAAAATTCATTTCCATTTCATCCTGCTTTAGTAACATTTAAGCTGACTCATGGGAGTCAGGGACACGTAAATACCTCATACAGAATCTTTCGCCAAACCATCCTGCTTCATTTCTGAAATCTCCGCCACGTACACAGTTGTTAAAGTGGTTTTCGGTATTGGCAAAGAGTATGACAATATTCAATCCCAGCCTCTTTAACAACCATATGCTTATTTCACACCAGATGGTTCTTCTATATTTCCAATACCAATTCATAATCAATATCAAAATATCATATTCGATTTCAAACCATATCACTTTCGAATACATATTCACTTTCAAAACCATATTCACTCTTGAAATTATCGATAAGATAGGTTAATTAAATCCCTATTCCAAAATCATCATATTTACTCAAATATGTCATTTCACAAAAAGTTATCAATTGCAAATCCCAAGTTAGGTTTTGTCATCGTCAAGGATTTAAATATAAATACTTCCACTTTACACAGTCTAAAATTTTAGAAAAAAGTTTAGATAGTCATAAATACTTTTAATAGTTTTAAAATAGTTTAAAATAGTTAAAATGCTCTAAAACAGTTTAAATGATTCAAAATTGTTTAAATAGTTTAAAATAGTTTAAGTAGTTTAAACAGATTTAAATTAGATCGAAAAATGATTTCTAAAATAAATAAAAAGATTTAAATTATATTAGATAGATTTAAGATAGGTTAAGTAAATTTAAAATAATTAAATATATTTAAATTATAATAAATAGATTTAAAATAGATTAAATAAATTTAATTAGTTTCAAATAGGTAAAATAGATTAAATTGGATTAAATAGATTATAATGGATTAAAATAAATTAAAATATTTTAAACTGATTAAAATAATTTAAAATGGATTTTAAAGTTACATTCAAACCTTTTCACTAACTCAATTTTGATAAAATTCACTTATATTTGACAGATTCAACTTTGAAATTCTAATTTAAATCCTCTGAACAATTCATTAAATCAATTCCAATTTCAACGTTAACATTTGGATTCTCGAAAACAATTCGTTATATATAAACCAATTTCTATTTCCAAATGCCAGTTAACTGAATTCAAAATTTAAAGATTAAAAAAATCATTTAATTTAACAAATTTAGTGTCCGTATATAATTTTCTACCTTATGGTCAAGTGATGTAGATATTTATCATTTCAATCCACAATTTGAAATTTTACGGATATATATCATTTTAACCCACAATCCCCAAATTTAATTTCAAATACATGAAATTGCTCGAGTCAATCATTTCAACCCATAATGATTTCTCCCTAATCTATCGGATTGTTCGGGTATGTATCATTTCAACCCATAGAGAACTTGCAGTGTTATAACAATATAAAATATAACATCCAGTCATCCAATATCAACAATTAAACATACATCACAATCACCATACCATCAACCAATAAATAAAATCAATCAACTGATTATCATTAACATCCAATAAAGGTTAAATTTAACTAGAATGATAACTTAAATATACCAAACATCAACGAATCAATTCTAAATCATATCATAAATTCAATTTAACTAACATAAGATAATTTAGTAGTTGTGAGTGGGTTAAAACTCTCACTTTTGATTTCAAATCGATTTGAAATCCAAAATAAGGCCTAAAATTGAATAGTATTAGAATTTGCCCAAATTAGTTTCGTAAAATCCAGAATTTTGACACGATCGCAGCAGAGCAAACCACGCGTAAATTCGATCTCATATGCAAAAGATACTAAGTTTTGAAGTTATTCGATTTAAAAAAATAAAAAAAGTAAAATAATAAAATAAACTAACTCGTACTCAACACGTCACCATCTTCAATACGCAAATGAAACCCTAGCATCTCTCGATCGCACGAACGTAGGTACAACCGCCACCCTAATAGCCGATCGCATGCCACATCCTCATGCCGAACCAAGATCTAGCCTCGCCGTTCACTACTCTACCTTCGGTCGACCCTCTAGTGCCCACGCACGACTCCCCAGGCTCACAAACGAAGGCTTTCGTTGCCCAAAAAGATCACCGTTCGTGGTGAATTAATGGCCCTATGACTCGAAGTAACTGTGTGGACCGAACCTGCTCGTCGCCATCTACATGCTCATGTCCTCCGATCGAGCCATCGTCGAAGATCCACCGTTAAACGAGGTCATGGTCTATGGATGGTCGAGAACAAACCATTGACTTCTAGATGAACAGAGATTCGATTGCAAAAATGAATTGCACCAGTGGATTACAATCGTCGAGAGCTTCGAAACGGTATATAATATGTTATGATTTGGAGGAGTTTGGATTTTTGAAATTGATTTGAAATTGGATTTAGGGTTTGTATTTGGAATTTGTTTCTGCCGTTGAGAAGAAGAAGCAGATAGATTGAATTGTACTACTGTAATGAGGAATAGAAGGCTGCTAGGGTTTAGAAAGATATATTTATATGAACAAAGCCCGATAAGAAAATAAACACATATCGAATTGGTACGAACGACAACAGCAGGCCCGAAAACCCCGTTTCGCTTCCGAAACGAAAGCGGTTCATCCAATATATCAAAATAGATGTTTTCGATATTTTTAAATTCAATGGAATATGTTTCAAATCCTAATTCCATTATATGAAGAAGTTAGCTTTTAAAATCAGCTTATTTTAAATTAAATCCAATTAAATGGATTTCTACGCATTTCGAGTCCATGTGATCAAACGACAAGTCCAATCGCTATGAAACTTGAAATCCGACAATAATTCACCATTACGGATCCGATGAAACTGTTTCATCAAAATCCAAGACAGTGGCCAAAATGGCTATTTTCACGTTAATTTTAATAAATTAATATTAAATTAATTAAATCACTTTTTAATTTCAAATTTAACAGCTAAAAATTTTCATCATTTTTGATTACTTGGACAGTTACACTAATTTAAAACAAATTACATATATGTTCAGTGTTTTAATATTACACTAATTGCAGTGTTCAATTTCAACTATAATTAAATCAAGTAAATTAAAATTTAATTTCACTAAATTGATTAAATTTGATTTCAAACTTTTAATTCCATCAATCATTATAACATAGGTTTATATCTTATTAAATTAATATTCTCCAATTTCATCTTAATTTACATTAATGTAATATTTAATTGCATTTAATTGCAAATGATTTCCAGTTTAATTCAACGGACTAAATAAACAGGTAATATAGAATAATTGTCACCATTTACTTTCAATCACATTTATAAGTTTATTATTTACAAATAAATGTTATAACAACTTACAAGATACTAATTTTATCCAATTACAATTTATTACATATTATTTTAAATAATCAGTTACTCATTTAATCCATTTGTCAATTAATACACACATTATTAAAATAAATTTACAATATATAACCAATCATAACTTTTTTATTATTATTTCAATTAAGTGGAATTACATTAAAAGCAGTTATCAATTACCTTGAATAATTACCATTACATTTCATTCTAGTTATACTCTTATTATTAAATCACAAATTTTTATTTCTTCCAACATTAAACCACAAAACCTTATTAAATTAACTATTTTTATTTATCGAAAATTATGAGTAGTTACACTTTTTGTGGCATATGGTTGGGATGGACTCTAGAAACCTTCTTCTGGAATGAATGATATTAAGTGGTTGGACATGCCTCCTTTTTTTATAAAGAAGTATTAAATGGTTTTATATTCGTAGGCATATTCTTATTTCAAAATATACTATCCAAGTACTAAAAAGGCAAGACTCGAAACATTTATTCACCAAACACTTGTTGTCCTGACTCCCTCCCCATTACAACATATGTTAAGGATAGAGTGATGGCATTGATGATGCTTAGAGATGAAGAAGCTTGGCTTATGGCGGTATTTATTATTATTACTTGCTTTTATGTGTACCTATGTATTTAGACAATTGTTGTAATTGATATTATGTTACAATTTTATGGAATTTTGTATTATGGCATTTTTATATTTTTGAAATAAAAGGCTATATTTTACAATTATATTTTTGTTCCATCCACTATTAGCTCTGAAAATTTAGTTATGGCTCTGTACTATTGTATTCTTTTTCTAACCAATACCCTTCCATAGAATGAATCTAAGTTTCGGTGGGCCTTTTCCTGGTTCAAAAGTTAGGCTTTTTCAGGTGGGTTATTACAAAGTATGAGCTATAAATAAAAGAGATTGATTCCATAAACAAGAGTTTTTTTTATATGTGGACAATGTTTTGGAAATTATGTATGGCGAGATTTATTGTTGAACAATATGTTCACTGATTTAAGTTTGATCGTTTACTATTAGTTGATGCATCATTGATTGATGAGTGTATAATTGTAATTAATTGTTGGTATACAATGGAAATAATTAATTAATTAATGACAACTAAAAATGTGTACCTTTGGAAGTTAAGATTATTAACAATCTTAGGGGATATTTGAAAATGACAAGAATTACATTTAAATTAGGAATTGGGAAGTTTATTATTATTAAAAACATAGATTTTAAATACTAATAATAAGAATTCGGTAAAATGGTATTATTTCATGTAAATGACAAAGTGAATCATTTTTGCGATGTTTATATATGGCATTATTATTATTGCTTGAGTAATAAAATGAGGAAATGTTTTCCAAATAACAATAATATTAAAAGCAAAGGAATGTTTTCCAAAATAAAAATGTTTTCTATATTGTGATGATTTAAACTAAAATATTATTGTTTAAAATAAGATGTTTTTGGTATTTGTAAAATGGAGTAAAATAAAGGAATTTAAATGATATAACTATTTTAGAAGGATTATTATTGTTTTTGAAGATAAATAAATAAAGCTGGATTTACAATAAAAAATAATAAAATGATTTAAGTGAATAATGGGTGAAAATATTATTTTGATGATTATTGAATGTATGGTGGATTGTTGTAATTATTACATATATGTTTCCTGCTTGATGATGAGATCACATTTTGAGAGTGTGCGATATTTTATCATTATTACTAGTTGATGGGTAGTTACCTATGGTTATTTGATGATGGATGTTATGTTACTCATGTTGATAGGATTATTAACATTTGATGATTGATTTGTGTTGATGATGCAGTAGTAAAATGAATTATTAGTATATATGTAAGTATCCTCTTATTTGATGATTAGGATTGGCATTCAATGTTGCTGATGATTGATGGTCATGTGCAATTAGTATTACTATTACCAACCCCATATGATGAATTGTTAAGACAAATGAGTAAGAACACCATTTCCTGCTTTTACCATTTGCATTTGTTGTGATGGTGGCAATGGTTGCATTGGCTTGCATTGATTGCATTGTCAATGATGGATGATATGGGTGCAATGTACTAATAAATATTTATATGTAGGAGGAGAGCAGCGTATAGAACTACGCAGGCATTATCCCTCAAAGCTAGCCTTTTTCAATGCAGAAGCCATCAGATTCCTTAGGTTGGGTTAGGATGTATAGAAATTAGTGCAGTCCAAACATACTTGAAACCTTTTAAGCCTTTATCACATGTATATTTGTGTAGTTGTAAGTTGTAAGTTTTCAATGCAGAAGCCATCAGATTCCTTTTTCAATGCAGAAGCCATCAGATTCCTTGGGTTGGGTTAGGATGTATAGAAATTAGTGCAGTCCAAACATACTTGAAACCATTTAACCCTTTATCACATGTATATTTGTGTAGTTGTAAGTTTTCAGGTGGAAGCAAAAATGGAAACAGAGGATTTGGAATAGGTCAGTTTACAGTATAATTTGGTATACCTCTTGCATCATAATTTTGTAGTTGCTGCAAATTGAATAGTTTAATGTATTGTTCTGGAAACTATTCGATGTTAAATTTTATATAATATTAATTTGTTGAAATGATATTTCTGTTTAAATTTCGATGTGAGACTTTCCCTTTTTCATTTATTTTTTTAGAATTTTCAAATTTATATACCTGTGATCCACTATCTTTGATATATAAATTTAATTGCACGCATATTTTGACATTGTTTATAATTGAATTTAGATGTTAAAAATAGTGGATCATCATATACCCTATAACACAAGATACCGCTTCCTAATGTGATCGCATGATCCATCTGAAGTATCCTGAAACATAGGTCCATAATGACTAGATTCAATTAGAAACATTGTAGCTATTCGGACATTTATGTGTAATATTCATACATTCGAATATGTATTCGATCATTAGAATGCATGGATCAGATGTTTGAATGCCAAAGCAATTATTCCTTCAGATTTTCAGTGGTCAAAAGGTAATTTCTATCATCTAGTACACAAATTTCACATGTTTGGTCCTAAAATAAGTCTCTAATCCTTAAAAATGACCTAAAATCTTGTGGGTTTTACTATAAATTTTCAGACTTTCGGTTATTTATCTCGTATGTCTATTTAGCTATGTAGTTGGGCTTTCATTGTTTTATCTAACTTTTCATCTAGCATTTAGGTAATCTTCATTTGGACTCTACACCTATTTTTCTATATGTTTCCCGGGCATAATGTGAACTTTTATATTACCATATTATTGTAATCATATTATAATCATGTCTAGGCATCCTATACTACGAAATGAATCTTATGTTCTTTAATCTAAACCTTTTCTTTATTCTTACTTTTTATTCCATTTTCGAATCTATTTACATATAATATCTCTTTTATTGTTACATCAACCTAGACTAACCGTAATATGCTAACTTTTATACGTCATCCTCTATATGTTACATAAAGGTAACTAGTCTGGTACACATTAATTCAACAATGTCTCATCCAACATTATAATTCATCTTTGAATATCCAATATCATATTCCCTTACTTGTCCAATTCTCAATATAGAACTTAAGTTTCATTTAAATCATAGCGACAAAGCCAGCAACCTAACTTAGACCATGCTAATGAATTATAAAATATATATAGCACCATATATTTCTTAATTGATAAATCCCACTCACTAAACCAAAGAAAGCCCCAAATTTAGTTTGGATCTCTTTCTTCTCCATTGTGCGAAACTTACACAAGGCTCCCAATATCCCCACAAATAAAATATTCATTGTAAGATCCTTCTAGCTCTCTCTTTCTCTCCGCGCAAATACTTTTAGCCCTAAAATTCATTAAACTTATTAAAGTATTGACCTTTGAATTTTAGATTTCGAATTTTAAAGAATGAGTTTGTCTTTATGTTTTATGTAGAGGAGAGAAATGATGAGTTAGAGTGTTATACTAACTTTCCTTTGAACAAAAGACTTCTCTTATGTCTGTTCTGGCACAAGTGGGCCTTAGGGTTTGGACATAGCCCAAACCATTCATTTACTAATTGGGATATGTTCTCTAATGTACTTTTATAATTTGTACGTTCTTATATGAAAACTCGACTGGGAAAATCCAATCTTTGCAATGATACAAGCTTCGTCACTTAGTTTAATCACATGTTAAAATCCTACTTATACCCATTTTTAAGTAAATTTACTAATTTCTTATTCATTAAATATTTACTATGTTAATAAAATTTATATGGTGTTATATTCCCCTTACAGAATTTTGTCTTCGAAGTTTCGAAGGAAGGGCAATGTAACCCTCCATCTCTTGTTCCGATAAATATCATACAAATATATATATATATATAACATACGTTCATACATCCATCAAAAATAAATTCAATACATAAACAAGTCAAGCCAACATATACATACATACATATATATATGTATGTATGTATGTATGTATGTATGTATATCTATGTGCATGTGTGTTGTGTGTGAACATGTGTGATGTTACTACGATGTTATCAAATGATAAAATGCAACTATTGGCTTCCTACATGTATGCAAGTATCAAGCATATGTGAATGTGTGCAAGTATTTGAATACAAAGCATATAATTTTACGGATGCATGCAACACATATCATCAAAACATTAATGTAACATACAAATCTGCAAGAAAGCTAGTTGTATTTAGAATATGTTGTAATCCTAACATCATTTACACAATATAAATAATCACACAAGGAAAGAAATTTGACTTAGTTTATCTAGGCCAAGAAAATGGAAATGTACCAGTAAATAGTTTAGGATAAAAGTAGGAATATTCTACATTGGCTCCCAAAGTGCTGTCCATTACGAAATTTCTCTACTATATTGGACAAACTTCAATTCTTTATTTCGAAGTCAGTTTACACTATGTCGTACACTGAATCTGTATATAAGGTATTACAGACTCTGTGTAACAATCCTGGTTTTGACGATTACTTATTAAAATTGTTTATTTTGAATAAAAAATGAGTTAAAAATGTTGAAATAAAGTTTTGAAACTTTATTTTTGATTGTTTGTAATAAAATGAGCAAAACATGGCTTTAAGTTTGAGAAATGTAATAATTTTGATAATTATTGCCAAATTTCTCTTTTATTAATTTTTAAAAGCAACATTTGATTTAACATATGTTTTATTATAAATGAAAATGAGAAATTTGGGTTTAAAATAAGTTTTGGTTGTAAAAATGATGAAAATATGTTTTGTTATATTTAATTACACAAGGAAAATAAACTTTATGTAATTTTTAATGTTAAAAATAAAGTTTTATGTAATTATTGGGTAATTTGTGCATTTAAATTAAAATAAGAATTTTAAGTAGTAAAAATAAATTTTTAAAAGTTAACTTATCTTTTATTCTAGTGCAAAATAATTATTAGAACATAAAAATGTGTTGTGTGATTTCATAAGAGTGAAAACAATTCATATATTTTGTCATAACTTGTGTATATTAGTGTATAATAGAATTTGTGTATTAATTTCCTTTTTAGGGTAAGTTAATAGTTTTAGGCTTAGCCCATTTAGCACTTAATCAGAAAAGAGAAAATGTTTCTCTTATTTCCTATACGTGCACTAAACACCTTCCAGAAACAAAGAAAAAGAAACAAAATCTATTCCCTCTTTCAAAACAAAAACAAAATCTACCATTTCACTCAATTTCTTGCTGTAATTAACATATTAGAGTCTATATATTTCAGGTAATCTATCTCCAAACGAAATTACTTCATCAAATTCCAATTTTTAAGAAGTTTGTTTGTCTAATTGAAGTTCTTGTGTTGCATTTTTTTAAAACTGCATTTCTAGATTGGTGAAACATCTTTCAAGACCAATACTTTTGCTCCTTTTCGCCAAATTTGATGTCGTAGCTTAAGTATATTACAAGGTAAGTAATAATCTCACAAATTCTAGCTCAAACAAGCAAAAATGGCTTGCTGAAATGAAAAATAAATCGTTTCTGCAAATGAAAAGTTATTAAATTTACAGTTTAAATCTGTTCTGGGTTCAAATTTGAGACATCATAACATTCTCATACTTTGTTCAAATTCCATGATTCTTTTTCCACATTCAAGTATGAGTGTTAAAATTTATGCATACCGAATTTCAGGTTAATTCGACCCATGTATCTTATAGAAATATGTTGCCGAACTTTGATTCGGAGCATGTTTTTGCCCAGATTTTTACAGTAAAAACACTGTCTGGGTTCAACTTTGAGGCATCCTAACATTATCATAGCTTTTTCAAATTTCATGATTATTTTTCCAATTTCAATTATGAGTGTCAAATTTTATGAATACCGAATTTCATGTTATTTCGATGCATGTAGCTTATAGAAATATGTTGCCGAACTTTAATTCAGAGCATGTTTTTGCCCAGATATTTACAGTGAAAACACTGCCTGGGTTCATCTTTGAGACATCATAACTTTATCATAGCTTTTTCAAATTTCATGATTCTTTTTCCAGTTTGAAGTATGAGTGCAAAACTATATTCCTATCAATTTTCAGCTCAATAAGAGGTCGGGTGGTCCTCTTTTTTAGGCTTGTATATTGAACCAAGATGGTTTTCAGGCTCGAGTACATTTTTGTTTTTGAACTGTTGCAACATGGTCTGAGTCCACGCTTAAGACAGCGTAACTTTACATTTCTAGTCGGAATTTTTTTTGTTTGGAAGTTGAAGTTTTCTATTTTTTGCGTACTAATTTTCTACTCAATCCGAGATTATTTGGTCCTCTGGTTCATGCATGGAATTTGTACCTGAGATGTATTTCATGCCTGTACATTTTTTTGGTTTTTTGAACCGTTGCAAACATAGCCTGAGTCCATGTTTGAGATAGTGTAACCTTTTCATTTTCAGTTGAAATTCCTTGATTCCCTTTTCGCTGGAAAGATTAAGTTTTCTATTATCTGCATACAAATTTCCAGCTCAATATGAGTTAGCTTGGTCCTCTATTTCAGGCCTTTAAGTTGGACCCAAGGTGGTTTTCTGACCTAGACATATTTTTGTTTTTTGAACTATTGCAAACATGGCCTGAGTCCACGTTTGAGGCAACGTAACTTTTTAATTTCATGTCGTAATTCATTGATTCTTTTTGTTCAAAAACCAAAGTATTCTACTTTGTGCACACCAATTTTTATTTCAATCAAAGGTAGTTTGACCACCTGTTTCATGTTCAAAAGTTGAACCTAGAGAAGATTTCTGACCTGGGTATTGTGTTACCGATGCATTTTCATGTTCTTTTTCCGTCCGACTTTTGACTTTACTTCATGTTTTTATGACATTTTTGAATTTTTTTGAGGGGAATGATGCCTATCAATAGGCTAGCCCAGTTTTTTGAATAAATTCAAATTTGAATGATGGTTTTGAGTAATTTCTTTGATTTCGAGCCAATATTTTTCCAAACGATTTTGAAATGATTTTTAAAATTTATGGGCATTTCAATATAATTATTGTATAATATTTCAAAGTATTTTCAAGTGTAAAATCTATTTATTCTATATAATAAGGAAGATTTTCGAATAGGGGTCATCAAATTGATTTCGAGAATTAGTTTTCAAAGCTTGTTTTCCAAAGTAAATTATTTTATATATAAATTACACGTTTTTGTACATTTCAAGCGAATGAGAAGGAGAATTAAATGGTTTGATACAATATGGTATGGGACACGTGCGTTTATCTTACCAGTTAATTCCTAACTTGTCTGTTTAATAGTTTTAACCTCCGATTCGAGTTTACTGATGAGATGAGGAAAACTTTTTTACCGCTTTGAGCGTGAAATTTACTAGCGGTTAGTAAACCGTTCAACGTATGGTATAGGACACACGTTGAAACTGTTTAGATTCCTATCTGAGTGTTTGTGACACATTTGTCTAAGAGACGTATTTGCTAGTACTGGACGGTCGGGTCATTTGTTCTACGGGATGTTTGTCTAAGAGACGTTTTTCATTGCGACGTATTTTCCTTTAGGATGTTGTCCTTTGGGATGTTTGTCTAAGAGACGTATTTATTTTGTCATTCGGAATGTTTGTCTAAGAGACGTGGCGCCTTATTTTGGGAGAACGGTACTTGGCGGGCTTCGGCCATAAGCACGTGACATATCTTTGAGATGATTTCATTGATATCCTTGTGATTTTCCAATTATATCGGCTTTTTACGTTATTGGCCATTTGAGCCATTCGAGATATTATATACGGCGATTACATCTTTGGAAATTGTACTCCTTATCGAGTTCTATATTTGAAATTTGGGTTAGCCAACACGGGCGTTATTTGAGATTTGCCTTTTTGGCATATTATATGAGATTTTCCTTTTGGCGTTTGTTTGGGATTATTGTCTCCTATATGGGAGATTTATATTTGATTGCCTTTTGGCATATTTTGAGATGGTGATTTCTATGAGGTTATTTTGAGTTGCCGATATGGCGGGTTTGGGATTTCTCCTCCTTGGAGTTATGTTTTTCTCCAAAACCATATTTGATGTCTTGTGATACGCCGATGAGATGAGGCGAGCTTTTAGTGTGAGATTTGTTATGGAGTTTTATCGCCATTGAGTTGCATTCAAATTGAGTGATATCCTTAATATCGTTTGAAATTACTATACCTACTTATTTATGCCACGTGAAGTAACCATATACCCTTGAATTATTCCTTCTCACTGGAGAAGATTATCACCTTGCCTTGTACTCATATTATCACTTATCCTTATAAACTGATTTGTTTACCTAGACTGACCCGTGAATTTCATACTCGGGTCAGACCGGGTGTTTCAGGTTAGGTACCCTTATGGACTTAGCATATTCTGCTTTCGTAAGGACTTATCTGCTAGCCCTTTTTCTTGTAGTCTTTTTGTCGCTACTCTGATACGTATATTGTTTTGACTCGTGTATATACTTTGGTCATCATACCACTTATGATGTATTATTTGTATTGTATTGTGATGTATCAATATATATGTGTGTGTGTGTATATATATATAATTGTTTGTTGTTTTGTGATGTGTTATGCAATTGAGTTGTTGTATTATGTTCTTATAGATCCAATCGCCACCTGTAGTTTTGTATTAAGCATTTATTGCATATGTCGATCCACTTGAGATAGGAAAAAAAATATAGAGCACTAATCGACGTTTTCAATAGATATTTAAGACAAGACTATAGATGGTCGCTCTAACCAGCCCTGTTCTTCGCATTAGCAGACAGTACTAACCAGTAATACTCTTTATTAATGTGGGCTCGAGGTGGGGCATCGCAGCTTGGTATCGGAGTTGAGTTCAGAACAAAATATGATAAACAAAGAACAGAAACATATATTACGGTACATCAAAGTATAGTACAAGTGTTACAAATCCTCTAATCATTGTGTCCTTAACCTTTTCTTTTCCTTTAGGTAGATATAAGTTGGGAATACGTCGAAACATATTTTATTTCATAGGATTCCATAATTCAATTAATGATATCCTATCCTATGAACAATCCTTATCGTGATTATTTTATTCCAGTTCTCTACGATATTGATGCTTGATTCATTCATATCGAAGGGCTTATTGATATCGTTAGAGGTTTCTTATCTTGTTGCTTCTTTGAGGATTGTGAATCCTATTGAGGGGATCTGCAATACTTGGCATGTTGTATGATAATATTGAGGATGATCTTTATAGCTTTTCTTTCTATGCAACTCTACACATTAGTTATCTCCTTGGCTTAATATAATTTGGGAATGGATTGGTTTGCTTTATTATAAAAATCCCAATCCTATATTCTATAAGGATCCAATATGTTGGGCATCCTAATTCGGCTGATTAGTTTCTCTAGTTCATCGGAATCTTGATGATAATTTCGAAGTGTATTTATTTGTTCTTGGGTTTCGAGATGATAATGTATCTCGAATTTTAGTTGATTTTGTTGATTTATGTGAGTCCGTTTCGGGTTTATACCTAATCGGGCAATTGAATTTTATGTTGACCTCATTCCTATTTCTTTGCTTGTTAGTATCCCTCTAAGAGGGTGTCCACTAGGAAATAAGAAACCCTCGAAGTAATTGCTGAAGCATGAAGCTAGGCAATTCATTCTGTCCAATATTTACCGTGAGGTGTCACGGTCGTCTTTGCTTAGAAATCTGATAGTATTCTTAGGCTTTGCATCCATTTTCGCAAGCTTGACTAGTTAACCATTAGAATGAGTATTTATTTCTTATGAATGAGGACATGTTTGATCTATAGAGTGGTGTTAGGGCTTTTCCTCAACTTGACCTTACACGGATTTTCATCAACTACGAGTTGTGGAGGATAGCGTTCCTATTACCACATTTCTCACTCGTATGGTTCTTGTGAGTGGCTCATTATACCGTCCGGTTTAACGAACACTTTATTTTATTCCTCAATCTTGTAAATTGAGTATTATGGGAATATCTCGATGAGTTCTCTTTGTGTTCGTTGATTTTGAGTATAAGCAGTAGTCTGAATTTTCAAATCTTCCAAATTGAAAAATATTTTTTAAGTGAGATTGAATTTTGTTTATCGAGATAAACAAAGAATATTTTGTGTATTATATATGAGGTATTTTTTTTATAGAAAATGATTTTTGTGTTGGGTTGTTCATTGAGTGCTTTAAGTATTCAGATCGATACGCCTGATCAACGTTATCGATAGGAATTTCTTAAACTCTACGATGAGGCGATCAGACATGGTAAACTAAATTTTAATAAGTAAAGTTTGGAATAAATTAATATGCTTTGAGAATTAAATTTTATTTTGAATGTATAATGCAGCTTGAACCATAATACGGGATGTATGAGCGACGAGGTAGTTTTGATCATTTGATCAACTCTGCAGCCAATCGATGGGGTTATATACTATAAATCATTGGCGAGGCAATACCCTTGTATTATTTGAAATTTTGAAATTGAATATGCTAATTTTAAACTTTTAGCATGTATTTGTGAGCAAATTTTTGTTTGAAAATTTTGGCTATGCTAAAATTTGTTGATGTGAATTTGTAAAATTCTTTAGCAAACAAATTTGAATTAATTATCAACTTTAATAAAGTTTTGTGATGATAATTAGTGGAAAATTTAATTTATTTGATAAAGTGGAAATGTGAATTTGAGTTGTTTTAATAAATGAATCATTTATGTAGTATAATCATTTAAATTGTGAGAATAACTTTATACACACACACACACACACACACACACACATATATATTATGGTAGAATTTAAGAGTGAAGCATTTTATTCACTTTAAATGAAGAGTTTAGAGATTAAATTGGATTTTTGAGAGAGGTTTTGAAAATATTCAAAATGTGGAAATTTGAGAATTTCATTGTGTAGTAAAAGGATTTTGATAGCCTTAAAAATATATGTTTAGTAAAATTGGAATATAAATATCCACTGCTTGAGTTTGTCTTGCCTTTATGCAGTTATCAAATGTCTTGCATTTAAGCAGTCCTTTGAGTTTGGTGGCATTGGAAGAAACCACATCTAGTTGAGTTTTCTTACCTCTATTGTTGTCAATCCTATGTCGGCGTGGTTCCTTTCATAGTGTCATATGAAAAGTCATGTCAGCAATTATCTAGATGGTTAAAACCGGGATAAAATTTTGTTAAATCCCGACTCTATTCAAGAAACACCTGAGGAATCAATCTCACTCAATTGATCTTTTTGTATGGCATCTGTTTGTGATCTTGATTTAAAGGTAAGACGCCTTCGAAATCATGATGTATTACTCGTAGAAATTCAATGGTCTGCTAATCCCAATATTAGCATTTGGGTAAGCAAATAATTAGTCGAGCTATCTTACCTTGGTTTTCTATCATCCTGTGTCGAGAGTGAGAAATTTTAAACTCGAGCTTATCTAATTTCCTTTGCATGGTGACATAATTTGTGTAGAATACAACTCTTCTCTAAAAATTGCGAGGACAGCAATTTTTATAAGGGGGCGAGTGTGTAACAACCCATGTTTTGGTGATCACCTATGAATATTAAATTATAATTGTGGTTATAATTTAATATTGTGAAACTAGATAATTTGGAGATTTAAAATTGTTTATTTTGAATAAACATTGAATTAAAATGTTGAAATAAAGTTCTAAAACTTTATTTTTGATTGTTTGTAATAAAATGAGTAAAACTGAGAAATGTAAATTTTTTGATAATTATTGCAAAATTTCTCTTTTATTTACTTTTAAAGGAGCATTTGATTTAATATATGGTTTATTATAAATAAAAATGACAAATTTAGGTTAAAAATAAGTTTTGGTTGTAAAAATGATGAAAATATATTTTGTTATGTTTAATTACATTAGAAAATAAACTTTATGTAATTTTTGAAGTTAAAAATGAAGTTTATATAAGTATTGTGTAATTTGTACATTTAAATTAAAATAAGAGTTTTTATTAGTAAAAATAAATTTTTAAAAGTTATATTATCTTTTATTTTGGTGCATAATAATTTTTAGAACATAAAAATGTGTTCTGTGATTTCATAAGAGTGAAAAAAATTCATATATTTTGTTACAACTTGTGTATATTAGTGTATAATAGAATTTGTGTATTAATTTATTTTTAGGCCTAATTAATTAGTTTTGGGCTTAGCCCGTTTAGCACTTAATTAGAAAAGAGAAATGTTTCTCTCATTTCCTGTATGCACACTAAACACCTTCTTCCAGAAACTAAGAAAAAGAAACAAAACCTATTCCCTCTTTCAAAACAAAGCCAAAATCTCCTATTTCACTCAATGTCTTGCGGTAATTAAAAAATTAGAATCTAGGTAATCTATCTCTAAACCAAATTACTTCATTAAATTCCATTTTTGAAGAAGTTTGTTTGTCTAATTGAAGTTCTTGTGTGCATGTTAGTTAAAACTCATTTCTAGGTTGTTGAAACATCTTTGAAGGCCAAAGCTTGCTCCTTTTCGCCAAATTTGATGTAGTAGCTTAAGTATATTACAAGGTGAGTAATAATCTCATAAATTCTAGCTCAAACTAGCAAAAATCGCTTGCTGAAATGCAAAAAAAAAAAAATCGTTTCTGTAAATGAATAGTTCTGAATTTACAGTCTAAATCTGCTCTGGGTTCAACTTTATGACATCATAACTTTCTCGTAGTTTGTTCAAATTCCGTGATTCTTTTTCCAATCTCAAGCGTGAGTGTTAAAATTTATGCAAACCGAATTTCAGGTTATTTCGACCCATGTAGCTTATAGAAATATGTTGTCGAACTTTGATTCAGAGTATGTTTTGCCCAGATTTTAACAGTGAAAATACTGTCTGGATTCAACTTTGAGACATCATAACTTTATCATAGCTTTTTCAAATTTTATGGTTCTTTTTCCAATTTCAAGTATGATTTTTATAATTTATGCATACCGAATTTCAAATCATTTTGACCCACGTAGCTTATAGAAATATATTGCCGAACTTTCATTCGGAGCGTGTTTTTGCCCAAATTTTTACAGTGAAAACACTTCCTGGGTTCAACTTTGAGACATCATAACTTTATCATAGCTTAATCAAATTTCATGATTCTATTTCCAGTTTCAAATATGAGGGTTAAACTATATTCCTACCAGTTTTCAGCTCAACAAGATTTCGTTTGGTCCCCTTTTTCAGGCTTGTAATTTTAACCTAAGGCGGTTTTCAGGCCCGAGCACATTTTTGTTTTTGAACTGTTGCAAACATGGTCTGAGTCCATGTTTGAGACAGTGTTACATTTCCAGTCGGAATTCATTGATTCTTTTTTATTTGAAAGCTGATGTTTTCTATTATATGCGTACTAATTTTTAGTTCAATCCGAGGTAATTTGGTCCTTTGGTTCACGCATGGAATTTGAACCCGAGATAGTTTTTAGGCCTATACATTTTTTTTTGATTTTTTTGAACTGTTGCAAACATGGCCTGAGTCCATGTTTGAGACAGTGTAACATTTCATTTCCAGTCGAAATTCATTGATTCTTTTTTGTTTGAAAGATGAAGTTTTCTACTACGTGCATACCAATTTTCAGCTCAATATGAGGTAGTTTGGTCCTCTATTTCAGGCCTGTAAGTTGGAAACAACGTGGTTTTCAGGCCTGGGCATATTTTTCTTTTTGAACTATTGCAAACATGGCTTGAGTCCAAGTTTGCGACAGCGTAATTTTTTTATTTCCTGTCGGAATTCATCGATTCTTTTTTTTAAAGCCGAAGCCGAAGTTTTCTGCTTTGTGCACACCAACTTTTAGTTCAATCAAAGGTTGTTTGGCCACCTGTTTCTTGTCCGAAAGTTGAACCCAGAGAAGATTTTAGACCAGGGTATTGTGTTGCCGATGCATTTTTATGTTCTTTTTCCAACCGACTTTTGACTTTAATTCATGTTTTGTGATATTTCTGAATTGTTTTGAGGGCTATGATGCTTAGCAATAGGCTTGCACAGTTTTGCTGAATTTGAAATTCAAATTTGAACTGAATTTAAATGATGGTTTTTAGCAATTTTTTTGACTTCGAGCAAGGATTTTTCCTAATGATTTTGAAATAATTTTTTAAATTTATGGGCATTTCAAAATAATTATTATATAATATTTACAAGTATTTTCAAGTGTAAAATCTATTTATTCTCTATAATAAGGGAGATTTTCAAATATGGTTTTCAAATTGGTTTTGAGAATTGGTTTTCAAAGCATGTTTTCCAAAGCAAATTTTTTATATATAAATTACCCGTTTTTTTGCACATTTAGAGAAAATGAGGAGGGGAATTTAATGGTTTGATAAAACAAGTAGTATAGGATACGTGCGTTTATCTTATCGGTTAATTCTCGACTCGTTTGTTTGATCATTTTGACCATTGAGTCGAGTTTACCGATGAGATGAGGTAAAAATTTTACTGCTTTGAGTGTGAAATTTACTAGTGTTTAGCAAATTGTTTAGTGCGAACATGTGGTATGGGACAAACGTTAGCACTTTTCGGGTTCCTATCCGAGAGTTTGTGACCTATTTGTCAAAGAGACGTATTTGCCAGTACTGGACCTTCAGTTCATTTGTCCTACGAGATGTTTGTCGAAGAGATGTTTTTCATTGCAACGTATTTGTCCTTCGGGATGTTGTCTTTTGGGATGTTTGTCTAAGAGATGTACTTATTTGTCCTTCAGGATGTTGGTCTAAGAGACGTGGCACCTTATTTTTGAAGAACTGTATTTGGCAGACTTCGGCCATAAGCACGTGCTATATCTTTGAGATGATTTCATTGATTTCCTTGTGATTTTTCAAGTGTATCGCCTTTTTACATTATTGGCCATTTGAGCCGTTCGAGATATTATATATGGCGATTACATCTTTGGAAATTATATTCCTTATCGAGTTCTATATTTGAGATTTGGGTTTGCCAACACGGGCGTTATTTGAGATTTACCTTTTCGGCGTATTATATGAGATTTTCCTTTTTGCGTTTATTTGGGATTATAGTATCCTATGTCGGAGATTTATATTAATTGCCTTATGGCGTATTTTGAGATGGTGATTTCTTTGAGGTTGTTTTGAGTTGCGATATGGAAAGTTTGGGATTTCTTCTCATGGAGTTATGTTTTTCTCCTAAACCATATTGGATGTTTTGTGATACGCCGATGAGATGAGGCATGCTTTTATTGTGAGATTTGTTATGGTGTTTTATCGCCTTTGAGTTCCATTCATATTTAGTGACATCCTTATGTCACTTGTGTAACGACCCAATATTTTGGACCATTCAAATTGACAATAATCCACACATTTAAGACTTGAATAATTCAAAATAACAGATTGTAATAAAATTTGGAACAAATAAAATCATTACAGAATCACAGACACAGAAATATCAGAATAACTCGCAGCGGAAATTAAAATACTATAGTAGTTCATGAAGGTACTATAACAAAGTCTCAAAACAAATGCATAATATCGGTCTGAAAACAAACACAGCAGAAATCCCAAATACGTAGAAGTTCCTTAATACAAGAGCTGAAACTGAATAACTGAAACTGAAATAGATAGACAATTAGATAAGTAGAATCTCTAGTGATTCCTAGCTCCAGAAAGAGAAATCCAAAGCTTTGAATATTCAGGCTGACCCGAGCATAAAGCAAAACACAAAACACTGAGTCAGGTCATACATACTTATACAATGTAAACCAACTCAAGTGAACTGTAGTAAAGTACAAGCAACTTAAAGGATGCTTGGGACCGCCCATCCTCTAAGGATCCGTTAAACCATTTACTATGTAGTAATATTTCGTTATTATAATAATGTCTACAGTAAAATAAACTTACTTAAAAATAGAGTTAAGGAGTGACCCAATATTCCCCTTAACACGTAATAGTGCCAATATTCTATACAGTATATGCATTTCTCTTGATCGGGAGACTATGAGAAGATACTCCATTGGTACGACACAAATCAAACTCATAATAAGGCTCGCTATGGTAGGCGACACGGCACACAAGGCAAAGCCAGGGAAGATTTACCAACTACACACACGGGCTGGTGGTAACGTAGCAGCCACTACGCCCATCTCGGAACGCACTTCCAAATCAAAGGTGTGCACCAAATCAATCACAAAGTAATAGAATGGTAGAGAAGAAATGTGTCCGACCAGAGGTGCTACCCCTTTTTGCCCGAGATCACTCCTGTTTTAGCCACCTTAAGCCAACTCACGGGAGTCGGGTCCACGTAATATACCTCGAGAACGTCGCCACCATCCTACTTCATTTTGAAATCTCCACCGCGTACATAGTTGTTAAAGCGATTTTGGGTATCGAAAGAGAGTATGTCCATATCTAATCCCGCTCTCTTTAACAACCAATCGTTATTATAACCCGTGGTTATACATTTCAAAATGGGTATATCATACTTCAAAAAAATCAAATATCATTTCAAATTCAAATCTCATTTCAAATCCATTTCAAAATATCAAAATATGATATCCTTTCAAAACCTCATTCATTTATATTTTATTTTAATTACCATTCCAAATCACCTTTCAAAATAGTTTATATTTCGAATCAAAATACTCCATTTATACAATTTAAAAATGAAGTTATTATACTTAATAATCAAATATTCAATTCCTAAAAATTTAGCCATTTTCGAGTTCATTTATTCAGATAAAACAACAAAACATTGAAATTTCAGCTTTTCACGGCACTTAGAAAATGCAGCGGTAAGCTACATTTGAAAACAATTCAATTCAGAAAAGATAGCATTTAAAAACTACTGTAATAGTTCAGTTATATTCATAAAAATCTCATTTCAGTCAACTGCGTGACTTAACAAGTGCTACAATAGCTCTTTCATTAGTTTCAGGTTTTAGTTTTCATTCTATAACCACAACACTTACCAAGTGCTGTAATATCACTTAGTTATTTTAGCCATAGTTCATTTGCATCAACCATAGCACTTACAAAGTGCTGCAGTATCCTTTACAACAGATTTTAAGTTAACTTCAGAAATGATAGCATCTCTGAAGTGCTATTAATTAAATTTCCAGATTTCAATGAAATTTCAGAAACAATTAAACTTCAATTTAAACCATTTTAACTTATAAAAATCATATTTTTTTCACTCCAAAATGTTCATTTAAATAACCTTTAACTTATGATTTTTATAAAGTAATTTTTTTACATAAAATCAAATTATTAATAATTCACTTATTAATTTCAAGCATACAATTTTCTATTCTTTGTATTTTTAAAAAATTAACTTAACACTTAAGTTTTTAATTACCATTTAAAATATAAAATTAATTTTTTCCATTTTCATTTACTAAACTAAAACCCATTTTTAAACAAAATCTCAAATTTCAAAATTAAGTCATATTTCAAATTCCAACTTAACCATTCATTTATTTAACATATCTAACTTATAAATAAAATCACTAACACTTTATAAAATCATTTTAAATTCAATTTACATCAAATTATCGTAAATTTACACTTTAAAATACTTAAAAATTTCCAGCAATATATATATAAAATAACCACGGGTCTATATGTTACTTTCTGACCTAGGTTAAGTGATACGGATAATATATCATTTCAAACCGTAATTTACAAAGAAAAATCCGGGTTCTATCAGTTCAAATCCGCAATCCCAAGTCAAATGAAATAATAAAAAATCACTCAGGCCTATCATTTCAGCCCATAATGATTTTTCCTTATTCCAAAGTCCATTCGGGTTTGTATCATTTCAACCCATAGTGATTCTATTCTATAGGGAACTTGCTGTGTGAGAACAGAATAAAATAAACAATATAGCAGTATTAGATGATGTGACAGGTTTATAAATAGGGTTAACATCATTTGATTCATATCACAGGCAGGTATAACATGATAAAATATTTCTACACATTCACTTATTGTCACTTCACAAATTATATAAGTATAAATGTCATGAGTGAATACTCACCTTTTCAAGCTGGAGTTAACAAATCAAACTACACGAATAAATTCCCGAAGGCACGATACAACACAACTTTTGATTCAAGTGAGTAGAGAGACAAGATGTTGATCTTGTAAACAACAAATAAGACAAGACAATATACACATATATATTCAACACAAAAAATATTGAAAAAACTTGAAATAAAAAAGCAACAAAGAAATAGATGGCTTGACCTTGCCTTAACCACTCAAGTGCTCGGCCTAGGGGGTCATATGCTAGGCTATGATGGTGCTATAGGCTCGGGTATGCATCACATATGCACGGCTAGAGTGTTATGTAAAGGGTAGGGGTTACAACATAGGGTAGGTCAAAGGACAAGGCAAAAATAATGATGTTTGGTGCACCACTAGGCTCGGCCTGGTCAATATATGGGCACGGCCATGCAAGTTCAGGTCAGGTCAGATCTGGAGTGCTGGTTAGGGGTCCGTTCATGATGGTGGTGGTGGTTCTAGGGTGGTGGCCGAAGTGATATATGAAGGGGTGGTGAAGTTTTTCTCTGCTAGGCACTTGTTTGTGCAGTTTTGCAAGGATTTGTGGTGCTAGCATCATCTAGTGGTCACGGCCAGTATTGGACAAGGGGGAAGTAGTGGTTGCTGCCGTGTATGGTGGTGGTGGTGGTCGTTGGAGAAGGGGGTAGAGGCCGAGCAAACAAAAAAATAAGCGAAGGCAAAATCAATAGAAATAAGAAGAAAAAAAATGAGAAAAAGAAGACATTAGAAAACTTGCAAAATATTTTCTCAAAATGGAATGCCATGAGAAATGAAAGTGAGAAAGTTTTCTCATGTGAAAAGCAAAGAAAATACACAGCTATGCAAAATAAAATGTAAGGCCAAAGCAAAAAATGAAAAGGCAAAGGAAAATGAAAAGACAAGTCAAATGAAAAGTCAATAGAAATGAAAAGTCTTGTCTCTTTGAATTTCTAATTCTTTTAATTCAAAATAAACCAAATAAAAATCAGTAAATAAAAATAAAAGACAAACAAAAATAAAGTGAAAAGAAAATAAACAATTATTCTTAGGAAAAATAAAAAGTAAATGAAGAAAATAGTTATTATGGTGAAACTAGAATTAAAAATTGTAAACAACAGTACAATTAACATTGGAAAATTATAACTACACTTTTAAAATGTTTTGAAATTAAAATATATACATAATATGTCATGTTACACATATATAGACAAATTAGAACATGGTATGACAAACAAAATATTATTATATAAATTAAAATAAGCAATTTTTTTAAATAAACAATTTACACACAATGGTGTAAAAAGCATAACTTTCACAATATTAATCAGATTTCAATGAAACGAAAAGCAGTATACTTGAAATTTTATTTAATTTCATAATAAAAGATAAAATTAAAAATTAAAATTTTAAAAATTTAAAAATTTTAATTTTTAAATTTAAAAGTCAAAGTTTGACCACATTGACCAAAAATTCACACTTTTGGAAAATATTCTATTTATTCATGTTTGGAATTATAATTCACATAAAATCAAAAATTATATTTAAAATAACAAATTTTTTCCATTTTAATAAATAAATAAAGTTTTTAAATCAGGAATTTCAATTAAAATAATTAAAATATACAATTAAAATAATCACAAAATACAGGGTTGTTGGATTCTCCCCCACTCAAAACTTTCGTCCCTGAATAGGAATGAGGTATGGGAAAACACAGAAAAAGATAGAATGAAATAGGATTAAGACAAGATGACAAGAAGATTAAAGTGTACCTGATAACCGTTGTTATAGGTGAATTCGACAAGATGGAGATGATCTTCCCAAGATCCTCCATAATCAAGCACACAAGCACAAAGAAGATCATCAAGAAATCTGATTTAATCTTCTGTTTGACCGTCGGTTTGTGAATGGTAAGAAAAGCTCAGATTTAGATGAGCACCCAAAGATTCCTGAAAAGCTTTACAAAACTGACTTGTAAATATAGGATCACGATCACAAACAATACTAAGAGGAACACCATGTAAATGAACAATCTCTCTCATGTAGATCTTCGACAAGCTAGAAGCAGAACGGGTAGACTTGACCGGAATGAAATGGGCGGACTTTGACAGTCTATCCACAGTAACCCAGATAAACTCATTCTTACGAGTCCAAGCAGTGAGAGGTGCAGCAATCCGAGCAAAATTCTTAACGAATTTCCGGTAATAACGGACAAGGCGCAAAAAACTACAAATCTCAAAAGGAGTTTTAGGAGTTTTCCAATCTTGCAACAGAATAGGGAGAAATAAGAACAACAGAAAAGATAGAATAATTAAATGACAAAGGAAAAAGAGAATGAAAGAAAGACTTACCGGATTTTGCGATTACCTGTTAATAGAAATAACAATAAATTATAATGAGATTATAATTTAATAATTAAGAAATAAATATATTTGGGGAAAGGTAATTTAAATATATTGTCTGAGTTTAATCTAAAATTTGGGTCTTTTGGAATTTAGTTGGGGAAAATTTGAGAAAAGGGTTGCTTAATCATTTGAAAATGATTAAATATGGAGTTTGGAGAAAAATATATTTAGTTAGGAGTAAACTTGAGGAAAATAAATTTAAATGATGAGTTTGAGGTTAAACTTGAATTAAATGAAAGGTTGGGGATAAATTGAGCTTCAAATTCGATATTTGAATTTGAATAATAATTTTAAAATGGGAAATAATTTTTTAAAAAAACTTGATAATGTGTAAAATTGTGATAAAATAAAAATTTATAAAATTCCTATGGGTTATATTGCATTTAATTGCAATAAAAGTGAAAACGGTGAATTTGGAGCAAAATGGTGTTTTTCTAAACATAATTGAGTTAAAAATAGTGGTTTTCGAACAGTTGCAAACATGGTCTGAGTCCATGTTTGAGATAGTTTAACTTTTTCATGTCCAGTCGAAATTCAATGACTCTTCATTTGTTTAAAAGATGAAGTTCTCTAGTTCGTGTACACTAATTTTTAATTCAATCAAATATCGTTCACCCACCTTTTCTATATCCGCTATTTGAATCAAGAAAAGATTTTAGACCTGCGTATTATTTGGCCAAGTGTTTTTATGTCCTTTTTCGTCCGATTTTTGACATTTACTTCTATTTTTGTGATATTTTTGAAGTATTTTAAGGGCTATGATGCCTACCAATAGGTTAGCCCAGTTTTGATGAATTCAAAGTTCAAATTTTGAATTATTTGAATTTAATTTGAATTTAAATTTGAATTTCGGTTAGAGTGGAATTTGGCTTGTTTTTGGTTGTTTTCGAGCACGGTTTTCTCTAATTCTTTTTGAAATGATTTTTAAAATTTAGGGGATTTAAAAATAATTATTATATAATTTTTTAAGTATTTTTAAGTATAAAACCTATTTATTTATAATAAGGAAAAATTTCAAATATGGTTTCCAAATGGTTTTCGAAATCGGTTTTCAATGCTTATTTTCAAGGTAAATTATTTTCTATAAAAATTACAAATTTTTGCACTGTCGAGTGAATGAGAAGGAGAGTTAAACGATTGGGTGAAGCGCGTAGTATGGGACACGTGCGTTTATCCTTTCGGTTAATTCCTGACTTGTCCGTTTGATCGTTTTGACCTTCGAGTCGAGTTTACCGATGATATGAGGTGAACCTTGTTGTGACGACCCGGAATTTTCAACGTTTGAAATTGAAATATTCAATTGATTTCAAATATCTGAATCGTTAATTTAAGCTTGAATTTCAATTTTAACTTTGCATTTAGCAAGTTAATTATCAAATTTAATTATAGAAATTTGGGTAAGATTGTAGATCTTCAATTTTGAGCATGTTAAAAATATTTTAAAGGCTTAGAAAATTCATATTGATAATACTGAAGATAATAAAAGCTTCAAAATTGAATTTGGAAGCGATTTAATCAGTTTTGAAATTATATCGTTTAAATCGATATTTAAAAATAGTCTTCCGAGGCAAAGTCTCAGAATTTGACGAAACCAGCTCCATTGGATCCATAATAGTTAGTTATTATCGGATTTCAATTTTCATAGTATTTGGAGTGATCGTTTGACCATACGATAAGCAAACGCGCTGAAATTTAAATGAAAATTTCAATGTTTAACTGATTCGAGAAGCTATCTTCTCATACAATCGAATTAGGACCCCGGAACCTTTTCCATTGTGTTCAGAATAGGGGTTTAACATTATAAACGCCTGGCGGCACGCCTCGATAGGAGTTCGAAATTTTAAATTGCGTTTCCAAGATGATTTGAATTTGAATTTAAATTTAAAAATAACTAATATCGTTGCATTAAAATATTGTGTTAAAGCTTTTCATACACATGTTGAAGTTTTTAGCACATGTCCCTTACCTTTTCATATTGTGTACAAGTGTTTCCCTTTCGTTTAAAGAAAAAGGAAAAAAATAACAACGAGCAAACGATTTTCTTCGTTTGAATAAAATCACGAGCAAACAATCAAATAGTCGAGCGTCTTTCAAAAAAATTCAGAATCCCCAAATCAATTCGAAAAAAAATGTTCGAAGTCACAGAACAAACGATGGCGCGCGCGATGGTTTTAGGGAGGAGGTTGATCGAGTGGGTCGTGTGTGCAGATGCGTGCGCGAGGTAGGCTTGAGGAGAGTGGCGCATCATCGGCGACGCGGTGGTTGGGGCGATACTCGTGTACGCGTGGCATCTGCAGGCTGCTTCGCGACAAAGTGGAAGCGAAGCGGCGATATCTAGGGTGTCGGCATAGCGGCCGCGTACGTGAGCCGATGTCGATGGATGTTGCAAGCGTGGCCACTGACTCATTTGCATTCGTACGTGACGTGCTAGGGTTTTGGATATCGTGATTTGGGGGGAACCATGTACATGGTGGGCTGCTCGTTGCTTTGTTAAGGTATTATTTTTTTTCTTTTATTTTTATTTTTAAGATTAACCAGTTAAATGCAAAATTTATTTAAAAAAAGAAAAAAAGAGACATGAATCAATTTATTTGAGGAATTTTTTATATATATATCCAAGTTAGTGTGTGTGTGTGTATATATATATATATGTATGCAGTAAGGTATGATAAGTTCTGCCTTTAGTACAGTTTAATTTAACAATATTTGATTCAACAATAAGGTAGATCTATAGTTATATTTTTTTTTATTCTTCACTTTCAACTTCAATTAGATAATATACATATGTATTATAATTTTAAATAGTAAAACAGTGATAGTGTATATATACTTATAAGATCTTGGAATAGAAATTTTAAATATCAGACAGGTTATTTAAAATTGATTTTTAAATCCATTTGGGTATCTTTAGCCCTAAAATAAATAAATATACATATAGATATTTTAATTTACCAGTTTATTTTAAAATAATCTTTAAGTAATTTATTTTGTTTAATTAACTTTTAAAAATTTAAGCATCAGGTTAGAATTAAATCACTAGTTAATTAATTATTAATTAAAAGGAAATTGGTTATTCGATTATTTCGAATATTGATCAACTGTATAAATATTTATACAAGGTCTAAAGTGAAGAAATCAAGCCGAAATGAAAATGGATTGCATGCATAAGCAAAGGTGAGATCTTATCACTCAATCAAATATATCTCTGATTTAAATTTTGAATAGTTAGATTTAAATTTTATTATGCTTGGAAGATTGATTTATAATTAGTTATATTAGTTTAGACCCTATGCGCCGCATAATAGCGGATGTTATTATATTGAACCCATATACCGCGATATTCCACCTTGAAGTGGAATTGGTATTATATATGTATTTGGAGTTGTTGATTTCCCGCATTATATAGCGGATGAGACCCTATTGCGCTGCATAATAGCGGACAATATTTTATAAATCCCATATACCGCGATATTCCACCTTGAAGTGGAATGGGTATTTAATTGTTATGCTAACGTCTGTGAATGCAGGGAAACAGGTTGGAGGGATCCAACAAGATTCCTTAAATATTTAATTTGTTTTGTATATTGTATGTTGATTATTTTAATTCGTGTGACTATTTGTGATTGACCGTTGAAGGCTGTAATTTAGCCGAATATATTTTTGGTATCGTAGGATACCAGAAATAAATGAACAAAATTTGATTTTGAAATTTGGATAGAAAATTTATAATAAATTCACTCAAAGGAATGCAGTGAATTTTAAAAGAAGGAAATTTAAATAGATAAAGTTTTATCTTTGAAAACTTATTGAATAAATTCCAAAAATATGGGAAAATATTTAATAAAGGAATTTCGAGTAATATTGTTAAATAGTTGAAGGATTTATTTAAGATACGTATTTTAAATAATTGGAAGAGATAAAGAAATTTATTTCAAAAGGAAATAAATTTAGAAATTAAATTTGGAATTTAATTCAGAGTTGAAATTAATTTTAGAAATCGATTCAGGAATTAATTTGGAGTTAAAATAAAACTTAGGAATCGATTTGGAAATTTGGTTAGGTGTTTTGGAAATAACTTGGAAAAACTATTTGAAATTGATTTGGAATTGGAAAATTAATTTGGGAAATCAAATTGGAATTTGATTTTGTGTTTGAAATAAATTGGATATCAATTTGGGATTTGATTTGGTTTGAAGGTGATATTTGGAAATCGATTTAAAATTCGTATATCAGTTGATTTTTGAAAATGTAAATTCACAACGGGAATTTGTAAAGAAAGAGAAATTGTTTTAAAAATAAATATTGGTTTATTTTTAAGAGTGTGGATGGAATTTGCAGATTTGGATTGTAAATTTTAAACAAACCGAGAAGGGTTTATTAATTGGTTTAAATGGACCAATTTGGAATAAAAGTGCATTTCCCCAGGAAAGCCGATTTTTTTTTTTTAAAAAACAGCTTTTGAAATAAAATTAAAAGTTTTAGATTTGGTTTTAAAATAATATTGTTGGAGAAATTAGTTTTGGAAATGGTTTTTCAAGTATAATTTTATTTAGTTAGTTATATAAGGGATTATTTAAAAGATTAGATTGATTTTTTATTTAGAAAATAGTTATTTATATATTTATACTCTATCTACGAGTTTTATTTTAAAATTAGTTTTTTGGACTTGAATTTTATATGAGATATTAGTATAATATTTTTCATAACTAATATTTAAGCAAATATTCTAAAATAGTTTATTTTAAATGTTTCTAAGTATATTTTGAATAAGTATTTTATATTATTTTAAAATATTTGAAATCGGCAGATTTTCGGTGGAAATGAATAAATATTGGAAATGTTTTCCGCGTAAGGGAAAATAAATATGAAATTTATTTTCAAAGGATTGAAATGTGAAAAATTGATTTGGGTTTGTTTTCAAAGTGTTAAAAAGTGAAATTTTATCTTGCGAAGATATTTCGAAAATAATAACAATTGGGGGAAAATTATTGGAAATCCAGCGATTGTTGTGAATGATGATTGATAGTGAAATAACCAACTATCGATATTGGCCTTTTTAATCGGCATTTGAATTTCGATGCGACCGGGAGTCGAATTCCAAATGGATATTCGATGCCCACATCGAACCTTTGTGATTCTGAGGGATCTTTTGTTTAAAAGATGAAAGTGAAATTGTTGTGATTTGTTTGAATCTGAATGAACACTTATTTTTAAAATAAGCCCTCGTTATTCGGATTAGCCAGGAGAGGACCTTTGTGTCATATAACCCATTCCGAATAACGATACGACGAAACGGGATTGCAATTGAAGATGGTATTGAAGATCGGGCATTTTCGAAAGCGAAAGGATTACCTGTCGAATGTCTCTGCACCAGGTTGCTCTGGTATAGAGATTTTATCACCCTTTGTGATAGGGATTCCAAACGTGATTAGTGAATATCCGGATTTGCAAAGGGCTTTTTTGGAAGTGCCTTCAGTTTCGTTCGATCCCGGAACGGACTTGTATGGATGTGTGTCTGACGTTACACTTTGAGATGTAAAGTTGGTTTCTATCAAATACATTTCTGTTGGTGGCGGAGAATTTATTCTCTTAGCTTAACACCCTTCTTTGAGACGTACGAGCTCAGAGGTTATGTAGTTGATGGTTACTAGTGATACCTTCTCAAATTGGTAGTGTGGCATACGAAGTGTTACTGATCATTTGTTGATCAAACGAGACTTCATCGAACCTCACACTTCGGAATGGTCGAAACATGAAGAATGTAGCAAGGTTATAGGGGGCAGAGCCCCTTAGGGTATGTTCATTTCCTTCTGGATAGAAGTGGTACCATGGTATGGAGCCCAGATACTTAACTTATGTGGATATCGCAAATATATATTACTTTGTAATTGTTGTTGTTAAGGATCCTCGGATAAAGGTTGTTTACAACCAGGGGATGACATACTCGTGTCTGTAGTTACCTATTTTTGCAGAGGTAACCCGGCCTTGTGTTGACAGAGATCCAGTTTGGTTCTCGAGACGTCCCTCCAGAGGCGTACCCATGTGGCAATAGGAAGTTCCTTTGCCTGACAATTTGTTGGAAATCCAGAGAAACAATATGCGCCTTGTACGGTTTTAGTTGTATAACCTGCCATCTACTTATGGTGGCGCCCCATTGTTTAGATGGTAGCTATAGTAGGCACAGTTCGGAATGTCTATGCTGGCTAAGATTAATATTATACTTTCGAAATGTTTTCCACGCTGCACTAATAATAATAATATTAAAGGATTTTGCGTATCAAGCATGTTTGACTATCATAAGGAGAAATCTCCTCCAATTCTGCGTTTGCATTGTGTGTGTGGCGGGAGTCCTTATGGTAGTTTCATTTTCCTAAAAGCATTGCGGATTTCTTTTAAATTCCTTTGTTTTTCTTTTGTAAAAGAATAACTGTTTTTAAGATCTCAAACCAGTCCCATGACTGACCTGGAGTTTATTGTTTCCTTTCTAAACTCTGGGTGCCATAATTTTCTATACGGGCAGCTTAGAGTCAGGTTGTCAGTTATTCGGGAGCAAAGTCAGAAAGGAGATGCTGTGGAGATCAGGAGTTGAAGCTGGATGGCGAGACGTATCTCTTTAATATGTAGTGTCCGTTGCATATGGTTAGTGCAAGTCAATTTTCATATAGTCAAGTTATAATAACTGTCAGTGATGTATGATGTTGTTGTAAACTCTGATGTTGTATTGTATTAACAGTGACGAGTCTTTGATTTAAAGATTATTTATTTATCTATTATATATTGTTCCGCTGCGAAATGTGAGATTTTGTTATTGTTTCTGTTCTTCTTCTACCTCTTCATTCTTTAAACCCTAATTCGGTTTTCCGGCATTCGACTGTGCGACATTTGATACATTGGTCGTATAAATGTTGACTTTCAGAAGTCGTAAAATCGGGTCGTTACACTTTTACTGCTTTGAGTGTGAAATTTACTAGCGACTAGTAAACTGTTTAGTGCGAACGGGTGGTATGGGACACACGTTAACACTTTTCGGGTTCCTTTCTTAGAGTTTGTGACACATTTGCCTGTTGGCGTGCCAGTACTGGACTTTTGGGTCATTTGCCATTGCGGCATATTTGTCTTCGGACGTTTGCCATTGTGACGTATTTATCTTCGGACGTTTGCCATTGCGGTGCATTTGCCATTGTGGCGTATTTGTCTTTTGACGTTTGACTTTTGGCAAGGTACCTATTATGTGAAACAGTACTTGGCAAAAATAGCACGTGCAAAACCTTTTTGAGATTATTTTTACCCTTGTGTGTCGTCATTTTGGAATCGGTCCTTTGAACCATTTGGTGGTGATTACTTCGGGATTTTAGGACTTTTGGGAGTTCTTTTGAGATTTTCATTGCCTACACTGGCGTGTTGAGATTTTCCTTTTGGCGTATATATATTGAGATTGCCTATTGGCGTAATTTATGGGATTTTCCTTTTGGTGTTGTTTGATATTTTTATCTCTTTGTTGACATTTTCCTTATGGCTTATGTCGAGATGGCTTTTGCTTATGTTTTCCTTGGAGTTGCCGATATGGCGGGTTGGGAATTACTATTTTAGGAGTTTACATTTTACTATTCCCTAAACCATTCTTATTTGATTTATGATTGTCGACGATATGAGGCATGCTACATTTTAGCGATTCATGAGATTTCTCGTCTCCTTTGCGTTATATGCTTATTGAAGCAATAGTGTTCTATCACCTTGTGTAATTATATATGCCATACATGATGCGTATCCTGCATATGTCTATGGTTAGCTTTCTTATTATTTCTTCTTGTTTAAGAAGAATATCACTAAGCTCTTATGCTCTATTATTCTGTTGTCTCCTTTTACTGATTCGTTTAGCTAGACTGACCCGTGTATTTTATACTCGAGTCAGACCGAGGTGTTTCAGGTTAGGTACTTTTGAACTTAGCCTATTCTGCTTCTGCATGGACTATTCTGCTAGCTCTTTTTGTTAAATTTTTTTATGTAGTCCTTTTTGGTTTGCTGCTCTGACATGTATATTCTTTTGACTCGTGTTTGTATTGTGGTCGTCATACCGCATATGTGATGTATGATTTTGGTATATTCTGTGATTATCTATATATGTATATGTATATATGGGATTATTTACTGTTCTGTGATGTGTTTTGCAATTGAGTTGCTGTATTTTGCTATGATAGATCCTATAGCCACCTATGGCTTTGTATTAAGTATTTATTGGATATGTCGATCCACAAAAAAGGGCATTGTCGACGTATTCAATAGATATTTAAGACAAGGCTATTGATGGTTGCTCTTATATAGCCCTATTCTCTACATTAGCAGACAATATTACCCAATAATGCTCTTTTGGAATTTAAATATATTTGGGGAAAGGTAATTTATATATATTGTCTGTGTTTAATCTAAAATTCGTGTCTTTTGGAATTTACTTGGGGAAAATTTGAGAAAAGGGTTTGCTTAATCATTTGAAAATGATTAAATATGGAGTTTGGAGAAAAATATATTTAGTTAGGTGTAAACTTGAGGAAAATAAATTTAAATGATGAGTTTGAGGTTGAACTTGAATTAAATGAAAGGTTGGGTATAAATTGAGCTTCAAATTCAATATTTGAATTTGAATAAAATTTTAAAATGGGAAATAATTTTTTTTAGAAAACTTGATAATGTGTAAAATTGTGATAAAATAGAAATTTATAAAATTCCTACGGGTTATATTGCATTAAATTGCAATAAAAGTGAAAACGGCGAATATGGAGCAAAATAGTGTTTTTCTAAACATAATTGAGTTAAAAATAAATGTTAAACAAGTAAATACTGTTTGGAAAATATTTATTTGAGTGTCTAAATAATTTTATTATGGTTTTACATTTATTTGTGATAAATTAAAATAGTTTGGATAATTTTAATGTTTAAATTTGTTAGTTTTGTACAAATAAAATTCAAATTTAACAGTATTTGTAGAAACGGAAATTTATGATGTAAATATGTCAAAATGGTGTTAAAAATGGTTAATAATTTTTAATATGATTGTGTAGTTTTTACAAAGCTCAAACATTTCAAAATTTGTTCATAAGTTGATAAAATAGTGTAATATGCAGACAAATGTGTACTAAGTGTTGTTTTTACCCTAATTAATCAAACACCTCTTCACACTTAAGCTTAGTGGACCATAATTAAGCCCATAACTAAGCATTAGCTAAGAAGGGTCTGGAGAAAAATGTTTTGAACGTTCATTTTCTCAGAAACTTTGTCTTCTCCATTCCTAAAAACTAACAGTAAAAGAAAAACCCTAATTCCTCCCCAAAATCCTAAGCTAAACCCTTGCAAAACTAATCAAAATTCATAGGAAATTGATAGCTTTCAAACCTACAGGTAATTTCTACAAAATTCATGGAATCATTTCATCCAAAATCATGTTTTTGTTGGTTATTCCCATCTTGCTGTTTGTGTGTTACAGCAAACTAATTTACAGGTGATTTCTGAGCTTATTTAGTGGAAAAGTTGTCGTCTTCTTCAAATTGCTTGCTGCAAATCGCTAATTTTTGCTGCTAATTCAAGGTGAGGGTTCCCTCACACATTCTAGCGTGTTTCATGTTTCTTAGAGATGAAATAGCTTGTTTAATTTGAAAACACATTTGCTGTAACGTTGATTTTCTGAGCCGCTGCAAACATGGCCTGAGTCCATGTTTGAGACAGCGTATCTCTTTCTTTTCCTATCGAAATTCGTTGATTCTTTTTGCAGTTGAAAGATAAAGTGCTATACTATATGCATGCCAATTTTCAACATAATCTGAGCTCGTTTGGCCTTCTGTTACATGCCTGAAATTTGAACTCGGGATGGGTTTCAGGCATGTACATTTCCTTTATTTCTAAACTGCTGCAAACACTATCTGGGTTCAATTTTGAGACATCATAAATTCCCCATATTTTATCCGAATTGCATATCTCTTTTTTTTTAAAGAAAGAGTTTTCTACTATATCCATACCAAATTTCAGGTCATTTTGTCTTAGATAGATTATAGTAATATGCTACCAAACGTTGACCGGGACCATGTTTTTTCCCAGAGTTTTACAGTGAAAACACTGTCTGGGTTCAACTTTGTGACATCATAACTTCCTCAACTTTTTCCAAATTGCATATTTCTTTTTTTGTTTGAAAGATGAAGTTTTCTACTACATTCCCACCCATTTTGTGGTCAATCTCATGCCATCTGTCCCTCTATTTCATGCCTAGAAATTGAACCCACGAGTGTTTTCAGGCCTGTGCATTTTGGTTTTCGAACTGTTGCAAACATGGCCTGAGACCATGTTTGAGACAGTGTAACTTTTTCTTTTCCAGTCGGAATTTAATGATTCGTTTTTTGTTTAAAAGAAAAACTTCTCTAATTTGTGTATACCAATTTTTAGCCCAATCAAGAATCATTCGGCCACCTGTTTTATATCTGCAATTTGAATCCAGAGAAGATTTTAGACCTGGGTATTATTTGGCCAAGTCTTTTTATGTCCTTTTTCGTCCGATTTTTGACATTTACTTCTGTTTTTATGATATTTTTGAAGTATTTTGAGGGCTATGATGCCTACCAATAGGTTAGCCCAGTTTTGATGAATTCAAAATTCAAATTTTGAATTATTTGAATTTAATTTGAATTTGAATTTTGGTTAGAGTGGAATTTTGCTTGTTTTTGGTCGTTTTCGAGCACGGTTTTCTCCAATTCTTTTTGAAATGACTTTTAAAATTTAGGGGATTTAAAAATAATTATTATATAATATTTTTAAGTTTTTTTAAGTACAAAACATATTTATTCTTTATAATAAGGAAAATTTTCAAATATGGTTTCCAAATGGTTTTCGAAATCGGTTTTCAAAGCTTATTTTCAAGGTAAATTATTTTCTATAAAAATTACACATTTTTGCACTGTCAAGCGATTGAGAAGAAGAGTTAAACGATTGGATAAAGGGAGTAGCATGGGATACGTGCGTTTATCTTTTCGGTTAATTCCTGACTTGTCTGTTTGATCGTTTTGACCTTCGAGTCTAGTTTACCGATGATATGAGGTGAACCTTTTACTGCTTTGAGTGTGAAATTACTAGCTCCTAGTAAACCGTTTAGTGCGAACAGGTGGTATGGGATACACATTAATACTTTTCGGGTTCCTTTTTGAGAGTTTGTGACACATTTGCCTATTGGTGTGCCAGTACTGGACCTTTGGGTCATTTGCCATTGCGACGTATTTGTCTTCGGACGTTTGTCATTGCGGCATATTTATCTTCGGACGTTTGCCATTGCGGCGTATTTGCCATTGTGGTGTATTTTCCTTTTGATGTTTGCCTTTAGGCGAGGTACCTATTATGTGGAACAGTACTCGGAATAAATAGCACGTGCAAAACCTTTTCGAGATTATTTTTACCCTTGTGTGTCGTCATTTTGGAATCGGTCCTTTGAACCATTCGGTGGTGATTACTTCGGGATTTTAGGACTCTTGGGAGTTCTTTTGAGATTTTCATTGCCTACACTGGCGTGTTCAGATTTGCCTTTTGGCGTATATATATTAAGATTGCCTATTGGCGTAATTTATGGGATTTGCCATTCGGCATTGTTTGAGATTTTTATCTCTTTGTTGACATTTGCCTTATGACATGTGTCGAGATGGCTTTTGCTTGTGTTTTCCTTGGAGTAGCCGATATGGCTGGTTGGGAATTGCTCTTTTAGTAGTTTACATTTTACTATTCCCTAAACCATTCTTATTTGATTTATGATTGTCGATGATATGAGGCATGCTACATTTTAGCGATTCATGAGATTTCTCGTCTCCTTTGCATTTTATGCTTATTGAAGCAATAGTGTTCTATCACCTAGTGTAATTATATATGACATACATGATGCGTATCCTCCATATGTCTATGGTTAGCCTTCTTATTATTTCTTCTTGTTTAAGAAGAATATCACTAGGCTCTTATGCCCTATTATTCTGTTGTCTCCTTTTACTGATTCATTTAGCTAGAGTGACCCGTGTATTTTATACTCGGGTCAGACCGAGGTGTTTCATGTTAGGTACTTTTGGACTTACCTATTCTGCTTCTGCATGGACTATTCTCCAACTCTTTTTGATATAATTTTTTATGTAGTCCTTTTTGGTTTTCTACTCTGACATGTATATTCTTTTGACTCGTGTTCGTATTGTGGTCGTCATACCACATATGTGATGTATGATTTTGTATACTCTGTGATGTGTCTGTATATATATGTTTATATTGGATTATCTGCTGTTCTATGATGTGTTTTGCATTTGAGTTGTTGTATTTTGTTCCGATAGATCCTATAGCCACATATGGCTTTGTATTAAGTATTTATTGGATATGTAGATCCACAAAAAAAATGGCATTGTCGACGTATTCAATAGATATTTAAGACAAGGCTATAGATGGTCGCTCCTATCCAACCCTATTCTCTACATTAGCAGACAGTATTACCCAGTAATACTCTTTGTTAATGTGGGTCTCGGGGTGGGGCGTCATGGCGATCTTGGCTGGATTAACAGAAACTTCATTACTAGAAATAATATGCCCTAGGAATCAGACCTCATCCTTCCAGAAATGGCATTTAGAAAATTTAGCCTTTAGTTGATGATTTCTGAGAGTCTCTAGAACATATTTCAAATGCGACTCGTGCTCTTCCTTGGTCTTAGAGAAGACAATGATATCATCAATAAAGACTAGAACAAATTTATTAAGCACGACACGAAAAACACGATTCATCAAATCAATAAAAAAGCAGGAGCATTAGTCAAACCAAAAGGCATGACTAACAATTCATAAAACCCAATCTCAGTACGTAAATAAGTCTTGGGAATACTTTCCTCAGCAACACTGAGCTGGTGGAAACCTGTGGCAAGATCAAGTTGAGAGGAATAGTGGCACCATAAAGCTGATCCAACATATCATTGGTATGAGGCACTGGATATCTATTTTTCATAGTGAGCTTGTTCAGCTCCCTATAATCGACACACATCCTTAAGGATCCATCGGACTTGGTGATGAAAATTACAGCTGCTCCCCATTCCGAATTGGCTAGGTCTGATCAAACCTTTGGAGAACAAGTCCTCAATTTGCTTTCCCAAGTCAACCTTCTCATGGGGGGCCCTTCTTCTAGGAGGAAGAACTACAGGTTGAGCTCCAAGAGTAAGATCAATAAGGAAATTAATTTACCGCTTATGAGGTAAAGTAGTGACTTCACCAAATACATCGGAATAGAATCTGACCACACGGGTCGAATGAAGATCACCAGGAGAAGAATCCAGAGAATAAATAAAACTGCCAGCAAAATCCTGAGGCATGCGGCACTGAATAATCAAGGGATTCCTTGATCATCAACAAGATAAATAGACCGGGCTTTACAAGAGATATGGGCATCATGCCCACCAAGCCAATTACTTCCAAGCAATAAATCAAAAGCATCGAAGCCAAGAACATCGAAATCACCACTAAAGCGATGATCAGAATAGAGAAGTTTCACTTGTTTACAAATCCGATTAAGGTTTGCGGGACCCCAATTGCATTTGAAACACATAAAGGTACAAAAATATTCTCATGAGAAAGGAAATGCTCGAACTTATCACACAAATCAACAGAAATAAAACTATGGAAAGCTCCAGTATCAAATAAAACACGAACGTGATATTGAAATAAAGAAAAGGTGCCTCGAAGAGTACCTTGGTCATCACTAAGAGTAGGAGCTGGAGACGACGCAGAGGTGATAGCAAATATACCGAAAGGCATACATAACTGAGCAAGAGGAGGAATAGCAGAACCATCTAAAGTAGGGCAACTATTGGCATAGTGTCCCTTCTGATCACATTTGAAGCAAGTGATGGCAGTAAGGTCAACAGGCTGCCTCTGAGAAGGAGAAGATGATGAGGATCCCAAACACGGATGCTTGAGCCAATTTTTCTTCTACTGCTAGAAATTAGGCTTTCTCTTCTTAGATTTAGCAGAGGAAGACTGAAATAAAGGAGCACCAACAACAGTAGGACCCTTAGAAGTAGGGTTCTCATAAAGAAAAGCCATATCCATAAGCTGGGTAAAAGTGCCATGAACATGAGAAATGAGACGATCATAATACTCGGGACGAACCGGCTATGAACTTTTCATTCTTCTCGAGAGGAGTGTCTATTAGGCTAGGGCCGAATTTAGAAAGTTCATTGAACTTCCTCTCATACTCTGAAAAAGACATGCTTCCTTGCATGAGATCCATGAACACCCTATAAAGCTGGGGTTTCCCGGCCTCGGGCATTCACTTAGCAATGAAAGCATCCCTGAAAAGATGATAGATAAGTTTAGAAAAGGTACAAAAGAGATAGAAAGACAGAATTCAAATAAACACAAGAAGATACCTAAACTACTCCCAAGTAAGATCAGCCTCGACGATGTTAGCCATAACAGACTCCCACCAATCTTGGGCAGCCTCATGCAGCTGCCGTGCTGCTAACTGACGCTTTGAGCATCAGTAATCTCAAGACTAGTAAATATCCTCTCTAAACTCCATAGCCATTGTTGGGCTTCAGTAATGCTCTCTGAAACGGAAAACTTGGTTCCACCAAGTTGAGAGAATTCCTTAAAAAGAACAGTAAACCCAACATGTTCAATAGGCCGAGGTGAAACGACCCGACTTCCTACGCCCAGGAAGACGTATCGTGTTGAAGAAAGAAAGGGGTGAGAAAGTAGAAAAGATAGAGAAGAAAGAACAACAACATCAGAATCTCACAGCGGAACGAATAAATTATATTAATCACATAAGTATTTACATAATATACAACATCAATTAGAGTTATACAGACAATACATCACATACTAGACAGTTATAAACACCTGTCTAGTTATACAACTCAACTCAATACAGAGATACCAACACAGCGGAACTATATATATGTATCTACAACGCTGAAGCCTCCTGCTCCATTGCTCCTCCAGAATTCGTCAAAGAAAACCTGAATCCCTTGGCTACCCGTAAAAATTTGGGTACCCGAGAGTTTATGAAAAACAAAAATAAACTTCGGGTCAGACATGGGTCTGGTATGAGTAACAGGTTAAAGTTGCTTAACTTTGAAAATCTTTTGAAAACAAAAGGTATCATGTAAGACTTCACCACACATAAACATGGAAAAGTTTTTACCTTACGCTAACCAAAACATTTAATAGGAAATCTAGTGATATTATAATAGTGTCTAGGGTTTTCAAGTAAAATACAGAAATAGCTGAAATGCTTACATCTCACATTCCAACATAGTTGGGCACAACTAATTCGTACGGCACTTATTGGATTTTGGATTCCATACAATGGCAGGGCTACTGGGGTACCGCCCGTCACAGTACGTGGCCTAGATCAACGTACCGAGGATTACTCCCTTCATCCCCTGCAACACAAGGCCGGAACCATTCCTTACTGAACAGTCCCGAACAAGATAAACCCCGCAGTTGTTTGCAACCAACTGCCCACACAGCCGAATAAAAAGGGACATCTAGACAGGGGAATATCCTTGTCCTGCTTGGGCATGACCCACCTAACCTTGCTGCACCTCCCCTGTTTTAGCCATTCCCGGTTGATGAGGCTTGAGGCTGCGATTACCTTTAAAGAACATATTTTCTTAGAATGCTCATCGCCCGCCTGACGATGTGTTGAAAGCATTCAATCCATACAAGTTCGTTCCGGGTTCGAACGAAACCGAAGGCATTATCTCGTTACACTCATTTTGGAATCACCCTCAGAGTTAACGACGATAACCCTTGCATTCTGAATTTTCGTCTTCACTTCAGATTCACGACCTATCGTTAATTTGGAATCGATGTGGTTTTCGGATGTTCCTATGCGGAAACCCGATCCCGGTCTCATCGAAATCCAAAGCGTGTCTTTTAAGGCCAAGTTGTTTTAAAGTTTTAAAACAATTCAATTCAATTATCTATATACACACAGATAGATAATTCACAATATCACAATAGATGATCACATCATTATCATAAACAGATAATTCATATTATCATCCAAACAGATAATAAACAGATAATCCATATTATCATACTTTAACTAAGCATCCATATCATATAGATATTACTCATCTCATATATAAGTTCACAACCATTCAATGAATATCAATATCATTCATCCATAAGCAATGATTTATAATCATACCATTTATAATTAATTTAAAATGAATTAAATTAATTACTTCTATCTCTAATTAACTTAAAGTAAATTAATTAATTACTTCATCTATAAATCCTGCTTATACAATCATTAATTAATTATAAATCTAATTAATTAATCATCCACTAAGAATTTATCTTGATTAATCACCATTGATTAATCATTTTCTAATTACATTATGTAATTAGTCTTTAATTAATTTTACAGATTAATTATACTTAATCATTTATAGTAATTAACATTTAATTCCTTCATTTATTAATCAATTATATTTATCCTTAATCAATTACATTAATTAATCACTTCATTATTTCTTAATTAACCAATTCTTAATTTCATCATTAATTACATTAATTAATGATTTCTAATTATTTTTAAAATTAATAACTTTATTCAGATTAATTACATTAAGTAATTAATCTTTAATTAAACACAATTATTAATCACCTTTGATTAATAACAATCCAGTAATTAACTACCCTTAATTACTTATTTAATAAATTAATTATTCCATAATTAATTATCTCCACTAATTAATCCCCTGATTAATTTCGAAAGTAATTACCCAAATTACTTTACCTACAAATCATATTGTATTAATTACATTCAGTAATTATCATCTAATTACTTCCCTAAGTAATCCTGCTCCATTAATTACATCAAGTAGTTTCATATCTCAAACCATCAAATGATTTGCTTAAATTAATTAAAATAAATTAATTAACTTAATTCAATCATATCATCAAAATTAATTACAATAAGTAATTAATTTCTTAATTACTTTTATTAAGTAATTACTCTTAACAATTTACAATAGATTTATCTAAATTAATTAATCTAATTAATTAATAAAATTAATCACATTAATTAATTAAATTATAATCCTTAGTTAATTTTCTTCATTTACTAATAACATTTCTTAATTCACTTCTTAATTTATCCCTAATTATAAATTAATCTAAACTATTAATTTATAAATTAAATACATAAGTTATTCCTTAATTAACTTATTCATTTAATCATTTAAATACTTTAATTATTGCTAAGATAATTCACCTCTTTGTTAATGACTTCATTAATATTAAAGTGTATTATTACATTTTAAGTTCAAATTCAAATTCCATTTTGAATTTAAGATTCAAAAATGGTTATTGTTTAAACATTTACCACATTTGAATTCAATTTATAATCTTTTAAATAAATGCAATTAACATTTATTACTTACATATGAACTTATACAAGGAAAGCCCTTAAATTAAACTATTTAACTTTTAGTTAAAAATTAGCTTTTAAATTACATTGTATTTTTAACTTGCAAATTCAAGTTAAACAATTTATTTAACTTATTTTTTTTTAAAACATTCATATTTAAAAACTGATTTAAATTTTCAGATTTGAATTCAAGGTAAACTTGAGTCCATCAATTTATCTTTGACTTAAAACTTTGATGGAAACTTTCTTTTAATAACTTGAATTAAAAACTTGATTTTTCTAATCCAAATCCATTATAAAACCTTAAGATTCAAAAGTTCATTTGAATCTATACTTTAAATTTTTGAATTTAAATCACAGTTTAAATTCTGTTTTCAATCTTTAAAATCTGAAAACCTGTCATGTTTTTTTAAACACGAAACACACCTTTAAACATTTTAAACTTTACCTCATTTCAAATTTGAATTCAAAAATAAACTTGAATTCAAACTTCAAACTGGATTTAAACTTTGTTTAAAACTAGTTTACAAATTTAAAGTTCATTTGAGCTTGTTAAAAAAAAATCTCAAACAACAATGCTTTCAGGTTTACACAAACTGGAACAAGATAGTTCATTTGCATTTGCTATCAGGTTGTAGAAACTTGAACAAGGTAATTTCATTGCATTTGCAATCAGGTTATAGAACTGGAACAAGATAAAACAATTAAACTTGCTATCAGGTTATACCTCTGCACACATCAAAAACTCAACTGCATTGCAATGGCACGGTGCACGTGCACCGAGGCTCGGGCCATCTACGGCCACCCACGACAACTGCTAACCATCGGCAACCATCACCACATGGCATCACAATCACCAGAAACCATCACCACAACTCGAAACAAAAAGGAGTTCGAAGCTTCAAACCTAGAAAATACGCACAGGACCATCTCCCAAACCTGTCAACGTGTCGTTCTCCCCACCTCGGCCACCTGAACTCGCGAAACTCCAACCATGAACTCGCCTTCGACCATGCTACCACCTTCCCAAACCGCGTGCAACTCGATGCACAGTGGAAGTCGTGGTGGTCAAAAGTTCGACCACCCTGAGACTTAGGGTTACCCACTGAACATCCTACGCCGCTGCCAACACGACGAACTGCAGCGCCATACACCATTTTTCCCAGCCTCTCCAGTCACTCGTCCATCACCTCAGAGAACCCCGAGCACTCCGGTCCCCTTGATCACCAGAAATCGGCAATAACTCAAATATTGATGAACCCAAAACCTCACTTGAACCTCTTTACTAAAAATAGTGATTTTGTTTTCAAAAATCGAGTTTTAGTCCTAGAATTCGATTCATATATCTGAATCCATGAATTATATTAATTGAGTTTTAACTTATTTTAGTTTCTACTGTTGTTTATATTTTTTTCCAAACTGTTATTACCCTTAAACAGTTTTTAAACTCAAGTCACTGTTAACCCAAACAATTTATGTTCAAGCTTATGTCTTGTTAAAGCTCGAATTAAATTCAAAATGAAAATTTTGATGTGGATTTAAAATCTGGAACTAAAGTCAGATAGAACAGAGATACTCACTACAGTATTCATATTGAACACAAAGCAATACAACTGAATTCCAGAGAAAAACTTGCAACATACATATCATGCATTCCTGTATAAATGCAGAGAGAAGCACCAATATATACATGCATTCAAACATAGAAATCCCAAAGATTTTATGCAACCAGATTACCACTTAAATTTTTCAAAATGAAGTTACTCACCAAAGATTGAAGAAAAGGAACAAAGCACCTTTGTTTGAAACACTGCACTTTAAAAACTGGGAATAACTTTGCTTCCAATCTTCTTGTTATTGATAGAGTTGTTTCAGTTGAAAAAAGAAAAAAAGAAAAAGCTTACTATGATAAACAAATGAAACGAGCAGATTGTATATATATAAAAAGAAGAGGGTTTACAGGGGTAGGGGATAACTGGGTTAAACAAATGCAGGGACAAAGATTTTGATCAGAGATTTTCTTTGCTTTGGCCAGATTTGTTTGCACACTGAAATGATATTTAACATCTCGGGTTGACTACAATTGCTGCTAAGATGAAGGCATTTAATGCCACTGTACTTTATGTCTCTACTATCCTTATCTTATTTTATTTTGCTTTGCATTTTTATTAGCCTGCACATTTAACTTTGCTTTTGTTTTAATTAGTTTTGCTTCTAAACTTACTTTTCTTAGCTTTGTATTTGTTTAGATTCTACAGGCTACTGTCAATATTTTACTTTGTTTATTTTACTTTACTTATTTGTTATGCTAAGATGTTTTACTTTGCATTTGTATTATTACAGTCTGCATATTTCATATGTACTTATATTTGTTTACTTGCTCTTGCATCTTTACTTATAGGCAACATAATCATTACTCTGCCTGATTATGCTTTCATACCTATCTTAGTTTTGCTTTGCATCTATTTACAGGTTACATACAAACACATCTTTACTACCTGGCAGCTTTATACTTTATGTACATATTATTCTTTTTCTTGGATGCTTTTTATTATTTGTCTTTTTGTCTTAGTTACTTATATTGGTTTGTTACTTAACATACGTGCTTCTTTTTATTTCTCTTTTATCTTGTACTTGTTAATATAAATAAGGTTTATTTTAAATTTAAACATTTTTAAAAGATTTTGTATTTAAATATTCAAATTATAGCTTTCTCCAAAATACACATATATATAAATATTTCTATTTATTTTAAAAGCCTATTTGTAAAGATATTACATTTTAAATAAAACTCATTATCAAATTAAAATAATTTATAAAAGAAATTATCACTATATAAAATCATTGAAAAGTCTACTTGTTAATAAAATCATTTAAACAAATTTTAACTTAATCTTGAGTATATTTTGAAGCCAATTTGTTATTTATTTAATATTAAATTTAATCAAATTTCTAAATTACAAAAATATTAGAATTAGAAAACATAACTTTATTTATTAAATTAAAAACAAAAATTAACTATTTACAATATATATACAAATATATACATACATTATAAATAGAGAACAAGTTAAATTAGCTTTTAAAAGATAAATTATCAGTTAAATATTTATTTAAAAGAAGATTATTAAATCAATTCAAATATTATTAACAAATATTATCAAATCAATTTAATTTTAACGCAGATTATTAAATTGATATTGCCCCAAATTTCCGGGATGTCACATTCCTCCCCCCTTAAAAGAATTTCGTCCCCGAAATTTAAAACAAAGGTAATTTAATAATCAAATTAAAATTAATTTTATAACACAAGCTTATATCAATCATATGCTAATAAACAAAGCAACCAATTCATCCAAACAACCAAATCTAATTATCCAGACAAAATCAGGATAGATCTATCTAGAGTTCTCCAGGTATAAATACCGGGTTACTCGCCCTACAGAATCCAATCAGACAATACTACTAAGCTACTGAGCTTCCACTCATCAAGATCTACAATACAAGGCAGGATATCAGACTATAGACAAGTCTAACTCAATAACCAAACTCCCTGAACTGCTGGTTTTATAACCAGAGATAGAACTTACACGTACTCCCTCAGAGATACGTGAAACACAACAAATCTCAGTTATCCAAACTGGCAATCCAATCCTGAAGACCAAACACTTATCTAAAATCAAATCTCCAATTTCGAAATCCAAATTCCTCCGTCTCTTATCCACAAAACTCCTCGGACGATCCTGGGCTGCCTATATCTTCCCTGATCAGCTCAACTCTTGCTGATGTCCTTAGAAACAAACTGGGCCCAAAAACAATCCAACAAAATGATCTTTCCAAGATCGACCAAAACTCAGAACACAACTCTAATCCAAAATCAGAAGACAGATCTCACTTCTCTCATCCAGAAGAGATAAAACAGATGCACTCCAAATCTGGCCTTAGATCCTGAAAAATTCTCTGTAGAAAACTCTTCCAATTCAAACACTGCAACATCCAATTGCTTCCACTTTAAAATAGCTGCCACCATGCTTCCACTACGCAACTCTGACTGAGCAGATGAAAATGCTGATGATGAACTCAAGCACAGACTGGACAACACATTCCAACATTAGGGTTCTCTAGATCCAAAAAGAAAGCTTAGAAGTTCCTCAAAAATCCGAGCTACTTCACCAAACTGCAAAAATCATCCTATTACTAAGCTGAACAATTGGTATCACCTCTGGAATCCAATCGATACCAAACTCAATCTCCAGATGCTGACCAGACTCTGACTTCTCGAAGACATCCAGAAAATGTCTCTGAAACACAAGAGAACACTCATATTATCGCAAGTCACTTTTGCGATCAATCCAGCCTAATTCCAGAGATACTGCTCTCTCTTTACCAAACAGAACAGCTTACGCTCATGTGGCCAACCCATCGAAAAAGATGGAGCTACTCTGCTGCTTCTGAAGTTACCCAAGAAAAACTGCTAAGCCAGAAGACTTCCTTGACAACACCCAAAATACTCCAAACAGCACTGCTGACACCAATGCCAAGAAATTCCAAATCCAAGGCTCTTCGAGAAACTCGGTCCACAAACCAAACACCAATACCCTACTGAACGCAGCCACAACACCGAGCAGACACACTTCCCTAACTTGTTCCAAAGAAAAATCTTCGGAGACATCCATAGTCACTGTGTCTCATCACACAGCTAATACATCCTGGGGTATCAAGATAACATCACTTGCTTCTGTCCAACCGACAGATCCAAACTCTAGCTCATCCAACTTACACTTCAAAATGAACTCCGAACCTTAACAGGTTTCCTTCAGAGATCACTGAAATCCTTACACCATCCCAAGTTTACTCGAGACGGTAATAGGTCTACAGTCTCGACAAATACACTTCCAACCTCAATCATATAAACTCCAACTATTTGTAGTCGTGTTACACACACCACTACCCTATCTACCTTTATAATTTATATTGGAAAACCAGAACAGGTAACCCAACAAATAGGTAGAAATAAATATATAAATATATATATCAAAATTACAAATACGCTCTCTCAAGAAAGAAAACACTTTAGAGCCTAGGTATTCACTCAACCTAGCGCTCTGATACCAAGTGAAACGACCCGACTTCCTACGCCCAGGAAGACGTATCGTGTTGAAGAAAGAAAGGGGTGAGAAAGTAGAAAAGATAGAGAAGAAAGAACAACAACATCAGAATCTCACAGCGGAACGAATAAATTATATTAATCACATAAGTATTTACATAATATACAACATCAATTAGAGTTATACAGACAATACATCACATACTAGACAGTTATAAACACCTGTCTAGTTATACAACTCAACTCAATACAGAGATACCAACACAGCGGAACTATATATATGTATCTACAACGCTGAAGCCTCCTGCTCCATTGCTCCTCCAGAATTCGTCAAAGAAAACCTGAATCCCTTGGCTACCCGTAAAAATTTGGGTACCCGAGAGTTTATGAAAAACAAAAATAAACTTCGGGTCAGACATGGGTCTGGTATGAGTAACAGGTTAAAGTTGCTTAACTTTGAAAATCTTTTGAAAACAAAAGGTATCACGTAAGACTTCACCACACATAAACATGGAAAAGTTTTTACCTTACGCTAACCAAAACATTTAATAGGAAATCTAGTGATATTATAATAGTGTCTAGGGTTTTCAAGTAAAATACAGAAATAGCTGAAATGCTTACATCTCACATTCCAACATAGTTGGGCACAACTAATTCGTACGGCACTTATTGGATTTTGGATTCCATACAATGGCAGGGCTACTGGGGTACCGCCCGTCACAGTACGTGGCCTAGATCAACGTACCGAGGATTACTCCCTTCATCCCCTGCAACACAAGGCCGGAACCATTCCTTACTGAACAGTCCCGAACAAGATAAACCCCGCAGTTGTTTGCAACCAACTGCCCACACAGCCGAATAAAAAGGGACATCTAGACAGGGGAATATCCTTGTCCTGCTTGGGCATGACCCACCTAACCTTGCTGCACCTCCCCTGTTTTAGCCATTCCCGGTTGATGAGGCTTGAGGCTGCGATTACCTTTAAAGAACATATTTTCTTAGAATGCTCATCGCCCGCCTGACGATGTGTTGAAAGCATTCAATCCATACAAGTTCGTTTCGGGTTCGAACGAAACCGAAGGCATTATCTCGTTACACTCATTTTGGAATCACCCTCAGAGTTAACGACGATAACCCTTGCATTCTGAATTTTCGTCTTCACTTCAGATTCACGACCTATCGTTAATTTGGAATCGATGTGGTTTTCGGATGTTCCTATGCGGAAACCCGATCCCGGTCTCATCGAAATCCAAAGCGTGTCTTTTAAGGCCAAGTTGTTTTAAAGTTTTAAAACAATTCAATTCAATTATCTATATACACACAGATAGATAATTCACAATATCACAATAGATAATCACATCATTATCATAAACAGATAATTCATATTATCATCCAAACAGATAATAAACAGATAATCCATATTATCATACTTTAACTAAGCATCCATATCATATAGATATTACTCATCTCATATATAAGTTCACAACCATTCAATGAATATCAATATCATTCATCCATAAGCAATGATTTATAATCATACCATTTATAATTAATTTAAAATGAATTAAATTAATTACTTCTATCTCTAATTAACTTAAAGTAAATTAAATTAATTACTTCATCTATAAATCCTGCTTATACAATCATTAATTAATTATAAATCTAATTAATTAATCATCCACTAAGAATTTATCTTGATTAATCACCATTGATTAATCATTTTCTAATTACATTATGTAATTAGTCTTTAATTAATTTTACAGATTAATTATACTTAATCATTTATAGTAATTAACATTTAATTCCTTCATTTATTAATCAATTATATTTATCCTTAATCAATTACATTAATTAATCACTTCATTATTTCTTAATTAACCAATTCTTAATTTCATCATTAATTACATTAATTAATGATTTCTAATTATTTTTAAAATTAATAACTTTATTCAGATTAATTACATTAAGTAATTAATCTTTAATTAAACACAATTATTAATCACCTTTGATTAATAACAATCCAGTAATTAACTACCCTTAATTACTTATTTAATAAATTAATTATTCCATAATTAATTATCTCCACTAATTAATCCCCTGATTAATTTCGAAAGTAATTACCCAAATTACTTTACCTACAAATCATATTGTATTAATTACATTCAGTAATTATCATCTAATTACTTCCCTAAGTAATCCTGCTCCATTAATTACATCAAGTAATTTCATATCTCAAACCATCAAATGATTTGCTTAAATTAATTAAAATAAATTAATTAACTTAATTCAATCATATCATCAAAATTAATTACAATAAGTAATTAATTTCTTAATTACTTTTATTAAGTAATTACTCTTAACAATTTACAATAGATTTATCTAAATTAATTAATCTAATTAATTAATAAAATTAATCACATTAATTAATTAAATTATAATCCTTAGTTAATTTTCTTCATTTACTAATAACATTTCTTAATTCACTTCTTAATTTATCCCTAATTATAAATTAATCTAAACTATTAATTTATAAATTAAATACATAAGTTATTCCTTAATTAACTTATTCATTTAATCATTTAAATACTTTAATTATTGCTAAGATAATTCACCTCTTTGTTAATGACTTCATTAATATTAAAGTGTATTATTACATTTTAAGTTCAAATTCAAATTCCATTTTGAATTTAAGATTCAAAAATGGTTATTGTTTAAACATTTACCACATTTGAATTCAATTTATAATCTTTTAAATAAATGCAATTAACATTTATTACTTACATATGAACTTATACAAGGAAAGCCCTTAAATTAAACTATTTAACTTTTAGTTAAAAATTAGCTTTTAAATTACATTGTATTTTTAACTTGCAAATTCAAGTTAAACAATTTATTTAACTTATTTTTTTTAAAACATTCATATTTAAAAACTGATTTAAATTTTCAGATTTGAATTCAAGGTAAACTTGAGTCCATCAATTTATCTTTGACTTAAAACTTTGATGGAAACTTTCTTTTAATAACTTGAATTAAAAACTTGATTTTTCTAATCCAAATCCATTATAAAACCTTAAGATTCAAAAGTTCATTTGAATCTATACTTTAAATTTTTGAATTTAAATCACAGTTTAAATTCTGTTTTCAATCTTTAAAATCTGAAAACCTGTCATGTTTTTTTAAACACGAAACACACCTTTAAACATTTTAAACTTTACCTCATTTCAAATTTGAATTCAAAAATAAACTTGAATTCAAACTTCAAACTGGATTTAAACTTTGTTTAAAACTAGTTTACAAATTTAAAGTTCATTTGAGCTTGTTAAAAAAAAATCTCAAACAACAATGCTTTCAGGTTTACACAAACTGGAACAAGATAGTTCATTTGCATTTGCTATCAGGTTATAGAAACTTGAACAAGGTAATTTCATTGCATTTGCAATCAGGTTATAGAACTGGAACAAGATAAAACAATTAAACTTGCTATCAGGTTATACCTCTACACACATCAAAAACTCAACTGCATTGCAATGGCACGGTGCACGTGCACCGAGGCTCGGGCCATCTACGGCCACCCACGACAACTGCTAACCATCGGCAACCATCACCACATGGCATCACAATCACCAGAAACCATCACCACAACTCGAAACAAAAACGAGTTCGAAGCTTCAAACCTGGAAAATACGCACAGGACCATCACCCAAACCTGTCAACGTGTCGTTCTCCCCACCTCGGCCACCTGAACTCGCGAAACTCCAACCATGAACTCGCCTTCGACCATGCTACCACCTTCCCAAACCGCGTGCAACTCGATGCACAGTGGAAGTCGTGGTGGTCAAAAGTTCGACCACCCTGAGACTTAGGGTTACCCACTGAACATCCTACGCCGCTGCCAACACGACGAACTGCAGCGCCATACACCATTTTTCCCAGCCTCTCCAGTCACTCGTCCATCACCTCAGAGAACCCCGAGCACTCCGGTCCCCTTGATCACCAGAAATCGGCAATAACTCAAATATTGATGAACCCAAAACCTCACTTGAACCTCTTTACTAAAAATAGTGATTTTGTTTTCAAAAATCGAGTTTTAGTCCTAGAATTCGATTCATATATCTGAATCCATGAATTATATTAATTGAGTTTTAACTTATTTTAGTTTCTACTGTTGTTTATATTTTTTTCCAAACTGTTATTACCCTTAAACAGTTTTTAAACTCAAGTCACTGTTAACCCAAACAATTTATGTTCAAGCTTATGTCTTGTTAAAGCTCGAATTAAATTCAAAATGAAAATTTTGATGTGGATTTAAAATCTGGAACTAAAGTCAGATAGAACAGAGATACTCACTACAGTATTCATATTGAACACAAAGCAATACAACTGAATTCCAGAGAAAAACTTGCAACATACATATCATGCATTCCTGTATAAATGCAGAGAGAAGCACCAATATATACATGCATTCAAACATAGAAATCCCAAAGATTTTATGCAACCAGATTACCACTTAAATTTTTCAAAATGAAGTTACTCACCAAAGATTGAAGAAAAGGAACAAAGCACCTTTGTTTGAAACACTGCACTTTAAAAACTGGGAATAACTTTGCTTCCAATCTTCTTGTTATTGATAGAGTTGTTTCAGTTGAAAAAAGAAAAAAAGAAAAAGCTTACTATGATAAACAAATGAAACGAGCAGATTGTATATATATAAAAAGAAGAGGGTTTACAGGGGTAGGGGATAACTGGGTTAAACAAATGCAGGGACAAAGATTTTGATCAGAGATTTTCTTTGCTTTGGCCAGATTTGTTTGCACACTGAAATGATATTTAACATCTCGGGTTGACTACAATTGCTGCTAAGATGAAGGCATTTAATGCCACTGTACTTTATGTCTCTACTATCCTTATCTTATTTTATTTTGCTTTGCATTTTTATTAGCCTGCACATTTAACTTTGCTTTTGTTTTAATTAGTTTTGCTTCTAAACTTACTTTTCTTAGCTTTGTATTTGTTTAGATTCTACAGGCTACTGTCAATATTTTACTTTGTTTATTTTACTTTACTTATTTGTTATGCTAAGATGTTTTACTTTGCATTTGTATTATTACAGTCTGCATATTTCATATGTACTTATATTTGTTTACTTGCTCTTGCATCTTTACTTATAGGCAACATAATCATTACTCTGCCTGATTATGCTTTCATACCTATCTTAGTTTTGCTTTGCATCTATTTACAGGTTACATACAAACACATCTTTACTACCTGGCAGCTTTATACTTTATGTACATATTATTCTTTTTCTTGGATGCTTTTTATTATTTGTCTTTTTGTCTTAGTTACTTATATTGGTTTGTTACTTAACATACGTGCTTCTTTTTATTTCTCTTTTATCTTGTACTTGTTAATATAAATAAGGTTTATTTTAAATTTAAACATTTTTAAAAGATTTTGTATTTAAATATTCAAATTATAGCTTTCTCCAAAATACACATATATATAAATATTTCTATTTATTTTAAAAGCCTATTTGTAAAGATATTACATTTTAAATAAAACTCATTATCAAATTAAAATAATTTATAAAAGAAATTATCACTATATAAAATCATTGAAAAGTCTACTTGTTAATAAAATCATTTAAACAAATTTTAACTTAATCTTGAGTATATTTTGAAGCCAATTTGTTATTTATTTAATATTAAATTTAATCAAATTTCTAAATTACAAAAATATTAGAATTAGAAAACATAACTTTATTTATTAAATTAAAAACAAAAATTAACTATTTACAATATATATACAAATATATACATACATTATAAATAGAGAACAAGTTAAATTAGCTTTTAAAAGATAAATTATCAGTTAAATATTTATTTAAAAGAAGATTATTAAATCAATTCAAATATTATTAACAAATATTATCAAATCAATTTAATTTTAACGCAGATTATTAAATTGATATTGCCCCAAATTTCCGGGATGTCACACGAGGACTGGGCAATACTACGACCTCTACCTCTGGTATTTCCACAATTCATCTTGAAAAGTCAAGTATGAATTTTAGGAAAAGGTATAGAGAAGCCAAAGATAAATTTACTTGGAAAGAATATCCTGAAGGAAGAAAATACTAACAAGGTAAATACGAAAGGAAGGAAGTTTAGAAAATTTTACTTTAAAACAAGTAAATTTTATATCAAATAATTTTTCAAAAATCCTTTGAAAAATCATTTTAAAATCAGTTTATACTTTGAAAATACGTTCTCTCGCAAAGAAAAGGATTCTGAGGTTGATTTCACTCACTCTAGGGCATTTCTACCCTATCTCTAATGAGTTTTAGCTCCACAGGCTAAGGTTTGCCTAAAACCAAAGCTTTGATACCAACTGTAACGACCCACTATTTTGGACTATTCAAATCGACAATAAGAAAAACACAAAACACTCGAGCTAGGACATACATAGTTATACAATGCAAACCAACTCAAGTGAACTGCAGTAAAGTACAAGTAACTTAAATGATGCTTGGGACCGCCCATCCTCTAAGGATCCGTTAAACTATTTACTATGTAGTAATATTGCGCTATTATAATAATGTCTACAGGAAAATAAACTTACTTTAAAATAGCGTTAAGGAGTGACCCAATAGTCCTTTAACACGTAATAGTGCCAATAGTCTATACAGTACTTGCATATCTTCTGATCGGAAGACTATGAGAAGATACTCCATAGGTACGACACAAATCAAAACCGTAGTAAGGCTTGCTACGTGTAACAACCCGATATTTTCAGCCATTCGTATCCACACATGTCGGACTTGAATTGCTTAAAATACCGCATTGTAAATAAATTTGGAGCAAATAAAACCAATCATAGAATCACAGATACAGAAATCTCAGAATAACTCGCAGCGGAAATAAAATACCACAGTAGTTCATGGAGCTACTATAACAAAATCTCGAAACAAAATACATAATATCAGTATGAAACGTATAGAATAGAAATCCCAATACATAGAAGTTTATAAATACAAGAGCTGAAATAGACAACTGAAACTGAAATGGATAGATAACTAGATAAGCAAAATCTTCAGCGATTCCTAGCTCTAGAAAGAGAAATCCAAAGATAAGCTGTGAATACTCAGGCTGACCTGAGCGTAAAGTAAAACACAAAACACTCGAGTCAAGACATACATACTTATATAGTGTAAACCAACTCAAGTGAACTGTGGTAGTAATGCGCAATAACTTAAAGGATGCTTGGAATCGCCCATCCTCAAAGGATCAGTTAGACCATCAATTTAACAGTAATAACGCTATCATAGAAATGTCTATATTAAAGTAAACTATGCAAATAACAATGTTAATGTGGCAAAGGTAGCGTAGAGTTGCAGCAATCGCTCACCTTTAGTCACACTCTCGAATTGAAGGTGTACATCCAAAATCACAGAGCATACAGAGAAGTGTACCCGTGGTTAAAATTCCAAAATGGTATTTTATACTTCGAAAATCAAATATCATTTCAAAATTCAATATCATTCAAACTCATTTTAAAATATCATATCCTTCCAAAACCTCATTCATTTTTATTTAATTTAAATACCTTTCCAAATCACATTTCAAAATGGTTTATATTTCAAATCAAATATTCCATTTAAGGCAATTAAAATAAAGTTATTATACCTAAAAAAATAAAATGTTCAATTCCCAAAAATTTAGTATTTTAGACTTCATTTGTTCACTTAAATTTATTAAAACAGTGAAATTTCAGCTTTCGCAGCATTTAGAAAATGCTACGGGAAGTTACATTGGAAAACAATTTAGTTTAGCAACGACAGCATTTACAGAAATGCTGTAATAGTTTAGGTTTTAAATAAAAGATTTAGTTCAATTCTGCAATTACAGAACTTACAAAGTGCTATAATAGGCCTTAGTTCATTTTCTTTGCCTTTTAGTTCATTTGTATCAACTACAGCACTTAGAAATGCTATTATATCCTTTACTTCAGAAATAATAGCATTTCTGAAATGCTGTTAGTTAAATTCCAAATTTTCAATACAATTTCATAAACAACTAAACTTTAATTTAAACCATTTTTAACTTATAAAATTTAATACTTTTCACTTTAGAAACAATCATTTAAATACCCATTAATTTATGATTTTTATAAAGTGAAATTCTTATACATAAAATCAAATTTTAATAAATATTCACTCATTAAATTCAAGCATTAAATTTTCTATTCTTTATATTTTTAAAATATTAACTTTACACTTAAATTTAAATTACCGTTACAAAATATAACTTTGTTTCTCATTTTATTGACTTAATCTAAAATTCACTTTTAAACAAAATTTATCAAATTTCAAATTTAAGATATATTTCAAATTTCAACTTAACCATTTATTTATTTCCAATTTTTAACTTGTACAAAATCATTAACGCTTCATAAAAATCATGTTTAATTAAATTTGAATCAAATATCATAATATTTACATTTTTTTAAAATAATTTAAAATTTCAAAAAATATATATAAAACCACGGGTCTTTATAATATTTTCTAACGTAGGTCAAGTGATACAGATAATATATCATTTCAATCCATAATTTACAAAGAAAATCCGGGTTCTAGCATTTGAAACCCGCAATCCTAATTAAATAAAAATAAATAAAAATCTCTCAGGCCTATCATTTTTGCCCATAATAATTTTTCCCTATTCTATAGTCCGTTCGGGTATGTATCATTTCAACCCATAGTGATTCTATTCTACAGGACCTTGTAGTGTGAGAATAGATATAAATAAATAGTATAGCATCATATAGCACTAACAGATGATATGACAGGTTTATTAACAGGGTGATCACCATATAAATCATATCATGGGCAGGTATAACATGATATAGCAGTTTTACAAATTCACTTGCTGTCACTTCATAGCTTATACAAGTGAATATGTCAAGTGTGATTACTCACTTGTTTCAAGCTAGAGACAGCAAGACAAAGCACATAAACGAATCCGAAAAGCATGATAACATGACTTTTGACTTGAGTGGGAAGAGAACCAAGCTAGTGATCTTGTGAACAAGACACATATAAATACAATTTCAACACCTAAATACATATTGAAACAATTTAAAAATAAAAGCAACAATGAATAAATTTATTTGTCCATTGCCTCAACCTTCATATGCTCAGCCAAGGGTCATGTGTGTTCGACCATAGTGGTGATTTGGGCTAGGATATGCATGCATGTGCACGACTACAAGGAGTTGAAGTGGTATAAGTTACAATATGAAGGAACTTCAAAAGATAGGCAACATAAGTGGGTTTTTGGTGCAACTTTGTGTTCGGCCTATTATGGTTTGGGTGAAGGTCGGGTGATGTCTGGAGTTGCGGCTCGAGGTGGTGGAGGAGCAGGTGGAGGTGGCTAAGGAGGTGGTCAAGGTGGAAAATGAAGGGGTGGTGCACATGTAGGTCTCGGCCTAGGCAATATTGTTGTGTTTATGGAGTTTTTATGGTGCAACCATCATAAGCATGCCACGGCCTTGACTGGATAGAGCAGAGGAGGGTGATGTGGCCGTGGATGGTGGTGGAGTTGGTCAGAGGAGGTGGTGGAGGGCAATGGCCGAGCAAATGCATGAAGGATGTAAGGCAAAATCAACAGAAAAATTAATAAAAGAAGATGAAAAAAAAAATAGAAAAGAAGAAGACGTTACCAAGAATTTTTTTTAGATCTAAAATGGCTGAATTTTTTGATGAAATGGGAAGTGTTTTTACGTGAGTAAAAAAAGAAAGTGACGGCTATAGACTTGGGAAAAGACAGCCCAAAATATGAAGAGATGTGTAGGTGAAAAGTCAAAAGAAATGAGTTTTTGCCTCTTCAATTTACCATTTTTCTATTTTCTTTTATGCAAATAAAATAAAATAAAAACCATGAAAAAAAATGAATAAAAAATAAAGTGAAAATGAAATGAATAAATAAATTTTAGAAAAAATAGAAAAATATACGAAAATAGTTAATTATATGTAAACTAGTATTGAAAATTAAAAACAAAATAAAACTAGTTTTGGAAAAATAACTACAACAATTTAAAAATGTTTTTAAAAATAAAATATATACATAGCATGATATATTACACACATATACACAAATAAGAATAAGATATGACAAATAAAAATATTATTTATATAAATTAAAATGAACAATTTTATTAAATAAATCAATTTACACACAATATTGTAAAAAGCATAACTTCCACAATATGAATCAGATTTCAACGAAATGAATAGTAGTATTCTTTAAATTTAATTTATTTTCATAATAAAAGATAAAATTTAAAAATTGAAATATTTAAATTTTAAATTTTAAAGTCAAAGTTTGACCATATTGACAAATTCACATTTTTGGAAAATATTCAATTTATTCATGTTTGGACATATAATTCACATCAAAGTCAAAAATTATATTTAAAATAACAAAATTTATTCATTTTAATAAATAAAATAAAGTTTTAGAATCAGCAATTCAATTTAAATACTTAAAGTATACAATTAAAATAATCACAAATACAAGGTTGTTACACTCACCCCCACTCAAATCTTTTCGTCCTCGAAAAGAACGAACAAGGAAAATAAGAAAAAGAGAGATAGAAAAATAAACAAATAGTACCTGAAATGAACAATTTCGGATTCGAAGCACGAATGCTCTCCTCTATCTCCCTGGTACAATCTTGATCATCAGTACTCCACAGTACTTTGACTAGACTAATAGATTTCCATCTTAGCTGCTTCGTACCTCTGCCAACAATACGAAGTGGCTTACTCTCGACAGTCAGATTAGGCTCAATATCCAAACTATCAAAAGCAGAAGGCTGAACAAAAAGAGACAGGTCATGAAGATACCCAAGAAGATGTGAGACGTGGAATACATCATGCACTCAAGAAAGCTTTTCGGGCAAATCCAAACGATAAGCCAAAGAACCAACTCTTTCCATAATGTGGAAAGGACCCTCAAAGAGAAAGAAGGTAGGAATAGCTAGAAGGGAAAATAGGTTGAAAGACAAGGATGAACCATATTTTTAAAACTATATAAATTTCAATTAAATTTTTTATAACATTTTGAACATTTTATAATATGATGAATAGTCATTTGATTCAAATTTGTTAGTTCGAAGTAAAAAATATTTAAAACTTTTTAAATAAATTAGACAAGTAAAATAAATGATCAAAATATCCTTTATATAATACTTTATCAAAATACTTTTATAACTCGATGTCTTAACAAGTTTACTCTCGTTCCTGCAGACTCTGGCTATGCGTTGATCAGGCGCAAAGCAAGAATTCTCCAGGTACCTAGTAGACTTGTTTCAACACCCAGTGAAAATACTGAAAAACTTCTAAAAATAGATATGGAAAGTACAATCCAAAAAAATCAACCAAACCCAAGACATTTGTCTAACCATGGATTGCAGATACACAATGGTTACGCCTGGATCGCCCAGGAAACATCCGTATCCGTAAGCTATCTCAGCCCTATGAATTATGCCATGATGACTAGTAGACCGCAGATACACAATGGTTACGCCTAGATCCCCCGGGAAACATCCGTACCCTTAAGCTATCTCAGCCAGTGGATTTCGCTACTAATACGACCTATATAGATCGTAGGATACATAATGGTTACGCCTAGATCCTCCAGGAAACATCCGTACCCCTAGGCCAGGCGAATTACACTATGCAGTCGTGCCCATAAGACCATGGAGATCGCCATGGAATTCGATGCACAGTCGAGTATCATATCCCAAAAAACCCAAATTAGAGAGAATAGTATCGATAGAATGAATCCACAATGCAGCCACAAAGCGGTTATCAAGCAGAAGGCACTTTCCATATCTTTACTTCGAACATATGTATCATATAGTACCTTTCATATCACTTCCAAATATCATACTTATATAAAGTCCATTATATATAAGATTCCATTTCAAATCGAATACTTTCGAAATCAATAGTATATCAAATCACACTTATATAGACTTCAATTATATAAGATTTATCTTTCCAAATTGAGTACCTTTTCAAATTAATAGTTTTCAAATCAACTTCATACTTATACAAATCAATTTTATATAAGTTCGGTAACTCCCAGATTAAAGTATTTAAATAAACAAGGTTCTCAATTTCAATTCCTTACAATATCCGTTCAGTTTTCAAATTATATATGATTTCGCCAAATCATTTCTTCCAAATTATATATATTCAATTTCAAAGTTTCTCAAAACAATAGGTTTCGAAAATAATCCTAGTTTCCAAATCGAAAAAAATTTAGATCAAACAAATTCATTTCCAAAAGCATCATATAAATACTGGGTTTTACTATCCAATCTATTTTCAAAACCAAATATCTTTCTCAAAATCAATTATACCCAAAAAAATGATTTCCAAGTTTAATCCCTTTAAAAACTTTAAAATATTTATTTCCATATATGGAAGATCTAATTTGCCTTTTGAAGATTAGTTAGCTTTAAAAATTAAACCTTGATTTGGAAGAGCTCGAACTTTAAAAATAGTCGAAGTAACCAAATTTTCCAAATCCGAGAGATGGAAATCAGCAACAAATCAGTAAATCAGTTTCAATAGATAATTTATACCAAAACAAATCTGAAACTCGTGGACTGAACACCGGCTTACATTAAATCATTTCAAACACACACACACACACACACACACATATATCATTCGAAAATCAAACCATACTTCGAAATCTGAAAATAAAATTCATTTCACAAAATCACTCGCATAGCAAAGCTACTAGAGTGGCCTCTCCTCCACTTTGAAACTCGAAAATTAATGTCGATGATGCGTGCACTCATCATCGAAATTATTTTTCAGCGACACAAGTGAGTTCTGGACTTCAATTTTCTTAAAACTTCTTTGAAATCTCTTCGAAATCATTGGAATTCTTTCGAATACATTTGAAACATTTCTTATTCGAAAAAATATCTTTAAATCATATTACTATTATATATTTTCCAAAATCCCAAAATCGATTTCAAAACACCGGAGTTCGATTCCTTGAAATTCAAATTCAAAACCCTTCAGTTATAAATCATTTTTATATGAATCAAATTCTTATAAATTTTCAAATTTTCATTTTTAAAAGGTATATAATCCTTATCGAAACATTTCACTTCTATATATAAAATGTGGTCATCCTTATCAAAATAATAATTTCGATGCATGCACAATTTCAAAATACAGCCAAACGCAAATTTCCAAAGGATGATTAAATGATAGATTTCAAACAAACAAAGTTTCAAATTAAGAGGAACTCTAATCAAATAGAATTCTGGTTCGAAGATAAGCTTGAACGAAGATGAGATAATTTAATTACCAAATAGAAGCAGGATAAGCCTTTATAAATCACGGGCGACCTTAATTGGTCAACCGTGACTTCAGGAATATAATCTATGCGAAAATCTAAGGCAAATGGACATTCGATCGCCAGAGATAGAATCCAGGTAGAGCAGGAGATAGATAGCATTGAAATCCGAGGATACAGAAATCTCCGGTGAATCAATGCCAATTGTAAGGGAGTTTCACCCAATTACAAACCATTTAAAAATTTGCGGAATCACCGATCTTTATAGTGGCCATTCCAAAGTGGATCTATGGAATGACCCAAAAATCAACAGGATAAAATAGGGAAGACAAGACTGGTTTCAGAACAAGTGGGAGTGTTCCAAAGTTCAAGGAATCCTAATCGATAAGAATCCTAACCAAGAGAGTACTAACAAGGTGGATACAGAAGGAATGAAGTTTAGAAGATCTTGAGAAATTTTTTTATACTAATACAATCTTTGAAAATCCTTTAAAATCATTTGGAAATCATTTTATACTTCGAAAATACGTTCTCTCACAAAGAAATGATTCTGAGATTGATTTCACTCATTCTAGAGTATTTCTACCCTATCACTAATGATTTTTTGCTCTGCAGGCTATGGTTTGCCTAAAACCAATGCTCTGATACCAACTGTGACAATCCGATATTTTTAGCCATTCGCATCCACACATGTAGGACTTAAATTTCTCAAAATAGTGCATTGTAAATAAATTTGGAGAAAATAAAATCAATCACAGAACCACAGACACAGAAATCTCAGAATAATTTGTAGCGGAAATAAAATACCATAGTAGTTCATGAAGCTACTCTAACAAAATCTCAAAACAAAATACATAATATCAGTCTGAAACATATACAATAGAAATCCTACTACATAGAAGTTTATAAATACAAGAGCTGAAATAGACAACTGAAACTGAAATGGATAGCTAATTAAATAAGCAAAATCTCCAGCGATTCCTAGCTCCAGAAAGAGAAATTCAAAGGTAAGCTGTGAATACTCAGGCTGACCCAAGCGTAAAGTAAAACACAAAACACTCGAGTCAGGACATACATACTTATATAATGTAAACCAACTCAAGTGAACTGTGGTAGTAATGCATAATAACTTAAAGGGTGCTTGGGATCACCCATCCTCTAAGGATCAGTTAGACCATCAATTTAACAGTAATAATGCTATCATAGAAATGTCTATATTAAATTAAACTATGCAAATAACAACGCTAATGTGGCCAAGGTAGCGCAGAGCTGCAGCAATCGCTCACCTCTAGTCACACTCTCAAATTGAAGGTGTACATCCCAAATCACAAGGCATACAGAGAAGCGTACCCGTGGTTAAAATTCCAAAATGGTATTTTATACTTTGAAAATCAAATATCATTTCAAAATTCAATATCATTTCAAATTCATTTCAAAATATCAATGTAACAACCCGATATTTTCAGCCATTCGAATCCACACATGTCGGACTTGAATTGCTCAAAATACCGCATTGTAAATAAATTTGGAGCAAATGAAAAACAATCACAGAATCACATACACAGATAAATATGAATAACTCTCAGCGGAAATTAAAATACCATTGTAGTTCATAAAGCTAGTATAACAAAATCTCAAAACAAATACATAATATCAGTCTGAAAAACATATACAATAGAAATCTCAAATACATAGAAGTTTATAAATACCAGAGCTGAAACAGAACAACTGAACTGAAACAGAGAGATAACTAGACAAGCAAAAAACTTCTGTGATTCCTGGCTCCAGAAAAAGAAATCCAAAGCTAAGCTGTAAATACTCAAGTTGGCCCGAGCATAAAGTAAAACACAAAATACTCGAGTAAGGACATATATACTTATATAATGTAAACCAACTCAAGTGAACTGTATTAGTAATGCACTATAACTTAAAGGATGCTTGGGATCGCCCATCCTCTAAGAATCAGTTAAACCATAAATTAAATACATCCCGTGGTTAAAATTCCAAAATGTTATTTTATACTTCTGAATCAAATATCACTTCAAAATTTAATATCATTTCAAATTCGTTTAAAATATTAAATATCATATTATTCCAAAACTCCATTCGTTTTTATTTAATTTAAGTACCATTTCAAATCACAATTTAAAATGGTGTATATTTCAAAGCAAATATTCCAATCAAACCAATTAAATATTCCTATTAAACCAATTAAATATTCCATTTAAATCATTCAAAAATGAATTTATTATATTTAATAATCAAATATTCAATTCTCAACATTTTTACCATTTTCAGAATTCATTTATTTACTTAAATTTATTAAAACAGTTAAATTTCAACTTTCGCAGCATTTAGTAAATGCTACGGAAAGTTATGTTTAAAAACAATTCAATTAGCAAAAGAAAACATTTAACATGCCGTAATATGTTTTAGATTTCAAATAAAACTTTAGTTAAATTCAGCAACTACAGCACTTACAAAGTGCTGTAATAACCCTTAGTTCATTTTAGCCATTTAGTTCATTTATAACAATTACAGCTTTACAAAATGCTGTAATATCTTTAACTTTAGAAATGATTGCATTTCAGGAATGCTGTCAATTTAAATTCCAAACTTTTACTCAATTTCATAAACAATTAAAATTTATTTAAATCCGTTTTAACTTTTAAAAATAATATTTTTCACTTTAAAAACAATCATTAAAATACCCCTTAATTTATGATTTTACAAAGTGAAATTTCACAAATAATTAACAAATCTTTAATAATTCATTTATAAAATAAATGTAAAATTTTATAACATTTCATTTACTTTACATTTGAAATTTAATTTACCATTTCACAAATTAAAATTAGATTGCATTTTGTTTTTATAACTTTATTTTAAAACACATTTCACATTTTCCAAGTTAAGTTATATTTCAAATTTCAATTTTAAACATTTACTTATTTAACTATTTTTAATTTATATAAAAATCAATAACACTTTATAAAATCATTTTAAATTTAAGTCAAATTATCATATTTTCTTATAACTTAAACTTCATTTATAACAAAATCATAAATTCCAAAATTAACCTATATTTCAAATCCTACTTTACCATTTATTTATTTCACTAATTTAATTTGTAGAAAATCATTAATATTTCATAAAAATCATTTTTAGTTAAATTTAAATCAAAATATCATAATATTTACATTTTTAAAATATTTAAAATTTTTAGAAAATATATATTAACCACGGTCTGTATAAAATTTTCTGACCTAAGTCAAATGATACGGATAATATATCATTTCAATCCGTAATTTACAAAGGAAAAATCCGGGTTCTATAATTTCAAACCCACAATCCCAAGTTAAATGAAATAAATAAAAACCGTTCAGGCCAATCATTTCAGCCCATAACGATTTTTCCCTATTCTAATTTCCGTTCGGGTATGTATCATTTCAACATATAGTGATTCTATTCTATAGGGAACTTGCAGTGTGATAAAATGATATAAATAAACATAATAGCATTATATAATAGTAACAGATGATATAACAGGTGTATAAACAGGGGTGAACAACATATGATAATAGCATAGGCAGTTATAACATGATAATATAATCTACAGACTCAAATACTATCAGTTTACTAGTTATATAAGTATAAATTGTCTGGTGAGAATTACTCACCTCTACAAGCTTGAGATAACAACCAAATACACAAATAGAGATCCAAAAGGCACGAAAACACAACTATGAGTCAAGTGAGGGAGAGACAAAGATATTTGTCTTGTTACATATCAAACAAAACAATATGTATATAACATGAATTTCAAACCAAAATTTAACATTAAACAAGCTAGAATTAAGGAACAACAATTAATCAAACACTTGCACTTGCTTTCACAAATGTCATGCTCGACCTATAGCGTGATAAGGAACGGCCATGGGTGTAAATGAGCCAAGCATGGGTCGAGTATGCTTGGCCTATCTATGGAATAATGGCATGGAAGTGGATATGCATGGAAATACAAGTAGAAGGCAAACGAGTGGATTTTTGTGCAAATACAACCTTCGGGCAAGGCTACTAATGGCACGGCCAAACCTGTAGGAGGCTAGGAGATGGTATGGTAGTGGTTTGGGTTTAGGTATGGGGTCGAGAAGGTGGTGCAAAGGGCGGCTAAGGGGTTGTGTTGAAGTGGTGATGCATATGTGAGTTCGGCTTGCATATATAGGAAGTGTTTGCATTATTTTGTGTAGCTTGCAACCAAGGGTTGCCACGGCCATGAAATGACAGAGGAAATGGAGGTGTTTGCAGCTAGACAAAGTGGTGATGGAGGTGTTGGTGATGGTGGAGGATAGATGTCGAACATCATAGTGAAAGCAAGTGCAAGAATAATGCATAAACAAGGAAGAAAAGTGAAAAAAGTGAAAGATTCACCAAAAAATTTGCTTTAGATGATGGCCGAAAGTTTTTGAGGTTGAGTAACAAAATTTGTGTGAGAGAAAAAGAAAAAGATTCGGCTGAAGATATTAGATATGGTCAGCAAAAAGTTAATGCAAATGTTGTTTGGAATTGAAAAGGCAAAGGAGGTGAAAAGACAAAGGCATATAAAAGGGTTTAAAACTCTTCAAATTTCCATATTTTTTTTTTTGCATTTTAAATACATACGAAAATGAATATAAATAAAATAAAAACACAACAAAATAATGAATGAATAAAAAAAATTAAATAAATATAAATAAATTGAGAAAATAGCTTAAAAACAGAAACTATGTTATAAAAATTGAAAATAAATACAATAAACTTTGAAAAATTATAACATCACTTTTAAAAATGTTTTAAAGTAAATATATATACCTAACATGTCATATTAGAACATGATATGACAAATAAAAGTATTATTTATATAATTTAAAATAGACAATTTTATTAAATAAATCTATTTACATACAATATTGTAAAAAAACATACTTTCACAATATAAATTGGATTTCAACAGAAAAAAGCAGTATTCTTAAAATTAAATTTATTTTCATAATAAAAGATAAAAATCAAGAATTCAAATATTTAAATTTAAATTAAAAAGTCAAAGTTTGACCAGATTGACAAAAATCAACTTTTTTTGGAAATATTTGATTTATTCAGTTTGGAAATTATAATTCACACAAAAATCAAAATTTATATTTAAAATAACAAAATTTATACATTTTAATAAATAAAATAAAGTTTTTAAGTCGAAAATTCAAATAAAAGAATCAAAATAAGCAATTAAAATAAATCACAAAATTCAGGGTTGTTACACTCTCCCCCACTCGAATCTTTTCGTCCTCGAAAAGAACGAACAAGTGAAAATAAGGAAAAGCAAGATAGATAAAGAAAATAGTAGCCAAAAGAACAAACAATTTCGAATTCAAAGCATGAATGCTCTCCTCCGTCTTCCAGGTACAATCTCGATCATCAGTGCTCCATTGTAGTTTGATCAGACAAACGGATTTCCTTCTTAGCTGCTTCGTACCTCTGCTGACAATATGAAGTGGCTCACTCTCGACAGTCAGATTAGGCTCAATATCCAAACCATCAAGAACGGAAGGCTGAACAAAAGAGATGGGTCATAAAGATACCAGAGACGGTGTGAGACGTGGAATACATCATGCACTTTAGAAAGCTCTCGGGCAAATCCAAATGATAAGACAAAGAACCAACTCTTTCTACAATGCGGAAAGGACCCTCGAAGAGGAAGAAGATAGAAATAGCAAGAAGAGAAAGTAGGTTGAATGACAAGGATGAACCATAATTTTAAAACTATATAAATTTCAATTTAAAATTTTATTTACAACTTTTAAACATTTTATAATATGATGAATAATCATTTGATTCAAATTTGATAGTTCGAAGTAAACAATATTTAAAACATTTTCAATTTATTTAGAAAAGTAAAATAAATGATCAAAATATCCTTTATAGAAAGTTTTATCAAAATACTTTTATAACTCGATGTCTTAACAAGTTTACTTTCATTCCCGCAGACTCTGGCCATGCGTTGATCAGGCGCAAAACTAGAATTCTCCAGGTACTTAGTAGACTTGTTTCAACACCCAGTGGAAATACTAGAAAACCTTTAAAAACAGATATGGATAATACAATCCAAACAAAACATCTAAACCAAAACATTTGTCCAACCATTGATCGCAGATACACAATGGTTACGTCTATATCCCCCAGGAAACATTCGTACCTGTAAGCTATCTCAGCCTGCGAATTATGCCATGATGACTAGTAGACCGTAGATACACAATGGTTGCACCTGGATCCCCCAGGAAACATCTGTACTCTTAAGCTATCTCAGCCAGTGGATTTCGTTACAAATACAACCTATATAGATTGCAGGATACACAATGGTTACGCGTGGATTCCCAAGAAAACATTCATACCTCCAGTCCATCTCAGCCATGCGAATTACGCTATGTAGTCGCGCTCATAAGACCATGGAGATCGCCATGGAATTCGATGGGCACTCGAGTATCATATCCAGAAAACCCAAATCAGATAGAATAATATCGATAGAATGAATCCACAGTGTGGCTACAAAGCGGATATCAAGCAGAAGGCACATTCCATATCTTTACTTTGAAAATATGTATCATATAGTACCTTTCAAATATCATACTTATATAAAGTCCATTATATATAAGATTTCATTTCAAATCGAATACTTTCCAAAATCAATAGTATATCAAATCACACTTATATAGACTTTGATTATATAAGATTTCCCTTTCCAAATTGAGTACCTTACCAAATCAATAGTTTTCAAATCAACTTCATACTTTAACCAAATCCATTTTATATAAATTCGATAACCCCCAAATCAAGTTTTAGTAAAACAAGGTTATCAATTTCAATTCCTTTCGATAATGTTGTTTCAAAATCATATATTTAGAAAATAATCCAAATTTCCAAATCAACAAAATTTCTTCCAAATTACGTATACTTAGTTTCAAAGTTTCTCAAAACAATATATTTAGAAAATAATCCAAATTTCCAAATCGACAAAATATAGATCAAATAAATTCATTTCCAAAACATCATATAAGTACTGGGTTTAACTATCCAATCTGTTTTCAAAACCAAATATCTTTCTCAAAAATCAATTTATTCCCAAAATGATTTCCAAGTTTAATCCCTTTAAGACCATTAAACTATTTATTTCTATTCAAAAGATCGAAAACTAAACTTTATTCAAAACATTCCAAAACTATATTCCATATCAGTTGTAATAACCCGCAAATTTAACTGGTTTTAATAACGTTATTAATTGAAAATTTGTGGAATTTTAAACAATAAAATTTTGAAATATAAATTTGATATTTGGAATGCGTCTAGTTAAACATAGCAACTTGTAAATTTTCGTCCAAAAATATGAAATTTATTTTCGTGCGCAAATTTATTTCAATTAAATCAGTTAGGAAGCATTGAAAATAAAATGTTTTCGAAACATAAATATTTTTACATATAAAAATTCTAAATCATCTTCTGAGTAAGACGTCATTTTTCATTTTTTCAAATTCGGACTTCTTTAGCTCCGTCGATCTTATTTTTCTGCGTTTTTCTTGCATTTTTCGATAGTAGAAAATTCGAATTTTTATAATCCAATCGTACCATTGATATCCGTATACCTTTTTCTCGTCTCATCATGCTGATCTCAACAGTGTATTCGAATCTATATTTATGTGTCTGTTGCTCGTCGGAAATAACGGTGATTATTTGATTATCTATATGTGATATTGTGTATTACCTATCTGTGTATATGGATCAACTAACCAAAAGAACTACTATTCATAAACGAAAGAATTGCATCAAAATCCAACAGAATGTATTTAGTGGCACCACATTTCAAGCAACAAGTTAAAATCGGATGTGCAAAAGTATCATACAAATTAAATTAGCAAGGACGCATGCATCTTGGAGCTACATGCATGCGTGGCTATATTTTCAATGCAATTAGCTTACTTGAACAACTCTTGGGAAAAATTACAGGGAACTATATGCAATCTATCTCCACTTAGCATCCCTTCATTAGTTTGTGCATTATGCATTATTTTTTTGAGAACTGTAACAGTTCCACCTTTTCAAAACTGTTGTTTGGCCATTCATTCAAAGTCAAGCATTTGTACTGTTGATTGGTGCCTGTTTAATTTCTTTGCTCTGTTGCTTATCTGTTGAAGGCCGATGGCTATTCTTCCTCTTGCTCATCTCTTATTCGGTCATGGCTGTAAAAAAATATAAAAATAAAAAAAAATATTTCGTGGGTAAATTTCTGGCTTCAACAAGATGCGCTCTCTTCCCTCTCTCCTCCGCATGTGCGCCTTCCGCCACCGCTTCCACGCCCGAGCTCATAACACCCTGACTGCATCGAATAACCACCTCCACTTCACGCCAGCGAGGCCACCCACTACCGAGTTACGTCTCCACCTTACCTTAACGGCTTCCACTTCCCACGCCGCCTTCCTCCTCGCTTTAAACCATGCACGTTTCTCCTTCACAGCCGCCATGCAAGGCAATACACTTTCCCCCTCTCATCTTATTTTTTTTTACGGTCGGCCTCCCTCCTCTAGCAGCATGCCACATATCCCTCGCCCGGCCTTGCTTTGCCAAGCACGAACCCAAGCAATCACCACTTGCTCGTACAACCCAACCCTCCACCTCAGCAGATCCTCAAACCCACTTTGGCCTCCACCATGGCCGCCTGCAGCTTCTCGTTTTCCCCGACCCTCCAAGACCTCCACCCGCCATCCATCAATCTCCAACGTTAGCCATGAAACCTTCCCTCCACTGTCAGCTGTTGTTTGGCCGAGCCTTCCGGACGAACGCAGCGGACACCAAGCCACTATCATCAGCCAAAAGCACACCATCATAGTAACGATCTTGCCCGCCTTCGCGTCCCCCTTTGGCCTCCTTCCTCCATGCTTTGGTTCGTCTATATTCTATTTATTATTTTATTTTATAAATTTTAGTTTGTTTCATATGTCATTTTATACAGATATGATATTCCGTGTTCTAGTCTATTTTTGCTCGTGGATATATGTTTTGCTCATTCATTATTTAACTAAATAGATATATGATGTTGATGTATAATACAATATATAGGTAAGTTATATAGCTTTAAAAATTTTGTTAGGTATACAATGTTACAGCTTTATATACATATAAGAAGAAGATAAACTGTTTATATTGATTTTTAAATGTTCCATACTTTAAACGGTTTGCCGAAGATATGTGATAAATACTGATTTTAAAAGGATAAGTATATAAGTTATGTAAATTTATGTGAGTTTATATTAGTATCATATTAGTTGTATAAAATGAGATTTGAACAATGTAGTTTGTTGGGTTATATTGAAACAGTGTATACGGTTTTGCAATAGTTTAAAATTATAAAAAGTGATTTTTTTTATGGCTATACCTTTTCTCTGTGTATATATGCATATATAAATATAGATTTTGAATTTAATATGGTTGATTTCAATGAATATATATTTTAATTAAGACTAATTTAAAATGTATATGTACTTTAAATTGAATATTGGGTTTAAGGAAGATAATAATATAATATTATCTCATCTAAATTTTATATTAAGCTAATTCGATTCGATCTCATCGATTTCTCATTTATCATATTTGTCCATCGTGCCTATTTTCTTCATCGAATCATGTCCATCTAGCGTTGCTTTGGATTTCGTAGCACATTGCTTTATCAAATCTCTAGCCTCGGAAGGTGAGAAATCACTCACGAATAATGTTCTCGTATTTATTAAATTTGATTTCAATTGAAACGACAATTGAAATATGATGTTGCTGGTTATTTACACTATTATAAATGCTACTACCTGTATCAGTTCACCTGTGACATCAGACACCATTATCTGTTAATTATGCAATAATAATCCAGTTTGATTAGTAATTGATTGATTGTTGATGTTTACATTGGACGTTAAATTGTTAATGTTTAAGTGATAAAAATATGCAATTGAATTTGATATAGGATAGTTAATAATTCAAATTGATATATGCATTGAATTTGATTACTTAAATTTGTATAATATGACCCCCTTTAAATGTTAAATAATTGACACGTAGAAATAGTGTTAACTACACCTTGAACTATTGAATGTATGTGGTATAAATTGATGAAGTATAAATTGAATAATGAATCTCAAGTGAAGAACCGTATAAATATTAGGGTAATAATCATTAATCTACATGAAATGATAGTGTAGATTCTAGAAATAGTTATATTAATTTGCACAAACAATAATGTAAATTAATATGATCATTTTGGGATTATTTAAATAAACTATTGGATTGTTGTTATTGCTTGTTATTTACTTTGACATCATCCCAGTTATCACACTGCAAGTTCCCTTTGCTATTCTTTGATTTTTATTTGAAATTAGAATGGAATCGGGTTGAAATGATAAATACCCAAATGAAATTAAACTAGGATAGAAAATTAAGTATAAATCCGATTGGTCAATAATTTGATTTAAAAATAAAATAAAGATTAAATTTGAATAGATAATAAAGTTTTGAAAAGAAGTTGGAATTTGAAATTTTATGTGAAGTAATGTTAATATTTAAAAAAAAAATCTGAAATGAAATATTAGCAAAGTAATTATTGGAAGAACGTTGTTTAATTTAAGAAATGAATAATTGAGTTTTGGAACTATTTAATAATTAAGTTTTGAAATTATTTAATAATTAAATAAAATTGAATTATTTGGGAATAAAATAAGATTTGGATTCTTTGATAAGAGAAATTGAACTTTTGAATAAGTGAATTGGGACTTCGTTAATAAATAAATTGGGTTTCTTTATTTATTAAGTTTGGAAAATTATTTAAGTAAGTTAACAAGTGAAATTGAACTTCTTGAATATGTGAAATTTAGTTTCTTTATTAATTGAGTTTTTAAATTTGTAACTAAGTAAATAAATAAATAAAATTGAATTTCTTTAACAAGAAATAAATGCGTTTTATTGAAACAAATGTAAGGCTTGTAATTTGAAGAATTTGATTTCACGAATTTAACTTAATTAAATTTGTAAGCTTTGATATAATGAAGTTGAACGTAAGTAATTGATTTCATGAATTAAAAATTAAATGGAAATTGTTTTAAATGATAAATTAGCTTAACGAATATTGAATGAAATCAATAAATGAACTTAAAATTGATTGGAATGTTAGATTAAATAAATTTAAATAATTTCGAAATGAAACTTATATACGAACTTGAATTAATATTTGAATTGTTTAAATAAAAGTAGAAATTGAATTATAAGATTTTGAAATGGTGTTTTGGAAGTTTTGAGACGTAAAATATGGAAATTGATTTAGAAAGACAAATGGAATGTTGGTTTACAAATTCTAATTGAAATTGAATTTGATTTTTGTTTGAAATTTATTAAACGACCAATCGGTGCAATAATTACGAAAGTTATTAAAGAAACCGGAATTGGCTATAGACATACTCTCTGTCTAAACCGAAAACCACTTTAATAACTATACGCGGAGTGTGATCCAGAATGAAGTGGTTGGAATGACCTACGTGATGACTGAAGAAAGAGAACGATAATGGATAGCCTTGACACTTGTGTCAAATTGGAAATGACTAAAACAGGAGCCGTGCCGGGCCAAATGGGGTTAGCCACCTCAAGCGAACACACTTCTTCGTAAACTAGTCATTACTTGTTATCGATTGGTGCACCCTCGTAATTTTGGGAGTGTTGTTTTGCGGTGTTGCGATCGTTACGGCGATGCGTTTTCACCAGTCTGGATCAGACAAACGGTAGTTTCACTACCTTGGGTTGCCTCATGTGCCTTGTCATACTTGCATCCCTATATACGCGACCACTACGAATTTGTTTTGTGTTATACCTATGGAGTACTCCCTGATATCCCACTAGTTTACGGTGGAGTTTACAGTACTGTATAGACTATAACGCTTATATAAAATGTGTTAAGGGGGACAATGGTAACGCCTTAACACTATTTTGATACTTTATATTACTCATAGACATTATCTACTTAGCGTACACTACTATATGTAGATAGTTTAACAGATCCTTAGAGGATGGTTATTCCAACATCCTTTGAGTTACTTGTATTTCATTTGTTATTTCACTTGAGTTGGATTTATTGATATAAGAATGTTAATCCTGACTCGAGTGTTTTGTGTTTTTCTTTACGCTCGGGTCAGACTGAGTGTACCAGTATTCGAGACTCACCTTTGGAGTTGGAGCTTCGCTTGGAGATACAGCTATCTATCCAGCTTCAGATATTCGGTTGACTTCAGTGATGTATTCTGATATTGTATTTGACTATTGTATTCGAGACTTTTATTGTAACTTATTTAACTCTGTAATATATATAGTAGCTTCATGAACTACTATCTTTCGCTTCCGCTGCATATTATTACTATGTGTATGTGATTCTGTGATTATTTATTTACTATATATGTTCAGTTTGCCAAATTTAAATGAACAATTTGGTATTTTGAATTATTCAAGTCCACATGTGCGGATACGAGTAGTCTAAAATAGCGGATCGTTACATCAGTATAATTCAAAATAGTCTTATTCATTTACTTAACAAAACAGTTTCAACTCATTTACCTAATCGAATGATTTATATTTTTTTCGAGGATTACTTAGTTTTGAAAATTAAACCTTGATTTGAAAGTGCTCGAACTTTAAAAATAGTCAAAGAAATCATATTTAAAATCCAAAAGTTGGAAATCGCCAACAAATCAGTAAATCAATTCCAATAGATAAGGTTATACTAAAACAAATCTGAATCTCGAGGACTGAACATCGGCTTACTTTAAATCATTTCAAATATACATGCATATATATTTCGAACATCAAACCATACTTCGAAATATGAAATCAAAATTTGTTTCACAAAATCACGCACATAGCAAAGCTACTAGAGTGGCCTCACCCCACTTAGAAACTCGAAAATCAATGTCGATGATGCATGCATTCATCACCGAAATTGTTTTCCAACGACATAAGTGGGTGCTGGACTTTATTTTCTTGAAACTTATTTGAAATCTCTTCAAAATCATTGGAATTCATTCAAATACATTTGAAACATTTCTTATTCAGAAAATATCTTTAAATCATATTATTATTATTATATATTTTCCAAATCTTAAAACCGACACCGGAGTTCGATTCCTCGAAATTCAAATTCAAAACCCTTCAATTATAAATTATTTTATATAAGTCAAATCTTTATAAAATTTTGAAAATTTCAAATCCTTTCAAAGTTTCAAATTTTCAAAGATAGAAAAATATATATTCCATATCGAAAACATTTCACTTTTAAATATAAATGTGGTCATCCTTATCAAACTAATAATTTTGATATATGTACAATTTCAAAATACAAACAAAAACAAATTTCCAAAGGATGATTCAAGGGGTGGATTTCAAACAAACAGAGATTCAAATTTCATATCGTACAAAACAGGAACATAAATATCTTTAGTTTGACAACTACAACTAAGCAAAAGATGCAATAGAGTTCACCGAATGCAACCTAACAACTGCTGAAAACAAACAGATCCACAGAATACCACCCTACATAAACAAAGCATCGGTATTAATTCTACTGGGTGGCACTTCAACGGGTCCACAACACTCCCCCTCAATATGCCCCAACTCCTACACTCTAGCATAAATCGATCACACTCCCATCTTCCTTCTCGAACTGTGGTTACGCAGCTTTCTTTTCGTGCTATCTCACATGACAATCTTTGGCTATATGGCCAGCCCTCCTACAATGGCAGCAAATGGTTGATAGACTAATTGATGTAGGAAGTGCAGGTTTAACCTTCTTCACCATCGGTAGCGACTTGGAAAGTGACCCCTCTTTCGGCATTTAAAACAAAAAATCTCGGATCAAAAGCGCTTGCCCTTACTTTTCTTACCTGTATCTCTCTTCCCACACATGGCTGCATACTGTCCCATCTCCTGACACCGATAACAAATGACATGGTCATAAGGACCAGGTCCTGCCCTTTCCCTCCACAGCCTTTCCCACTCCTCCACTGCTTCCTCCTGTTCCTTTACGGGCTAGTTCTCTTCGAGCTCGACGAGCTGCTTTCTGCTCTTCCGATCTTGCCATAACTACAATAGCTTCCTATCAAGAAAAGAGTCTGGATCAACAAGATAGAATTTCTAAATCCTAGTGAATCCTAACCAAAGAAATTACTAACAAGGTAGATACCGAAGGAATGAAGTTTAGAAGATCTTGATTTTGAAATAAGAAGATTTTTATACCAATATAATCTTTGAAAAAGTCCTTTAAAATCATCTGGAAATCATTTTATACATAGAAAATACGTTCTTTCACAAAGAAATGATTCTAAGATTGATTTCACTCATTCTAGGGTATTTCTACCCTATCTCTAATGAGTTTTTGCTCCGCATGTTATGGTTTGCCTAAAACCAGAGCTCTGATACCAACTGTAATGGGCCGCGCCAGTGGGGTAACGCCCACCGTAGCATACATTGGTACCTGTGTTCTGCCATTACGGCCGTCCTCTCGACTACACCACCAACGGGGACATGTAGGAGTAAGAGTCAACCATTCTCTACCAAACCAGGAAGCGAGAACCCCTTATCATGCTGCACCCTCCACGTGCAATGGCAGACACACATGTTGGACTTGAATTGCTCAAAATACCGCATTGTAAATAAATTTGGAGCAAATTAAAAACAATCACACAATCACAGACACTGATAAATCAGAATAAGTCGCAGCGGAAATTAAAATACCATAGTAGTTCATGAAGCTACTATAGCAAAATCTCAAAACAAATGCATAATATCAGTTTGAAAAACATATGCAGTAGAAATCTCAAATATATAGAAGTTTATAAATACCAGAGCTGAAATAGAACAACTGAACTGAAACAGAGAGATAACTACACAAGCAAAAATCTCCAGCGATTCCTAACTCCAGTAAAAAAAATCCAAAGCTAAGCTGTAAATACTCAGGCTGACTCGAGCGTAAAGTAAAACACAAAACACTAGAGTCGTGACATATGTACTTATATATTGTAAACCAACTCAAGTGAACTATAGTAGTAATGCACTATAACTTAAAAGATGCTTGGGATCGCCTATCCTCTAAGAATCAGTTAAACCATAAATTAAATACATCCAGTGGTTAAAATTCATAAATGTTATTTTATACTTCTAAATCAAATATCACTTCAAAATTTAATATCATTTCAAATTCATTTCAAATATTAAATATCATATTATTCCGAAAATCCATTCAATTTTATTTAATTTAAATACCATTTCAAATCACAATTTAAAATGGTTTATATTTCAAAGCAAATATTCCAATTAAACCAATTAAATATTCCAATTAAACCAATTAAATATTCCGTTTAAATCATTTAAAAGTGAAGTTATTATATTTAATAATCAAATATTCAATTCTCAACATTTTCACCATTTTCAGAATTCATTTATTTACTTAAATTTATTAAAATAGTGAAATTTCAACTTTCGCAGCATTTAGAAAATGCTACGGAAAGTTATGTTTAAAAATAATTCAATTAGCAAAAGACAGCATTTAAAATGCTGTAATAGGTCTTAGATTCAAATAAAATTTTAGTTAAATTTCGCAACTACAGCACTTACAAAGTGCTGTAATAGCCCTTAGTTCATTTTAGCCATTTATATTTAATTACAGCATTTAAAAAATGCAGTAATATCTTTAACATTAGAAATGATAGCATTTCAGGAATGCTGTCAATTTAAATTCCAAACTTTCAGTAAAATTTCATAAACAATTAATATTTATTTAAATCCATTTTAACTTATAAAAATCAAATTTTCTCACTTTAAAAACAATCATTTAAATACCCCTTAATTTATGATTTGACAAAGTGAAATTTTCACAAATAATTATCAAATCTTTAATAATTCACTTATAAAATAAATGTAAAATTTTATAACATTTCATTTACTTTACATTTTAATTTTATTTTACCATTTCATAAATTAAATGTAAATTCCATGTTATTTTTCTTAACTTAACTTTATTTTAAAACACATTTTACATTTTCCAAGTTAAGTAATATTTCAAATTTCAATTTTAAACATTTATTTATTTAACTATTCTTAATTTAAATAAAAATCAATAACACTTTATAAAATCATTTTAAATTTAAATTTAAATCAAATTTTCATATTTTCTTACTAACTCAAATTTCATTTATAAAAAAAATCATAAATTCCAAAATTAATTTATATTTCAAATCCTACTTTACCATTTATTTATTTCACTTATTTAACTTGTAGAAAATCACCAATATTTCATAAAAATCATTTTTATTTAAATTTAAATCAAAATATCATAATACTTACATTTTTAAAATATTTTAAAATTTTTAGAAAAATATATATTAACCAAGGTCTGTATAAAATTTTCTAACCTAAGTCAAATGATACGGATAATATATCATTTCAATACATAATTTACAAAGGAAAAATCCGGGTTCTATCATTTCAAACCCGCAATCCCAAGTTAAATGCAATAAATAAAAATCGTTTAAGCCTATCATTTCGGCCCATAATGAATTTTTCCTATTCTAAAGTCCGTTCGGGTATGTATCATTTCAACCCATAGTGATTTTATTCTACAAGGAACTTGCAGTGTGATAAACTGATATAAATAAACAGAATAGCATTATATAACAATAACAGATGATATGACAGGTGTATAAACAGGGGTGAACATCATACGATCATAGCATAGACAGTTATAATGTGATAATATAATCTATAGATTCAAATGCTATCAGTTTACTAGTTATATACGTATAAATTGTCTGGTTAGAATTACTCACCTCTGCACGCTGAGATAACAACCAAACACACAAATAGAGATCTAAAAGGCATGAAAACATGACTATAATTCAAGTGAGGGAGAGCCAAAGCTATTTGTCTTGTTACATATCAAACAAAATATATATATATATATATATATAGCGTGAATTTCAAACCAAAATTTAACATTAAAAAAGCTAGAATTAAAAACAACAATTAATCAAACACTTGAACTTGCTTTAACAAATCTCATGCTTGACCTATTGGGTGATAAGGCCCGGCCATGGGTGTAAATGAGTCAAGCATGGGTCAAAAATGCTCGGCCTATCTATGGGATAAAGGCATGGAAGTGGATATGCATGGAAATGCAAGTAGAAGGCAAACAAGTGGATTTTTGTCCAAATACAAGCTTCGGGCAAAGCTACAAATGGCATGGCCAGACCTGTAGGAGGCTAGGAGATGGTGTGGAAGTAGTTTTGGTTCAGGTATGGGCTGGAGAAGGTGGTGTAAAGGGCGGCTAAAGGGTTGTGTTGAAGTGGTGATGCATATGTGAGTTCGGCTAGCATATATAGGAAGTGTTTGCATTATTTTGTGTAGCTTGCAACCAAGGGTGGCCACGGCCATGACGTGATAGAGGAGATGGAGGTATTTGCAGCTGGACAAAGTGGTGATGGTGGAGGCTAGCGGCTGAACATCATAGTGAAAGCAAGTGCAAAAATAATGCATAAATAAGGAAGAAAATTGAAAAAAGTGAAACATTTACCAAAATTTTTGCTTCAGATGATGGCCAAAACTTTTTAAGGTTGAGAAAAAAATTTGTGAGTGAGAAAAAGAAAAAGAATCGGCTGAAGATAATAGATATGGTCAGCCAAAAGTTAATGCAAATGTTGTTTGGAATTGAAAAGACAAAGGCATATAAAAGGGTTTAAAAATATTCAAATCTTCAAATTTCTTTTTGCATTTTAAATACATATGAAAATGAATATAAATAAAATAAAAACACAACAAAATAATGAATGAATAAAAATAAATAAATAAATATTTTAAATAAATATAAATAAATTAAGAAAATAGCTTAAAAATAGAAACTAGATTATAAAAATTGAAAATAAATATAATAAACTTTGGAAAATTAGAACATCACTTTTAAAAATGTTTTAAAGTAAAAATACATACCTAACATGTCATATTACACATATTAGAACATGATATGAAAAATAAAAATATTATTTATATAATTTAAAAAAGACAATTTTATTAAATAAATCAATTTACATACAATATTGTAAAAAACATAATTTTCACAATATAAATTGGATTTCAACGAAAACAAAAGCATTATTCTCAAAATTAAATTTATTTTCATAATAAAAGATAAAATTCAGGAATTCAAATATTTAAATTTTAAATTAATGTCAAAGTTTGAACAGATTGACCAAAAATCCACTTTTCTGGAAATATTCAATCTATTCAGGTTGGAAACTATAACTCACACAAAAATCAAAATTTGTATTTAAAATTACAAAATTTATCCATTTTAATAAATAAAACAATGTTTTTACATCAGAAATTCAAATAAAATAATCAAAATAAGCATTAAAATAAATCACAAAATTCAGGGTTGTTACAATCAAAGTATCATATCCTTCCAAAACCTCATTCATTTTTATTTAATTTAAATACCATCCAAATCACATTTCAAAATGGTTTATATTTCAAATCAAATATTCCATTTAAGCCGATTAAAATAAAGTTATTATACTTAAAAAAAATCAAATATTCAATTCCCAAAAATTTAGTCTTTCAGACTTCATTTATTCGCTTAAATTTATTAAAATGGTGAAATTTAAGCTTTCGCAGCATTTAAAAAATGCTATGGAAAGTTACATTGGAAAATAATTTAATTTAGCAACGACGGTATTTACAGAAATGCTGTAATAGTTCAGGTTTCAAATAAAAGCTTTAGTTCAATTCTGCAACAACAGCACTTACAAAGTGCTGTAATAGCCCTTAGTTCATTTTTTTACCTTTAGTTCATTTGTATCTACTACAACACTTAGAAATGTTGTAATATCCTTTGCTTCAGAAACGATAAATTTCTGAAATGCTGTTAATTAAATTCCAAATTTTCAATACAATTTCATAAACAATTAAACTTTAGTTTAAACCATTTTTAACTTATAAAATTCAATATTTTTCACTTTATAAACAATCATTTAAATACCCTTTAATTTATGATTTTTATAAAGTGAAATTCTTGTACATAAAATCAAATTTTAATAAATATTCACTCATTAAATTCAAGCATTAAATTTTCTATTCTTTATATTTTTTAAATATTAACTTTACACTTAAATTTAAATTACCATTACAACATATAACTTTGTTTCTCATTTTATTGACTTAATCTAAAATTCACTTTTAAATAAAATTCTCAAATTTCAAATTTAAGTTATATTTCAAATTTCAACTTAACCATTTATTTATTTCACATTTTTAACTTGTACTAAAATCATTAACACTTTATAAAAATAATCTTTGATTAAATTTAAATCAAATATCATAATACTTACATTTTTTAAAATATTTTAAAATTTCAGAAAATATATATAAAACCATGGGTCTGTATAATATTTTCTAACCTAGGTCAAGTGATACGGATAATATATCATTTCAATCCGTAATTTACAATTAAAATCTGGGTTCCATCATTTCAAACCCGCAATCTCAAGTAAAAATAAATAAATAAAAATCACTCAGGCCTATCATTTCAGCCCATAATGATTTTCCCCTATTCTAAAGTCCGTTCGGGTATGTATCATTTCAACCCATAGTGATTCTATTATATAGGGAACTTGCAATGTGAGAACAGATATAAATAAACAGTATAACATCATATAGCAGTAACAGATCATAGGATAAGTTTATTAACAGGGTGATCGTCATATAAATCATATCACAGGCAGGTATAACATGAAATAGCAGTTTTACAAATTCACTTGGTGTCACTTCACAGTTTATATAAGTAAATATGTCAAAGTGTGATTACTCACTTGTTTCAAGCTGGAGATAGCAAGACAAAGCACACAAACGAATCCTAAAAGCACGATAACACGACTTTTGACTTGAGTGGGAAGAGAACCAAGCTAGTGATCTTGTGAACAACACATAAAACAAGACACACATATAAATACAATTTCAACACCAAATACATATTGAAACAATTTAAAAATAAAAGCAACAATGAACAAATTGATTTGACCATTGCCTCAACCATCATATGCTCAGCCAAGGGTCATGTGTGTTTGGCCATAGTGGTGATTTGGGCTAGGATATGCATGCATGTGCACAGATACAAGGAGTTGAAGTGGTATAAGTTACAACATGAAGGAATTTCAAAAGGTAGGCAACATAATTGGGTTTTTGGTGCAACTTTGTGTTCGGGCTGTCATAGTTTTGGCTTGGCCATGCAAGGTGAAGGTAAGATAATGGATGGAGTTGCGGCCAGAGGTGGTGGAGGAGCAGGTGGCGGTGGTTGAGGAGATGGTCAAGGTGGAAAATGAAGGGGTGGTGCACATGTAGGTCTCGGCCTAGGCAATATTGTTGTGTTTGTGGAGTTTTTATGGTGCGACCATCATAAGCATGCCACGGCCTTGACTGAACAGAGGGAAGGAGGCTGATGCGGCCGTGGATGGTGGTGAAGTTGGTTGGAGGATGTGGTGGAGCGCAATGGCCGAGCAAATGCATGAAGGATCTAAGGCAAAAATCAATAGAAAACCAATAAAAGAAGATGAAAAAAAGAATAGAAACGAAGAAGACATCACCAAGAATTTTTCTCAGATCTTAAGTGGTCGAATTTTTTGATGAAATGAGAAGTGTTTACGTGAATAATAAAAGAAAGTTACGGCTATAGGCTTGGGAGAAGACAGCCCAAAATATGAAGAGATGCGTAGGTGAAAAGTCAAAAGAAATGAAGAGTTTTTGCCTCTTCAATTTACCATTTTTCTATTTTCTTTTATGCAAATAAACTAAAATAAAAACCATGTAAATTAAATAAAAATGAATAAAAAATAAAGCAAAAATGAAATGAATAAATAAATTTTAGAAAAAAATAGAAAAATATAAGAAAATAGTTAATTATATGTAAACTAGTATTGAAAATTAAAAACAAAATATAACTAGTTTTGGAAAAATAACTACAACAATTTAAAAATGTTTTTAAAAATAAAATATATACATTGCATGACATATTACACATATACACAAATTAGAATAAGATATGACAACTGAAAATAATATTTATATTAATTAAAACAAACAATTTTATTAAATAAATCAATTTACACACAATATTGTAAAAAGCATAACTTCCACAATATAAATTGGATTTCAATGAAACGAAAGTAGTATTCTTGAAATTTAATTTATTTTCATAATAAAATATAAAATTAAAAAATTCAAATATTTAAATTTTAAATTTAAAAGTCAATGTTTGACCATATTAACCAAAATTCACATTTTCGGAAAATATTCAATTTATTCATGTTTGGACATATAATTCACATCAAAATGAAAAATTATATTTAAAATAACAAAATTTATTCATTTTAATAAATAAAATAAAGTTTTAAAAATCAGCAATTCAATTTAAATAATTAAAGTATACAATTAAAATAATCACAAATACAGGGTTTTTACATTATGGTAGGTGACACGACACACAAGGCAATGCCAGGGTAGATATAACAATTACGCACATGGGCTGGTTGTAACGTAGCAGCCACTACGCCCACATCGGAGTACTCCCAAATCAAAGGTGCACACCAAATCAATCACAAAGTAATAGAATATTATCGAAGAAATGTGTCCGACCAGAGGTGCTACCCCTTTTAGCCCGAGATCGCTCCTATTTTAGCCACCTTAAGCCAACTCATGGGAGTCGGGTCCACGTAATGTACCTTAATAACGTTGCCATCGTCCTACTTCATTCTGGAATCTCCACCAAATACACAGTTGTTAAAGTGGTTTTCGGTATCAACAGAGAGATGTCCATATCCGATCCTGGTCTCTTTAACAACCAATCGTTATAATAACCCGTGGTTATACATTTCAAAAACGGTATATTATACTTCAAAAAAATCAAATATAATTTCAATTTCAAGTCTCATTTCAAATCCATTTCAAAATATCAAAATATGATATACTTTCAAAACCTCATTCAATTTATATTTTATTTTAAATACCATTCCAAATCACCTTTCAAAATAGTTTATATTTCAAATCAAAATACTCCATTTACACAATTTAAAAATGAAGTTATTATAGTTAATAATCAAATATTCAATTCCTAAAAATTTAGCCTTTTTCGAGTTCATTTATTACAATAAAACAACAAAACATTGAAATTTCAGCTTTTCATAGCACTTAGAAAATGATGCAGTAAGTTACATATGAAAACAATTCAATTCAGCAAAGACAGCATTTAAAAACTGCTGTAATAGTTCAGTTATATTCAAAAAAAATCTCATTTCAGCCAATTGCGGCACTTAACAAGTGCTACAATAGCTCTTTCATTAGTTTCAGGTTTTAGTTTTCATTCTACAACCACAACACATACCAAATGCTGTAATATCACTTAGTTATTTTAGCTATAGTTCATTTGCATCAACACAGCACTTAAAAGTGCTGTAGTATCCTCTACAACAGATTTTAAGTTAACTTCAGAAATGATAGCATTTCTGGAGTGCTATTAATTAAATTTCAAGATTTTGATGAAATTTCAGAAGCAATCAAAAACTTCGATTTAAACCATTTTAACTTATAAAAATCAATTTCTTTTTTCACTCAAAAATGTTCATTTAAATACCCTTTAACTTATGATTTTTATAAAGTAAATTTTATATATAAAATCAAATATTAATAATTCACTTATTAATTTCAAGCACACAATTTTCTATTCTTTGAATTTTTTAAAAATTAACTTAACACTTAAGTTTTTAGTTACCATTTAAAATATAAACTTAGTTTTTTCCATTTTTATTTACTTAAATAAAACCCATTTTTAAACAAAATCTCAAATTTCAAAATTTAGTTATATTTCAAATTCCAACTTAACCATTCATTTATTAACATATTTAACTTATAAAAAAATCACCAACACTTTATAAAATCATTTTAAATTCAATTTAAATCAAATTATCATAAATTTACACTTTGAAATACTTGAAAATTTCTAGAAAAATTTATATAAAATAACCACGGGTCTGTATAATATTTTCTAACCTAGGTCAAGTGATACAGATAATATATCATTTCAATCCGTAATTTACTAAGAAAAATCCGGGTTCCATCATTTCAGACCCACAATCCCAAGTCAAATAAAATAAATAAAAATCACTCAGGCCTATCATTTCAGCCCATAACGATTTTTCCTATTCTAAAGTCCGTTCGGGTATGTATCATTTCAACCCATAGTGATTCTATTCTACAGGAACTTGCAGTGTGAGAACAGAATAAAATAAACAATATAGAAACATTTAATAGTATTAGATGAAGTGACAGGTTTATAAACAGGGTCAACATCATATGATCCATATCACAGGCAGGTATAACATGGTAAAATATTTCTACACATTCACTTGTTGTCACTTCACAAATTATATAAGTATAAATGTCATGAGTGAATACTCACCTTTTCAAGCTGGAGTTAACAAATCAAACTACACGAATAAATTCCAGAAGGCACGATACATCACGACTTTTGATTCAAGTGAGTAGAGAGCCAAGATGTTGATCTTGTAAACAACAAATAAGACAAGACAATATACACATATATATTCAACACAAAACAATATTGAAACAAACTTGAAATAAAAAGCAACAAAGAAATAGATGCTTGACCTTGCCTTAACCACTCAAGTGCTCAGCCTAGGGGGTCATATGCTCGGCTATGATGGTGCTACAGGCTCAGGTATGCATCACATATGCACGGCTAGAGGGTTATGTGAAGGGTTGGGGTTACAACATAGGGTAAGTCAAAGGACAAGGCAAAAATAGTGATGTTTGGTGCACCACTAGGCTCGGCATGATCAACATATGGGCTCCGCCATGCAAGTTCAGGTCAGGTCAGATCTGGAGTGATGGTTAGGGGTCAGGTCATGATGGTGGTGGTGGTTCTAGGGTGGTGGCCGAAGTGATATATGAAGGGGTGGTGAAGTTATGCTCGGCTAGGCACTTGTTTGTGGAGTTTTGCAAGGATTTGTGGTGCTAGCATCATCTAGTGGTCACGGCCAGTATTGGACAAGGGGGAAGGAGTGGCTGCTGCCGTGTATGGTGGTGGTGGTCGGTGGAGAAGGGGGTAGAGGTTAAGCAAACACACAATAAAAAGCAAAGGCAAAATCAATAGAAATAAGAAGAAAAAATGAGAAAGAGAAGCCATTAGAAAATTTACAAAATATTTTCTCAAAATAGAATGCCGTGAGAAATGAAAGTGAGCAAGTTTTCTCACATGAAAAGCAAAGAAAATACACGGCTATGCAAAAGAAAATGTATGGCCAAAGCTAAAAATGAAAAGGCAATTGAAAATGAAAAGACAAGTCAAATGAAAAGTCACTAGAAATGAAAAGTCTTGTCTCTTTGAATTTTTAATTCTTTTAATTCAATCTAAACCAAATAAAAATTAGTAAATAAAAATAAAAGATAAACAAAAATAAAGGGAAAAAGAAAATAAACAATTATTCGTTGGAAAATAAAAAGTAAATAAAGAAAATAGTTATTGTATTGAAACTAGAATTAAAAATTGTAAACAATAATACAATTAACATTGGAAAATTATAACTACACTTTTAAAATGTTTTAAAAATAAAATATATACATAACATGTCATGTTGCACATATATACACAAATTAAAACATGATATGACAAACAAAATATTATTTATATAAATAAAAATAAACAATTTTGTAAAATAAACAATTTACATACAATGGTGTAAAAAGCATAACTTTCACAATATTAATCAGATTTCAACAAAATGAAAAGCGGTATAATTGAAAATTTATTTACTTTCATAATAAAAGATAAAGTTCAAAAATTCAAATTTTTAAATTTTTAAATTTAAAAGTCAAAGTTTGACCACATTGACAAAAAATTCACACTTCTAGAAAATATTCTATTTATTCATGTTTGGAATTATAATTCATATAAAGTCAAAATTTATATTTAAAATAAAAAAATTATTGATTTTAATAAATAAAATAAAGTTTTTAAATCAGAAATTTCAATTAAAATAATCATAAAATACAGGGTTGTTACAACTTAACTATACCTACTTAGTTATGCCACGTGAAGTAACCTTATACCTTGAATTATTCCTTCTTACTTGAGAAGATTATCACCTTACCTTATGCTCATTTATCTTTTATCCTTATAAACTGATTTGTTTAGCTAGACTGACCCGTGTATTTTTTACTCGGGTCAGACCGAGGTATTTCAGGTTAGGTACCCTTATGACTTAGCCTATTCTGCTTCCGCATGGACTTATCTACTAGCCCTTTTTGTTGTAGTCTTTTTTTTTGCTACTTTGATATGTATATTGTTTTGACTCATGTGTATATTATGGTCGTCATACCAATTATGATGTATTATTTGTATTGTATTGGGATGTATCAGTATATATGTATATATATCTATTTGTTGTTCTGTGATGTGTTATGCATTTGAGTTTTTGTATTTTGTTCTGATAGATCCTATAGCCACCTGTAGCTCTGTATTAAGCATTTATTAGATATGTCGATCCATTTGAGAAAGGAAAAAAATATAGAGCACTGATCGATATATTCAATAGATATTTAAGAAAAGACTATAGATGGTCGCTCCTAACCAGCCCTATTCTCCGCATTAGCAGACAGTATTACCCAGTAATACACTTTCTTAATGTGGGTCTTGGGGTGGGGCGTCGCACTCTAACTCCAATTTTACATCTTCTATTTGATTCGTCTTGACAATGATAGCTGAAGCATGAAGACATTTTCATAAATGTGACATATGAAATATATTGTGAACACTCGCCAACTTTTTAGGTCAGTCCACTATATAAGCTGGCGTTTATACTCTCTCTAGTATTGGAAATAGTTCTATAAAATTTGATTTGATAATGAGACCTTAAAATATACCAATCACCTACTGATAACTCTAGCACTATACAAATCCTATTAGCATATGATTTATGCCTATCCTATGAAGCTTTCATCCTCTTTCATATCAATCACCATCTCATAAGTGTCTTTGATCACATCCAGTCCAAATATGATTCTATCATTCACCTCGCACCAAAAAAATAGGATTTGCATCGCTATGCTTACAAAGTCTCGAATGGTGCATGCATACAAAGTCTTGAATGGTGCCATGCATATAGAGCCACAAATGATGCCATACCTATGCTCACATGTAGCAATTATTATAGGTAAACTTAACTAACGACAGATGATCTTCCCATGCTCATCCAAAATATAAAGCGCCTCCCTTGAAAACTTCCAATACTCTATTCATTCCATCGGTCTATCTATTTGTCTATAAATGATAAGCGGTGTCGAGGTTCAACTCTTTACCTAATGCATCCTGAAGGCTACTAAAATATTCACTAGTAAAAAGTGGGCCTCACTAACCATGCTCATTATAACTCACCGTAACTGAATCACCTCACTCGCATATGATTAATTGGAATTGACTAAAATAGAATAATTAATCCGTATGTGAATTTATTAGTTTTGTTTGTTAACAATAAACATAGAAATGTGTTTGAAATCATATGTTGTAACAATTGTTTGATTATCGTTTCACTATTTAATCTGTCGAAATTGAATTGGAAATCAATTGCATTTAATCTATTTAAATACTGTAGTTAATCTGAATTAATATGATAATTGTAGAATATTGATGTAATAAATAGTAAACCAATGTTAACTATGTCCAAAAAGTAATGCTTTATTGAATAAAAAGATTGAAATCAAAATGAATCAATTTATTGGGTTTTAAATATAATTAATGAATTTATTGCAATTGGAATTAGAACGCTGTAATTAGCGCAATATTAATAGTTGAATTTGACATGGAAATTTTTTAAAATATTTTAAATTACTTAGTAATCAAAAATGATAAAAATTAATTGTTATTAAATTTGAAATTAAAAAGTGATTTAATCAATTTAATAATAATTTAATTAATTAACGTGAAATTGCCATTTTGACCACTGTTTCGGATTACAGTGAAACCAATTTCATCGGATGTGTAACAGTGAATTATTGTTGGATTTCAAATTTCGTAGTGATCGGGCTTGTCGTTTGATCGTACGGGCTCAAAACGCATAGAAATCCATTTAATGAAATCCATTTAAATAAACTGATTTTAAAAGCTAACTTCTGTATACAATAGAATTAGAACTTGAAACTTATTCCATTAAGTTTAAAAATATTGAAAACCTATATTTTGATATATTGGATGATCCATTTTCGTTTCGGGACCAAAGCAGGCTTTTCGGGTCGTTGTTATCGTTTCGATCCAACCCTACCTATATATAGGCTGTTATAAACCCTATTTGTTCCTCATTTTATTATTTCTATACATACAGATTTTCCTCCTTCTAAAACGAAAAAACATCAAATCTAATTACAAAATTCCAAAATCTACTTTTTTTTAATAAAATTTGTTGCTCTAGGTTTACTTTGAGTCAGGAAGAGGTTTGCTTAAGGTTCTAGAGGAGAAAACCCTGCAGCGACTTCAGATTAGAGAGTGTTCCATGCTAAACAAGGCAGATTTGGTCGCACTTTGAGTTCAAGAGGCGAAAACCCTACAGTGACTTCGGGTCAAGAGCCAAATGACTCGGGTCTCGAGTCATTTTGGCAAAAATTCAGAGCAAACATTTGGTAATTAAGGCGGCGATCCGAAGCAAGACTCAAAGTCGAAATTTTCCAATCTTCTAATGTTAATAACTTTAACATATGAGCTTGGATTTACATGCAGTTTTCTCCATTGCGATCGTATCAAAATTATGGACATTTCAGAATCAGTGTGGCTGCATTCTGATTCTGTTAAATTTTTGGGCTAATTTTTGATTTTAAATCGACGATAAATCGAAGGCGAGTGTTTTGACCCACTCACAACTACTAAATTGTCTTATGTTAGTTATATTGAATTATGATGCGATTAGAGCTTGATCGATGGTTGTTTGATATATATAAAGTATCATTCCAGTGGAATCTGATTTTATTTGAATTTAATTTAATATTGAATTTTTAAATTGCTAGTTAAAACCCTGTTAATGATAACCAGAAATACGTTGTTGTTTATTGGTTGATTTGAATGGCGATTGTGATGGATGTTTGATTGTTGATATTGGATGACTGGATGTTATATGTTATAACACTGCAAGTTCTCTTAGTTTATTGTTAGAAAATCCCTATGGGTTGAAATGATACATACCCGAACGATCTATAGATGAGGAAAAATCGTTATGGGTTGAAATGACAAACCCGAGCAGTTTTATGGATTTTTGAATTTATTTTGGGATTGCGGTTGAAATTATATAAACTTGAAAAATTTAAAATATTTCGAATTGAAATGATAAATGTCCGTGTCACTTGAGCATAGGGTAGAAAATTATTTACAGATACTGGATTGATTAAATTAAATGATTTTAAAATCGTTATAATTTGAAATGAAATTAAATGATATTTTGAAATAAAATTTGATGTATATAAACTAAATTATTTTCGAAAATCCAAGTTTTAAATGTTAAAAGTGGATTTGGTTTAAAGAATTGTTAAAAGAATAAAAATGGAAATTTCAAAAGTTGAAATTTGAATATAAATGAAAATTATCAAAATTGAGTTGTTGAAAATGTTTGAATATTTAAATTTGAAATCTATGAAATTGAAGTTCTTTAAAATTTGTTGTTCAAGAGTTTGAAATCGATACAAATTGAAATGATTTTATAGGATTTTGAACTGGTAGAAAATTTAATTTTGTTGAAATCTGGATATGGTCCAAATTTGTTGAAATGAAAGAAATAGTTTAATTTGATATTAACTTCAAATTTATTATTTAATATAAACTGTCTAAAAATATATTATTTTAAAAATCCTAACTTTTAATATTTTCAAACTATTAAACTAATTTAGTCTATTTTCAGCAGTTTTAAACTATTTTAATCAATTTAAACTAATTGATCAATTTAGTCTAATTTAATCTATTTTAATCTATTTTGAATCTATTTTAGAGTATTTTAACTATTTAAAAATTTATTTTAACTATTTAAACTATTTTCTAGCTTTCAGACTATGTAAAGTGGAAGTGCTTATATTTAAATCTTTGATTTAAAAGCGAATACGGATAAATGCTGTTATAACCTAATTGGGATTTAAATGACGTATTTGAGGAATACGATGATATTAAATTGAGGGTTTAACCAATTTTGGAAGTATGATTTCTAAAGTAAATTTGATTTCGAAAGTGATATGATTTCAAATGTGATATGTTTTCGAAAGTAAATATGTTTTTGAAAGTGAATGTGATTTCGAAAATGATTTTGAGAATATGATATTTTGATATCAATTATGAATCGGTTTTGGAAATGTAAAAGAACCATCTATTGTGAAATAAGCGTTGTGTTGTTAAAGAGACTGGGATCAGATATTGTCATACTCACTGCCAATATCGAAAACCACTTTAACAACTGTGTACGTGGTGGAGATTACAGAATGAAGTAGTATGGTTTGGTGAACGATTTTGTATGAGGTATTTACATAGCCCTGACTCCCGTGAGTCGGCTTGATGTGGCCAAAACAAGGGCTATACCGGGATAAGTGGCGTCTCTCCTCCTATCGGGCATATTTCTTCGATACCATATTATGACTTTGTGATTGATTTGGTGGCCAGCCCTCGATTTTAATTGTGGGAGTGTGTTCCGAGGTAGGTGATAGTAGCTGCTATGCGTTACCACCAGTATGGGAGTGCAAACGGTAGAATCCTACCCTGGCATTGCCTGGTGTGCCTTATCACTTCCCTTATCGCGCCTTCTACGAGTTTGGTTTGTACCGTCCCTATGGAATGCCTTTGATGACTATCCAGTTTACGGAGGAATTACAGTACTATATAGACTACGTGAATATATAAAAATGTGTTAAGGGGGATATGGATAACGCCTTAACACTATTTTAATAATTTACTTTACTATAGACACTATTATAATAGCATATTGTACTACGTATGTAGATAGTTTGATGGATTCTTAGCAGATGGAATCCCGAACATCTCTTAAGTTATTGCACTCACGTTGGACACTGGATAGGAGATGTCGAAACCCGTAAACATCTCCGATGCCGTTACACTTATATTTATTTGTTGTTGATTTAACTTACATAAGATATTTAGTTTTTACTCGAGTGTTTTAGCCTGAACTTTTCAGTGTATCGAAGACTGCTTTTCTGGAGGACGAAGACGAAGATTTAATACTATTATTATCTATTATATTATTTCCACTGCATCATGTTGTTCCGATGCATTATTTTATTCATTTCTGATGTACGTAACTCTGATCTGTATTATAAAAGTGTAATCAAATGTTATTTGATTATTATATTTTGTTATTCCGCTGTGAGATTCTATGTTTTCTTTTTCCTTCTTTCCCTTCTTTTCTAATTTGCCCTATAACAATCCTCCCTTTTGAATGGTTTGAGTTTGAACGTGTGGTTTATTGTCGATTTAAACCATCCAAAAGGGTGGGTTGTAACATTTGTTATCAGAGCTTTGGTTTAGCGATAACCTTAGCTTTGTGGGGTGTCACTCATTAGATATAGGATAGTACCCTCGAATGAGTTTGTTTGAGTGCATATATACGAGAGAGCATACTTGTTATGTTATAAAAATGTTTTTATTTTGTATTAATTTATTCTGTGTAGTATTTATAAATTTCGATTGGTACATAGGACGCTATAGTATCGATAGAGACTTCTATACACTTAATTAGGCGGACTGACACAATTTTGTTTTAAAATATAGGTAAATAAAATAATTTTGCCTAGTATTATATTTTTAATATAAAAGAATAATCTTTAATAATGTATATAATGGTATGTGATATGTTTTTTTGTTAGGAAGTTAATTTTTATAAATATTGGGTGTAAAATAGGATTTACAAGTAAAGTAAATATAAATTAGAAAATTTAGTAAAGTTCTGGGATTTTGAAGAAAAAATTCGAAATATTTTGGAATATAATATTAGTATTATTAGAAGTATTTTTTGATAAAAATATTTAAATATGATTTGGAAGAAATGTTTTGGAAGAATTTTGGAAGGAAATAAGTTTTGTACTGCCTCTCTGTCGTTGGAAAATTTCGGTGATGAGCGCACGCATCATCAACGTCCATTTTCGAGTTTCAAAGTAGGAAGAACGCTGCACTAGTTTACTGCACATTTGTTTTGATAAAAAAATCTTAATTTTAATTTCCAAATATGATTTGATATATATGAAAGATATTATTATTTATATATATACATACATATATATTTATTATTTTAATTGATTGAAATAGAACCTGGTATTTAGTTCTTAAGTTTCTGTAAATTAGAGATTTTAATTATTGTAATGAATGAAATCTCGACTATATTAATAGTTGGAAACTTCTAAAATGAGAACATATGGAAATAGATGCTAATTGATTAATGAAACATATAAGAAATGGAAATTTGTAACTTGCAAATCAAAAGATATAAAAATGTAAGAAAATGTAATTATTGAACATTCTGTTAATTAAAATAAATAAGATAACTTGTGTAAAATTCAATTATATTCCAAAAGACATTCTATAACTTACCAGAAATATTTAAAAAGTTGTAATGTTAAATAGGATATGTAATAGAACATTATACAAGTAAAACTTACGTAATGAAAGTATTCAAATGGAAGTGTTTCTATAAAAAGAATTTTGATGTTACAATAGGCTATAAACGTAAGTTAATAATTTGAGATGTTAGTAATTAAATTTAATAAAAAAGTGAATACTATAAGTAAATGATTATAAACTTAAGTTATGGTTTGATGCTAATTATATTTGAAGTGAATGGTAAAAGTGAATATTATATTAATTAAATAATTATAACTTCAGAAGTGCTGAAATGATTTAGAAAATGGAAAGAAATTCAATGACACTATATAAGGAAACGAATGTAATTTAAAGAGTTAAGAAACTTAAGTAAAAAGATCCATGAATGATTATTTATATTAATCAAGCTATATAAATAATAAATGTTAAATAAATTGAAATGGAATTAAAATAAATTAATAAGTAATAACCTGGTATGAATAAATTGGAAATAAATGAAAAGTGTGTAATACTTAAATAATGAACTCATTGATTTTTTAAAAATATTTGAATGGAAAACAACATATATAAGTATGTGAATGTAAAGCAATGGAAAAATGGCGTCGTATGAATGAATGGGGAATGAATTTTGTAAGTAATGAATGTGGATTGAAGAGAATAATAATTGTATATAAAAAATGAACAGTAAATGATGTGAAAGGAGATTTATAAGAATAAAATTAAACAATACTTGAAATTATTGTTTGTTTTGACTTATGGGATGGTTGGGAAAAAGATACTTCTAACTGTATAAAGATGTATAGATAATCTATTAAGTTTTATCTAAGACTGTTGTGTGTATGGTATACTTAGTAGTTATTATCATTTTATACCATTAAAAGTTTCTGAACAAGAACAAACCATTTGTTTTGGTTGTTATGGATGGATGGCTGATTACTTTGATTGCATTTGATGATTGTATGGTTTTGTTTGCAAGTGACTATTATTATGTTGTGTTTTTTGTTTGTTATTAATTAAAACAACTTAAATTTCTCTTTTATATAATTATTAACTTCTTTGAATTGTATAAGTGTAACGATCGGGTGGTTTTCAACCCTCAAAAATCGACACTAATACGTTCACTGTATAGAGTGCCGAGCAATCGAGTGCAAGAAATACCAGGTTGTTTGGGTTAAGAAGAAAAGAGATAGAAGAAGAAAACAGAAATAACAACAATAGAGAATCTCACAATTGCAGCAGAACAAAATATAACGTATAATAACAGTATTTTATTCAATGGAAAACTGTAATTGTTAATATACATACAAGTTATCATAATACAATCATTAACATATAAATTGAGACAGTTATAATAACCTCTCCCTAAATGCTGAATATACGGCTTACACTACACAACGGAATATAATCAAATACTTGCAATACGTCTCTGTCGTCCAGCTCGTCTTCTCAGCTCTAAAGCACCCTAACCTGAAAACTGTAATACTCGGTCTAACCCGAGCATTACAACAAAGTAGCACCTGAGTGAGGCTGGAAACTAGCGTGACAAAAAGCCACCTAATTTGAAATACTTATATTATATAAAGCTTTTTGAAAAACCACAGTAACTCGTGTAAACACAACGATTTTTTAACTTATCATAACCAAATCACTTTTGCATAAATCCATCCATATTATAATAGTATGTAGGTATAGAACATTTATTAAAATAGCGAATTGGTTAAATTAATCTAATTCCAGCTTATTAGACTCCTTAATCGAAGTGGCTATGGATAACACTGCTATCTGATTCCGGTCTCTTTGAAAAGAAATGGTAAATTTTAAATGGCCAAATTATTTAAAATAAACAATTTATATTCAGAGTGTCAAAATACACATATGGGAATTTATTACATATGTTTATTTTAAGTAAAACGTGCTACCGTTTTGTAATGACCTGTCAGTTTAGACGGTCTAAATCGACGATAAACAACCCACGCAAGACTCAAACAATTCAAAGGGGCAGATTGTGATGAGGTAAATAAGAAAAAGAAGAGAAAGGAACAAAACAAATACAGAATCTCGAAGCGGAATGACAAAATATAGTAATCAAATAACAGTTTATGAAACTGTTTTACAAATGCATTTGATTATTCTTTACAACAAAAAATCAGAGTTACCTATAACAGGAAATAAATAAATGCAGCGGAACAAAATGATGCAGTGGAATACATATCTTTACTACTAATAATAAGAGTTCTTTGAACTTGATTCAACTGTGTCTTTCTGAAGTACCAAAAATGCCCTCCCTTTTACTACTTTATTTGGGTCTTATTTCGCCCACTTCTATTCGCACACATGAATACGTTTTATTTTGCTTTCTTCCTAAACCTAATCGACCAACGCCTCCTGCTACAAAATCGATGCACCGCTATTAAATCATCCTCCTCAGAAACCATCAACGCCTCCTGCTACTAAATCGATCGCACTTCTCATCCTCCTCATCCTTTTTCCCTTATCACCAGGGCGATTCACCGTTATCCTCCTCAGAAATCATCAACGCCTCTTCCTACTAAGTCGATCGACGCTGTTGCCCTAGATCAAATCTGCACTACCCATACATCCTCCATCATCCAAATCGATTGAAAACATCGTTTCCATCATCATGTTTACTCAATCCAAACCATAGCCCTTCTTCTATCACAGTGCTCCGTTTATCCACGGTTGAGTCCAGTCTACCTATGAATCCTCCATCGTCTAGATCAACTGAAAACATCGCCCGCATCGTCCTATCCACTCAATCCAAACAGTAGAGCCTTCTTCTAACGTAATGCTCTGTCTATCCACTGTTTATTGTTAGGATAGAGGTCTGCAAAATTTACTCTAAGAATATTTATGATTGTTTTGAATTGTAATCATAACCATGGCTACTTAAGATGGTTCTGATTTTGATTTCCATCTACAACCATTTTTAAATTAATCTATTCACAAATTACCTATTTCACATTGGAAAACTGTTTGTTCTAGAGCCATTTTTTACAAATCACCTAAAGAATCTACGCTGATCTGAATATTCAGTTACTTTAAATACATATCAAAGTGATCTGAACTAGACTTTATAATCCCATTGGAATTTGATTTTTTTTAATTATTGGAACCGAGTTCATTCAAAATTGAGTAAGCTTAGCATTATGGCAACGTTATGATGAATACTGGATGTTTTCTTTGTTAATTTAAACAATTTCACTGAAATGATTATCGTTCCTTATCTCATGGAGTGTGTGATGTCTAAATTGATTTATTATTTTATACCGGACCTTTTTCTCCTTTAATATTTGATAGCCTGCTATATGTGATCTGAATTTTTTGCTCAGTTTAACTAAATTCAAATAAAAATGCTTTGCTGCTGAAGGTTCTCTGAATTAACCCTCAATAGATTGTCGATGCACATATTTGAATGCACATATTTGTTTGAACCAATGTGTGGAGAGGCAATCCAACTAATTATAAGATTTATTTGTCGGTACAAATGTTGCAAGAATTGAGTGGATTAGATTGAGGTGCATTGTGTAATACTGCCTATATCGTTTCACTCTAAATTTAGTTTCGTTAGCTGTTAAATTTAGATGGTATTGTATTGAGCTGTTTTATGAATATGCACTTATTCTAATGGTTCTTTACTTATTTACGCTATTTGGATTTAAATGGTTATGTTTTTTTGAAAAATTAAAATTTACATATGTTTTATGTCAGTTTTGCTAGAGTTGGATGTACCACTCGATGCTTAATAATCCAGTATAATTTTCAAACAAATATTTTAAACTATTTTATAGCCTGACCTATGCACAATAAGGATATCATACACCTACAGTACATATTAGTTTGTTGAGTGCTTATTGTTGCATATTTTTATGCCCAATTAACCTTTGCTTTTTTCATACGATAAAATATGGTTATAACCAAAAAATATTAATTAGATTTCCATTTTACATTGATATAAACTTGCAAAAGAATCTATTGATTACTATGGGGTTTTATAACAATAACTACGAATGTATACAAGTTAAATATAAACAAATATATGTTCATATAATTATGATTCAATGTGAAGTAAATTTCTCTTAATATGGAAAAAGAAGAAACAAAATTAAATACTAATGTATACACACTAACTAGAATGCAATATTTAAATTTTCATGACTTTGACATAATATAGTGGAAAGAAATAAGAAAAGCAAAACAAAATTTTCTACTTTAGTATTACATAAGGTACTTTACTCTTAAAACCAAAACTCTACTTCTTGCATTTTGGAATCTCTGTAAAACTTTAATTTTTATTCTCTTATTTTAGTTTCCAACTTAAACATTTGACAATATACTATTTGTAGTGGATATATATAGTAGTTCTAATGCATGCAGAAATATATAAAATATAAATAATAATGTTATAATAAGGTGGACACAAAATTTTAGACATAATTTCGACTTAGGTTCAAATTAAACAAAATTGTTTTCTCCATGTTGCTATAAATAATCCTGTAAACATATTTATTTTTGTTAACAGGCAATCATTTGAATTCATGAAGGGTACAAATTATTTATCTAAAAATGCATTTATGAAATCATTCATATGATAAAACAAATTTGATAACATTTACATTTAAATCGTAAAGAACCTTCGTACATGTTTATCTAAATCTAAATGCAGAGAAAATTCCTAAAGAGGAAACCAGGTGTCATTTTAACTTGAGCTGGAGAATAATTGGCTAACCAATGCCTGACATTTCATGAATTATTCTTCCAAGCCTATATCATTAAACAAAATTACGCCAGGTGTTCGTTTTTATCTTAACATTGTTATAATTGGAAAAAATAGGAATTTTTTTATTAATATTTAGTTGCTTGATGGTGAACTGTTGCACTACAATCAACCCTTCCAACAGTAGCGGTTTAATGACATACACTAAGCACATGCATACACTTAGCAGTAGAAAACTAAGGGAAAAAACTTAGAAGAAATACTGATTGAGTTTTTGTAAATTAACATGGTAAATTATCAAGTAGAGTTTAATGAGGAAAAGAATGTGCTCATTATAAACAATAGTATGTACATACCCAAACAAGTAAACATAGGCCTGAATTGGCATACGCACTGTGACGACCAACCCTTCTCGACCCTCGACAATCGACACAATATACGACACCGTATAATATGTCGAACGATCGAGTGCCGAAAAAGACAGATTGCTGAGGGAAAAGAAAGAATATAAAAGAAAGAAGGAACTAAAACAATAATAGAATCCCACAGTCACAGCGGAACAATATATAACAGATAAAGACTGATCTTTATACAAAAAGAACTATATCTGTTCTATACATTACATCATTATAGTACAACACACTCGATAGAAAAATACTGGACAGTTACATTAACTTGTCCCCACCAAAGCTAACTATACAACTTATAATGCACAGCAGAATATACTTCAAGTATGTGTCATACGTCTCGCCATCCAGCTCGTCTGCTGAGCTCCATAGCATCCTATCCTATAATTATAATACTCGGTCTGACTCGAGCATTATAATAAAATAACACCCGAGTCAGTCAGGAAAACCAGCGTGAGAAAATACTCTCAACTTAATTATTAAAGTTTTCGAAATCCTTTAAAAATCAAAGGTATCTCATAAGACCACGCCACAAATAAGCATGTCGGGTTTTTACTTTACGATAACCAAAACATTTCTTATCAAAATCCTCTGTTACTATAATAGTGTCTAAATAAAAATACTTATTCAAATAGCTGAAATTGTTACATTCATTAAATTCCAGCAATACTAGTTTCTTTCAAAACCGTAAAGGGCACGTAGAGAGAATGGATTTCCAACTAATGACTAGGCACTGGGGTACCCGGTCACAATACCTAGTCTGGACAGCATACCGAGGACCCCTCCCGATCATCTGCAACACAAGACAGGAGCTACCCTTACTGGATAGTCCGAATAAGATCACCCCGTAGTTGGGATCAACAACCGCCCCACACAGCTGAATAAAAAGGGACATCCAGACAGGGATGACCTTACCCTAATTGGGTGCTACCCACTCAGCCTTGCTGCATATCCCCTAATTTTCAGTCATTCTCGGTTGATGAGGCTCGAGGCTAAGCGTTACCTTTTTAGAAACACATTCACTTAGAATGCTCACCGTCCTCCTGACGATGTTCTGATAATCATCCATACAAGTCTGTTCCTGCTCCGAACGGAACAGAAGGCACTGCTCCTACTACATCCATTTTGGAATCACCCTTAGGATTGGTAGCAATGAGCCCTTGCACTTCACTGCTCCATCTTCGACTCCAAACTCTTGTCTTCACCACAAAAATGTACTCGTTGATTCGAAGTGTTTTTCAAATTACAAATCCGATACCGTCCTCTTCGAAACAACGTTCGTTATTTTCTGGTAAACTCAACCCCGGTTCTCTAGGAAATATAAAGAAGAAAATAAGATCGGAGTTCACCTCCTAACCATTAGTGGATGGATTTCCTTATAAACGTCCCAGAAGAACGAACAAGTTTATACGTACAGTATAGCACCTCAAACAATAATTGTACCATATAATTCTCATAACTCTCCTAGATATTTCCAAAGTTATATTTGGGTCTAGATTTGATAGTCGGTTATTTAACTATCAAATAAACAATCAATTCAACAAATTTTTATCTCCATTGAGAACACCAAGTCTTATTAAATTTAGTTTTTTAAATAAATTAAATCACTTCCAAAAATATATTTTTCAAACACTTAAAATAAAGCTACTTAAATTCTTTATTCCAAATAATACTTATAAAATCCAATAAGAGTTTTCTGAGTAAAACTTAAGCCAAAAACTACTTTTAAAATAAAGCTATTATATCAAATATTTATGTTAAAATTTCCTTTCAAAATCGTAATACTAATTTACCTTTTAAAAATAATCAACTGCTAAATTAACTTAAATAAATATTTATTTTCACTTAAAAACAATTAAAAATAAATTTTCTACAACATTCTTTTCAAACATCTTTAAACATCTAGTTCATGCTTAGAAATCTTCCTTTGAAAATACTCTTAGCTTTCAAGGAAAATATACTTTCTAACTTTTAAAAATAAAATCACCTTTTTATTTTTAAAACGAATTTCCCCTTTTCCTTATAAATTCCCACCGTGAATCTATACTTTCAAATTTATCCACCGATAAATATTCCACCTTATTTGTAAACCCATTCCACTTTATTTATAAACCCAGTTTACAATTTCCATCCCTCATTTTCCTTTAAACCATAGTTTCCAAACACATAATCAATTTCAAACCGATTTCCTTAATTAAATTCCCTTTAAAATTTATTTCTCGATTTATCCAAATCGATTCGAAAATCCATTAACTCCAGATTCACCCTTTATTTTGATTTAAAATTCTTATTTACATATGAAACACCAATTCCATTCTTTATTCCAAAAACTCCCTTTTTGTGTCCTTTAAGAACCCAATTCATTATATTTCTATATCCTAAAATACCAAAATATATCCATCCAAACCATAATATCGACTAACTTAGATTCCAGTATAATCCGTTACATGATATAAAAAAAACATACCACGGTTTATGAAAATAATTTCAATATTTTGAGGAATCCAATTGGATCCCTCCAACGTGTTTTCCTGCATCTACAGATGCTAGCACAACAAATAAAATACCAAATCCCACTTCGAAGGGAACATCGTGGTATAAAGGGTCATCCGCTACTATGCGGGGCACATAGGGTCTCATCCGCTATATAATGCGGGAATATCGATGACTTCAATATACATATACATATACATACATACATACATACATATATATATATATATATATATATTATATATATGCAGTACTATATATAATATCACATCCAGATTGATAATAACAATCACATCCAACCAATAAACCAATAATTCAAATTTTAACTATTTAAATTAATTATGGAAATTCAGATGTGAGTGAGATTAACACATTTTGAGTTTAAAACACCGAGCATTCCAATTTTAAATTCAATTAAGCCCGTTTGATTTAATCTAAAATTCTCGCTTGCTCCAAAGGCCTCCACATCTGTACTGTAGTGTAGATCCTGTCGCTGTGATTCTAGCGCTTGTTGTTTCGTCAAATTCTGATCATGCATGCATGAGATATGTTATTTTAAACATTTAGTATAATTTATAAAAAAATTACTTTTTTTATACCATTACAAGATCAGCCATGATTTCTTCTTCCATCTTCACGAACGCAAGCAACAGGAATCGAACCCAACATCACCGTCGAACAATCGAAAATCGCAGCCACCATGATAACGTTGAGGATGATCCAAAGCTTCCACACCGAATATCCAAACGGCGTGCACCCATGGCCAGAACGCGGCCAAGCTCGACCTCGCCGTTGTTCCAAAATATGCGCTCGAACGCGTGACCATCGGCCCTCAACTACATCTCTAAACGAACGACGACACCCTAGATCCACCATTGGATCTGAAGCTCTTGACGAGCTCAACGTTTCCCTAGTTGAAGTCGAGTCGTGAAAGTGAATGGATTTGGAGAAAAATGAGCGAGAACTTCAGAGCGTATTGGCCATTGAAATATTTTAGTGGCGGCCGTGAATTCCTCTTAGTGCATTACTGAACAAGCCTTTATATACGTATATTTTTATATTATTTTATAAATATATTTTTAATTTTACATGCTTTTTCAAACGAACTCCAAATAACACGTGCCGCCTGGTGTTTATAATGTTTAACCCCTATTCCGAACACAATGGAATGTGTTTCGAAGGCTAATTGATCGTATGTGGAAGATACCTTTTTGAATCGATTTTAAATATTAAATTTTTAATTTTAATTTCAACGCGTTCCTCACCCTTATGAACAAACGGTAACTCCAAACGCTACGAAATTTGAAATTCGATAATAATTAACTACTACGGATCTAATGGAACTTGTTTCGCTAAAATCTGCCTCGGAAGCTTATATTTAAACGTCAATATAAACGATATATTTTCAAAACTAACCAAAACACTTTCAATTTCACTTTTAGCATTTTTAATATCTTTAATATTATCAATATAAATTTTATAAGTCTCTGAAATATTTTTAATAAGCTAAAAACTCAAGATTTAATATTTTGCCCATTCCTAGTAATTAAATTCAATAATTTAATTATTAAATAAATGGCGATATTTGAAATTCAATTTAAAAATTAACTTTTAAATATTTAAAATCAATTAAATATTGTAATTTCAAATGTCCAAAATCTTGAGTCGTTACATTCTTCCCCTTAAAAGAATTTCGCCCTCGAAATTATTAGTTAATAAGAATGGTCCACAACTCGTTATAATTTTCCCAAAACCAAACAGTTTTCCACAACTCCCCAAAACAATCTTTTATTAAAACCACACTATTACTCTTACTAACTTTCCAAACTCTTTGTTATCCCATTTTTGGTCAAAATTGGAATGTCAACAAATTGGCAAGGGATGATGGATATTGGGGTTGGAAATCAGTTGGAATCAAGGCTACAATCGATATCGTCAAAATTTGGTTGAGCTCCGATCGGGACGAAATTGGTTGGAGATGGTGTAAAGGACTAGGAGAGGCTATGTTTCAAATTTCAGGTTAATCGGAGTTCGTATGAAGGAGATATGATCGATGCAAGGTAAGAAGTTCATACTGTTCGAATCCATCAGCACACAAGGTTCGAATCGATACACTTCGCATCGATCGGAGGGATGATGGTTCGAATTGATACACTTCATATCGATTGGCATGGATTCGACTCTGTGAAGTTCGCATTAGGTGATGGTTCGACTCGATAGTGTTCGAATCGATCGAGTTACTGGTTCGACTCGATAGGCTCGTATCGATCAGATAGGAAGGGTAGATGGATCTCGATTCGATGGAAATAAACCCAGAGTGATAGCAAGCATGTAGAGGTTCTTCGAATCGATGTACTTCAGATCGATCAGGATGGGTGCAGATGGCTCATTTCGACTCCAGTCTCTCTCGTATCCATCAGGTGAGAGCTTCGTTCGAATCCATCAGGTGAGGCCTCATTCGTATCCATCCTTCACGACCGCTTTGTATCGATGTCCCCATACTCGTTTCAAATCGACCATATCACATGGGATCAATTCAAAATGAACTCCTGGGACCGATGCGTAGAGAGACACGAGTTAATGGATACGAGCATGACTGTTGTAGAGTTATGGATAAGGACGAAGCGTGGAAAATGGATGCGAACGCGTCTTCAGGAAGGGAAGCATTCAACACGGCGACAAAGGTGGATTAACCCAGAGAAATAGCGCCACGTCAATGATGCACATGCACTTTGGATGGATTCGAAGCAATGGTTTCGAAGCGATGGATTCGAAGACAACAGGCAACAGACAACTCCAAATTCGAATCGATCATATCTTCCAAACTGTTGATCCAAATGCAATGAAATTTTCACAGGAGCTTACACACATGTTGAAGAATGTTCACACCAAATTTCAGATCAATTGGATGATTTCTCGATCGATTCGAATGGAGTTCGAATCGATCCCAAAGTGGGCCCAATTTCCTGAGGCCGGGCGCGAGGGCCCCCCTCACGTGCCAGAAGTGGTCTCCCTGATTTTAGGCGAAATATCAGCCTCCTACACCTATAAATAGAGCCCCAGGTCATTCAGAAAAGGGGTCGGAGAATTTGGAGAGAACAAGCATGCCCGGACGCTGCCAGAATCATTCCATATCGTCATTACTACCATTGATTTCGAATTTGGACTTTGTAACTGCTGTAATCACTTGTAACCAGCAAGGATAATTAATAAAAGGATAAAACTTTGAAGTGGACGTAAGCCGGAGATAGCCGAACCACTATAAAACTTGTGTCTCTGTTAATTATTTCTGATTTGCTGCTTGTTATTTGCTGAGATCTGTTATTTGTGTTTGAATATTGTTGATTTGTATTCATGCACTGGTGCTTTCATGGTATTTGGGGTTTGTGACCAATTTTGGCGCAAACACTTTGGTGCTTTCACTTAGAAGGAATAGCACCCGCTACATCGGATTTGAAAGTTTGATTTGAAGATTTTAAGGAGTTTTGGATTTGAGGACGATGACTAGGCAAAATAGTAGAAGGCAAAGGGCTAGGAGAAGCCAACCGGAAGGAAGTCAACAAGCATGCTCTGGAGCTGGGGAAGGACGGGCTTCAATCTACATAACCCGGAATGAGATGGAAGCCATGGCAAATTCTTTGTAAGAGAGATTATTGAAGAGCCAACAGGAAATGATGCAGACTTTCTTTGAGCAAATGAGAGCTGCAGGGATGTAGAACTTAGAAATAGCTACAGCCACGGTGGATGCAGGACAAGGAACTAGGGTTATGGAACCCAATGGAGGACGGGATGCGGAGCCAGAGGGCAATCAACAAGGGCTTGGGGGCAGGCCCATAGGATCCAACACAGGAGGACCTTTGGAAGGAGTTCAACAGGCTAGAGCTAACGTTGCTGTTAGTGAACCACATGAGGAATATGTGTCGGAGTTCCCTCAGGAGCATGGGGGCAACCCCAACAGACAATACTGGATTAATGGAGATCATCAGAAAAACTGTGCGAGGTGGTTTGACCAACAGAGACTTGGAAGGAGTGAATAGGAGTCCGTTCGCTCGGGAAATAAGGATAGCTCAGAACCCACCTAAGTTCAAGCTACCTGGCGTGGAGGTATATGACGGCAAGGCAGATCCAACTGATCATTTGATGAGGTACACCAGACACATAGAGGTGCTGGGGGCATCTGAGGATGTAATGGCCCGATGCTTCCCTTTGTATTTGACGGACTTAGCTGCAATGTGGTTTAGGCAGTTGGGAGAAGGATCTATCGGGACCTGGAGGGAATTGGTGGAAAGGTTTTTGGGGCAGTTTCGGGTTCACGTCAAGAGGCCGAAGAATGTGATGACATTGACATCGGTGATGCAAAGGATGGATGAATCGCTTAGAGCTTTTCTAACTCGATTCGGTGCGGCAGTCGCTTCGGTGGATCAGCCTGATCCATCGATTGTTTTAATGGCAGCAGTATCAAGAGTCAGGGAGGACTCGGATTTCAAGGTATCTCTGATACGAGATCCCCCATAGGATCTCGACGAATTCTTTCATGAGGTAGAAAGGTTCCTTCGACAAGAAGATGCGAGTGCGGATTTAAAGGTGAAAAAGGTTAATGCAACTGAGGGTGAAGGACCATTCAGCAAAGGCTTGGATAAAGACAAAGGGAAAAGGAAGTTGGATGATGATTCTGGAAATGCTAGGAAGCGATGGAGGATCGAAAGTTTTCCACATACACAGGATTGAACGAGACGCTGGAGCGGATATACCTGGATACTCGAAATCGCCTTCCCTACCGGAGGCCGGCTAGGAGAGAACCATCAGAACGGGAGAGGACATCAGGGAGGCACTGCCTCTTCCATGATTTAGATGGACACGATACCAACAGCTGCAGGCACTTAAAGGACATAATCGAGGAGCATGTAAGAAATGGACAGTTACGGCAATATGTCGGAACTCGGAATGCAACAGTGGAGCAGGAGCAGCCACCGACTACCTCACACCGTGATGATGTGAGGCCCAGGGATGACGGTCGATTGATTATACATTGACTTGGATATTATGAAATAAGTAACAAACCATTGGCGAGCAACCAAATCATTTACACATGTACGGGGACAGAGATAGCCCCTAGGCATGCTCTGAATGATGAAAAATCGCGAAGCTATGGTTTGTGAAATTTGTTTTTTATTCTGGGTTGGACACTTAATTTTCTGGTTTTGGTTTTGGAGTTTGGATTGAACTCCTGGTTTTGTTTGCCTTTTGATTTGGGTTTTCCTTTGGATGGTTGTTTTTGATTTTAGATGCTGCTTTGGATTTCTGGTTTTCTGGTTTTCTGGTTTTGATTTGGATTTTGGACTGGCTTTTGAATGGATTTTTATCTGATTTTTGACAGAAGGTCGTCGGGTATGGATAATGCCTGGCAAGGGGTGAGTCGCTTTGCCCAAACGCGGCAAATTGACTCATTCAGGTCGTCGAGTATGGACTATGCTCGGCAAGGGTCCGGAGTGACCAGGATTCGGCCTAGGACTTAGGCCCTATATTATAAATTGGTATTTTCAGGTCGTTGAGTATGGACTATGCTCAACAAGGGTCCGGAGAGACCAGGATTTGGCTTAGGACTTAAGCCATGGCATTGTACAACATCCAGAGACACTGGACCAAGGTCGTCAGGTGTGGATTGCGCTTGGCAAGAACCTAGAGAGGTTAGCTCAACGTCCAAGGACACTGGACCAAGGTCATCAAGTATGGATTACGCTTGGCAAAAGCCCGGAGAGGTAATGGATTCGGATATCGACCCGGAGAGGTCGTGGACTCGGTCATTGGCTATTGGATAAGGATGGATTAGGAATTGGTTGTCGAGTTCGAATGGATATGGAATTGGCTCAGGCTTTGGTTATTGGATTTGGAGTTGGACATCGACTCGAAGCAGTCATGGATGATCTACTCTGGCAATTTGGCTATGGACTTCGCATATTGGATTCGGAACTATTCAAAACACGCCTTGTTATCACAAGGCATGTTTTAGGGGGCAAAGTGTTATCCCATTTTTGGTCAAAATTGGAATGTCAACAAATTGGCAAGGGATGATGGATATTGGGGTTGGAAATCAGTTGGAATCAAGGCTACGATCGATATCGTCAAAATTTTGTTGAGCTTCGATCGGGACGAAATTGGTTGGAGATGGTGTAAAGGACTAGGAGAGGCTATGTTTCAAATTTCAGGTTAATCGGAGTTCGTATGAAGGAGATATGATCGATGCACGGTAAGAAGTTCATACTGTTTGAATCCATCAGCACACAAGGTTCGAATCGATACACTTCGCATCGATCGGAGGGATGATGGTTCGAATCGATACACTTCGTATCGATTGGCATGGATTCGGCTCTGTGAAGTTCGCATCAGGTGATGGTTCGACTCGATAGTGTTCGAATCGATCGAGTTACTGGTTCGACTCGATAGGCTCGTATCGATTAGATAGGAAGGGTAGATGGATCTCAATTCGATGGCAACAAACCCAGAGTGATAGCAAGCATGTGGAGGTTCTTCGAATCGATGTGTTCACATCGATCAGGATGGGTGCAGATAGCTCATTTCGACTCCAGTCTCTCTCGTATCCATCAGGTGAGAGCTTTGTTCGAATCCATCAGGTGAGGCCTCGTTCGTATCCATCCTTCACGACCGCTTTGTATCGATGTCCCAATACTCGTTTCGAATCGACCATATCACGTGGGATCGATTTGAAATGAACTCCTGGGACCGATGCGTAGAGAGACACAAGTTAATGGATACGAGCATGACCGTTGTAGAGTTATGGATAAGGACGAAGCGTGGAAAATGGATGCGGACGCGTCTTCAGGAAGGGAAGCATTCAACACGGCGACAAAGGTGGATCAACCCAGAGAAATAGCGCCACGTCATCGATGCACGCGCACTTTGGATGGATTCGAAGCAATGGGTTCGAAGTGATGGATTCGAAGACAACAGGCAACGGACAACTCCAAATTCGAATCGATCATAACTTCCAAACTGTTGATCCAAATGCAATGAAATTTTTACAGAAGCTTACACACATGTTGGAGAATGTTCACACCAAATTTCAGATCAATTGGATGATTTCTCGGTCGATTCGAATGGAGTTCGAATCGATCCCAAAGTGGGCCCAATTTCCTGAGGTCGGGCGCGAGGGCCCCACTCACGTGCCAGAAGTGGTCTCCCTGATTTTAGGCGAAATATCAGCCTCCTACACCTATAAATAGAGCCCCAGGTCATTTAGAAAAGGGGTCGGAGAATTTGGAGAGAACAAGCATGCCCGGACGCTGCCAGAATCATTCCATATCGTCATTACTACCATTGATTTCGAATTTGGACTTTGTAACTGCTGTAATCACTTGTAACTAGCAAAGATAATTAATAAAAGGATAAAACTTTGAAGTGGACGTAGGCCGGAGATAGCCGAACCACTATAAAACTTGTGTCTCTGTTCATTATTTCTGATTTGCTGCTTGTTATCTGCTGAGATCTGTTATTTGTGTTTGAATATTGTTGATTTGTATTCATACACTGGTGCTTTCACGGTATTTGGGGTTTGTGACCAATTTTGGCGCAAACACTCTTCCATAGTTCCCAAACAATATCACTTACTCAACCATTTCAAATTTTAATTTAAAACCAAATTTTTTCCCAAACAATATCACTTACTCAACCATTTCAAAATTTTCTTAAAATTTTTCTAACTCTCTAAATTTTCTAAAAATTTCGCCAGCGTCTCCTTTGTGCTGCTAGATTAGTATGACTACAAAATTGCCTCTACGGGCCCCAAATTTCCAAAAGAAAGAAAAATGCCAAGTGGCCAGATTAGAAAAACCTCAAATTTCATATGATAATTTAAGTGGACCTTTTTGTCGAGCAAATTCAAATTTATCTTCTGAAATCAAAACACCAATTTCCTTTTTGCTTTTAAATACCTACATCCTACTTAGCAATAATATCCAATCACAGAATTCAAAAGCATTTTATACATTTCTTTAAAAAAATTTCAATATCTATTTCATTTAAGTCCGTACGATGTACACATATCAACCGCTATCAAATCTGATCGCTTACTCGATCACACAATTTTACTTCCTAACTAGTGTCGTCTACCCGACTCCCTAGTGCGGACTCAGATCTGGATTCTTTATCAGAAACCGTCATTCTCCTTCTATAGCCATATACTATGATAGAGAATTTCCAGAATCAATCAATAATTCATATCCAGGGTTTGCGTTGAAAATCGAGTGAAAAATCCCAACTCAGATCATTATAACTATGTCGAAATTCTATGATCGGATCTGGATCAAAGCGCTATGTGAATAAAAATAATATACGTACATCCTACGTATTTATCTCAATTGATTTTTAGCTATATCAATTTTCTTTATATTCACATTTATTTTGATTTCCATTCACTTATTCACAATTATCATTTCAAACACCCTTATTAAATCTTCATTCAAATATTAACTTAGAATATTTTCCCAATACCAATTTATTTGACTTAAGAATTCCACCATCCATTTCTTAAATTCAATATAAATATTTTTATACGACTTCCTCATATTAATTTTCACTTCACCACTTAAGCTTTATACCCATTTTATTCAATTTCCATTTGAATTCAATTTACCTTCCATCCACAAGTTTATTCCCAATCACTTTCAATTTTGAATTTTTATGTTTAATTCGTTATTTTGTCTCATTTCTCAATCAAATCTTATTCCTAATTTTTTGTTTTACTTAGCCCAACTCAACCAATTTTTTCCAATTTCACTTTGCGTAACACGATTCAAATTGAATTTCAATATTCAATCTCAATTCATTGACTTACAATTTAAATTAGTTCATTCATTCACAAATTTATTTCAACTTAATAAATTTTATTTAATACTCTTATTTTACTTAGCCTACTTAGGCGTATTTCCTCAAAATTTACTTTTGTTTAATTTAATTCAGTTAAATTCCGTTTTCATTCAAAATTTTAAACTTCTATAGGTTTTCTAACTTATTTACATTCCATTTACTAATCTCCTTTGATTTACTTTTCTTAATTAGTTTGCCTACCACTTTACTTTATCATCACACTTACCTTTATTTAGCTCTTTTCAAGTTGAATTTCATTCAAACAAATTTCAAATTTTGTAAATTATCAAACACATTCATATTTCCATAAGCATTTTTAATTAAACTCCCAGAGTTTAAACAATTTCTTAAACATTCAAAAAATATTTTTGAAAACATATATACCCAAACCAATCTATTCCTTTGCATTCCAAAATTAACCCCAATTTTGCAAACAAACACCAATTTAAAACATTCAGGTAGCAATTCCTCTCTTGGAAACTCGAAAATAAACACCGATGATGTCGCGATCATTATCGAAATTATTTTCCAGCAACCAAAAAGAGTTCAGTGCTTTAATTCTTTTCAAAAACATTTTCAGATACTTTTAAATCCAAATCCCACCAGATTTCATATCCGACTCAAAAATATTTCTGAATAATACCTACTATTATTCCTCTAAAACCTTTGAAAACCATTTTTAAACTTAAAGGAATTTAAACTTTTCCCAAAATTTTAAATTTCAAATCCTTCCAATCTATATTCAAACATTACTCTTCAATTTTGTCTCATTTCAATTACAAACCAAGTTCATAATTCACATTTTCAAATCTCATTCTATTATATAAATTCTTTCCACATCTTTTTAGTTATAACATTATTTCTTATTTCAATTTCTTTCAATATCCACACAACAACGATAATAATTTAATATTATCACTTCCTAACAACCAAGCAACCATATATACTTATAATAATTTCCGAAAAAGTTATTTCTTTCATATAAAAATATCTTTGGGCAAAACTATCTCATTTACCCTATAAAAAAATTATGTCGAATTGTTCTATTTAAGTGTTTAGAGATCCCTATCAATAACATTAATTACTCATATTGACCAAAATCCATAAACCACTCAATAAACCAATCAACACAATATAAAACAATTTTATATTCACTAACAAATACGTGCTTATATCTATTAATACACTCAAACTCATTCTAGAGTGCTACTCTAATTCCAATGAGTAATCCCACCAGAGCCAAGGTTCTCGCTTAACCTTCAGCTCTGATACCACAAGTGAAGACCCGCCCTTCTCGACCCTCGAAAATCGACATAATATACGACACTGTATAACATGTCGAACGATCGAGTGCCGGAAAAGACAGATTGCCGAGGGACAAGAAAGAAGATAGTAGAAAGAAGGAACTAAAACAATAACAGAACCTCACAGTTGTAGTGAAACAATATATAATTGATAATGATTGATCTTTGTAAAAAAGAACTATATCTGTTCTATACATTACATCATCGGAGTACAATACACTCAATAGCAAAATACTGGACAGTTATATTAACTTGTCCCCACCAAAGTTGACTATATAGCTTATAATGCACAGCGGAATATACTTCAAGTACATGTGATACGTCTTGCCATCCAGCTCGTCTCTAGAGCTCCACAACATCCAATCTTGTATTTACAATACTCGGTCTGACCCGAGCATTATAATAAAATAATACCGAAGTCAGTCTGGAAAACCAGTGTGACAAAATAAACTCAACTTATTTATTAAAGTTTCAATATCCTTTGAAAATCAAAGGTATCTCGTAAGACCACGCCACAAATAAACATATCAGGTTTTTACCTTATGATAACCAAAACATTTCTTATCAAAATCCTCCGATATTATAATATTGTCTAAATACAAATACTTATTCAGATAGCCGAAAAAATTACATTCATTAAATTTCAGCAATACTAGGTTCTACAATCAAAACCGTAAAGGGCATGTAGGGATAATGGATTTCCAACTAATGATTGGGCAATGGGGTACCACCTGTCATGTTAACTGGTCTAGATCAGCATACCAAGGACCCCTCCTGATGCTCTGCCACACAAGACCGGAGCTACCCCTTACTGGATAGTCCGAATAAATCACCCCTTAGTTGGGATCAGCAACCGCCCCACACAGTCGAATAAAAATGGACATCTAGACAGGGATGACCTTACCCTAATTGGGTTCTACCCACTTAGCCTTGCTGCATATCCCTCGACTTTCAGTCATTCCCAGTTGATGAGATTCGAGGCTAAGTGTTACCCTTTTAGAAACACATTCACTCATAATACTCACCATCCTCCTGAGGATGTTCTGATAGAATTGATCCATACAAGTCGGTTCCGGTCCGAACGGAATTGAATGCACTACTCCTACTACATCCATTTTGGAATCACCCTCAGGATTAGTAGTAATTAGCTCTTGCACTTCACTGCTCCATCTTCGACTCCAAGCTCTTGTCTTCATCATGAAAACGTACTCGTTGGGTCGAAGTGGTTTTCGGATTACAAATCCATCGTGGTCTCTTCGAAACAACGTTCGCTATTTGTTGGTAAACCCAACCCCGGTTCTTTAGGAAATATACAGACCAGTTACTACGAGCCCGATCAGTGCAATGGGATGTGTCTATTTATCTATCTCTTGACTCGAAATGGGAGAAGGTTTCAAAAAGGATCTTAGAGTGTCTAGGGTTGGGCCAGGAGGTCTCTTAACGCCTTCTTTTTTCTTCCCATCGGAGTTATTTCACAAAAAATAAAATCGGAGTTTACCTCCTAATCGTTAGTGGACATATTTTCTTATAAACGTCCTAGAAGGACGAACAAGATTATACGTACAGTATAGCACCTCGAACGGTAACTGTACCATATAATTCTCATACCTCTCCTAGATATTTCCTAAGTTATATTTGGGTCCAGATTTGATAGTCGATTATTTAACTATCAAATAAATAATCAATTCAACCAATTTTTATTTCCACTGAGAACACCAACTCATATTAAATTTAGATTTTTAAATAAATTAATTCACTTCCAAAAATATATTTTTAAAACACTTAGAATAAAGCTACTTAAATTCTTTATTCCAAATAATACTTATGAATTCCTATAAGAGTTTTCTGAGTAAAACATAAGCCAAAAACTACTTTTAACATAAAGCTATTATATCAAATTTTTATGTTAAAATTTCCTTTTAAAATCGTAATACTAATTTAATTTTTAAAAATAATTAGTTATTATAATTAACTTAAATAAATATTTACTTTTCACTCAGAAAAACTAAAAATAAATTTTCTAAAACATTCTTTTAAAACATCTAATTCATGCTTAGAAATCTTCCTTTGAAAATACTATTAGCTTTCCAAAGAAAATATACTTTCCAACTTTTAAAAATAAAATCACCTTTTTATTTTTAAAAAGAATTTCCCCTTTTTCTTATAAATTCCCACCGTGAATCTATACTTTCAAATTTATCCACTGATAATTATTCCACTTTATTTATAAACCCAGTGTACAGTTCCCATCGCTTATTTTCCTTTGAATCATAGTTTCCAAACACTTAATCAATTTCAAACTGATTTCCTAAATTAAATTTCTTTAGAATTTATTTCTCGATTTATCAGAATCAATTCAAAAATCCGTTAACTCCAGATTCACCCTTTATTATGATTTAAAATCCTTATTTACATCTAAACACCAACTCCATTCTTTATTCCAAAAACTCTCTTTTCATGTCCTTTAAGAACACAATTCATTATATTTCTATATCTTAAAATACCAAAATTCATACAAACCATAGCATTGAATAACTTAGATTCCAATATAATCCATCATAGGATATAAATAAAACATATCACAGTTTATGAAAATAATTTCAATATTTTGAGGAATCCAATTGGATCGCTCATGTCTGTTTTACTGCATCCACAGATGTTAGCACAATAAATAAAATACCAAATCCCAATTCTAGGGGGACATCGCGGTACAAAGGGTCATCCGCTATTATGCGGGACGCATAGGGTCTCATCCGCTATATAATGCGGGGATATCGATCACTCCAATATATATATATATATACACACACACTACTATATATAATATCACATCCAGACTGATAATAATAATCACATTCAATCAATCAACCAATAATTTAAATTTTTAATATTTAGGTTAATTATGGAAATCCAGATGTGAGTGAGATTAACTCACCTTGAGTTTAAAACGCCAAGCGTTCCAATTTTAAATTAAATCGAGCCAGTTCGATTTAATCTAAAATTCTCGCTTGCTCCAAACGCCTCTAGAACTGTACTGCAGCATAGATCCCGTTGCTGCGATTCCGGCGCTTCTTGTTTTGTCAAATTCTGATCATGCATGCATTAGATATGTTATTTTAAACATTTAGTATAATTTATAAAACAAATTCCTTTTTTTTCCTTTTTTATACGTTACAAGATCAGATGCCAATTTCTTCTTCCATCTTCACGAACGCAAGTAACGGGAATCGAGCCCAACATCGCTGTCGAAGAATCGAAAATCGCGACCACCATGATAACGTTGAGGATGATCCAAAACTTCCACGCCGAAGTGCCAAATGGCGCGCACCCACGGCCAGAACGCGGCCAAGATCGACCTCGCCGTTGCTCCAGAAAACACGCTCGAACCCATGACCATCGGCCCTCAATTACATCTCCAAACAACGACGACACCCTAGATCCACCGTTGGATCTGAAGCTCTCAACGAGCTCGACGTTTCCCTAGTTGAATTCGAGTCATGAAAGTGATTGGATTTGGAGAAAAACAAGGGAGAACTTCTCGGCCATTGAAATACTTTTAGTGCCGCCGTTAATTCCTCTTAGCGTTTTACCGAACAAGCCTTTATATGCATATATTTTTATATTATTTTATAAATATATTTCTAATTTTACAATCTTTTTCCAAACGAACTCCAAATAACACGTGCCGCCTGGGCTTTATAGTGTTTTACCCGTATTCTAAACACAATGGAATGTGTTTCGAAGGCTAATTTGATCGTATGTGGAAGATAGCTTTTTGAATTGATTTTAAATATTAAATTTTCGATTTTAATTTCAACACGTTTCTCACCCGTACGAACAAACGTTAACTCCAAACGCTACGAAATTTGAAATTCGATAATAATTAACTATTACGGATCCAATGGAACAGGTTTCGTTAAAATCCGAGACTGTGCCTCGAAAGGCTAATTTTAAACGTCAATATAAACGATATATTTTCAAAACTAACCAAAAAACTTCAATTTCACTTTTAACACTTTTATTATCTTTAGTATTATCAATATAAATCTTATAAGCCTTTGAAATATTTTTAATAAGCTTAAAACTTAAGTTTGAAATTTTTTCCCACTTCCTAGTAATTAAATTAAATAATTTAATTATTAAATAAATGGAGATATTTGAAATTCAAGTTAAAAATTAACTTTTAAATATTTAAAATCAATTAAATATTCTAATTTCAAATGTCTAAAATCCCGGGTCGTTACACGCGTGCGCGCACACACATATTTATGTATGTATATGTATGTATGTATATATATGTATATGTATGTATGTATATATATGTATATGTATATATGTGTGTGTGTGTATAACATCACTCGTTTTCTTATATGTTCAAGTGATGCTCTTCAATGTTTGAATGATTCACATATTATCATGGTGTACTAGATTATAGAATGGTAGCATTTGTTGTTTTAATTTGATACTGCTTAAATTGATTCGATAATTTAATCCTTATAATTAACTTGACTTTGTCGGTTCAATGCAGATAAATAGTAAAGCACAATCATCATTAATTTGATATCCATCACACATCAATCTCTGGTAATTATTCACTGATTTATTTTAATTCCTTCATGTTTTAAGTATTATCTACGTTCCTTAATAATTCATGTGCTATAACTTAATTCAGGGTTAGATCTTAATCTCTTAATAAGTATTAATAGCTTTGGGCAATTTTTTAATTTATCTTCACAAATTGCTTTATTTTCACAACACCTTTTATTACGATGACATAACCATTGCTTGCATCGTGGATAATCTCATTCTTACATCACTGTATCTAGCGCTACAATCAAATTTTTTTGAATTGTTTTGGCATACTACTTTCAAATATTGGTGATTTTGCAGTCCCCTTATCTCAAGGTACAATTCATTTTTTAGAATATCTTAAATTCAATATTTTGTTGCCTGTTTTCGTTGTTTTTGATGATTTACTAAGCACGTGATTATTTGTTTAGAGACTTATATTTTGTTTGTGTAAATGAATTTGAATGGGATAAATTATGCATTTTATTACGTGTTATAAGGAAAATATTCAATTCAATCACCACAAATAAAAGAATTATGTTTAACTATAAGACAAAATAATGATGTTGAAATGGCTTTGGGTCTACAAAAAGGTCAATTTGTAGTCCTATGTACTTTTAATATAAAACAATGGTAGATATTTGGCACGATTTTGTGATCAACTCGCTTTTAATAATGCTAATTGTGCACTTTAACATCAAATTTTTTCTATTCTGAATTTTTGAAAACTATAAGCTTTATCTTAGAAAATATGAGATTTGTTTGGCGAATTTCACTTCTTCTTAAAAGAAAAATCAAAATATGTCCCTAAAACCTCCTTTTCTGTAATAATTGGGTTTTTCCCACATAAATTATGATAACCAATATATATATATATATATATATATTATATAAGTAAAAATAAACTTACAACTTTCGGGGGCAATGATATAAGCTTCCAAAATTTGATTTGTATAATGAAGCTATGAAAGTAAAAAAAAAAAACTACACATATATTGTGCATGATATTTCGTGCGTGCGTGCGCGTAAGTGTGCGTGGGAATATAAAATTTGATTATCATCTTATATCATGAGATTAACCATTGAGGCGATCCGGAAATTTCGATCCCGAAAATTCCAGATAGTTAGGGAAAAGAAGAAAGAGAAAGAAGAAGAAACAGAAAACTCAAACTCAGAATCTCACATTCGTTGCGGATAAAATATAATATCACATAAATAACAGTTTTACAAAGAAGAACTGTATCAGTATGCTTATATTTTTAAACATTAGAGTTACAACCATTACACAACAATGGACAGTTTAAAACAAACATGTCCTAGATAAACTATAATATATACAGCGGGATACGCTCCATACGTTCCTACTATCCCGCTCGCCTCTTGAGCTCCAAAACGTCCTTACCTGAAAATCTATAATACTCGGTCTGATCCGAGCATTACATCAAAGTAACACTCGGGTCAGGCTGGAAACCAGCGTGATTAAACACATATAACATGAATGACAAAAGCATACAACTTATATATATAACCTAGGTAACTTGTATAATTACAATTTCACAAATTGTTATAGATATTACTTATTTCACTCAAAAATTTCTAAGTACCAAAACTTAGATTGAATAGTCCAATTCACTTAAATCATTCCATTCCAGCTTATTGATTTCACAAATCAATTTATAAAGAGTCAAAGTGGTTTCGGGTATTAACTAATACCCGACTCCAGTCTCTTCGAATCCAAAGTCATCTTAACCCAAGTTATTCAAGTGATTAAATTTTAAATGATGGATATCACTTTTACACAACAATTCATCATAGATAACCACATTATCTCTGTTTAACCCAACATATAATATTACAAAAACATTTCATTTCATAAGGCATCACAATCACATATTAAGGATAACAAATAATCCAAGGCATTCAAATATCATTCATAGGCAAGATGGATCATTCCAAAAATTAATTTATTTTATATCTAATTAAATTAATTACAAATCATTCGTAATTCAACAACGATTAACACGATCTGATCGACCACCCCAAACTCCGATATTCCCAGTAGAACAGAAATGAACAAATTCGAACCCAATCTGGAACGATACTTCACCAAATCTTCCCTTGTGACGCCACAGCTATCACCTGAATTCTCGACACCCCATCCAGTGCTTCGCCAATGACCTAAGCTCCTGTTCCACCCATCTCGACTATGTTCGATACGCTATAGTCGGAGGAATTTGACTCAAAATCAAGGACGAACCCACAGGCTATAAAACACTACATTAGTTCCGCCGCGCCACCCCATTGCTCCAGAAAATCTCCTACTAATTTTCCTACCATCCCAGACCTACAAGCTTTCCCCCATATGAATTCCAACCTAACGGAGCCCCTTGCTCGCCTGAATTTGACCAAAGCTTGATTTCGGTTTAACAGGGAATTCCCCTCGAATTCCAATCCTAAAAATCTTGATTTTGGTTTTAAAAATCCTAGTTTTCGATTACAATTCAATTTATAAACCAAAAATAAGAAATCATTCAAGTCGAAATTTTATAAGATTGGGATTTTTACTGTACTTCTTCTTCTTTGTAAAAATCTAGCTACTGTTTTAGCTTAAAAATATTTTAAAATATGATATTATGGTATAACTAACAAGTTTTGTTCATACATTATGTCCTCAAGAAGATCAGGGGAGGAGATCATGATTTTCTTTGATCAAACCTTAAACCTAAACAATAAGCACATAACAAATGTTCTGTAAACAGACAACACAACCATTTATTTCAAATAAATAAATATAAATTTCATAACAAACATATGAACTTTATCACTCTTCACTTCAAACTTCTGCATGCAGCATGATTTTAAAAACAGATTAGTAATTTGTTTACTCACAGTTTTAATGAAGAACAGAGGATATATATACTGTTATGTAGTCATTTACACAAAAAACTTATAAGCATATTTACATTCATTCATCTTAAAATTTGCAGGTAAACATTTAGGCTAACATTCGTCAGATTTTACCTCAACCATTTACTACTTGAACCAAGTTTATATTGTTAAAATTTAAATTTATTCACTGTTCCAGTTTGAACAGAGATTTACTTTCCACGTTCAGTCATGGATATAAATATTAACACACATATATACTTATAATCATTTTAAAACATTATGCATAGCATGGTTCACATTATATTTCAAAGATCATCACATGTAACTTCAGAATATACCAGAAGTTTCAGAGTTACTCACCTGTTTAGAAAAGAACCTGGAAACTTTGTTTTTGAACCCAAACATGGATCTGAATTTGATTGAAATTGAAGTTGATCTTGATTTGGTTGATTTTGGATCTGAGGCTTGCTCTTTGAACTTGTATTTTGGTTTTACTGAGATGGTTGCTTAGATTAATTTCTGATCTGAAAATGTTTACCGGTTTTCCATATTTTACTTTTGTTCTGATACTGGTTTTTATTTTGACATTTAAAAAAAATGAGAGTAAAAAGACTGGTTTTGAAGAGGATTCAAAAATTATATGCTCTGCCTATTATCTAACATTGTTATTTATTTCAATTAAAGAAAATAAATACCACTTGTTATATTTGCAAATTACTTAATTTACACTTGTCAATTTGGATTGTACTCTTCTTACACTTGCATTAATGCATACAGGATTTGTTTACAAGTGTAATTATAATATATTAATAGTTATAAATATTTATATAATATCTATAATTTAGTTATATATATTCATGTCTTATATTTATCTTTTCTTTTATTTATCTATACATCTCTTAAAAGAAAATGGAAGAAAATCCCAATTTAAACATTTATAAGTAATCATGTATATATATACATGTTAGCTTTCAAAATAAAGAATTTTCCCTAATAGCTTTGAAAATAATTATTGATTTTAAACCATAGCTATCCATTAACAACATCCATATTAAAATAGAAAACAAATTTGCTTATAAAAGATAAATTTTGCTCAATTAAAAACTATATATATAAGAAGATCATTAAACAAATATACTAAAATAAATTCTTATCCAAATATTTAAAATTCAGCATTTATTTAAATTCGGATTTTTTTATATACATATCCATATATATTCAAATTATCAGGTTTATTTGTCCGATTAATAAATTAAATCCTGTTAATTACAAATTAACAGTTGTCCAAAATCCGGGTTTCACATTCCTCCCCCCTTTGAATCTTTTCGCCCTCGAAAAGGAACGAAGCCACAATTTATTAAAATGATTATTATCAGAAAAATTACTCTTTGCTAAATTTTACTATAAACTCTTTTTATTAAGAAATTTTGAAACATTTTTTCTTTTAAAAATCTATATATATATTGCCAAAAAGTTTATAAAAATACTTTCTATAACTCGATATCTCAACCAGTCCATCCTTGTTCTCACAGAAATTCGATCATACGTTGATCGGGCATAAGACTGAAAATCTATAAGCACTCGGGTAAACCCGTTTTCAACACCCAGTGAAAATACTTGGAAAATTATTTTATTAAAAATATAGAAAACATTTTTGAAAACGAGGAAATATCTTTGGCGAGAATGCTTTGGAAATCATTACCCTCATTCATGGTTGCAGTTAACCCGATGGTTACGTTGCCATCCCGGTAAAATCCATAGATAACTGTAGGCCTCCATGCCCCTCGATTACGCCATGGAACCCACAACAGATCGCAGTTACATTCCAGGGTTACATTGCCATCACAGGAAAATTCCATGTAACTGTAGGCATCAGCGCCCTCGATTTTCGCCGCCAAAAATAAAACTTCTCCACTCCCACATAGGTCACAGTCTACCGATGTAAAATCAAATGCAGACTGTTGGCTCTCAGCAGCACACACGACTTTCGCTATGTCACCATAGGTCGCAGTCTAACCAATATAAAATCAAACGTAGACTGTTGGCTCTCAGCGGCACACACGACTTTTGCTATGGTCTGTAGTAGATCGCAGTGGCATCGAGTTAAACTTCCGTCACGGCGTAACTCAAATGCCTCTGTAGGCATCAGCGCCCTTGACTTTCGCTACACACTACACATAATCCTCAGGAACTAGTTTTGTCCGGACTCCTCACATGATCAACTTTAGAACCCCTCCTTAGGGTTCAAGGCAGTACCACCTTGTGGCACTCCTGATAAGTTCATTCCAAGAGAGCGCCTTTTTCTCCAGAGCCAATTTCAAAACACTTTATACTATACACATATAGTATCTTCCAAATCATACACCTAGTATGAATCTCATAAATCTCCTTTCTCAAAATCTATTATTCCAAAATCGATAATTCTCAAATTAGGCTTTCCAAATCCCAATACTAATTTTACCTAAAAATCAAAAAGCCTTTCCAAATCCAAAGGTTCCAAAAACCTTTCTCAAAATCATTCTCGTAAGATCCTTTAAATATATATATATATATATATAGACACACACACACACACATACATACATACATACATACATACATACATACATACATATATATATATGTATAACTTTAACAATCTTTGGATCACTTCAAACTTATATAAATTCCCTTTTTAAACATCAAAAACTATCAAAAATCCTTTCCTTCCGGTAATAGATTCAATAAGGGGGGATTTATTTTATATAACAAAGATATATATAACTTTGTTTATTCCAAATCAAATATTCAAATTTGATAACTCCATAAAGTCACTTGCCAGTTTACTTGCTTCCATAAAGTAAATCTTTACCATAGAAATATCCAATTTCAGTTTATGCTTCATCATATATTTCACAAAATATATTTACACTTCAAAAACCATTTTACATCTCTTATCCACAAACTTCCAATATCAATTTCATTCCAATCTGTATGATGTACACATATCATCCGTACGCATTATCTATCTGATCGCTCACTCGATCACACAATTTCTCTTCTGTACTAGTATCGTCCACCCGAGTTTCCTAGTGCGGACTCAGATCTGGTTTCTTGATTAGAAACCGTCATTCTCCTTGCGTAGCCTAACTATGATAGAGAATATCCATAATCAATCAATAATCCATATCCAGGTTCGCCGTCGAAAATCGAGTGAAAAATCCCAACTCGGATCGATAAATCAACAGAAATCAATCATTCACTCATATCAACAAACAAATAATTGTTCGGGTTAAACTTTAAATTTCACAGAATGGAAAATAAACTAATCAGTGCACCATTTACTCAATAGTCTTAGATGAAGCTAAATAGATTATTCATTCATCTAAACAATTTTAAAGTGTCCTTGCCCAAACAACCATAAACCAAACAAACAACGATTTCAAACAACATATTAAGTTTATTCTTATTAATTACATTCATACATTTGTTGTTTGGTTTATTTTTCATTCATATAATGGTTTATCTTTTTATTTTACACTTATTTGTTGCAAAATTTCCCTTTTTATTGCATTACATTCATTCATTTCTCAATTTCATTTATTTCATTCATTTATCACTTAATTTCCTTTAACGTTTATTTATAATATTTACCTTTCAATTTATTAATTAGTAGTCTTTCAATTATACTTAAATTTATAACAACTTCAACATCCAATTCTTATTTAATAAAGAATTTCATTGAATACTTTCATTATTTCAAATTTTACTTGTAAATTTCCCATTACATTTTCTTTTAACATTTTTACTTTTAATATTTGGTAAGTTTTATATATGCTCTAAGAATGCAATTGAGAGTTATACAAGTCTACCTTCTTTCCTTTAATTAATTTAACGTTCAATAATCATATCTTTGGTTTTTAGGTTACGTAATTCAACTTTCTTTTAATTTTTTTATAACCTAGCATTAAATCTTTTATTTCCTTTAGAGGTTCCATTTATTAATTAGTTACCTTCCATTTCACTACAATAATTGCAACTACCAATTAACGCAAACTTAAGAACTCTATACCGGGTTTAATTTCAAATCATTTTAAAATAATAGATAAATATATACTTACAACTTATATATCCAATTATATTTAAAACAACTTAACATCTATATTTGATTATCAAAATAAATATGCAGTAAAACTACTATAGTGGCATTCCCACTTCAAAGCTCGAAAATGAATGTCGATGATGCGTGCACTCATCACTGAAATTATTTTCCAACAACAGAGTGGGGGGTACAACTTAATTCTTTCCAGAGTTTCTTTAAAACAATTTTTCAAGTTATATTGAAATATTTATATCAGAAAATACTTCTAATAATATTATTATTATATTTCAAAATCATTCAAAAGAAATTTTCAAAACCCCAAAACTTAAGTTATAAATTTCCAATTTTATTTATTTTAATTTGAATCTTATATCCAACCAATATTTATAAATTTCACAACCTAACAACCAATATATTACAATCAAATATAACCTTTATAAAAAAAATATTTTATATACACAAAATATAGTAGGAAAAATTATTTCATTCACCTATATTCAGAACAAATATTATGTCGTTCTGTCCTATTAATTGTTTAGAAATCACTATTGATGTCATAGCGTCCTATGCACCAACCAGAATTTATAAATACAAAACGGACAAATTAACACAATATCAAAACCTTTTATAACACTAACAAATACGCTCTCTCATATATATACGCTCAGCGACTCATCATAGGGTATAACTACCCTATTAATAAAGAGTCAGACCCCACAAAGCTAAGGTTTATCGCTAAACCAAAACTCTGATACCAGATGTAACAGCCCGCGTTTTTGTATGCTTTAAATCGACGATAAACCACACACGTCAGACTTAAACCATACAGAAGGGCGGATTGTTATGGGGTAAATAAGAAAAAGCAGAGAAAGAAAAAAAAAATAGAATCTTGCAGCGGAACGATAAAATATAATTATCAAATATACAGTTCATGAAGCCATTTTACAAAATAATCGATTATACTTACACAATACATATCAGAGTTACACATACTACAGAAAAATAAGAAATGCAGCGGAGTAGTATGAATGTAGTGGAATATAGATATAACAAATAGTAATAATGATTCTTCGTCTTCGTCCTCTAGAATTAAGGCCTTCAAATCCTAAAATGCTCAGACTGACCCGAGCGAATTGAAAAGACAAAACACTCGAGACAGAAATAAAAGGTCTTATGTAAGTTAAATCAACTGTGAATAATATGAGTGGAACGGCGTCAGAAATGTTTACGTGATTTGAAATCTCATATCCAGTATCAATGTTTGTGCAATAACTTGAGAGATGCTCGGCATTCACATATCCTAAGGGTCCGTTAAACTATTTACTATGTAGCAATATTTCGCTATTATAATAATGTCTACAGTAAAATAAAGTTACTTTCAAATAGCATTAAGGCTTTACATTTTCCACCTTAACACGTAATAGTCCCAATAGTCCATCGAGTATCAGCGCATCTCCAGATCGGGAGACTGCCCTAAATACTCCATGGGCTACGGGAGAAAACCAAACTCGTACAAGGCGTGCTAGGGTAGGTGACACGACACACAAGGCAATGCCAGGGTAGATATGCCAATTACGCACACGGGCTGGTGGTAACGCGTAGCGCGCAACTACCGCCCACCTAGAGCCACACCCCTAAATCAAAAAAATCAAAAGTGGCCACCAAATCAATCCAAAAGTCAGAGTATAATATCGAAGGGATGTGCCCGATCAGAGAAATGACCTCATTGGCCCTAGATCGCTCCTGTTTTAGCCACCTTACGCCAACTCACGGGAGTTGAGTCCACGTATATACCTCAAAGGAACGTCGTCACCATCCTACTTCATTCTGGAATCTCCTTTGCGTACACGGTTGTTAAAGTGGTTTTCGGAGTTGGCAAAGAGTATGACAACTTCCGATCCTGGTTTCTTTAACAACCAAACGTTATTATAACACCGCGGTCCTTTCAAAATAAATATACTTTAAAACCAGGATATAATATTCATTTCAAAACTATATAAATTCGATATCATTTCTATTTTAAAACGAAATCAATATGATGTCATTTTATTTCAAATCAATATAATATCATTTTATTCCAAATATAACCTTTTTCCAAAAACATAGCACTTCCAAATTATACCCTTCGAAACCAAACATTTGAAATGTTAACACCTTTAAAACATAATACTTTAAAATTCATCACTTCGAAACATTTCAATTTCGATAAAACATTCCAATTTCGATATATTTCAAGGCTTTAAATGTTCCAAAATTTCAAAAATAAATTTTATAATTCATATATATATATATACACACACTAAATTTACTTTACTGTTATTTAGTTTTGAAATATTTGCTTAATAAATCCAATATCCTTTAAATAAAACTTCCAATTTCAATAACTGAATATTACTCAATTTATTGAGACTTGATATATTCTCTTAAATCACTTTAAACCCGAATTAAGTTATAGAACCATATTCTTTTAAAATCTCAAATTTAATAAGTTCCAAATGGATTCTTATTAAATATAACTCTTAGTTAAATAAAATCTCAAATCAATTTCAAAACTTTCTTCTCAACCTTGATTTATAAAAATCAATATAAACGCTGTATTAAAATATAATTTAAGTAAATACTTATCCATGTTATATTTTAATAAAATCAAACTTTATTATTAAACTTATTTTATACTTTAAACAATTTTATTCGTAGCTTAAAACCAAGAATTTAACTATATATAAAATAACATTTATAAAATATCCGAATCAATATCTCATAACATCATATATTTCTTTACAAAGCCATAGAAATCATTTCAAAATATTTTTATATATAGACCGCGGTGTCTGTATAAAATTTTCTATCCTATGGTCAAGTGATACAGATATTTACATTTTAATCCGTAGTTTAAAATAAAAATACGGTTATATATCATTTCAAACCACAATCCTGCATGAAATGAAAATGCATAACAACTTGCAGTTTATAACAATATAAATACAACATCCATTCATCCGATATCAATCATCAACCATTTATCACAATCATCATCCAATTCAAATAATAACATCAATATAGAACATATAATAAATAACTGGTAATTACTGGCAATTTATATTCAAAATAAATTAATTTAACTCGCAGTTTATATGCAATAATAAATTGGATAACAGTTTAATTCAATAAATTCTATTTAACTAGAATGATGATAAAAATATACCAAACAGTCATAAATAAATTTCTAATCACATCAGACATTAATTTAACACACATAAGAAATTTAAAAGTTGTGAGTGGGTTAAAACATTCACCTTTTGAATTTAAATTCAATTTAAACCCAAAAATCAAACGGCCTTGGAATTCGTCCAAACTAGCGTCAAAATATTCGGAATTTTGATACGATCCCAACGCAAAAACCCGAGCGTGAAATAGACCTCATATGCGAAAGCTACGCAAGTTAGAACGATTGAAAATTAAATTTAAATAAACAAAAACAAAAGAAAACTAACCCCCAAGCTGCCACGTCATCACCATTAAAACGAAGCCCATGTCACATCCTCTCCTCACGTGCTCGAGACCTAAGCAGAAAAACCCTCGACTCAATATCCCCTTCAGTCGCCACAAATTTCACATCACCGAACGCCATCTCCTCTCGATCTGACCTCGCCTCCTCGATGGCCACCTCCGGTCGCACCCCTACCGAACTCGAGCGAGCCACAGTTGCAGGCAAATCCCTCCAGGCCGAGGCAAAACATCGACCCTTCCTCGATGATTTCCCATGAATTCTGACCTCCATACGAGAGGAAACAACTACCGACAACTCTCCTCGGCACCACCTTCACAACAGTACCACCCAATCGCCGATCGGAGACCGATCCACCTTTGGATCGTCCGGAATTCAATACGAATGGCTAGAATTCTTCGATGATTTCTGATTAAACAATGAATCAAAACGAAAAACGAATTACAGTTCTGAGATGCGTTCGTCGAGAGATTTCCGACGATATAAAATATGATATAGTTTGAGGAGATTAAATTTTTGATTTGATTTTGAATTGGAATTTGGTTTTCATTTGTCTGCCATTGAATTGAGGAGGTAAGAAGGAATTATATGTGCAGACCAAATGGAATGAGGAGCAATTTGGGTTTATAACAGGGTATTTATAGACAAAGCTGAAAATAGAATGGATGAACACGATTGATATGCGCGTTGAACGATAAAATGGCCCAAAAAGCCCGTTCTGACCCTGGAAGGAAATTTGGTCAACCCATATATCAAAATAGATGCTTTAAAATATTGAACAATCAATGGAACAGGTTTCAGGTCCAAATTCCATCGTATGAAGAAGTTGTGCTAAAATCAAATTATTTCAAATTGATTTCAATTTCATTGATTTCTAGGCATTTCAAGTCCGTACGATCAAACGACCAGCCCGATCGTTACGAAACTTGAAATCGTAGAATAATTCACCGTTACGGATCTGATGAAACTGGTTTTGTCGAAATCCGAGTCAGTGGCCAAAATGGATATTTTTACATTAATTAAATAAATTAATAATTAAACCACTTTTTCAAATTTCAATTCCAAAATTAACAAATCTTATCATTTTTTATTTCTTAAACAATTACCGTAATTTAAAAAAATTTAGATGTCACTTTAATGTTGATTCGATACTAATTATTTCAATAATTACTATTTTTGATTTCAATTTCAATAGTCCAGAAATTGCAAATTTTATTTTCAAAAATTCCATTTAATTGGCTTTTCATTCTATTATTCAATATATCATTATCAAATGAATGAAATTTACATTGGTTTGTAGTTATTGCATGGATATTCTCAAATTTTATCCTAATTCCCATTAACGTAATATTTTAATATTTAATTCCACTTATTAGCAATTAATCCAATTATTTGACTTTAAATTCCAATAAATTAATAAAAAATTATTTCCATTCCTTTTATTCAACCAATTGTCATATTACAAATAGAATTGACATTATTTCCAATTATTTCCTTAATTTATACTAACATAACCTTTAATTTATATTTATTGCAATTGATTATCGATTTTAATTTAATACACTAAATAGATGGTTAACTTATACTAATTGTTACCATTAACGTTTAATTTCACTTATAAGCTATTATTAACAACAAATGTTGCAATTGATTTAGATCTAATTCAATCAATTAAAGGAATGGGTAAACAATTAATAATTATCACTATTGCCAAATTTACTCACATTCATACTTAATTATCAACCAGCAATCATTGTAATTACTTATCTAGCATTTTCTATCAAATTGCAATTTATTACGTATTATTTCATCAGTTAATATAACTTTGAATCTATTTCCCAATTTTCAGATTACAATCAAATAAAACCTTACAATTGATTTTAATTAATTGGTATTTCACTCAATTAGTTATTTATCCACTTGTATTAATATTATTACCTTAATTTACATCCAATTACTATTAATGTAACGTCCCGCCTTTTTGTACGCTTTAAATCGACGATAAACCACACACGTTAGACTTAAACCATACAGAAGGGCGGATTGTTTTGGGGTAAATAAGAAAAAGTAGAGAAAGAAAAAAACAAAATAGAATCTTGCAGTGGAACGATAAAATATAATAATCAAATATACAGTTTATGAAGCTGTTTTACAAAATATTCGATTATACTTATACAATATATATCAAAGTTACACATACCAGAGAACAATAAATAATGCAGCGGAACAGTATGAACGTAGTGGAATACTATAATAAATAAAAATAAATCTTCATCTTCGTCCTCCAGAATATGGTCTTCCAAAACCTCAAATGCTCAGGCTGACCTGAGCGAATTGAAAAGACAAAACACTCGAGTAAGAACTAAAAGATCTTATGTAAGTTAAATCAAATGTAAAAATATAAGTGGAACGGCGTCAGAGATGTTTACGGGATTTGATATCTCCTATCCAGTGTCTAACGTCAGCGTAGTAACTTAAGAGATGCTCGGGATTCACATCTCCTAAGAATGCGTTAAACTATTTACTATGTAGTAATAATTCGCTATTATAATAATGTCTATTAGTAAAATAAACTTACTTTAAAATAGCGTTAAGGGGTTACCCATATAGCCCCTAACACGTAATAGTGCCAGTAGTCTATACAGTACCTGCATATCTCCTGATCGGTAGACTACGAGAAGATACTCCATAGGTACGACACAAATCAAACTCGTACAAGGCACGCTAGGGTAGGTGACACGGCACACAAGGCAATGCCACAGCAGATATACCAATTGCTATCCAGACTGTGGTGACGCATAGCGCGCAACTACCACCCACCTCGAGCCACACCCCCAAAAATCAAAAATCAAAAGAGGCCACCAAATAAATCTCAAAGTCAGAATATAATATCGAAGGAGTGTGTCTGATAAGAGGGGCTACCTCACTGGCTCGGAATCGCTCCTGTTTTAGCCACCTTATGCCAACTCATGGGAGTCGGGTCCATGTATATACCTCAAAGGAATGCCGCCACCAACCTAGTTCATTCTGGAATCTCCACCGCGTATACGGTTGTCAAAGTGGTTTTCGGTATCGACAGAGGGTATGTCCATATACGATCCCGGTCTCTTTGCCAACCAATCGTTATTATAACACCGCGGTCATTTCAAAATAATTATACTTCAAAACCAGGATACAATATTCATTTCAAAAACCATATAAATACGATATCATTTTCATTTAAAACCAAATCAATATGATATCATTTTAAAATCATAGTATTTCAAAGTTATAAAATATCGAAACCAACGATTTAAAACTATAACACTTCCGAAACGTAATACTTTGAAAATTTGTAACAAAGAAACATAATTTTCACCCCTTACATGGTTTAAATATTAAAATATTTTATAAAATAAACTAGCTTCTTAAATTTCGCAAATCAATTCCAAAACAACCCGAATTTCTAAATTTTAAATTTAACAAAATCCCAAATCATAAATTTCAATTCAATTCGATTTTCAAATAGACCATTCCAAATTATATCGATTTCAAAATAGATTTGATCCATAAAATAAGCCATTTCAAATTCAATATATTTCAAAGCTTAAATATTCAATATTTCAAAACTAAATTTTATAATTCATATATATAGATACACCAAATTTACTTTACTATTATTTAGTTTGAATTATTTGCTTAATAAATCCAATATCCTTTAGATAAAACTTCAAATTTCAATAACTGAATATTCCTCAATTTATTTAGACTTGATATATTCACTTAAATCACCTTAAACCCGAATTAAGTTATAAAACCCTATTCTTTTAAAATCTCAATTTCAGTAATTTCCAAATGGATTCTTATTAAATGTAACTCTTAATTAAATAAAATCTCAAATCAATTTCAAAACTATCTTCTCAACCTTGATTTATAAAAATCGATATAAACTCTATATTAAATTATAATTTAAGCAAATACTTATCCATATTATATTTTAATAAAATCAAACTTTATTATTAAACTTATTATATATTTTAAACAATTTATTCATAGCTTAAAACCAAGAATTTAACTATATATAAAGTAACATTTATAAAATATCCAAATCAATATCTCATAAAATCATGTATTTCTTTACAAAGCCATAGAAATCATTTCAAAATATTTTTATATATAGACTGACGGTGTCTGTATAAAATTTTCTATCTTATGGTCAAGTGACACAGATATTTATCATTTCAATCCGTAATTTAAAATAAAATAACGATTATATATCATTTCAAACTGCAATCCAGAATGAAACAAAATGCAAAACAACTTGCAATTTATAATAATATATAATACAACATCCATTCATCCAATATCAATCATCAACCATTTATAACAATCATCATCCAATTCAAACAATTACATTAACGTAAAACAGATAATAAATAACAGGTAATTACTGGCAGTTTATATTCAATAATAAATTAATTTAACAGGAAGTTTATATGCAATAATAAATTGAATAACAATTTAATTCAATAAATTCAATTTAACTGGAATGATGATAAAAATATACCAAACAACAATAAATAAATTTCTAGTCACATCAGAAATTAATTAACACACATACGAAATTTTAGAAGTTGTGAGTGGGTTAAAACACTCACCTTTTGAATTTAAATTGAATTCAAATCCAATTTAAACCCCAAAATTCAAACAGTCTCAGAATCCGTCCCAATTAGCACAAAAATGTCCGGAATTCCAATACGAACCTAGCGAAGAAAACCACGCGTGAAATGGAGTTCGTATGCAAAAGTTATATCAGTTAGAACAATTGAATTTGAATGTAAATAAATAAAATAAGAAAAAAAAGAAGTCAAGGCCACGTCACCATCCTTCTTCCCTCAGGCGCTCAATCTACATGAACACGCAATGCACGACCAAACTGCCAAGCTTTGACCATGCTTCCTCGCCCCCACCGGCCGCCGCTGGCCACGGCACCACCGCCTACGAACTCACCTCCTCCCCCTCTACCTTCGGCCTGAGGCCGCAGGCCTCCGCTGCCCCCTAGATCGCCGTGCCGCCACCAAAACCATAGGGTTTAGAAACCCTAAAAATGAAATTCCACTCGCCTCCCTTAATAATAGGTGATGCAACCACCATGAATCAACTCCAAATGCAAATCTCCACAAAACCCATAAGTTGATTTCGTCGATTGGAGCCAAAATCAGACAGCCCCAATTTGGCTTTGGCTTAGGGTTTCGAGATTTTGACCTTTGATCGCAAATTCCCGATGACTCAGTCCTCATTTCAAAAAGTAGACTCCATACGCTGATTCGTATTGTCGAGATATTCGATATATAAAATTTCTTAATTTTTTGGAGGAGTTTGAAATTTTTGCTTTGAATTTGATTTGAAGTTGGATTTGGTAGTGAGAATTTGCTTGTCTGCCATTGAGGAGTAGATATAGTTGAATTGTTTGTACAGACAAATAAGAAATAGAGGTAGGCTAGGGTTTATAACAGGGTATTTATAAACAAAGCTGAAATAGAATGGATCAGATTGATTGGATATACGCGTTGAACGATAAAATGGCCCGAAAAGCCCATTCTGACTCCGGAACAAAATTGGGTCAACCCATATATCTAAATAGATGTTTTAAAATATTCTAAACGCAATGGAACAGGTTTCAGGTCGAAATTTCATCGTATGAAGAAGTCATGCTAAAATCAAATTATTTCAAATTGATTTCAGTTGATTTCAATTTTATTGATTTCAAGCCGTTTCGAGTCCGTACGATCAAACGACAAGTCCGATCACTACGAAACTTGAAGTCCTATAATAATTCACCGCTATAGATCCGATAAAACTGGTTTCATCCAAATCCGAGTTCATGGCCAAAATGACTATTTTTCCAATAATTAAATAAATTAAAAATAAATTGATTAAATCAAATTTTCAATTTCAATTCGATAATTGACAAATTTCATCACTTTTGATTTCTTAATCACTTACAATGATCTAAACGAATTTAAATGTCAACGTATAGTTTATTAATCTATCAATTTCAGTGCTAGCCTCAATTCATTAAATTCAGAAATTATAAATATAATTCCCAATAATTCTATTTAATTTACTTTTAATTTTAATTCACTATTATCAAATAGATGAAAGTAACATTGGATTCAAAATCTATTACACTATTATTCTCACATTCCATCTTGATTTCAATTAACGTAATAACTAAATATTTAATTTCATTTAATTGTAATTACTCCAATTATTATAGCTCAAATCCCAATAAATTGATAAATCTTTATTCCCATTCTTATAATTCAACAAATTGTCCAATTATGAAATAACTTTAACATTATTTCCAAATATTACCTTAATTAACATTAACGTAATATTAAATTATAATTATTGTAACTGATTTCCAATTTTAAATTAACAAGCTAAATAAATTGGTAACATACAATAATCGTTACCATTAACCTATAGTCACATTAATAAGATTTTATTACTTACCAATCAATGTTACCATTTATTTTCATAATACTAATTTCATCTAATTTCCATTAACTATCTATTATTTCCTTGGTAAATCCAATATTTCATTTATTCGCTTATGTTCCATTTATGGTCAGGTATAACATATTTTCATTAATTAGCACAATCCATTAATTATTAATTTTAATTAGCATTGTTTACCTTACATTCTCGTTATTATTTCATAAATATGATTCCCAATTATTTCTTTAATTTATTCTAACATTGATTATATCAAATTGCACTTTATTATGTATTATTTCATCAATTAATATAACTTTGTATCTATTTCCCAATTTACAAATTACAATCTATTAAAACCTTACAATTGTTTCAATTAGTTGAGATTGCACTAAATTAGTTATTCATTAACTTGCATTACATTATTACCTAAATTTACATTCAGTTACTATTAATCAATATACTATTTCATTGGTTGATTCAATACTCTTACTCTTATTTACTATTTTCAATTTAATAACCAGTGCAACAATTTACACTATTTCATTATTGGGATTTCACTCCAATCAATAAATAATTTTCGTTTCTATTTAATTTACATTCACACTTTCTATTATTATATTGATTATCATTAAAGTAATGTTTGATTACCCTTATTTGTAATTGGTACATTAAATGGTAACAACAACCATTTGTCACCATTATCCCTTTATAATACATGTATGTTTATTCTTCACAAACAATTACCCTCTGTTATATTATTTCACACATTAATTCAATAATTAATTTTTAAATACCAATGCTACATTTAATTTCTAACATTTGCTCCAATAAAAATTATAATTTTTTTTATTTCTTTCTAAATTTAATTACAAAATCTTATTAATTTAACCAATTTTAATTATTGAAATTTACGGGTCGTTACAATTAATCAATATATTATTTCATTGGTTAACTCAATACTTACTTTTATTTACCTATTTTCCATTTTATGACCAAGTGTAACAATTTTCACTCTTTCACTATTGGGATTTTGCTCCAATTGTCTATAATTAGTTTTAATAACAATTGCTACCCTTCATTCTTAACATTCGCTTCATTTTAAATTGTAGAGTTTTTATTTCTTTCAAAATTTAATTACAAAAATCTTATCAAATTAACCAAATTAATTATCGAAAATTTAAAGGTCGTTACAATAAATTTTTTTGCAATAAATCCTTATTTGATTGACATGGAAATTTTGGTTAATGAATTATAAGTTTATTCGTAATCAGAAATGATAGAAATGGTAAATAATTAAATTTGAATTGAAGAAGTGAATAATTAATTTAATATTATATTATTTAATTAACTTGAAAGATAGCCATTTTGGCCACTGAATCGGATTTCAACGAAACCAGTTTCATCGGATCCGTAACAGTGAATCACTGTAGGACTTCAAGTTGCGCAACGATCAGACTTGTCGTTTGATCGTACGGACTCGAAATGCCTTGAACTCAATTTAATTGAAATCAATTGAAATCAATTTGAAATAACTTGATTTTATCATAACTTCTTCATACGATGGAATTTGGATGTGAAATCTATTCTATTGCGTTTAAAATATTTAAAAACATTTATTTTGATATATGGGTTGACCCATTTTCGTTCCGGAGGCGGAACGGGCTTTTCGGGTCATTTAACGTTCCAACCCAAATCAAATCCGATCCGTTATTTCTATTTTCTAATATACCTATAAATATCTCATTATAAACCCTAGCCACTTCTCATATCCATTTATCTATACGTACATCTTTTTCTCAACCCCTCGTTCCAATGGCAGACAAACTTTAATCCCAAACTACAAATTCAAATCAAAAATCAAATTGAAAAATTCAAACTCCGCAAACCATATAAAATTATATACCGATTTGAAGCTCTAGACGAGTGCAGGTCGAATTTGAGATTCATTTTTCGATTGGAATCATCGTTTGCCCAAAATTTAATGAATCATTTGCAGTCGTCCATACTAGGGTTCCTTGATCCACGGTCGATCGTCGACCAGACGACGATAGGAGGGTGTCACGAGGAAGAGGACGACGAGAGCTTTAGATCCATGGTCCTTAGTCATCGGTTAGCATTGGAATTCGCCGCGATGGCCATATGAATGGAGCGGCGGCAGTACAGCAAGGGGAAGTCAACGACGTGGGTTCGGTCTAGGGCGGCTCGGTGAGGGGAGCATGGTGGCGAGGTCTGATACTCGTGGAAATGCATGGGGTGGTCAGAAAAATTGGAAATGTGATGGAAGCTCGGCTCGGTTTGATCGCGATAGTGTTAGGGATTCATGAAGAGCGCGTGGATATAACGGGTGACATGGCACAACCTTATTCGTTGTCCATTTATTTTATTTTATTTTATTTCAAATTGTTCTAATCAGCATAACTTTTGCACACGGACACCGTTTCGCGCGCGGTTTTCTCCGCTGGGATCGAATTGGAATTCTGGACATTTTGATGCCGATTTGGATGAATTCTGAGACTGTTTGAATTTTGGATTTAAATTGGATTTAAATTCAATTTAAATTCAAAAGGTGAGTGTTTTAACCCACTCACAACTTCTAAATTTTCTTATGTTTGTTAAATTGATCCATGATGTGATTAGAAATTTATTTATAACTGCTTGGCATATTTTGAATCATCATCTCAGTTAATTTGAATTTATTTTGATAAAATAGTTATTTAATTTATTATTGAATATAACTGCCAGTAAATACCTACTAATTATTATCTGTTCTATATTGATGTTATTGATTGAATTGGATGATGATTGTGATAAATGTTAATGATTGATATTGGATGAATGGATGTTGTATTTTATATTGTTATAAACTGCAAGTTGTTATGGATTTTTATTTCATTCGGGATTGCGGTTTGAAATGATATATAGGTGTATTTAAATTTTTAAATTTCGGAATGAAATGATAAATATCTGTATCGCATGACCATAGGATGGAAAATTTTATACAGACACCGTGGTCTATACATATAAATAGTTTTAAATGATTTTGATGGTTTTGTAAAGAAATAAATGGGTTTAGATAAATATTGATTTAGATATTATATAAATGTTAGTTTATCCTCGATTTTAAGCTATGTATAATTTATTATAATATAGAATAAGCTTAATAATTAGTGATTTTTATTGAAGATAATATGGTTAAGTATTTAAATTATATTTTAATATAGAATTTATAACGATTTAAATAAATTAAGGTTGGAAGATAAATTTGAGATTTATTTGAAATCGAATTTATTTAAGAATTAAACTCAAATAAGTTTGATGTGAAATTTATTAAATTTGAAATTTTAGAAGGTAAGATTTTTATAACTTGGTTTTCGTTTAAGATGAATTAAATGAATATTTCAATTGTAAATAAATTGAAGGAAATATTTATTTACTTCAAATTTGGGTTTTATTTAAATGATAAAGGATTTATTAAGTATAATATTTCAAAACTAAATAATAGAAAATTGGATTTGATATATATATATATATATATATGATATTTCCAAACTAAGTTTTGAAATCGTGGAATACTTAAAGTTTCAAATATATTGAATTTGAAATGGTTTATTCTATGGATCAAATCTGTTTTGAAATCGATATAATTTGGAATAGTTTATTTGGAAACTGGATTGAATTGAAATTTATGATTTGGGATTTGTTTAAATTTAAAATCTAGAAATTCGAGTTGTTTTGGAATTGATTTGTGAAATTGAAGAAGCCATTTTATTGTATAAAATACTTTAATATTTAAACCATTTAAGTGGTGGAAGTTATGTTTCAAAGTTATGATTTTTATTATGATTTGAAAGTGTTATATTTCAAGTGTTTTGATTTCGAAGTGTTATAACGTTGATAGTGCTATGACTTTTGGAAAGGATATATTTGAAATAAAAATGATATCACATTGGTTTGGTTTTTGAAATGCAAATGATATCATATTTATATGGTTTTGAAGTGGATATTATATTCTGGTTTTGAAGCATAATTATTTTGAAATGATCGCGGTGTTATAATAACGTTTGGTTGTTAAAGAGACCGGGATAGGAAGTTGTCATACTCTTTGCCAACTCCGAAAACCACTTTAACAACTGTGTACGCGGTGGTGATTCCAGAATAAAGTAAAATTGCGGCGGCGTTCCCATGAGGTATATACGTGGACCCCACTCCCATGAGTTGGCATAAAGTGGCTAAAATAGGAGAGATTGACAGGCTAATGAGGTAGCTCCTTTGATCGGACACATCCCTTCGATATTATATTCTGACTTTGAGATTGATTTGGTGGCCACTTTTGATTTTTGATTTGGGGGTGTGGCTAGAGGTGGGCGGTAGCTATGCGCTACGCATTACCACCGGTGTAACAACCCGCATATTTATCGATTTTATATTTAAATATTTTGTCGTTAATCGGATATTGATCCGAAAAGCTACTTTTTGCAAACGGTCAAATTAGGACTCGAGACCACTTCCATTGAGTTCGAAATGCCGTTTACATTCTTTTTAAGTATAAACTTTGATATGTTTGGGGTTAGTGGAATTTCACTAACTTTTCCCGCTTTGGACTTTGGGTTGGTTTAGCCTATTATACCTAAGTTCCAACCCCTTCTCCTCATCTCTTCATAAATTTCTACCTAACTCTAGTTTTAGCATAATGGTTAGTGGAAAGGGAAATTAAAATTCCAAGCCCAAGTTCATTAGCAAATTCAACATCCAACTCCAAAATCAAAGTAAAGACATTGGACTCAAGCTTGTAGTTGCTTCTCTATTGACTTCAAGCTTCTTCTTCATTGAATTTGTGCAAAAGTGAGATTTTTATCTCATAATTCTAGTCTATAACTATATTGGACTGTTGGGAATTATTCCCCGTCACTTTAGCATGTACATTTGCATTTGGTTTGGATTGGATTGGCGAAAAACTCCAACTTTTAGTGATTTTGGTGAAAATCCACATTTAGGTCGCACTGCTTCGGAATTAGGTTGTTCTGGTGGAAAATTCGCCTCGGAGTTAGGTCGCAAGGTTGTAAGTCATAGGTCGCTCACCTTTAGGTCGTGCCCCTTTAGGTCGCTCGGCCTTGCCTACATCGTTAGGTCGCGTGACCTTAAGTCGTTCCCCTTTAGGTCGTATGACCTTAAGTTGTTCACATGGGTTAGGCCTTTAAACCATTAGGTCGCTTGAATGAGTTAGGTCGTTTACCCTTTAGGTCGCGTGTTCCACTAGGTCGCGTGAACCCTTAGGTCGTTGGACCTTATTCCCTCTTAGCTCGCGCACCTCCAGGTCGTTAGACCTTTATACTTTAGGTCATTGCTCGGCCTTTCCACATGGGTCACTCGACCTTGCCTGGGTTGTTAGGTTGCTCGGCCATTCCAGTTAGGTCGCATGACCCCTTAAGTCGCTCGTCTTTGCCTTCGTTAAGTCGCGTGACACGTTAGGTTGCGCATCACCTTAACTCGCTCGACCTTGTTTAGGTCGTTAGGTCGCTCGACCCCTAGGTCGCTCGACCCCTTATACTCGTAGGTCGCTCGATCCTATCCTCCCTTAGGTCTTCACTAAGTCGTACCATTTTGGATGGGGCTCTGCCCCCGGACCCCCGCGACCTGTCCGGGCAGGTCGAACCCCGTAGCGGGGGCGTTGCCCCCGCACCCCCACCTTGGGCGGTTGCCACCCCCTGGACCCCCCCTCCGTAGGGGATCTTATCTGAAAAACATTCAACAGAACTTGCTTTGTTGAGATGCTGAGTTGACCATTCTTCGAGACAAACTATCTTTGGCTTCTCCGTCAATTTTATGGTATCACTGCCTTGTTAAAAAGGCAGGATAACAACTTTAGAAATATGAAGGTTTCAATACAGGTAGTAAATATCAAAACTCTTTCAACAAAATGATTTCAACTCTATTTTCAATAACAAAGCTCTTTTCTTAAACCGTTTTCCAATCTACTAGTATATACAAATCTTTCCCTCACTCGGATGAAAAATCCAATTAAACGGCTTAGTAAAACAACTGGTATGAAACGCTTGCGTTCACTTCGTCGGTTAGTTCTTGGACTTGTTCGATTGAACCTCTTGGGACAATTTTCTAGTGAAGATCTACAGTTTGTTCGTAAATATTTAAGTTAAGCAAGTGGTTATGGGACACGAAGATAAACTTTTATATTTACTAGATTAGTGTAATTGACACTTCTCGTTGATTATGACGATCATTTTATGATTTAGACTAGCAATTGTGCGATGTTTCTTTGTTTGCAAGGTTAGACTAGACCTCATTGGTGTGATTCCAACTCACACATATCTCTTTGTTCGCAAGGTCAGTCTAGACACCATTTGTGTGATTCCTCTCACACATACCTTTTTGTTGCGAGGTTAGGCTAGACACCATTTGTGTGATTCCACTCACACATACCTTTTTTCTCTTTAGTTAGCCTAGACCTCATGTGGGTGATTCCGACTCACCCATATGGGGTAGCTCCCCATGGTCTTCGGACCGTCATGTGATAGGCCTCATTCCCTTTTTCTGTGATTTCTGGATTTCTTGTGTTAATTTCTGGAATTTATGTCATTGACTTGTTATGAGTACAAGTTTAGGGTATGATGCCCTCTTTGGATCTTTGAGAAGATTCTTGTGATATTGATTTATCTCTTATTGATTGATCTTCTGTTGATCATCATTTGCATACTTATAGTAGTATGTCAGTATGGATATTTTATGTTTATGCCATATCTTTTATTTTATATCATGTCATCTGATATTTATAGCTAGACTAATCCATTTATTATTTTCTTAAATAATACTCGGGTCAGACCGAGATGTTACAGGTGCTTCTTCTTGACTTCTTCCCGGGATTTTCAACTCTGACTTTTGGCTAACTATTTAGATTAGTAGTTTTTGTTGTATACACTTGAGGTATAGACTCATAGTTGTATTCTTTTGTATAGCACGTGTTGCTATTCTTTTGTATTATTGTGGATCTTTTTGACCACTACTCTGATGTACACTTTCATGTGTTAGTTATATATTCATACCTTCTTCCGCCTCTGTGATATGCATGTCTGTTACTGATTTGTGTTATGCTTATTTCTATGTTTGTTTTCGAAGATTATTTATAGCCACCGTGTGATAAGAAATCACATGGATGGTCGCTCCTCAACAGCCTTATTCTCCGTGCTAGTTGACAGCACTACACCGTAGTGTTCTTGGCTAGCGTGGGTATAGAGGTGGGGCGTCACAACTGGTCCGAAAGCGTAATAGGTATATCTACACTAGCATTGCCTAGTTGTGCCGTGTCACGTACCATAGCGCACTTTGTACGAGTTTGATTTGTGTCGTACCTATGGAGTATCCTCTGGTAGCCTTCTGATCAGGAGGTATTACGGTACTGTATAGACTACTGGCACTATTACGTGTTAAGGGCTATATGGGTAACCCCTTAACACTATTTTAAAGTAAGTTTATATTACTTTTAGACATTATTATAATAGCATATATTACTGCATAGTAAATAGTTTAACGTATCCTTAGGAGGTGTGAAACCCGAGCATCTCTTAAGTTACTACACTCACTTTTGACACTGGATAGGAGATGTCAAATCCGTAAACATGTCTAACGCCGTTCCACTCATATTATTTACCATTGATTTAACGTACATAAGATCTTTTAGTTCTGACTCGAGCGTTTTGTCTTTTCAATTCGCGCAGGTCAGTCTGAGTATTTCAGGATTCAAAGACCTTATTTCTTAAGGACGAAGATGAATATTGTATTATTACTATTATTTACTATTGTTCCTTTGCATCACATTGTTCCGCTGCATTGTCATTTATTATTTTTTGGTATGTGTAATTTTGATTCTATGTTGTAAAGTATAATCAAATGTTTTGTAAAACAGCTTCATGAACTATTAGTTGATTATTATATTGTGTAAATCCGATACGAGATTCTGTTTTTTTCCTTTCTTTCTACCTTTTTCTAATTCACCCCAATAACAATTCGCCCTTTTGTATGGTTTGAGTCTGACGTGTGTGGTTTATCATCGATTTAAAACGTACAAAAAGGCGGGATGTTACAATTTATATATATATATATATATATATATATATATATATATATATATATATACTAAAAAAATTTAATATTGTTGAACATACACGTTATATTTAAAATCATACTCTTAATTTAAACACACACTAAATTAAAACATACGTACTTATTTTCAAATCAAAAACAAAATTTTAATATAAAATAATTTCTATATATAAAAGCTAAATTCAGTTAACAAATTCACTTTCAGAAAATTATACCTATATATATACAACAAAAATCATATTTTGAATTCAATCGTGTATTAAATTAAATATATATATGGTTTTCAAAAATCATAGTTTTTAAATTAAAACATATATAAAAAAATCGAACATATATACTAATTATATTTTATTTTAAAACAACAATATAGCAAAAATACCGACGAAATATGTACTTTATTATTTCAAAAATATCCACATTTAATAAAACGTTTATAACTTATATTGTATATAATATGTAGCGTCACCCCATAGACATTAAATATATATATTCTTCAGTACAAAAGTATGCAGGCTAACATATGCCATACTGTAAGCTAACAATTGAGACAAAGATTTTGGAAATATTATTTTGTGAACAGATTTTACATAAAATTATACGAAATATAGAATATAACATATATACATACAATGACTTATAATATAATACATAGACTCACGTACAAGTTATAATTAAAATAATATATATATGTAAACAAGCCAATATATATGTATACACACACAAACTACTTAACTTATATAACATAAATACGTAATCTTACACATAAAAAAACTAAAGTATATGTGAAAACTTCAATACGTATATATGTACCTCTTTCTTCAAAACAACCCATATTCATTTCAAAACTAACATACATGATACATATTCGAACTGAATACATATAAATAGATTTATAAACCAACTTATAAGTGAAATATATATATATATATACCTTGTGCAAGGAAAGGGCGTGAAGTGTAGCAGTGGTGGAAGCTGATGCGGAAGTTTGGTAGGAGGCGAAGGCCATGAGTCGAGTAGAGAGAGAAGGAGAGTTAGACGTGATGGCTGTTGTGCTTCGTCTTCAGGCGGTGATGAGGGAGAGGGGCACGTGTAACACCCAGTATTTTCAACCATTCGCATCTGCAAAAGTCGGACTTGAATTGCCCAAAATACCGCGTTGTAAACAAAATTTGGCAAATATCAGAATATACAGTAAATAAAATCACAGATCACAAACACAGAGTAATAATAATGCAGCGGAAGTAAAAGAAAAAGTAGTTCATGAAGCTACAATGTAAATATATCAGAGTTACATAAGATATAACAGAAGAAATAAGGCGCAACAGAAGTCTCAAGATGATAACCAAGTACAAAATGAATACAATACTGGGATCAACAAGATAACGGGAAGTGAAATAGATAAAACTAGACAAGCAAATAATCTCCAGCGATTCCAAATCTCCAGAAAGTGGAATCCCAATCTGTGAATACACAGGCTGACCCGAGCATAAATAAAAAAAAATACAAACACTCGAGTCAGGACATACATACTTATACAATGTAAACCAACTCAAGTGAACTGTAGTAAAGGTACAAGTAACTTAAAGGATGCTTGGGACCGCCCATCCTCTAAGGATCTGTTATACTATTTAATATGTAGTATATTGCGCTATTGTAATAATGTCTACATTAAAATAAACTTACTTTAAAATAGCTTTAACGAGTGACCCAATATTCCCCTTAACACAAATAATGCCAATAGTCTATACTGTACCTGCATATCTCCTGATCGAGAGACTATGAGAAGATACTGCATAGGTACGACACAAATAGAAACTCGTAGTAAAGGCTCGATATGGTAGGTGACACGGCACACAAGGCAATGCCAGGGTAGTTATACCAATTACGACACTCGGGCTGGTGGTAACGCAGAAGCCACATATGCCCACCTCGGAACACATTCGCAAAATCGGAGGGGCGCCCAAACAATCACAAAAGCAATAGAATGGTATCGAAGAAATGCGTTCGACCAGAGGAGCTACCCCTTTTGGCCCGAGACTGCTCCTGTTTCTGCCACCTTATGCCAACTCACGGGAGTTGGGTCCACTTATTATACCTCAAGAACGTCCCCACCATCCTACTTCATTCTGGAATCTCCACCACGTACATGGTTGTCAAAGTGGTTTCGGTATCGATAGAGAGTATGCCCATATCCGATCCCGGTCTCTTTACCAACCAATCGTTATTATAACCCGTGGTTATACTTTAAAATAATATTTTGTACTTCAAAATAAAATATCATTTCAAATCCAAATCTTTATCAAAATAAAGATTAAATCATTTCCAAACCATTTCAATATATCAAAATATCATATCCTTTCTAATTTCGTTTCTTTATCCAAAATAAAGATCAAGTCATTTCTAAACCATTTTAATATATCAAATATCGTATCTTTTCCAAACTTCATTATCAAATCATTTTAATATATCAAATCATTTTCAAATCATTTTAATATATCAAAATATCATATCTTTTCAAAACATTATTATCAAATCATCATTTGAATGCAAATCCAAATATTCAACTTTAAATGCCTTTAAATTAAAGATATCATTCATTTATTATCATTTCAAATCACCTTTTAAATAGCTTATATTCCAATTGAATTAATTCATTTAAACCATTTAAAAAGTGAAGTTATTATTCTTTTAAACTTAGTATTCAATTCCCAAAGCTTCAAATCATTCTGAGCACATTTACTTAGTTAAAAAGCATAAACATTGAAAATTTCAACATTACGCAGCATTTAGAAAAAGCTATTATAAGTTATACTTGAGAACGTTTTAATTCAGCAAAGACAGCATTTAAAAGCTGCTGTTAAATCTCATTTTAGTTGAAATTTTAGTTTAAAACAGCGAAGACAGCATTTCCAGAAATGCCGTAATAGCTCAGGTTTCAAATTAAAGATTTTTATTAATTTCAGCAAAGATAGCAGACCACTACAGCATTTACAGAACTGCTGTAATAGGCCTTTATTAAGTTTTTAGCCTTTTAGTTTACTTCAACAACTGCAACATTTCAGAACTGCTGTAATAGCCTTTTTATTAGGATTTTAGTTCATTTACAGAAAGCACAGCATTTCAGAATGCCATTAAAAGTATTTTCCCAGATTTTAGTGTATTTCCAGCAAATAACAAACTTCAATTTAAACCCTTTAAACATTATAAAAATCACATTTTTGACATTCAAAAAGTTTATTAACATACCTTTAACATATGATTTTTATAAAATAAATTTCTTATAAATAAATCAAATTTTCAATAAATTTATTTAACAAATTCAAGTGTATAATTTCCTTTACTTCACATATGCAATTTATTAACACTTACATTTTTAAATTTCCATTTTAACAAATTAAACTAAATTTCCAATTGATTTCATTTAACTAAAACCTTTAATTAAACCAAATTTCACATTTCCAAGTCAAGTTGTATTTTAAAATTACACATTTGAGCATTCATAGATTTAACTATTTTAATTCATAGAGAAATCAATAATACTTTAATAAATCACTTAAATTCAAATTTAAATCAAATTATCGTATTTACCATTTTCCAAATTAAATTAAATTTCCATATTATCTATATAACTCAAATTTCCTTTTTAAACCAAAAACCCAAATTTCCAGACATAACATTTTCAATAATTCAATTTAACCATTTACTTACTTAACATTTTCCACTTGTAGAAAAATCATAAATCTTTATTTAAAACACTTTAAAATCTATTTAATCAAATTATCATAGATTTACATTTTAAACCACTTAAAATTTTATTTATACAACTTAAATGTCATTTTAAAAGCCAAAGTCCAAATTTCCAGATTCAAGTTATATTTCAAAAATTCAATTTAATCATTTAATTATTCAACATTTTTAACTTATAGAAAAATCAAAATTTCTTTATTTAAACATTAAAATCCAATTTAAATCAAATTTTCATAAATTACACTTTTAAGAATACTTAAAAATATTCATAATACTTTGTTAAATAATCATGGGCCTGTATATAATTTTCTAACTTGGGTCAAGTGATACGGATATATATCATTTCAATCCGCAGTTTACAAAGAAAATCCGGGTTCTATCATTTCGAACCCATAATTCCAAGTTAAAATAAATAAAAATCGTTCAGGCCGATCATTTCAGCTCATAATGATTTTCCCCATTCTAAAGTCCGTTCGGGTATGTATCGTTTCAACCCATAGTGAACCTAATCTACAGGGAACTTGCAATGTGATAAACGGATATCTATGAACAGTTAAAAAAATATAACAGTAACAGATGAGATGACATGTAATTTAACAGGTTTAACATCATACATAAATAATCACAAGCAGTTATAGCATCATTTATATTCTACGCATTCAAATGTTGTCGCTTCACAATTGCATAAGTATATAGTGTCGTGTGAGATTTACTCACCTCTAAATGATGGAGACAACAAAACCAATGACACAACGAAATCAAAAGCACGATGACAAGACAACGGACTTGAGTGGAGAGTAAATCCAAGCAACAAATCTTGTGCTACAACCCAAACAACAATCAAAAGAAACCATAAATTCAATATACTTTGAAATGATGTAACTTATAAATGAAAAGGGATTTGAATGCCAAATCTTTTGCCTTTCTTTCTACATTTACTTGCACGTCTTAGGAAATATTTTGGTTCAGGTTTGGACATGCTTTAGTTCGGGTTTGCGTCCTAGAAATGCACGGCCTAGGGGTTAGAACATGGGGAGGAAGTTACAAAGTAGAATGTGAAGAGGTTTTAGGCTAAAAGCATGGTTTGGTTCAACAAGGAGGCTCAGCCAAGGGGTGTATGGTTTCGGCCAGTGGAGTATGGGTCTGCTCAGTGGCTGGAGGGGAGTGCGGTGGTCAGGTCAGTTGAGTGGAGGTGGCTAAGTGTGGTGGTTAGGGTGGTGGTTGAAGGAGATGAAGCAAAGCGGTCAAACTAGCATGATTTCAAGGGTCTAGTTGCCTTTTCGTGGAGTTTTGTCACCATATGGGCCTCAGCCTTGGTCAAGACCAGAGGAGTAGCTGGTGATGATGGCAGGGAAGATTTATAGGAGGTGGTGGCCGTGGCTATGGAGGAGAGGCCGATCAAAACTATGGAGAGAACAAGGCAAAAATATGAAAAAATGAGAAGAAAAGTGACAAAGGAGAAGCCATTACCAAGGAAATTTCTCTAGTCGTGAAGACGAATGAAAGAGAAAATGTTTTCTACATGAAAAATAATGAAGCTCATGGCTAAGAAAGTATATTGCACGGCCAAGAGGAGTGATGGAGAGGTTATGGCAAATGGAAGGACTTTAGGAGGTGAAAAGACTTATGTTTCGAAAGCTTTCAGAACCTTTCATATTTCCTTTTCTTTTAAATCAAGTAAAACAAAATATAATTCAGCAAATTCTTTTAAAAACCGAAAAAAATGAAATAAAATGAAAATAAATAATTAAATTTAAAGAAAATATAAAAATAATTAAGGAAATTGCTTAAAAATTCAAAAAGGGTTCAAAAATTTCAATTAAATCATCAATGGCTTTGAAAAAATATCCACTTCATTTTAAAAATATTATAAAACAAAAAATTAAAATAAAATAATTTTTTTATCATTTATAAAATTAAATAAATAATTAAATTGGAGAAAAATAGAAAAAGAACTAAAGAAATTGTTTAAAAATTGAAAAATGGCATGAAAGTTACAACAAAATTACCATTAATTCTAGAAAAATTCCTACTTCACTCTAAAACAAATAAAATGTGAAATAAATAAAATAAATGAGAAAAAAATAAAGTGGAATGAGAATAAAATAAGATCTTGAGAAAATAGAAAAATAAATAAAGAATTTCTTTAATTAATTGAAACTGGAAATTAGAAATTTGAAACAAAAATACAACTGACATTGGAAAATGTCAATTACACTTTCAAAAATGTTTTAAAACCAAAATATATACAATACATGTTATTTACCCATATAAACATAAATTATAACATTACATGACCAAAAAAATGTTATTTATATAAATTAAAATAAACAGTTTTGTTAAATACATCAAATTTCACACGATAGTTAAAAAGGCATAATTTTCACATTATAAATCAGATTCCAACGAAACGAAAAGAAGTGTTCTTAAAATTTTATTTACTTTCATAATAAAAGATAAAATTCAAATTTTCAAACTTTTAAAATTTTAAATTTAAAAGTCAAAGATGACCATATTGACAAAAATTCACTTTTTGGAAAAATATTATATTTAGTTATGTTTGGAACTCAAATTCACATATAAATCAAAATTTATTTTTTAAAGTAACAAAATTTAATCATTCCAAATAAATAAAATAAGATTTTAAATCAAAAATTAAATTAAGATGATTAAAATATATAATTAAAATAATTACATAATACAGGGTTATTACACTCTCCCGCACTCAAAAATTTTCGTCCTCTGTAACATACGCGATTTTTCGTTGCCGAAAAACCGAATAGTTAGGGTTTAAGAAGAAGAAAAGAAAAAGAAGAAGAGAGGAAAAAGATAGAAAATAGAGAGAAAAGAAAATAGAACGGAAAGAAAACAGCAGAACAATATCAGAATCTATATTATAAGTTGAATACTTATAATATTATTTATTTACCAAATCATTCCTTTGAACTTCACAATTTTTTTTAATCTTATTACTTATAAGATTTATTTAAATATTTTCTTTCAATTTCAACTTATAAAAATATTTTCTTTCAATTCCAACTTATAAAAATTTCTTTTATTAACTGTTTCTATCAGTATCCCATTTAAATGCCCAAAGCCCAGTTTATAAGTTAATTTCCTATAAAACTTTTATTTTCAACATCTATTCATTTGATAACTTTCACAACTTATAAATCTATAAATTTTATTGAAATTCATTTTATACATCAACTCAACACTTTATAAACCCGTTTCAGAATTCCAATAAATTTAATTCACAAATATCCATTTATAAAATCTTTTATATAAACCGATAATAAAATTTATCCAAAATCCCAATTTAACTATTTTATAAAAATCTATGTACTTTAAAAATTACCTTTCTGTTATATTTCATAAAAATGTGATACCAAATGTAACATATGCGATTTTTCGTTGCCGAAAAACCGAATAGTTAGGGTTTAAGAAGAAGAAAAGAAAAAGAAGAAGAGAGGAAAAAGATAGAAAATAGAGAGAAAAGAAAATAGAACGGAAAGAAAACAGCAGAACAATATCAGAATCTCACAATTCGCAATGCTTTTAAAAATGAGACTACTATAAGGCCTCCCGCACACACACACATGCAAACGCAGAATCGGAGGAGATTTCTCCTTATGATAGTCAAAGATGCTTGATACGTATTAAAAGGAACATTTGATATTATTACTAGTGCATAGTGTAGGAAAAATTCATTTCGAAAATAAAGATATAAATCTTAGCCAGCATAGACATTCCGCACTTATGCCTACTATAGCTACCATGTTCAATAGAAGGTTACCGCCACATTACATGGCAGGTTATACAACTAAAACCGTACAAGATCGTATTGTTTCTTTGGATTTCCAACAAATGGTCAGGCCAAGGAACTTCCCTTGTGACGACCCGAGCTTGATATCCGATAAACGACATCAAATTCGTATCGCCGGAGCTTATAACAACATCAGATGAATATAAAACAGCGGAACATAATGAATATCATGCATACATCATAGGTACAACATCATAATATCCAATAATACATCAGGGTATATAATACATACACCACAACTCCAAATAACATCATAATAATACATCAATGATCATATATCCAAAAGTCTTCGTAGGAATGTAAAGGTAACAATCTCCCAAAACCTAACTACCTGAGATCCAAAAAGCTTCTAGAAGATCTCCAAAGTAAAAGCACAAAAATACTGCTAACTCCAAAATATGAAAACCTGCTACTAGGCTGCCCGTGTAGCAATCTGGAGGCGAGCAGGATGGCGTAGTCTATTATCTACTGTATATAGTATTTCTTTTCCGCTGTTATTTGTTGCACACTCTGATTGATGTAATGTAATGTGATGAATGTATAAAATGTATAGTTCTTTTGTTTTAATGAATATTCATTTATCTATTATATGTTGTTCCGCTGCGATTGTGAGATTCTGATATTGTTTCATGTTCTGTTACTTGTTTCTGTTTCTTCTCTCTTTTCTCTCTTCTTCTACCTCTTTCTTCTTCTTTAAACCCTAAAGATTCAGAAGTTCGTTCCTCTTTGGCTGGATTGTTGTGGAATGTTGTCAGCTCAAAGGAGTACGGATTTTCGGGCCTTTACATTTTATAAACTCGTTTCATAATTCCCATAAATTTAATTTATAGATATCAATTTATAAAATCTTTTATATAAACTATTAATAAAAATTATCCAAAATCCCAATTTAACTATTTTAAAAATCTATTTAATTTAAAATTTTCCTTTTGATTATATTTCACAAAAATATTAATCTTATAACATAAAATTTTATACGTTTATTTATTTTAAAATGAATCAATACAAAAATTTAATAAAACATATACTTTGGAAAATCACTTTAAAAACCCTTTTAAATTAAAAATCGTTATTTTTAACTTTAAAAATGAATCCGATGATGCAATAGCATCAAATGGCCAATCACGGGAATAAACATCATATATCGATATGATAATTAACTATTAACACAATATTTATAATCAAATAAATATTTGTGAGGAATCCCGTTGGACCCCTCCAACCTGTTTCCCTGCATCCACAGACGTTAGCACAATACCAATTCCACTTCAAGGTGGAATATCGCGGTATATGGGGTTTTATAAAATATTATCCGCTTAATAGGCGGCGCAATAGGGTCTCATCCGCTATACGAGGCGGGAAATCAAATCCAATATATACATATGCCAATATATATATATATATATATATATATATATATATTGCTATATATAGTATATATCCTACTATATCTACTACCACAATCAAACAGCAATCATCAATCAACAATAACTATTTAAAATTTTAAACCAAACGGTTTGATTGAGTGAGGAGTTCTCACCTTGGTTTTATTTCCGGTTTAGGCGTTCGTTTCGAATAAAATTAAACGAACGTTTAATTTTTCCCGAAATTCAAACGAGCTCCAATCGACTCCAAACTGGCTGCATCGCGAAGAGCTCGTCAATACAGACCCGTCGCAATTTGTTTCGTCCCAATCGGACCTCGCAGCAAAAAGATATTGATTTTTTAAAGTTTGTACATGTTTATAATATAATAAAATCAACATTTCTATTTATTCCTCACCCTAGATCTGGGATGCACATCACTGCCTTCATCACGCACGCGCGCTACATTGCTTCTTCCCCCAGTATCTCCCGTGCGCAAGAACCCAACATCCTAGTTCTAGGGTTTGAAAACGCAACCGCCACACTCGAGTTGAAAGCGATCAGGATGCGCCACTTCGAAGGCCATCACAGCCTCTACCCACGCCCAGAACGCGCGCCCACTCGGTCGAGAATATGCATGGGAATTCGTGCACGAACCGCTCACGTTCAAACCCCTATAGCCACCAATCCATCTCGAATTAAACAATCTTGACCGTTGGACCTGTAGTTCTCGTTGTCGTCTACAACTTTCATGTTGAAAGTTTCTTGAATTGATTGGTAGATTTGAAGAAAATCGGAGGAGAAGGAGATTGTTTTCTGGCCATTGGCTTTAACATAGGCGGCGGCCATAGGAATAGAACTAGGGTTTTGGTAAAAAAAAAATGAATATATGGTATAGTTATGTAATATTAAATTAATAAAATTCTCACTTTAACTGTTTATGCAAACGACCTCCAAACTACGCGTTCCGATAGGCGATCTTAGGGTTTTTCCGCGTTCCGGACACAATGGAATAGGTTTCGGAAGCTAACTCGGACATCTGTGCGAGATATGGCAATAAACGATCGATTTAAACTAAAACCGATTTAAACGATTTTCTAGATTAATAATTGGGTGGTATCATGGTATGGAGCCCAGATACTTACTCATGTTGAAACACTTTATTTATGATTGTGTGATGTTGATGACGAGTGCTCGGTTAAAGGTCCCAAAGGACCGGGGGATGGCATACTCGTGTCAGTTGTTACCCAGTTAGGGGTAACCCGGCCTTGTGTTGGCAGATATCCGGTTTGGTTTTCGGGGACGTCCTTCCAGAGGCGTTCTCATGTGGCAATGGGAAGTTCCTCGGCCTGACCATTCGTTGGAAATCCAATTCCCAATACGAAACCCTGTACGGTTTTAGTTGTTGTAACAATCCGCATATTTATCGAGTTTGTATTTAAATATTTTATTTAAATATTAACTCGTTAATCGGATTTTGGTCCGAAAAGCTACTTTTTGCAAACGGTCAAATTAGGACTCGAGACCACTTCCATTGAGTTCGAAATGCCGTTTACAACTTTTTTAAGTATAAACATCGATAGGTTTGGAGTTAGTGAAATTTCACTAACTTTTCCCGCTTTGGACTTTGGGTTAGTTTAGCCTATTAAGCCCAAGTTCCAACCCTATTCTCCTCACTCTTCATAAATTTCCTAACTAATCAAGCTTTGGCATTAATGGTGGAGGGAATGGGAAATTAAAATTCTAAAACTCAAATTCAATTGCAATCCATCTTTCTACTCCAAATTCAAGAAGAAGACATTGGATTCAAGCTTCTTGTGCTTAGATAGAAGAAGGATTGATTCTTGCTTGCTTAAAACTTCATTTTCATTGATATTTTGTGCAAAGCTGAGATTTTTAACTCACATTCTTGTCTATAACTATCTTGGGTTGTTGCGAATGATTCCCTATCACTTTAGCATGAATATTTGCTTTTGGTTTGGATTGGATTGGCGAAAAACTCCGATTTTTGGCGTTTTGGCGAAATTTCTGCATTTAGGTCGTTCTGGCCATTTTTAGGTCGTTCGGAGTTAGGTCGTATGGGTCTTAGGTCGTAGGTCGCGTACGAGATAGCTCCTAGATCGTTCTGACCACTTTTCGTGTGTACGGAGTTAGGTCGTTCACGACCTAGTACTTAGGTCGCTCGTGAATTGGTGGCGTAGGTCGTAGGTCGTTTAACTCTTAGGTCGTTAGGCCTTGTGTGTGGAGTTAGGTCGCCTGCTTTCCTTAGGTCGTAAGTCGCGTGCGCTTTAGGTCGCGCACATTCTTAGGACGCGAACCCTTTTAGGTCGTTGACCACGCTAGGTCGCTTGGCCTCTTCACTGCTTAGGTCGTTAAACCCTTCCTCTTTTGGGTCGCTCCCCTTTATTTCTTAGGTCGTTGTGGCCTTAGGTCGTGATATTTATAGGTCGCGGCAAAGTTAGGTCGCTCGACCCATGTTGCCGTTAGGTCGCTCGATCCTTGTTGCCGATAGGTCGCGTGCTTTCTTAGGTCGCGTACCTTTAGGTCGCGTGTCCCCTCTACCTCGTTAGGTCGCAAAGAACTTTAGGTCGCTCGACCTCCTTACCCACCAGGTCGCGCACTTAGTTAGGTCGCTCAGCCATTGTGTTAGGTCGCGCGGACCCCCCCTCCGTAGGGGATCTTATCTGAAAAACATTGAGCTGATTTCCTTGGATTTTATTCACATCTCCGTATGCGATCTTTGTGACTGATTGTTTCTACAATTGCTTATGTGTTTTGTCACTTTATAATATAAATATTTCAATACTAGTAGTAAATATCAAAACTCTTTTAACAAACAATTTCAACTCTATTTTTAATAACTAAGCTCTTTTCTTAAACCGTTTTCCAATCTATTAGTATATACAAACCTTTACCTCACTCGGATGAGAAATCTAATTAAACGACTTAGTAAAACAAGTGGTATGAAACGCTTGCGTTCACTTCGTTGGTTAATTCTTGGACTTGTTCGATTGAACCTCTTATGACAATTTTATTAGTGAAGATTTACAGTTTGTTCGTAAATATTTAAGTTAAGCAAGTGGTTATGGGACATGAAGCTAAACTTCTATATTTACTAGCTTAGTGTAATTGACACTTCTCGTTGATCATGACGATCATTCTGATGATTTAGACTAGCAACTGTGCGATGTCTCTTGTTGCGAGGTTAGACTAGACACCACTTGTGTGATTCCACTCACACATACCTTTTTGCTTTTTGGTTAGTCTGGACCTTAATCTGTGTGATTCCATTCACACATGTGGGGTAGCTCCCCTTGGTCTTCGGACCGTCATGTGATAGGCCTCTTTCTCTTTTCTATGATTTCTGGACTTCTTGCATTGATTTCTAGAATTTATGTCATTGACTTGTTATGAGTACAAGTTTGGGGTATGATGCCCTTTCCGAATCTTTGAGAAGATTCTTGTGATATTGATTATCTCTTATTGATTGATCTTCTGTTGATCATTATTTACATACTTATAGTGGTATGTCATTATGGATGTTTATGTTTATGCCATATCTTTTATGTTATATCATGTCATCTGATATTTATAGCTAGACTGACCCGTTTATTATTTTCTTAAATAATACTCGGGTCAGACCGAGATGTTACAGGTGCTTCTGCTTGACTTCTTCCCAGGGATTCATCACTCTGACTTTTGGCTAACTGTTTAGATTAGGAGTTTTTGTTGTATACACTTGAGATATAGACTCATAGTTGTATTCTTTTGTATAGCACGTGTTGCTATTCTTTTGTATTATCGTGGATCTTACTGACCACTACTCTGATGTACACTTTCATGTGTTAGTTATATATTCATATTTTCTTCCGCCTTTGTGATATGGATATCTGTGACTGATTTGTGATATGATTATTTCTATGTTTGTTTTCGAAGATTATTTATAGCCACCGTGTGATAAGCAATTACATGGATGGTCGCTCCTCAACAGCCTTATTCTCCATGCTAGTTGACAGCACTACTCCGGAGTGTTCTTGGCTAGCGTGGGTATAGAGGTGGGGCGTCACAGTTGTAGAACCTGCCATTTACTTATGGTGGTCACCACTGTTTAGATGGTAGCTATAGTAGGCATACGATAATGGTCGTATGTTGGCTAAGATTTATGTTCTACTTTCGAAATGTTTCTCTACACTATGCACTAGTAATAATATCAAATGTTCTTTTTAATGTGTATCAAGCATCTTTGACTATCATAAGGAGAAATCTCCTCTGATTCTGCATTTGCATTGTGTGTGTGTGCGGGAGGCCTTATAGTAGTCTCATTTTTAAAAGCATTGCGAATTAATTTTAAAAATATTCCTCTATTTTGATTTTAAAGATAAATAAACTGTTTTGAGTTCTCACACCAGTCACATGACTGACTCGGAGTTTATTGTTTTCCTTCCTAAACTCTGGGTGCCCACCAATTTCCACACGGGCAGTCAAGAGTTAGGTTTATCAGGATATTATGGATATTCTGGAGTTGTTGGAGGCAAGCTGGATGGCATGGCGTATTATTAGTATATAGTATTTCTTTTCCGCTGTTTGTTTTTGTACACTCTGATGATATGATGTAATGTAATGTAATAACTGATATAGTTCTTTGTTTAAAGATTATTCGTTTATTTATTATATGTTGTTCCGCTGCGAATTGTGAGATTCTGATATTGTTATGCTGTTTTCTTTCCGTTCTATTTTCTTTTCTCTCTATTTTCTATCTTTTTCTCTCTTCTTCTGTCTTTTTTTTCTTTTTCTTAAACATTGAGAATTCGTATTTCTGTTCATCTTAATCTTAATACAAATTATTTACTTAAATTATCATTTAAAAACAATCATTAACAATATGGCTGAGAAATTTGACTTCTCTGACCCAGTAGTGGCATTTGGAAAATTTTGCATATAGAATACTTATCGCTTCAAGATAAGTATGAAATTTATTAATATTTAAGTTATAGTTAGTAATACATCGATTTGCACCAAGTTAAAAAGACCTTTAAATGTTAATGGATAATTAATATTATGTAATTATTTTAGAAAGTAATTAAGAATAATTCCATTTTAATTGTAATTAGAGTTTGAATAAATTTATGATTGAGTGATAAACAAATCGTAATTAACTACTTAAATTAATTAATGCATAATTAATAGTTAATTAGTTAAGGAATTTAATTAAGAATTTATAATTGGTTAACTAAGTAGTTAATGGTAAATAAATGGGTAGTTAAGTTATTGATTAATAATAAAATTGGGGATCGTTACAGACTTCCCCCCTTAAAATGAATTTCGTCCTCGAAATTCGTTTTAAGGGGGGAAGTCTGTAACGATCCCAAATTTTAATTTAATTATCACTTTATAGTGTCGGACATGTAACTATGCAAGTCCGTTCCGGGTTCGAACAGAACCGAAGGCACTTCCAAAGAAGCCCTTGCAATCCGCGTATTCACAATCCCGATCGGACTTCCCATCACTTAGGGAATCTCTATACCGGAGCAACTCAGTGTAGAGACAATCGATAGGTCATCCTATCGTTTTCGCAAATACTCGGTCTTCACCACTGGTCTTCAAATGCTATCCATATACGTCGAATCACATATTCGGAATGGGTTATATGACACAAAGGTCCTCTCCCGGCTAAACCGAATAGTGAGCGCAACATTTAAAACATATGGATATGGGATTTCAATTAAGTCACAACTTAATAATTCAAAACTTTCATTCAAATGGTTTAACAAATCACCATTTTCAAATCTTTTAAACAAAAGATTTATTTCAAAAACCTTCAATGGTTTAAACAATTTCCACACTTTAATCTTTTAAACAAAAGATTTAATTCACAAAGTTCACCCCATTCACAAAGATCCATTTATGGATTTCAAAACAATTCCCATTTTAATTGGATTAACTCGTTAAATATTTAAATTAAAGATTTAACTTATAGCTTTCAAACTGTTTCCATAACTTGGAAAATCATTTTCATTTTAACTTGAAATCCTTTTAACACAAAATGGACGTTCATTACTTATATGAACGCTTTTATTATTTGAAAACCAATAGTTTCCATGTCAGAAAGATCCAATTATATTTACACGAGATAAACCCTTTGAATTTAAATTCAAATTTCCAAATCAATACCTTTAAAATAGTTTAACCCATATAATCTCATTTATAAGTTGCATAGCCTTTTTAAACCCTAGTCTCCAAATCATAGAATTCAATTTCGAATGTTGAATTCAATTCAAAATCAAAATATTTAAATTCCAAAACTTAGTCAAGTTATTCAAATAAATTTCATCTTTGAATTTCCATTTCAAAAGTTTTTCATTTTAAAACCCAATCCATTTCCAAAACATTTGAATTTTAAATATTCAACTTTGAAAATCATTTCAAAATCTGTGACTTAATCGATTTCCTTGTGAAATCCATATTGGTGTGTGTATAAGTGTGGTCCAGGGGTTTAACACAATAGTGCAACAACATGCAATCATTACAGATTAAAACATAGAAATATAGTCGATAAGCGACATAAACTATAACGCTTATCGTCCATTCACAGATTCATAGATGTATATATATCATAGATAATAAACTACATCACAGATAATTAATTACAGATCGCAACATGAATCAGGATATATCACAAAGCATCAATATCGGGGATATCAAACAATACAATCATCCAATAAAATCTAGACATCCATAAATAGGAGAAATTCAATTATCTGATTGGTTTAAATCAGATTAATTCCTATGAATAAATGTGCCGGTTATGGTAAATTAACAATCAATTAATTAAAATTAGCAATCAATTCCTTAATTACTTTAAATTAATTAATTAACATTTAATAGATTAATTATTCTCAAATTAATTACCAAATTAATATATCACATTATCCTTAATTAATTAATTATATTAATCCTAAACTCCAAGTGCCCACTATTTTCCACACGGGCAGTCTAGAGTTAGGTTATCAGGTTATTCTGGATTCGGGAGTTGCTGTGCAGATTTGGAGGCGAGCTTGGATAGCGTTGTATATTACTATTGTAGTATTTATTTTTCTTTTCCGCTGTTTTATTGTTGTACACTCTGATGATGTGATGTAATGTGATGTAATGTATAAAATGTATAGTTCTTCTGTTTTAATGATTATTCCTTTATCTATTATATGTTGTTCCGCTGCGATTGTGAGATTCTGATATTGTTTCCCTGTTCTTTTGTTGTTTCTGTTTCTTCTCTCTTTTCTTCTCTTCTTCTACCTCTTTCTTCTTTTTCAACCCTAACGGTTTGGTTTTTCGGCAACGAAAAATCTCGATCGTTACATCCTCGAAAAGGAATGAGGTACGGGAAAGCACAGAAAAAGATAAAATGAAATAAGATGAAGACAAGATGAAAAGAAGATTGAAATTATACCTGGTAACTATTGTTATAGGCAAGTTTAACATGGTGGAGATGATCTTTCCAAGATCCTCCAGAATTATGAACACAAGCACGAAAAAGGTGAATTCAAAATGAGCACAAAAGATTATCAAAGATTATATAAAGATTTCTAAACATAAAGATTATAGAAAGATGCCTATACCAGTCTGTAGCTAGATAAGGACAATAAGGACAACCAAAAGAAAGTTTGAAAAACAATATAAGGAAATAAATTTGAAACCCTGGAAATTTCAACTTAAATAGAAAATAATTTTTTACGCAAGTTAAATAAATCTTAACTATCTCAAATTTCATTATCTTATCATCCAATTACTTAAATTAAAAATTTTAAAACCATGGGTTTGAAAAAAAATAATCATTTATTATACTCATAATGTACTTAATAAATTTAATTCTTCTTTATTCCTAATAAAAATTAAATATATTCCTCTCAGTATATTTATCACTTATGTTAAATATACTTACACTTATTGTAACTGCTTTATTTTATTCTTAGTTCCTTTAACATTATTTTATTGTAAGTTATTCAATTACCCTTTATTATATTTACCTACGTTAATCGTTTTATAACTAAAATTTAAGTGTATAACATTTATTATAACCACTCAAATTTTTATTTATAAAATCTTTTTATATTGTATATTATCCAATTACATTGTTAATTTCTGAAATTAAGGTAAGTTATATTTGAATGCAATTGTATTATACAAATAAAACTTTCTAATTAAATCATTTCATGCTTGAATATTCATCCAAAATTTTGATTTTCTTTTTATAATTGAAATTATTATTTAGAATAAAATTTAAGAATTAAATTTCTTATTTCTTCAAACCATTTAGAGATAAATAAATGTATTATATAATTTATCAAATCAAATTTATGTCATATATCTATATATATTATAAATCAAGTCATATTTTAGAAACTCAAATCAATTTGGTTTTCCAAAACAAAGCTGTAGTAAGACAACAGAGCGGTCTCTTCACCTTGAAACTCGAAAATGAATGCCGATGATGTGCAGTCATCACCGAAATTATTTTCCAGCGACAAAGAGAAGAGCACCGATTTTTAAACTTTAAAATTCTTTGGAAACATATTCTTAATCGAAAATACTTTAAATAATATACTTAAAAACTTAAACGCAAGGTTTGAAACCATTGGAAATTAAATTCTCAAATTTCTTGTTTTAAATTCATTTTGGTTTCCAAATTTTTTTATAAACAACTATTTATAAATTCATTTATAGAACAATAAATGATAAATCAAGCTTTATCATTTCAAATAATCAATTTAAATCAATTTTATTAAGTTCCAAAAATTTACTTATATATCAAAATTTATTTCATTAATCAAATTTTAAAATAATATTGCGTCGGTTTGTTCTGTCAATGTGTTTTAAAAATCCTTTCGATAGCGTTGATCAGACGAATCGATCGGAAACCCAAATCAACATCAACAGCTCAAATAACACAATATATAAAACAAAATATAGGTTTACAAGTACAATTCAAAATGTTTGGAAGAATAGATTGGAAACAAAAGACAAGATGATTAAATAACAGAGTAGGGAGATGGGTAAGCTTAAGTAAATCGCGGGCAATCTTAACAGGGTCAACCGTGACTTAAAGAATAAGATCAATGTGGATTTTCTGGGTAAATCTACATTCGATCTCAAGAGTTAGAGTTTGGAATAACAAAAGATATTAGCATCTAAACCAAGGATAGGTATAAAACTCTGGTGAATCGATGCTAATTGTAAAAGAGTTTCCCCCTTTTACAATTCAATTTGAAATTGGCGAGACCGCCGACTCACAAAAGATCATTCGAAGCGGAGTTATGGGATACTTCGAATCAAAAGAAGATGAATAGTGAGGGACACGAATGGATTTTTCGAACCATAGGTAATGTTCCAAAATTCAAAGGAAATTCAAATCAAAGAGGAAAGATTTAAACTCGAACGAAAGTGATTCTGTAAATAAATTTACCTTATATTCAAAGTTTTGCCTCAAAACCAAAGCTCTGATGCCAAATGTAACACCCAGTATTTTCAACCGTTCGCTTCCGCACATGTGGGGCTTGAATTGCTCAAAACACCGTGTTATAAATAAAATTTGGCAATCTTAGAATATACAATAAATAAAATCACAGATCACAGACACAGAGTAATAATAGTGCAGCGGAAGTAAAAGAAATAGTAGTTCATGAAGCTACTATGTAAGTATATCAGAGTTACATAAGATACAACAAAAGAAATAAAGTACAACAGAAGTCTCAAGATGATAACCAAGTACAAAATGAATACAATACTGGGATCAACAGGATAACTGGAAGTGATATAGATAAAACTAGACAAGCAAATAATCCCCAGCGATTCCAAATCTCCAGAAAGTGGAACCCCAATCTGTGAATACTTAGGCTGACCTGAGCGTAAATAAAAAAAAAAAACATTCGAGTCAGGACATACATACTTATACAATGTAAACCAACTCAAGTGAATTGTAATAAAGGTACAAGTAACTTAAAGGATGCTTAGGACCACCCAGCCTCTAAGGACCCATTAAACTATTTACGATATAGTATATTGCGCTGTTATAATAATGTCTACGGTAAAATAAACTAACCTTAAAATAGCGTTAAGGAGTGACTCAATATTCCCCTTAACACAAATAATGCCAATAGTCTATACAGTACCTGTATATCTCCTGATCGGGAGACTATGAGAAGATACTACATAGGTACGACACAAATAGAAACCCATAGTAAAGGCTCGATATGGTTGGTGACACGGTACACAAGGCAATGCCAGGGTAGATATACCAATTACGACACTCGGGCTGGTGGTAACGCAACAGCCACATACGCCCACCTCAGAACACATTCCCAAAATCGGAGGGGCGCCCAAACAATCACAAAAGCAATAGAATGGTATCAAAGAAATGCGTCCGACTAGAGGAGCTTCCCCTTTTGGCCCGAGACCGCTCCTGTTTCTGCCATTTTATGCCAACTCATGGGAGTTGGGTCCACGTAATATACCTCAAGAACGTCGCCACCATCCTACATCATTCTGGAATCTCCACCGCGTACACGGTTGTCAAAGTGGTTTCGGTATCGATAGAGAGTATGCCCATATCCGATCCTGGTCTTTTTGCTAACCAATCGTTATTATAACCCGTGGTTATACTTTAAAAACAACATTTTGTACTTCAAAATAAATTATCATTTCAAATCCAAATCCAAATCTTTACCAAAATAATGATTAAATCATTTCCAAACCATTTCAATATATCAACATATCATATCCTTTCAAATTTCTTTTCTTTATCCAAAATAAAGATCAAGTCATTTCCAAACCTTTTTAATAAATCAAATATCATATCTTTTCCAAACTTCATTATCAAATTATTTTAATATATCAAAATATCATATCTTTTCAAATTTCATTTTCAAATCATTTTAATATATCAAAATATAATATCTTTTCAAAACATTATTATCAAATCATCACTTGAATGCAAATCCAAATATTCAACTTTAAATACCTTTAAATTCAAAGATATCATTCATTTATTATCATTTCAAATCACCTTTTAAGTAGCTTATATTCCAATTAAATTAATTCATTTAAACCATTTAAAAATTGAAGTTATTGTTTTTTCAAATTAAGTATTCAATTCCCAAAGTTTCAAACCATTCTGAGCTCATTTACTTAGTTAAAAACCATAAACATTACAAATTTCAGCCGTATGCAGCATTTAGAAAAGGCTGTTATAAGTTATACTTGAGTACATTCTAATTCAGCAAAGATAGCATTTAAAGGGTGCTATTAAATCTAATTTTAAATGAAATTTTAGTTTAAAACAGTGAAGACAGCATTTTCAGAAATGCTGTAATAGCTCAGGTTTCAAATTAAAGGTTTTTATTAATTTCAGCAAAGACAGCAGACCACTACAGCATTTAAAGAACTGCTGTAATAGGTCTTTATTAAGTTTTTAGCCTTTTAGTTTAATTTAGCAACTACAGCATTTCAGAACTGCTGTAATAGCCTTTCTATTAGGTTTTTAGTTCATTTACAGAAACCATAGCATTCCAGAATGCTATTAAAAGTATTTTTCCAGATTTTAGTGTATTTCCAGCAAATAATAAACTTCAATCTAAATCCTTTAAACATTATAAAAATCACATTTTTAACATTCAGAAATGTTTATTAACATACCTTTAACAAATGATTTTTATAAAATAAATGTCTTATAAATAAATCAAATTTTCAATAAATTTACTTAACAAATTCAAGTGTATAATTTCCTTTCCTTCACATATGCAATTTATTAACACTTGCATTTTTAAATTTACATTTTCACAAATTAAACTAAATTACCAATTGACTTCATTTAACTAAAACCTTTAATTGAACCAAATTTCACATTTCCAAGTCAAGTTTTATTTTAAAATTACACATTTAAGCATTCATAGATTTAACTATTTTAATTCATAGAGAAATCAATAATACTTTAATAAATCACTTCAATTCAAATTTAAGTCAAATTATCATATTTACCATTTTCCAAATTAAATTAAATTTCCATATTATCTATATAACTCAAATTTCCTTTTTGAACCAAAATTCCAAATTTCCAGACTTAACATTTTCAATAATTCAATTTAACCATTCATTTATTTAACATTTTCCACTTATAGAAAAATCATAAATACTTTATTTAAAACACTATAAAATCTATTTAAATCAATTTATCATAAATTTACTTTTTAAACCACTTAAAATTTTATTTATACAACTTAAATGTCATTTTAAAAGCCAAAGTCCAAATTTCCAGATTCAAGTTATATTTCAAAAATTCGATTTGATCATTTAATTTTTCAACATTTTTAACTTATAGAAAAATCAAAATTTCTTTATTTAAACATTAAAATCCAATTGAAATCAAATTTTCATAAATTTACACTTTTAAGAACACTTAAAAATATTCAAAATACTTTATAAAATAATCACGGGCCTGTAAATAATTTTCTAACCTGGGTGAAGTGATACAGATATATACCATTTCAATCTGCGGTTTACAAAGAAAATCCGGGTTCTATCATTTTAAACCCGCAATCCCAAGCTAAATTAAATAAATAAAAATCGTTCAGGCTTATCATTTCATCCCATAATGATTTTTCCCTATTCTAAAGTCCGATCGGGTATGTATCATTTCAACCCATAGTGAACCTAATCTACAGGGAACTTGCAGTGTGATAAACAGATATAAATGAACAGTTAACAACGTATAAGAGTAACAGATGAGATGACATGTAATTTAACAGGTTTAACATCATACATAAATGATCACAAGCAGATATAACATCATTTATATTCTGCACATTCAAATGTTGTCGCTTCACAATTGCACAAGTATATAGTGTCGTGTGAGATTTACTCACCTCTAAATGCTAGAGATAACAAAAGCAATGACACAACGAAATCAAAGGCACGATGACAAGACTACGGACTTGAGTGGAGAGCAAATCCAAGAAACAAATCTTGTGTTACAATCCAAAAAAAAAAATCAAACAAACCATAAATTCATTATACTTTGAAATGATGAAATTTATAAATGAAAAGGGATTTGAATGTCAAATCTTTTGCCTTGTTTTCTACATTTAATTGCACGGCCTAGGAAATGTTTTGGTTCAGGTTTGGACATGCTTTAGCTCAGGTTTGGGTCCTAGAAATGCACGGCCTAGGGGTTAGAACATGGGGAGGAAGTTACAAGGTAGAATGTGAAGAGGTTTTAGGCTAAAAGCATGGTTCGGTTCAACAAGGAGGTTCGGCCATGGGGTGTATGGGCTCGGCCAGTGGAGTATGGCTCTGGTCAGTGCCTGGAGGGGAGTGTGGTTGTCAGGTCAGTGGAGTGAAGGCGGCTAGGGGTGGTGGTTAGGGTGGTGGTTGAAGGAGATGAAGCAAAGAGGTCAAACTATCATGGTTTCAAGGGTCTAGTTGCATTTTTGTGGAATTTTATCACCATAGGGGGCTCGCCCTTGGTCAATACCAGAGGAGTAGCTGGTGATGATGGAAGGTAATATGTGTAAGTGGTGGTGGCCGTGGCTATGGAGGAGAGGTCGATCAAAACTATGGAGAGAACAAGGCAAAAATATGAAAAAATGTGAAGAAAAGTGACAAAAGAGAAGCCATTACCAAGGAAATTTCTCTAGCCGTGAAGAAGAATGAAAGAGAAAATGTTTTCTACATGTAAAATAATGAAATTCATGGCTAAGAAAGCATATTGCACGGCCAAGAGGAGTGATGGAGAGGTTATGGCAAATGAAAGGACTTTAGGAGGTGAAAAGACTTAAGTTTCAAAAGCTTTTAAAACCTTTCATATTTCCTTTTCTTTTAAATCAAGTAAAACAAAATATAATTCATAAAATACTTTTAAAAACCGAAAAAAAGTGAAATAAAATGAAAATAAATAATTAAATTTAAAGAAAATATAAAAACAATTAAGGAAATTACTTAAAAATTCAAAACCGGGTTCAAAAATTTCAATTAAATCATCAATGGCTTTGAAAAAATATCCACTTCATTTTAAAAATATTATAAAGCAAAAATTTGAAATATAATAATTTTTTGATCATTTCTAAAATGAAATAAGTAATTAAATTGGAGAAAAATAGAAAAAGAACTAAAGAAATTGTTTAAAAATTGAAAACAAGGCATGAAAATTACAACAAAATTACCATTAACTCAAGAAAAATTCCTACTTCACTTTAAAACAAATAAAATGTAAAATAAATGAGGAATAAATAATTGGGAATGAGAATAAAATAATATCTTGAGAAAACAGAAAAATAAATAAAGAATTTCTTTAATTAATTGAAACTGGAAATTAGAAATTTTAAACAAAAATACAACTAACACTGGAAATTGTCAATTACACTTTCAAAAATGTCTTAAAACCAAAATATATACAATACATGTTATTTACCCATATAAACATAAATTATAACATTACAAGACCAAAAAAATATTATTTATATAAATTAAAATAAACAGTTTTGTTAAATACAACAATTTCACATAATAGTTAAAAAGGCATAACTTTCACATTATAAATCAGATTCCAATTAAACGAAAAGCAGTGTTCTTAAAATTTTATTTAATTTAACAATAAAAGATAAAATTCAAAATTTTAAACTTTTAAATTTTTAAATCCAAATGTCAAAGTTGACCATATTGACCAAAATTCACTTTTTGGAAAAATATTCTATTAAGTTATGTTTGGAATTCTAATTCACATATAAATCACAATTTATTTTTAAAGTAACAAAATTTAATCATTCCAAATAAATAAAATAAGATTTTAAAACAAAAATTAAATTAAAATAATTAAAATATACAATTAAAATAATTACATAATACAGGGTTGTTACAGCACGGATACTGATGTGGTAGACAATGAGTGGAGGAGCTGTGCACAAACGTTGGAGCACACGGCAGAGATAGAGAGGCGGTGATAATTGGGTTTTGTGTCTGGCTTGGGTTGCGAACTGAGTGGGAGATCTGGAGGCTTTGGCCTCAAGCAATCAAGTGGGAAAAAAATGCGACGGAGGGGAGATGTAAGGGTTTGGGGAAGATTGAGAGGAGCCAGGTAAAGGGGAGAGGAGTGAAGGGAAGGTCACGGCATGGAAAAAGAGGAAGAGGTGGAGATTTAAAAATTATGGGCAAAGGCAACACAGACATGATAGCATACGAAAATATAGAACTGTAAATGAAATTTATATAAGCTTCAGGAATGAAATGACAATAGAAATAGATGATATAAATTGAAATCAAAAAAAGAAAATATATATAGTCACAAAAAGAATGAATCATCAATAGCTAGTAGTTATAGCTTTTCACAGAGGAAAATGAAAAGACACAGACTCAAAAGCCCAAATACGGAACGGATTCGAAAATCCTTTTACTGATTTCACAGCATATCAGGGTTTGAATAACAGAAATGAATATACCATTGAGATCAGCACAATGAGATGATCAAAACGGTATACAGATACCAGTGGCTCGATTATCCGATCAAAAGTCAATACGGACACTGTAACAACCCGCATATTTATCGATTTTATATTTAAATATTTTATCATTCGTCGGATTTTAGTCCAAAAACCTAGTTTTTGCATAAGGTCGAATTAGGACTCAAGACCACCTCCATTGAGTTCAAAATGCCATTTGCGACCTTTTTGAGTATAAGCTTCGATATGTTTGGAGAAAGTTGATTTTTGCCACTTTTTACTTAGAGCTTTGGTTTGGGCTGAGCCCATTAACCCCACTTAACTCAGTTCCAACCCTCTCCTCTTCATTCACTTCTCTTCTATTTTCCTAATACTCAAGCTTTTATGTTAATGGAGGGTGGAAGAGGAAATTAAAACTCCAAGCCCTAACTTCCTTTGCAAATCCAAGCTTTAGCTCCAAACTCAAGAAGAACCCATTGGTAAGCTTCTCTTCTTATTCTCCAACTCTTTCTCCATTAAATTTCAGAAATTTCCTAAACCTAACTTAGGTTTGTTCTTCTTTTAAGCTTAGATTCAAGTTTCTAGAGTTGGTTTTGAAGAGTGGTTGATTCCCCTTTGCTTTCAAGCTTCATCTTCATAAATTTAGTTCAAAGGTGAGATTTTTATCTCACATCTATGTCTATATCTATCTTTGTTGTTAGGTATGAATTCCTAACACTTATTCATGTGCATTTGATTTTGATTTGGATTGCTTTTGTAAATATTCCATTTTTTGGTGTTTGAAGACAATTCTCTAAAAATCATAACTTTGATGTTTGATCATGCTTTAAGAGGTGTTTCGAAGAGCCTATAAGACCGAGTTGTCGCTAGGCATAAATCCTTAGTCGTCGTTGCTCGTCTGATCGCTCCCGATACGTTTTGGCCACTTTGGCCTAGGCAAATTGTTGCCTAGACCAGGTGACCAGACGTCTGGTGACCAAGTCCAGACGTCTGGTTTGGACCTGGAAAGTAAAAATGTATGCACGCATATTATAAAAAAAGCCAAAGACTATTTTCAGACGTCTGAACCATCAAACCAGACATCTGGATTGGTCTCAGACGTCTGACTTGAGGTTTCAGACGTCTGGGTGTTCTCTGGGTTATTTCCAGAGAACAAATCCAGACGTCTGGATTCCAAATCAGACGTCTGGAAATGTTTATTTTTGCCTATTCAGGCTGTTTTGTGTGAATTTCCATTGTTTATCGATTTTAACGATCCTATTAATCGTTATCACTTATTGTCGACTTTGATGACTTCTTTTTATGGATCTTTTTGGAAATATCCATTTCTATGGATTTGATATCGATTTCTTTGGATTTTATTCACGTCTTCGAATGTGAATTTAGTAATTGGTTGTTCTTACAATCTTCTTTGTGATTTGTCACTTTAAAAATATAAAGGTTTTCTATACTAGTAGTAAATATCAAAACTCTTTCTTCAAATGATTTCAACTCTACTTTAATACCAAATTCGTTTATAAAACAGTTTTCCAATCTATTAGTATATACAAACCTTTACCTCACTCGTATGAGAAATCTAATTAAACGACTTAGTAAAACAAGTGGTATGAAACGCTTGCGTTTACTTCGTTGGTTAATTCTTGGACTTGTTCGATTGAATCTCTTGTGACAATTTTCTAGTGGAGATCTAGAATTTGTTTGCAAATATTTAAGTTAAGCTAGTGGTTATGGGACATGATGCTAAACTCATATATTTACTAGCTTATTGTAATTGACACTTCTTTATGATCAATGATGATCATTTTATGGTTTAGACTAGCAATGTGCGATGTCTCTTTGTCTATGTGGAGGACCATACCTCATTAAATTGAGCTTCGTCTCATTTCTTCGTGGGCTAGCGACCCATGTACTTTCTAATGTGTTTCGATTCATTGGATGTACCATTTGTACTACATCGATGTTTTGGATTTTGGATTCATTGGATGTACCCTTTTTACTACATCAATGTCTTGGCCATCCATTTTATTGTGATTTCTGGATTTCATGTGTTGATTTCTGGAATTTGTGTTTCACCAACTTTTACGATTGGCATGGATATATATATGTCATTTATTGTGGCTTGGTGAATGAAATCAGGAGTATGACATTCCTTTTCATCTTGAGTAGATTATTGTGATATTGATTAATCTCTTGTTGATTTTTAGTTACTTATTAATCACAGCTTGGCATTGTGATTATTATATGTTTATGTCATATCTCCTATTCTATATCATTTCTTCTGATATTTATAGCTAAACTGATCCGTTTATTATTTTCTTCTTAAATAATACTCGGGTCAGACCGAGATGTTACAGGTGCTTCTGCTTGACTTCTCATCCAGGATCATTACTCTGACTTTTGGCAAACAACTTAGATTTGTAGTTTATTTTGTTGTATACACTTGAGATATAGACTCATAGTTGTATTCCTTTGTATAGCACGTGTTGCTATTCTTTTGTATTATCATGGATCTTTTGACCACTACTCTGATATACACTTTTATGTGTAATATTCATATCTATTTCCTACGTTGTGATATGAATTGTCTGCGACTGATTTGTGTTATGTTTATTTCTATATTTGTTTCCGAAGATATTATAGCCACTGTGTAGTAGCTTTGAGTTCGTGTCGGTATGTCGGATTTCCTCTTGAGATGAAAAGTTATATTTTTATCCGGTATATCGGTACTCGCACAAAGCAATTATACAGATGGTCGCTCCTCAATAGCCTTATTCTCCGTGCTAGTTGACAGCATTCACAGTAATGTTCTTGGCTAGCGTGGGTATAGAGGTGGGGCGTCACAATGATACTCTGTTGATTCGCGACTTGGTGTTGATTAATTATGTTGGTTTTTGCTTCTGGCTACAGTAAGTCTTTAATGACTAGTTTCAATCTGTATAAATGACACCTGATACTCTTGGTGTTGATTAGCGACTTGTACTACTTGCTGTATATCATCAGTTTGGAACCGCTACTTGATGCCGGTATTCTTCTGATATTTTGGGTTGTTTTGTTTTGGATCGGGACTGGATAAAAGAGATTTTGAAATAAATAAATAAATTGGCATTCGACACTGTCTTGATGGCTTTGTTCGAACAACCTTTGTCACTTGCTTATGTTAGTGCTGTTTCAATTAAAATAGACATGTATGTGTATTCATTTATATGCATACATGCATTCTAGTATTTGTGTATGCTATACCCTGACATGCCATCTTTGGTCATCACCTTTGGGGTTAGCATCGTACTGTAGTTGTTTATTTGTTAATTGCTGCTTTGAGTTACTGCAGTTACTTGATTCATTCTTGTTCATCCCTGTAGCAACCTCTGTTCACTTGGGTTTTGTTCTTGGGCATTAAACTTCACATTTACATACCTGCCATGCATTGTTTATGTACATATGTACTTTGGTCTGTGCTGATGCTTAACTACTCGTACATTTATATTGAGCCACTGTCTCACTATTTATGTACTTTGTTCGTATTATGTTGTTCTTTGATTGAACATGTTTACTTGCAGTTGCTTGAGACAACCATTCATCGCATTTCACTGTTGTAATTGTTGCCATTTATTTGGTGCGGCAGCTGCACCATGCATCCATACGCACTACATTCACTTGCGTAATATCTGGTCCATATTGCATTTGCATCATTTCAGTGCTTCATCACTTGAGTCTTGCTATAATTCATATAGGCGCTGTGTATTGTTGTCAGTTGCTTTTCTCTGTTCACTTGAGTTGTTGAAGTGTGCATATATGGTTATTTATAACCATTTCATTTTGAGGCTGTGTCACTGATGTTGGTTTGCATATTTCATTCCTCAGTTGCATTTGGATTCGACAATCTTGTTGAGTTCACTTGAAATCCCTGTATGCATGTCATATGGGTTTGCTTTGTGGTACACTGTACTGCATTTCTGAGTTAGTTACTGTCATTTTCAGCATACATATATGTGGCCTTGTACCACTTGACTGCATTTGGACGTGTTTTTCGAATTCACTTGAGTTGAATCCACCTTGTAACGACCCGTTAAATTAATAATATTTAATAAATTAAATTAATATAATTTCTAATTTGTTTAAGAATAAATGTAGAAATTTGGTATAGTAGTTGTAACCTAGTGTAACAATAAAATTTTATGACAATAGATTTGGATAATGTAATTTGTCACTTTTTGTTAAAAGTAAATTTTAAGAAATCAATAAATGTTGAATTGAGAATATTAATAAAAAATATTAACTGAAATGAGATTCATTAATATAAAATCAGTAGTGAAGATGTCACCTTTGGTTGTAATAAAGGTGAATGCTATTAGTGGATGTCAACACTTAATAAAATTTATTTAGAATAAAAAGAATTTAAATGCATGTTTGAATAGAGTATTAAATTGATAGATTAAGCATAAGTAATTAGAATTTAACCCTATAAGATATGGAACTGAATGTATGAATATAATTTTGTAGAAATAGTTAATTAACAACTTATTTGTGCATACCCAATTTAATATAAATAACAAAAGGGCTAGCACTTGATGTGCCTAAGTATTAATATATTGGAACTATAATAAAATAGAGAGTTTGGTAGTAAATAGAAATAAAAAGACCGTTATTAACTAGTAAATTAATAAATGGATTCTAACAATATGTAGTAATTAATGCGTGTATATTGGGCATTTGCGGATTACCAATTTTTCTACCTATTCATATAATTTATTTATGTAAATCTAAACCTATGGAAACATTTTGTTAATAAATGTTGGAAGTGAATTTGAATATATCAAAGGATAACAAGTGTTTAGGTTAACCATTTATTTTATTTAGTTAAGAAGGGAAATAGATTGAAATAAAGCTAATTAAATTTTTTTGGTTGTTAATGGGTATAGTTAAATAAGGAGAAGTTATAGGAAATAAAACGCGCACTAATGAGATGTAATATAATTCCAAAGTTATTTATACCCACAAATAGGTTAATTACTGTATAGAAAGAGTCTAAATCAATAAATGAATTTATTAAGATTACATTTATAATTTTATAACCTTTATGCTGATTTAAGTTCAATTAATTTATTTGATTTAATAGTGCAGTAGCGTAGTTTTGTGCGGTAGTTGAAATAGCTAATTCTTTTAGGTGAAGTTAAGGCTAATTCTATGTATATATTTGACCTATTGTTGATATAGATTCTAGGAAGCAGGTTCTATTAATTAAATGGAGTATTAGATTCAATAATTGCATTTATCGCATAAATAAAGAGAATATAACGGTTAAATTTGGCGTTATTGAAATTAAAAAGGAATGGGGGAATAATAATTTGAAATCATTGCAATAGATATTAATTTAAGGTTACCTTAAATAAATTAAGGTAATAAATGGAGGATAGTGTAAATATCTTTATAATACGATGATTTGTGTAGTTAGGGTAGTGTTGATTTGTCACTTAAGATGGAGGATTTTTATAAAATGTAATAAATGCAGTTTAAATTAAGGCATTGACGTTTGGGTATTTAAGAAGTGATAAACTAAAATTTATTTATTTATTTGAAAATTTGAAATCCAATTTGTGGATTTATTGCAAATAAGTGAAATTTGTGTTTAACCATTACATCGATAGGAATAAATTAAATTTAAGGTTATATTAATAAAATTTGGACTAGAGAAATGTTATGAATCGGTTTTAGAAGCCTTAAATATAAAATGGGAAGTAGACGAGATTTCACGTTACAACCATTTTTAAAAATCCTGATGTATGTAGAAATATTTATGAAATATAACGTAAACCAATGTTGAATCAAAAGAATAGAGTCAACACTTATTTATTCATTTAATGTGATATAACTACGAGTATGATTTATTGCAAATTACATGGAAATCTAATATATAGGACATTACCTAAAAAGGAAGAGTAGATAAAATTTATGATAAACATATTTGTATATGAAGGTTATTGATTTAAGGAGAAATTGGGCAAGTTTTATGTATTTGGGTTAAGTGCAACCTCTAATAGATAAATTTAGTGCAATTAAAGAAATTGACATTTAATATTTCGATAACTTAAAATTTGATGGATTAAGAACATTTGGGTAATGAAGGGACGACAAATATTAGCTATGATTCTAGAATGAATTAAATAGATAATGGGAAGATTAAAATCAGGTTCTAAGCAATAATTATTAAATAACAGAAGTTTAGGAGTAAAGTGAGATAATTGAAAATTTTAATCATTCATATAAGTCATTTGTTTATTAATATGAGTTAGCTAATAAATTTAACTTGGGCAATACCTATATATTGGAAACACATTTGTAAAGTGTAATTAATTGAATTTGGTGAATTGGGAATGAATCCAAGGTTATAGGAATTGATGTAATACTACGCAAATAAAAGGTAACTGCATAAAATCAATGTTTCGTAATAAATTGTATTGATAATTAAGTAGGAATGGGTTTGAATTTGACAAAAAGGAAAATTTATTATTTGCTTACCCATCTATTCAATCTATTAAATTTGATCAGATCCATTTGCAATTAAACGAATTTATTTACAAGTTAGTATGTATTTAGCTGATAACCAATTAGGGCAATTGGGTATATATATTACCAGTTAAGTTATATAAGATAATGGTTGACTTAATTAAGGGAGTTTATGTAATAATTTCATTTATTTTGTAAGTGGAAATAAAACGTTAATGATAACAAGCATTCAAAATTTACCATCTATTTAGTATATTAAGTATAGTTGATAATCAACTGCAGCAAGTAATAAAATAAATACGTAACGTTAAATGAAGTAATATTTGAAATTTAATATTTAGAAACTATGTAAATATAAGTGCAGATGAAATTGGGGATATTTACATATTGAAAGATGAATCCAATGATAAATCAATTCACGTTTCAAAATTTAATGCTACTTTATTACATATATGTTTATGCCTAAATTTAAACTTATGTTTAGATCCAATCCGATCCATCTATTATTTTTCAGCCTTGTCTATATATAACCTGTTATAAACCCTAGCCCCATTTTTTTTCCCTTTCGCTGTACGTTCATTTCTTCATCTTCTTCTCCTCCTCAAATGGTTGCAAAACCTAGATCTACTTCAATCCAAATTTCAATGAAAATGCAAACACTTCAGAAAAATTCCACAAAAAAATATATGTTAATGTTCTCGAGGCACGTAATCTACTGGTGCAATTCGTTTTCTGTTTTGAACATTCGTTTGACCAGAATTAATTCAAACAGTCCGTGACCATTCATCATCGTCGTCGCAAACTTCGTCGGATCGTCAAACCTTTTCTGGGTTTTGTAGAGTGGACGATGGGGATCGCATCTATATGGTTTTTGTGTCGATTCAACGGTTAGATCGTCATAGATCTTCGATTAGGGTTTCTGGAAGGGGGCCGCGTGCGTTTCTGGGAATAGAAGGAGTGACGTGGCACATATATTTGATCGTAATTTAATTCCGGATTTGATGACGCTGGTTTGGACAAATTTGGGAGACCGTCAAATTTTTGGGTTTAAATCGAATTTAAATTCGATTTAAATTCCAAAGGTGAGTGTTTAAACCCACTCACAACTACTAGAAGCTTTTATGTTTGTTTAAATTAATTTTAGAAATGAATAGAAATTTATTTATGAGTATTTGGCATGTTTATTTTATTCATATCTGTTGAATTGCATTTATTTAATTTAACTGTTAATTTAATTAATTTATTGCGTATAAATTTACAGTTAAAATTTATTTGTTTGTATATGAACTGCTAGTTAACAGTTATATAATTTATTACTGAATATAGACTGTAGATTAATAGCTGTTAAATTTAATTTGAATAAAATTGCCAGTATTACCTGTTATGTAGTACCAAAAATAATATTGTTATTGATTGATATTGATTGGTGATTTCGATTTGGATGATGGATGATGTTGATGAATGGATGTTTATTGTATATCATTAAATTGCAAATTATCATGCATATTTCATTTCATTCGGGATTGTGGTTTGAAATGATATATAACCGCAAAATTTTATATCTTTTAAATTGCGGATTGAAATGATAAATATCCACATCACTTGACCATAGGATAGAAAATTATATACAGGCACCGCGGTATATATATAACTATTTTAATGTGATTTCTATGGTTTGGATGGAATACGGTTTATAATAATCTTAAATTTTATATTGTATAAATATTTTTCTTCCATATATATATATACATATGAAGTTGAAAATTTTGAAATTAAAAGGTGTATAAAAATCTTTATTAAAAATGGAAGAAAATTAAGAAAATGGAGTTTAATAATTTATATCATATGTTTAAATGTTAAGTTTGGAAATTTTAAGATATGATATTTATAATTGGATTTTTCCCAAAATAAATTGAAATGAATATTCCAGTATAATTTGAATTGGGAAAAATATATATTTTTTATTACTAGAAATTGAAGTCTTATTATTTATGGATTTTATATGAATATTCAAGACTAATTAATAGAACAATTGATTTGTTGAAAGAATAAAATCCAACTTTAGTTTGAAATATTGATACTCAAAATGGATATACGTATATATAAATAAATTGAAGTGGTTTTGGAACTTGAGAGAGATAATATAAAATTTTGGTTTAGACTTTAATAAAGAAATGTATTTGTAGAGCCATGAGAACTATTTTCTTTACAAAGTAACATTTAAGTTAAACCATTTAATTCATATACCGTTGAATGTCCAAACCATTCAATTTTTAGAAGTTATGGTTTTAAATTATGATTTTCAAAATACTATGCTTTGAAAATATTTGATTTTCAGACGTTATGAAGTTAAAGCATTTTGATTTTGGAAAAGAATTATATTTGGGATAAGTGATAAAATATGGTTTTGGGTTTTGAAATGATATCGTATTCATGGTTATGAAATGGAATGTTTATTCTGATTTTTAAAGTATAACCTATTTTTAAATGACCGCGGTGTTATAATAACGATGGGTTGGCAAAGAGACCGGGATCGGATATCTGACATACTCTCTGTGGATACCGAAAACCACTTTGACTAACCGTGTACGAGGTGGAGATTCCAGAATGAAGTAGGTGGTGGCGACGTTTCCTGTAAGGTAAATACGTGGACCCGACTCCCGTGAGTTGGCATAAGGTGGCTAAAACAGGAGCTATTCCCAGGCCAATGAGGTCATACCTCTGATCGGACACTCCTCTTCGATATTATACTATGACTTTGGATTAATTCAGTGGCCACTTTTATTTTGATTTTGGGGAGTTTGTTCGAGGTGGGCGGTAACTACGGCTACGCGTTTCCACCAGCCTGGGTACGCAATTGGTATATCTACCTTGGCATTGCCTAGTTGTGCCGTGTCACCTACCCTATCGTGCCTTTACTACGAGTTTCTATTTGTGTCGTACCTATGGAGTATCCTCTGGTAGCCTCCCGATCAGGAGGTATTACGGTACTGTATAGACTATTGGCATTTTACGTGTTAAGGTGGAAAATGTAAAGCCTTAACGCTATTTAAAAGTAAGTTTATTTTATAAATAGACACTATTATAATAGCGCAATATACTACATAGTAAATAGTTTAACGGATCCTTAGGAGATGTAAATCCCGAACATCTCTTGAGTTACTGTACTCATATTTATTTCTGTAAATTTAACTCACATAAGATCTTTTAGTCTGACTCGAGTGTTTTTGTCTTTTCAAATTCGCTCGGGTCAGTCCGAGCGTTTCAGGATCGAAGACTTTAGCTTTGAAGGACGAAGACGAAGGAGTCGTATTATTATTATCTATAGTATTGCACCACACTCATACTGTTCCGCTGCATTGATTGTATTGGTAGGTGTAACTCTGATATTTATTGTATAAAGCAAATCAAGTGTTTGTAAACTGTTTTGAACTGTATATTTATTATTATATTTTATCCTTCCACTGTGAGATTCTATTTTGTTTTTATTTCTTCTCTGTTTTTCTTATTTACCCCATAACAATCCGTCCTTCCGTTATGTTTTGAATTGGCACGTATGTCGGTTTAAAGTGTGCGAAAAGACGGGATGTTACACAGCTTGTAGCTCAGATTTGACCTCGTGCTGTTTTCTATTATTAACGCTGCAGTGGCGAGGCAGTGCACGCGTGCGTGCACTGCAGCCACATAGCATTGATTTCATTGATATTTCATTTACTTTTGATTCATTGATCTTCTGCGTATTTCATAGACAGTATTGGCGAGGCAGTGCACGCGTGCGTGTACTGCAGCCAATCGGTTTTGATGTTTTTAAGTGACATTTCAATTGTTTGAATTGAGTTGGTTTAAATTGATGATTTTGTGGTTAATTGCCATTTAGGCAATTCTGATGTTTTCTAAAAAAAATTCATTGATATTCTTTTCAATCATCTCTGTTGATAATTCAAATCTGTTGATCCGTTGTTTAACACTATTACGTGTTATATTCACTGTTAACCGATTTCTTGTTAAAGGAGCGGATAGGTGAATTTATTGTGACTGTCGTCTATTCATATTTAATTATTATTGCTTCTGTGCACTAATAACTGAGTTTGAAGTAGACTGACCCGTGTATTATTTTCTTTTGAATTTAATACTCGGGTCAGACCGAGTATTTACAGGTTGTTGATATTTTACTTTGGATTGCTGCTTGAGCTATGAAGTCTGTTCATATCTTTTGGAGTAGTCGTTGTTATGTTTGGTAGTCAGAGTATTTGTATAGGATGTTGTATATTCATGTATATTATTCACGATAATGTACTTGTTTATGTAACTTCCAGAGTCGACAGTTGTAGTTCTATCATATGTATTGTATCACATGTATACCATCTGACATCAGTTATATATATATGAGAATTTCTGTAATATCCGTGTTCCGCACTTATTTATCTGTGTTATTATTATATATATTGTCCTAAACTATTATGAACCATCGTAGTTCGTTTTATACCAGAATTGGGTATGTCGATGGGAGTAAATAAATATGAGATGAAAAATAAAAATATATACCACTGCTATCGAGATAACCAATACTAGTATAAGGCCTAACTACGGATGGCCGCTCCTATCCAGCCTTATTCTTCGTGATAACAGACAGTATTTCTATTAATACTCTTTGTTATTGCGAGCATAGAGGTGGGGCGTTACAGTTGGTATCAGAGCTTGGGGTTTAGGACATAATATAAAACATAACTTAGATGGAACATGTGTTACAACTATTAGTCGATGTTTTATATGTGCTTTGAGTCAAAACCAAAGTTTTGAAAATATGATGGAAATTTTTAAATACCTTTATTTAAAAATAAAAGTTGATTTGAGTTTTGATGATTGATTGATTTGTGCTTTGTTTATCAGAGTGCGCAGCGAAAACAATGACTGCTTCGCTGAGTACATATGATAATTATTTTGATTTAAAAATCAAAGTATGAAATTGAAATAAATTTCATTTTTTGTTTACATAGCTGTGTTTATTTTGTTTTCTTTAAAATTTCGAATCCGATTCGAGGATTCGAAGTGATTGCAGCTATGTGGTTTTGTTGAAATTTTGCTGGTTTCCTTTGTTGCTAATCACATGTTGATTAGATTTTGCTGTTTTGAAATATCTTCATCGAAGATATATTTGAGTAATTTCTTTGTTTATATGGTAGTGTACGTGCAAATACGAATTGCACGTTACTGCATTAATTTTACGTTGAACCGATGCTTGGTTATGAAACGTATTTTGTTGCCGTTATTATTATAACGGGATTTTTACACCAATGCTATATTTTGAAGCACGGTGTTTTGTTGACATTTTTAATGAATGAAAATTCACTTATATTTTATTTTGATGCAAATTATTTTGATGAGATTTTGACATTTAAAAATTACTGTCGCTTTGACTTCAGTAACCGTCAAATTTTAAAGTGGATTTTCAAGCGGTTATTCCGCAATACTGATTTTGAGATTAGTTTTATGTTGTTTTGAGAAGTACCATTTTCTTATTGAAATTGCTACTTATGTTGCTGTTTTAATCACGTGATTATAAAAAGCGTTTTAAAAAAAAAAAATTCAAAAAATTTTCAGTTTACGTTTTCAAAAGAATGAGAAAGAGATTTAAACGATTCAGCAAAATCGAGGACTATGAACCCTTTCTTTTACTGATTCGCTTAATTCCGGACTTGTTCGTTTGAGAATGTAAATTATTACTTTTGTGAAATAAATGAAATTGTTTTTAGAAGTTTTGCATTTTGCGTTTTCAGAAGAATGAGAAAGTGACTTAAGCGTTTCAGAAAAATCGAGGATTATGACCCCTTTTACTGATTCGCTTAATTCCGGACTTGTCCGTTTGAGAATGTGAAACGTTATTTTTGGAATACACAATTTTGCACTTTCAAGGAAACGATGAAGAGATTTAAACAATTTAGTAAAGCATGTGGTTATGGGACATGTGAGTTTGCTATTTTGGTTAATTCCGGACTCGTTAATTGAAACAATTGCTGTTTGATGATTTTTATGATTTTGCACGTTCAAGGAAACGATGAAGAGAATCAAACGATTTAGTAAAACACGTGGTATGGGACATGTGCGTTTGCTATTTCGGTTAATTCCGGACTCGTTAATTGAATATATGATGATTTTTGTGTGCTTTCGAGCCACTATGAGGACCTTCGGGTCATATGATGGACCTTTGGGTCAAATACCAGTACTAGACCTTCGGGTCACTCTGCGGACCTTCGGGTCATTTGTTGGGCGCCAAAATTATGATGAGTACTTGTGTAACAACCCGCATATTTATCGAGTTTGTATTTAAATATTTTATTTAAATATTAACTCGTTAATCGGATTTTGGTCCGAAAAGCTACATTTTGCAAACGGTCAAATTAGGACTCGAGACCACTTCCATTGAGTTCGAAATGTCGTTTACAACTTTTTTAAGTATAAACATCGATAGGTTTGGAGTTAGTGAAATTTCACTAACTTTTCCCGCCCTGGACTTTGGGTTAGTTTAGCCTATTAAGCCCAAGTTCCAACCCTCTTCTCCTCACTCTTCATAAATTTCCTAACTAATCAAGCTTTGGCATTAATGGTGGAGGGAATGGGAAACTAAAATTCCAAAACTCAAATTCAATTGCAATCCATCTTTCTACTCCAAATTCAAGAAGAAGACATTGGATTCAAGCTTCTTGTGCTTAGATAGAAGAAGGATTGATTCTTGCTTGCTTAAAACTTCATTTTCATTGATATTTGGTGCAAAGGTGAGATTTTTATCTCACAATTCTAGCCTATAAGTATATTGGACTGTTGGGAATGGTTCCCTATCATTTTTGCATGCATGTTAGCATTTGGTTTGGATTGGATTGGCCAAAAAAAACTCCAATTTTTAGCGTTTTGTTGAATTTTCTGCACTTGAGTCGTTCTGGCCATTTTTAGGTCATTCGGAGTTAAGTCGTTCGTCCATGAGTCGCTGAGTCGTTGGACCCTTGAGTCGCTGAGTCGTTGGACCCTTGAGTCGCTGAGTCGTTGGACCCTTGAGTCGCTGATTCGTTGGACCCTTGAGTCGCTGAGTCGTTGGACCCTTGAGTCGTTGGGTCGTTGGACCCTTGAGTCGTTGGGTCGTTGGACCCTTGAGTCGTTGGGTCGTTGGACCCTTGAGTCGTTCGGTCGTTTGGCCATAGCTCGTTAGGTCGTATGACCCTTGAGTCGTTAGGTCGTTTGGCCATAGCTCGTTAGGTCATATGACCCTTGAGTCGTTAGGTCGTATGACCCTTGGGTCGTTAGGTCGTTAGACCCTTGAGTCGTTAGGTCGTATGACCCTTGAGTCGTTAGGTCGCTAGACCCTTGAGTCCTTGGGGGGTTGCCACCCCCCTGGACCCCCCCTCCGTAGGCGATCTTATCTGAAAAACTTTCAACAGAACTTGCTTTGTTGAGATGCTGAGTTGACCATCCTTCGAGACAAACCATCTCTGGTTATCTTGGCCACGTTTGGTCGTTGGGGAACTTCCACTTTGATGCTTTTGAGCTGATTTCCTTGGATTTTATTCACATCTCCGAATGTGATCTTTGTGATGATTGTTTCTACAATCTCTTCTGTAATTTGTCATTTTAAAAATATAAAGGTTTCAATACTAGTAGTAAATATCAAAACTCTTTTAACAAACAATTTCAACTCTATTTTTAATAACAAAGCTCTTTTCTTAAACCGTTTTCCAATCTATTAGTATATACAAACCTTTACCTCACTCGGATGAGAAATCTAATTAAACGACTTAGTAAAACAAGTGCTATGAAACGCTTGCGTTCACTTCGTCGGTTAATTCCTGGACTTGTTCGATTGAACCTCTTGTGACAATTTTATTAGTGAAGATTTACAGTTTGTTCGTAAATATTTAAGTTACGCAAGTGGTTACGGGACATGAAGCTAAACTTCTATATTTACTAGCTTAGTGTAATAGACACTTCTCGTTGATCATGACGATCATTCTGATGATTTAGACTAGCAACTGTGCGATGTCTCTTGTTGCGAGGTTAGACTAGACACCACTTGTGTGATTCCACTCACACATACCTTTTTGCTTTTTGGTTAGTCTGGACCTTAATCTGTGTGATTCCATTCACACATGCGGGGTAGCTCCCCTTGGTCTTCGGACCGTCATGTGATAGGCCTCTTTCTCTTTTCTATGATTTCTGGACTTCTTGCATTGATTTCTAGAATTTATGTCATTGACTTGTTATGAGTACAAGTTTGGGGTATGATGCCCTTTCCGAATCTTTGAGAAGATTCTTGTGATATTGATTATCTCTTATTGATTGATCTTCTGTTGATCGTTATTTACATACTTATAGTGGTATGTCATTATGGATGTTTATGTTTATGCCATATCTTTTATGTTATATCATGTCATCTGATATTTATAGCTAGACTGACCCGTTTATTATTTTCTTAAATAATACTCGGGTCAGACCGAGATGTTACAGGTGCTTCTGCTTGACTTCTTCCCAGGGATTCATCACTCTGACTTTTGGCTAACTGTTTAGATTAGCAGTTTTTTGTTGTATACACTTGAGATATAGACTCATAGTTGTATTCTTTTGTATAGCATGTGTTGCTATTCTTTTGTATTATCGTGGATCTTACTGACCACTACTCTGATGTACATTTCATGTGTTAGTTATATATTCATATCTTCTTCCGCATTTGTGATATGAATATCTGTGACTGATTTGTGATATGATTATTTCTATGTTTGTTTCCGAAGATTATTTATAGCCACCGTGTGATAAGCAATTACATGGATGGTCGCTCCTCAACAGCCTTATTCTCCGTGCTAGTTGACAGCACTTCTCCGGAGTGTTCTTGGCTAGCGTGGGTATAGAGGTGGGGCGTCACAGCTTGGTAGGCTTCGGCCATTATGATGTTGCACGTGCGGCGTAGCTTAGACTCGCCATATGATGGGATCGATCCACTTTTATGATGTTGTCTAATTATCTGCAGGTAATTAGATATTTGATGTTATGAGTTCTGATTATCGTTTTGGATAATCGGATATTTGTTGATTTTGATTATCGTTTTGGATAATCGAATATTTGTTGTTTATGATTATCGCTTGTGGTAATTAGATATTTGATGTTATGAGTTCTGATTATCGTTTTTGATAATCGGATATTTGTTGATTTTGATTATCGTTTTGGATAATCGAATATTTGTTGTTTCTGATTATCGCTTGTGGTAATTAGATATTTGATGTTATGAGTTCTGATTATCGTTTTTGATAATCGGATATTTGTTGATTTTGATTTTCGTTTTGGATAATCGAATATTTGTTGTTTCTGATTATCGCTTGTGGTAATTAGATATTTGATGTTATGAGTTCTGATTATCGTTTTTGATAATCGGATATTTGTTGATTTTGATTATCGTTTTTGATAATCGAACATTTGTTGATTTGAGATTTGATTATCGTTTTTGATAATCGAATATTTGTTGATTTGAGATTTGATTATCGTTTTGATAATCGAACATTTGTTGATCTGAGATTTGATTATCGTTTTTGATAATCAGATATTTGTTGATTTTGATTATCGTTTTTGATAATCGAACATTTGTTGATTTGAGATTTGATTATCGCTTTTGATAATCAAATATTTGTTGATTTGAGATTTGATTATCGTTTTGATAATCAAACATTTGTTGATTTGATTATCGTTTTTGATAATCGAGTATTTGTTGATTTGAGATTTGATTATCGTTTTGATAATCGAATATTTGTTGATTTGAGATTTGATTATCGTTTTTGATAATCGAATATTTGTTGATTTGAGATTTGATTATCGTTTTTTGATAATCGAAGATTTGTTGATTTGAGATTTGATTATCGTTTTGATAATCGAACATTTGTTGATTTGAGATTTGATTATCGTTTTTGATAATCGAATATTTGTTGATTTGAGATTTGATTATCGTTTTGATAATCGAATATTTGTTGATTTGAGATTTGATTATCGTTTTTGATAATCGAATATTTGTTGGTTTGAGATTTGATTATCGTTTTTGATAATCGAATATTTGTGATTTGAGATTTGAGTATTGTCTTTGATAATCGAATATTTGTTGTTTCTGATTATCGTTTTTGATAATCGGATATTTGTTGATTTTGATTATCGTTTTTGATAATCGAATAATTGTTGTCTTTGGTTATCGTTTTTGGTAAGTAGATATTTGGCGATTCATTGATTTGTTGATTTGAAATTTGATTATCGCTTGAGATAATTAAATATTTGTTGATCTGAGATTTTTGAATATCCTTGATAATTAGGTAATCGCTAATTTTGATGATATAAGATTTTCTAGACTCTAATTGATTCTAGATTATGTTGACTATATTGAATTGCTGTTTTCTATCCATCTCCGTTGATAGTTAGAGTTTGCTGATTTTGAAGTTCGTGTTTTCTATTTATCTGTTGGATAACTAGATATTGGCAGTTTACGATTTGCGAATTTTATTTTCTAATTATCTTTGTTGATATTTAGATTTTGCTGTCTTCTATTTGTCGTATTGACAATTAGATTTTGTTGAGAATTTGGGAATTTCTTTTATTGAAATTAAAAGATTCTTCGGCGTTTGTATTCCTAACTTTTATTTTTCTAGCTTAACCAGTTTATGTTAGAAAATTAATTGTTATAGATGACTTTAATTATGGAAATTGCGGGGACGCAATTTTTATAAGGAGGGGAGTCTGTAACAAGCCGGGGTTTTGTAACAATTAATTATCATCAAATGATGATTTAATTTGGTTGATAATTTGAGTTGTTAATCGACTGAAATTCTTTTAAATTTGTTAAAAGATTTATGGGCTTTAAAATAATCGTTTGATTTTTATTTTTCAATTTATCTTGCTCGGTCAGTCGATGTCGTTTGGATGCTAGAGATTTATTCGGGCTTTCAATCGAACCTTGGTCCAATAACCCTCTTTCCTCCATCTTTATTCTTCAGCCCATTCCCTTTTATTTTGACCCGTCCCCCATTTTTCTTCCACACTTCGGAAAAAAAAAACCCTAAATCAAAATGAAGAAACGAAAATGGCGGCCTCGTTAATTTTCGTTCGTTCGTTCGTCCAGATTAGGGCTTCGAGCATGAGAGCGCCGCTTCGCCAAATTGAACACGACGATGCCTCTATTCCTCTCAGTGATCACAACTACTTCAATGCGAATCAAGTAAAGGTGAGTGAACTATCACTCACATCTAATCCATTCTCAGTGACGTGTTTAAGTTGTTTGATTTTTGTTTTGATGATTGATGTTTTCTAGCACGGTTCGATTTCTGTAAACCATAGCTTGATGATTTTTGGGTCTGTTCGACCTCCTTGATTTGCGATCGTGTTTATTTGTCTGAATTTGTTAATAAATTTGATCGGTCGTTCGATTTCGTTTGGATTTTAATGATTTCACCGACTTAATCAAAATTCATATAAATGAGACTTTTTAAAAACACTGGTTCGATTATACTGCTTTGATGATACTCTGTTGATTCGCGACTTGGTGTTGATTAATTCTGTTGATTTTTGCTTCTGGCTGTAGTAAGTCTTTAATGACTAGTTTCAATCTGTATAAATGACACCTGATACTCGTGGTGTTGATTAGCGACTTGTACTACTTGCTGTATATCATCAGTTTGGAACCGCTACTTGATGCTGGTATTCTTCTGATATTTTGGGTTGTTTTGTTTTGGATCGGGACTGGATAAAAGTGATTTTGAAATAAATAAATAAATTGGCATTCGACACTGTCTTGATGGCTTTGTTCGAACAACCTTAGTCACTTGCTTATGTTAGTGCTGTTTCAATTAAAATAGACATGTATGTGTATTCATTTATATGCATACATGCATTCTAGTATTTGTGTATGCTATACCCTGACATGCCATCTTTGGTCATCACCTTTGGGGTTAGCATCGTACTGTAGTTGTTTATTTGTTAATTGCTGCTTTGAGTTACTGCAGTTACTTGATTCATTCTTGTTCATCCCTGTGGCAACCTCTGTTCACTTGGGTTTTGTTCTTGGGCATTAAACTTCACATTTACATACCTGCCATGCATTGTTTATGTACATATGTACTTTGGTCTGTGCTGATGCTTAACTACTCGTACATTTATATTGAGCCACTGTCTCACTGTTTATGTACTTTGTTCATATTATGCTGTTCTTTGATTGAACATGTTTACTTGCAGTTGCTTGAGACAACCATTCATCGCATTTCACTGTTGTAATTGTTGCCATTTATTTGGTGCGGCAGCTGCACCATGCATCCATACGCACTACATTCACTTGCGTAATATCTGGTCCATATTGCATTTGCATCATTTCAGTGCTTCATCACTTGAGTCTTGATATAATTCATATAGGCACTGTGTATTGTTGTCAGTTTCTTTTCTATGTTCACTTGAGTTGCTGAAGTGTGCATATATGGTTATTTATAACCATTTCATTTTGAGGTTGTGTCACTGATGTTGGTTTGCATATTTCATTCCTCAGTTGCATTTGGATTCGACAATCTTGTTGAGTTCACTTGAAATCCCTATATGCATGTCATATGGGTTTGCTTTGTGGTACACTGTACTGCATTTCTGAGTTAGTTACTGTCATTTTCAGCATACATATATGTGGCCTTGTACCACTTGACTGCATTTGGACGTGTTTTTCGAATTCACTTGAGTTGAATCCAGCTTGTAGCTCAGATTTGACCTCGTGTTGTTTTCTATTATTAACGCTGCAGTGGCAAGGCAGTGCACGCGTGCGTGCACTGCAGCCACATAGCATTGATTTCATTGATATTTCATTTACTTTTGATTCATTGATCTTCTGCGTATTTCATATACAGTATTGGCGAGGCAGTGCACGCGTGCGTGTACTGCAGCCAATCGGTTTTGATGTTTTATCGTGACATTTCAATTGTTTGAATTGAGTTGGTTTAAATTGATGATTCTGTGGTTAATTGCCGTTTAGGCAATTCTGATGTTTTCTAAATTTTCTTCATTGATATTCTTTTCAATCATCTCTGTTGATAATTTAAATCTGCTGATCTGTTGTTTAACACTATTACGTGTTATATTCACTGTTATCTGATTTCTTGTTAAAGGAGCGAATAGGTGAATTTATTGTGACTGTCGTCTATTCATATTTAATTATTATTGCTTCTATGCACTAATAACCGAGTTTGAATTAGACTGACCCGTGTATTATTTTCTTTTGAATTTAATACTCGGTTCAGACGAGTATTTACAGGTTGTTGATATTTTACTTTGGATTGCTGCTTAAGCTATGAAGTCTGTTCATATCTTTTGGAGTAGTCGTTGTCATGTTTGGTAGTAAGAGTATTTGTATAGGATGTTGTATATTCATGTATATTATTCACGATAATGTACTTGTTTATGTAACTTCCAGAGTCGACAGTTGTAGTTGTATCATATGTATTGTATCACATGTGTACCAACTGACATCAGTAATATATATATGAGAATTTCTGTTATATCTGTGTTCCGCACTTATTTATTTGTGTTATTATTATATATATTGTCCTAAACTATTATGAACCATCGTACTTCGTTTTATACCAGAACTGGGTATGTCGATGGGAGTAAATAAATATGAGATGAAAAATAAAAATATATACCACTCCTATCGAGATAACCAATACTAGTGTAAGGCCTAACTACGGATGGCCGCTCCTATCCAGCCTTATTCTTTGTGATAACAGACAGTATTTCTATTAATACTCTTTGTTATTGTGAGCATAGAGGTGGGGCGTTACAAGCAATTACATGGATGGTCGCTCCTCAACAGCTTTATTCTCCGTGCTAGTTGATAGCACTACACCGAGTGCTCTTGGCTAGCGTGGGTATAGAGGTGGGGCGTCACACCATCGAACAATCAAAACAACAACTCAAGGCAAAGCAAGCTGAAAGAAAATTTTTGACTGGAAAAGCTGAAAGAGGGGAGTCGACAAGACAATTAGAATCAGCTAGACAGATACAGGAAATATGTGTATATATGTTTCAAAATTAATTTCGATACATACATTTTATATGAATAATTATTTCAAACACCTAAAATTTCTATATATATAATAAAAATAATTAATACTGTTGAACATACACGTTATATTTAAAACCATACTCTAAATTTAAACACATACTAAACTAAAATATACGTACTTATTTTCAAATCAAAAATTAAATTTTAATATAAAATAACATCTATATATAAAAACCAAATTCAGTTAACAAATTCACTTTCAGAAAATTATACCTATACATATACAATAAAAATCATATTTTAAATTCAAACGTATGTTAAATTAAATAAATATATATATATGGTTTTCAAAAATCATAGTTTTTAAAAACAAACATATATACTAAATATATTTTATTTTAAAACAGCTATATAGTATAAATACTTATGAAATATGTACTTTATTATTTCAAAAATATCCCAAATTAATAAAACCCCTTTACAACTTATATTATACAAAATATGTATCGTCACTCCATAGACATTAAATATATATATAAATATATATATATATATATATATATATATATATATATATTCTTTAGTACAAAAGTATGCATGGTAACATATGTCATATTGTAAGCTAACAATTGATACAAAGTTTTTGGAAATATTATTTCGTGAACAAATTTTATATAAACTTACACGAAATATAGAATATAACATATATATACAATGACTTATAATATAGTACATAGACTCACATACAAGTTATATTTAAAATAATATATATATATATATATATATATATAAATAAGCCAATAATATATACATAACTTATATAACATAAATACGTAGTCTTACACATAAAAAAAAACTAAAGTATATGTGAAAACTTCCATACGTATATATACGTACCTCTTTCTTCAAAACAACCCATATTTATTTCAAAACTAACATACATGATACATGTTCGAACCGAATACATATAAATAGGTTTATAAATCAACTTATAAGTGAAATTGATACACGCACACACACACGCACACACACACACACACACACCCCTTATGCAAGGAAAGGGCTGTGAAGTGAAGTAGTGGTGGAAGCTGATGCGGAAGTTTGGTCGGAGGCGAAGGCCATGGGTGGAGTAGAGAGAAAAGGAGATTTCGACGTGATGGCTGCTGTGCTTCGTCTTCAGGCGGTGATGAGGGAGAGGGGCATGGATGCTGACGTGGTAGACACTAAGTGGAGGTGCTGTGGACAAACGTTGGATGTAGGTTAGCGCACATGGCAGAGAGAGAGGCGGTGACACTCAGGTTTTGTGTCAGGCTTGGGTTGCGAACTGAGCGGGAGATCTAGATGCTTGGGCCTCAGGCAATAAAGTGGGGAAAAAATGCGACGGAGTGGAGGTGAAAGGGTTTGGGAAAGATCGAGAGAGGCCAAGTAAAGGAGAGAGGAGTGAAGGGAAGGTCACGGCATGGAAAAAGAGGAAGAGGTGGAGATTTGTAAAATATGGGCAAAGGCAACAGAGACATGATAGCATGTGAAAATATAGAACTGTAAAAGAAATGTGTATAAGCTTCAGGAGTGAAATGACAATAGAAATGGGTGATATTAATTAAAATTAGAAAAAGAAAATTTCTATAGTCGCAGAAGGAATGATTCATTAATAGCTAGTGGCTATTGCTTTTCACTGAGGAAAATGAAAAGACACAGACTTAAAAGCCCAAATACGGAACAGATATAAAAATCGTTTTACTGATTTCACAGCATATCGGGGTTCGAATAATAGAAATGAATATACCTTTCAGATCAGCATGATGAGATGATCAAAATGGTATACAGATATCAGTGGCACGATTCTTCGATCAAAAATCGATACGGACACTGATATACGTTGTTATTCCGTATGGAAAAATCCAAACGGAGATAGAAATGTCCGAAATTTATGAAACGAATTATGCAGTCTTATTCATAGTGTTCAAAATAAAATTTCTAATGTTGACATATTTAGGTTTCGGAACACTTTTAAATTAACCGTTATTAACTGATTTAAAGTGAAATAAAATTACGTAAGAAAATAAACTTCCATATTATTAATTGAAAGTTTACCATTACTATATTTAAATAGACATATACCAAATATCAAATTTTTATTTCCAAATTTTGTAGTTTAAAATTCCACAAAATTTAGCTAATTACTTTATTTAAAACCATTAAAAATTTCAGGTCGTTACATTATCAATTCAATTTATACGTTTATATTCTTCTTGCTATATCATCTTCTTTTCAAAGTATTTTATTTCGGAAGCATAACAAAAAATTTAGTGCTAGATAGAAAATCTCAAAAAATAGTATTAACAAAGCAACCAAGAATGGATTCATGTTAGTAGTTGACAGAATAAATTTATCAAATAATGAACCTTTGACCAACTAGACATTTTCAATATTAATACTATGATTTGAAATCTGTTAAAATCCTTGGTTTAATGTGCAACTATAATACAATTTTCAACTTCTACTATATAATAAAAATGACAATTAACGGTAGATAAAGATGTAAATCTATTGCATTAGCAGCAAACTACTCTGTTTTATGTAATGCTTTACTCTGTTTTATGTAATGCTACACAAAATATATAACTATATTTATATGAAATTCGTGCTAAATAATATTCAACGAAGTGGTAAAAATTACAATCAAGTTACTGTTTGAAATATTAACTGAAATTTGTGAATTAAAAGTGTCAAATATTATTTTTAGAGTAGAATTTTCAAGTTCCAAGGTTATTAAGCCAGTGATATTTATAAACAAGTTCGAAAAACACTATTATCGTTTTAATGGTATGTGATCCTTGAAATTGCTATATACTTTGTACTATTTCCTTGTTTTTTTATTTATTGTTGTTGCATGAATATTGCTGCTTTATAAAGCATATTTAGATCTGTGTTTCCATATAGATTCAAGCTTAGTTAGCTTTGTAGTCTATACATATTAAAAATATTAACTTCAGTGAATTAGAAAAAAGAATTGAAATCTTTGTAATAAAGTATCACCATTCAAGGGATTATAATTGCTTTAGAGCCATTGTTTAGTGCTAGATGATTCTGCAGCCATTTTGATTTTTTTTTCTATAGAACCTTTGATTTAATGTCCATTGAAGATGAAAAGTGTTCAAAACGATATTTTTTCCACCGCATAATTCTTCCAAATTTAAAACTTTTACCCATGAAATTCAAACGGCTGATCCAAATTGGATTCCAAAACATATGTAGAAGCTGGAATATACTGTATCAACATATGATGGCAAAATTGGAAAATTTATTTTTTGCTACATGTAGTATGATCAGTATTGATATCGCAAGCGATACCCTTTAAAATAATTGTTAATAGTCTTTTACCGAGATGCATAGTTATTTTTCTAATAAATTTCCGCTAACAAGAAGTACCAATTTTTATTACCTTTTTAATACAACTTTTTCATGTTTACTGATGCCTAAAACTGCAGTGTAGAAAAAATTTCTTCATTTGTGGTTTGTACAACAAAAATGAATTTGAGGCATCAAATAGGAGGTGACTTTATATTGTATTGGTTACTTTATGGGGAGGTATTAGGTGGTATATTTTGATTTTTCTCAAAATGAGGTGTTTGAAGAACAGTAATTAGTTTAAGCAGCCCTTTGTGTTGTGTTTTATGTGGATGAAGCCTCTCTTCATTTCTAATTAGTCGCAGGCTTTTATAAAAAATGTCATTTTTTGTAAATAATAATAGAAAAATAGAAATTCGTATTTCTTTCTCCAAGTTTCTTCTCTTTTATTCATGTTTGACTCTTTCCAAGGGATGTCATCTTTTCTCATCATTTTATTCTATTCCAGGCATTGTTAAGCATTACAATATTTAGAATCCACTGACTTTGTTTTATTGTTTTCCATCGTGCATTATGAATTGAATTTATTATTATCGTAAAAACCTACTGTTAAGAGTACAACGACACTCTATTCCTTCCATTACCAAACAACATTTTAACCCAAATTTATGTTTTCAATATATTATTGTTTTGCCTGACACAAATCATTGTTCCATCCAAATTGTATTTACTGATTACGCACCTTATAATTTTGTTCACGTGAAGTAAAAGGTGACAAATTTTTGACATAATTACCAATTTAATTTTTTAATCATTGCTGTTTCGACTGCACGGAAATTGATTGGTGGAGGCATTTGATCTACTTCATCAGTTGAATCTTTTGTAAAATTTGACTCTATGCTTTTACCTTCATTCCAGATTTGTTTATTTTGATACAAGCTATTATGAAATTCTTTCATATGGTAGGAATGTCTAGCAATCTCAAAAATCTATGAGAATATTGCATTTCAATGCTTGGTTTAATTTTCGTAGGTTTTAGTGGTCACAAACATGACTTGTTGGCCTGGAGGCAAAATTGATCTCCTAGCTTGAAAGGTAGATATTAGCGCAAATTTATTTATGTTACCAAAATATTGATATATCTTTATTTTGCCTTAATGTTACACTACTCCTTTATTTTCAGTCTCACTCAATGTGATATTGTAAGGATCGACACGAAGGGGATAAACTTTATGCTGAGGATGCATTAAAGAAAATTGAAGGGAAAATGAGTTATGTCTCTGGTGCAAAAGTCAAGGCAAGTCCATGCATTTTTGATAGTAAACTATATATATGGTTAATAATGAACGAATTAATTAATTAATTAATTATTGTTAATGTTTAAATTGAAATATTATTGCCATGCCATGCTATATAAACTCCTGGCCAATTCTCTAACAGTTTTAGCAGATGCTATTATATAGAAATGGAGTGCTAGTCTCACACCAAGTTGATTGATAATAGAAAGGAAAATTTTCTTTGTTAACTTGGAATTTTGTCAATTCAAATTCTCCACCAATTAAGTGGATATAAGCTTAGCTAGGTTTGTGATGTGAAATTGAATTTTTATTCAAACAAAATATCGTTTCAAGCTGTGCACACATAAAATTACATGTCATACAACTGACAGCAATAAGTGGAGGTACTAATGAATGCATTTGCTGAGTAGGACAATAAAAGACATTTGGGTCACCATTATTCAAGAAAGCATATTGAAGGCCAATCTGATCAAGTCTCCAAACCATTGGTTAATCTACATGTGTATGTTGTAAGGGTGATTTTGTTTCTTACAAACTAGGTTCTTGTTATCTTATCCAATTGTAATATGCAGTTTTGCAGATATTTCTTGAAGAATAGCAGGATAATATTGTAACTATATGAACATATTTTCAATACAGCTGTGAATGCTATACATACGAGTTTGTGTGTGTAAACACTTTTATTCAATGATACAAATGCAATTTGCATAACAATTCAAGAATGTTGTTACTATTGTATTAGTAATATTCAGTAAAAATGGTTGAAACAACGAATAGGATGTTGGAAAACAATTGTTATAAATTGCATACAATGTTTTATAATCGTTGTATAAATTTTGGGTGCAACTATTCAAAAACGATGTGTAATATATTGCAACACTTTTCCACTGTTGAAGAAATTTATTTACAATGCATAAAAAAATTGAACATGGAAAATATAATGACTTATAACTGTCGTAGAATATAATGTATGGAATTTGTTGTAATAGCCTTAATTTTGTAATATTTGGAAGGCATTGTGTTCAGTTTTTCAATTAGTATATGAAACTCTAACCACTGTGGAAACATGTTGTGAACATACAATCCATAACTGTTTCCGCAACATTATGTTGATGTTGTAAAATAAACTTTCATTTCACAACTGTGGATACCATAACGGTAATCAAAATGTTTATCAAGTATTCTGATAACGTTTATTAGTCATTGTAAAATATGTATTTTCTTGTAGTGTCTCCTCTAGATACTTAGGTAGCTATCATGTGCTTCCTTCTTTATCGATGTCAACATTTAGAAATGTGGCCGCATCGTTGGGCTCGATGATATATGGTGGCATGTCATCATCGTAATTCTTAAGAAAACTGTTTTATTACTACTTTAAGCAAAAAAATTTCATCAAATTTTATTTCTTGTCCAATTTCTATTGGATATAGAAATTTCTTTATGAATCCTTTTTAGAAATACTACCGCACTAATTTTCAAATTTAAAAACAATTTTTAAAATAATTAATTAATATCTTAGTTATCCCTTTTAAATAATTATCTAGCATATTAAATCCAAAATAAATTGAAATCGTTTGAGAAAATTCCCAGATATTCATAGAAATTAGAGAATATTCTCCTCTTTACCACATAAAAATTTTAGGGTCAAGAACCATATTTAATTATTTTAAATATCAAAACTTTAAATTAAGCTATTTTCTTATTGGGAAATTCATAAATTATTTAATATAACTTGGAAAAATATGAAATTAAAAATCAACCTCTGAAATATTGTTTTACACAACATATGGAAAATCAAAACATCCGAAGGCTAAAAACTTATGTTTTACCCTTAAAACCCTTCCTAAAAAATTTCATAAAAATTTCCATAAATCATTGTTCTATCCAAACAATGATTCCACAACCGTATTGTGACCAAATAATTGAATTATTTCGGATACTACTCAAAGCACAATTCTTAACAGGAAAATTGAGATGGAACATTTATTATTCATCTTTAAAGTTGATGTTGGATTCAGATCTGATTAGTGTTATGCTTCCTTAAGCTTGAACTTGTAAATCTCTTTTAATTTCACGATCTTCTTCCTCTTAGAATGGTCAGCCTCCTTAGGTTTTTCTTACACTATTTTGTGAATGAGTAAAGTGATAATGATGTGAGGAGGAGAGAGGGTTTAAGATCTAAGATAGATCTTCCTATATTTCCCTCCTTATATTTTATCTAGTATATTAAGTTTAAACAATCATACATAACTAATTAAGTACGACATGACCTTATTGAGTTTTAGATCTCATTCTCCTTTACTCTTGACATTATTCTATTTAATTTATCTAATTAAATGTCCTGAATAATGTTTAACCAAAAACAAGGTTGCTACATTCCCCATGGAATTTCGAAAAACCATCCAATTAATAAAATAATTGGAGATGTAAACATTAGAGTAACAAGTAAAAGATAGTTAAATCAAATGGGTCATGTAGCTTTTATTTTGAATATTGAACCTAAAAACTATAAGGAAGCTGCCAAAGACGATTTTTGGAAATTAGCAATGTAAGGAGAACTGAATCAATTTAAAAGAAATAACGTTTGGGAACTTGTAACAAGACCGAATGATCAATTAGTTATTGGAAAAAAATAGGTAATTAAAAATAAAGCCGATGAAAATATTACATGCATTTACATGTCATCGCAATTGACTACTAAGAAAACATTTGCACTCATAGCTCGATTAGAAGCAATACAAATATTACATGCATTTACATGTCATCACAATTTTAAATTATTTTAAATGGATGTTAAAAGCGCTTTCTCAAACGACTTTATAAACGAAAATGTTAGTGTCGAACAACCACCTCTATTTGTTCATGAAAAACTTCCATATCACATTTTTAGACTTAAAATGATGTTTAATGGTCTTCAACAAGCACCTCCTACTTGGTATGATAGACTAAAAATCCATATATTAAATTATGGTTTTCAAATTGGTAAAATTGATAGTACACTATTTATCAAAAAAGAAAATGAAGATATTTTAATTGTTCAAATTTATGTTGACGATATATTATTCGAATCTACATATGAAAATACAAGCTATGATTTTGCAAATATGATGAAAAGTAATTTGAAATGTTTCCTATAGGAGAATTAAATTTCATTTTGGGTTTACAAAGTAAACAGTTAGAAAATAAAATCTTTATTTATTAAGAAAAATATTGTAGAGAGTTATTAAAACATTTTAGATTGGATAACACCTCAAGTAAACCCACTCCAACGAGAACTAGCTTGCCTTTAGAGAAAGATGAGAACGGTAAAGATTTTGATCAAATACTATATATAAGTGTGGTACACTCTTTACTTTATCTAATCGCTAATCAACCCAATATCATGACATTGTTTGTTTGTGTGCACGATTTCAAGCACAACCCAAGGAATCACATCATGTTGTCGTGTTATGAATTTTGTGATATTTAACCAACACCAAAGATTACAAACTCTGTTATCCAGAAAGCAGCGCTTTTTAATTCGTTTCATATAGTGATGTCAGTTTTGTAGTTTGCACAACATATCGAAAGAGCACGAGTGGCACTTGTCACCTTATCTGCCAATCATTAATCTCAGGGTTTAGTAAGAAACAAAATTTTGTTTCACTCTCTGCATGTGAGGCCGTAACACTTTGTATTTTGGCATTAGTTATTTAATTAGTTAGTTAGTTAATTAGGTTCCAAAAATGAATTTGTGTGAACGATGGGATTTAACCATGAAACTTGCACAATTGCGTTCGTGATGAAATTCTGAGACACTTTCATATTTGAAGTTTTACGATTGGAGTCGAAACGAAGAAATTAGGGAGGAAAAATGAATTCAGAACAAAAATAATTCGAATAGAATAAATTAACGTTTATATATTAATTATCTAGCGAACACAGATCGACCTGCATATTAGAGCGGTCAACCAGGGTTCGTAGACCCCTCGAAAGAGGGCCGTCGACCGCTGCATGTGTGGTGGTTAAGGTTAGCCTAGGCCCAAGGGCCCAAATATAATATATTCGATCTGACAATTTTGTTTGATTCTAACTCCTATAAATTCAAGCATAACCCGCCCTTCAATTCTTATATTTTTCTAGAGGCGGTAGCGAAGCTCTGCTATTTCTTATTCTTCACTTCTTTTCTAAATTATAAACATAAAATATTTATTTCTATATTTATACAAATTGGAGAAGAATAGAAATCTAATAAAAAAGGGAAGAGAAGAAAATCAACTATACGCTTATTTGAGATAAATTATATATTCATATTTTTACCTATTTTCACTTCCAATCTCAAATCTTATCTCAGATCTGTAATTCTAATGTATATATTATTGAATCTGGTTTTTTATGTTTTAATAATGACAGCTATATCTTCATATATTTCTAGTTTATAACTATATTGCAGGTGAAAGAGCTACAACAATGACTATCACCAAGAAGGATTGATCTCATTCAAGAAATTCAAAGGTCATCTTCATCAAGTTAGAGTATGTATATGGTCATCGAATTATATGTAAAATCTCCTTGTTATCTCATACACACATATACATGCCTACATATATAACTATTTACAAAGTGCTTCTTTATTTCTATATTTCGAAAAGGCAAAAGTAAACTTAAATTCTTTTTGCTACGTTTACTCGGTTCAGTTAACTGAGGTATTTTTCTCTGTCGATTGAGGTTAGTCGATTGAGAAAATACCTCAGTCGACTGAACCTTAATATTTTACCATCATTCAAGTCTTTTGAAACTTGGCGTGAACTCTTCAACTCTTATTTAGAAGACTGAATTTTATACTCAGTTGATTGAGCGTTATATAACGACTACTTTCTGGAGAGTCACTTTGAAAAGTTGTGACCTTAGGAACAATAATAATCTTCTATGTATGATTGCAACCATTTTCTATATCTCATTCATTTCTATAAATACACTACATGTTCAAAACTCAATTTTCTAACTTACTTACCTGCTATTTCTATATTCTTATATCTCTTACTACTCATTGCAATTCAATTCTCAATATTTACTCAAACTACTTCCATAATCACAAACTATACACTTCCAAGTTACCATGGAGATTATAGAAAGAATTGTACCAGCAGTCAATATCTGTGTTATTTGGAACACAAAGTTTGTCAAAGAAACTCAGTTGAATTAGCCTATTCCTTTGGGCGAACTGAAGGTTATTTGGTTAAAGGAAATACCGAAGGGAAGCTTTGGGACTGGACATAGGATGGGAGGTCCGAACTAGTTTAAAATATCTTGTGTGATTACTCTTATTTACTTTATACTATCATATAATGTTATATAGTCCTACTTAGATTAGTATATATAGACTTATTATACACATAAGCCATATTATATATGATCCACCATACTCATATATAAATTATATTATATAAAGATCCTATAGCAATTAATAGGTGGTATCCGAGCATGGTCATTTCAATCCACAGTAATACGTAATTGAAAAATCATTAATATCGCAAGCACTTTTAAAGAAGGTCAATCAACTACTTGTCCTCCACTAATTAATGGTTCTAACTATGCTTACCGGTCAACTCGTACGATAATTTTATAGAAGCAATTGGTTTATAAATATGGCTAGCAACTCAAAATAAATATGAAGCATCTAACACTGACATTAGCACTTGGATTGATGGACAAAAAGTAGTAGCATCTAATAATGCCAAAGCTATGAATGTATTATTTTACTCACCTGACAAAAATGAGTTTTCACGTGTCATGCTTTACAGCAGTACATTACAAATAACATATGAAGGCATAACTAAAGTAAAGCAAACTAAAATCTCAATTTACAAAACCAGTTTTCATCTTTCAAATGAAAGCAAATGAATCTGTGATGTCCCAGAATTTTGGGCAATACTTATTTAATAATTTCCATTAATAATTATTCTGAAATGTGTAATATTGATTTAATAATCTAATTTAACAGAATTTATCTTTTTCAAAACTAATAATTATTTAATTTGAAAAATGTTATCTTTTCAAAATTTATAGTGATAATAATTTAATTTGGAAATTTTATTCTTTTCAAAGTCAATAATATTTAATTTATAAAAATTTATCTTTTTAGGCTAATTAAAAATATATTTCTCTTTATAATGTATATATGCGTATACATTGTGAAAAGGAAGTTTGGTTTTAATTTAAATTTAATAAAAATATTTTCAAATTTATAATATACGTATATATATATATATATATATATATATATATATGTATGTATGTATGTATATTGTGAATTGGAAGATATGATTGAATTTAATAAAACTTTTCAAAAGCTTATTTAAAAATCTATCTTATATTTTCGAAAGTACTTAAAATAAATATTTATGTTATTTAAAAATATAATAGCTTAAATAGTGTAATATAATAAAAGTTTAATTTGTTTTCCTTTAAAAATTGGTTTTCCAAATAAATTTAGTTCATATATATTAAAGTACAATAATTTTAGTTTGAAAACTTGAAAATAAGATTTAATTCAATATCCTTTTCTTTTTAAATTTTCTTTCTTTAAAATTTAGCCTTGGAAAATATATTTAAAAAATATATAATAAAACATAAAAGTATGCACTTAATAAAGATGATTTGTATATATAAACAATTATAACCATATTACATAATTAATATAAAAATATAAGCAAAAAATTAAATGAGGAGTTAAACACAAAATTCTTGTTTCTTACATTTGTAAAACAATTAAAACATGCAAAAAACTTGTAAACATTTTACAATCTAAAGTAACAAGTGGCAACACTTTATTTTACAGAAATTAAGTATATAACAATGTTTTTAAAAGAGAAAGGCCGTTCATTTATTTTTCTTCAGTTAAAATGTTTTCTCTATACTTTCTTTTCTTTTCTTCTTAAAACACTATAAACCAAATACAAACATTTGTTCAAAAATCTTCAAATCTGTAATCTTCCAAACAAAAGAAAAATGAAGGTTTACTATAACAACAACAACTTCAAGATTCAATAGCAGATTCATCAAACAGGATTTTAAATTCAATAGCAAGTTCAACTTCAAAGATTAAACTCAAACGACAGTAATCAAATCAGCAAGCAAACTCAACAGATTCAAAGTACCAGAGCAAAAAAGTTCCAGGAAAACAAAATGCAAATCAATTTCAACTGTTCCAAAAATAAACAGTGCTCTCTGCTTTTTAAAAAAAGGTGAGTGAATCTTTTATTTAAAAACAGTAAAAATCTGTGATGAAACTTTGTTGCATGTGTGAAAATATATTCCATAATGCTTGCTTGAATATAAATGTGTGTATACGAGTATAATATGTCTGCAATGGTCTCTGTATATTTATACGTGTACTCTGTTGTTAGTAATAGACTAAACATCATCAAAAATAATTCCTATCTCCTTGTATAATCAATATTAGACTTTGATTTCTGAAAAGAAAATGTAACAACCCGGTATTCGTGTCGATTTATAATCGACATTAAACGATTAATATTGACCCAAATTTCTGTTTGAATTTTTAAATTTGAATTAAAATTCTTTTGTATATGGTTAAAAGGGGTTTACGGGCTTTAGTTTTCTCGGCCCACTTAACTATTTTATGCCGTGAAAAATTCATTCCCTTTTCCCCCTTTAACCCGTTCCCCTCTCTAATTTCTTTAACCCGATCCCCCTTCTTTTTTCATTTTCATTTTTATAAAACCCCAAACAAAAGAAATTTAATGGCGGCCCCTTTGCATTTGTCGTTCGTCTTCCTTCGCTTGCTCGTGGCTGCGTCGATCGATGCTCTCGTGCTCGGCTTCCCCTAAATTCGTCGACATGGTGAGTAATCCACTCACATCTAATTCAATCTTAATATAGTGTTTCTGCAATTCGATGTTGGTTTGATATTGTTTTATCTTGGCCATTTGTCTTCGTTCGATGTTGGTAATCGATGTTGTTTTGTGAATTTTCTTTATGCTTATGTCGTTCGAATTCGTTGTTGTTGATGTTGATTTTCTACTTTCACTTGTTTCGAATTTCTGGCAATGAAGTTTTATGTTAACTTCGGCATCTGCTCGACCTAGTACTGTTAAGTTTCGTTCGAACCTAATACCATCGTTGAATTGATATTGCTTTGGCCATCTCTATGTTCGTCTCTGTAACATGCGTGACTCTAACCTGCTGTTGTAGCCTTTGTTCCTGCCAGCTTGATTTTTGAGCATATTTTGACCTGTTCGAATTCTTGGGCAACCATGGCTTTTATTTTTAATAGTTCGAACATGTCTTGGGTATTAATTTGACCTCGGAAGCACAGAACTCTTGTGATTTGGAATTTCATCATTTTGTTGCTCTTTGTTGTGCTAGTCCTCACTTGTTACATGCTGCACTACAGTATATGTAGTTGATTAGTTGTCTGCTTGCCACTGATTATATGGTTGAAGTGGTTATGTACTCGACTTTGACCACTTACTGCTGCACTATATGTTGAGGCTGATTCATTTATGTATCTCTGACTTGCCCACTGCTATTACAGGCATTTATTTACACCTCTTCTTCATACAACCCACATGTAGTTGCAGTATTAAAGCTGTCTTAACCATTTGAGACAGTTGCCTACCTATTCCATGTAGTTTTTGGTTTCACTGAACCTTGATTTGTATGTAACCTGCTCTGGACATTTTATGGTCCTATGTTGAGTTTGACTTTTTATTTTTGGTCATGTTTTCTTTCATTTGTTCATCACTTCCTTGGTATGGTTGCAGACTACTTGATCACTGCATATCACTGCACCTACCCTCTAATACATATATACTTGTTCAAATCAGCACTGTCACTTGTGCTGGTCACTGCTCTTTGGTGCTGCAGTGAATTGAGTCATTGACTTGATCCTTTTTGCATTTGGTTTATGGCTTGGTGACTTCTATTATGTTGTCACTGCCATGTATATCTGCTAATCGCTGGGCCTTGCTCTGTTTTACCCTTGGTGCACTGTCCAGTTCATGTTGTTGGCACTGATTTGTGGCAATTAATCCACTTCCACTCGAGTCTGTGCCATGAGGTGTTGTTTGGTTCTAGTCCTATCTTTGTTGCTTCTTTTAGTTCGGCAATTGTAGGCTTCAGGTGCACTTCTAGTTAGAGTTGTGCTTGCCTTTGAATTGCTAAACTATGGCATACATGTTAGTATCCCCTAGCTGCTGATTCATTTGTGCAGTCTCTGATTTGAACTATGGTCGATGTTGATTTTTGTATCGGCCATTTCATTTGAATACACTTGAGTTGAATCCAGCTTGGACGCTTGGGTTTGACCTTGTGTTCGTTGTGAATTTTCATTGTGAACATATCACTGTAGTGGCAAGGCAGCGCATGCAAGCGTGAACTGCAGCCACACGGTATTCGGTTGAGTACATCATCACTATAGTGGCAAGGCAGTGCACGCAAGCGTGAACTGCAGCAACACGGTATGGTTTTGTGATATTCTATTTGTTTTGACTTATGGATCTTTTTGCGTATTCCATATTCTGTAGTGGCGAGGCAGTGCACGCGTGCGTGTACTGCAGCCCTACTTGAATTAATATTTTATTGATATTTCAATGGTTTGAACTGTTTGTTCATTTCAATTTAATATTCTGAATTGCATTCTGATTTGGTTTAATTACTGTCGTCTATTCAGTATTTATTTATTATTGCTTCTGTGCACTAATAACTGAGTTTGAATTAGACTGACCTGAGTATTATTTTCTTTTGAATCTAATACTCGGGTCAGACCGAGTATTTACAGGTTGTAGATATTCTGCTTTGGGTTGCTGCTAGAGCTATGAAGTTCTTTCATATCTTTTGGAGTAGTCGTCATTTGTAGTAGTCTGTATCATTGTATAGGAAGATATGTATTCATGTATATTATATACGTTAATGTACTTGTATATGTAACTTCCTGAGTTGACTATTGTAGTTGTATCACATGTACCGTGTAAACGTATTGTAACTGACATCAGTTATATATATATGAGATTTTCTGATTTATCTGTGTTCCGCATTTATATTTATCTGTGTTATTAGTTTATATTTGTCCTAGACTATTATAGCCACCGTGTGGTAGCTTTAAGTTTGCATCGGCATGCCGGATTCTCTTCTGAAATTAAAAGCATGTTTTTACTATCTGACATATCGGTGTTCGCACAAAGCAATTACACGGATGGTCGCTCCTCAACAGCCTTATTCTCCGTGCTAGTTGACAGCACTACACCGTAGTGTTCTTGGCTAGCGTGGGTATAGAGGTGGGGCGTCACAGCTTGGTATCAGAGCCTGGGGTTTAGAACAAATATAAAACATAACTTAGATAGTACATGTGTTACAACTATTTGTCGATGTTTTATTTCACATCTTTGTCTTAAGATCATCTTTGATTGTTAGGAATGAATTCCTAACGCTTATTCGTGAGCATTGCTGCTATTCTCTATCGCACTTGCTCACTTGAGTTTACACTTCTAAGTATCAGTGTATATATGCTCTACCAAGTGCATATTGCTGTAACTAGTACCCACTTCGATTTGAACTCGCATTGTTTATTCGAACTGCTATATATATGCATTATTATCTCTGATTCGTGTACTTAATGCAGTTTCCATGCAATTAAGTTTTGGGTATCAATCTTTGAGACAAATTGAGTTTCAATTGTCGACTTGATCGATTCTTCCTTTCCGGTTAGTTGTTATCACCTTTGTTGACTTTGATAACTTCTATTTCAGGAATTTTGGGTATTCCTACTTTGATGGATTGGGAATCGAATTCTTTGTATTTTATTCACGTCTTCGAATGTGAATCTTAGTGAATTGATTTGGTTTTCGAATTTAATCGATTCTTGATTATTTCCCGATTTGTTGCTATCATTTATTAGCAACTTTGAAGACCTTTTCTTCGGGGTTTTTGTGAACATACCTTTCGATGAATTCGGTATCGATTTCTTTGGATTCTATTCACGTCTTCGTATGTGAATTCTTGTGATTGATTGTTTCTACAATCATTTTTGTGATTTGTCACTTTAAAAATATAAAGGTTTCAATACTAGTAGTAAATATCAAAACTCTTGTATCAAAATGTTTTCAACTCTATTTTCAATACCAAACTCGTTTTTGAAACTGTTTTTCAATCTATTAGTATATACAAATCTTTATTTCACTCGTATGAGAAATCTAATTAAACGACTTAGTAAAACGAGTGGTATATAACGCTTGCGTTTACTTCGCCGGTTAATTCTTGGACTTATTCGATTGAATCTCTTGTGACAGATTTTATTAGTGAAGATTTACAGTTTGTTCGTAAATATTTAAGTTAAGCAAGTGGTTATGGGACATGAAGCTAAACTTTTATATTTACTAGCTTAGTGTAATTGACACTTCTCGTTGATCATGACGATCATTTTTACGGTTAGACTAGGCCTCATCGGTGTGATTTCGTCTCACACATATCTCTTGGGCTTTGAGGATTGTCTAGACACCACTTGTGTGATTTCATTCACACATACTTTTCTTTTGATTGTGAGGTTAGACTAGACACCACTTGTGTGATTCCACTCACACATACCTCTTTTGATTTTTTTGGTTAGTCTGGACCTCAATCTGTGTGATTTCGACTCACACATGTGGGGTAGCGCCCCACGGTCTTTGGGCCATTCGTGTGTCAAAATTAATGGCTTGCAACCATGAGATAGCGTCTCGTTATGCGTTGCACGTGTTGATGATTTTTCATGCTCGCGGGTAGGTGAGATTCCGTGCTCCCGTTCTCGCTTTGCGTTGCACGTGTTGATGATTTTTCATGCTCGCGTGTAGGTGAGATTCCGTGCTCCCGTTCTCGCTTTGCGTTGCCCGTGTTGGTGATTTTCATGCTCACGTGTAGGTGAGATTCTGTGCTCCCGTTCTCGCTTTGCATTGCACGTGTTGGTGATTTTCATGCTCATGTGTAGGTGAGATTCCGTGCTCCCGTTCTCGCTTTGCGTTGCACGTGTTGATGATTTTTCATGCTCGCGGGTAGGTGAGATTCCGTGCTCCCGTTCTCGCTTTGCGTTGCACGTGTTGATGATTTTTCATGCTCGCGTGTAGGTGAGATTCCGTGCTCCCGTTCTCGCTTTGCGTTGCCCGTGTTGGTGATTTTCATGCTCACGTGTAGGTGAGATTCTGTGCTCCCGTTCTCGCTTTGCGTTACATGTGTTGATGAATTTTCATGCTCGCGTGTTGGTGAGTTTCCATACTCTCCTTTGAGTTTTCATACTCCGTTCGAGTTTTCATACTCCGTTCGAGTTTTCATACTCCGTTCGAGTTTTCATACTCCGTTCGAGTTTTCATACTCCGTTCGAGTTTTCATACTCCGTTCGAGTTTTCATACTCCGTTCGAGTTTTCATACTCCGTTCGAGTTTTCATACTCCGTTCGAGTTTTCATACTCCTTTCGAGTTTTCATACTCCGTTCGAGTTTTCATACTCTCCTTCGAGTTTTCCTACTCCGTTTGAGTTTTCATACTCTGTTCGAGTTTTCATACTCTGTTCGAGTTTTCATACTCTGTTCGAGTTTTCATACTCCGTTTGACTTTTCATACTCCGTTCGAGTTTTCATACTCCGTTCGAGTTTTCATACTCCGTTCGAGTTTTCATACTCCGTTCGAGTTTTCATACTCCGTTCGAGTTTTCATACTCCGTTCGAGTTTTCATACTCCGTTCGAGTTTTCATACTCCGTTCGAGTTTTCATACTCCGTTTGAGTTTCCATACTCTCCTTCGAGTTTTCATACTCCGTTCGAGTTTTCATACTCGCGTTCGAGTTTTCATACTCCGGTTCGAGTTTTCATACTCGCGTTCGAGTTCTCATACTCTTAGCTTGTGTTTTCTGGATTTCTTGTGAGGATTCCTAGAATTTGTGCTTCACCAATTTTCGTGATTTCTATTGATAAGTTTTATCAATTCTTGTGCATTGGTGAATTCGTGTGTTATTGACTTGTTATGAATACAAGTTTAGGGAATGATACCCCTTTCTATCTTTGAGAAGATTCTTGTGACTCTTTGGATGAATGAAAATCCACTTATCGAAGTTGCTTCTGATGTCGTTGTTTTAATCACATATTTTAAAAAAAAAAAAAAAAAAAATTTCAAAATATAAATCAAAATTGTTTTCAAAATTTTTACGATTTGCGCTTTCAAAAGAATGAGGAAGCGAATTAAATGTTTCAGTAAAATCGAGGACTATGACCCCTTTCTTTTACTGATTCGCTTAATTCCGGACTTGTCCGTTTGAGAACGTAAAATGTTATTTATTTAAAATACACAATTTTGCACATTCAAGGAAACGATGAAGTGAATTAAACGATTTAGTAAAACTCGTGGTTATGGGTCATGTGTGTTTGCTATTTCGGTTAATTTCGGACTCGTTAATTGAAAAATTTGTGATTTGAAATTTGATTACCGTTGTGGTAATTTCTGATTATCGTTTTGATAATTGGATGTTTATGATTTCTGATTTATCGTTTTTGATAATCAGATATTTATTGTTTCTAATTATCGTTTGTGATAATTAGATATTTGTGGTTTAATTATCGTTTGTGATAATTAAACATTTGTGATTTGAGATTTCTGAATTATCGATTGATAATTAGATTTTGTTGAGAATTTGTGAATTTCTCTTATGAAATTAAAAGATTTCTTTGGCGTTTATATTGTACTACGCCAGTGTACCGGCTCAATTTTCTACTATTCATGACGTTTTCTACGTCTTCTGGTTCCGAAAATGCCTTATGGATTTCCGATCCTTATTCTTGAGCAACCTTCTATTCACATCATTGCTTCGGGGGTGTAGCACCTTCGAAATAAAAATGTTTCACTTATGGAGATTCTCAATGGTTCTCAAATTCTATGGATTTCTCTTTGGAATCCAGGGAATTCATCGAGCAAACACGATCAGGCTTTCTCTATCATGCTCTTTATAGTGAACTTCATACTTCGAATTTCTTCATCTTGTGATGATATGCTCTTATGGTTGTTACTTTTTATCCGTTTGTTCCTTATGATTGCGAGGACGCAATTTCTTTAAGGAGGGGAGTCTGTAACAACCCGGTATTCGTGTCGATTTATAATCGACATTAAACGATTAATATTGACCCAAATTTCCGTTTGAATTTTTAAATTTGAATTAAAATTCTTTTGTATATGGTTAAAAGGGGTTTCCGGGCTTTAGTTTTCTCGGCCCACTTAACTATTTTATGCCGTGAAAAATTCATTCCCTTTTCCCCCTTTAACCCGTTCCCCTCTCTAATTTCTTTAACCCGATCCCCCTTCTTTTTTCATTTTCATTTTTATAAAACCCTAAACAAAAGAAATTTAATGGCGGCCCCTTTGCATTTGTCGTTCGTCTTCCTTCGCTTGCTCGTGGCTGCGTCGATCGATGCTCTCGTGCTCGGCTTCCCCTAAATTCGTCGACATGGTGAGTAATCCACTCACATCTAATTCAATCTTAATATAGTGTTTCTGCAATTCGATGTTGGTTTGATATTGTTTTATCTTGGCCATTTGTCTTCGTTCGATGTTGGTAATCGATGTTGTTTTGTGAATTTTCTCTATGCTTATGTCGTTCGAATTCGTTGTTGTTGATGTTGATTTTCTACTTTCACTTGTTTCGAATTTCTGGCAATGAAGTTTTATGTTAACTTCGGCATCTGCTCGACCTAGTACTGTTAAGTTTCGTTCGAACCTAATACCATCGTTGAATTGATATTGCTTTGGCCATCTCTATGTTCGTCTCTGTAACATGCGTGACTCTAACCTGCTGTTGTAGCCTTTGTTCCTGCCAGCTTGATTTTTGAGCATATTTTGACCTGTTCGAATTCTTGGGCAACCATGGCTTTTATTTTTAATAGTTCGAACATGTCTTGGGTATTAATTTGACCTCGGAAGCACAGAACTCTTGTGATTTGGAATTTCATCATTTTGTTGCTCTTTGTTGTGCTAGTCCTCACTTGTTACATGCTGCACTACAGTATATGTTGTTGATTAGTTGTCTGCTTGCCACTGATTATATGGTTGAAGTGGTTATGTACTCGACTTTGACCACTTACTGCTGCACTATATGTTGAGGCTGATTCATTTATGTATCTCTGACTTGCCCACTGCTATTACAGGCATTTATTTACACCTCTTCTTCATACAACCCACATGTAGTTGCAGTATTAAAGCTGTCTTAACCATTTGAGACAGTTGCCTACCTATTCCATGTAGTTTTTGGTTTCACTGAACCTTGATTTGTATGTAACCTGCTCTGGACATTTTATGGTCCTATGTTGAGTTTGACTTTTTATTTTTGGTCATGTTTTCTTTCATTTGTTCATCACTTCCTTGGTATGGTTGCAGACTACTTGATCACTGCATATCACTGCACCTACCCTCTAATACATATATACTTGTTCAAATCAGCACTGTCACTTGTGCTGGTCACTGCTCTTTGGTGCTGCAGTGAATTGAGTCATTGACTTGATCCTTTTTGCATTTGGTTTATGGCTTGGTGACTTCTATTATGTTGTCACTGCCATGTATATCTGCTAATCGCTGGGCCTTGCTCTGTTTTACCCTTGGTGCACTGTCCAGTTCATGTTGTTGGCACTGATTTGTGGCAATTAATCCACTTCCACTCGAGTCTGTGCCATGAGGTGTTGTTTGGTTCTAGTCCTATCTTTGTTGCTTCTTTTAGTTCGGCAATTGTAGGCTTCAGGTGCACTTCTAGTTAGAGTTGTGCTTGCCTTTGAATTGCTAAACTATGGCATACATGTTAGTATCCCCTAGCTGCTGATTCATTTGTGCAGTCTCTGATTTGAACTATGGTCGATGTTGATTTTTGTATCGGCCATTTCATTTGAATACACTTGAGTTGAATCCAGCTTGGACGCTTGGGTTTGACCTTGTGTTCGTTGTGAATTTTCATTGTGAACATATCACTGTAGTGGCAAGGCAGCGCATGCAAGCGTGAACTGCAGCCACACGGTATTCGGTTGAGTACATCATCACTATAGTGGCAAGGCAGTGCACGCAAGCGTGAACTGCAGCAACACGGTATGGTTTTGTGATATTCTATTTGTTTTGACTTATGGATCTTTTTGCGTATTCCATATTCTGTAGTGGCGAGGCAGTGCACGCGTGCGTGTACTGCAGCCCTACTTGAATTAATATTTTATTGATATTTCAATGGTTTGAACTGTTTGTTCATTTCAATTTAATATTCTGAATTGCATTCTGATTTGGTTTAATTACTGTCGTCTATTCAGTATTTATTTATTATTGCTTCTGTGCACTAATAACTGAGTTTGAATTAGACTGACCTGAGTATTATTTTCTTTTGAATCTAATACTCGGGTCAGACCGAGTATTTACAGGTTGTAGATATTCTGCTTTGGGTTGCTGCTAGAGCTATGAAGTTCTTTCATATCTTTTGGAGTAGTCGTCATTTGTAGTAGTCTGTATCATTGTATAGGAAGATATGTATTCATGTATATTATATACGTTAATGTACTTGTATATGTAACTTCCTGAGTTGACTATTGTAGTTGTATCACATGTACCGTGTAAACGTATTGTAACTGACATCAGTTATATATATATGAGATTTTCTGATTTATCTGTGTTCCGCATTTATATTTATCTGTGTTATTAGTTTATATTTGTCCTAGACTATTATAGCCACCGTGTGGTAGCTTTGAGTTTGCATCGGCATGCCGGATTCTCTTCTGAAATTAAAAGCATGTTTTTACTATCTGACATATCGGTGTTCGCACAAAGCAATTACACGGATGGTCGCTCCTCAACAGCCTTATTCTCCGTGCTAGTTGACAGCACTACACCGTAGTGTTCTTGGCTAGCGTGGGTATAGAGGTGGGGCGTCACAGCAAATGTCAATAACAATGTGTTATTGTATTTAAAAATAATTTTAAGTGTTTATAATTAACAAATATACTGTAAATATTGGGATTACAGTAAAATCAAGATTTTGTTAAAAATTAATATCAACGATTTTATCTTTGAGTTATATAGTCTTATTCATCTAAATGAATCATGAATTTTAGAATAAATTTTGTAATTTTTAAATGTGTTTTGGCTGAGAACTTGAGTGTTTCTCGATTTTGGGATTTTAGCCATCCGCCGTTGATAGGCGATGAGTGGAAGCACGCGTTTTGGCCTGAAGGAGGTCGGGAAGTCAGGGACTCTGGAAAAATGGCGAGAAGTTTTTCTATTGGCCGTGGTGGCCGGAGAAAGGAAGAGTTGGGTTTTGTGCAGTGTTGTGTCGTCGATGTTGATAGGTCTCGTACGGTGGCTGTGGTGGATCGGAACGGTGCGCGATGGAGGGGATCGGTGCTGGACGTCGAGGGGATTCTCTAGTAGGGATGGCGAGGGTGATCAGGGTCCATGGCGATGGCCAGAGGAGGCTTTCCGGTCATGTGCATCTTCCGGTTTCGATCGAGATATTGATTTTGGGTTTGCCTTCGAGTTTCGCTGTTCCGCTTTGTCGAGGTGCTTGTTGAGGTCGAGTGTGGGTTGGCGAAGGCCGGAGAGTTGGTCGACGTCGAGATTTCTAGTCGTGCACGTGGATGACCGTCAACGTGTGCATCTGAAGTTTATGGTTTGGGGAAGGAGAAGTTAGCCCGGGGTTTTCGCCTTTTTTTCCTTGTGTTCGTCTTGGAGATATCGAAGTGGGTAGCTTCGTTTTGTTGTCTCGGGGAAGTTGTGCTTTTGTCTCAGGTTTTTGTTGTGTTTAACTTGGAAATTTGTTGTTTGCCCGAGTCGATTTTGTTTCCAGCATTTTAAAAACTTTTCCAGATCATTTTAACTAAATTGAATTTCAAAAACATGGAAGCAAGTTAGATTTTAAAAAATGTTTTTAACCAGTTAAAGAATATGGAATGATTAATTTTAGAGCATGATATTTTAAACAAATTCAATTTTTTAAAAGTATGGGTTTCAAAGTTTAAATTTTGTTTTAAAATAGTCTTGTTTTATATAAACATTTCATTAGACAAAATTTTGTAATTAGTCCGTAGATGTTTCCAAATCAAGTGTAACTGTTGAAATTTAAATGTGATTCAAGTGAAAGAATTTAACTTAAATAAATTAAAGGATGATGATTTTAAGTAAATCAAATTCAATCTTTTAAATTTAATTTAATTTAAAATGATGGGTAAGAGTTTAATGAAATATATGATTTATCTTCATTTAGTCACGTTTGGTAACTAAAGAAATTAAAGTATAATTACTTAATTAACTAAGATAAGTAATTTAGGTAATTAAATTAAGATAAGTTAATTTGTGTAATTAATTAAGTGTAATTGATTACTTAATTAAGGATTGATAAATCAAGGTTAATCAATTAAGAAATAATTTAGTAATTAGAGGTTAATTACTTAATATTAAAAGAATTATTAAGGGTAATTACTTAATGAAGTAATTAATTAGTGAAGTAATTAATGGATAATTACTGGACGTAATTTAAGAGGAATTACTTGATGGAAAGTAATTAAAGAATAATTACTTAGTGGAAGTAATTAAGTGTTAATTACTCAATGTAATTAAAGGATTAATTAAGGTAATTATTCAGGGAGTTAATTTAATTGATGTAAGTAATTAAGGATAGTTAATTACTAATGTGAATAATCAAGGTTGATTAATGAATGTGATTAATTGAAGATTAATTATTAATTGTAATTAGAAGAATAATTAATTAATAAAAGTAATTAGAGGATCATTAATCAATGTAATTAATGAGGATAATTAAAAGGTTTAATTGATTAATGTGTAATTAATTACAAGATAATTAATCAATGAAGTGATTGCGATATAATTAATTAGTGTAATTAATTAAGGAACAATGTAATTAATTAATGGAAGTAATTAAGGTTAATTAGTGTAAATGATTAAATAAAATTAATTGGTTTAAAGGCTAATACTTAATGTAATTAAGGAATAACTAACCAAGGATGATTAATTAAGAGAATAATTAAAGGATAATTAATCTGTAATTACAGATTAATTAATTGGTTTATAAGGTGATTAAAGGTTGACTAATTAATTAAATAGTCATAATTAATTAACGATTGAGCTGAATTAGATGATTAATTCTCAAGTAATTAATTTAATTTAAGTTGATTAAATTAATTTTAAATAGGATTAATGATTCCTGTTTTTGGATGATTGTTTGAGTAGAATGTATGGATTGATGATGCTTATAGTTTGATGATCTGTGATGTGCTATGATGTGATACTGATTATAGATATGATAAATGTGTGATATTTATCTGTGAATGATGCTGTGTGAATTCAATATTTTAAATTGAATAAAATTGTTCAAACTTAAATCACTTGGACATTAAGATGGCGTTTTGAATTTCGGTGAGTCCGGGATCGCATTTCTAAATTTGGAAGTCCGAAAACCACATCAATCCAAATTAAACGTTAGGTCGTAAATCTCAAGTGAAAAAGTGAAGACTCGAGGTATAAGGACTATTCGTCGTTAAAACTCTGAGGGTGATTCCAAAACGGGGGTAGTACTTTCAGATTCGAGATGAAGATTCAGAGTGCAAGGACTATTGTCGTTAACTCTGAGGGTGATTCCAAAATGAGTGTAGCGAGATAGTGCCTTCAGTTTCGTTCGAACCCAGAACGAACTTGTATGGATTGAATGCTTTTAGAACATCGTCAGGAGGACGATGAGCATTCTAAGATAGATGTGATCTATAATGGTAACCGTAGCCTCAAGCCTCATAAACCGGGAATGGCTAAAATAGGGGAGGTGCAGCAAGGCTAAGTGGGTAGCACCCAAGTAGGATGAGATTTACCCCCGTTTAGAGTTTCCTTTCATTCGGCTTAGTGGGCAGTTGGCGACGACCATCTACGTGGTTTTCTCGTTCGGGACTATCCAGTAAGGGATGGTTTCGGCTTTGTGTTGCAGGGGAACGAGAGTGATCCTCGGTATGGTGATCTAGGCCCCGTACTATGATGGACGGTACCCCAGTAGCCCTGCCATTGATGGAAGCCCATTCTTCCTACGACCCCTTTACGGTTTTGATTGTATAACCCACTTTGTGGCTAGTATGCTAGAATTTAATCATGTAACAATTTCAGCTATTTCTTATTTACTTGAAAACCCTAGACCCTATTATAATATAACTGGATTTCCTATCACATGTTTCGGTTATCGTAAGGTAAAAACTTTTCCGTGTTTATGTGCGGGAAGTCTTACGAGATACCTTTTGTTTTCGAAGGTTTTCAAAGTTAAGCACCTTTAACCCATTTACTCACACTAGACCCATGTCTGACTCGGGTTATTTTCTATTTATTAAACTCTTTGGTACTCAATTACAAGTAGCCAAGGAATTCAGGTTAGGTTTGATGTGTTCTAGAGGAGATATGGAGGAGGAGGCTTTAGCGTTTGTAGATATATAGTGGTTCTGCTGTGCTAGTGTTGTATCCGTTGTTCTGTGATGTACTTGAGTTGTAATAACTAGACAGGTGCTTATAACTGTTCAGTTTGTGTTGTATTAGCTGTATAACTCTGATGTATACGATACTATGTAACATCTTATGTGATATAATATAATTTATTTGTTCCGCTGTGAGATTCTGATGTTGTTTGTTCTTTCTTTTCTACCTTTTCTATCCCTTTCTTTCTTCTTAATGATGTGTCTTTCTGGAAAATGAAAGGTGGGTCGTTACATTGTGGTATCAAAGCGCTAGGTTGAGTGAATACCTAGGCTTTAGAGTGATTTCTTTTTGAGAGAGTGTACTTGTATATATATATATATATATATATATATATATATATATATATATATGTATATATATCTATATACCTACCTATTTTGTTGGGTTACCTGTTTGGGTTTTCCAATTTAAATTCTAGAGGTAGGAGAGGTAGTGTGTGTGTAGCACGACTACCGCTAGTGAAAGAAGTCTGAGTAATTGAGATTGGAAGTGTATCTACCAGGGCAGTATTGGGCATCTCGAGTAAGCTTTACAGCATAGTGTAAGGATTTCACCGATCTCTGAAGGAAATCTTTTTAAGGTTCAAAGTCAATCTTTGGAGTGTAAGCTTGGTTACGCTCGTGCGAGCGGATTTTCTAGAGTTTGGATCAATCGAAGTGCTGAAGCGTGTAATAGTATCTTGGCAAACGTAGGAAGGAGTTTTGTCTGTACTGAAGTTTGAGACTCGGTTCAGCAATATGTTTGTGCTTGGTTTGAAGCTGAGTTTCTTGAGAGATATTGACCATCTTGAAGGCTATTTTGTGGAGTTGATCGATATAACCTTGTAAGTCGATGAGCTTTTGGATAAAGAAGTCTTTGGCGGCGGCGGCTTGGAGGTGTTGAGTGTGCTATCAGGAAGGTTTCTTGGCTTAGTAGTATCTTAAAGGTGGAGTCCGAAAGCAGTAGAGTGGCCCGTTTCTTTGATGGTTCAGGTTTCTTTGTGATTCTTCTGTCAGTAGGTCGGGCAGATGGTGAAGGCTTGTCCACTTCTTCTGGAAGCTCAGCTGGGTATGATGTTTGAGGTTAAGGACGGACCATTAGTTTCTTCTTTAGATTAAAAGAGCTTATCTGTTCTGATATATGAAGAGGGAACAGTTTCGTTGGAATCTGAACTTGGTAGAATCGCAAAAGTGACTTGCGATGGTTCGAAAGTTTTCTTAGTAATATTAGTTGGGATTGAGGCATCTCTAGAGGATGTTGGAGCTATCGAAGAAGTTTTAGATTTTCCGGTTGTCTTGGAAGTAGTCAAGGTTTGCATCCGCATTGGGAGATTGAGTTCTATATCGACTTGGTTCTTAGGGCTTTTTCGGTGGTTCAGCCTAGTAGGGGGATGGCTCCTTGAGAGAGAGGTTTTTATGAAGCAGTCAGGATTGATTGAATCTAGTTTTCTGGCTAGATTTTTGCTATGGTAATTGTGACCGAATAGGATAGGTCACTAAGATTTTATGGATATTGATGAACAATGTTTTCGGGATGAGTTGATCAAGTCTGTGCTTGTGTTCATCAACAGCATTCTCATCTTCTTAAGATCAGAGTTGTGCAGCGGAAGAAAGGAGCAGCTATTCTAGAATAGAAGCAACCTCGGACTCCTCGAAAGTTTGTGTTTGTCTTGGATTAAAGGATTTATACAGGAAGTACATTCAGGATACGAAGGCTTGGTTGTCTTGTGCATCTGTTCTATTTTTCCAGATAGAAGCACGTTTGAAGTCTTTTGATGTTTGTGTAGTAGAGTTTGTGTTCTGGATTTCGATGGATCTTGGGAGAACCATCTTGTTTAGTAGAATCCAGAGATCATCTCATTCTTGATCAAAATTGGATCTGTGAGGCATCTGTGAAGATTGGGTAGATCAAGAAGGTTGAAGGCAGCCTAGGATTAGCAGAAGAGTTTGGTGGATAAGAGACTAAGGAATTCAGAATTCGAAGTCGGGGATTTAATTTTGGGTAATTTTTCTCCGATCATAAGAGCAATAAGGTTTGGTAAGAGTGGAAGCTAGCTCAGAAGTGTATTGGATCTTTCTATATTCTCTTAAGGTTAAGTATTTTGGTTTACAGGATTGAATTTCCAATTCGGATAGCTGGGATTCGTAATGTATTTCATGTATCTCTGAGGGAGTACGTGTATGATCCATCACTGGTTTTAATACCAACAGTTCTAGAGGATGTGGAAGTTGAACAGGACTCGTCTGAGGTTCAGCATCCTGTTCAAATTGTAGATCTAGATATAAGAGCTCTAGATCTGAGTGGTGCGGCCAGTTTAGATTCAGTAGAGCGAGTATCCCTATGCTTGTGCCTGGGAAACTCTAGGAAGTTCTGTCCAGAATTTTGTCTGGATAGTTAGTGTCGTTTGTTTGAATTGGCTTCTATGGTTGCTAGTATATGGCTGATAGCATATGATTGCTATTTTAAACTTAAAATCAATATGGGATTATTAAATTATCTTTGCTTTTAAATTTCGAGGACGGAATTCTTTTAAGAGGGAAGGAATGTGATGTCCCGAAATTTTGGGCAATACTTATTTGATAATTTCCATTAATAATTATTTTAAAATGTGTAATATTGATTTAATAATCAAATTTAACAGAATTAATCTTTTTCAAAACTAATAATTATTTAATTTGACAAATGTTATCTTTTCAAAATTTATAGTGATAATAATTTAATTTGGAAATTATATTCTTTTTAAAGTTAATAATATTTAATTTATAAAAATTTATCCTTTTAGGCTAATTAAAATATATTTCTTTTTATAATGTATATGTGTATACATTGTGAAAAGGAAGTTTGATTTTAGTTTAAATTTATTAAAAATATTTTTAGATTTATAATATATATATATTATGAATTGGAAGATATGATTGAATTTAATAAAACTTTTCAAAAGCTTATTTAAAAATCTATCTTATATTTTCAAAAGTACCTAAAATAAATATTTATTTTATTTAAAAATATAACAGCTTAAATAGTATATTATAATAAAATTTTAATTTGTTTTCCTTTAAAAATTGGTTTTTGAAATAAATTTAGTTCATATATATTAAAGTGCAATATTTTTAGTTTGAAAACTTTAAATAAGATTAAATTCAATATCCTTTTCTTTTTAAATTTTCTTTCTTTAAAATTTAGCTTAGGAAAATATATTTTAAAAATATATAAATAAAACATAAAAGTACGTACTTAATAAAGATGATTTGTATATATAAACAATTATAACCATATTACATAATTAATATAAAAGTATAAGTAAAAATTTAAATGAGGAGCTAAACACAAAATTCTTGTTTCTTACATTTGTAAAACAAATAAAATATGCAAAAATACTTATAAACATTTTACAATCTGAAGTAAAAAGTGGCAATACTTTATTTTAAAGAAATTAAATATATAACAAGGTTTTTAAAAAGTGAATTGCTGTTCGTTTATTTTTCTTCAGTTAAAATGTTTTCTCTGTACTTTCTTTTCTTTTCTTCTTAAAACAATATAAACCAAATACAAACATCTGTTCAAAAATCTTCAAATCTGTAATCTTGCAAACAAAAGAAAAATGAAGGTTTACTACAACAATAACAACTTCAAGATTCAATAGCAGATTCATCAAATAGGATTTTAAATTCAACAGCAAGTTCAACTTCAAAAATTAAACTCAAATAACAGTAACCAAATCAGCAAGTAAACTCAACAGATTCAAAGTACCAGAGCAAAACAATTCCAGGAAAACAAAATGCAAATCAATTTCAACTGTTCCAGGAATAAACGGCGCTCTCTGCTTTTTTTTAAAAAGGTGAGTAAATCTTTTATTTTAAAACAGTAAAAATCTGTGATGAAACTTTGTTGCATGTGTAAAAATATAGTCTATAATGCATGCTTGAATGTAATTGTGTGTATATGAGTATAATATGTCTGCAGTGGTCTCTGTATATTTATATATGCGCTCTGTTATTAGTAACAGACTAAACATCATCAAAAATAATTCCTATCTCCCTATATAATCAATATTAGACTTTGATTTTTGAAAATAAAATGTCAATAAAAATGTGTTATTGTATTTAAAAATAATTTTAAGTGTTTATAACTAACAAATATACTATAAATATTAGGATTACAGTAAAATTAAGATTTTGTTAAAAGTCAATATCAACGACTTTATCTGTGAGTTATATAGTTTGATTCGTCTAAATGAATCATGAATTTTAGAATAAATTTGGTAATTTTTAAATGTGTTTTGGCCGAGAATTTGAGTGTTTCTCTATTTTGAGATTTTGGCCATCTGCCGGTGATCGGCGATGAGTGGAAGCACGGGGTTTGGCCTGAAGGTGTTCGGGAAGTCAGGGATCTCTGGAAAAATGGCGAGAAATTTTTTTGTTGGCCGTGGTGGCCAGAGAAGGGAAGAGTAGGATTTTGTGCAGCGTTGTGTCCTCGATGTTGATAGGTCTCGTATGGTGGCTATGGAGGATCGAAACGGTGAGCGATGGAAGGGATCGGCGATTGAGGTCGAGGGGATTCTCTGGTAGGGATGGCGAGGATGCTCGTGGTCCAGGGCGACGACCAGGGGAGGTTTTTCAGTCATGTGCATCTTCCAGTTTCGATCGAGATATTGATTTTGGGTTTGCCTTCGAGTTTAGCTTTTCCGCTTCGTCGAGGCGCTTGTTGAGGTTGAGTGTGGGTTGGCGAAGGCCGAAAAGTTGGTCGACATCGAGATTTCTGGTCGTGCACGTGCACGACTGTCGACATGTGCATCTGAAGTTTATGATTTGGAAATGAGAAGTTGGCCCGGGGTTTTCATGTTTTTATCCTCATGTTTGTCTCGGAGATATTGAAGTGGGTAGCTTTGTTTTGTTGTCTCAGGGAATTTGTGTGTTTGTCTCGGGGTTTTGCTGTGTTTAACTTGGGAATTTGTTATTTACTCGAGTCGATTTCGTTTCCAGCATTTTAAAAACTTGTCCAGATCATTTTAACTAGAATGAATTTAAAAACTTATAAGCAAGTTATATTTTAAACAATGTTTTTAACCAGTTAAAGAAGTATGGAATGATTAAGTTTAGAGCATGATATTTTAAACAAATTCAAGTTTTTAAAAGTATGGATTTCAAAGTTTAAATTTTGTTTTAAAATAGTTTTGGTTTATATAAACATTTCATTAGACAAAATTTTGTAATTAGTCTATAGATGTTTCCGAATAAAGTGTAACTGTTGAAATTTAAATGTGATTCAAGTGAAAGAATTTAACTTAAATAAATTAAAGGATGATGATTTTATATAAATCAAATTCAATTTTTTAAATTTAATTTAATTTAAAATGATGGGTTAGAGTTTAATGAAATATATGATTTATCTTAATTTAATCATGCTTGTTAACTAAAGTAATTAAAGTATAATTACTTAATTAACTAAGATAGGTAATTTAGGTAATTAAATTAAGTTAAGTTAATTTGTGTAATTGATTACTTAATTAAGGATTGATAAATCAAGGTTAATCAACTAAGAAATAATTAAGTAATTTTAGATTAGTTACTTAATATTAAAAGAATTAATAAGGGTAATTACTTAATGAAATAATTAAAGGAATAAATTACTCAGTGTAATTAATTAAGTTAATGTGGGTAATTTTAGTTAATTAATCAAGTTTAATTAATTAAATATAATCATTTGATGATGGGTTAAGTATAATTACTTGATGTAATTAACAAAGTACAATTACTTAGTGAAGTAATTAATGGATAATTACTATATGTATTTTAAGAGGAATTACTTGATGGAAAGTAATTAAAGAACAATTACTTAGTGGAAGTAATTAAGTGTTAATTACTTAGTGTAATTAAAGGATTAATTAAGGTAATTACTCTGGGAGTTGATTTAATTGATGTAAGTAATTAAGGATAGTTAATTACTAATGTGATTAATCAAGGTAGATTAATGAATGTGATTAACTAAAGATTAATTATTAACTGTACTTAGAAGAATAATTAATTAATGAAAGTAATTAGAGGATCATTAATCAGTGTAATTAATGAGGATAATTAAAAGGTAAAATTGATTAATGAATGTGATTAATTATAAGATAATTAATCAATGAAGTGCTTATGATATAATTAATTAATGTACTTAATTAAGGAACAATGCAATTAATTATAATTAATTAATTAACGGAAGTAATTAAGGTTAATTAATGTAAATGATTAAAGTACAATTAATTTGTTTAAAGGCTAATACTTAATGTAATTAAAAAATTGTTGATCAAGGATCATTAATTAAAGGATAATTAATCTATAAATAAAGATTAATTAATTGCTTTATAAGGTGATTAAAGGTTGATTAATTAATTAAATAGTCGTAATTAATTAATGATTGAGCAGGATTAGATGATTAATTCTCAAGTAATTAATTTAATTTAAGTTGATTAAATTAATTATAAATAAGATTAATGATTCCTGTTTTTGGACGATTGTTTGAGTAGAATGCCTGGATTGATGATGCTTACAGTTTGATAATCTATGATGTGCTATGATGTGATATTGATTATAGCTGTGATAAATGTATGATATTTATCTGTGAATGATGCTGTGTGAATTCAATATTTTAAATTGAATTCAATTTTTCAAACTTAAATCACTTGGACATTAAGATGGCGTTTTGGATTTCGATGAGTCCGGGATCGGATTTCCAAATTTGGAAGTCCGAAAACCACATCAATCCAAATTAAACGTTAGATCGTAAATCTCAAGTGAAAAAGTGAAGAGTTGAGGTGTAAGGACTATACGTTGTTAAAACTCTGAGGGTGATTCCAAAACGGGGGTAGTACTTTCAGATTCGAGATGAAGATTCAGAGTGTAAGGGCTATTGTAGTTAACTCTGAGGGTGGTTCCAAAATGAGTTAGCGAGATGGTGCCTTCGGTTTCGTTCAAACCTGGAACGAACTTGTATGGATTGAATGCTTTCAGAACATCGTCGGGAGGACGATGAGCATTCTAAGATAGATGTGATCTATAAAGGTAATCGTAGCCTCAAGCCTCATCAACCGGGAATGGCTAAAACAGGAGAGGTGCAGCAAGGCTAAGTGGGTAGCATCTAAGTATGACGAGATTTACCCACGTCCAGAGGTTCCCTTTATTCGGCTTAGTGGGCAGTTGGCGACGGCCAACTATGGGGTTGTCTTGTTCGGGACTATCCAGTAAGGGATAGTTCCGGCTTTGTGTTGCAGAGGATCTGGAGTAATCCTCGGTACGGTGATCTAGGCTGTGTACTGTGATGGCAGTACCCCAGTAGCCCTACCATTGATGGAAACCCATTCTTCCTACGAGCCCTTTATGATTTTGATTGTATAACCCACTTTGTGGCTAGTATGCTGGAATTTAATCATGTAACAATTTTAGCTATTTCTTATTTGCTTGAAAAACCTAGACCCTTTTATAATATAACTGGATTTCCTATCAAATGTATTGGTTATCATAAGGTAAAAACTTTTCTGTGTTTATGTGCGGGAAGTCTTACGAGATACCTTTTGTTTTCAAAAGTTTTCAAAGTTAAGCAACTTTTACCCGTTTACTCACCCCAGACCCTGTCTGACCCGGAGTTTATTTTCCGTTTTATTAAACTCTTGGGCACTCAAATTTTTATGAGTAGCCAAGGAATTCAGGTTAGCTTTGACGAGTTCTAGAGGAGATATGGAGCAGGAGGCTTCAGCTTTTGTAGATATATAGTGGTTCTGCTGTTCAAGTGTTGTATCTGCTTTTCTATGACGTACTTCAGTTGTAATAACTAGACAGGTGTTTATAACTTTCTGGTTTGTGTTGTAGTAGCTGTATAACTCTGATGTATGTCATACTATGTAATATCTTACGTGATATAATATAATTTATTCGTTCCACAGTGAGATTCTGATGTTGTTTGTTCTTTTTTTTCTATCTTTTCTCTTTTTTATCCCTTTCTTTCTTCTGAATGACGCGACTTTTTTAGAAATGAAAGGCGGGTCTTTATAGAATAAATTATTGATACGTATGTTAGATTTCAAACCATTCAACATGATCTTATAGACAAATTTATAGATTTTCAAAAACAATATTTTGCTGATTACATTTTAAAACAAATTCATATCGAAATCACATAATCCCATAATTGTTTCCCATGTAAATGTCAATTATAGTTATAATAATATGCCAAAAGCGACATATGACAATGCCCATTTGGTTGATCACAGTCAATATAGTCATATATGACTTAATATACACAGCGGAATCAAAACAAGATAAAACTATAACTATTAATTAGCTATCCGTTAGCCACCTGCTCGTCTCCAGAAGCTTTATTGACCAGAATTTCTAAAACCTGAAAACCTTAACCCTCAGCCTACTCAAATCAATTTTGAGCGCCCGAGAGTTAAGGGGAAATAAAAATCTCGAGTTAGACATAAAGACTGGTGTGAATAATATTATTACATGTCGGTTACCAGATATTAAATGAGACCACGTTGTTTAGCGGAACAGGTTTCCCCTCAATAATATCCTCTTTAAAACATATATTTTGCAAACCCTTTCTTGGAAACAAACTGGTTAATCAAACGGATATAATAATGATAATAATATAGCTAAGTCCATTAAGCTATAATCAGGTAATAATGGACTATTTGTTCGAAAACTGTGCTGACTACCTACAAACTGGACTAACTGTCTACAAAATGGACTAATTGTCCAAATCAAAATGGACTATCTGTCCCAATCACTTTCTTAGGGTTAACTACCCTTCATCTTTTTTCCTTCAAAACCTTTTCAAATCGATTTAACATTTTAAATCATATTTATACAAGGAAAATATATTCTTAGCTATACTCTAACCTATATTGTCATGTTATATATACTTTACTCTAAATAATGTTAACGGATTTTAATAAGGATTGGCTATCCTTCCAAAAAAAGTTAAAACGCTTTTTAATTTGAAAATACTTAGGCAATATTGCCTATTTAATACATTCGAAACCTTTGCTTAAAACCTTTAAACAACCCTTCCAAAATCCTTGAAGGTAACGCTTTCGAAACCATTGAAAATAACCCTTTCGAAACCAATAAAAGCCTTTCCATCGAAAGCTTCGGAACATTAGACATCCTTCTTTAAATCCTTTAAATGTTGTCTTTCGAAGACATAGGAAAAACCTTTCCTTTCATTTCTTTCAAAACCCTGGGAACCACCCCTTAGATTCTACTCACTTAAACCCTTTTCAAAGCATTAAAATACTAAACCTTTCTAAAGCCTTTGGGTTCAATTTCAAACCTATGGTAACCTTTTCGAAACCATTCAAAAAACTTCCCCTTCGAAACATTTAGAAAACATTTCGGCCGAAACCATTTGGATTATGCCTTCAATTAGATCCACTGGGCCATAAACCCTTTAAAGTCGAAAACATTTATTTCAAAACCATTAAAACTGTCTCTTTCGAAACACTTTGGGTTATGCTTCAACCATAGAAAAAGGTCTATATAACATTTAAGTCGAAAGCATATGTTTCCAAACCATTTCCTAAGTAAAGACGTGATGGTGTCAAAACTATCCCTTTGAAAGCATTGGAGAAGTGGCCATATTTTAAAAACAAAGCAACCCCTTCAAAACCACCTGGGTTGAAAGGTAGAAAGCGGCGGTCAAAAGGCTTCAACTTCGGCGAAAGTGATCATTTAAAAAAAAAGCGCAACCCAATCTAAACCATTTGTTTAAATCCACTTGACATAGTCGAAAACTAATCAAGTTGAAAGCTTCTTAATTAAAAGCAAGCATGTGAATTTTCTTTTAAAAGCAATGTAATGCCTCAACCCCTTTGGAACCCCTGGTTTCAACTACATACCTTTCGCCTACATCCAATTCACTATATACAAATTCCCTGATAGCATGTGCGTTGGTTTCGTCTATGTCAGAAGCGAAGCTAAGGAGGCGGAACCTTGTGCCGAAAGCATCGAAACAGTGAAAAACGTGTAGATTTGTCCTTTTAAACTATTTCTTTGTACCTAACCTGCCTTGTTTCTCAAATTGTGATCGGTTTCAAGTTTTTCTTTTCTAAAAGTATTATCGACTTTCTAGAGCTAACAATTTGATTTTATTTACAAAAAATCCCCTTCTCCTTTCATAAATATATAAAACATTTAAGTCTCACGCCTTAAATAATTTTGTATATCCATTAAAACACTTAGGAAAATTCTACAAAAATCCCAGAAAATCACTTTCTATATGTTTTCTTACATAGATAAATTTCTGATCCAAACCATTAATTATTTAACGGTAAATAATTTATAACCCAAAATAACATTTTCTTCACTAGAAAATTCATATAAATTCCACATAAATTAAAAAAATTATGAAAATTTAAATCCATCTCCAAAATAATATTTTTGGTCTATATAAAAATTCGGAAGGCAGTTGGATGTCATTTAATAAGGTTTTCTTATCGAAAAATATCATAAAATCTATATGAGCAACCATAAATCATCAACAAGTACATATAATCATTCCACCATTCAAAAACATCGCAAATCAATGCAAAATATTTTAGATTTCATCTTAAAACCAAAAACAAAAAAATATGAGATGTAAACATTATTCACCTTTGCTTTAGGGATTAAAGATGTGAGAGTTGAACGAATTTGATGTTGATTAATCTTCCCATTTATCTTTCTTCCTCTTACTCTTGTCAATGGTGGCCGATATTGAGTTTTAAAATTTTATAAAATGAAAATGAATGTGTAGGGGATACACGGCTAAGGGCTTATGGATATAGGAATGGCTTCTTTCCTATTTTATCCCTCTTCTTATTTCATTTTAAACCTTCTTTTAATTCATTGTTTAAATGGCATGGCAACCATTAATTAAAATCAAATCTCAATCCCCTAATCAATACATTATTTTATTTGATTTAACTAATTATATCCTAAATAATGTGACCAAAAATATGGGGTGTTATAGACTTCCCTCCTTAAAGAATTTCATCCTCGAATTTATGACAACACATCAAACAAAGAGATAAAACATACCATTAAACAAGTCTGGATAAGTTTCTCTAATCCGCTGTCAATCTCCCAAGTACAATCCCTATCATCGTCACTACACTGGACTTTGACTAATCTGACCGTCGTGGTTCTAAGCCTCTTCTCATCTCTCGCAACAATACGAATAGGATTCCCCACTATAGTCAAATCCGGTTCTACCACTAAATCATTGAGCACAGTCGGTGCAATAGTAGTCTCTAGGTCTCCAACATACTTTCTCAGATGAGAAACATGGAAAGCATCGTGGACTCCTGCTAAACTGCTCGGTAAGTCAACTTTATATGTGAGTTTGCTGATTCTCTCAATGATAGGAAAAGGTCTAACGAATCTCGATGATAACTTTCCCAATTTCCCAAATCTAATCACTAGCTTCACCGGTGACACTTTTATGAAAACATGGTGAACTCTAAATCTTTCCGTCTTCTATCAGCATAACAATTCTATCTAGACTGGGCCTCGTTCATTCTAGTTCGAATGAGCACAATCTTTTCTGCAGCTTCTCTATCCAAATCTGGACCAAGAACCAACCTATTCCCGGTCGCTAACCAAAATACGGGAGATTTGCATGGCCTTCCATATAAAGCTTCAAACTGTGCCATTCCAATACTAGTCTGATAATTGTTGTTATATGAAAAATCAACTAAATGTAGATGGCCTTCCCATGATCCCTCAAAATCTAGAACACAAGCTCTTAACAAATCTTCCAAGACTTTGTTAACTCTTTCTGTTTGACTATCTATCTGCGGATGGTAAGCGGTACTCATCTTGAGCTTGTTTTCCAAAACTCCCTGTAGACTCTCCCAGAACTAGCTGGTGAATAAGGAATCTCTATCACTAACTATGATACTAGGAATTCCATGCAGTTTAACCACATTCTTCATAAACATCTTCGCTAAAACAGGTGTCGTCCTAGTTGAGTTAACTAGATTAAAATGGGCAATCTTGGTGTAACATCCCGCCAATTTGTACGTTTAAATCGACAATAAACCACACACGTCAGACTCAAATCATACAAAAGAGCGGATTGTTATGGAGTAAATAAGAAAAAGCAGAGCAAGAAAAAAAAATAGAATCTTGCAGCGGAACTATAAAATATAATAATCATATAAACAGTTCATGAAGCTGTTTACAAAACTTTTGATTTTACTTATATAATACATATCAGAGTTGCACATACCAGAGAAAAATAAAATGCAGCGGAGTACATGATGTAGTGAATAATATAATAGATAATAGTAATACAATCTTTGACTTCGTCCTCCAAAAATAAAGTCTTCGAATCCTAAAATGCTCAGACTGACCCAAGGGAATTGAAAAACAAAACACTCAATTCAGAACTAAAAGATCTTATGTAAGTTAAATCAACGATAAAATATGAGTGGAACAGCGTCAGAGATGTCCTATCTAGTGTTAAACGTGAGTGCGGTAAATTAATAGATATTCGGGATTCAGATCTCCTAAGGATCCGTTATAATATTTACTATGTAGTAATATACGCTAGTATAATAATGTATATTAGTAAAATAAACTTACTTTAAAATAGCGTTAAGGAGTGACCCAATATTCAACTTAACACAATAATAGTCCAAGTAGTCCATCCAACATCAGCACATCTCCAGATCGAGAGACTACCCTAAATACTCCATGGACAACGAGAAAAATCCAAAATCATACAAGGCGCGCTAGGATAGGTGACACGGCACAACTAGGCAATGCCAGGGTAGATATACCAATTATGCTTCCGGGCCGGTGGTGACACGTAGCATGCAGCTACCGCCCACCTTGAGCCAAACCCCCAATTCAAAAAAAAATCAAAAGTGGTCACCGAATTAATCCAAAAGTCAAAATATAATATCGAAGGGATGTGTCCGATCAAGGTGCTACCTCATTAGCCCGTCAATCGCTCCTGTTTTAGCCACCTTATGCCAACTCACAGGAGTCTGGTCCACGTACATACCTCAACGGACGTTGCCACCATCCTACTTTTTTCTGGAATCTCCACCGCGTACACGGTTGTTAAAGTGGTTTTCGGAGTTGGCAGAGAGTATGACAACTTCTGATCCCGGTCTCTTAACAACCAAACGTTATTATAAAACCGCGGTCATTTTCAAAATAGTTTATACATTTAAACCAAAATAAAATTGCCTTTTCAAAAACCAAATCAATACGATATCATTTTATTTCAAATATATCCTTTCTAAAAGCATAACACTTTCAAAGTTATAACATTACTCAATCAAAATACTTGAATATAACACTTTCAAATTATAGTACCTTGAAACTCATAACTTTGAACATAACTTCCACCACTTAAATGGTTTAAATATTTAAAATACTTTATAAAATAAAATAGCTTCTTCAATTCCCAAATCAATTCCCAATTCAATTCAGTTTCCAAATAAATTATTCCAAATTATATCGATTTCAAAAAAGATTTGATCCATAAAATAAACCGTTCCAAATTCAATATATTTCCAACTTTAAATATTCGACAATTTCAAAACTGAGTTTGGAAATTTCATATATACATATCAAATTCAATTTTCTATTATTTAGTTTTGAAATAATTCACTTAATAAATTCATTATCATTTAAATAAATCCTAAATTACAAATAATTAAATATTTCCTTCAATTTATTTATACTCGAATTACTCATTTAATTCACCTTAACTCCAAAATCAAGTTATCATAATCATACCTTAAAATTTCCAATTTAATAAATTTCACGTCAACTTATTTGAGTTAATTCTTAAATAAATTCAATTTCAAATAAATTTCCAATTTAACTTCCAACCTTAATTTATTTAAATCATTATAAACTCTATACTAACATAAATTTTATATACTTACCATATTATCTTCCATAAAATCAAACTTTATTATGAAACTTATTTTATATTAAAACAAATTATACATAGTTCAAAATCAAGAATAAAATTACATTATATAATATCGAAAATCAATATTTATATAAAACCATATATTTCTTTACAAAACCATAGAAATCAGTTCAAAAGATTTTATATATATAGACCACAGTGTCTGTATATAATTTTCTATCCTATGGTCCAGTAATACTAATATTTATCATTTCAATCCATAATTTAAAATATAAATACGGTTATATATCATTTCAAACCACAACCCTAGAAAAAATAATAATCCATAACAACTTGCAGTTTCTAACAATATAAAATACAACATCCATTCATCCAATATCAATCATCAAATATTTATCACAATCATTATCCAATTCAAACAATAACATCAATATAGAACCAATAATAAATAACAGGTATTTACTGGCAGTTTATGTTCAATAATAAATTAAATAATAATTTAACTGACAACTTATATGCAATAATAAATTAAATAGCAATTTAATTCAAACAAATTCGATTTAACTGAGATGAAGATAAAAAGATGTCAAACAGTCATAAATAAATTTCTAATCACATCATAAATCAATTTAACAAACATAAGAAATTTTAGAAGTTGTGAGTGGGTTAAAACACTCACCTTGTGAATTTAAATTGAACTTAAATACAATTTAAACCCAAAATTTGAATAGTCTCAAAATTAGTCCAAACAACCATCAAAAAGTCAAAAATTTCAATATGATCCTAGCGGAGAAAACCGCACGGGAATTTGACCTCGTATATGAAAGTTATTCACGTTAGAACATTACATGATTTAAATTGGAATAAATAAACAATAAATAAAACAAGGCACCGTTACCAACACGTCAGCAAGCAAAACACATCTCTCATCCAGATTCGAAACCCTAGCACGAACGAGGGCATCCGCCGCCACCATGTTTCGAAAATAACTGACCACTACGCCGCCTTGCATCATGATCCAACACCACCGCTGCTCGCGTCACCTCGTGTCGACCTCACCCTGAAGTCGTGGCTTCCTCCGGTTGCTGGAAACGTGCCGCGCCACCGCTCACCTCCTTGGCCAATCACAGCGAATCCCGGCATATTACGACGAATGACGATCGCTACGAAGTCTGCTCTCCCTCTCTATGCAACGGCGCTTCCCGATCGTTGATCGAAAGCAGATCCACCGTTGGATCAATCAAATTCCAATACGAACGGCCAGAAATGATTTGCAATTTCATGACCAACCATGATTCAAAACCAAAAGCGAATTACAGATCTGAGATGAGCTCGTCGAGAGCTTCGAATCCATATAAAATATGATATTTTTTGAAGAGTTTAAATTTTGAAGTTGAAATTTGGATTAGAATTGAACTGAGGAGTCTTAGGGTTTCGGCCATGGGAAAGTGGAGGAACATGAATTTCTGTACGTGCAGAAATGAGGAATAATAAGGCTGCTAGGGTTTATAGCCAGATATAAATAGGTAGAAAAAAGAGAACAGATGGCTCGATTTGGTTTGGAAGAATTGAACGATATATGGCTCGAAAAGCCCGTTTCGACTCCGAAACGAAATTGGGTCAACCCATATATCAAAATAGATGTTTTAAAATATTTTAAAATCGATGGAATAGGTTTCATGTCCAAATTCTATCGTATGAAGAAGTTGTGCAAATTTTAGTTTATTTCAAATTGATTTCAATTGATTTCAATTAAATTGATTTCTAGGAGTTTTGAGCCCGTACGATCAAACGACAAGTTCGATCGTTACGAAACTTGAAATCCTACAATAATTCACCGTTATGGATCCGATGAAACTACGTTCATCGAAATCCGAGTTAGTGGCCAAAATGGCTATTTTCTAGTTAATTAAATAAATTAGAAATTGGAACTAATTAAATCAATTTTCAATTTCAATTCTATAATTGACAAATTTTTATCGCTTTTGATTTCTTAAACATTCACACAGATCTAAAGATGTTCAAATGTCAAATTTTAAGTTAATTAAATTACCCATTACCATATTTCATTTCAAATTTAATAAATTCATTAATTTCCCACTGAAATTCCGATAAATCAATTTATTTGATTTTAAATCTTGTTATTCAATCCATTATCATCAAATTGATAAAATTAATATTGATTCATAGTTTATTACATTAATATTCTTTGGTTTCATCTTAATCTCCATTAACGTAATATTTAAATATTAAATTTGAATTCTTTGTAGGTAATCCAATTATTAAATTTAAATTCCAATAAATTAATACATCTTGAATTTCCATTCTTTTTATTCAACCAATTAGTATATTATGAATAAAATTAACATCATTACATCTCATTCCCGTTATTAATTCATTAACAAATTTCAAATTTTCATTTATTTTGGATTTAATTACCAAAATCTTATTAAATTAAAAAAAGATTATTATTAAAAATTTCGGGTCGTTACACTCTCGCCCACTCAAAACTTTTCGTCCCCGAAAAGGAATAGGAAGGGATAAGAAAGATTTGAGTAAACAATACATCTTATTCAAAAATACTAGCTTTATAAACGAATAAACTTACAAAGTTAATTAATTTGAATAAATATACCAATTTATAACCATTATATCTTTTTATACTCAAACTAATACAGTTTGGAAAACATTTTTAAAAAATTTCTAAGTTTAAAATTTACGAAATATTTCAACAGAGTCTCCTTTGTACGGAGAGGCTCGGGTGAAAATATAATATCAAATATATCAATATATAACACAATTTCTCAAAACAATATATCCCAACAATGGGCAAATAATAATATAATAGCGCTATAAAACCGTAATCCGAAAACGTACCTATTTGTCGGACAATTTATGCTTATTTTATGAAACCAAAAGCAGTAACAATTGCTTCCATAACCTGTATTTCACTTATATAATCCAAAAAAATTAATAATTATATAAAATGAAATACTTAAAGTTGTTTCAACCACTGACAAACAAATCAATATAAAATAACAATCACTTGCAATCACAGCATACAACCATCATATGAAGCTAATAAAATCAACCATCCATATATCCATAGCAAACAGACAATTAGTTGTTCGGGTTTGAAACTTTAAATTATCCAAAATGGAAAATAAACTACTAAGTGCACCATTTACTCAACAGCCTTAGATGAAACTAAATAGATTATTCATACATCCCAACAAATTTAAAGAATCCTTGCTCAAATAACCATAAATCAAAACAAACAACAAATCCAAACAATAGATCAAGTTTGTTTTTTTTTTAATTTCATTTCATAACATTTGTTGTTCGATTTCCTTTTTCATTCACATAATGATTTAGCTTTTAATTCACATTTATTTCTCACAAATTTTCATTTTGATTTATTCATATCAAGCATTACATTCATTCATTTCTCAATTTCATTTACTTATCATCTCAATGCATTAACTTTAGTCTACAATCATATATTTACTGCATTCATCTTTTCTACTTATTTTATTTATAAATAGCTTCAACCATTTACTTACGTTTATTATCATTTATTTATAATACTTTCATTTATACTAAATTAGTAGCATTTCAATCCTAACTTAAGTTTATAACCATTATAACATCAAATTCCTATTTATAAAAGTAATTCATTGAACCTTTCTATTACGTAAATTTTACTTGTCAATTTTTCCATTACATTTTCTCATCAGACATTTCAACCTTTAAATCTTTTGGTGAGTTACATATATGCTTTTTAAGAATGTAATTGAAAGTTATACAAGTTTTCTCATTTCTTTTAATTAATTTACTGTTCAATAATCATATCATTTGTTTTATAGATTACAATTTCAACTTCCTTGAAATTTCATTTATAACCTAGCATTTAGTCTCTTATTTTAAATAAAGGTTCTAATTATGAATTAGTTACAACCCATTTCAGTATAATAATTGAAACTATTGATTATCAGAAACTTATGAACTAAATACCGGGTTTAATTTCAAATCATTTTAAAATAATAGATAAATATACACTTGCTACTTATATATCCAATTATATTTAAAACAATTAAAAATTTATATTTGGTTATCAAAATAAATCCGTAATAAAACTACTACAGCGGCCTTCCTACTTTGAAACTCGAAAATGAACGTCGGTGATGCGTGCACTCATCACCGAAATTATTTTCCAGCGACAGAGAGGGGAGTACAGAACTTATTTCCTTCCAAAATTTCTTTAAAACAATTCTTTCAAATTATATTGAAATATTTATATCAAAACATACTTCTAATATATTATCTTTATATTTCAAAATCATTCAAAAGAAATTTTCAAAAACCCCGGGACTTAGATTCTTAGTTTCCAATTTTCATTTATTTTATTTTAATTCTTATTTCCAATCAATATTTATAAATTTCATTACCTAACAACCAATACATTACAACCAAATATAACCTTTATAAAATTTATTGCTTTATATAAAGAAAATATAATGGGCTAAATTATTTCATTCACATGTATTCAAAACAAATATTGTGTCGGTCTGTCCTATTAAGTGTTTAGAAATCCCTATTGATGTCATAGCGTCCTATGCACCAACCAGAATTTCTAAATACAAAGCGAAACAAATTAACACAATATAAAACTTTTATAACACTAACAAATATGCTCTCTCATATATATACACTCAACGACTCATCTTAGGGTATTACTACCCTATTAGTAAAGAGTCAGACCCCACAAAGCTAAGGTTTATCGCTAAACCAAAGCTCTGGTACCAGATGTAATATCCTGCCTTTTTGTACGTTTAAATGGACGATAAACCATACATGTCAGACTCAAACCATACAAAAGAGCAGATTGTTATGAAGTAAATAAGAAAAAGCAGAGGAAGGAAAAACAAAAGAGAACCTTGCAACGGAACAATAAAATATAATAATCAAATAAACAGTTCATTAACCTGTTTACAAAACTTCTGATTTTACTTATACTATACATATCAGAGTTGCACATACCAGAGAATAATAAAATGCAGCGGAGTACATGATGCAGTTAATAATATAATAGATAATAGTAATACAATCTTCGTCTTCGTCCTCCAAAAATAAAGTCTTCAAATCCTGAAATGCTCGGACTGACACAAGCGAATTGAAAACAAAACACTCGAGTCAGAACTAAAAGATCTTATGTAAGTTAAATCAATGGTAAACTATGAGTGGATCGGCGTCAGAGATGTTTATGGGGTTTGGCATCTCCTATCCAGTGTCAAATGTGAGTGCGGTAACTTAAGAGATGTTCAGGATTCACATCTCCTAAGGATCCGTTAAACTATTTACTATGTAGTAATATACGCTATTATAATAATGTCTATTAGTAAAATAAACTTACTTTAAAATAGCGTTAAGGAGTACCCAATATTCCCCTTAACACAATAATAGTCCCAGTAGTCCATTCAGTATCGGCGCATCTCCAAGGAGACAACCCTAAATTCTCCATGGACTACGGGAGAAATCAAAAATCGTATAAGGCGTGCTAGGGTAGGTGACATGGCACAACTAGACAATGCCAGTGTAGATATACCAATTACGCTTCCGGGCCGGTGGTAACACGTAGCGCGCAGCTACCGCCCATCTCGAGCCACACCCCCAAATCAAAAAAATCAAAAGTGACCACCGAATCAATCCAAAAGCCAGAGCATAATATTGAAGGGATGTGTCCGATCAAAGGTGATACCTCTTTAGCCCATCAATCACTCCTGTTTTAGCCAACTTATGTTAACTCACTGGAGTCGGGTCCAAGCACATACCTCAAAGGACATCGCCACCATCCTACTTCATTCTGGAATCTCCACCGCGTACACGGTTGCTAAAGTGGTTTTCGGAGTTGGCAGAGAGTATGACAACTTTCGATCCTGGTCTCTTTAACAACCAAACGTTATTATACCGCCGCGGTCATTTTCAAAATAGTTTATACTTTAAAACCAAAATATCATTGCTTTTTCAAAAACCAAATCAATACGATATCATTTTATTTCAAATATATCCTTTCTAAAACCATAACACTTTCAAAGTTATAACATTACTAAATCAATACACTTGAATATAACACTTTCAAATTATAGTACCTTGAAACTCAAAAATTTGAACATAACTTCCACCACTTAAATGGTTTAAATATTTAAAATACTTTATATAATAAAATAGCTTCTTCAATTCCCAAATTAATTCCCAGTTCAATTCAGTTACCAAATAAATTATTCCAAATTATATCTATTTCAAAACAGATTTGATCCACAAAATAAACCATTCCAAATTCAATATATTTCCAACTTTAAATATTCGACAATTTCAAACCTGAGTTTGGAAATTTCATATGTACATATCAAATTCAATTTTCTATTATTTAGTTTTGAAATATTTCATTTAATAAATTCATTATCATTTAAAAAAATCCTAAATTACAAATAACTAAATATTTCTTTCAATTTATTTATACTCGAAATACTCATTTTATTCACCTTAACCCTAAAATCAAGTTAAAATAATCATACCTTCTAAAATTTCATATTTAATAAATTTTGCATCAACTTATTCGAGTTAATTCTTAAATAAATTCAATTTCAAATAAATTTCCAATTTATCTTCCAACCTTAATTTATTTAAATCATTATAAACTCTATATTAACATAAATTTTAAATACTTACCATATTATCTTCCATAAAATCAATCTTTATTACGAAACTTATTTTATATTAAAACAAATTATACGTAGTTCAAATCAAGAATAAAGTAACATTATATAATATCAAAAATCAATATTTATATAAAACCATATATTTCTTTACAAAATCATAGAAATCGGTTCAAAAGATTTTATACATATATAGACCACGGTGTTTGTATATAATTTTCTATCCTATTGTCAAGTGATATAGATATTTATCATTTCAATCCGTAATTTAAAATATAAATAAGGTTATACATCATTTCAAACCGCATTCCCAAAAAAATAAAAATACATAACAACTTGTAGTTTCTAACAATATAAAATACAACATCCATTCATCCAATATCAATCATCAAACATTTATCACAATCATCATCCAATTCAAACAATAACATCAATATGGAACTGGTAATAAATACCAGGTATTTACTGGCAGTTTATATTCAATAATAAATTAGATAACAATTTAATTGACAGTTTATATGCAATAATAAATTAAATAACAATTTAATTCAAATAAATTCAATTTAATTGAGACGATGATAAAAAATATGCCAAACGGTCATAAATAAATTTCTAATCATATCATAAATCAATTTAACAAACATAAGAAATTTTAGAAGTTGCGAGTGGGTTAAAACACTCACCTTTTGATTTAAATCGAATTTAAATCAAATTTAAATCCAAAATTTGAACAGTCTTAGAATCTGTCCAAACCAGTGTTAAAAAGTCCGAAATTTTATTACGATCCTAGTGGAGAAAACCGGACGGGAATTCGACCTTGTATGTGAAAGTTATTCACGTTAGAACATTACATGATTTAAATTGGAATAAATAAACAATAAATAAAACAAGGCACCGTTACCAACATGTTAGCAAGCAAAACACATCTCTCCTCCAGATTCGAAACCCTAGCATGAACGAGGGTATCAGCCGCCACCATGTTTCGAAAATAACCGACCACTACACCGCCTTGCATCACGATCCAACCCCACCGCTGCTCACGTCATCCCGTGCCGACCTCACCCTGAAGCCACGGCTTCCTCCGGTTGCTGGAAACACGCCGTGCCACCGCTCACGTCCTTGGCCAATCGCGGTGAATCCCAAGCATATTATGACGAACGATGATCACTGCGAAGCCTGCTCTCCCTCCTCTATGCAACGACGCTTCCCAATCGTTGATCGAAAGCAGATCCACTTTTGGATCAATCAAATTCCAATACGAACGGCCAGAAATGATATGCGATTTCAAGACAAACGATGATTCGAAACCAAAAGCGAATTGCAGATCTGAGATGCGCTCGTCGAGAGCTTCGAATCCATATAATTTATGATATTGTTTGAAGAGTTTAAATTTTGAAGTTGAAATTTGGATTGGAATTGAACTGAGGATTTTTAGGGTTTCAGCCATTGGAAAGAGGAGGAACATGAATTTCTATACGTACAGAAATGAGGAATAATAAGGCTGCTAGGGTTTATAACCGTATATAAATAGGCAGAACAAAATAGAACAGATTACTCGATTTGGTTTGGAAAAATTGAACGATGTATGGCCCGGAAAGCCCGTTTCGACTTCGGAATGAAATTGGGTCAACCCATATATCAAAATAGATGTTTTAAAATATTTTAAAATCAATGGAACAAATTTCAAGTACAAATTCCATAGTATGAAGAAGTTATGCAAAATTCAGTTTATTTCAATTTGATTTCAACTGATTTCAATTAAATTGATTTCTAGGCGTTTCGAGCCCATACGATCAAACGACAAGTCAGATCGCTACGAAACTTGAAATTCTACAATAATTCACCGTTATGGATCCGATGAAACTGGTTTCGTCGAAATCTGAGTCAGTGGCCAAAATGTCTATTTTCCAGTTAATTAAATAAATTAAAAAAATTTAATTAATTAAATCAATTTTCAATTTCAATTTTCAATTTCAATTCTATAATTGACAAAATTTTATCTCTTTTGATTTCTTAATCATTCACAAACATCTAGAGAAGTTCAAATGTCAAATTTTATGTTAATTAAATTGCCCATTACCATATTTCATTTCAAATTTAATAAATTCACTAATTTCCCATTGAAATTCAAATAAATCCATTTATTTGATTTAAATCTTTTTATTCAATCCATTATCGTCAAATTTATAAAATTAATATTGGTTCATGGTTTATTACATTAGTATTCTCAGATTTCATCTTAATCTCCATTAACGTAATATTTAAATATTAAATTTCAATTATTTGCAGTTGATCCAATTATTAAATTTAAATTCCAATAAATTAATAAATCTTGAATTTCCATTCTTTTTATTCAACCTATTAGTATATTATGAATAAAATTAACATCATCACATCTCATTCCCGTTATTAATTCATTAACAAATTTCAAATTTTTATTTATTCTAGATTTAATTGCCAAAATCTTATTAAATTAAAAAAAATTATTATTAAAAATTTCGGGTCATTACACTTGGTCAATCTGTTGACTATGAAACATGTACTTTCATTTCCTCTGTTCGTCCTTGGAAACCCATCAATAAAATCCATAGAAGTAGAATCCCATTTCCATACCAGAATATGCCATGACTGAAGCAATCCACTTAGCTTCTGGTCGGCCTTTTCCAGTTTGCAATTCAAGCACTCCTTTACACATAAGCCAATATCCCACTTCATAACTTCCCAGAAGAAACTCCAACCACTTCTGCTGTCTCCTGTTTAACTCCTTTTGAGAGAACAAATAATTTAGCAACTTATGATCTGTATATAACTCAAATCTCTCTCACAAATGGCAGTGTCTCCACGCCTTCGATGCAAATATCACCGCTACCAATTCAAATCATGCATTGGATACCTAACCTTATGCGGTCTAATCTGTCTAGAAGCATAGGCAATCACTTTACCTCTCTGCCTCAGCATAGGTCCTAATCCTGTTGCACACATATCCGTATAAACCACCAAATCCTAAATCCATTCCAGAACAACCAACACAGGTGCACGGGTCAGTAAGTGTTTTAAACTCTAGAATGCTTCCTCACGCTTGTGCGTCCACCCAAACTTCACATCCTTCCTTGTTAGCTTGGTAATCGGTGCCACTATCTACAAAAATTCCTTAATGAACCTTCGACAAAAACGAGCCAATCCTAGGAAACTTTTTATCTCCATCACTGTCTCGGGTCTCTTTCAACTATTCGTTGCTTCAATCTTAGTCGGGTCTAATGACAAACCTTTCTCTGAGACTACATGACCCAGAAACTTCACTTCTTTTTTCTAGAAATGACACTTTAAAAACTTCTCCTTGAGCTGATGCTGCATCAATGTCTCAAGCACTACTCTAAGATGAACTTCATGCTCTCTTTCATCCTTAGGGTATATTAAGATATCATCTATGAAAACAAATAAGAACATATTCAAGTGCTCTCGGGAAACTTGGTTCATCAAATCCATAAAGAAAGCCAGTGCATTACTCAGTCGAAATAGTATAACTAAACATTCGCATGCCCATATTTGGTCCTAAACATTGTCAAAGGTATATTATCCTCTGCTAGTCTGAGCTGATGGAAACTTGTCACCAAATTCAACTGCGGGAATACCTTGGCTCCACTCAACTGGTCGAACAAATCATCTATCCTTGGCAATTAATATCGATTCTTTATCGTCCTCTCATTTAACTTACGATAATCAGTACATAGCCTTAACGACACATCCATCTTCCTAGCAAACACTACAACTGCTCCCAAGGCGAACTACTTGGCCTAATAAAATTATTTCCTTCTAAATCCACCAACTACACCTTCAGCTCCCTCAATGAAGGGGTCATTTTGCTTGGCGACCTACTCACTAGTTCTGCTCTCCAAACTAAATATATCCGAAACTTAATGGCTCATTTCGGTGGCAATCCAACTATAGACTCAAAAACATGTGCGAATTTTCTAACAATGAAAAATTGACTCAGCTCATAATCCAACTCCATAACACCCAACAAAGCATTCACTTCATCGCTATAACCTTCTACGGTATAAACTAACCTATCACTACAATCAGGGTGCCTAAGTGAAATTTTCCTATCTTGGAAAAATATCCTAGCATCATACTCGCTTAACCAATCTATCCTAAGAATTATTCCGAACCCCAAAAAATCAAAGAAATGCAAACTACAAACAAAATTATGACCTAACAAGTCAAACTCTAACTGGTTACATCTCAACCTTAGAGTTGCATACCCTCCTATTGGGTTCGCAACCTGTAACGCAGTAACTAAATATGTGGGTTCTAGGTTAAGCTTATTCATCAAACATTCAAATATAGAAGACTGCGATGCACCAGTATCAAATAGAATGCTAGTAGACATGCCATGAAGCTGAATCTCCTCATGCCATAAGGACATCTCCACTACAAAATCAGAAGGATCTCTAATATGATGTAATGTAGTCATTGCCAACTCAGGCTTCAACCCTCAGATAAACTTCTCATTACTCTTCATCACTGTATCCACTAAAGCATGCCCTTATCTGGCCAACTCCTCAAACCTCCTTGCTTGCTCCAAAACATGTATCTCTCCCTGCTTTAACTCAGGAAACTTTCTGATCAGCGCTAACTGTGCCATGCAGACATAAACCACTCCTGGAATCCCCCTTTGAAATCTTCCCATATCAAGGTTTCCTCATCCATACCAGCCGTTTCACTGTTCCACCAAAATAAAGCCACTCCCTGGAGCTGTCTCAAAGCAAGCCTCCTCTTCTGCTCATCATTGGGCCCCAAATCTACAAAGATTCTCTCACGGTACAACAACCAATGTTCTACCTCTATAGCATCGTATGTTCCCATAAATGGCTTCCCTCTAAGCCTAGCGTAATCTCCCTCGGCTTAGCATAATGGTTGATTACAGGAACTTCCAAAACTCCTGCCCCTACAGGATCTCCTCCGACCACTCCAGTTGCAATTCTAGCTTGCACCATGTTCATGAAGAACTGATACATTGCTTCCATTCCAACTTGCACGACTCCAGCACCCACATTCTCTGCTTGTGCCTGACCTTGACCTCTTCTCGCATTAGGCCTGGCATTTCCATCCGTGCCTCTCCCTCCTGGGTTAACTCTTCTTTTTCTACTATACATATCTATATTCGAACCTCATGAGATATAGAAAAACAAACTAACAAAGATAGGAGACTAGAGATAAAGCATATACTCATACATAGCAAATACAAGTACATTACTATAGCGTTATCCCATACCCCAGTCTTACTCTAATTTCTAAGGATTATGTATTAAAAACCATTTTTTTTAAAAGTTTTTCATAAACCTAAGCTCTGATACAAAGTTGTTACATCCCGTATTTAGAGGCCAAAAGGTAAGCGCTACAGATCTTGCAGTCATCCATAGTATTAACTTCTAGTGACAAAATACGGTAATGCTAATGGTATCCATAATATCAGAAGCGCTTGAATATAAACAAATTCACAGACTCCCAAAAACAACATTTTACCGATTACATTTCAAAATAAATTCATATCCAAATTACATGATCCCATAATCATTTCCTAGGTAAAGGTCAATTATAATTACAATAATATGCCAAGAGCGACATATGGTGATGTCCCCTTGGTTGATCAGAGTCAATATAGTCATATTTGACTTAATATACACACTGGAAACAAAACAAGATAAAATTATAACTCCTAATTAGTTATCCGTCATGTAACTTTCCCGTCTTTTGTACGCTTTAAATCGACGATAAACCACACACGTCAGACTTAAACCATACAGAAGGGTAGATTGTTATGGGGTTAATAAGAAAAAGCAGAGAAAGAAAAAGAACAAAACAGAATTTTGCAACGGAACGATAAAATATAATAATCTAGTATACAGTTCATGAAGCTGTTTTACAAAATATTCGATTATATTTATACAATACATATCTGAGTTGCACATACCGGCGAATAATAATTGATGCAGCGGAATACAGTGTGTAGTGGAATATAACAATAAATAATATTAAATCTTCGTCTTCGTCCTCTAGAATACGGTCTTCCAAATCCTTAAATGCTCAAGCTGACCCGAGCGAATTGAAAAGACAAACCACTTGAGTCAGAACTAAAAGATCTTACGTAAGTTAAATCAACAGTAAAAATATGAGTGGAACGGCGTCAGAGATGTTTACGGGATTTGACATCTCCTATCCAGTTTCTAACGTGAGTGCAGTAACTCAAGAGACGCTCAGGATTCACATCTCCTAAGGATCCGTTAAACTATATACTATGTAGTAATATTTCGCTATTATAATAATGTCTATAGTAAAATAAACTTACTTTTAAATAGCGTTAAGGCTTTACATTTTCCACCTTAACACGTAATAGTCCCAGTAGTCCATCCAGTATCAGCACATCTCCAGATCGGGAGACTACACTAAATACTCCACGGGCTACGGGAGAAAACCAAACTCGTACAAGGCGCTCTAGGGTAGGTGACACCGCACAACTAGGCAATGCCAGGGTAGATATACCAATCACGCTTCCGGGTCGGTGGTAACGCATAGCGTGTAGCTACCGCCCACCTCAAGCCACACCCCCAAATCAAAAATCAAAAGTGGCAACCGAATCAATCCAAAAGTCAGAGTATAATATCGAAGGGATGTGTCCGATAAAAGGTGCAACCTTCTTAACCCGTCAATCGATCCTATTTTAGCCACCTTATGCCAACTTACGGGAGTCCGATCCATGTATATACCTCATGGAACGTTGCCACCATCATACTTCATTCCAGAATCTCCACCGCGTACACGGTGTTAAAGTGGTTTTTGGAGTTGGCAGAGAGTATGACAACTTCCGATCCCGGTCTCTTTACCAACCAAACGTTATTATAGCACCGCGGTCATTTCAAAATAATTTATACTTCAAAGCCAGAATATACTATCTATTTCAAAACCATATAAATATGATATCCTTTCTATTTCTAAAACCAAATCATTTTGACATCATTTTTATAAAAACCCAAATCGATATAATATCATTTTATTTCAAATATATCCTTTTCAAAAGTCATAACACTTTCGACATTATAACACTTCGTAATCAAAATACTAGAAATATAATACTTTCAATTTATACTACCTCGAAACTCATAACTTCCATCACTTTTGTTGTTTAAATATTTAAAATACTTTATATAACCAAAATAGCTTCTTTAATTTTCACAAATCAATTTCAAAACTCGAATTTCTAGATTTTGAATTTAATCCAATCCTAAAATAATACACTTCAATTAAATTCGGTTTCCAAATAAACTTTTCCAAATTTTGTCGATTTCAAAATTGATTTGATCTACAAAATAAACCATTTCAAATTCAATATATTTCAAAGCTTAAATATTCAATATTTAAAAACTAAATTTTATAATTCATATATATATACACCAAATTCACTATACTACTATTTAGTTTTGAAATATTTACTTAATAAATAAGTATCCTTTAAATAAAACTTCAAATTTCAATAATCGAATGTTCCTCAATTTATTTAGACTTGATATGTTCACTTAAATCACTTTAACCCGAATTTAGTTATAAAACCATATTCTTTTAAAATCTAAATTTTAGTAAGTTCCAAATGGATTCTTATTAAATATAATTCTTAATTAAATGAAATCTCAAATCAATTTCAAAACTATCTTCTCAAATCTTGATTTATAAAAATCAATATAAACTCTATATTAAAATATAATTTAAGTAAATACTTATCCATATTATATTTTTTAAAAATCAAACTTTATTATTAAACTTATTTTAAACATTAACCAATTTACACATAGCTTAAAACCAAGAATTTAACTATATATAAAATAACCTTTATAAAATATCCAAATCAATACCTCATAAAACCATGTATTTATTTACAAAACGAAGAAATCATTTCAAAATATTTTATATATATTGACTGCGGTGTCTGTATATAATTTTCTTGCCTATGGTCATGTGATACGGATATTTATCATTTCAATCCGTAATTTAAAATAGAAATACGGTTATATATCATTTCAAACCGCAATCCTGAATGAAATAAAATGCATATCAACTTGCAGTCTATGACAACATAAAATACAGCATCCATTCACCCAATATCAATCATCAACCATTTAACACAATCATCATCCAATTCAAACAATAACATCAATATAGAACAAAAATAAATAACAAGTAATTACTGGCGGTTTATATTCAATAATAAATAAATTTAACTGTCAGTTTATATGCAATAATAAATTTAATACCAATTTAATTCAATAAATTAAATTTTAACTGGAATGATGATAAAAAATATACCAAATAGCAATAAATAAAATTCTAATCACATCAGAAAATAATTTAACACACATAAGAAATTTTAGAAATTGCGAGTGGGTTAAAACACTCACCTTTTGAATTTAAATCCAATTTAAATCCAATTTAAACCCAAAAATTCCAACGATCTCAAAATTCGTCCCAACCAGTGCCAAAAAGTCTAGAATTTCAATACGAACCTAGCGGAGTAAACCGCGCGTGAATTGGATATTGTATGTGGAAGATATGGCGATTAGAACAATTGAATTCGAAATTAAAATAAAACAAAAAAAAAGAAAACATACCCACCCAAATACGGCCACATGAGCATCAACTCCATCTTCACGTTTCACGCGCAGTACCACATGAGACAGCAAACGAAACCCAAAATAGTGTCGTTTGACCGACCTTTGACCATGTCCATCGACCACCAAACGCCATCGTAGGCCGAGCCGCCGCCACCCTCTCCACCTGCTCGCCGAGACGCCCCCACCTGTGCTCTCCGGTCGCTAAACTCCCCCACTGCCGCCTCCAATTAACTAGGGTTTCGAAACTTCGTTGAATTATTCACGATGATCTGACCGACAATATCACCCATGGACCACACCTATTCGAAGTGTACGTGCATCTCTACAGAACCCATAGATTGATTTGACGATCGGGCGAGTTTGGTTTCGACGTGATGAACGACCGAAAATTGTTCTTCGATTTCTGGACAAACAATATGTCGAATTGAAAAACAAGTTGCTAATCTAAGTTACAAACATCGAGAGCTTCGAATTGATATAAAATTTGGCATAGTTTGTGGAGTTTGAAATTTTAGCTTTGGATTTAATTTGGAATTGTATTTTGGAATTACGGTTTGCAGCCATTGGATTAAGGAGCTAATAGACGTACAGAAAGGAGGAATAGGAAACGAATTAGAGTTTATAATAGTGTATATATAGATAAAGCTGAAATAGAATGGACCGGATCGATTGGATATACGAGTTGAACGATAAAGTGGCCCGAAAAGCCCGTTCTGCCTCCGGAACGAAATTGGGTTAATCCATATATCAAAATAGATGTTTTAAAATATTTTAAACGTAATGGAACAGGTTTCAGGTCCAAATTCCATCGTATGAAGAAGTTATGACAAAATCAAATTATTTCAAATTGATTTCAATTAAATTGATTTTAAGGCGTTTCGCGTTCGTACGATCAAACGACAGGTTCGATGGCTACGAAACTTGAAATCCTATAGTAATTCACCGTTACGGATCCGATGAACTGTTTTGGTCGAAATCCGAGTTAGTGGCCAAAATAGCTGTTTCTACATTAATTAATTAAATTAATAAATTAACAAATTAAATCAAATTTCCAATTTCAAATCTATAATTAACAAATTTCATCATTTTTAAATTTCTTAATCATTTACACTAATTTACCCAAATTTAAATGTCAATTTGGAGTTGATTAATTTATCAATTTCAGTATTAACCTTAATTTCACTAAATTCAAAATTATAAATAAAATTCCCAAAAATCCCATTTAATTAAATAAATTAATGATCATTCCATTCATTATTGACAAACGGATGGATTTATCATTGGATTCAAATGTATTACATTAATATTCTCACATTCCATCTTAATTTCAAATAACGTAATAAATTAAATTTCATTTATAATAAATTCGTTTATTAAAATTTGAGTTCCAATTAATTATAATAAATTCCAAATAACTTTGATTTGATTAGTTTCAATCTTTATACTAAGTCCATTATTACTCTATACCTAGTTCCTATTGTTTACCCTTCATTTACTTATCATTTAAATGAACTTGATTTCCAATAAATTCATTGATCAATTAATTAGGTAATTTATAATAATTGTTATCATAACCTTAAATTTACACTTAAGTTTATGTTATATTCAACTAATTATCATAGCACTGAATAAAATTTACGTCATTCTCAATTATTACCCTAATTTACATTAACGTAGCATTTAATTCAGATTTATTGCAATTGATTACAAATTTTGATTTAAATGGACTAAATAAATTATTACTTTATAATAATTCTTTCCACCAACTCTTAAACATATCAATATAAGTTATCATTTCCAAATAATTACATATAGAACATTGATTTTATTTAATTACTATTTATTGTTATTACTTCATTGATTAATTCAATATTTGCACTTGTTTTTCTTATATTAAATTTATTACCAAATATTCCTATTTACAATCAATTAATATAACTTTGAATTTATTTCCTAATCTACCAATTAAAATATAACCTTACAATTGGTTTCCATTAATTGGGATTGCACTAAATTAATTATTTAGCAACTTGCACTAAAGTTATTAATTTTAATGTACATCCAATTACAATTAATAATCTCAATAAATTTATTAACTTTGTCTCATGCTTTCTATTACACCAATTACTAACTTATAAATAAATTTACGTTTCCTTTTTAATTTACATTCACACTAATCCTATTTAATTCCCATTTATTACGTAGATTTATATTAATAAATCAACATTTACATTTGTTACTTACATTCAACTTATAACCAAGTTATACTATTTTACGTTATTTCATTTATTACAATTTCATTCAAATAGTTAATAATTAACTTTGGTTAACCTTGTTACTTTTCATTTAAGTTATTATATCCTTATTAATTAACAAATTTTTCATTCTTTCAACATTAAATTACCAAAACTTTATCAAATTAACAAATTTAAATCATTGAAATTTACGGGTCGTTACACTCTCCCCCACTCAAAACTTTTAGTCCTCGAAAAGGAAAAAGGAGAGAAAAGAAGAATTAAGAACCAATATATCTTACTTAAAATATTAAATTTATAAACAAAAAAAATTTCAAAATTAATTAATTTGGATAAAATATACCAATTTATAACCATTAAGTCTTTGTATACTCGAATTAATAAAGTTTGGAAAACAATTTCAAAATATTTTCTAAGTCCATAATTTACGGAAAATTTCGGCAGTCTCCTTTGTACAAAGAGGCTTGGGAGAAAAAATAATATTAAATATAACAATATACAACATATTTTCCAAAATATTATATCCCAACACGGGAAAAATTATATAATAACGCTATAAACTGTAATCCAAAAATGTACCTATTTGTCGGGTAATTTACGCTTATATTATGAAACCAAATGTAGTAGCAATTGCTTCCATAACCTGCATTTCACTTATATAATCCAAAAAGGTTAACAATTATATAAAATGAAATATTTAAAGTTGTTTCACCTACTAACAATTCAATACAAACAACCATCATTCGCAACCAAAAGCATACACATCATATATAAATCAATCATTCGAGCAAAACAAACAATTGGTTGGTTCAGGTTAAGACACTTTAAATCACATAGAATAACAAATAACTATGGAGTATTTCATTTACTCAACAGTCTTAGATAAAGCTCAATAGATTATTCATACATCTAAGCAATTAGAAGTATCTTTACCCAAACAATTGATAAACCAAACAAACAACCATGTCAAACAATAGATCAATTTCATTCTTTTTTTTTTGGCAAAGCCAGCGGGGTTAACTGGGCCCCTACCAGTTTTATTGCAAACAATAAATAGGAACAACAGGGATAAACAGAAAAGAGAAGAACAAGAAAACAAGCAAGGAAAAACAACAATATCAAGCCCAATTAAAAGATCAATTTCATTCTTATTAATTCATTTCATACATTTGTTGTTTGATTTCTTTTCCATTCATATACTGATTTATCTTTTTATTTTACATTTATTTCTTGCAAATTTTCAATTCCATTCATTCATTTACTACTTAATTTCATTTATCACTAAATTCCACTTATTCGTTTATTTATAATACTTACCTTCCAATTTATTAAATTACTAGCCTTTCAATTATACTTAAGTTTATAACAACTTCAACATCCAATTCTTCATTATCAAAGAATTTCATTGAATACTTTCATTCCTTCAAATTTTGCTTGTAAAATTTTCCACTACATTTTCTTTTAGCATTTTAACTTTTTATAGTTGGTAAGTTATATATATGCTTTTAAGGATGCAATTGAAAATTATACAAGTTTATCTCATTTCTTTCAATTAATTCAATGTTCCCAAATTTTATCTTTTGTCTTATAAGTTACAATTTCAACTTTCCTTTAATTTCCTTTATAATTTAGCACTAATTGGAACTATCAATTAACAGAAACTTAAGAATTAAATACAAGGGTTTTATCCAAATTATTTAAAAATAATAGATAAATGCATATACTTACAACTTATATATCCAATTATATTTAAACAATTTAAAATTCATATTTGTTTATCAAAATAAACTAGCAGTAAGACTACTATAGTGGCCTTCCCACGTTGAAACTCGAAAATGAATGTCGATGATGCGTGCACTCTTCACCGAAATTTTTTTCCAGCGACAGAGAGGGGAGTACAGAACTTATTTCCTATCAAAGTTTCTTTAAAACAATTCTTTCAAATTATAGTGAAATATTTATATCAGAAAATACATCTAATATAATCATTACTATATTCCAAAATCATTCAAAAGAAACTTTCAAAACCCCGGAACTTATGTTCTAAATTTCCAGTTTATTCTCATTTGTTTCACTTTCAATTTATTTTCCAATCAATATTTATAAATTTCACTGCCTAACAATTAATATATATATATATATCATTTATAAAATTTTATTTTATGTATAGAAAATATAATAGGCAAAATTATTTCATGCACCTATATTCAAAACGAATATTGTGTCAGTCTGTCCTGTAAAGTGTTTAGAAATCTCTATTGATGTCATAGCGTCCCATGCACCAACCAGAATTTATAAATACAAAACGGAACAAATTAACACAATATTAAAACCTTGTTATAACACTAACAAATACGCTCTCATACACACACACACACACACGCACACACACACTCAGCGACTCATCATAGGGTATTACTACCCTATTAATAAAGAGTCAGACCCCACAAAGCTAAGGTTTATCACTAAACTAAAGCTCCGATACCAGATGTAACGTCCCGCCTTTTATACGCTTTAAATCGACAACAAACAGAAGAGCGGATTGTTATGGGGTAAATAAGAAAAAGCAGAGAAAGAAAAAGAACAAAACAGAATCTTGTAGCGAAACGATAAAATATAATAATCAAATATATAGTTCATGAAGCTGTTTTACAAAATATTCGATTATATTTATACAATACATATTAGAGTTGCACATACCAACGAATAATAATTAATGCAGCAGAATACAGTGTATAGTGGAATATAATAATAAATAATAATAATGTGACGACCCACCCCTCTCTCGACCCTCGAAAATCGACACAAAATATGCTACAGTATAATATGTCGACGATCAGATGCCGAAAAAGACAGATTGTTGAGGAAAAAGAACGAAGATAGAAGAAAGAAGGAACTAAACAATAACAGAATCACAATCGCAGCGGAACAAAATATAATAGTCAATAACAGATCTTTACGAAAAATGAGAACTATAACTGTTTTATATATTACATCATCAGAGTATCACAAACAAACAACAATTACTAGCCAGACAATTTCAAACAATCACAACAGCGGATATAAACAAATACGGTAATACGTCTCGAACTCCAGCTCCTCTCCTGAGCTCCACAGCATCCTTTCCTATAATCTATAATACTCGGTCTGACCCGAGCATTATAATAAAATAACACCCGAGTCAATCTGGAATATGAGCATGAGATAAATACACCCAAATTAATTATTAAAGTTTCAAAATACTTTGAAAACAAAAGCATCTCGTAAGACCATGCCACAAATAAACATGTCGGCTTTTTACCTTAGATAGCTAAAACATTTCTTATCAAATCCGTCTGAAATTATAATAGTGTCTATAGAAAGTAAAATAGAATCTAGCTGAAATGCTTGCATCTCACATTTCAGCAATAGTTGGGCACAATCAAAACCGTAAAGACGCGTAGGGAGAATTGATTTCCAACTAATGACTAGGCACTAGGGTACCACCTGTCACAGTACCTTGTCTAGATCAACGTACCGAGGATCCACCCTAAATCCCCTGCAACACAAGACCGGGACTACCCCTTACTGGATAATCCTGAGTAAGATCACCCCACGGTTGGGTTCAGCAACCGCACCACTAAGCCGAATAAAAAGGACATCTAGACAGGGATGACCTCACCCTAATGGGTGCTACCTACTTAGCCTTGCTGCACATCCCCTGATTTTCATTCATTCCCGGTTGATGAGGCTTGAGGCTAAGCGTCACCTTTTTAGAACACATCTCTTGGAATGCTCATCATCCTCCTAACGATGTTCTGAAAGCATTCATCCATGCAAGTCCGTCCCCGTTTCGAACGGAACTGAAGGCACTACTACTACATCCATTTTGGAATCATCCTCAGGATTAATAGCGACTAGCCCTTGCACTTCATTGCTCCACCTTCGAATCCAAACTCTTGTTTTCCACACGAAAACGTATAAACCGGATCGAAGTGGTTTTCGAGAAATAGATCCCGATCCCGGTCTCTTCGAAACGATCAGCGCATTGGCCAATATCAATAGTCGGTTATTTAACTATCAATTAACATTCACAAACATCCATCAAACATAAATAATTTCCCAAATTATTTATTATCCTCAAAATATCTTTGCAAGATATATTTCCATTTTCAACCCTTTTTGGAAACAGTTCCAAACCACCCTTTTGACACGGAATAAATTCCTCAAATATTTTCTATTTCCACTGGAAACAACCAAGTCCAAACATTCTAGATTTTAAAACAATTTTTAAACACTATACTGTAAAATTTACTTTAACATTTAAATTTAAAAACCACTTTAATACTTTATTAAAAATATATACTTTAAGAATATTTAAAATAAATTACTTTATAAAACATAAAATTAATTTTTATCTTTTTTTAAAACATAATACCAAGTCACCATTAAATAATTACTACTAAAATATAGTTGAAAATACTTTAAAATTTAAACATTTAAAATAATAAATTTTCTAAACATACTTTTAAACAACTTTAAAACTTTTAACTTATACTTAAAAATTTGCTTTGACGTACTTGGCTATCTAGGGAAATACACTTCTCTTCCACATCCTTTAAAAATAAATAACTATTTATTTTTAAAAAAATTTACTCATTGCTTTAATAAATTCCCAACGTGAATTTATTCTTCCAAATATCCACTGATATATTACTTCTCTTTATAACCCAATTTATATGTTTCAAAGTCTCAACTTCCTTTTAAATCCCGGTTTCAAACTCTTAATCAATTTTCAAGTTGATTTCCAAAATTTACTCCATTTTAAAATAAACTTCCTTACTTACTAAATTTTATTTCAAAATCCAATAATTTCATAAATTCTGGATTTAACTTCTTTATTATGATTTTAAACTGGAAATACCAATTTCGTAAAAAATTCCTTTTAATGCATCCTAAACCATTTAAATTCTGAATTTTAAAATAAATCTTTTATTCCTTTAATATCACTTAAATTTAAAAATTCATTTTTTCTTTGTTTATTTAAAATCCCCTTTCATACTCGCAATTTATTTATTAGGATTTTAAAATCACTTTTATTCTTTTCCAATTCATTCTTAAATTTATTCAAATTCTCTACAACTATTTTACTTAAAAATTCACTCTTTTATTTCCCTTTCAAAAATCCAATTCTATAGATTTTGATAACTCAGTATACTGAAATAATTTAAAGCAAACAATAACAACCAATATTCCAATTATCAATATAATTCATCACAAGATATCAAATAATCATATCACAGAATTATTAGAAAAATCTAAATAATTATAAGGAATCCAGTTGGAACCCTCCAAACTGTCTCCATGCATCAACAGATGTTAACACAATAAATAAATATCGATCAAATCTGATAATAATTTTCATATTCAACCAATCAATCAGTCATTTAAATATTAGCTATTTAAAACTAACTAGCATTCCAGATGTGAGTGAGATTAACTCACCTTGAGTTTAAACAATGAGTCGTTCCAATTTTAAATTAAATCGAGCGTCTTCGAATTAACCGAAAATCTTCACGAACTCCAATCATCTCAGATCTGAACTACAACATAGATCTCCTCGCTGCGGTTCCAGCGCCGCCAATTTCGTCCAAATCTGATAACGCACACAAAAGTTATGGATTGATAAAGTTTGTATAAAATTTTGAAACAAATTTTCTCTTATTTTTGTTAGATCAAACATCGGCCGTTAGGTCAAAGATGAACCAAAAAAGTTGCCTTCGTCTTCTACACGCACATTCCAGGCTGATACAACGCAATTGAACCCATAGCCTCTGGTCGTGGATTATCGCGACCACCCTGGAGCCAATCACCTCGATCGGAGGCCACCACTACGAAGCCCAATGCGAACTCCACCTCTAACCAGAGTTTCGTTGAACTCGGCCTCCTTCTTGACTCGAAATGCACGCTCGAACGCTCGAACTACACGGCCGTTTTCAGGCTCCCATCGACGATGATACCCAAAATCTACCGTTGGATCTGAGCATCTCTCTGCCCTCTACAATCTTCTAGTTGGAAGAATTAGCTAACACTAGATGGATTGCTCGAAAATTTGAGATGAACATCAGTGTGTTTCGACCATTAAATAGCATAGAGGCGGCGGCTGTGAAAGCCCTAGGGTTTCAGCCTTAAAAAGAACGTATATAAACGTTTTAATATAACATTTTATTAATAAAATTTGCAAATAACAAGCCTTTCCCAACGAACTCCAACCATACGTGCCGTCAGGCGTTTATAATGTTTTACCCGTATTCCAAACACAATGAAACGCGTTTCGAAACCCAATTCAACCATATGTGGAAGATAACTTTATGAATCGATTTAAAATATTATATTATCGATTTAAATTTCAACACTTTTCTCGCTCGTACAAACAAACGGTAACTCCAAACGCTACGAAATTTGAAATCCGATAATAACTAACTATTATGGATCCAATAGAACTAGTTTCGTCGAATTCCAAGACTGTGCCCCGAAAGGCTATTTTAACTCGTCGATTAATTCGAGTGATTTTCAAAATCGTCGAAATCACTTAAAATTTCACTTTTAAAACTTTACTAACTTAATTATAAATCATATAGAATCTATAATCACATAAGAAATCATTCTGATTCAATTTAAATCAAAATCTGATTATTTACATTATTAAAATATTAAATTTCGTTACTAAAATAATATAAAATTCCAAATTTGACTTATCTATTTTTGATTCCATCCAAACGTCCAATATTAAAATTCAAATAAAACTAGATTTAAAATAATCTTAGAAACCATTTTCATATCTATTTACATCCAGAACAAATTGTCCTAATCCCAAATATTTAATTATTATTATTTAAATCCAATTGAATTGCCATATTTAAAATTTTACTAATCTTATTAATTTAACCAAAATCTTCTTATTCAAAATCAAATTATAGTTCACATTCAAGATTTAAAATTAATTAAAAGTTCAAAATCTAACGACCAAAATTCCAGGTCGCTACATTCCTCCCCCCTTAAAAAAATTTCGTCCCCGAAATTTGCTAAGGTAGGAAAATGCTGCTAAACTCGTTTACTTACCCAAACTTACTTAGTTAAAAACTTACATTCACTTCACTAAAACCTTTAGCTCAATTCCAAAACCATTTGCTTCATTTTTTAACTCAAGAGCTTATGTTTCAACATCATTTCAAAAATCGACCTTTTCTTGTTAACTCAAAATTTTCAAAATCCTCAAAAAGTTTCTATGTCCTAAAATTTTAGAAATTTTTTGACAGCGTCTTCTTTGTACGGAGAGCGTTTCACAATATCACAATAGACACAAATATGTATACATCGACCCACACGGTCGGAAAACAAAATATATCACAATATATATATATATATATATATATATATATATATATATATATATATATATATATATATATATATAAACACACACACACACACATCATTTTCAAATTTTATTACGTATGCATACCTTAGATTAGCATTTTAAAAACAAGCGGCTAATTTATATTGCATTTACGCGCTCCAGCTCTATCGATTTCCTTCCGTACCAGTACTTACTCAAACAAGCACATAAGTTTTTGATAACATGAGATTTTAACAACCTTCTATTCATTAATCTTAGCCAAACACAACAATTACATAGTCCAAAAAACAAATTTCATAATCCTACAAGTACCATCTTCATAGCAATCACAAGTTTTCAACACCATTTAATTTTCCTAACAAATCTAAACTTCATTTTATTCCACTTGAATGATTTACACTCAAGTTTACTTTTTACGATTCATATTTACTGCAACTAATTCATTTTCTCCTCAATATGATTAACCTATGCTTTACTTACATCAATTTACTTCAATTCAATTTCAAGTTGATTCACAATCAAATTTTTATTTTAAATTTGATATACTTGCAGTTCTTTTATGATTCACTTGCATTTATATACAAAACCATTTAATTAGATATCACTTAACCTAATTGATTCAAAAACCAGCTTAATTTGCTTCTTTAAATCAAATCAATTCCCTTTACAACAAACAACCAATTTTCATGCAAATTTTAAAGTTATCCATGCAAGTGACCATCACTTAAGCTTATAACCATTTAAAATTAATTCCATTTCAATCTATATCAATTTTATTTCATTCGGAATTATTCATAACCTAAACAATTTTTACTTCATCACAATTATTAAATCAAATCCCTATTCTCATTTCAAGTTCATCATCTAACTTAAGTTTATATTAATATCATTCCATTTTGGATTATTTACAACTCATACATTCTTATTTCATTACAATCATTGAATTAAATCCTTATTCTTACATTCGATTTCGTTATCCATACCGATTCATTCGATGTCCATTACATAGGCTTGACAAAAACCCTTTCACCATTTTCTTAAGTTACCTCAACTCTATTACATTCCATTTTTCTTACATCAAATCTTATTTTCTTTTTAATTTGATTCTTATTCAATCAAATTCCCATCCATTAAATTTTTTTATTCAATTAGTTTACTGACTTAATCCATATTAAATTGTAATTCACCACCTTAATTCACTTCTGAATTTATTTTATTAATAACATAACCATTCCAATTATTCTAAACCAGAACTGGGTTTTATTTTACCTTTCAAATTTTCAATAAGCTACCAAAATTTTATTTATCCCATTACCCTTTTATTTAATTTAGCTTACGCTAAATTCATTTCCAAACAATTCTTTTTGAATTTAGTTGAGTGAGAATTTAATTCATTCAATATCATTCTTACTTAATTTAAATTCCAATTAATTCAATTCTTTTCCAAATTTAATTCAAGTCCAACTAAATTTTATTTAGCCAACTTAAATCCATACCATTTCCTTTACTATTTTAAAGAAGAACTGGATTTCATTCAATATTATTTATAACACAACTGAATTTTGATATATTTTTTTTTTACTTTAATCCAATTTCAATTAAATTTTATTTCTCAACATATATGTTCAAAACTTATTTACTAACCTAAGTCCATTCACATTTTATATTTCTCTACATCTTATTCCAATTTATATTTTATTTTGGATCAAGTTTTGAATTTCCCATAAAATACTAACCATTTTATTTTGGTTTTACAAATTTCATTTCCTATTCTTAAGTTCACCAACTTATTTATTAAAAGCTTATATTGCTCATTCGAGTCCATCTTCATCTTATAATCACCATTCTAGATTATGTATAACACTTAGTAGCTTAAGGGTATAAATTTTCATTCCACAATCTTAACTCACAATTATAATCATTTTACATTTCAATTTTATATTCAATTTGATTCAATTTCAATTTCAATTTTATTTTATAATTAACTTATCCTGAGTTAAATGCAAATATGTTTTATTCACATCCATTTGCTCAAGTTAAATTTTGTTTCCAGGATTAATGTTTTCATTTTCTTCTAATTAATATTAACTACACTTTATATGTTCGATAGTTGATTTATCTTAACTTTCCCCATTATTTAAATAGAGTTCCCAGAATTCAATTACCTGGTTTTATTCCAAAACTATTTTGAAATCATAAGTAATACATACCCACTTGGTATATAAAATCAAATCCCCGAATTCCAAAACACTTGGTTTTACCAAAATAAATTTCCCTTTTGAAATTTCTAAAACCACTTGTATACCCAACAAGTCCAAACAAATATCACAACCAATCACCACGGTAGCAATCCATCACTTTAGAAACTCAAAAATGAATTTTGATGATGTGGCCATCATCATCAGGATTATTTCCCAGCGACTGAAGTGAGTTCAGTGCTTCCTTACTTCCATAAATTCCTTTCAAACAATTTCCATTCAAAAATATTTCCCAAAATAATACTCCATTATTGCCCTCCAATAGTTTGGAAAACATTTCAAACATTTCCAAGATTTTAAATTCCCAAACTTTTGTTTTAAATACATTTAAAACACTTTTCAAAATTTTCGAGATTTAAATTCTGGTTTAAATCAAATTTTAGCTATACTCCTTTTCATTTAAACCATACTTAGACAATTATATTTGGTTATAAACCATTTCAAATTTTATACTCTTATATTTGATTAAAATATTAACAACCAAACATCCAAACATATAATAATTTCAGAAGATTATTTATTTTATATCAAAATATAATTTTGGGTAAAATTATTTCATTTACCCACTTTAAAAACAATACTTTGTCGGTTTATCTTGTTTAAGAGTTTAGAAACCCCTATCGATACGGTTGTACTTCCCGTACCGACCAGAATTCATAAACACTCAACCGATAAGTCAACACAATATAAAAACAATTTTTATATTCACTAACAAGTACGCTCTCATATCTATTATTACACTCTACTCATTCTAGAGTACCATTGAATCTATATCTAATGAGTAATTTTCCCCACCAAAGCCTAGGTTATCGCTAACCTAAGCTCTGATACCACCTGTGACGACCCGTCCCTCTCTCGACCCTCGAAAATGGACACAAAATATGCTACAGTATAATATGCCGAGGATCGGGTGCCGGAAAAGACAGATTGTTGAGGAAAAAGAAAGAAGATAGAAGAAAGAAGGAACTAAACAATAACAGAATCTCACAATCACAGCGGAACAAAATATAATAGTCAATAACAGATCCTTACACAAAATGAAAACTATATCTGTTTTATATATTACATCATCAGAGTATCACAAACAAACAACAATTACCAGCCTGACAATTTTAAATAATCACAACAGCGGATATAAACAAATATTGTAATACGTCTTGGACTCCAGCTCCTCTCCTGAGCTCCACAGAATCCTTTCATGTAATCTATTATACTCGGTCTGACCCGAGCATTATTATAATATGACGACCCGAAATTTTTAACATTTTAAATTGGAATAGTTAATTGATTTTAAAATATTTAAAAGTTAATTTTAACTTGAATTCCAAATATTTATGTTTAATTGATAATTAAACTATTGAATTATAGAACTTGAAAATTGGGTAAAATGTTGAATATGGAATTTTAAGCCGGTTAAAAATAATTTGAAGGCTTATAAAATTTATAATGATGATACTGAAGGTAGTAAATGTGTTAAAATCGAATTTGGAAGTGTTTTGTTCCGTTTTGAAAATATATCGTTTAAATTGAATTTAAAAATAGTCCACCGAGGCACATTCTCGGAATTCGACGAAACCAACTCCATTGGATCCGTAATAGTTAGTTATTATCGGATTTCAATTTTCGTAGCAATCGGAGTTGTCGTTTGATCCTGACAGTTCAAAATGCTTAGAAACTATTCTAACAGATTTAATTTAAATTTGATCGTTTTCTTCTGTAACTCGTGCATGTGATCAAATTAGCTTCCGAAACACGTTCCTTTGTGTTTGGAATATGGGTAAAACCATATAAGTGCCTGTCTGCATGTCTGATTCGGGGTTTGAGAATTCGTGTTATGCGTAACGAGATATTTTATAAATTTAATAACTTTAAAAATATAAAAGTCAATCAGCCACCCTACCTCCTGAAACGCACAGACCTACTTTCCTCCATTCTCGTGTGAATCGCTGCAACCTTCCTCTACACGTCATTATCAACGCGTCTCCTTCTTTCATATTAACTGATGAGATTCAAAAGAAACGAAACTCGAAGCTAAAATAATCTAGTGGCCGACACCCCCTTTTTTATTCGTTCCTTTCATTTTAAAATCCATCCTTCCTTTCCCCTCTTTGTCTTTCAGTAATCGAAAATCGAATTCCTCTTTCCTAAATATCATTCTTCCAAAGTAAATCGAACCCAGAAAAAAAAGCGGTGTAGCGCTGCACGTACACACGCGTGATGAGATCTGAAGGGCGGCGCATAGGAAGCATCACACACGGCGAAAGCAGTAATCGAGTAAGTTATCTAGGGGGGTTTTCGCACTCGCGTGCACGGCGCTTGAAGGCGCAGTTGGTAGTGGATTGCCGCGTTTGAGCGTGAATTGGGCACGATTTGGTTTGGGGGTTTCGCGGTCACCAGATTCGCGAGAGCAGGGATCGAGCAAGGCATTGGAGCACGTGAAGACCTAGGGAGTTTTAGCCGAGTTCGTTGCAGTGGAGGGAGGAAGCGTCGATCGCGATTGGGTGGCGATGTTGTCCGTTGAGTTGTTTTAGGGTTTATGGTTTTATCTGATTTAGATTTTGAAATTTTTAAACAGTAAGAAAAAAAATTAATATTAAGGAGATTAAATTGTTTGATAAAACTTATTTATAAGAAAATTAGTTTAAGTAAAAGTATGTAAGGATTTTAAATACCTAAGAATTTTATAAAAATAGCTAGATTTTTGAATCTATAAATTCTAAAAAAATAGAGTATTTTTGAAAATTTATTTATTTAATTAACTTATTTAATCGTTTGGCTGCCAAAATATTCTGTAAATGGAAATTGGTTTAAAAGGAAATATCTGGTTAATTAAAATTCATTTAATGTTTAAAATAAGTTATCAAATTAAATCAAATTATTAATAAATTATAAAATGTTTATACAAGGTCGGAAACCGTGAAGCCAAGCCGAGATTGGTTTGGATTTGCAAAACAAATTCAAAGGTGAGTAAATCTCACTCTATTTGATTTTTATTTAAATTTAAATGGTTAAATTTAAATAATTGGTTGAATGATTAAATTGACTAGATGTGCACTAATGATGATGTGACTTTGGTTTTGGTTGGATCTCGAGTTAGTTGTGGTTTGACTCGAAATATTTGGGTTTAAATCGTTTTAAACTTAAGTCATAAATAAGAAAATGTTTTCATTGTTAATAGGGGCTTAATGATTTGTAATTCATCGAATTTAGTAGGGTAATTAAAACGAGTTATTAATTAATTCAATTAATTAATGATTTGGGTTAATTAATCTAGTAATTAAGGGTTTTGAATTAATTCGGTTTTAAATTAATTAAGTGTAAGTAATTCAGAATAATCATTTGATGGTTTGAAATTAATTTCTTAATGAAATTAATAAAATATAATTAATTTGTGAAATTAATCAAGAGATTAATTTAGATGATTAATTAAGGAGAAATTAATTTATTTAACGAAGTAGATAAATGGATAGTTAATTACGAGTTGAGAAAAATCAAGAATGATTAATATTGTGGTTTAGTTAATGTAATTAATTTAGATTAGGATAAATTAAAATATAATTGGAAATCATTAATTTATATAATCAATGACGTAATTAAAGATTGATTGATTTAAATGAATTAATCAATAATAAGTGACTTATGAGAAGTTAATTAATATAAGCAATCAAAAATTTATGTAATTAAATATAGTTAGTTAATTTATAAAGTAATTAAAGATTTCTTATTGATTCTGGTTAAGAATAATTAATACTATGAAGTTAATTAAAGTTAATTACTTGAATGTAATTGAAAGATAATTAATCCAGGATGATTAATTAAGATGGAAAAATGAAGGGATGATTGATTAATTGATTTGATATTAATTTATGTTAAATGAAGAAATTTAAGTGGTTGAGGTTGGTAATTCAATCAGGATTAATTAAATTACATTTGTATGTGCTTAAGCTTTGCTTTTGGATGATTGAATGGTATTGGATGTCTTGAATGAGTTGATATCCCTGATAAGAAATGTTGTGTATTTCATTTGGATAACTTGGGTTAGGATGACATGAGACTCGAAGAGGCCGGGATCGGGTATTGGGAAATACCCGAAACCACTTCGAATTCTTATAAATTGATATGTGAGATTAATAGGTTGGAATGAAACGTTTTAAGTGAATTGGACTATTTGATCTAAATTTTGGTCTTTAGAAACTTATGTGTGAAATAAGTTATGTCTATAACATATTGTGAACTTGTAAAATTGGTTTGAGTTACCCGGGTTCTATATAGGTTGTACATTTATATTCCATATTAAGATGGGTTTACTCACGCTTGTTTCCAGCCTGACCCGGGTGTTACTTTGGTGTAATGCTCGGGTTAGACTGAGTATTACAGATTTTCAGGTAGGGACGTTCTGGAGCTCAGGAGGCGAGCCGGATGACAGGAACGTGTAGAGTATTTCCGCTGTATTGTAATATTGTAAATCTGAGACATGTTGATTTGTATATGTCCAGTGTTGAATATTTGTGTAACTCTGATGTATTTAAATGTAATCGACGGATATAGTATTCTTTTGTAAACTGTTATTAATTATTATTATATTTTATCCGCTACGAATGTGAGATGTTTAGTGATTATGTTCTTCTTCTTCTTCTATCTCTTTCTTCTTTTTCATAACTATCTGAAATTTTTGGCTTCGGAAATTTCGGGTCGTTACATTTGGTATCAGAGCTAAAAGGTCAACCAAAAACCTTGGCTCTGGTGGAGATTATTCGTTAAATAGAGTCCGTAGTACTCCAGAATGAGTTGAGTGTGTGTGTGTGTGTCTATATATATATATATATATATATATATATATATATATATATATATATATATATATGACCGCGTACTTGTTATTTTCTTATATAAAGGTTTTAAATGATTTTATATAGAAGTATATTTTGATTTAGAAAGAAATATTTCATTATAATAAATATTAAGGCGATTGGTTGTTAAATTATTGAAATTAAAATTAAGAAGTAATATAATGCAACCAAATTGAAGTCTTGAATTGGAATTAAATTAAGTAAAAACGGAAATACAACCAAATTAAAATTTAATTAGTTGAAAATGAAATTCTATAACTAGAATTCAGAAATTAAATTATTTAAAAGCTTTAAATAAAGGTAAGATTGAATTGGATTCAAACTGAAATTTAATCTTGAATTTATAAAAGTAAGTATAATATAAATAGGAATTGGTATCTAGATATGATAACCTTGGGTATTATCATAAATAGTTTTTGTGATCAATAATGGTATATTTTTTTTAAGTAAGCCAAATGAAGTAAATTTATAAGATGAGTATAACTTCTAAATTTAAGTAGGTTTTAAAATTTTGAAAGTTTTAAAACCTAAGCCTAGAAACAAACAATTGTTTCAAGGAGTTCAAGAAATAACAAATAATATAATTCAGACTATTTTGAATATAGTTTTATTTTAAAACAAGAAATGTTTGGAAGATTTTTAAGGGATTTGTTTTGAAATTAAAACCAATGGTGGTTTAAAATTTTAAAGGTAGTCTGGTATGTAAAGAAATTAAGTTGCTTAAAAACTTTAAATGAACAAAGTTAATTTGGTTTAAAAAGTTAAACCAACCTTTGAGAATTTAACTCGAATTTATATAATTCGAGATAGTTTAAGTTCATGATTGAAATTGAATTAGTTCAAAATTGAATTTGGTTTGAATTAATTGGATTGGTGATTGAAGATGTATAAGTTTAAAAAATTTAATTGGGAAATTTGAATTGGATTGAATTGAAATGATTTGAATTTGAAATGGGTTCAATTGATAATAGTCCAAAATTGATTGGAATAATTTGAAATTGTAATTAAAGTTGAATAGGATTAAAATCAAATGGAATTTGATTTAAATTGGGAAAGCAATCAAGATTGATTCAACTTGAATTGGGAATAAATTAAGTCCAATGGAAATTAGAGTTATTTAAATTGGAATTGAGTTAATTAAATGGAAGTGGAAATTTAAATTGAATTGATGAGAATGGAGATTGGGAATTGAACGGTTTGACTCTAGACTATTTTAAATAATTTGTTTTAGTATAAACTTATTTTTCCAAGCTATTAAATATATACAACTTTTTTTTCTTCTTAAAGCCAAATTATTTTATACTTGTTTTACAATTATTTTTGGAGCTATTTAATCATTTTTCAACTGTTTTCTAAACTAATTACTATTTTTCAACAATTTCACATACTAATTTCTATTTTACAACTATTTTGCAATTATCTAAAATCTCTAAAACTATTTAACTATTTTCCAACTATTTTATAATTAGTTAACTATTTTATAATTATTTTGCAAACTAACAATTATTTTTCAACTACTTATCTATTTTTCAAATTTCAAGCTATTTTGTAAAAATAAACAGGTCAGAGTGCAAATTGTTATTGATTTAAATACCCAACTAAGGTAAGGATTGAAGTGACAATTCAATGGAATTGAAGCAATTATAAATATGTGGACGGAAATTAAAGGAAATGTGAATAGAAAGGAAATTAATTTGGCTGATAATCAATGGAAATAAATACGTAGGGTGCACGTATATTATTCTATTCGCATAGTGATTTGATCCACATTTGAGTGCAGAATTTCTAGATAGTTATATCGATCTGAGTTGGATTTTTCACTCGATTTTCGACGGCGAACCTGGATATGGATTGTTGATTGGTTCTGGATATTCTCTATCATAGTTATGGCTATGCAAGGAGAATGACGGTCTCTAATCAAGAAACCAGATATGTGGTCCATACTAGGAAGTCGGGTGGACGAACCTAGTTCGAAGTGAATTTATGTGATCGAGTGAGCAATCAGATTGGCATAGCGTACGGATGATAAGTGTTCATCGTACAGATTTGAATGAAATTGATGTTGGAAGGAGTAATCAAATTTGAATGTTTGATTTTGAATAAAAAAAGTTATATATCTTTGTTATATATAAGATGAAACTTCGAATCTATAGCCAGAAGAAATTGGATTTTTGGAAATAATTGAAGTATAAAAGGGGTTTTATACAGGTTTAAGATGATCCAAAGATTTTTATCAAGGATTATATATATTTTTATATATAAAGGATCTTATGATAATTTCAGAAAAGGTTTCGCGAACCTTTGAGTTTGGAAGGGATTTTGATTTTTGGGTAAAATCAATATTGAATTTGGAAAGCCTAGTTTGAGAATTATTGATTTTGGGATAATCGATTTTGTGTAAAGGAGCTTTATATTAGATCATACTAGGTGTATGATTTGAAAGATACTATATGTGTATAGTATAAAGTGTTTTGATGATGGCTCTAGGAAAAAAGGCGCTCCCTTGAAAATGAACTTCTCAGGAGTACCACCGGGTGGTGCTGCCTTAAGCCCCAAGGGGGGGTTCTAAAGTTGATCCTGTGAGGAGTCCGGACAAAACTAGTTCCTGAGGATTATGATTAGTGTGTACCATAGCGAAAGTCGTGCGTGCCGTTGAGAGCCAACAGTCTGCGTTTGATTTTATATCGGTAGACTGCGATTTATGGTAACATAGCGAAAGTCGTGTGTGCTGCTGAGAGCCAACAGTCTGCGTTTGATTTTATATCAGTAGACTACGACCTATGTAGGAGTGGAGAAGTTTCATTTTGATAGCGAAAATCGTGTGTGCCGCTGAGAGCCAACAGTTACATGGACCTTTGCTATGATGGCAACGTAACCGTGGGATGTAACTGTGATCTTTTGTGGATTCCATGGCGTAATCGAGAGGCCGCGGAGAGCCTACAGTTACATGGACTTTTGCTGTGATGGCAACGTAACCCTAGAATGTAACTGCGACCATGGATGGGAGTGATGATTTCCAGAGCATTCTCACCAAAGATATTTCCTCTATTTTCAAAAACTGTTTTCTATATTTTCAATAAAATTATTTTTCAAGTATTTTCACTGGGTGTTGAAAACGGGTTTACCAAGTACTTATAGATTTTCAGTCCTACGCCTGATCAACGTATGACTGAATTTCTGTGAGAACAAGGATGGACTAGTTGAGACATCGAGTTACAAGAAGTATTTTTATCAAGATATATTTTAATAGTGTTATATGAATTTAAAAGAATTTCTAAAATTTTAAAATAAAAGTGTTGGAATTTTGGGAAAATAAAAGAAAATTCAAACTGGAATTATGAAAAATTTTGAATTCAGGGAAAATTTAATAAGGTGATTTTTGTAATAAAAAAATTTGAATATTGATTTCAAAATTGGAAGTAAGCTAATTGGCTAAATAATTATTTGATTGAATATGTTAATAAAATTTAACTTGGGTAAATAAATGGATTGTAAATAAATAATAGAGTTTGGAAATGAATTCGAATTGTAAATAGAATTCGATTTGGATTTGATAATGAATTAAATTAGAAGAGATGTTGTAAAAAAATAAGAATAAAATAGAGTTGGATCGAAATAGTGATGGTTTGAATCATGAATAAAACTCGAGTGTAATATGAATAATATCTAACGAAATTTGCAAGTAAATTAGATATAAAGGGAAGTGTTGTCGAATGAAATGAAATTTAATTATATTAGACATGGTTTGAATTACAAACAAATCCCAGGTAGGTTTAAAATAAAATGAAAATGACCTTGTAATTAGTTAATTGAGTAGTGAATGAATTGAATTTGGACTTTAATTTATAATAATTAATCAAATAAATTTATAGATTGAAATGAGATTTGTTTGAAATAGAATCAAGTTAAGGTAAAAAGAAATTTTATTTGCAAATGATGTGAGCTTAAGTTATGAAATTGAAATAGTTTAAGAAAGTAAATTAACTTAAGTTTAAAATTAATAGAAGTTTGGCTTCGAGCAAAAGTGAATGACCATAAAAGTCTGGGTTAAATTAATTTGGAAATGGTTATTAATTTATAAATATTGAATGTGCCAAACTTAATAAATTATTTTGAATGGAACAATTGCGGAAATGAAATGAAATGCATTGTAAGGTTGGTGAATAAATCAGAAATGAAATGGAATTAATTATAGAATGAGTAGAAATTTAATTTAAAGTAGTTATAAACTGAAATAAATACACTATTAAACGAATATCGTCGAAATTGCTTAAAAATAATTGTCGTTTGGCATAAACAAAAGTAATTAAAATTTTATGAGTTGATAGAGATTAAATAAATTTTATTTTGAATCATTGGAAGTTAATATGAGCTTGTCTGGATTAAAATTTAATTGAATGTAAGAAATTGAGTTGCAAACCATTAAAATTGAAGAAAATAGTATATAAATTGGTTGAAAGCAATTGAATTAGTTTTGAAGACATATAAATTGCTTGAGGAAGTTATTTTGAATGCATTTCTTTTAGAATTTAAGTGGTATATTGTTTAACTAAGAGAAATGTTATAAACTTCATATATATAGTGCTTATATGTGTAAATTGAGTAAGTACAGGTACCTGAAGGCCGTTTGGCTGGATTCGGATGCACTAATTGCTAAAATAAATAAGCCGCATGCTTAAAATGCTAAATAAGGTACGCCTACGTAATAAAAATAGGAAATATGAACTGTTTTGTTTTTTTCCGACCGTGTGGGTAGATGTATATATATTTATATCTCTTGTCAAATTGCAAAAGCTCCTCCGTACAAAGGAGACTCTGCCAAAAAATTTTCAAAATTTTGGGAGATAGAAAATTTTTGGGAAAAATTTTGTTAACGACAAAACGATTTCAAATTGGAAATTAAAGTAAATTAGTAGATGAAACTAATATGAATCGGTTATAAATGGAAGATAAATTCAATATTCAGAATTGAAGACAAATTGAAATCATATGGAAATGGGAAAAAATAAATTGAAATAGATATGAAACCTGTGTAAGAATTGTATAAAATGATTGGAAAGGTTACGATTGGATATTATTGTTAAGTAAGATATGCAGGTATTATAAGGGAAAAGAAAATTGGATTTGATTTCAGGAGATAATTGCCCGACAAAAAGGTATGTATTTAAATTGCTGTATGAAATTGGATTAGGTTTTGATCTAGCCACTTGCTTTTTGTTTTATTTTGGAATTTGGGAGCCTGTAGAGGCCTTTTGTAGTTGTACCGAGCTATCTGCGCAAAGGAGACGCTGGCAAAAAATTTCGGAAATTTAGGGAGTTAGAAAATAAGTTTGGGAAAATTTTTGATAATTCAAAATTTGGTTTTAAATTGAAATTTGAATGATTGAGCAAAAGGGTATTGTTTGAAAACTGTGGGAGAATTTGGGAAGTTGGTAAGATTGATAAGTGGTCTTTTATAAAAGATAGTTTGGTAGGATGTTGATAAAACTGTTGGTTTTGGGGGAAAGGTAAACGGGTATTGGTCCATTCTTCCTAATTAGTAATTTCGGGGATGAAATTCTTTTAAGGGGGGAGGAATATGACGACCCGGAATTTGTAACAATTTAAATTGGAATAGTTAATTGATTTCAAAATATTTAAAAGTTAATTTTAACTGGAATTCCAAATATTTGTATTTACTTGATAATTAAATTATTGAATTATATAACTTGAAATTGGGTAAAATGTTGAACATGGAATTTTAAGCCGGTTAAAAATAATTTGAAGGCTTATAAAATTTATAATGATGATACTGAATGTAGTAAAAGTGTTAAAATCGAATTTGAAAGTGTTTTTTTCCGTTTTGAAAATATATCGTTTAAATTGAACTTAAAAATAGTCCTCCGAGGCACAGTCTTGGAATTCGACGAAACCAGTTCCATTGGATCAGTAATAGTTAATCATTATCGGATTTCAATTTTCGTAGCAATAGGAGTTGTCGTTTGACCCTGACAGTTCAAAACGCTTAGAAACTATTCTAATAGATTTAATTTAAATTTGATCGTTTTCTTCTGTAACTGGCGCATATGACCGAATTAGCTTCCGAAACACGTTCCGTTGTGTTCGGAATACGGGCAAAACCATATAAATGCCTGTCGGCGTGTCTGATTCGAGGTTCGAGATTTCGTGTTATGCGTAACGAGATATTTTAGAAATTTAATAATTTTAAAAATATAAAAGTCAATCAGCCACCCTACCTCCTGAAACGCACAGACCTACTTTCCTCCTTTCTCGTGTGAATCGCTGCAACCTTCCTCTACACGCCATTATCAACGCGTCTCCTTCTTTTATATTAACTGACGAGATTCAAAAGAAAAGAAAACTCAAAGCTAAATTAATTTAATGGACGACACCCCTTTTTTTATTCGTTCCTTTCATTTTAAAATCCACCCTTCCTTTCCCCTCTTTCTCTTCCAGTAATCGAAAATCGAATTCCTCTTTCCTAAATATCATTCTTCCAAAGTAAATCGAACCCAGAAAAAAAAGAAAAAAAAAGGGGTGTAGCGCTGCACGTACACACACGTGATGAGATCTGAAGGCAGGCGCATGGGAAGTATCACGCATGGCGAGAGAAGTAGTCGAGTATGTTATCTAGGGGGATTTTCACACTCACGTGCACGACGCTTGAAGGCGCAGTTGGTAGTGGATTGCCGCGTTCGAGCGTGAATTGGGCATGATTTGGTTTGGGGGTTTCGCGGTCACCAGATTCGCGAGAGCAGGGACCGAGCAAGGCGTTGGAGCGCGTGAAGACCTAGGGAGTTTTGGCCGAGTTCCTTGCAGTGGAGGGAGGAAGCGTCGATCGCGATTGGGTGGCGATGTTGTCCGGTGAGTTGTTTTAGGGTTTATGGTTTTATCAGATTTAGATTTTGAAATTTTTAAACAGTAAGCAAAAAAATTAATATTAGGGAGATTAAATTGTTTGATAAAACTTATTTATAAGAAAATTAGTTTAAGTAAAAGTATGCAAGGATTTTAAATACCGAAGAATTTTATAAAAATAGCTAGATTTTTGAATCTATAAATTCTAAAAAAAATAGAGTATTTTTGGAAATTTATTTATTTATTTAATTAACTCATTTAATTGTTTGGCTGCTAAAATATTTTGTAAATGGAAATTGGTTTAAAAGGAAATATCTGGTTAATTAAAATTCATTTAATGTTAAAAATAAGTTGTCAAATGTGACGCCCCACCTCTATACCCACGCTAGCCAAGAACACTATAGTGTAATGCTGTCAACTAGCGCGGAGAATAAGGCTGTTGAGGAGCGACCATCCGTGTAATTGCCTTGTGCAAGCACCGATATGTCAGATAGTAAAACATGGATTTTATTTCAGGAGGAAATCCGACATACCGATGCAAACTCAAAGCTACTACACAGTGGCTGTGACGCCCCACCTCTATACCCACGCTAGCCAAGAACACTCCGGAGAAGTGCTGTCAACTAGCACGGAGAATAAGGCTGTTGAGGAGCGACCATCCATGTAATTGCTTATCACACGGTGGCTATAAATAATCTTCGGAAACAAACATAGAAATAATCATATCACAAATCAGTCACAGATATCCATATCACAAAGGCGGAAGAAGATATGAATATATAACTAACACATGAAAGTGTACATCAGAGTAGTGGTCAATAAGATCCACGATAATACAAAAGAATAGCAACACGTGCTATACAAAAGAATACAACTATGAGTCTATATCTCAAGTGTATACAACAAAAACTGCTAATCTAAACAGTTAGCCAAAAGTCAGAGTGATGAATCCCTGGGAAGAAGTCAAGCAGAAGCACCTGTAACATCTCGGTCTGATCCGAGTATTATTTAAGAAAATAATAAACGGATCAGTCTAGCTATAAATATCAGATGACATGATATAACTTAAAAGATATGGCATAAACATAAACATCCATACCGACATACCACTATAAGTATGTAAATAATGATCAACAGAAGATCAATCAATAAGAGATAATCAATATCACAAGAATCTTCTCAAAGATTCGAAGGGGGCATCATACCCTAAACTTGTACTCATAACAAGTCAATGACATAAATTCCAGAAATCAACACGAGAAATCCAGAAATCATAAAAAGGGAAAGAGGCCTATCACATGACGGTCCGAAGACCAAGGGGAGCTACCCCACATGTGTGAATGGAATCACACAGATTAAGGTCCAGACTAACCAAAAAGCAAAAAGGTATGTGTGAGTGGAATCACACAAGTGGTGTCTAGTCTAACCTCGCAACAAGAGACATCGCACAGTTGCTAGTCTAAATCATCAGAATGATCGTCATGATCAACGAGAAGTGTCAATTACACTAAGCTAGTAAATATAGAAGTTTAGCTTCATGTCCCATAACCACTTGCTTAACTTAAATATTTACGAACAAACTATAAATCTTCACTAATAAAATTGTCACAAGAGGTTCAATCGAAAAAGTCCAGGAATTAACCGACGAAGTGAACGCAAGCGTTTCATAGCACTTGTTTTACTAAGTCGTTTAATTAGATTTCTCATCCGAGTGAGGTAAAGGTTTGTATATACTAATAGATTGGAAAATGGTTTAAGAAAAGAGCTTTGTTATTAAAAATAGAGTTGAAATTGTTTGTTAAAAGAGTTTTGATATTTACTACTAGTATTGAAACCTTTATATTTTTAAAATGACAAATTACAGAAGAGATTGTAGAAACAATCATCACAAAGATCACATTCGGAGATGTGAATAAAATCCAAGGAAATCGGCTCAAAAGCATCAAAGTGGAAGTTCCCCAACGACCAAACGTGGCCGAGATAACCAGAGATGGTTTGTCTCGAAGAATGGTCAACTCAGCATCTCAACAAAGCAAGTTCTGTTGAATGTTTTTCAGATAAGATCGCCTACGGAGGAGGGGTCCAGGGGGGGTGGCAACCCCCCAAGGTGGGGGTGCGGGGGCAACGCCACCGCTTACGGGGTTCGACCTAGTGAAGATAAAATGAGGTCTAACGACCTAAGGACTCAAGGGTCTAACGACCTAACGACTCAAGGGTCATACGACCTAACGACTCAAGGGTCCAACGACCTAGCGACTCAAGGGTCCAACGACTCAAGGGTCCAACGACTCAGCGACTCAAGGCTCCAACGACTCAGCGACTCAAGGGTCCAACGACTCAGCGACTCAAGGGTCCAACGACTCAGCGACTCAAGGGTCCAACGACTCAGCGACTCAAGGGTCCAACGACTCAGCGACTCAAGGGTCCAACGACTCAGCGACTCAAGGGTCCAACGACTCAAGGGTCCAACGACTCAGCGACTCAAGGGTCCAACGACTCAGCGACTCAAGGGTCCAACGACTCAGCGACTCAAGAGTCCAACGACTCAGCGACTTAAGGGTCCAACGACTCAGCGACTCAGGGACGAACGACTTAACTCCGAACGACCTAAAAATGGCCAGAACGACTCAAGTGCAGAAAATTCAACAAAACGCTAAAAATTTGAGTTTTTTGCCAATCCAATCCAAACCAAATGCTAACATGCATGCAAAAATGATAGGGAATCATTCCCAACAGTCCAATATAATTATAGGCTAGAATTGTGAGATAAAAATCTCACCTTTGCACTAAAATTTATGAAGATGAAGCTTGAAAGCAAGGAGAAGCAATCCAAAGCTTGAATCCAATATCTTCTACTTGAATTTGGAGTTGAATGATGGAGTTGCAATTGAATTTGAGCTTGGAGTTTTAATTTCCCATTCTCTTCACCATTAATGCTAAAGCTTGAGTTAGTTAGGAAATTAATGAAGAGTGAGGAGAAGAGGGTTGGAACTTGGGCTTAATAGGCTAAACTAACCCAAAGTCCAAAGCGGGAAAAGTTAGTGAAATTTCACTAACTCCAAACCTATCGATGTTTATACTTAAAAAGTTGTAAACGACATTTCGAACTCAATGGAAGTGGTCTCGAGTCCTAATTTGACCGTTTGCAAAAAGTAGTTTTTCGGACCAAAATCCGATTAACGATTTAATATTTAAATAAAAATATTTAAATGTAAACTCGATAAATATGCGGGTTGTTACAGTGGCTATAATAGTTTAGAACAAAATATATAATAATAACACAGATAATATAAATGCGGAACACAGATAAAACAGAAAGTCTCATATATACAATAACTGATGTCAGTTACAATACATTTGACACGGTACATATGATACAACTACAACAGTCGACTCAGGAAGTTACATATACAAGTACATTAACGTATATAATATACATGAATACATGTCTTCCTATACAACTATACTGACTACTATAAATGATTACGACTACTCCAAAAGATATGAAAGGACTTCATAGCTCTAGCAGCAACCCAAAGCAGAATATCTACAACCTGTAATAACTCGGTCTGACCCGAGTATTAAATTCAAAAGAAAATAATACACGAGTCAGTCTAATTCAAACTCAGTTATTAATGGATAGAAGCAATAATAGTTAAATAACGAATAGATGACAGTCGCAATAAATTTACCTATCTGATTCTTAAATAAAGAAATCGGATAACGGTAAATATAACACATAATAGTGTTAAACAACAAAATGATAAAATTAAACCAAATCAAAATACGCTTCAAAATATGATGAATCGACAACACGAAACAATTCAAACAATTGAAATATCAATCAAAATCGATACCGTGTGGCTGCAGTTCACGCTTGCATGCACTGCCTTGCCACTACAGTGATGATGTACCCAATGAATACCGTGTGGCTGCAGTGCACGCTTGTGTGCACTGCCTTGCCACTACAGTGATGATGTACCCAATGAAAATTCACAAGCAAACACAAGATCAAACCTGAGTTACCGGATTCAACTCAAGTGCAATAAAATAATGTCACTACAGTATGGCTGCAGTACACGCACGCGTGTACTGCCTCGCCACCATAACATGAATTATATGAAATCATTGAAATGCGATGTGAAAGGCCACTAAGTCAAGCAGTGGACAGGAAAGACAACTACATGAATGCGACAGTGAAACTAGACAATGCAAGCTTCAAAAATATCTGACTCCTGTACATATACAGGCATGCACAGAGCAACTACCACTCCAAGTATTACATCAAGACGAGACTGAAAAGTGTACAGAAGTGCAACAAGGGTACAACATAAGGCAATAGTGGACAGAGTCGAGACTTTAACCCAAAACCGTATGCAAATTGAAACAGGCAGTGGCCACAACAACCAAGAAAGATATAAGTGCAGACAAGCTACATGAGGATCAAACTTCAAGTTAAGCCGCAGACAGGGAAGTGCAGCCTCAACATAAAGTTTAACAGTGCCAACAAACCAAGAATGTGTACCAGACACAGTATGCGACTCAATTCAAAATAACAAACAAAACCAAGTAACATTACGTATGCAAATTCGAGGCAATAAGACCAACAGTGCAAACTCAAGTGGTTATGCAACATGAACACAAGTGAATGCAACTGCGACATATGACTTAAATATGTACGAAGGGTAATGCACCGTGAGGACTAACACGATAAAGCCAGCGACAAGCTTGCATGATGACTCGAGAACAGAAGCATGAAGTACGCAGCATACATATATTGATACATGTATGCAGTGAACAGTAGGCAAGAACTCAACAAAGCAACTCAAGCTCAAAATGGACCCAGACCCAAGCAAATATACTGTAATAATATGGTTGCAGTGAATCAAGCAACTCGACCAAATCCAGCTACTATATGAATGCATGCATATAGTCAAGCGGTCAAGTCAAACCAATGCTAACATGTAGTGCGTCGAAACTAAACAGTGAAACCCAAATGCTAAATAAAACAAGTATGCAAATTGTCTCATGTAATAACAACAGAGACTACAAAGAAACCAAGTACATGAAGACTGCATCAAGAATACAATTCAGATGCAATCATACATATGTGCAGCAGACTCGAGTGTTACAAGCTCGAACAAATACTCAATGCAACTGAACACAGCAGGGACAGAGGATGCAGATATGATATGCAATAGACCTCAAGGAGGACGCAAAACAGAGAGTGAGAAATGCATATGTACTAGTGAAAGAGGGTAATACCAAATAATACAAGAACAAACAACAATGTTTGTACTAAATAGTGTGGATTCCAAGCAAGAGAGTCTTGTAATCAAAGAATCAGCAAATTCAAAATTTCCAGTTCCATAAAAGTCGAACATTATCACAAGCCGAAGTCAGGTGATAACACATTAATGTAGAAAACAAAATTCAAGTTAAAGTAACTCAAAGGCAAGTTCGAACAATATCAAAAATCATGGAACGGCAAGTTGAAATCGAACCAGTCAGTTATGCTACAGAGGTACTCAAAGCAGCAGTTTTCAAGTGTCTAAAGTCAACAACGTGCCAGTAAAAATCAAAGTGGTGATGACAAAGAAAAGAAATTCATGGATCAAATACCAAAAATCAAAACCGAAGTCATAGAATAACGTATACAAATTAGGGCAGAAAACAAGATTCAAAGTAATACCGAAGTCAAGGAGGAATCAACAATGAAACAACATTAATCGAACGGCCGAGCACAGAAGAAATTCACAAAACAACATCGAATCAACATCGAATTGCCGAAACACTATATTAAGAATGAATTAGATGTGAGTAAATTTGATTACTCACCTTGTCGACGAATTCAAGCATTCGAAACGAGGCCGAAGCAATCGAGGAAACGAAAGAAGTTAGCAGCCATTATCCTTGATTCCAACGATGCCCTAATTTTGGACAAACGAGAGAGAGAGAGATGTCGCCATTAATTTTCTTTCTGTTTGTTTTAGGTCACGAACGAGAATGAGTAAAAGGAAAGGGGGCCGGTTATTATGCTTTGATAACCATCGGCACATAATTAAAAGTATGGGCCACTATTTAATTTCAAAGCCCATCAATCTTTTTAACAATTTATAAAAGAATTTAAATTTAAATTTAAAAAAACTTCAATTGGCAATTAGCTAGGAAAATTAATCGTCCAAAGACGATAATTAATCGGTACGAAATACCGGGTTGTTACATCAAATTAAATCAAATTATTAATAAATTATAAAATGCTTATACAAGGTCGGAAACCATGAGGCCAAGCCGAGATTGGTTCGGATTTGCAAAACAAATTCAAAGGTGAGTAAATCTCACTCTGTTTGATTTTTATTTAAATTTAAATAATTGGTTGAATGATTAAATTGATTGGATGTGCACTGATGATGATGTGACTTTGGTTTTGGTTGGATCTCGAGTTAGTTGTGGTTTGACTCGAAGTATTTGGGTTTAAATCGTTTTAAACTTAAGTTATAAATAAGAAAATGTTTTCATTGTTAATAGGGGCTTAATGATTTGTGATTCATCGAATTTAGTAGGGTAATTAAAACGAGTAATTAATTAATTCAATTAATTATTGATTTGGGTTAATTAATTTAGTAACTAAGGGTTTTGAATTAATTAAGTTTGAAATTAATTGAGTGTAAGTAATTTAGAATAATCACTTGATGGTTAGAAAATAATTTCTTAATGAAATTAATAAAATATAATACTTTGTGAAATTAATCAAGAGATTAATTTAGATGATTAATTAAGGAGAAATTTATTTATTTAATGAAGTAAATAAATGGATAGTTAATTACCGGTTGAGATAAATCAAGAATGATTAATATTATGGTTTAATTAATGTAATTAATTTAGATTAGGATAAATTAAAATATAATTAGAAATCATTAATTTATATAATCAACGACGTAATTAAAGATTGATTTATTTAAATGAATTAGTCAATAATAAGTGACTTATGAGAAGTTAATTAATATAAGCAATCAAAGATTTATGTAATTAAATATAGTTAGTTAATTTATAAAGTAATTTAAGATTTCTTATTGATTCTGGTTAAGAATAATTAATACTGTGAAGTTAATTAAAGTTAATTACTTGAATGTAATTGAAAGATAATTAATCCAAGGTGATTAATTAAGATGGAAAAATGAAGGGATGATGGATTAATTGATTTGAAATTAATTAATGTTAAATGAAGAAATCTAAGTGGTTGAGGTTGGTAATTCAATCAGGATTAATTGAATTACATTTGTATGTGCTTAAGCTTTGCTTATGGATGATTAAATGGTATTGGATGCCTTGAATGAGTTGATATCCCTGATGTGAAATGTTGTGTATTTCATTTGTTGGGTTAGGATGACATGAGACTCGAAGAGGCCGGGATCGGGTATTGGGAAATACCCGAAACCACTTCGAATTCTTATAAATTGATATGTGAGATTAATAGGTTGGAATGAAACGTTTTAAGTGAATCGGACTATTTGATCTACATTTTGGTCCTTAGAAACCTATGTGTGAAATAAGTTATGTCTATAACATATTGTGAACTTGTAAAATTGGTTTGAGTACCCGGGTTCTATATAAGTTGTATGTTTGTATTCCATATTAAGATGGGTTTACTCACGCTGGTTTCAAGCCTGACCCGGGTGTTACTTTGGTGTAATGCTCGGGTCAGACCGAGTATTACAGATTTTCAGGTAGGGACGTTCTGGAGCTCAGGAGGCGAGCTGGATGACAGGAAGGTGTAGAGTATTTCCGTTGTATTATAATATTGTAAATCTGAGACATGTTGATTTGTATATGTCCAGTGTTGAATATTTGTGTAACTCTGATGTATTTAAATATAATCGACAGATATAGTATTCTTCTGTAAACTTTTATTATTTATTATTATATTTTATCTGCTGCGAATGTGAGATGTTTGGTGTTTCTGTTATTATTCTTCTTCTATCTCTTTCTTCTTTTTCATATATATCTGAAATTTTCGGGTTTGGAAATTTCGGGTCGTTACAAATAAAATAACACCCGAGTCAATCTGGAATACCAGCATGAGAGAAATACACCCAAATTGATTGTTAATGTTTCAAAATCCTTTGAAAACAAAAGCATCTCGTAAGGCCACACCACAAATAAACATGTCGGGTTTTTACCTTACGATAGCTAAAACATTTCTTATCAAATCCGTCTGATATTATAATGGGTCTATAGAAAATAAAATAGAATCTAGCTGAAATGCTTGCATCTCACGTTTCAGCAATAGTTGGGCACAATCAAAACCGTAAAGGTGCGTAGGAAGAATGGATTTCCAACTAATGACTAGGCACTGGGGTACCACCTATCACAGTACCTGGTCAAGATCAGCGTACCGAGGATCCACCCTAAATCCCCTGCAACACAAGACCGGGACTACCCCTTACTGGATAATCCCGAGTAAGATCACCCCACGGTTGGGATCAGCAACCGCACCACTAATCCGAATAAAAGGGACATCTAGACAGGGATGACCTCACCCTAATGGGTGCTACCCACTTAGCCTTGCTGCATATCCCCTGATTTTCTGTCATTCCCGGTTGATGAGTCTTGAGGCTAAGCGTTACCTTTTTAGAACACATCTCTTAGAATGCTCATCGTCCTCCTGACGATGTTCTAAAAGCATTCATCCATACAAGTCCGTCCCGGGTTCGAACGGAACCGAAGGCACTACTCCTACTACATCCATTTTGAATCATCCTAAGGATTAGTAGCGACTAGCCCTTGCACTTCACTGCTCCACCTTCGAATCCAAACTCTTGTTTTCCACAAGAAAACATACAAACTGGATCGAAGTGGTTTTTAGAAAATAAATCCCGATCCTGGTCTCTTCAGAACGATCAGCGCATTGGCCAATATCGATAGTCGATTATTTAACTATCAATTAACATTCACAAACATCCATCAAACATAAATAATTTCCCAAATTATTTATTATCCTCAAAATATCTTCGCAATATATATTTTCATTTTCAACCCTTTTTGGAAACAGTTCCAAACTACCCTTTTGACACGGAATAAATTCCTCAGATATTTTCTATTTTCACTGGAAACAACCGAGTCTAAACATTCTAGATTTTAAAACAATTTCTTAAACAGTGTACTATAAAATTTACTTTAACATTTAAATTTAAAAACCATTTTAATACTTTATTAAAAATATATATTTTAAGAATATTTAAAATAAATTACTTTATAAAACATAAAATTAATTTTCATCTTTTTTTAAAACATAATACCAAGTCACCTTTAAATAATTACTACTAAAATAAATTTGAAAATACTTACTTTAAAATTTAAACATTTAAAAATAATAAATTTTCTAAACATACTTTTAAACAACTTTAAAACTTTTAACTTATACTTAAAAATTTGCTTTGAAAACGTACTTGGCTATCCAGGGAAATACACTTCTCTTCCACATCTTTTAAAAATAAATCACTATTTATTTTTAAACAAATTTACTTATTGCTTTAATAAATTCCCACCGTGAATTTATTCTTCCAATAATCCACTGATATATTACTTCTCTTTACAACCCAGTTTATAAGTTTCAAAGTCTCAACTTCCTTCTAAATCATGGTTTCAAACTCTTAATCAATTTTCAAATTGATTTCCAAAGTTTACTCCATTTTAAAATAAACTCCCTTACTTACTAAATTTTATTTCAAAATCCATTAATTTCATAAATTCCGGATTTAACTTCTTTATTATGATTTTAAAGTGGAAATACCAATTTCATAAAAAATTCCTTTTATTGCATCCTAAACCATTTAAATTCTGAATTTTAAAATAAATATTTTATTCCTTTAATATCACTTAAGTATAAAAATTCATTTTTTTCTCTGCTTATTTAAAATCCCCTTCCATACTCGGAATTTATTTATTAGGATTTTAAAATCACTTTTATTCTTTTCCAATTCATTCTAAAATTTGTTCAAGTTATCTACCACTATTTTACTTAAAAATTCACTCTTTTATTTCCCTTTCAAAAATCCAATTCTATAGATTTTGATAACTCGGTATACCGAAATAATTTAAAGCAAACAATAGCAACCAATATTCCAATTATCAATATAATTCATCACAGGATATCAAATAATCATATCACAGAATTATTAGAAAAATCTTAATAATTTAGAGGAATCTAGTGGGTTTCCTCTAACCTGTCTCCCTGCATCCACATATGTTAAAACAACAAATAAATATCAATCAAATCTGATAATAATTTTCATATTCAACCAATCAACCAATCATTTAAATATTAGCTATTTAAAACTAAATAGCATTCCAGATGTGAGTGAGATTAACTCACCTTGACTTTAAACGTTGAGTCGTTCCAATTTTAAATTAAATCGAGTGTCTTCGAATTAACCTAAAATCTTCACGAACTCCAATCGATCTCATATCTGAACTGCAGCATATATCTCCTCGCTGCGGTTCCAGCATCGCTAATTTCTTCGAAATCTGATAACGCACGCAAAAGTTATGGATTGAAAAAGTTTGTATAAAATTTTAAAACAAATTTTCTCTTTTTTTATTACATCAAACATCGGCCGTTAGATCAGAGATGAACCACAGCTGTTGCCTTTGTCTTCTACACGCACGTTCTAAGCTGATACCATGCAATTTAACCCATAGCCGCCTCTAGTCGTGGATTATCGCGACCACTCTGGAGCCAATCACCTCGATCGGAGGCCACCACTACGAAGCCCAATGCCAACTCCACCTCCACCCAGAGTTTCGTCGAACTCGGCCTCCTACTCAACTCGAAATACACGCTCGAACGCACGAACTACACAGTCGTTTTCAGGCTCCCATCGACGACGATACCCAAAATCTACCGTTGGATCTGAGCATCTCTTTGCCCTCTACAATCTTCTAGTTGGAAGAATTAGCTAAAACTTGATGGATTGCTCGAAAATTTGAGATGAACATCGGTTTGTTTCGGCCATTAAATAGCATAGAGGCAGCGCCTGTGAAAGCCCTAGGGTTTCAGCCCTAAAAAGAACGTATATGTAAATGTTTTAATATAATATTTTATTAATAAAATTTGCAAATAAGAGTCTTTCCCAACGAACTCCAAATCACACGTGCTGCCAGGCGTTTATAATGTTTTACCCATATTCCGAACATAATGAAACATGTTTCGAAACCCAATTTAATCATATGTGGAAGATAGCTTTATGAATCAATTTAAAGTATTAAATTATCGATTTAAATTTCAACGCGTTTCTCACCCGTACGAACAAACGGTAACTCCAAACGCTAGAAATTTGAAATCTGATAATAACTAACTATTATCCAATGGAATTGGTTTCGTCGAATTTCGAGATTGTGTCCCGGAAGGCTATTTTAACTCGTCGATTAATTCAAGCGATTTTCAAAATCGTTGAAATCACTAAAAATTTCACTTTTAAAACTTTAATAGCTTAATTATAAATCATATAGAATTTATAATCACATAAGAAATCATTCGGATTCAATTTAAATCAAATATGATTATTTACATTATTAAATATTAAATTTCATTATTAAAATAATATAAAATTCCAAATTTGACTTATGGACTTTTGATTCCATCCAAACGTCCAATAATAAAATTCAAATCAAACTAGATTTAAAATAATCTTCGAAATCATTTTCATATCTATTTACATCCAGATTCATAAATTGTCCTAATCCCAAATATTTAATTATTATTATTCAAATTCAATTGAATTGCCATATTTGAAATTTTACTAATCTTATTAATTAACCAAAATCTTCTTATACAAATTTTTTTATACAAAATCAAATTATAATTCACATTCAACATTTAAAATGAATTAAATGTTCAAAATCTAACGACCAAAATTCCGGGTCGTTACATTCCTCCCTCCTTATAAAAATTTCGTCCCCAAAATTTGCTAATGTAGGAAAATGCTACTAAACTCGTTTACTTACCTAAACTTACTTAGTTAAAAACTTACATTCACTTCACCAAAAACTTTAGCTCAATTCCAAAACCATTTGCTTCATTTTTAACCCAAGAGCTTATGTTTCAACATCATTTCAAAAATCGACCTTTTCTTGTTAACTCAAAATTTTCAAAATCCTCAAAAATTTTCTATCTCCCAAAATTTTAGAATAAATTTGACAGCGTATCCTTTGTACGGAGAGCGTTTCACAATATCACAATAGACACAAATATATATACATCGATCCACACGGTCGGAAAACAAAATATATCACAGTATATATATATATATATATGTGTGTGTGTGTGTGTGTGTGTGTGTGTGTGTGTCATTTTCAAATTTTATTACATAGGCGTACCTTAGATTAGCATTTTAAAAAAACAAGCGGCTAATTTATATTGCGTTTACGCGCTCTAGCTCTATCGATTTCCTTACGTACTTGTACTTACTCAAACAAGCACATAAGTTTTCGATGGTATGAGATTTTAACAACCTTCTATTCATTAATCTTAGCCAAAAACAACAATTACATAGTCCAAACAACAAATTTCATAATCCTATAAGTACCATCTTTATAGCAATCACAAGTTTTCAACACCATTTAATTTTCCTAACAAATCTAAACTTCATTTTATTCCACTCGAATGATTTACAATCAAGTTTACTTTTTACAATTCATATTTACTACAACCAATTCATTTTCTCTTCAATATGATTAAACTATACTTTACTTACATCAATTTACTTCAATTCAATTCCAAATTGATTCACAATCAAATTTTTATTTTAAATTTGACATACTTGCATTTCTTTTATGATTCACTTGCATTTATATACAAAACCACTTTATTAGATTTCACTTAATCCAGTTGATTCAAAAACCAGCTTAATTTGCTTCTTTAAATCAATTCAATTCCGTTTACAACAAACAACCAATTTCCATGCAAATTTTAAAGTTATCCATACAAGTAACCATCACTAAAGCTCATAACCATTTAAAATTAATTCCATCTCAATCTATATCAATTTTATTTCATTCGGATTATTCATAACCCAAACAATTTTTATTTCATCACAATTATTAAATCAAATCCTATTCTCATTTCAAGTTCATCATCCAACTTAAGTTTATATTAATATCATTCCATTCTGGATTATTTACAACTCATACATTCTTATTTCATTAAAACCATTGAATTAATCCCTATTCTTACATTAGATTTCGTTATCCATACCGATTCATCCAATGTCCATTACATAGGCTTGACAACAACCCTTTCACCATTTTCTTAAGTTATCTCAACTCTATTACATTCCATTTTTCATACATCAAATTTAATTTTCATTTTAATTTGATTCTTATTCAATCAAATTCCCATCCATTACAAATTTTAATTCAATTAGTTTACTGACTTAATCCTATTAAATTTTAATTCACCTCCTTAATTCACCTCTAGATTTATTTTATTAATAACGTAACCATTCCAATTATTCTAAACCAGAACTGGGTTTTATTTTGCCTTTCAAATTTTTAACAAGCTACCAAAATTTTATTCATCCCATTACCCTTTTATTTAATTTAGCTTACGCTAAATTCATTTCCATACAATTCTTTCTGAATTTAGTTGAGTGAGAACTTAATTCAATCAATATCATTCTTACTTAATTTAAATTCCATTTAATTCAATTCTTTTCCAAATTTAATTCAAGTCCAACTAAATTTTATTTAGCCAACTTAAATTCATGCCATTTCATTTACTATTTTAAATAAGAATTGAATTTCATTCAATATTATTTATAACACAACTGAATTTTGATTTTTTTTACTTCAATCCAATTTCAATTAAATTTTATTTCTCAATATATAAGTTCAAAACTTATTTACTAACCTAAGTCCATTCACATTTTATATTTCTCTACACTTATTCCAATTTATATTTCATTTAGGATCAAGTTTTGAATTTCCCATAAAATACTAACCATTTTATTTTGGTTTTACAACTTTCATTTCCTATTTTTAAGTTCACCAACTTATTTATTTAAAAGCTTGTATTACACATTCGAGTCCATCTTCATCTTATAATCACCATTCTAGATTATGTATATACTTAATAGCTTAAGGGTATAAATTTTCATTACACAATTTTAACTCACAATTATAATCATTTTACATTTCAATTTAATTCAACTTCAATTTCAATTTTATTTTATATTTAACTTATCCTAAGTTAAATGCAAATATATTTTATTCACTTCCATTTACTCAAGTTAAATTTTAATTCCAGGATTAAAATTTTCATTTTCTTCTTATTTATATCAACTTCACTTTATACGTTTGGTAGTTGATTTATCTTAACTTTCCACATTATTTATGTAACGACCCGTAAATTTCGACAATTTAATTTGTTAATTTAATAGGATTTTTTAATTAATTTTTAGTAGAAATAATAAAGGGGGTAAATCAATACCAAAATGAAGGTTAAAATAAAATATATGAATGGTAATTTAAGCCTATTTATTTGTAATATGAATAAAATTTCAATAAATAAAATGGTGTAAGTATTGTACCTAGATATAATGTGAATATGGAAAATATAAGGTAGGCATTAAATTAGTAAGTGTAAGGATACATTGTTACAGTAATTGATTTTTAATTAGGGATATGTTATTTCAAGTTAATAATTTATAAACTTGAATGAACATTTCAATTTGATAAATTAATTCAAATGTTATGACCTAATAAATGGAATACGATAATAAAAACAATTGCAATTTTTTTATTTAGGGGCGAAATAAATTTTGAGGTAGTAGTTGTTGTGAGGAGTAAATATACAAGTATATTAAAGGTTATAATAGGGGGTTACTAGTAAATTCACTCATTTACCAATAAAGATAGTTAGATGTGCCTTGATGACAATTAATAACATAACGGAAAGAGTAAATGTATTCATTAGAATATTAACTGCAATTGGATAGGGATTTTAGTAACAATGTTAATGCAAGGTAATTAATGCTAAATTAAAGTCAATAATAATGAATAGTTATTAATTCAATTCTTGTAACATATATAATAAATTACCTGCTTATTTGTTAATGGAATTAGAAATTGTAATAAGTGATAATAAAATGAATGAATGTTACACTAATGAAAAATGAAATAACGTTCATTTAAATGTTGAGTAATTATAGGTCGTATTTATTATAAGCGTTACTTTAATAATTATGATTAATTGTGAAATTAATACGAGAAGTATGTAAAGTATTAACTAAGAAAGTAATACGTTATAAATTGATTATAACCTAAACGTAAGTGTAAGTTAGAGGTTGGAATTAAATCTAATCCGTTTAATTGGAAACTTATTAAAATAAATTGGATTCAAAGTGTAATAAAGAGGTTATTTTAAGAAATTGAAATAAATACTAAAATTGGTAAATTAAGTTACTTTAAATTGAAACGGGAATTGGTTTAAAAATTATAAATTTATAAGTAAATCAAGATGATAAAATTTATGAATTATAGAATTTGAATTTTAATAGTGAGTTAATTTATTAAATTTATATTGTTGGATTTATTGCAAATGAATGAAATTAAATATAAAATTTTACGTTAATTGAAAATTAAGTTGAAATTGGAAAATATTTATGTAATAGCTTTGAACCAATGTTAATTTCATCCATTTGACTGTAATGGATTGAATAAAAAAGAATGAATAGTGATTTCAATGGAATTTTTGAGAAGTTAATTTATAATTGATGAATATAACGAAATTTGAATTTACGCTGAAATTGATGATTGAATCAACAATTAATTAACATCTAAATTGGTTTAAATCACTGAGATTGTTTAGAAAACAAAACTAATAAGATTTGTAAAATTTGGAAGTGAAATTGAAAAAGTGATTTAATTAATGAATTTTTAATTTATTAAAATAATATAAAATAGCCATTTTGGCCACTTAATCAGATTTCGATGAAACAAGTTTCATCGGATCCGAACGGTGAATTATAATAGTGTTTCAAGTTTCATAGCGATCGAACTTGTCGTTTGATCATACGGACTCGAAACGCCTTGAAATTTATGCAATTGAAATCCACTTGAAATCAATTTGAAAATATTATTTTTAACATAACTTCTTCATACGATGGAATTTGGTCTTGAAACTTGTTCCATCGCGTTTAAAATATTTAAAAACATCTATTTTTATATATATGGGATGATTCATTTTCGTTCCGGAACCGAAACGGACTTTTCTGTGGCATTTTTGTCATTTAAACAAATTGACTTGAACAGTAACCTACGAAAATGATGGAACTGGCTTCGAAACCAGTACCATTGCGTTCAGAAGGCCTTTTTATGTTAGGATCGCCTGTCAGCACGCTTAAATTAGACTCTGGCCCGTTTTTGACGTTAAACTCTATAAATACACATGCAAACCGAAACAGTTTTATTATTATTTTATTTCAGAAACCCTAATTCTATACCATGGCCGCCACTTATTCAATAGCCAGAAATTGCTTATCTTCTTTCCTCAATATCTTTCAATCCGTTCAACGAAATCGAAAAATTCCACATGCAAAGTTGTAGATCTCGGCGAGCTCTTCAAATCCATACGGTTGATCTATGCTATTGGACCACGGATTCGCCAGAATCTGGCTTGGAAGCATGGACGTATTTTCTTGGATTGCATGCAAACGGTAGCGAGTGGCGATATGAAACTTGGTCCGTAGGTGGCTCTCAAGGTGGCGCACACACTAGTAGTCGCTGATCGAACTCTATATGTCTCGAGTTGCGTGCGCACGGAAGAAAGTGGCGCGTGCGCGATGGGTTAGTATGTTCGTGGATAAGGAAGAAGAGGTGGTGCGTTATATTTTTTTATGTATTAATTAATTATGTTATATTAAAATTTAAATCTTTTAACTCAAATAACTTTTGCATACGAGCTCGGATTGATGCGCGGTTTGCCCCGTTGCGTTCGTATCGAAATTCCGGACACTTCGACGCTGGTTTTGACGGATTTAGAGACTGTCAAATTTTTGGGTTTAAATCGGATTTAAATTCGATTTAAATTCAAAAGGTGAGTGTTTTAACCCACTCACAACTTCTAAAATTTCTTATGATTGTTAAATTGATTTTAGATATGAGTAGAAATTTATTTATGACTGTTTGGCATGTTTTATTCATTATCTCAGTTAAATCGCATTTATTTAAATTAAGTGTGAATTAATTTTATTATTGCATAAAAATTTGACAGTTAAAATTTATTTATTTGCATATAAACTGCTAGTTAAACAGTTATTAAATTTATTATTGAATATAAACTGTTAGTTAATATCTGTATTTATTATGTGTTATATTTTATATGCTCTATATTGATGTTTTTTTAAATTGGATGATGATTTGTAATAAATGGTTGACGATTGATATTTGGATGAATGAATGTTTATTTATATTAACTGCAAGTTGTTATGCATTTCATTTCATTCGGGATTGCGGTTTGAAATGATATACAACCGCATTTTTATTATTAAATTGTGGATTGAAATGATAAATATCCGTATCATTTGACCATAGGGTAGAAAATTATATACAGGCACCGCGGTATATATATAAAATTATTTTTTTTGAAAGGATTTTATGGTTTTGGATAGGATACGGTTTAATAAATATTAATTTTTGACCTTATATAAAATCTTATTTTATGTACACATATGGTTAAGTTATTGAATTTAAGCTGTGTATAAATTTGTTAAATAAAATAAACAAGATGAATAATGGAGTTTGATTATTTATATTATGTGGTTAAGTACATGTTAAGATATTGAGAATATATAGAGTTTTAATGTTTTAAATCAATTTATATTGGGGGTTAAGTTGAAAATTCATTCGGAATCGAGCTTAATTAAGAATTTAACTCCATAAGTTGATGTAGAATTTATTAACTTGAAATTTTAAAAGGTATGATATTTATAACTGAAATTTTATTCAAGATGGATTAAATGAATTTTACTAGTATAAATAAATCGGAGGAAATTTTGATAGTTAAAAGTAATTTGAGTTTTATTTAAAATGGTTTCGGATTTTTTATGCCAATATTTCAAAATAAATAATAGGACTTTAAATTGTTGAATAGAAATTTCCAACCTTAGTTCCAATTGTTTAATATTCAAAGTTTGAAATATATTGAAACTGAGGTGGTTTATTGAAACTGAAAGCAATTTTTAAATTTATTGATTTTGACTTAATCTTAATTGAAATAAATGGTAAGTCGCGGAAATTATTTTATTTTATAAAGTAATAAAAAATCAACTATTTTATTCTATATACTGTTGAATATCCAAAACCATTCAAGTTTAGAAGTTATGGTTTTAAAGCTATGAATTTTGAAGTATTATGTTTTGAAAGTTATAATCCAAATGTTTGGTTTTCAGATATTATAAATTTTGAGCAGTATGATTTTGGAAAAGAAATATATTTGAAATAAAAATGATATTATTGATTTGGGTTTCATAAAAATAATATCGAAATGAGTTGTTTTCGAAATGGGAATGATATCGTATTTATGAGTTTTGAAATGGATAATTATTTTCTAGTTTTAAAGTATAAACTATTTTAAAGACCGCGGTGTTATAATAACGTTTGGTTGTTGAAGAGACCGGGATCGAAAGTTGTCATACTCTCTGCCAATCCCGAAAACCACTTTAAGAACCGTGTACGCGGTAGAGATTCCTGAATGAAGTAGGATGGTGGTGGCGTTTCCTTTAAGGTAAATACATGGACCCGACTCCCGTGAGTTGTCATAAGGTGGCTAAAACAGGAGCGATCGACGGGTTAATAAGGTAGCACCTTTGATCGGACACATCCCTTCGATATTATACTTTGACTTTAGATTGATTCGGTGGCCACTTTTGATTTTATTTGGGGGGTGTGGCTCGAGGTGGGAGGTAACTACGCGTTACCACAAACCCGGAAGCGTAATTGGTATATCTACTCGGTCATTGCCTAGTTGTGCCGTGTCACCTACCCTAACGCGCCTTATACGAGTTTCTATTTGTGTCATGCCTATGGAGTGTCCTCTGGTAGCCTCCCGATCAGGAGGTATTACGATACTATATAACTATTGGCATTATTTGTGTTAAGGGCTATATGGGTAACCCCTTAACGCTATTAAAAAGTAAGTTTATTTTACAAATAGACAGTATTGTAATAGCGCAATATACTATATAGTAAATAGTTTAACGGATCCTTAGAAGATGTAAATCCCGAGCATCTCTTGAGTTACTACACTCATATTTATTTCTGTTAATTTAACTCACATAAGATCTTTTAGTTCTGACTCGAGTGTTTTGTCTTTTCAAATTCGCTCGGGTCAGTCCGAGCGTTTTAAGATCGAAGACTTTAGATCTGGAGGACGAAGACGGAGATTTCTACTATTATTATTAATTATATTCTACTACACTATTTAATTCCGCTGCATTGATTATGATTGGTATGTGAACTCTGATATTTACTGTATAAAGAAGAATCAAATGTTTGTAAACAGTTTATGAACTATACATTTATTATTATATTTTAATCTTCCGCTATGAGATTCTATTTTGTTTTTCTTTCCCTGTTTTTTCCTTATTTACCCCATAACAATCGGCCCTTCCGTATGGTTTGAATTGACACGTGTGTTGATTTAAAGCGTGCGAAAAGGCGGGATGTTACATCTGGTATCAGAGCTTTGGTTTAGCGATAAACCTTAGCTTTGTGGGGTTTGACTCTTTATTAATAGGGTAGTAATACCCTCTGGGAGTCGCTGAGTGTGTGTGTGTGTGTGTGTATATATATATGAGAGAGCATATTTGTTAGTGTTATAAAAAGATTTTTATATTGTGTTAATCTGTTCCGTTTTGTATTTATAAATTCTGGTTGATGCATGTGACGCTGTGACATCAATAAGGATTTCTAAACGCTTAATAGGATAGACCGACATAATATTTGGTTTTATTATAGGTGAATGAAATAATTTTGCCTATTATATTTTCTATATAAAATAATTTTTTCAAATGATATATGTATTCGGCTGCAATAGATTGGTTGTTAGGTAATAAAGTGTATAAATAATAATAGAAATAAGATTGAAAAGTAAAATAAATGAAATTTGGGAAATTTAGAACTTAAGATCCGGGGTTTTGAAATTTCTTTCGAATAAATTTTGGAATATAATAATATTATTTATAAGTATTTTATGATATAAATATTTAACATAATTCGGAAGAATTGTTTAAAGAAGATTTTGGAGAAAATAAGTTTTGTACTTTCCTCTCTGTCGCTGGAAAATAATTTCGGTGATGGCGGCCGCATCATCGACTTTCATTTTCAAGTTTCGAAGGGAGAAGGCCACTGTAGTAGTTCTGCTGCAGATTCATTTTTGAAAAATATATAAATTTTGAATTGTTTTAAATATAATTAGAGATATATAAGTTGTAAGAATATATTTATCTATTGTTTTAAAATAAATTGAAAATTTAACCCGGTATTAAATTCTTAAATTTCCATTAATTAATTGTTTCAATTATTGTAGTGAAATAAATGGTAAGTAATTAATAATTGAAACCTCTAATTTAGGTAAGAGATTTAAGGCTAAGTTATAAAGGAAATAAAAAGGAAGTTGAAATTGTAACTTATAAGGAAAAGGTAAAAATTTAAATAACAATGAATTAATTAAAAGAAATGGGAAAACTTGTATAACTTTCGAATTACACCATTTAGATAACATATATATAACTTACAAAATATTAAAAGTTGAAATGTTTAATAAGAGATTGTAATAGAATATTATACAAGTAGAAATTTGAAATAATGAAAGTATTCAATGAAATCGCTATTAAATGAGAATTTACTGTTATAAACTTAAGTTATAATTGAAATGCTACCAAGTAAATATAATTAAAGGTAAGTATGACAATAGATGATTATAAACTTAAGTAATTAAAGTGTAGATAGATGAGGTCATGCAATTATAAATGAATGTAATATAATAAAGAGAAATTGTAAACTTAAGTAAAAGGGTTGAAGTTATTTCTAAATAAAATTGAAAGAAATAAAATGAAAATAAAATTGAAATTAATAAATGAAAATTAAAAGATAAACCGTTATATGAATGAAAAGAATCAAAAAACAAATGTATGAATGGAATAAATAAGAATAGACTAAATATATTGCTGAAATTGTTGTTGGTCGTGGTTTGTGGTTGATTGGGTAAGGAAACTTTAATTTTGTTGGGATGGATGAATAATCCATTGAGTTTAATCTAAGACTGTTGAGTAAATGATGCACTTGATGGTTTATTCTTCATTCCGTACAATTTAAAGGTTTTGAATCCGAACAACTATGTGTTTGTTTGATTGTATGGTTGTTTTGTATTTGTTGTGTATGCTGTTTGTTGAAACTGTTGGTTGTTGTATTCATTTGTTGTTAGTGATTGAAACCACTTAAATATTTCACTTTACATAAATTGTTAACCTTTTAGATTATATAAGTGAAATGCAGGTTTTGGAAGCAATTGCTACTGCTTTTGGTTCCATAAAATTAAAGCGTAAATTGCCCGACAAATAGGTACGTTTCGGATTACGGTTTATAGCGCTATTTTATATATTTTTCGGGTTGGGACATAATATTTTGGATAATATATGTTATATAATTGTTGTATTTTGATATTATATTTTCTCCCGAGCTTCTCCGTACAAAGGAGACTTTGCCAAAAAAATTCGTAAATTCTGGACTTACAGAATTTTTGAAAAGTGTTTTTCAAACTTTATTAACTTGAGTATAAAGGGTTTAATGGTTATATTTGTATATTTTATTTAAAATAATTAATTTTGTAGATATAGTTTTTTATAAAGTTAATGTTTGAATAAGGTATATTGATTTCTTAGTTCTTCGTTTCCCTTCTTTTCCTTTTCGGGGACGAAAAGTTTTGAGTGGGGGAGAGTGTAACGACCCGTAAGTTTCGACAATTTAATTTGTTAATTTAATATGATTTTTTAATTAATTTTTAGTAGAAATAATAAAGGGGGTAAATTAATATCAAAATGAAGGCTAAAATATAATATATGAATGGTAATTTATGCCTATTTATTTGTAATATGAATAAAATTTCAATAAATAAAATGGTGTAAGTATTGTACCTGGATATAATGTGAATATGGAAAAAATAGGGTAGGCATTAAATTAGTAAGTGTAAGAATACATTGTTTTAGTAATTGATTTTTAATTAGGGATACGTTATTTCAAGTTAATAATTTATAAACTTGAATGAACATTTCAATTTGATAAATTAATTCAAATGTTATGACCTAATAAATGGAATATGATAATAAGAACAATTGCAAATTTTGTATTTAGGGGCGAAATTTTTTTTGAGGTAGTAGTTGTTGTGAGGAGTAAATATACAAGTATATTAAAGGTTATAATAGGGGGTTACTAGTAAATTCAGTCATTTACCAATAAAGATAATTAGATGTGCCTTGATGATAATTAATAACATAACGGAAAGAGTAAATGTATTCATTAGAATATTAATTGCAATTGGATAGGTATTTTGGTAACAATGTTAATGCAAGGTAATTAATGCTAAATTAAAGTCAATAATAATGAAGAGTGATTAATTCAATTCTTGTGAGATATATTATAAATTACCTGCTTATTTGTTAATGGAATTAGAAATTGTAATAAGTGACAATAAAATGAATGAATGTTACACCAATGGAAAATGAAATAACGTTCGTTTAAATGTTGAGTAATTATAGGTCGTATTTATTATAAGCGTTACTTTAATAATTATGATTAATTGTGAAATTAATACGAGAAGTATGTAAAGTATTAACTAAGAAAGTAATACATTATAAATTGATTATAACCTCAACGTAAGTGTAAGTTAGAGGTTGGAATTAAATCTAATCCATTTAATTGGAAACTTATTAAAATAAATTGGATTCAAAGTGTAATAAAGAGGTTATTTTAAGAAATTGAAATAAATACTAAAATTGGTATATTAATTTACTTTAAATTGAAACGGGAATTGGTTTAAAGAATTAAAAATTTATAAGTAAATCATGATGATAAAATTTATGAATTATAGAATTTGAATTTTAATAGTGAGTTAATTTATTAAATTTATAATAGTTGGATTTATTGCAAATGGATTAAATTAAATATAAAATTTTACGTTAATTGAAAATTAAGTTGAAATTGGAAAATATTTATGTAATAGCTTTGAACCAATGTTAATTTCATCCATTTGACTGTAATGGATTGAATAAAAAAGAATGAATAGTGATTTCAATGGAATTTTCGAGAAGTTAATTTATAATTGATGAATATAACGAAATTTGAATTTACGCTGAAATTTATGATTGAATCAACAATTAATTAACATCTAAATTGGTTTAAATCACTGAGATTGTTTAGAAAACAAAACTAATAAGATTTGTAAAATTTGGAAGTGAAATTGAAAAAGTGATTTAATTAATGAATTTTTAATTTATTAAATTAATATAAAATAGCCATTTTGGCCACTTACTCGGATTTCGATGAAACAAGTTTCATCGGATCCGAACGGTGAATTATAATAGTGTTTCAAGTTTCATAGCGATCGAACTTGTCGTTTGATCATACGGACTCGAAACGCCTTGAAATTTATGCAATTGAAATCAACTTGAAATCAATTTGAAAATATTATTTTTAACATAACTTCTTCATACGATGGAATTTGGTCTTGAAACTTGTTCCATCGCGTTTAAAATATTTAAAAACATCTATTTTCGTATATATATGGGATGATTCATTTTCGTTCCGGAACCGAAACGGACTTTTCAGTGGCATTTTTGTCATTCAAACAAATTGACTTGAACAATAACCTACGAAAATGATGAAACTGGGCTTCGAAACTAGTACCATTGCTTTCAGAAGGCCTTTTTATGTTAGGATCGCCTGTCAGCACGCTTAAATTGGACTCTGGCCCGTTTTCGACGTTAAACTCTATAAATACGCATGCAAACCGAAACAGTTTTATTATTATTTTATTTCAGAAAACCTAATTCTATACCATGGCCGCCGCTTATTCAATGGCCAGAAAGTACTTATCTTCTTTCCTCAATATCTTTCAATCCGTTCAACGAAATCGAAAAATTCCAAAAGCAAAGTTGTAGATCTCGGTGAGCTTTTCAAATCCATACGTTTGATCTTTGCTATTGGACCACGGATTCGCCAGAATCTGGCTTGGAAGCATGTACATATTTTCTTGGATTGCGTGCAAACGGTAGCGAGTGGTGATGTGAAACTTGGTCCGTAGGTGGCTCTCAAGGTGGGGCACACACTGGTAGTCGCTGATCGAACTCTATATGTCTCGAGTTGCATGCGCATGGAAGAAAGTGGCGCGTGCGTGATGGGTTTGTAGGTTCGTGGATAAGGAAGAAGAGGATGGTGCGTTATATTATTTTTATGTATTAATTAATTATGTTATATTAAAATTTAAATCTTTTAACTCGAATAACTTTTGCATACGAGCTCGGATTGACGCATGGTTTTCTCCGTTGCGTTCGTATCGAAATTCCGGACACTATGACACTGGTTTGGACGGATTTAGAGACAGTCAAATTTTTGGGTTTAAATCGGATTTAAATTCAAAAGGTGAGTTTTTTAACCCACTCACAACTTCTAAAATTTCTTATGATTGTTAAATTGATTTTAGATATGAGTAGAAATTTATTTATGACTGTTTGGCATGTTTTTTCATTATCTCAGTTAAATCACATTTATTTCAATTAACTGTGAATTAATTTTATTATTGCATAAAAATTTGACAACCAAAATTTATTTATTTGCATATAAACTGCTAGTTAAACAGTTATTAAATTTATTATTGAATGTAAACTGTTAGTTAATATCTTTATTTATTACGTGTTATATTTTATATGCTCTATATTGATGTTTGTTTAAATTGGATGATGATTTGTAATAAATGGTTGACGATTGATATTTGTATGAATGAATGTCTATTTATATTAACTGCAAGTTGTTATGCATTTCATTTCATTCGGGATTACGGTTTGAAATGATATACAACCGCATTTTTATTATTAAATTGCGGATTGAAATGATAAATATCCATATCACTTGACCATAGGGTAAAAAATTATATACAGGCACCGCGGTATATATATAAATTATTTTTTTGAAAGGATTTTATGGTTTTGGATAGGATAGGTTTAATAAATATTAATTTTTGACCTTCTATAAAATCTTATTTTATGTACATATATGGTTAAATTATTGAATTTAAGCTATGTATAAATTTGTTAAATAAAATAAACAAGATGAATAATGGAGTTTGATTATTTATATTATATGGTTAAGTACATGTTAAGATATTGAGAATATATAGAGTTTTAATGTTTTAAATCAATTTATATTGGGAGTTAAGTTGAAAATTCATTTGGAATCGAGCTTAATTAATAATTTAACTTCATAAGTTGATGTAGAATTTATTAACTTGAAATTTTAAAAGGTATGATATTTATAACTGAACTTTTATTCAAGATGGATTAAATGAATATTTCAAGTATAAATAAATCGGAGGAAGTTTTGATAGTTAAAAGTAATTTGAGTTTTATTTGAAATGATTTCGGATTTATTATGCCAATATTTCAAAATAAATAATAGGACTTTAAATTGTTGAATAGAAATTTCCAACCTTAGTTCCAAATGTTTAATATTCAAAGTTTGAATTATATTGAAACTGAAGTGGTTTATTGAAACTGAAAGCGAATTTTAAATTTATGGATTTTGACTTAATCTTAATTGAAATAAATGGTAAGTCGTGGAATATTTTGTTTTATAAAGTAATAAAAAAAATGATTTACTTAAGGCCTAAAAATGGCGTCCAGATCTAGATCTGGAGATTAGGGTTTCCCCTTTTTTCTCCTGTTTTCTTCTATTTTTCTTTCTTAATCTTGTACTTAATTCTTAATTTCTGTCTTCAGTTCTTACTCCTCAAAACTTAGAGGTCATTGCTATATCATGGGCTCTCTGCGGGATGAAGAAGGCTGGGAGGAGGTGAGAAGGAAAAGGGCAAGGCTCCACAACCTTCAGGACCTGAAGCTAGGTTAAATCTGGGAGGTTACAGAACTAACAAATCAGGAGCAATTTCACTTCGGTATCTCGGCAAATCAGGAGCTATTTTGGATCAGAATCAGGGGGAAGAGTTCAGGAGGCTAATGAAGGGCGATTTTCATCCAGATTTTCGAAATCTTCAAAGCAGAACGCCAACCAATCAGGAAGTATTTTGAAAATTAAATTCACTGTATCAGAGAACACTAAAAAAAATTCTTATAGTGAAGCAGTAAAAATAGGAGCTGTAGGAGATCTAGGAAACCTAGATCTTGAATTTATTGAGCCGAAAATAACTGATGGTAAAAGGATAGGTTCCCTTTCATCTGAAGCTATAAGTGAAGCGGAGGGTGGATGGGATTTATTCATATTATTGTATGTGGTTGGTTATAAACCTTGGCTTAAAACTTTTGAAGGGTATGCCAACAGAGTATGGTCTACACAGAAGCCGTTTTCTGTTCATTCAAGGAATAATGGTTTCTTTGTGGTAAGATTTGGTTCTGAGGAAGATTGCAATAAGATTTTGAAATCTGGTCCCTGGTTTATGGATCGGAACCTGATTATCATGAAACGCTTGTCCCCAGACATGAACACGGATAGGGATCTTCTTACATCTTTACCTATGTGGGTTAGACTTCCAGGTCTAAGCTTTAAACTGTGGGGCAATAAGGCAATCAGTGCATTAACAAGGACTATAGGACTCCCTATAAAGATGGACGAGGCCACGAAAACCAAATCTAGACTAGCTTACGCCAGAGTTCTGATGGAGGTTAATGCTACCTATGGTATGCCTAACACCATTGAAGGCATGGACGAAAACGGGAGGAGTTTCGTTCAGACAGTGGAATACGAAAACCCTCCTCCCATATGTGGCAAGTGCGTGTGTTTCGGGCATGTTACTGACGAATGCCCAATGACTAAGTCTTGGGTTCCTAAACTGACTCAAGTAGATAATTTTGAGAAAGAAAATCCTGTAGATCCAACTCTTGTTGGTTGTTTGGAAACGGTAGGGGAGGAAAGCGGAGATGGCATTACTAATATTCCTGGCAATCAAGTGACCAATGGAAATATTCCAAATGATGGCCTTATATCTGTTGAAAATAGTAGGAATAACGTGGGGGAGATTTCATGTGGAGAGGTTCTACCTCAGGAGACTCAAGAAAATGTAATCTGCTCTCCTAAAGACGGGTCTCAGAATAGAAATCAAATAGTTTCTAACTCGCTGGAGCAAGAGGTCCTCTCTGATTCAAGAAATAGAGAGATGATCATCCCTGCGAGTCAGCCTACCCCGGGAGTTAGAAAATCGAGCCCAATACCTCCGAAGTCACCCTCGACCCAAAAAACAATTCTCAAACGTCCTTCAACTCCATCAGAATCACACACAATTTCTATTAATTTACTTTCTAGTGATAATTGTATTGATGATTGTATAACTAATAATGTTAATTTTAGGAGAGGTACTGATCCATGTTCTGATATGCAGGTACAGGAAAACTTGGATCAGGACACAGGAACGACAGAAGCGGTAGGGGAACAGAATACATATGATAAAGTCGATCAAGCCTAGGAGGAGCAGTCTATTCCAAAGTCCCAGGTTATAGAATTTGAGAACATTCAGAAGGATAAACTTGTTCGTAAGAATACCAAATGGGTCAAGATGTTAGGCATCTCTACGGAAGACAAAGGGGAGTCCTCAAGTAGTAGGTTGCAGAGGACTCGAAACAACAAGACTTCATAATGTCGTTTGCATGCTGGAATGTTAGAGGGTTTCATAACCCCAATAGAATGAAAGAAATGAGAAGACTCATTGATAAGTTTAAAATAAGTTGTTTTGGTGTTTTGGAAAATAAGCTGCTGTTTTCGGAACTTATAGGTTTGGAAAGAGGTTTGGCGGACGGATGGAAAGTTATAAGTAATGTTTCATGCTATTATAAATGCAGAATATTCGTCCTCATTGACGGGAACTCTTGGGATTTCAATTACATTAGCATGAGTGACCAACATATTACTATTGAATTGATCAACAAACTGAAATTCAAATGTAATTTAACTTTTGTCTACGCTCATAATTTTGTTCATCTTAGGAAAAGATTGTGGAAGAATTTACAGGAAGATGCGATTAATATTTATAGACCATGGTTGGTTTTCGGGGACTTCAATTGTATTCGAAGTCCCTCAGAAAGAAAGGGAGGTAACCCAGTGCCATTTGGAAACTTATTTGAACTAGATGATATGTCAAATGACCCAGGTCTTAAAGAGATCAACATTAAAGGTTATGAATTTTCTTGGTGGTCTGGTCCTAGTCGAAACATATTTTCTAAAATCGACAGGGTCTTTGCTAACCTAGACTGGATCAATTTATATCAAGATTTAACGGCCGAATATTTGCCTCCTTCCATGAGCGATCACAATGCTGTTCTTGTCTCTCTTTTTCCTAAGCCTAGAGTCCAAAATAGACCTTTTAGATTTATGAATCACTGGCCTTTGCGCGATCAATACTTTCCACTGGTTGAGAAATAATGGTTCTCTGATCAGAAAGATCGACCTCTATTTCAAATCTTATATATTCTCAAGAACATTAAGAAAGAGCTCAAGATATGGAGTGCTAAAATACAGAATACCAAATAAGAGGTTAATGACCAGAGAGAAAATTGTTCTAGACTTAAAAAACTTCTGGAAAAATCAAAAGATCACAATTTAGTTATGGAATTTCAAAATACCAAAATTAAATTGGAAACGGCACTCAAAAAAGAATTTCTGGACACCAAACAAAAGGCTAAATGTGATTGGTTGATGATGGGTGATGAGGCTTCTGCTTTCTTTTATGCTAAAATGTCTAGCAGAAGAAGTAGAAAGTGCTTGACTAACATTATAGTTGATGACAAGGAGGTTTCGGAAGACCATTTTGCTGAATCGGCCATTAATTTATATAAACAAGTTTTCAATCTTCCTTTAAGTGACCAGTTCCCAGAAGTTATTTGTAAATCGATAATTTCGGAATATGGTGTGAATTTCTTGAATGATGGTCTTTCATTGGAAGAAATTAAATTTGCTATGTGGGATATTAAAGAAACTACTTCACCAGGCCCAGAGGGCTTTAATTCAAAGTTTTTCAAAATTCAATGGAATCTTTCGAAAGACTTAATTTTCAAAGCTTTGAATGATATTTTCCATAAGGGTTCAATTATAAAAGAGTGGAACCACACTTTCTTGCATTTGATTCCTAAAAAAGATCATTCCACAAGAATTCAAGATTATAGACCCATTGCCTGTTGTAACACTTTATACAAGGTTTTCACTAAGATTCTCTGTAACAGACTGGCTCCTTTTTTGGATAAGTTGGTGTCCCCTAATCAGACGGCTTTTATAAAAGGTAGATCAATAGGGGACGGTATTTTGTTTGCTCACGAAATTATTAGGGGTCTTGGAAGAAAGGATAATAAATACATGTGTATTAAAGTAGATTTGAAAAAGGCATATGATTCGATTAATCGAGCTTTTGTTATACACATGCTAATAAGTTTGGGTTTCCCAGACAAATGGGTGAAAATTATTGAAAACATCATAACCACGCCTGTGTTTTCCATCGTTGCAAATGAGGAATCACATGGTTATTTCAAGAGTTCAAATGGCCTTAGACAAGGTGACCCACTTTCCCCTATTCTATTTTCATTGGTTATGGAATATTTTACGTTACTGATGGATGGTAAAGTCAGGGATGGCCTTATTTCTCCAATCACAGACTTTAACAACAAGTTAACTCACCTCATTTACGCCGATGATCTTATAGTTTTTACTAAAGCAAGTGTACAAAATGATATTGCTATTAGTGATGCTTTTCAAACCATGAAGAGAGTTACCGAATTGGAACTAAGCTGTGAGAAATCTAATGTTTTCTTTGGTAAAGGGGTAGTCAATTGTACTGATATTTGCTCTATACTTAATATCCAGCAATCGGATCTCCCAATAAGGTACCTGGGCATTCCCTTGTCTAGTACTAATCTGAGAGATAGGGATTGTTCTCTATTGATAGAGAAGATCAAGCTAAGTTTTGCAGGATGGGAAACTAGAATGCTCAGCCTAGCTGGGAGATTAGAACTTATCAAATCTACCATTTACCCTATTATTCAATTCTGGATGCAATGCTTTTGTCTCCCAAAAACTACGGTTCTTAAAATAAAGCATCTGATTCTTAATTTTCTTTGGAATACATTAAATTGATATGGAAAATCATCAATGCAGAAGGAATTTGGGCAGATCTCTTACATTGTAAGTACATTGGTAATAAAACCTTTTTGGGAAATCAATCAGAGAACGGATGACTCGGGAGTGTGGAAATACATTTTGAAGAACAGACACGAAGCTTTGAAATGCCTTTCTCTTAATATTACTGACGGTAAAACTGCTTCTCTTTGGTACGACCCATGGCTGAATGGAAGCTCTATTATGGAACGTATTGGAATAGACACAGCTTTTAGAACGGGTACGGAAAATTTGTCTCTTAATAGGATTGTTAAAAATGGTGAGTGGAAGTGGGACGCGTTCAGTTTTTTATTTCAAATCCATGCGGAAATTGAAGGTGTCAAGATTCATAAGGATAGAGAGCGAGACTACTGGTCATGGAAGTGTTCTAAGGACGGTCAATACCAGTTTAAAAAAGTTTGGAACTCGGTTAGAACTAGTTTCGAAATAAAAAAATTGGTCGTCATTGGTTTGGAATAAAATTCACATTCCAAAAATGGCGGTATGCCTCTTTAAATCCATTAACGACTATTTATTAACTAAAGAGAGATTACTACAGAAACAGATTCTTGTGGACCCCTCATGTATTTTTTGTAATAATCACATTGAAAATATTGACCACCTATTTTTTCAATGTAATTTTACAGAAAAAGTTTGGCACTGGATTTGTAAAATTTTTTTTAACTTGCCGAAAAGTCTGTTCTCTTTCACTCTGAAGGAAGATTATCAAAAAATTGTTTCTATCTCAAGGTTAAAAAATTTAAACTCAGATTTGTTCCAAATTTCTAATTCTGTTTGTATTTGGCACTTATGGAAAGAAAGAAATGACAGGATTTTCCATAATAGATTCAATGATACTACGCAGATATGCTCAAAAATATACCAGCAATGAATGTCAGAATGGTAAAATCTAAACATTTTAAGAACATCAATGGCATGGCTGATATAATAGCAAAGAAATGGGGATATACCTCCCAATGCTGAATTGGGGATTCATCGACTTGATTATATGTATCGTTTCTTCTCTTTGTTATCTTCAAGTTTCTCTGTGTCTCGATTCAGGCTACCTATACCTGTATTATCTTTACATTTACCTCACATCCTCTGTTTTAACTTACATTATAATTTACAATTAACAATATTTTTTTGATCTAGTTTGTAAGTTATAAGATTGCAGAAACTATAGCAGATTGATGTCTTCCGCTGCCATCTTGACCTATTTTATTTCAAATAGAGTTAATTTCTGAATTCAAAGATTCTAGTAAATATCATTAGGGAGTTAGAGACTTAGCTTGTGAGGACTGGCTTCACTTTTCTTGAGGAGGACCTGATTTCTGAAGCACCACGTGAAAGGAAATAGAGTCTTTTGGAGCTAAGCCCTGCTGTTGGATACAGTCTTCTGTGGTCATCATTTACAGATCTGGTTGTAGAAGAAGATGTTCTTGATTAACAATTTTCCCACTGCAAAACTGGTGAAGCTTCGAGCACTGTAATAGCTATTAAATGGGTTAGTTACTAATTAAAAGTATAAAGACGTCAACTTTATGGAAGACAGTGACTTCTCTGGCTTAGATCTGCTAGATCTATGGGTAGTGACCTCTGGATCTCGCTGGATTAGAGACAATGATGTTCCTCGCCTCCCAGTTGCAGTCTCGAGTCCTAAAACATAGAGACTTGCTACTAGATTCTCTTTAAAGCTAAAAGATTTAATCTTTACGGGTTTAAGACTCTTATCTGTCTTTGTTCTTCTCGTGGAGGATCTGATACAAGGAATTGAAGCTTTTTGGTTCGCTTCTTGTCTAGATTACAGTAGACGAAGCCGACTAGAGCTACGTCTTTTTTCTCCCTTGCCGCCATTAACGATTCTTTTATTTATTTTCATTCGAGAGGAGTAAATGAAGTAGGAGACAAGTGACGTCTTGCCTTTTTTACCTTCCGAGATGTCTTGAATATTCTACTGGGTTTCGGGTGTATTAGTTAGACAATCCAATTAAAACAGTATTTGGACCCTTTTATTGAGTTAAAATATGTTAGGCCTGTAATGTTTGTATAAGGCTTTGTTTTCCTGTTGGACATTGTACATTCTTTTGTTTTCTTGGTTTCTAATAGAAAGTTTGAACCCTTATTCAAAAAAAATAAAAAATAAATCTACTATCTTATTCTATATACTGTTGAATATCCAAAACCATTCAAGTTTTAGAAGTTATGGTTTTAAAGCTATGAATTTTGAAGTATTATGTTTTGAAAGTTATAATCCAAATGTTTGGTTTTCAGATATTATAAATTTAAACAGTATGATTTTGGAAAAGAAATATATTTGAAATAAAAATGATATTATTGATTTGGGTTTTATAAAAATAATATCGAAATGAGTTGTTTTCGAAATGGGAATGATATCGTATTTATGGGTTTTGAAATGTATAATTATTTTCTAGTTTTAAAGTATAAACTATTTTAAAGACCACGGTGTTATAATAACGTTTGGTTGTTGAAGAGACCGGGATCGAAAGTTGTCATACACTCTGCCAACCCCGAAAACCACTTTAACAACCGTGTACGCGGTGGAGATTCCAGAATGAAGTAGGATGGTGGGGGCATTTCCTTTAAGGTAAATACGTGGACCTGACTCCCGTGAGTTGGCATAAGGTTGCTAAAACATGAGCGATCGACGGGTTAATAAGGTAGCACCTTTGATCAGACACATCCCTTTGATATTATACTTTGACTTTGGATTGATTCGGTGGCCACTTTTGATTTTATTTGTGGGTGTGGCTCGAGGTGGGCGGTAGCTGCGCGCTATGCGTTACCACCGACCCGGAAGCGTAATTGGTATATCTACCCTGTCATTGCCTAGTTGTGCCGTGTCACCTACCCTATCGCGCCTTATACGAGTTTCTATTTGTGTCGTACCTATGGAGTATCCTCTGGTAGCCTCCCGATCAGGAGATATTACGGTACTGTATAGACTATTGGCATTATTTGTGTTAAGGGCTATATGGGTAACCCCTTAACACTATTAAAAAGTAAGTTTATTTTACAAATAGACACTATTGTAATAGCGCAATATACTATATAGTAAATAGTTTAACGGATCCTTAGAAGATGTAAATCCCGAGCATCTCTTGAGTTACTGCACTCATATTTATTTCTGTTAGTTTAACCCACATAAGATCTTTTAGTTCTGACTCAAGTGTTTTGTCTTTTCAAATTCGCTCGGGTCAGTCCGAGCGTTTCAGGATCGAAGACTTTAGATCTGGAGGACGAAGACGGAGATTTCTACTATTATTATTAATTATATTCCACTACACTATTTAATTCCGCTGCATTGATTATGATTGGTATGTGAACTCTGATATTTATTGTATAAAGAAGAATCGAATGTTTGTAAACAGTTTATGAACTGTACATTTATTATTATATTTTATCCTTCCGCTGTGAGATTCTGTTTTGTTTTTCTTTCCCTGTTTTTTCCTTATTTACCCCATAACAATCGGCCCTTTCGTATGGTTTGAATTGACACGTGTGTCGATTTAAAGCGTGCGAAAAGGCGGGACGTTACAATTTAAATAGAGTTCCCAAAATTCAATTACCCGGTTTTATTCCAACACAATTTTGAAATCATAAATAACACATACCCACTTGGTATATCAAATCAAATCTTCGAATTCCAAAACGCTTGGTTTTACCAAAACAAATTTCCCTTTTGAAATTTCTAAAACCACTTGTATACCCAACAAGTCCAAACAAATATCGTAACCAATCACCACGGTAGCAATCCATCCCTTTAGAAACTCGAAAATTAATTCGGATGACGTGGCCATCATCACCAGGATTATTTCCCAACGACTGAAGTGAGTTCAGTGCTTCCTTACTTCCACATATTCCTTTCAAACAATTTCCATTCAAAAATATTTCCCAAAATAGTACTCCATTATTGCCCTCCAATACTTTGGAAAACATTTCAAACATTTCCAAGATTTTAAATTCCTAAACTTTTGTTTTAAATACATTTAAAACGCTTTTCAAAATTATCGGAATTTAAATTCTGGTTTAAATCAAATTTTAGCTGTACTCCTTTTTATTTAAACCATACATAGACAATTCTATTTGGTTATAAACCATTTCAAATTTTAGACACTTATATTTGATTATAATATTAAAAACCAAACATCCAAATATATAATAATTTCAGAAAATTATTTCTTTTATATCGAAATATAATTTTCGGTAAAATTATTTCATTTACCTACTTTAAAAACAATACTATGTCGGGTAATCTTATTTAATAGTTTAGAAACCCTTATCGATACGGTTGTACTTCCTGTACCAACCAGAATTCATAAACACTCAACCGATAAGTTAACACAGTATAAAAACTATTTTTATATTCACTAACAAGTACGCTCTCATATCTATTATTACACTCAACTCATTCTGGAGTACTATTGACTCTATATCTAATGAGTAATTTTCCCCATCAAAGCCTAGGTTATCGCTAACCTAAGCTCTGATACCACGTGTGACGACCCGTCCCTCTCTCGACACTCGAAAATCGACACAAAATATGCTACAGTATAATATGCCGACGATCGGATGCCGAAAAAGACAGATTGTTGAGGAAAAAGAAAGAAGATAGAAAAAAGAAGGAACTAAACAATAACAGAATCTCACAATCGCAGCGGAACAAAATATAATAGTCAATAACAGATCTTTACACAAAATGAAAACTATATCTGTTTTATATATCACATCATCAGAGTATCAAAAACAAACAACAATTACCAGCCTGACAATTTCAAACAATCACAGCAGTGGATATAAACAAATACGGTAATACGTCTTGGACTCCAGCTCCTCTCTTAAGCTCCACAGCATCCTTTCCTATAATCTATAATACTTGGTCTGACCTGAGCATTATAATAAAGTAACACTCGAGTGAATCTGGAATACCAGCGTGAAAGAAATACACCCAAATTAATTATTAAAGTTTCAAAATCTTTTGAAAGCAAAAGCATCTCGTAAGACCACGCCACAAATAAACATGTCGGGTTTTTACCTTACGATAGCTAAAACATTTCTTATCAAATCCATCTGATATTATAATAGTATCTATACAAAGTAAAATAGAATCTAGCTGAATTGCTTGCATCTCACGTTTCAGCAATAGTTGGGCACAATCAAAACCGTAAAGGCGTGTAGGGGGAATGGATTTCAAACTAATGACTAGGCACTTGGGTACCACCTGTCACAGTACCTCGTCTAGATCAGCGTACTGAGGATCCACCCTAAAGCTCCTGCAACACAAGACCGGGACTATCCCTTACCGGAAAATCCCGAGTAAGATCACCCCACAGTTGGGATCAGCAACCGCACCACTAAGCCGAATAAAAGGGACATCTAGACGGGGATGACCTCACCCTAATGGGTGCTACTCACTTAGCCTTGCTGCATATCCCCTGATTTTCAGTCATTCCCGGTTGATGAGGCTTGAGGCTAAGCGTTACCTTTTTAGAACACATCTTTTGGAATGCTCATTGTCCTCCTAACGATGTTCTGAAAGCATTCATCCATACAAGTCCGTCTCGGGTTCGAACTGAACCGAAGGCACTACTCCTACACATCCATTTTGGAATCATCCTCGGGATTAGTGGCGACTAGCCCTTGCACTTCACTGCTCCACCTGTGAATCCAAACTCTTGTTTCCACACAAAAACATACAAGTCGGATCGATGTGGTTTTCGAGAAATAAATTCCGATCCCGGTTTCTTCGAAATGATCAGCGCATTGGCCAATATCGATAGTCGGTTATTTAACTATCAATTAACATTCACAAACATCCATCAAAAATAAACAATTTCCTAAATTATTTATTATCATACAAATATCTTCGCAAGATATATTTCCATTTTCAACCCTTTTGGAAACAGTTCCAAACCACCTTTTGACCCGGAATAAATTCCTCAAATATTTTATATTTCCACTAGAAACAACCAAGTCCAAACATTCTAGATTTTAAAACAATTTTAAAACACTATACTATAAAATTAACTTTAACATTTAAATTTAAAAACCACTTTAATACTTTATTAAAAATATATACTTTAAGAATATTTAAAATTAATTACTTTATAAAACATAAAATTAATTTTTATCTTTTTTTAAAACATAATACCAAGTCAACTTTAAATAATTACTACTAAAATAAATTTGAAAATACTTACTTTGAAATTTAAACATTTAAAAATAATAAATTTTCTGAGCATGCTTTTAGACAACTTTAAAACTTTTAACTTATACTTAAAAATTTGCTTTGAAAACGTACTTGGCTATCCAGGGAAATACACTTCTCTTCCACATCTTTTAAAAATAAATCACTATTTATTTTTAAACAAATTTACTTATTGCTTTAATAAATTCCCACCGTGAATTTACATTATCAAATATCCACTGATATATTACTTCTCTTTGTAACCCAGTTTATAAATTTCAAAGTCTTAACTTCCTTTTAAATCTCGGTCTCAAACTCTTAATCAATTTTCAAATTGATTTCCAAAATTTACACCATTTTAAACTAAACTCCCTTACTTACTAAATTTTATTTCAAAATCCATTAATTTCATAAATTCCAGATTTAACTTCTTTATTATGATTTTAAACTGGAAATACCAATTTCATAAAAAAATCCTTCTGTTGCATCATGATCCATTTAAATTCTGAATTTGAAAATAATTCTTTTATTCCTTTAATATCACTTCAGTTTAAAATTCATTTTTTTCTCTGTTTGTTTAAAATCCCCTTCCATACTCGAAATTCGTTTATTAGGATTTTAAAATCACTTTTATTCTTTTCCAATTCATTCTTAAATTTATTCAAATTCACTTAAAAATTCACTCTTTTATTTCCCTTTCAAAAATCCAATTCTATAGATTTTGATAACTCAATATACTGAAATAATTTAAAGCAAACAATAGCAGCCAATATTTCAATTATCAATATAATTCATCACAGGATATCAAATAATCCATCACATGATATCAAATAATCATATCACAGAATTATTAGAAAATCTAAATAATTTCGAGGAATCCATTTGGATCCCTCCAACCTGTCTCCCTGCATCCACAGATGTTAACACAACAAATAAATATCGATCAAATCTGATAACAATTTTCATATTCAACCAATCAATCAATCATTTAAATATTAGCTATTTAAAACTAACGAGCATTCCAGACGTGAGTGAGATTAACTCACCTTGAGTTTAAACGTTGAGTCGTTCCCATTTTAAATTAAATCGAGCGTCTTCGAATTAACCTAAAATCTTCACGAACTCCAATCGATCTCATATCTGAACTGCAGCATAGATTTCCTCGCTGTGGTTCCAACGCCGCCAATTTCGTCGAAATCTGATAACGCACACAAAAGTTATGGATTGATAAAGTTTGTATAAATTTTATAACAAATTTTATCTTTTTTTATTACATCAAACATCGGCCGTTAGATCAGAGATGAACCAAAACTGTTGCCTTCGTCTTCTAAACGCACGTTCCAGGCTGATACTACGCAATTGAACCCATAGCCGCCTCTAGTCGTGGATTACCGCGACCACCCTGGAGCCAGTCACCTTGATCGGGGGCCACCACGACGAAGCCCAATGCTAACTCCACCTCCACCCAGAGTTTTGTCGAACTCCGCCTCCTTCTCAACTCGAAATGCATGCTCGAACGCACGAATTACAAGGCCATTTTGCAGGCTCCCGTCGACGACGATACCCAAAATCTACCATTGGATCTGAGCAATTCTCTGCCCTCTACAATCTTCTAGTTGGAAGAATTAGCTAAAACTTGATGGATTGCTCGAAAATTTGAGATGAATATCGGTGTGTTTTGGCCATTAAATAGCATAGAGGCAGCGACTGTGAAAGCCCTAGGGTTTCATCCTTAAAAAGAACGTATATATAAACATTTTAATATAATATTTTATTAATAAAATTTGCAAATAACAAGCCTTTCCCAACGAACTCCAATTCACACGTGCCGCCAGGCGTTTATAATGTTTTACCCGTATTTCGAACACAATGCAACGTGTTTCGAAACCTAATTCAATCATATGTGGAAGATAGCTTTATGAATCGATTTAAAATATTAATTTATCGAAAATTTCAACGCATTTCTCACCCGTACGAACAAACGGAAATCCGATAATAACTAACTATTACGGATCCAATAGAACTGGTTTCGTCGAATTTCTAGACAGTGCCCCGGAAGGCTATTTTAACTCGTCGATTAATTCGAGCGATTTTCAAAATTGTCGAAGTCACTTAAAATTTCACTTTTATAACATTACTAACTTAATTATAAATCATATAGAATCTATAATCACATAAGAAATCATTCTGATTCAATTTAAATCAAAATCTGATTATTTACATTATTAAAATATTAAAATTCATTATTAAAATAATATAAAATTCCAAATTTGACTTATCGACTTTTGATTCCATCCAAAAGTCCAATATTAAAATTCAAATCAAACTTGATTTAAAATAATCTTAGAAACCATTTTCATATCTATTTACATCCAGATTCACAAATTATCCTAATCCTAAATATTTAATTATTATTATTCAAATCCAATTGAATTGCCATATTTGAAATTTTACTAATCTTATTAATTTAACCATAATCTTCTTATTCAAAATCAAATTATAATTCACATTTAGCATTTAAAATGAATTAAATGTTCAAAATCTAACGACCAAAATTATGGATCGTTACAAATAAATCTTCGTCTTCGTCCTCTGGAATATGGTCTTCCAAATCCTGAAATACTCATGCTGACCCGAGCGAATTGAAAAGACAAAACACTCAAGTCAGAATTAAAAGATCTTATGTAAGTTAAATCAACAGTAAAAATATGAGTGGAACGGCGTCAGAGATGTTTACGGGATTTGAAATCTCCTATCCGTGTCTAATGTCAGTGTAGTAACTCAAGAGATGCTCGGGATTCACATCTCCTAAGGATCCGTTAAACTATTTACTATGTAGTAATATTTCGCTATTATAATAATGTTTATAGTAAAACAAACTTGCTTTTAAATAGCGTTAAAGCTTTACATTTTCCACCTTAACACGTAATAGTCCCAGTAGTCCATCCAGTATTAGCGCATCTCTAGATCGGGAGACTACCCTAAATACTCCACTGGCTACGGGAGAAAACCAAACTCGTACAAGGCGCACTAGGGTAGGTGACATGGAACAACTAGGCAATGCGAGGGTAGATATACCAATTACGCTTTCGGGTCGGTGGTAACGCGTAGCGCACAGCTACTTCTCACCTCAAGCCACATACCCAAATCAAAAATAAAAAGTGGCCACCAAATCAATCCAAAAGTCAGAGTATAATATCGAAGGGATGTGTCCGATAAAAGGTGCTACCTTCTTAACCCATCAATCGCTCCTTTTTTTGGCACCTTATGCCAACTCACGGGAGTCGGGTCCACGTATATACCTCAAAGAATGTCGCCACCATCCTACTTTATTCTGGAATCTCCACCGCGTACATGGTTGTTAAAGTGGTTTTCGGAGTTGGCATAGAGTATGACAACTTCCGATCCCGATCTCTTTACTAACCAAACGTTATTATAACACCATGGTCATTTCAAAATAATTTATACTTCAATGCCAGAATATACTATCTATTTCAAAACCATATAAGTACGATATCCTTTCCATTTCTAAAACCAAATCATTTTGATATCATTTTTATAAAAACCCAAATCAATACAATATCATTTTATTTCAAATATTTCCTTTTCAAAAATCATAAAAATTTCGACATTATAACAGTTCGAAATCAAAATACTAGAAATATAACACTTTCAATTTATACCACCTCGAAACTCATAACTTCCACCACTCATGTGGTTTAAATATTTAAAATACTTTATATAAACAAAATAGCTTCTTTAATTTTCACAAATCAATTTCAAAACTCGAATTTCTAGATTTTGAATTTAATCCAAATCCCAAAATAATACGCTTCAATTAAATTTAGTTTCCATATAAACTTTTCCAAATTTTGTCGATTTCAAAATTGATTTGATCGACAAAATAAACCATTTCAAATTCAATATATTTCAAAGCTTAATATTCAATATTTCAAAACTAAATTTTATAATTTATATATATACCAAATTCACTTTACTACTATTTAGGTTTGAAATATTTACTTAATAAATCCAGTATCCTTTAAATAAAACTTCAAATTTCAATAATTGAATATTCCTTAATTTATTTAGACTTGATATATTCGCTTAAATCACCTTAACCCGAATTTACTTATAAAACAATATTCTTTTAAAATCTAAATTTCAATATGTGCCAAATGGATTCTTATTAAATATAATTCTTTATTAAATGAAATCTCAAATCAATTTCAAAACTATCTTCTCAATCTTGATTTATAAAAATCAATATAAACTCTATATTAAATATAATTTAAGTAAATACTTATCCATTTTATATTTTAATAAAATCAAACTTTATTATTAAACTTATTTTATACTTTAATCAATTTTATACATAGCTTAAAACCAAGAATTTAACTATATATAAAATAACCTTTATAAAATATCCAAATCAATACCTCATAAAACCATATATTTCTTTACAAAATGTAGAAATCATTTCAAAATATTATATATATATTGACTACGGTGTCTATATAAAATTTTCTAGCCTATGGTCAAGTGATACGGATATTTATCATTTCAATCCATAATTTAAAATAGAAATACGGTTATATATCATTTCAAACCACAATCCCGAATAAAATAAAATGCATATCAACTTGCAGTCTATGACAACATAAAATGCAACATCCATTCATCGAATATCAATCATCAACCATTTATCACAATCATCATCCAATTCAAACAATAACATCAATATAAAATAGAAATAAATAACAAGTAATTACTGGCGGTTCATATTCAATAATAAATAAATTTAACTGTCAGTTTATATGAAATAACAAATTTAATACCAATTTAATTTAATAAATTCAATTTTAACTGGAATGATGATAAAAAAATATACCAAATAGCAATAAATAAATTTCTAATCACATCAGAAATTAATTTAACACACATAAGAAATTTTAGAAATTGTGAGTGGGTTAAAATGCTCACCTTTTGAACTTAAATTGAATTTAAATCCAATTTAAACCTAAAAATTCCAACGATCTCATAATTCGTCCAAACTTGCACCAAAAAGTCCATAATTCCAATACGAACCTAGGGGAGAAAACCGCACATGAATTGGATATCGTATGTGGAAGATATAGCGATTAGAACAATTGAATTCGAAATTAAAATAAATAAATAAAAGAAAACATACCCACCGAAATACGGCCACGTCAACATCAACTCCATCTTCACGTTTCACGCGTGGTACCACACGAGACAGCAAACGAAACCTAAAATACTGTCGTTTGACCGACCTTCGACCAAGTCCATCGACCCCCAGACACCACCGTAGGCCCAGCCGCCACCACCCTCTCCACCTGCTCGCCGAGCCGCCCCCACCTGTGCTCTCCGGTCACCAAACTCCACCATGGTCGCCTCCAATTGACTAGGGTTTTGAAACTTCATTGAATTATTCGCGACGATCTGACCGACTATATCACCCATGGACCACACCGATGCTAAGCGTACGTGCCTCTCTACAGAACCCATAAATTGATTTGACGATCACGAGAGTTTGATTTCGACGTGATGAACGGTCGAAAATTGTTCTTTGATTTCTGGACAAACAATGTGTCGAATCAAAAAAAGAGTTGCAGATCTGAGTTACGCTCTTCGAGAGCTTCGAATTGATATAAAATTTGGCATAGTTTGTGCAGTTTGAAATTTTAGCCTTGGATTTAATTTGGAATTGTATTTGGGAACTAGGGTTTGCATCCATTGGAAAGAGGAGCTAAAAGACGTACAGAAAGGAGGAATAAGAAATGAAATAGGGTTTATAACAGGGTGTATATAGACAAAGATGAAATAGAACGGATCGGATCGATTGGATATACGTGTTGAACGATAAAGTGGCCCGAATAGCCCGTTCTGCCTCCGGAATGAAATTGGGCCAATCTATATATCAAAATAGATTTTTTTAAATATTTTAAATGCAATGGAAAAGGTTTCAGGTCCAAATTCCAGCGTATGAAGAAGTTATGACAAAATCAAATTATTTCAAATTGATTTCAATTGATTTCAATTAAATTGATTACAAGGCGTTTCACGTTCGTACGATCAAACGACAGGTCCGATCGCTACGAAACTTGAAATCCTACAATAATTCACCGTTACGGATCCGATGAAATGGGTTTCGTCGAAATCCGAGTCAGTGGCCAAAATAGCTATTTTTACATTAATTAATTAAATTAATAAATTAACAAATTAAATACTCTATAATTAACAAATTTCATCATTTTTAAATTTCTAAATCATTTATACTAATTTACCCAAATTTAAATGTAAATTTAGAGTTGATTAATTTATCAATTTCAGTATTAACCTTAATTTCACTAAATTCAAAATTATAAATAAAATTCCCAAAAATTCCATTTAATTAAATAAATTAATGATTATTCCATTCATTATTGAAAAATGGATGGATTTAACGTTGACTCAAAAGTATTACATTAATATTCTCACATTCCATCTTAATTTCAAATAACGTAATAAATTGAATTTCATTTATAATAAATTCATTTATTAAAATTTGAGTTCCAATTAATTATAATAAATTCCAAATAACTTTGATTTGATTAGTTTCAATCTCTGTACTAAGTCCATTATTACTCTATACCTAGTTCCTATTGTTTACCCTTCATTTACTTAACATTTAAATGAACTTGATTTCCAATAAATTCATTGACCAATTAATTAGGTAATTTATAATAACAATTGTTATCATAACCTTAAATTTATACTTAAGTTTATGTTATATTCAACTAATTATCATAAAATTGAATAAAATTTATGTTATTCCCAATTATTACCCTAATTTACATTAACATAACATTTAATTCAGATTTATTGCAATTGATTACAAATTTTGATTTAAATGGACTAAATAAATGATTACTTTATAATAATTATTCCCACCAACTCTTAAACATATCTACATAAGTTATCATTTCCAAATAATTACATACAGAACATTGATTTTGTTTAATTACTATTTATTATTATTACTTCATTGATTAATTCAATATTTGCACTTGTTTTTCCTATATTAAATTTATTACCAAATATTCCTATTTATAATCAATTAATATAACTTTGAATTTATTTCCTAATCTACCAATTTAAATCAATTATTACCTTACAATTGGTTTCCATTAATTGGGATTGCACTAAATTAATTACTTACCAACTTGCATTAACGTTATTACTTTAATCTACATCCCATTACAATTAATACTCTCACTAAATTTATTTACTTGGTCTCATGCTTTCTATTACACCAATTACTATCTTATAAATAAATTTACGTTTCCTTTTTAATTTACATTCACACTATTCCTATTCAATTCTCATTTATTACGCAGATTTGTATTAATAAATCAACATCTACATTTGTTACTTACATTCAACTTATAACCAAATTATACTATTTTACATTATTTCATTTTGCAATTTCATTCAAATAGTTGATAATTAACTTTGGTTAACCTTGTTACTTTTCATTTAAGTTATTATCTCCTTATTAATTAACAATTTTTCATTCTTTCAATATTAAATTACCAAAACTTTATCAAATTAACAAACTTAAATCACTGAAATTTATGGGTCGTTACACGTCAGCCACCTGCTCATCTTCGAAAGCTTTATTCGAAAAAGTTTCTTAAACCTAAAACCTTAACCCTCGGCCTACTTAAATAAATTTTGAGCACCCAAGAGTTTAAGGGAAAACAAAAAATTCGAGTTAGACATAAAGCCTAGTGCTAATAATATTATTACATCTCGGTTTACTAATATTAAGTGAGACTACGCCACTTAGCGAAACGGGCTTCCCCTCATTAATATCCTCTTTACAACATATATTTTGCAAATCCTTTCCTAAAAAGAAACTGGTTAATCAAACTGATATAATAACAATAATAATAGCTAAGACCATTAAGCTATAATCAGGTAACTAATGGACATCTGTCCATAAGTACTAAATTGACTATCTTTCCAAAAAATGAACTGACTCCCCACAAACTGGACTAACTGTCCGCAAATTGGACTAACTGTCCAAATCAAAATGGAGTATCCATCACAATCATTTTTTAGGGTTCACTACTCTTCATCTTTTTCCTGAAAACTTTTTCAAAATGATTTAACCTTTTAAATCATACGTATACAAGGAAATTATATTCTTATCTTTACTCTAAGCTATCTTTCCATGTTATATATGCTTTACTCAAAATAATGTTGATGAATTTTAATAAGGATTTGCTATTAGCTATCCTTCCAAAACAAGTTAAATCCCTTTTTAACTTGAAAATACTTAGACTATATTGCATATTTAATACATTCAAAACCTTTGTTTAAAACCTTTAAACAACCTTTTCGAATTCCTTGAAGGTGACGCTTTTAGAATCGTTGATAGTAACCCTTTCGAAACCAATAGAAGTCTTTCCTTCGAAAGCTTCAAAACAATAGACATTTTTCTTTAAATCCTTTAAATAGCGCCTTACGAAGACAGAGAAAAACCTTTCCTTTCATTCCTTTCAAAACTCTAGGGAACCACCACTTCGAAACTATTCACTAAAACCCTTTCGAAAACATTAAAATACTGATCCTTTTGAAAGCCTTTGTGTTTAATTTAAAGCATGTGGAAACCTTTCGAAACCATTCAAAAATTTACCCTTTCAAAAACTTTTGAAAATGTTTTGGCCAAAACCATTTGGATTATGCCTTCAAGTAGAGCAAAAGGATCATAAACCCATTGAAGTCGAAAGCATCTATTTCAAAACCATTAAAACTATATCTTTCGAAACCATTTGGGTTATACTTCAATCATAGAAAAAGGTATTTAAAACATCTAAATCAAAAGAATCTGTTTCGAAACCATTTTCTAAGTTAAGAAGTAATGGTGTCGAAACAATCACTTTGAAAGCATTGGAGAAGTGGCCATATTTTAAAAAAAAGCAACCACTTCGAAACCACCTGGGTTGAAAGGTAGAAAGCGACGGTCAAAAGGCTTCGACTTAGTCGAAAGAAATCATTTAAAACAAAAGTGCAACCCAATCAAAACCATTTCTTTAAAATCCATTTGACCTTGTTGAAAGCTAACGAAGTCAAAAGCTTCTTATCGAAAGCAAGCAAGTGCATTTTTATTTAAAAGAAAAGTAATGCCTCAACCCCTTTGGAACCCCTAGTTTCGACACCATACCTTCCATCTACATTCAATTCACTATATACCAGTTCCCTGATACCATGTGCATTAGTTTTGACTGTTTGAAAGCTAAGCTAAGGAGGTGGAACCTAGTGCCGAAAGCATCGAAATAGTGAAAAACATGTTGATTAGTCCTTTTAAACTATTTCTTTGTACCTAACCTGCCTTGTTTGTCAAATTATGATTGGTTGCAAGTTTCTCTTTTCTAAAAGTATTGCTGACTTTCCAAAATTAACAATTTAAATTTATTTCCAAAAAACCCTTCTACTTTCCTAAATATATAAAAAATTTAAGTTCCTTACATTAAATAATTTTATATACGCATCAAAACACTTAGGAAAATTCTACAAAAATTCCAGAATTTATATGTTTTCTAACATATATAAGTTTTAGACCCAAAGCATTAATTCTTTAACCGTGAATAATTATAACCTAAAAATAACATTTTCTTCACTAGAAAATTCATATAATTCCTCATAAATTCAGAAAATTATGATTGAAACTTGTCTCCAAAATAATATTTTTGGTTTAGATAAAAACTCGCAAGGCATCTGGATGTCATTTAATTAGGTTTTTATATCAAAACATGCCATAAAATCTATATGAACAACCATGAATCATCAACAGTTATATATAATCATTCCATCATTCAAAAACATGGAAAATCATTGATAATATTTCGGATTTCATCTTAAAATCGAAAATAAAACAAATACGAGAGTAAACATTATTCACCTTTGCTTTAGAGATTAAAGATGTGAGATTTGAACGAATTTGAGGTTGATTAAGCTTCCCTTTTTCTTTCTTCTTCTTTCTCTTGTTAATGTTGGTCGGCCTTGAGTTTTAAAATTTTATAAAATGAAAATTGAATGTGTAGGGGATACACAGCTAAGGATTTATGGATATAGGAATGGCCTCTTTCCTATTTTACCTCTTCTCTTATTTTATTTTAACACATCTTTCAATTCATTGGTTAAATAGCACGACTATCCTTAATTAAAATCAAATCTTGGTCTCCCAATCAACACATTATTATATTTAATATAACTAATTAAATATCCTAAATAATGTTACCAAAAATATGGGGTGTTACATTTTTTCTGCCTAGAACTACAACAAATTCAAAAAGTTCAAATAGACGACTAGGTTTAAAAATAATGGCAAACCAAACTCCTATAATCAAAAATCGATTAAATGCTATAAGCGCGACAAATTTGGCTACATGAAGAAGGAATGTCGATCGCTTAATAATGATAAAAAAAGCAAGTTTGAGAAATTCAAGAAAAAGAAAAGAGCTTATCAAGTAACATGGAAGATTTGGATTTGTCTTCATCATTTGACGATGATAATGAAAGCGACACCACAACTGTGTGTTTTCTGGCTAACACTGATAAGGTACACCCTGAACTCACTAATGATGAAATAATGGAAATTAGCGTTGTATTAGACGATAAGTGTAGAGAATCAAAAAATTAAATTAAAAATATATAGGAAAGAGTAGAATCAGAAATTGGATTATTAAAATAGGAAAAAACAATTTTAGAAGAAGAATTAGAAATTACTCAAAAAATTTGCAAAGTATGTATTTCAAAATAACATCTTATTACATGATTTGGAAAATTATAAGTTAAAAAAAGTTAATTTTGAAAAACAAAAACTTGAAATTCAAGCAAGTTTAAATTCTAGCAATATTAGAATTTGTGATCTTAAAAGTAAGTTAGATAAAATAACAAATAATGTGACAACATTAAACAAACAAAATTTTTTTTATAGAAAATTTGATTGAAATATCTAAACCATCTGGAATCAAAATGGATTGGTTTTTAAAAGCAAGTAGAAGTCAAAGAATTATAGCACATTATACAGCAAATTCAAAATGCCAAAGTTAGAAACTAAGATTAAGAATTCATACACAAATATGATCAAAATGTAGATTCCTAAAACAAATAATAAACTAATTAGACAAAAGTATGTTGGTGAATATTTGAGGAAAATTGTGTATATCAATAATTACATTTATAAAGGAACTAAATCATTATGGATATGGCTACCTTATTCTATTAACACGTAGGACCCTAAACAAAGAATGTGGATACCAATTAAAATTTTCCTATTTTGCAGGTACCCAAAATTAAACTAAAAAGTAAAGAGAAGTTGATACTCTATAGCGGTTGTTCCAAGCACATGACTGGAAATATTCACATGTTATCAAATATAACATATATCAATGGTGGCACTATGACATTCAGAGATAACTCAAAAAGATTTGTCACCAGCATTGGAGAAGTCACCAATATCGGTATTTCTAATTCTCTTATTATTACTAGTGTTCTATATGCAGAAAATTTAAAACATTACTTATTAAGCATAAGTCAGTTATATGATAAAGGATTTAAAATTAATTTTCAGAAAAATAATTGCAATATCCTTGATCAAAATAAAATCTAAATTTTGAAGGATTTAGAAATTGAAACATATATGTTTTAAATATGAATGTAAAAAACAACACTACTTTTTCCTTAGCCTCAAATCATATGATCCACAGTTGTGGTATAAATGTTTCTGTCGCATAAATTTCAAGAATATCAATAAACTAGTTAAAAATGAATTAACTAGAAGTTGCCAAAAATCAAATACAAAGTTAAAAACCTATGCGATGTTTGCCAATTTGGTAAATTAAAGAAAAGCTCATTTAAATCTAAAAAGGAAATTCCCATAAAGCAACCTCTCGAACTACTCCATCAAGATTTATTCATACCAACTCAAGTACAAATATGTTTTTGTAATTATTGATGATTTTTCTAGATATACTAGACACTACTTTTAAAACATAAAAGTGATATATTAGAAATGTTAAATATTTTTTCTAAACGAATTAAAAATTAGATGAATTTAAAAACTAAAATTATATGAAGAGATCTTAAAGAAGAATTTGAAAATCAACTATTTATAGCTTTTACAAAAAAAGGGAACTAGTCATAAATTTTATTTTTCACATACACCCAAACAAAATGGTGTTGTATAAAGGAAAAAAATCATACTTTACAAGAATGTGCATAAACAATACAAAGTAGTAGTAACTTAAAGAAAAAATTTAGGCCGAAGCTGTTGCTACCGCATATTATGTATTAAATTGTATAACACTCAAACCAATGACTAAAAACACATGCTACGAAATGTTTTTCAAAAAGAAACCTAAAGTATCGGATTTTCTAGTATTTGGATCAAAATGTTTTATTTTTAACATACTAGACTCTCTAGAAAAACTCGATTCTAAAGTCGATGAAGGAATTTTTGTTGGCTATTTGGATCAAAGTAAGCATATAGATTTTCTAATAAATGACCAAACATTATAGAAGAAAGTCTTCATGTTTCATTTGATGAAAAATTTAAATAATGATGATGATGAATAAGTAATAAATAATAATTAAATTAATGTACTCATACATAAAAATAATGATAATAATATTAATAACAATAATGATAATATGATAACATCACCTCCTAGCATATTAAAAGACCATCCAATTGATAATATTATTGGTGTTTTAAGTACAAAAGTATAAACCAAAAAATAGTTAAATCAAACAGGATATGTTGCATTTATATCAAATTTTGAACCTAAAAATAATAAAGAAGCATATAAAGATGATTTTTGGATAATTGGAATGCAAGAGGAACTTAATCAATTTGAAAAAAATGACATATGGGAACTTGTATCGAGACAAAATAATCAATCTGCAATTGGAACAAAATGGATTTTTCAAAATAAAGCAGATGAAAATGGAAACATTGTTCGAAATAAAGTATGATTGGTAGCGCGAGGATATAAACAAGAAATTGAAATCGACTATGAAGAGACATTTGCTTCGGTAGCACGTCTCGTAGCAATATGAACATTACTTGCTTTTGCATGTCATCATAATTTTAAACTTTTTCAAATGGACGTAAAAAGTGATTTTTAAACGGATTTATAAAAGAAAATGTTTATGTTGAACAATCTCCGATAGCAGATTCATGATAAATATTCCGATCGTGTGTTTAAACTTAAAAAGGCGTTATATGGATTAAAACTAGAATCTCGTGTTTGGTATGAAAGATTAAAAACTCATCTACAAAATTTAGGTTTTCAACTTGGTAAAAGCTGTTCTACTTTGTTTATAAAACGAGAAAATAATGATATATTAGTTGTACAAATATATGTTGACGATATTATATTTGGATCAACTGATGAAAAATTGTGTAATGAATTTTCTAAAATTATGAAAAGTGAATTTGAAATGTTACATATGGGTGAATTAAACTACTATTAGGGTTTGCAAATAAGATAACTAGAAAATGGGATTTTTATAAATCAAGAAAAATACTATCGACATTTTTGGAATTGAAAATAATTCAAGTAAAACAACTTCGATGAGTACTACTCTACATTTAGATAAAGATGAAAACGGAGAAGATTTCGATCAAAAATTATAAAGAAGTATGATAGGTCTTTGTTATAATTAATGGCTAGTCGACCGAATATTATGATGGGCGTATGTTTATGTGCACAATTTGAAGCATAACTAAAGGAATCACATCATCGAGTATTTAAATGACTTTTAAGATACTAAACCAACACCAATGATTACGGTCTTTTTTACCCGAGAGGCAACTCGTTCGAACTCGTGTCATATAGTGATGCTGATTTCTGTTGGTACAAAATGGATAAAAAAGCGCAAATGGCACATGTCGTTTTATAGGTCAATCTTTAGTTTCATGGTTTAGTAAAAAAACTATGTTTCTCCTCCAACGTGTGAAGCCAAGTACATCTCGGCAGCTTTAGCATGTGTAGAAGTAATTTATATGAAACAAACACTTTAAGATTTTGATAAAATCATAACAAATTCTCTTAGTTCTATAAATTTATCAGAAAAAACATATTAATCATTCTAGAACAAAACATATTGATATTCCTGACCATTTCTTAAGGCCTAATGTTTAAAAAGAAATTATATCACTTGAATTTGTGAATGCGGAAAATCAAGCAGAATTTTACCAAACCACTAAACGAACCAACTTTTATAAAACTAAGACAAAAGCGAGGAATTTATTCTTATAATGAATTAGTAAACTAAAATATATAACTTATATAACTCAAATAAAATGCATAAAATAATTCTGTAAGTGGATTTAGAAAAAAAATTATCCATACAAAAACTATCTAACTTCTATTAAAATTCTATGGTTAGAATTCTACCATCCTAACAAATAAACTGCTAAAAATTGTAAACAACGCTAATATTTAGGAATTCTTCTATAACCTAAATACATGTATTCTTTTTATCAACTTCAAAACCTTCACCACTTCTATTCAAAATGTCATCCGATCACGACTCCACTTATTCAATAATCGTCTTTAGCTCACCTTCATCGAATAACACACTAAATATCAGTAACTAAAACCACACCTCAATCAATTTGATCATCCCCTCCAAACATTATTGCATCACCCACATATCACACCAGTGTTTCTCCAAAGAAAAAGAAAGCCTAACGAGCAATTGATTAAGAATCGACATCTCTTAACACTAAAGTTGATGTAATATACCACTATCAACAAAAAATAATAGGAGTGCAACGTGAAATATACTACGAACAACGACGTCAAGGATCTCAACTTAACTTTCTTAAAAATGTATTCTAGCGGTTTGTGTTCATCCACCAATAAAAAATTGCATACAGCGAAAATCTCCTCATTTCACCAAAACTCTCGTATAAGCTTATAACATTACTCCAAGAATATTATGCAGGACAGGGCCATCAAAAAAAGACTGGATTAATACTCCAACTCATCCAAGTAGTTCTCCACAGAGGCTGTTTGTTGAGGAGACAAAGGTTGATCTGAATTCCCAGCACTTAAAATAAATTAGAAAATCTAACTCCTCCCTTAAGAACTAAAATTATGATGGCGATATGTCTACATATTTGTTTGATGAAATAATGTTTTATTCCTTTTATATATATTGTTGTATGTGATAATCATTTTAATTTTTCCAAATTCAAATATTCAAAAACAGGCTAATTCCAAAAATATACAAACGTATTTTATTCTAAAAATCAATCCAGAATTCAGAAAACTAGCTGACAGCAAGTTATTCGACTGAAATAAAGTTCAGTCCACTGAACCTAACAACTTGGCCTTCTAAAATATAATATTAGCATACTGACTCCTTCCCCTAGTTTATATCCTGAAATCGACCCATTTCAGTTGACTGAAATCAAGGGGAAATCGACTGAAATAGGTCAAATATTCTTTGCCTCCAAAATGACCCATTTCAGTTGGCTAAAAATTGTTCTTAGTCGATTGAATCGTGCAAGTGTTCTTTTCCAAACCCACAACTTCCATTTATCTTCCTCCCTTTCTTAAGATTTATTCCCTATATCAAAAAACCTAAGTTATTCTTCCTGAAAACCTATGGCTCTACGTCAAAAGCTTCCCGTTTCAAAGAAGAGAGCACATAAAGGCAAAGAATTGGTTGGTCCATTTCATCCTGAATTTGCTCCACATGAACAATTGCGACAATGGTTGAATGAAAACAGAAAATCTCTTCAATACTTCAACGAACCGAATGATAAGCGTATATTTCAAGAAACCTTCTATAAGATGTCAGATTTCTCAAAATTCAACTTTGAAGTTTAGCCCAGGAACATGGATTTCTATCATTAATCGAAGCTAAGGAGAATAAGGTGAAAATTTATCCCTTTTTAATAAGAATGTTCTATGCAAACCTTCCAAGTTATTTTTACGAACCTCTATATGATAATGGTGACGTGCAATTATGGAGTAGGGTTTTAGGGGCTGATATAGTCTTAAATGTCCATGACTTAGGAGTTATTCTTGATTGTAGTAACTTTGGTGCAAACTAGAGAATATCAATCACCATAACATGGTTTTTGATGAAGTACGTTACCATTTTCAAACCGAAAAGACAGAAAACATTTCGATCAATTTACGACCTCAAGCATGTATAATTAAAAAAATGCCCCTTCACGTTATTCTACCCCTAATTGGAAGTTTTGAAAAGATGTATGGAAACAACAATAACTTTTTTATGCGATTTTGTAACACCCATAATTATGACAACATTATTCAGAAGATTTAATAAGCTAAATTAAATAGAATAATGAAAAGATTAATTGGTTAAGGGAATTGAGATGTGTATAATAAAAGTATAGTCATGCCTAATTGAATTAACGAACTAAGGAAGAAAAAAAATGAATTAGACAAGGGTAAAATAGTAATGAGCCATATTTATATACCCTAAGCCTTCATACCATTTCATTTAACACGTTCATTTCACAAACTAAAAAAAGGGTAGAGGCCGACCACCATTAAGAAGTCAGGGGAAGATTAGCTAAATCAAGAGGAAGAATCCAAATAAACTTAATCCATGATCAAATCTCAACTCCTTAACATCAAAGCAAAGGTGAATAATAGGTTACATCTCATGTTTTGGTTTTCGGTTACTAGATTGAGATCCGAAATTGTTTTGCAAATGTTTTGCTATGTTGTAATTGGTTACAATGGTTATATATACTTGTTGATGATTTTGGCTATTTCATACGGATTTTATGATAATAATTGATTAAGAAAACCTATTAGTTGACATCCAATAGACTTGGGATTTTAATCCGAGGTCGGAAATATTATTTTCGAAATGGGTTACAAGCTTCATAATTTTCAGAATTATTGTGGAGTTAATATTAAATTTCTAGTGAAGAAAAAGGTTATTTGTGTTTAAAATTAATGTCGACAATTATTTATGTGTTTTGCGTCTGAAATTTAAATATGTTAGAAGATATATTGAAAGAGATTTATGCGAATTTTTATATAATCTTTGTATGTATTATAATGTGTGTGTGTGTGTATAATTATTTAGGGTATGGGATTTAAATGTTTTATATATTTATAAAATGAAAAGGGGGCATTTTGTAAATAAATTAATTACTTTAATTCTAAAATTTTGGCAGTTCTTTTGGAAAGGAAAATTAGCAATCAATAATATTTTGACAAATAAGGCAGGTTAGTTAAAAAGATTTAGTTAAAAAGGTTAAAAATCCATTTAAACATGCTCGTTACATTCTTCACCACTTTTGGCACCTAATTTTCGAGCATGTTCCTCCGCCACCACCACCACCAAAACCAATGTACAAGGTGTCAATGACTTGGTGCATAGTGAATAGGATATAGGTGGAAGGTATGCAGTCGAAACAATGAGTTTCGATGTGGTTGAAGCGCAACTCTGCTTTTAAATGAAAATGCACCTACTTTGCTTTTGATAGTAATACTTTCGACTTGGTTGGCTTCCTAATGGGTCAAATTGTTTAAAGGAATGGTTTCAAAAGAGGTTGTGCCTTTTGTTTAAAGTAAATACTTTTTAAGGGGCCGAAACCCTAACTAGTGCCTTTTTACCTTTCGGCCCAAATCGGTTTCAAAAGGGTTACCTTGTTTCTAAAACTTAGCCATTTCTTCAATGCTTTCGAAGGGATAGGCTTCTATGCCACCCACTTCTTTTACTTAGGAATTGCTTTCTATAAAGTTGCTTTCGAATCTGTTGTTTATGGCACTTTTTTATATTTGAAAGTTAACCTCGCTGTTTTTGAAAGGAATGGTTTCCAAAGGTTTCGATAGATTTTCCACAAGCTTTTACTTGAACCCAATGCTTTCGAAAGGTTTGTTTTAAGCAGTATACTTTAATGTTTTCAAAAGGTAACTGATATAGGTTTCGAAGGGGATGTTCTCCAGTATTTTCAAAAGGTTTAAACTATGGTTTCAAGGGGAGGTACCCTAATTTTTTTGAAAGGTACTTAAAGCATTTTAAATCAAAAGGTTTCTGATTGCTTTCGAAAGGCAAGTTTGATGTTTCAAAAAGAGGATGTTTAAGGTTTATAAAGCTTTTGAAAAAGATGTTTTTAATGCTTTCAAAGGACTATTGGAAATTGTTTTTAGACGGTATGGTTTGGCCTTTTGGCCTAAGGTTATAAAGTACAGTAGTGTACTTGTATTGAAAGGGGTACTTTCAGTGGTTTTGAATGGGTTGTTTAAAGATTTTAAGCAAAGATTTCGAATGATCTATCTTGGCAATGGAGCCTAAGTGTTTTAATTTAAAAAGGGTTTTAACTTATTTTGAAGGGATAGGAAATCCTAATTATACTTCATCAACATTATTTTGAGTAAAGTATATATAACATAAATAATAGCTTAGAGTAAAGCAAAGAGAATATTTTTCTTTGTATATGTATGATTTAAATGGATTAAATCATTTTGTAAAAGGTTTTCAAGGAAAATTTAAAGGGTAGTTAACCCAAAGAAAATGACTCAAATTAGAAGACCAAATGTGATTGGTGTAGGGTCGCGCCCTACTCGTTAGCTTTTATCCCCTAGCTAGTGTGACGACCCGGAATTTTCGAGCATTTAAATTGGGATATTTAATTGACTTTAAATATTCAATAGAGTAATTTTAACTTGATTTACGAATATCAAAATTTATTTGATAATTGAATTATTAAATTAAATAATTTGAAGTTGGGTAAATTGTTGAATTTAGAATTTTAAGCATGTTTAGAATAATTTGAAAGCTTATAAAATTTATATTGATAACATTGAATATAATAAAAGTGTTAACATGGAACCTAACACTGAATTGGTCAGTTTTGAAATTTAATCGTTTAAATTGAATTTAAAAATAGCCTTCGGAGGCGCAGTCTCGGAATTCGATGAAACCAATTCCATTGGATCCATAATATTGTATTATTGTCGGATTTCAATTTTCGTAATATTTGGAGGCGTGGTGTGAGCGTACGATTTATTAACACGCGGAAATTTGAAACGAATTTAATAAAGTAACTGGTCAAATTCATAGCACATCAGAGCTTTTCAAAGCACCGTTGCGAACCGTATCAAGCACGCTTCCTTTGCCTTCTCGAGTACGCTTGTCTCTTTTATTTTTCGTCCTTATTTATTTGCAGAAGTTATGACCGAGCTTCCTCTCAAGAATTCTGATCGAAAGCTACATTGTTTCCTCTCTTCCAATTTTATGAATTCTTTTCGTTCAAAACAAAAATTACAGCCGAGCCCTCTTATTCACGTCTCGCACCCTAGTTCTTCTCCTAATTCAAACGAAGAGAAAAAAAAAAAACAATAATGGCAGTTTTTGTTTTCGCTTCCAATTCGATTTCTATAAATCGAATCACCGCGAAAGGAGGGGGGAGTTCGAGCTTGCCGTAGAGGCAATGGGGGTTCGTATGCGATCGAATCGCACGCTAGGGCAGCATGACTGCAGTTTAGGGTTTCGCGTCATTCGATTCAGGGCCGGATCACGATGCTTTGGCGTGCGCGAGGGGTTCGAATGGTCGAACAATTTGTAGCATCGGTGGCTGTCGTGGGGCAACGCGTCGTAGGGGGGCACTTGGATTTGAGGAGGGTTGATGCATATTAGAGCGAGCTTGCTCTCGAAGGTGGACGTCAGGGGGAGTCGCGCAGAGAGGAGGGCCAGGATTTTGTTCGATTGCATTTTGGGCATAGGGGTTTCGACCAGGCAGTGAGGTACTGTTGTTTTCGTTTTTTTTATCTATATAAAAATAAAAAAAATAAAAATAAATGAATGAACATGCATTTACATGGATCAGTAGATATATTATGTATATACAAGCAGAAAAAAATATATAATATAAGGATTTGAAAACGTTATCGAGTTCATTTAGATTTGATTTGAAATGTATATAGGTATAAATTTATGTTTTTGATTTAGTAGAATATATATGTTTATAGGTATTGACAGTAAAGCAGTTTGTTTAATTAAGGGAGTATATGCAGAAATATAATAAAATAAATATATATAGCTTTTGGTTTATATGATGAAGAGTCGTATCTTAATAGAATGTTGATATATATAAATTGCTTTTATAAGTAGGGGTTTCCCAGGACATATGTATAAAGGTAATTATCTATATAAATATATACATATATATTCATGTATTAGTTAGTTTAAAATAATACATTATAAAGATTAATTTATTAAATAACTTGTTTAATTACTTTAACCCTAAATTATTTTAGTAAAAGGGAAATTAAGTTAAAAATTTAACTATTAGTTTAAAGGAACAATTGTTGGTTTAAATTAAATGAATAAATAATAATAAATTGTTCAATTTATTCAAATATTAATAAATTATAAAATGTTATACAAGGTCTAGAAAGCGAGAAACAAGCTGGAATGGAGATAAATGGAAATAGACTGCAAATCTTAGGCAAAAGGTGAGTTAATCTCACTCAGTTTATAATTAAATTTAAAATGATTAAATTTAAACAATTGTTTGAATGGTTGAATGAATTGATGAGATATAGTATGATACTGTGGAATTGGTATATTATATTGTGCTAACATCTGTGGATGCAGGGAAAACAGGTTGGAGGGATCCAACTGGGTCCCTCAACATATATATATTGTTTATTATTCTCTGACATGCTTTGTGGATATTCTGTGATGAATCATATTGAAATATTGAATGCTATAGCTGCTTGGATATATTCTTGAACTCTGAGTTATCAAATTATATAGCATTGGATTCTTGGAAAGAAATAATAAAAGAAGTAAATTTTTAAGAAAATAATTATAAAGAATGTAAATAAATTAAAAATGAATTGATAAGAATATTAGTGTTTCCAAAACGCTAATTAATGAATCCTGTATATGAAAAGGAATTTTTGAATAAACAGAAAGTTAAGAAAACTTAAAATTTCAATGTTACTGTTTAAAAGAATGAAACAATTATTTCAAATTTAGGATTTAAATTATTCTAGAAGAATAAAGAAGAAATGGAAAAATAATAATATGAAATATGTATATTTCAGTTTAAGATGTAAAATAAAAGGGAAAATAATAACAATTATAATTGAATCAATAATTAATGAATTTTGAAATGAACTGAATAAGTGAAGAAATTTATTTCAAATAAAATAAGTTGAAAATCAATTTGGAAAATTGATTGAATTGATTGAAGTTGGAAAATTCTCCTCGAATAACCAAGTATGTTTTTAAAGCGAGTTTTTAAATATAAGTTAAAAGGGTTTTAAAGTTGTTTTTTTTAAAAAAAAAAGCAAGTTTTGAAAAAAATTTATTATATCCAATATTTAAAATTCAAAGGGTAAGTATTTTCTAAAAATATAATATAGTAGTAATTACTTAAAAGATGACCTAGTATTTTGTTTTCAAAAGTGAAATTCTAGTTTTATATTCTATTAAGTAACTTTATTTTCAAATACTCATATAGTAAGTATTTTTACAAATATCGAAGAAATTTAACTTAGCTGTTTAAAAGTGTATATATATTTCAAAGTAAATGTTTTAAAATTCATTTTTAAAATCTAGTTTCATGCTTGGTGATTTCAGAGGAGATAGAAAATATTTGGGAAAGTTTATTCTGGGAATAAAGATGGTTTGAAACTGTTTTCAAAGGATTGAAAATAGAAATATATCTTGTGAAGATATTTTTGGAGACAAATAATTTGGAAAATTATTTATTGGTTGATGGTTGTTTGTGAATATAAATTGATAGTTAAATAACCGACTATTAATATTGGCCAATTGCGTTGATTGTTTCGAGGAGACCGGGATCGAGATTAATTTCTCGAAAACCACTTCGATTCGGTTTGTACGTTTCGTGTAAACGATTTTGGATTCGAAGATGGAGCAATGAAGTGCAAGGGCTAGTCGCTACTAATCCTGAGGATATTTCCAAAATGGATGTAGTAGGAATAGTGCCTTCGGTTCCGTTCGAACCCGGGACGGACTTGTATGGATGAATGCTTGCGAAACATCGTCAGGAGGGCGATGGGCATTCTAAGTAAATACGTTCTAAAGGTAACGCTTAGCCTCAAGCCTCATCAAATGGGAATGACTGAAAATCAGGGGATATGCAGCAAGGTTAGGTGGGTCATGCCCAAGCAGGACAAGATAATTCCCCTGTCTAGATGTCCCTTATTTATTTCGGCTTAGTGGGTGGTTGGTCGCGCCAACCACGGGGTTTATCTTGTTCGGGACTGTTCAGTAAGGAATGGTTCCGGCCTTGTGTTGCAGGGGATGAAGGGAGTAATCCTCGGTACGGTGATCTAGGCCCCGTACTGTGACAGGTGGTACCCCAGTGCCTAGTCATTGTTGGAAATCCATTCTCCCTACGAGCCTTGTACGAGTTTTGTTTGTATTACCCACTTTTGTGGCTAGTAGCTGGAATTTAATGAATGTAACAATTTCGGCTATTTTATAAGTATTTGTATATAGACCCTATTTTAATATCAGAGGATTTCTATAAAAATTGGTTTAGCTATCGTAAGGTAAAAACCCGACATGTTTATTTGTGGCGTGGTCTTACGAGATGCTTTTGGTTTTCAAAGGATTTTTGAAACTTTAATAATCAATTGGGTGTGATTTTCTGACTCGGGTATTCCAGACTGACTCGGGTATTATTTAACTGTAATGCTCGGGTCAGACCGAGTATTATAGGATACAGGATATGATGCTGTGGAGCTCAGGAGATGAGCTGGATGACGATACGTATAGTCGTACTTGTTATATATATATATTCCGCTGTTTGAGTTGTTGTGTATCAATTGCATTGTTTTGATGTGAGCTGTGACTGATGTACTCTGATGATGTGATGTATGTAAACAGATATATTTGATTTTGAGTAAAAATTATTTATTATCTATTATATTTTATTCCGCTGCGATGGTTAGATTCTGATATTGATTTTGTTTTCTCTTCTTCTACCTCTTCTTCTTAAACCCAAATGGTTCGTATTACTGTACAACTTGAGTTGTTTGTTGTAGAATAGTGTTGACTCAAGGGGTACGGATTTGCGGGTCGTTTCACTTGGTATCAGAGCTTAGGTTGGTGATAACCTTGGCTCTGTTGGAAATTACTCAAATAGAGTCTGTAGTACTCTAGAATGAGTTTGAGCGTATTAATAGATATGAGCGCGTATTTGTTAGTGAATATAAAATGGTTTTATATTGTGTTGATTGGTTTATGGAGTGGTATATGAACCTTCGTCGGCACAGCCTCGAAAACTGTATCGAAGGGGTTTCTAAACACTTAAATAGAACAATCGACACGGTATTGTTTTCAATATGGGTAAATGAAATAATTTTACCCAAAAATATATTTTTGATATGAAGAAAGTTTTTGGTAAACTATATAGCTATTATATGGTTGCTTGGATGTTAGAAATGATAATATTAAAGTATTATCATTCTTAAATGAAAATTTAACTAGAAATTGAAAATAAACAAAGTTTACGGAAATAAATTCATGATAAAATGAAATTTGTAAATATGAATTATAAATGTAAAATTATAAATTGAAATATAATGAACATAAACCATGCAAATGAATTATACTTAAATTTGATTTAAGCAGGATTTGAAAGTTTAAAATCCCGGAGATTTTGAAAGTGATTTGAAGATACATAATAGTATTGTTGTTTTGGAGATATTTCTGAAAGGAAATTGTTTTAAAGGGATTTTGAAAGTAATATAGCATTGAAATCACTTGGATTATTGAAAAATAATTCTGATGATGACGGCCGCATCATCAGTATTCGTTTTCGAATTTCTAAGTGAAGTAATGCTACCAAATTGATTTTGTTTAGAAAAGCAAGTTGTTTTTGAAATTCCAAAGGAAATTTGTTGGAAATAAAACCAAGATTGGTTTAAAAATTTGAGAAGTGTGATTTGGGATATTGGAGATTTCAAAATGATTTGAAAGCAAAAGCCGGGTGTATAAAATTCTGATGAGATAAGTTGTAAGCTTATAAATTGAGATGATTTTTAAATCAGAAATGGAATATAAGCTTTGAATGTTGGAACTTAAATTTTAATGAAAAGTTAAAAATGGAATTAACTTGGATTTGGAAATAAAGATTTGATTGGATTGAGATTGATTGAATAAGTTGAAATCGAATTGGATTAAATAAATCTGAGTTAAAATTAAATTGAAAAATGAAATGAGGATCCAAACTTGAAGTATAAAATAAATATTGAACTTAAGAAAATTAAATGGAGTGATATTTTAAATAAAATTTCAAGTGTTGGATTATGAATAATGGGAGAACTAATTGGATAATAAATTAGTTAATGAAATTGAATTGTGAGTTTATGATGAGGTTTGAAAATAAAACTCAAGTTGTAATTAAATTCGACTTACATTGTCGATGAAGAAAATATAATGGAAAGTGGCCTTGCAATTAATTAATTGATTTGTGAACCAAATTGCAATGCAAGTTAATAAATTGGATTTGATTTCAAGAGATAAATTTGAAATGCTCGTCAAAAAGGTATGTATTTAAATTTGGTATGAAAATTGATTGGGATTTGGATTTGGATTGAGCCACTTGGCGTTTTGTTTTCTTTTTGGATTTGGGAGGCCGTAGAGCCCTTTTGTAGTTGTACCGAGTCAGCCGCGCAAAGGAGACGCTGGCGAAATTTTTCGAAAAATTAAAGAGTTAGAAAAATTTTGAGGAAATTTTGATAATTCAAAATTGGTTTTAAGATTAAAACTGGAAGGGTTGAGCAAATAGATTGTTGCAAACTAGGGAAAAGTTTGGAAAGTTAATAAGACTAATAATGGGTCTTTTGTAAAAAGATAATTGGTAAGGAGGTTGAATTGTTTGGTTTTGAGGAAAAGTAAACGGGTATTGGACCATTCTTCCTAACTAGTAATTTCGGGGACGAAATTCTTTTAAGGGGGGAGGAATGTGACGACCCGGAATTTTCGAGCATTTAAATTGGGATATTTAATTGACTTTAAATATTCAATAGAGTAATTTTAACTTGATTTACGAATATCAAAATTTATTTGATAATTGAATTATTAAATTAAATAATTTGAAGTTGGGTAAATTGTTGAATTTAGAATTTTAAGCATGTTTAGAATAATTTGAAAGCTTATAAAATTTATATTGATAACATTGAATATAATAAAAGTGTTAACATGGAACCTAACATTGAATTGGTCAGTTTTGAAATTTAATCGTTTAAATTGAATCTAAAAATAGCCTTCGGAGGCGCAGTCTCGGAATTCGACGAAACCAATTCCATTGGATCCATAATATTGTATTATTGTCGGATTTCAATTTTCGTAATATTTGGAGGCGTGGTGTGAGCGTACGATTTATTAACACGCGGAAATTTGAAACGAATTTAATAAAGTAACTGGTCAAATTCATAGCACATCAGAGCTTTTCAAAGCACTGTTGCGAACCGTATCAAGCACGCTTCCTTTGCCTTCTCGAGTACGCTTGTCTCTTTTATTTTTCGTCCTTATTTATTTGCAGAAGTTATGACCGAGCTTCCTCTCAAGAATTCTGATCGAAAGCTACATTGTTTCCTCTCTTCCAATTTTATGAATTCTTTTCATTCAAAACAAAAATTACAGCCGAGCCCTCTTATTCACGTCTCGCACCCTAGTTCTTCTCCTAATTCAAACGAAGAGGAAAAAAAAAACAATAATGGCAGTTTTTCTTTTCGCTTCCAATTCGATTTCTATAAATCGAATCACCGCGAAAGGAGGGGGGAGTTCGAGCTTGCCGTAGAGGCAATGGGGGTTCGTATGCGATCGAATCGCACGCTAGGGCAGCATGACTGCAGTTTAGGGTTTCGCGTCATTCGATTCAGGGCCAGATCACGATGCTTTGGCGTGCGCGAGGGGTTCGAATGGTCGAACAATTTGTAGCATCGGTGGCTGTCGTGGGGCAACGCGTCGTAGGGGGGCACTTGGATTTGAGGAGGGTTGATGCATATTAGAGCGAGCTTGCTCTCGAAGGTGGACGTCAGGGGGAGTCGCGCAGAGAGGAGGGCCAGGATTTTGTTCGATTGCATTTTGGGCATAGGGGTTTCGACCAGGCAGTGAGGTACTGTTGTTTTCGTTTTTTTATCTATATAAAAATAAAAAAAATAAAAATAAATCAATGAACATGGATTTACATGGGTCAGTAGATATATTATGTATATACAAGCAGAAAAAAAAAATATATAATATAAGGATTTGAAAACGTTATCGAGTTCATTTAGATTTGATTTGAAATGTATATAGGTATAAATTTATGTTTTTGATTTAGTAGAATATATATGTTTATAGGTATTGACAGTAAAGCAGTTTGTTTAATTAAGGGAGTATATGCAGAAATATAATAAAATAAATATATATAGCTTTTGGTTTATATGATGAAGAGTCGTATCTTAATAGAATGTTGATATATATAAATTGCTTTTATAAGTAGGGGTTTCCCAGGACATATGTATAAAGGTAATTATCTATATAAATATATACATATATATTCATGAATGGTTAGTTTAAAATAATACATTATAAAGATTAATTTATTAAATAACTTGTTTAATTACTTTAACCTCAAATTATTTTAGTAAAAGGGAAATTAAGTTAAAAATTTAACTATTAGTTTAAAGGAACAATTGTTGGTTTAAATTAAATGAATAAATAATAATAAATTGTTCAATTTATTCAAATATTAATAAATTATAAAATGTTATACAAGGTCTAGAAAGCGAGAAACAAGCTGGAATGGAGATAAATGGAAATAGACTGCAAATCTTAGGCAAAAGGTGAGTTAATCTCACTCAGTTTATAATTAAATTTAAAATGATTAAATTTAAACAATTGTTTGAATGGTTGAATGAATTGATGAGATATAGTATGATACTGTGGAATTGGTATATTATATTGTGCTAACATCTATGGATGCAGGGAAAACAGGTTGGAGGGATCCAACTGGGTCCCTCAACATATATATATTGTTTATTATTCTCTGACATGCTTTGTGGATATTCTGTGATGAATCATATTGAAATATTGAATGCTATAGCTGCTTGGATATATTCTTGAACTCTGAGTTATCAAATTATATAGCATTGGATTCTTGGAAAGAAATAATAAAAGAAGTAAATTTTTAAGAAAATAATTATAAAGAATGTAAATAAATTAAAAATGAATTGATAAGAATATTAGTGTTTCCAAAACGCTAATTAATGAATCCTGTATATGAAAAGGAATTTTTGAATAAACAGAAAGTTAAAAAAACTTAAAATTTCAATGTTACTGTTTAAAAGAATAAAACAATTATTTCAAATTTAGGATTTAAATTATTCTAGAAGAATAAAGAAGAAATGGAAAAAAAAAATATGAAATATGTATATTTCAGTTTAAGATGTAAAATAAAAGGGAAAATAATAACAATTATAATTGAATCAATAATTAATGAATTTTGAAATGAACTGAATAAGTGAAGAAATTTATTTCAAATAAAATAAGTTGAAAATCAATTTGGAAAATTGATTCAATTGATTGAAGTTGGAAAATTCTCCTCGAATAACCAAGTATGTTTTTAAAGCGAGTTTTTAAATATAAGTTAAAAGGGTTTTAAAGTTGTTTTTTTTTTTAAAAAAAAAAGCAAGTTTTGAAAAAAATTTATTATATCCAATATTTAAAATTCAAAGGGTAAGTATTTTCTAAAAATCTAATATAGTAGTAATTACTTAAAAGATGACCTAGTATTTTGTTTTCAAAAGTGAAATTCTAGTTTTATATTCTATTAAGTAACTTTATTTTCAAATACTCATATAGTAAGTATTTTTACAAATATTGAAGAAATTTAACTTAGCTGTTTAAAAGTGTATATATATTTCAAAGTAAATGTTTTAAAATTCATTTTTAAAATCTAGTTTCATGCTTGGTGATTTCAGAGGAGATAGAAAATATTTGGAAAAGTTTATTCTGGGAATAAAGATGGTTTGAAACTGTTTTCAAAGGATTGAAAATAGAAATATATCTTGTGAAGATATTTTTGGAGATAAATAATTTGGAAAATTATTTATTGGTTGATGGTTGCTTGTGAATATAAATTGATAGTTAAATAACCGACTATCAATATTGGCCAATTGCGTTGATCGTTTCGAGGAGACCGGGATCGAGATTAATTTCTCGAAAACCACTTCGATTCGGTTTGTACGTTTCGTGTAAACGATTTTGGATTCGAAGATGGAGCAATGAAGTGCAAGGGCTAGTCGCTACTAATCCTGAGGATATTTCCAAAATGGATGTAGTAGGAATAGTGCCTTCGGTTCCGTTCGAACCCGGGACAGACTTGTATGGACGAATGCTTGCGAAACATCGTCAGGAGGGCGATGGGCATTCTAAGTAAATACGTTCTAAAGGTAACGCTTAGCCTCAAGCCTCATCAAATGGGAATGACTGAAAATCAGGGGATATGCAGCAAGGTTAGGTGGGTCATGCCCAAGCAGGACAAGATAATTCCCCTGTCTAGATGTCCCTTATTTATTTCGGCTTAGTGGGTGGTTGGTCGCGCCAACCACGGGGTTTATCTTGTTCGGGACTGTTCAGTAAGGAATGGTTCCGGCCTTGTGTTGCAGGGGATGAAGGGAGTAATCCTCGGTACGGTGATCTAGGCCCCGTACTGTGACAGGTGGTACCCCAGTGCCTAGTCATTGTTGGAAATCCATTCTCCCTACGAGCCTTGTACGAGTTTTATTTGTATTACCCACTTTTGTGGCTAGTAGCTGGAATTTAATGAATGTAACAATTTCGGCTATTTTATAAGTATTTGTATATAGACCCTATTATAATATCAGAGGATTTCTATAAAAATTGGTTTAGCTATCGTAAGGTAAAAACCCGACATGTTTATTTGTGGCGTGGTCTTACGAGATGCTTTTGGTTTTCAAAGGATTTTTGAAACTTTAATAATCAATTGGGTGTGATTTTCTCACTCTGGTATTCCAGACTGACTCGGGTATTATTTAACTGTAATGCTCGGGTCAGACCGAGTATTATAGGATACAGGATATGATGCTGTGGAGCTCAGGAGACGAGCTGGATGACGATACGTATAGTCGTACTTGTTATATATATATATTCCGCTGTTTGAGTTGTTGTGTATCCATTGTATTGTTTTGATGTGAGCTGTGACTGATGTACTCTGATGATGTGATGTATGTAAACAGATATATTTGATTTTGAGTAAAAATTATTTATTATCTATTATATTTTATTCCGCTGCGATGGTTAGATTCTGATATTGATTTTGTTTTCTCTTCTTCTACCTCTTCTTCTTAAACCCAAATGGTTCGTATTACTGTACAACTTGAGTTGTTTGTTGTAGAATAGTGTTGACTCAAGGGGTACGGATTTGCGGGTCGTTTCAGCTAGTTTTGTTCAAAATTCTAGTGTGTAGGGCTTAGTCTAGGTAGACTTAAATGATGGTTACACACAAAGGAATATATGTACAGAGAAGAAGACAGGTTATTGGTGAACCCGCTAAATCATTAGGATCAGGGGACCCTTAGATAAGTAAGGATAGGCCATCCAGAAGACTTATTTAATAGTTTTTAGATCATTTTTAATATTTTTTCTGGTAGGCCCTAGTCATCTAAAGGTTAGTAGCTAGCATAACAAAACTACAATTATTTTGGACACCTGGTCCCGTAAATACATGATTTAGCATATATGATATTGCTATTATTGATATAATCAGTTTGATTAACCAGTTTGGCTGCAGGATTATGATTTGCAAAAAGATATGTCTTAAAAGAGATATTTGTAAGGGGAAAACCGTTTCACTAAGCAACGTGGTCTCACTTAATATCAAATAATCAAGATGTATAGTATTATTCACACAAGGCTATATGTTTGACTCAAAGTTTATGTTTTCCCATTCAACTCTCGGGTGCTCAAACTGATTTGAGTACATTGAGGGTGTGGATTTTTAAGTTTTTACCAGGTTGGCGAATAAAGCTTCCGGAGACAAGCAGGTGGCTGAAGGATAAAAAATTAGGAGTAAGTGTTTTATTTTGTTTGATTCTGCTATGTTGTATTATGTTAGTTATGATTATACAGTACTCTGGTCAACCAAAGGGGTAACTTCATTTGTCACTTTTTGCATAATTTGTAATAATTATATTTGATCTAAACATAGGAAATGATTGGGATTATGTAATGGAATATGAAAACATGTTTTGTGAAATGTAATCAAAAAAGTTTTTTGTTTTAGAGTCTATGATTTTGTTTCATATTCATGTTCTTCTAATATTATGGATACCATTAACATTACTTTATTTCGACACCGAAAGTTAATATTATGGATGACTACAGCATCCGTAGCACTTAGCTTCGGTATTCCGGATAGGGGATGTTACAAATTGGTTTCAGAGCATAGTGTTATGAAAAACTTTAAATAAAATGATTTTTGATAACATATTCCTAAGGAATTATAGATAAGATTGGGGTATGGGATAACGCTATAGTAACGTACTTATATTTACTATATATAGGTATACGCTATATCTGTATTCTCTTATATCTCTTGGGCTACTCTTTTGTATCTCACAAGGACTGAATATATATATATATATATATATATATATATATATATATATATATATATATGGATGCAAGAAGTGGAAGAGTTAACATTGGAAGGGGAAGCACCATGACAAATGGAAATGCTAGACAGAATACTAGGAGAACCCCAGGTCGGGCACAAGTAGGGAATGTTGGTGTTCGAGTCCCACAAGCGGATATGGGATCTATATATCAGTTTTTCATGAACAAGATGCAAGCGGGAATTGATGTTGGAGTGAATGGATGAAGTAGTGGTTCAAGAAGCTCCGGTGATCAAAAATTATGCTAGAAGAGACTATGTTAGACATGGAGGGAAGCCATTTATTGGAATTGAAGATGCTATTGTGGTGGAGAACTGGCTGTTGCATTATAAGAGGATCTTTGCTGACCTGAGGCTCAATGACGAGCATAAGAGAAGGTTTGCATCGGGATAGCTTCAGAGAACAGCTTTATTACGAGGGAATAGTGTGACAGTTGGAGTGAATGGAGAGAACATAACTTGAGCTGAGTTCAGGAGAAGGTTCGAGGAGAGGTTCATGTCTATGATGTTGAAGTCTAATTTGCTCAGGAAGTTTGCTGAATTGGAGCAGGGAGACATGATGGTGTTAGAGTATGCTAGACGGTTTGAGGAGTTGGCTATGTATGGATATGCCACTTTGGATACTGTAATTATGAGGAACGAGAAGTTCATCAGGGAGTTGAAGCCTGAGTTGGCAAGTACTACATTACCTCATATCGAAGATGCTTGTGATTTTTCAACTGAAATGGCTTTGAGGCAAGAGGAAATACTTGCTTATCTTTAGTTGAAATGGTTTTGAGGCAAGAGGAAATGCTTGCTTCTCTTTAGAAGAATAAGGAAAAGGACTTCCAGGTGGGACAGGATCAGAAGTAAAAAAAATTCAGAAGAAAGGGGCTCAAAAGGGAGGAGCCGCAAAGAAGGGAAAGTCAGAAGTTGTCTGCTATAAGTGTGATAAGAAGGGGCATTATGCTCATGACTGCCGAACAGGCGAGGAGAAGAAGGCTGTTGAGAAGAAAGGAGTTAGATGTTTCAACTGCGATCAGATTGGTCACCATAAGAACCAATTCAAGGAGCTAGCACAGCACGAGAAAGGCAAAATATTTACATTTGGAACTGGCTACCTCAAGACCTGTAACGACCCAGAATTTCAGTCATTTGAAATTCGTATATTTAAATAATTTTAAATATTTAAAAGTTAATTTTATAAGCTGGATAAATTTTATTTCGAATACCTAGATTTAATTAGATAATTAAATTATTAATTTTAATATTTGAAATTGCAGAAATAATTGAAAATTGGATTTAAAATGAATAAAAATGATTTATAAAGTTATTTTATATCCTAGTTGAATTAGAATAATGTTACAGAACTTTTAAAATAGAATTAAAAGTTAATTTGTAAAAATTGAATATTTAATATTTAATTGACATGTAAAAATTGTCATTTTTCAAACAGTCTCGGATTTCAACAAAACTAGTTTCATTGGATCTGTAATGTTATATTATTATAAGATTTCAAATTTCGTGTCAATCGGATTTACGGTTTCTCCGGTGCGAGCTAAAACGCGTAGAAATCAGTTTAAGTGAACTTTAAATTTAAATAGTCGATTTGAAAACCCGTCCTTCAAATACGATCGAATTGGCTCCCGATATATATTCCATTGCGTTCAGAATGGGGGTAAAACATTATAAATGTCAGGCGGCACGCTTCGTTTGGAGTTGGGAAAACTTCAGGATGAATAATGTCACGTAATTTTCTATAAAAGACCACCTTTTTCTTCATTTTGCTAAAACCCTAATTGAGCTATGGCTAGCCGCCACCTTACTATTAATGGCTAGAATTTTGTTTCAATCTTCTTTATTATCTTCCAATACACAAATCGATTCAAGAAACTTCCAACTGCAAAGTCGTAGAGCACGACGAGATCTACAAGATCAACGGCTACGATCAAATTTGAAGCTACGGATCGACGTCAAAATGGCCTCGTTCGTGCTTCCTTCATTCGTGTTTTTTGAGATAGATGGTGAACCGAGCTCCTCGATACTCGAGCCGAGAGTAGAGAACGCGTAGGCCTTCGTCGTGGCGTAGGCCGATCATCTTCAAAACGTTTGAAATGGTCGTGAAAATTCAAGAAAGAATGGCGGCCATGGGTTCTTTCGTACGTGTATAACCTGATGGAGATGAAAGGAAAGGAACGACCTTGATTTCATCTCCAGGAACGTTTGGCTCTGATTGATTCTAGGTTTAGAAATTAAAAATAAAATTGAAGTTGATTTATATTAAATCGTATAAACTTTGTAATGCCATAACTTTTTCATACGAGGTCCGTTTCGCACGAAACAAATTGCGTTGGGTTCATATTGACGAGCACAACGTTATGGAGCTGGATTGGGATTTATTTAAGCTAGTGAAAATTCTGATTGAAATTAACGCTCGATTAATTTTAATCGGAATTTATCGCTAACGCGACGACTGCAAGCAAAGTGAGTACAACTCACTCTTTCTAACTCACTGATATTTTTATATACGTGAGAATAAACATTATTATATGATGATTGATGATTGTTTGGATGATGTATGATATATTGATTGACATTTGGATATATACCTGCCTAGTGGAGCAGATGACCCTATACGTTCTCTTGTATGAGCGGATGACCGTTTGTACGTGCGTCTGCCTTGAAGCGGACATTGTACACATATTCTAATATGTATATTTATTGCAGGTGATAGGTTGGAGGGATCTAACTGGATTCCTCACCCGTATTGGGTTATTTACAGATATTGTGATATATTCTGTTATCATATTGATATATGGTGTTTGGATGTCGCGGTTGTTGTTAGTGCTATTGCAGCATCGGGCTTAATTTTGAAAAATTAAAAATATTAAAGTGATATTTTAAATTAAAAGGATTTTCAAGTGATTTTGAAAATATATGTTTTTATTGAATATTGAATTGTTAAGGAAATTGATTTATTTTAAATAAATAAAAATTATAATTTTTATTGTTATAAAAGTAATGATTTTTGGAAAATAGTATTTAAGTATGATTTTGGAGTTATATAAGCTTTAATAACGATTTGTAAATTATTAAAGGAATACCCTTATTTAAAGTGGGATTTTTGAATAATTATAAATGGTTTTATACATATAAGATTTATAAAATTGAATTTTTATAAATCGGAATAATGGAATTATAAGTGAGTTTTTATAAGTGTTTAAATGAAGTTATAAATGGGTTTTATTAGTAAATAAGATCTACAAATTTATAATTGTGAAGTTATAAAAAGAATGATTATGTAAATAAAGAGATTTATAAGTAATTTACTTATAAATTGGATTTGGCATATCAATGTGATAAATGGAATTGGTTAATAAAGTAGATTTATAAATTGAAATTTTTATAAAATATATAATGTGAATTTATAAACTTTTTTTTATAAATTCGAAATCAATTGAATTTGATAATTTAAATATAGAAGTTTATTAAAGGAGATATATTCGTGATTTTGGATAGCGAATTATCCTTTAAATTAAACGTTGAAATAATTAAGAATTTGGTTGGGAATTATATCCACGATTTTGGACAGTGGATTATCCTTTAAATAAAATATGTAGAAGTATTGGATTTGGTAAACGATTTATATTCACGATTTTGGACAGTGAATAATATATTAAAGAAATGTTTTGGAAAGTGATATTTTAAAATGAAGAAAATGGTTTAAAATTGTTTTAAAATGTGTTAAGGATCGAAACCATAGATTTCGACATTCATTGTTGAAATAGACGTTTTCGAAAAATAAGGAAATGATGGACTATAACACTGTTGTTATAGTGAATGATTTTCGAAAGGAAATGTTTCGTATAGTATTGGGATTTATATATCTATCCTATTTTCGGATCCCTATACTATTGATTTTGGGTTGACTTAACGATGTTTTACGCAACATTTGTTCTGACCCAATTAAATATGTTTAAAAGAATCTTTTCCTTAAAGAATAAAATATGTACTTAATCGTGACTTTAGTATATGTAATATTTTCTAAGTGTTGAAAATATAAACTGAATTGTGAATTACTTATTATTAAATAAGTATTTGGAAATGTTTTCCAATATAGAAGTGAAATGGTTTTGAGAATATATCTTTTTAAAGATAGTTTGAAGTGAATATTTGGAAAATGGTTTAATTAATAAAAGATTAATTAAAAGGGCCTAGTGATTGTTATGGTGCTGAATATTTGTTTGTTTGTTTTGATAGTTATATAATCAACTATCAAACTTCGCCAAATTTTAGCTCCTCGATTTGATGTGGGAACTATTTTGTCGTACACTTAGTACGTAGCCTTCTGTGTATGCTTGATTATCGTTTGTGTTGAGGATGTTGATTCGTGTAGTGCGGAGTATTACTCCCATCTATCGAGCTTACTTCTTGGCCCGAAGGATAGCAAGATGAAAGTTGGAGACGTGATAAGTCTACGAGACTTACTTTCTATGTGAAGTTGAGAAACGCTTTTGCGTTGTTGGTGCGAAGAGACCGGGATCTGATTTATCTGAAAACCACTTCGGACCAACGTATATGTGACGATTGTGCAGGTTGCTTTGATGATATTGATATTTCGGATTTTCATAGTGGGGGACTGCTTGTCGCTCGTTTGGGGTTAAAATCCCAATATACATCTAGTAGAAGTGGTCTCTTCATTATGAAATATCCAATGCGAGGACTATTTGCTACTAATCCTTGGGATTTCCCGACAGGATGTGGAAGGAAAGTACCTTCGATTTGTCCTGTTCCTGGACAATTTGTATGGATGTTTGTCTAACATTGCATTTCTATAGATTACGTACATCGGTTTTGCTTGATTACGTTCAGCCTGATAGGGGTTCTTGCTTCTTGTTTTGTAGCGAACGGATGACTCTTACTCCTACATGTCCCTGAGACCGAGTATCGAAGGGTTGGTTTCAGTCGAGAGGCTAGCTGCAAAAGCAAAGCGCGAGGTATCAGTGTGAGCTACGGTGGATATTACCCACTGGTTGCGTCCCGTCGCACGTGGTATCAAAGCTTAGATTTTGTATATTCCTAAGCTTGGATGTGTACTCATTATATATAGGGATAGTAACACCCTAGATTGAGTTTGAGTGTATTATATATATGAGCGTGTATTTGTTAGTGAATATAAAATGTTTTATATTGTGTTTGCTTATCCGTTGAGCTGTTTGTGAATTCTGGTCGGTATGTGGGACGCCATATTATCGATAGAGATTTCCTAACACTTAAATGAGGCAAGTCGATATAGTATTATTTTAAATTGGGTAAATGAAATAATTTTACCTCGATTATATTTTACATATAAAGAAATGATTTTTCAAAAATTATTAAAGTGTAAATAAATGAATTGTTTGGTTGTTTAAAAATGTAAATATATATAAGTTAATAAAAGCTGTTTGAATAATCTGAATAAAAACAACAATTGTAAAAGAATAAATTATATAAGAAAATGAGTTATAAAGTATGGAATTTGTAGCAACCCGCATATTTTACAATTGAATATTTAAATATTTTATTTAGAATAATTCATCGTTAGTCGGATTAGTGTCCGAGAAGCTACTTTTTGCAAACAGTCGAATTAGGACTCGAGACCACCCCCATTGAGTTCAAAATGACATTTGCAAACTTTTTGAGTATAAACATTTATATGTTTGGAGTTAGTGGAATTTTGCTACTTTTTCACTTAGGGCTTTGGTTTTGTTTCAGCCCATTAGACCCAAGCTTCACCCCTCTTCTCTTTATTACTTCATTTCTATTTCCTAATACTCAAGCTTTGGCAACAATGGAGAGAGGAATGGGAAATTAAAAATCCAAGCCCTAGTTTCCATTTGCAAATCAAGTTCTAGCTCCAAATTTATAGAAGAAGCTTTGGTAAGCCTCCTCTTCTTCTTCTCCAACTCATTCTCTTACCAATTTCAGAAATTCCTAAACATAATTTAGGAGGTTTTTCTCTTTTAAGCTTAGATTCAAGCTCTTTGGGTTGGAATTGAAGAGTGATTGTCCTTTCCATTGCACTATAGCTTCTTCTTCATAGTTTTGGGTTTAAAGGTGAAATTTTTATCTCACATATATGTCTATAACTATCTTTGATTGTTAGGTATGAATTCCTAACTCTTATTCATGTGCATTTGATCTTGGTTTGGATTGATTTGGTATATATATTCCAACTTTTGGTGTTTTGAAAGAAAAATCTATGAAAATCCTTTTATGGATGTTTGAACAAGTTTTTGGTGATGCATCGAAGAGCCTACAGGGCCGGGTTGCCGATTGGCATAAATCCCTAGCGCCATTGCTCGTTCGGTCGCGAATTGGATGTGATTGCACATCAATTATATAGGCTAGAAAACTGCCTAAGCACCAGTCAGTCTACTGAACTTTGCAGTCAGTCGACTGGCTGTAGCTAATAAGCATTCCGAAGGCTGTCTGCAGAGGCTGGGGGGCTCTGTTTCCTGCAGTCAGTCGACTGAACTCAGTGAGCCAGTTGACTGACCTGCTCCTATTTGCCTATTATACTTATTTTTTCCTATTTTGTTTGTGATTCCAATTTTTATCGATTCGTTTTGATTCCTAGTTGATGCTATCAATTATTCAACTTTGATGACTACTATTTTGGGAGTTTTGGAAATATCCATTTTGATGGATTTGATATCGATTTCTTTGGAATTAATTCACGTCTGCGTATGTGAATTTTATTGATAGATTGTTTCTACAATCATTTTTGTGATTTGTCACTTTTAAAAATATAAAGGTTCCAATACTAGTAGTAAATATCAAAACTCTTTCATCAAAACGATTTCAACACTATTTTATTACAAAGCTCGTTTCTTAAACCGTTTTCCAATCTATTAGTATATACAAACCTTTACCCCACTCGTATGAGAAATCAAATTAAACGACTTAGTAAAACAAGTGGTATGAAATGCTTACGTTTAATTCGTCTGTTAATTCTTGGACTTGTTCGATTGAATCGCTTGTGACAATTTTCTAGTGGAGATCTACAATTTGTTCGCAAATATTTAAGTTAAGCTAGTGGTTATGGGACATGAGGCTAAATTCATATATTTACTAGCTTATTGTAAGTGACACTTCTTGATGATCGATGATGATCATTTTATGGTTTAGACTAGCGATGTGCGATGTCTCTTTGTCCATGTGAAGGACGATACTTCATTTTGTGGATCTTCGGCTCGTTTGGAGGAGCTTCGGCTCGTTTGGAGGAGCTTCGGCTCGTTTGGAGGAGGTTTGGCTCGTTTTGCGATACACATGTTGGGAGTTTTCATGCTCCCATTCTGGTGATAGGCCTCTTTCCCCTTTTTATGATTTATGGATTTCTATTTATTGATTTCTAGAATTTGTGTCTCACCAATTTTTGTGATTTGCATTGATAAGCTTTATCATTCTTTGTGCATTGGTGAATTTGTATGTCATTATCTTTTGTGAATAAAAATATAGAGTATTACATTCCTTTTTATCTTTGAGAAGATTCTTGTGATATTGATTAATCTCTTGTTGATTTTCAATTGCATACTTATCATAGTATGGCTTTATGATTATCTTACGTTTTGGTCATATCTCTTATTCTATATCATTTTATCTGATATTTATAGTTAGACTGATCCGTTTATTATTTTCTTATTAAATAATACTCGGGTCAGACCGAGATGTTACAGGTGCTTCTGCTTGACTCCACTTCTGGTGTTTACTATTCTTACTTTTTCCTAACTACTTAGATTAGTAGTTCATTTTGTTGTATACATTTGAGATATAGACTCATTGATGTATCCATATTCTTTTGTCTAGAACTTGCAGCTATTCTTTTGTGATATTGTGGATCTTGTTTGACCACTGCTCTGATTTACACTTTCCTGTGTAATATTCATATCTATTTCCGCCTTTATGATATGAATTATCTGTGACTGATTTAGGTTATGTTTATTTCTATATTTGTTTCCGAAGATTATATAGCCACTGTGTAGTAGCTTTGAGTTTGTATCGGCATGTCGGATTCTTGAAATGAAATGCATGTTGTTCTATCTGACATATCGACGCTCGCACAAAGCAATTACACGGATGGTCGCTCCTCAATAGCCTTATTCTCCGCACTAGTTGACGGCATTACACCGTAGTGTCCTTGGCTAGAGTGGTTATAGAGGTGGGGCGTCACAGCTTGGTATCAGAGCGAAACTTCAGAACAATGTAGGATAATTTAACAAGGATCGTCGTCCTAAGTCCATCTTAGGAGTCGTGCCTTAGGATTTAATTGGTGTCTTTGTACCGTCCTATCCTATTTTCTTTTGTGATTCCTTGTTTTATCAATCATTATTGTTTGATATTCATTTTGTGAATAACCTTTTTCTTCTTTCTTTCTTTTTAATGAAGAGAAATGGTTAGACCTAGCCGTCCCAGCGCCGGTCAATCTAGTGCTACTCCCCAAGATGGAGTTTTTATGTCTGCTTAGCAGCTTTTAGATCTCGTGAAGAAAGCTCAAGCTGCCGGACCCAATCTAGAGCCTACTCATCCTAGATCCGGTTTTGCACGCTTGTGTAGAGACTATACCGATTTGGATGGAAGGCCATTCAAGGGATCCGAGAGTGTTATTGAAATTCAAGATTGGCTCAAATCATGCGATCGCATCTTTTCTCGCATGAACCTTATTGATCTACATCGAGTCCAAGTGTCTTCTAGCATGCTCCAAGAAAAAGAATTAGATTAGTATGAGCTTTTGGTTTCCGAAATCGTTGAAGCGGATCTTACTTGGAAGTAATTTCGGAAAAGATTTGAATTGAAATTTGTGCCAGAGGCTGAAAAAGTAACTTTGGCCCAGTGTTTTATTGACCTTGTTCAAGGTGAATCTTCTATGACGGATTACGTCGCATCTTTCGAATCTCTCTCTAAGTATGGGGTCGAGTATATTAATACCCCATTAAAGCAAAATCAGAGATTTGTCTATGGCTTGAATAAGAATCATAAGAAGCCATTACTTCTGAAACTAGAAGTTTCTTTTGATCAGCTTATTGATATCGCTCTTCGTCTTGAAGAGGCCGATAAAGAGTGTGATGTTGAAGTTGTGGGTTTCAAACAAAACTTCAACAACAATATGAAGAGGCCTATTATGTTCAAAGGCCCGAATTCCAATAAGAAGGGGAAGCTGGAAGCTTCGGTAGCAAAGACTCCAATCCCTAATCGTCGAGAATGCTACAATTGTGGCTCTAGGGACCACTATATAAATAAGTGTACTAGACCTATCTCTTGCCGCTACTGCAAAGGTGCGGACCATTATATGTCTTCATGTCCCAAACTTCAAGGCAAGAGAGTGAGGGAGCTGAACGTCTCTTCTCTTGGTCAAGGTATTTTTCATTCAATCCTCGATGACATTGTTTTATTTTGTGATCTTCCTATTTGAGTTCTTTTTGATATGGGATCATTTCATCATTTTATATCAACAGAACTTGTTGAATTCTTTTTCTTTAAAACAATTTGGGCTTGATGTCTTCTTTGAGAATTGCGAATCTGGATGGTGGATCCGCAACACTCAACTTGTTTCTTTTTATTGATGTCGAAATTATTTTATGTGATTTTTCTTTCCGAGCCGATTTTTTTACTTAGGCTTCGGAATTGATTTTTTTTGTAAGGATTGGCTTAATCGTTGTGAAGCCCATATCCTATTTTCCGTGTGGACTATTCATCCTCGACATTTTTAATCTGTTAAGCAGATTTCTATTTTTCCTTGTCATTTTGATTCCAATTTGATGGCGTCATTTTATTCTTTAAGCCCTCATGATGAGGAAAGTGTTATTTCTCTTATCTAAATGGTTTGTGAAACTATCCGGTATTTTTGAGTTTATCTTAGGATTATCTCCTTAGCAATCTTTTGAGTGGTGTTAAGGTCTTTTTAGTTCGACCTTGCCATCGATTTTTTTATTTGCTACGAGTTGCATGAAGTTAGCATTCCATTTACTACATTCCGCACTCGTTATGATTCTTATGAATGACTTATTATATCATTCAGTTTGTCCAGCTTATTTCATCCATTTTATGAATCGAGTATTTTACGAATATCTCGATGACTCCATTCTTGTATTTATTGATTTTGGATGAAAATAGAAATTTAAAATTTTGCATATCTTTTTCATAAGATTTATTTATAAGTACAATTGGATTTTGATCTTAAACGAGCAAAGAATATTCTCAAAACTTTTAAGAAACATGTTTATCATATAGAAGATAGTTTTGTGATTGTATTTCCCATTTAATGTTTTAAGAATTTTGGTCGATGCGCTTGATCAACGTTATCGATAGGAATTTCCTAAACGATTTGATGAGACAGTCAGACACAATAAATTGACTTGTAAAGATGTAATTTTTTCTACAAAGATGATTACATAAAGTTAATTATAATTTTTGGAAGTCTTGAGCTTTTCTGTAAAGAAGATTACTTAAAAAGAACTCTTTTCCGATACTCTTATTCTTGTGATTCCCAAGGGGAACCAAAACTTTATCGTTTGTACTAATGCTAGTCGTATTGGTTTGGATGTCGTTCTCTTGCGAAAGAGAATGTGCTATCACTTTTGTTTCTAAATCTTTAAAGCCAATCGAGACTAGGTATGCCACTCATGATCTAGTGCTCGCGGCTGTCGTTTTCGCTTTTAGAGTTTGGCATCATCATTTTTGAGGGAGAAATTTTTTCTCCACCTCGATCATAAATGTTTGGAATATTTATTTTCCCATAAGGAACTTCATGTTGACTCGAGTTCCTTGCATCTTATGATCTTAATATTCTTTGTATACTCCCGGAAGGGAAATCGTGTTGCCAATGCATTTAGTCGTAAGCAACAAGTGGTTGATTCTTTGATGATGTCTGAATGGAATTATCTTTTTATCAATTTCATCGGACGTTTTGATATACTTCGTTTTATTGAGCTTTATCTCATTCCTTTTATGGACTAGTGTCCGATATTCTTTTATGGTGTTCGGTTCATTGGACGTACCGTATTTGTACTACGTCGGTGTTCCGAAATCATTCGAGCTTTGGTTCATTTGGCGTACCGTTATTGTACTATGCCGTTGTTTCAAATTATCCGAGTTTCTAGTTTCTCGAGCGTACTGTTATTGTACTACGTCGTTGCACCGACTCAATTTTCTATTATTCATGACGTTTTCCATGTCTTTCGACTATGGAAATGCTTTTAGGTTTCCGATTTTTATTCTTGAGCCTGGTGTTATAGCAGGGATTGAAGTTTCACCAGATTTACTTTTGAGCAACATTCTTTTCGCATCATTTCTTCAGAGGTTGAGCGCCTTCGAAATAAAGATGTACTTCTTGTGAAAGTTCAATGGATCTCAAATCTAAAGGATAGCTCTTGGGAATACAGAGAATTCAATGAGCGAACACGTTCGGACTTACTCTTTCGTGCTCCTTGTGGTTAACTTCTTATTTCAAAATTTCTTTTGTGTTGATATGCTTCTATGGTTGTTACTCTTTATTTTCTTCTGAAGTGTTGCGAGGATGCAATTTCTTTAAGGAGGGGAGTCTGTAACAACCCGCATATTTTACGATTGAATATTTAAGTATTTTATTTAAAATAATTCACCGTTAGTCGAATTAGTGTCCGAGAAGCTACTTTTTGCAAACAGTCGAATTAGGACTCGAGACCACCCTCATTGAGTTCAAAATAACGTTTGCGACCTTTTTGAGTATAAACTTTTATATGTTTGGAGTTAGTAGAATTTTGCTACTTTTTCACTTAGGGATTTGGTTTTTTTCCAGCCCATTAGACCCAAGCTTCACCCCTCTTCTCTTCATTACTTCATTTCTATTTCCTAATACTCAAGCTTTGGCAACAATGGAGAGAGGAATGAGAAATTAAAACTCCAAGCCCTAGTTTCCATTTGCAAATCAAGTTCTAGCTCCAAATTTATGGAAGAAGCTTTGGTAAGCCTCCCTTCTTCTCCTCCATCTCATTCTCTTACCAATTTCAGAAATTCCTAAACCTAATTTAGGAGGTGTTTCTCTTTTAAGCTTAGATTTAAGCTCTTTGGGTTGGAATTGAAGAGTGATTGTCTTTTCCATTGCTCTATAGCTTCTTCTTCATAGTTTCGGGTTTAAAGGTGAGATTTTTATCTCACATCTATGTCTATAACTATCTTTGATTGTTAGGTATGAATTCCTAGCTCTTATTCATGTGCATTTGATCTTGGTTTGGATTGATTTGGTATATATATTCCAATTTTTGGTGTTTTGAAAGAAAAATCTATGAAAATCCTTTTATGGATGTTTGAACATGTTTTTGGTGACGCGTCGAAGAGCCTATAGGGCCGGGTTGTCGATTGGCATAAATCCCTAGCGCCATTGCTCGTCCGGTCGCGAATTGGATGTGATTGCAAATCAATTATATAGGCTAGAAAACTGCCTAAGAACCAGTCAGTCGACTGAACTTTGCAGTCAACCGACTGAACTTTGCAGTCAGTCGACTGGCTGTAGCTAATAAGCTTTCCGAAGGCTGTCTGCAGAGGCTTGGGGGCTCTGTTTCCTGCAGTCAGTCGACTGAACTCAGTGAACCGATTGACTGACCTGCTCCTATTTGCCTATTATGCCTATTTTTGCCTATTTTGTTTGTGATTCCAATTTTTATCAATTTGTTTTGATTCCTAGTTGATGCTATCAATTATTCGACTTTGATAACTTCTATTTTGGGAGTTTTGGAAATATCCATTGTGATGGATTTGATATCGATTTCTTTGGAATTAATTCACGTCTTCGTATGTGAATTTTAGTGATTGATTGTTTTCACAATCATTTTTGTGATTTGTCACTTTTAAAAATATATAGGTTCCAATATTAGTAGTAAATATCAAAACCCTTTCATCAAAACGATTTCAATACTATTTTATTACAAAGATCGTTTCTTAAACCGTTTTCCAATCTATTAGTATATACAAACCTTTACCTCACTCGTATGAGAAATCAAATCAAACGACTTAGTAAAACAAGTGGTATGAAACGCTTGCGTTTACTTCGTCGGTTAATTCTTGGACTTATTCGATTGAATCTCTTGTGACAATTTTCTAGTGGAGATCTACACTTTGTTCGCAAATATTTAAGTTAAGCTAGTGGTTATGGGACATGAGGCTAAACTCATATATTTACTAGCTTATTGTAATTGACACTTCTTGATAATCAATGATGATTATTTTATGGTTTAGACTGGCAATGTGCGATGTCTCTTTGTCCATGTGAAGGACGATACTTCATTTTGTGGAGCTTCGGCTCGTTTGGAGGAGCTTCGGCTCGTTTGGAGGAGCTTCGGCTCGTTTGGAGAAGCTTCGGCTCGTTTGGTGGAGCTTCGGCTCGTTTGGAGGAGCTTCGGCTCGTTTGGAGGAGCTTCGACTCGTTTTGCAATACACATGTTGGGAGTTTTCATGCTCCCGTTCTTGTGATAGGCTTCTTTCCCCTTTTTGTGATTTATAGATTTCTATTGATTGATTTCTAGAATTTGTGTTTCACCAATTTTCGTGATTTACATTGATAAGCTTTATCATTATTTGTGCATTGGTGAATTTGTGTGTCATTAACTTTTTGTGAATAAAAATATAGAGTATCACATTCCTTTTTATCTTTGAGAAGATTCTTGTGATATCGATTAATCTCTTGTTGATTTTCAATTGCATACTTATCATAGTATGGCTTTATGGTTACCTTATTGTTGGGCATAGTCCCACTGGACCAAGATCACTGAACCAACCCATTTCTAAAGCCTAGCCGAATCACTCACCACCAGACCAAAGCACTACCGGACCAATCCACGCCTTCACCCACTACCGAACCAAGGCACTACCGAACCAATCCATGCCTCCACCCACTACCGAACCAAAGCACTACCGGACTAATCCACGCCTCCACCCACTACCGAACCAAAGCACTACCGAACCAACATTACCAGGCCAGATCACGTCAGCCCAGGCCCACCAGCAGCTATATACATCCAAGACCCCTAACCCCAGCCTCACTCTATAAATAGAGGGGTAGGGGTACAACAATGTCGGATAGTTTTTGGAGAGCTCAAGCACGGACAAAACTTTCAAACAACTTTCATAAACTTGTAATCTGAACAGTGAAAGAGAATAACATATAAAGTGGATGTAGGCACATTCTGGCCGAACCACTATAAATCTACGTGTCTTTTTGTAGTTTAGTCCCTGCTTTTTACATATTTGCATAAATCACCCAAATCACTAAGAACAACATAAGATCGACTAAATCATACGACTTGGAGGTGTTTGCCCATTTTTTGTGCAAACATTTTTGGTGCTTTCACTGAGAGCGGGAGCTCGAAGCTTCAGCTTCTCCCGCTTAACCTTCTTCCTAACATCATTGCTCATTGCTCAGAAAACATGCCTCCCAAGCAGAAGAAAGATGTTAACAAAGGGAAGAACATCACAACTAGCAATATTCCAGATCCAGCGATCCCAGATCAAGAGAATCGTCCCTTTCCAACAGAAGTACCAAATGAAAATCAGGAAAATCCGACAGCCCCTGCCACGAAATAGCCGACAGCAATTACTAGGGCAGATCTAGACAGGGTTGTGGCTGAAGTGACTGACCGCTTCACATCCCAACAAGAAGCCTTGGTGAACCGACTCATGTCACGCTTAAGGATACTAAATAATCCAACCGCAACACTGAATCATGGGGTGAGTCCCAGTCTGGAGGATCTCGGAGGCGACAAAGTTCTTTCTTATTCGAAGAAGCTAACAACAGAAACAGCAATGGTAGGAGCCAAGCCCGAACTCAGCCCGAACTTCGACCCGAGGAAACGCTTGGAACCGAACCCAGCGGGGGAGGTACCAGGCGAGGGTCGGCTGTAGCTGAGCCTATCATGCTACCTAGCCATGGAAACACGAATGAACGTGGCCGAGCTAGAGTCCAGCCCGAAGTTGGACCCGAGGAAGTGCTCGAGAAAGAACCCAGCAGGGGAAGATCAAGGAAAGGGCCAACTGTAGCTGACCCTAGCATGCTCCCAGAAGACCAGAGACAGCCACTGGAAAATATTAGGAGTGATAGACGATACAATCCCTACAGATCATCTGGACGGAATCAATCCCGCAGAGAAGAACCAAACTCATTTCTATCTGCTCCAAATTCTGATGAAATGATGGAGCGATTGTTCAGAGAGTGTGTCCAACGGGATCAAAGAGATCGAGGGATATGCGCTAGGGTAACCTGCCCTTTCACCCGCAATATCGAAATTGCCATCACCCCCCGAGAATGGAAAATGCCAACAATGGAACCTTACAAGGGAATCTCTGACCCCGTTGTACACTTGCAGAGATACACACAACATATGCTCATGAGTGGAGCCACAGAAGGAGTATTGTGCAAATGCTTTCCACTATTCTTGGCAGATCTAGCTACCTCCTGGTTCTACCATCTACCCCAAGGATCCATCAGCTCATGGGAAATGTTGAAAGAAAAGTTCATCAGCCAGTTCTGCATTCATGTGGAACAACCCAAGGACGTTATTCCCTATCTAATATCAAACAGAAGCCTGGAGAGATAGTTTAGCAATATCTAACCCGATTCAATGCTGCAGCAGCCGCAGTCCAAGATGCCAATGAGAAACTCATCTTAATGGCCCTCTATAGTGGTGTGCATTCGGATACTAAGTTTGTTAGAAGATTAACGAAAGAAAAACCAGCTACCTTACCCGATTTCTTCCATGAAGCCGGAAGATATATGAGACTTGAAGACGCTGCCACTGAAAGACAGACAGGGCAATAAACTAAGGCGGCTCATGGCAGCACACCCGTTGTAGTGAAGGACGTTCGAAGAAATGACTCTAGAGACAATGTTGGAGGTTAGAAGGGAGAAAAGCGTCTATATCGGCCAGGACCGAGATTTGACGCTTCCACTCCCTTGAATGAAACAATCGAAAACATCTTCCTAGCCATACAAGACGAAGTTAAATACAAATGCCCCCCGTACAAGAAGGAATCTGATAGCGCAATTAAGTCTGGAAAGTTCTGCCGCTTCCACGAATCTCATGGGCATGATACCAATGAATGCCATCATCTCCGGGACTTAATTGAAGAACACATCAGAAGGAAGAGACTGGAACGCTATGTAAAAGGTCAGAACAGGACTCCAGCTCCTGCCAATGAGAACCCAAGGCTAACCCTCCCAGAATCAGGAGGGGGAAATCGCAACACCAACAGCTCCAGTCAAAAGAAGATAGTGGTCCATACCATATCGGGTGGACCACACATCGCCGACAGAAACTGGACAGAGATGGAAAGATACAGAAAGTCACTTAGAAACAATGAAGGCTGCGTTAATTCTGTTATGGAAGAACGCCACCCGAAGCGAAAAGAGAATGATGACATTACATTTAATAGGCGTGACCTAGAGGGAAGGCAGTACCCTCACATGGATCCTATGGTCATCTCTGCCTGGTTCGGTCCAGCCGAAGTTTTTCGAATTCTAGTAGACACTGGAAGCTCAGTAAATATCCTATTCAAGCATGCTTTCGACAGAATGAAGCCGTCAATGAAGGATGTGTCTCCCTGCAACAAACCACTACACGGTTTCACTGGAGATGCGAAGATGCCCCTTGGGCAACTGGACCTCTTTGTTGAAATAAGAAGTCACCTCCGCTCCATTGTGCGGAAACAAACATTTGTGCTAATAGATAACCACTCGGCCTACAATTCCTTTTTAGGAAGACCAGCCTTGTCTGACTTCCAAATTGTCCTGGCCCCGTGGTGCCTGAAGATGAAATTTCCAGCAGACAATAGAATATGGGAAGTAGAGGGAGATCAAGACGTTGCTCGAGATTGCTATGTAACTGAACTTCGCAATAACCGCAGTAAGGATAAAGGGAAGAATGCATAGACTACTCTCTGCACGAAAAACTTGGAAGCATAGCAGCTAAAGAAAGCCCTTCCTCTTCGATATACCAGTGATCCTTTCAATGAATTAGACCCAGGGATGAAGAGGAGGAGGCCACCGCCAAGCCTGTAGAGGCTATGGAGTTTGTATCTGTAGACAAACACGACTCAAGTAGACTATTGAAAATCGGATCTAAGCTAAAAGTAGAATTGAAGGATCAACTCATTGATTTTCTCCACCATAACTTGGATGTATTTGCATGGACGCACGTTGGCATGACTGGAATCTCCCCAGACGTAGCATGCCACGCACTAAACATCGGTCCTACCAAGGGGCTAGTAAAGTAGAAAAAGAGAAGTATGGGGGCAGAACGATCAGCAGCCCTCGATGAAGAAGTAAAGAACCTACTTGCTAATAACCTCATACGAGAAGCCATCTACCCAGAGTGGATCGCTAACCCGGTACTAGTAAAGAAGGCTAATGGGAAGTGGCGAACATGCATTGACTTCTCCAGCTTAAATGATGCTTGCCCGAAGGATTGCTTCCCACTCCCCCGAATCAATCAGCTTGTGGACAGCACAGCCAGGCACGAACTCTTATCTTTTATGGACGCATACTCAGGATATAACCAAATTCCTATGCACGCTCCCGATCAAGGCCACACTAGTTTCATCACTGACCGGGTATTGTACTATTACAGAGTAATGCCTTTTGGACTTAAAAATGCCGGAGCTACTTATCAGCGCCTTGTAAACAAGATGTTCGCGGAACTAATAGGACGAACTATGGAAGTTTATGTGGACGACATTCTAGTAAAGTCAAGGAAAGCCGACGATCACGCAAGCCACCTAGGCGAGATGTTTCAGGTACATCGCCAATATGGAATGAAGTTGAATCCTCTAAAGTGCTCCTTTGGAGTATCATCAGGAATGTTCTTGGGATTCATCGTCCATGCCAGAGGAATTGAAGCAAGTCCCGAACAAGTCCGAGCCCTGAAAGATATCAGGATGCCTTCCACTCGAAGAGAAATGCAAAGCCTAAATGGAAAGGTGGCCGCCCTAAGAAGATTCATCTCTAAAGCGACTAACAAGTGCGTCCCCTTCTTCGAGGCTCTAAAGAAAGACAAAGGAAAGTTCGAATGGACTGACGAATGCTTAACAGCCTTCCTTAACCTAATCGAACACCTCCAGAGACCACCAATACTCTCAATTCCAAAGGAAGGCGAAGAGCTATACCTATACCTTGCTGTGTCATCTCATGCTCTAAGCGCCGCTTTGGTGAGAGAAGACAACCGCGCGCAGCGGCCAGTATACTTTGTAAGCAAGAGGTTTACGGGGGCAGAAGCCAGATATCCTAAACTTGAGTAGCTAGCATACCGTTTACTAATCACATCACGGAAACTGCAACACTATTTCCAATCCCATTCCATCAGAGTTCTAACCGATCAACCGCTAAGGCAGAACTGCATCGTCCCGACACTTCTGGGCAACTACTTAAATGGTGCATTGAACTGAGTCAATATGATAGCACCTACCATCCTTGCACCGCCACCAAGGGACAAACCATGGCCGATTTCATTGCCGAATTCACTACCAACCAAGGTAAGGAGAAATCTGAAATAGTAGAAGACATCAAGTGGAATCTCTTTATGGACGGAGCATCAAACGAACAAGGCTCAGGGCAGGTATTGTAATAATCACTCCAAGGGGAAGGAAGCTACACTATTGTTGGGTGCGTTTTCCATCACCGAACCAAACACTCCCTAAGCACTGCCGAACCAAGCACGTATCCTCACCACTACCGAAACAACCCCTAGCCGAACCAACCCACTTCCCATGATTAGCGGAACCAACTCCACCCATTGCCGAACCAACTCACCACCGAACCATCTACCTCCGAACCAAGACACCAACTCACCTCTAAGGCCCGAACCACTCACCACCGGACCAAGCTACGCCCTCACCACTGGACCAACACACATGCCATTCACTACCGAACCAGAGGCATACTACCACTACCGAACCAACATGAAGAAAGTATTACCGAACCAACACCGCTAGGCCATATTACATCAGCCCAAGCCCATCAGTAGCTATATACATCCAAGACCCCTACCCCCAGCCTCACTATATAAATAGAGGGGTAGAGGTACAACAATGGCAGACAAGTTTGAGAGCTCAAGCACGGATAGAACTTTCAAACAACTTTTAGATACTTGTAATCAAAGCTTTGTACTTGTAATCTGAACAGAAAAGGAGAATAACATATAAAGTGGACGTAGGCACATTCTGGCCGAACCACTATAAATCTGTGTGTCTTCTACAATTTAGTCCATCTATTTTATATATTTGCATAAATCTTCCAAATCATTAAGAACAACATATAATCAACTAAATCATATGACTTGGAGGTGTTTGCCCATTTTTTGTGCAAACATTTTTGGTGCATTCACTAAGAAATCGACCTAGAAGCTTCAGCTTCTCCCACTCAACCTTTTTCCTAACAGCATCGCTCATTGTTTGGAAAACATGCCTCCCAGGCAAAGGAAAGATGTTAGCAAAAGAAAGAACATCGCAACGAGCAGTATCCCAGATCCAGTAATCATAGATCAAGGGAATCGTTCCGTTCCAACAGCAAATGGAAATCAGAAAAATCTGACAGCCCCTGCCATAGAGCAACCAATTACTAGGGCAGATCTGGACAGGGTTGTGGCTGAAGTAACTAACCGCTTCACATCCCAACAAGAAGCCTTGGTGGACCAACTCATGTCACGCTTAAGGGATGGTGAAGAATCCAATCGCAACACCGAATCGTGGGGTGAGTCCCAGTCTGGAGGATCTGGGAGGCGACAAAGATCTTTCTTCTTCGAAGAGGCTAACAACAGAAACAACAATGGTAGGAGCCAAGCCCGGACTCAGCCCGAATTCTGACCCAAGGAAACGCTTGGAACCGAACCCAACGTGGGAGGTACTAGGCAGAGGTCGGATATGGCTGAGCCTGTCATGCTACCTAACCATAAGAACAGCAATGGACGAGGCCTAGCTGGAGTCCATCCCGAAGTTGGACCCGAGGGAATGCTTAGAGCAGAGCCCAACAGGGAAAGATCGAGGCAAGGGCCAACTGTGGCTGACCTCAGCATGCTCCCAAAAGACCGAAGACCGTCACCGGAAAATGTTAGGAGTAATAGACAATGCCATCTCTACAGGTCATCTGGACAGAATCAATCCCGTAGAGAAGAACCAAACTCATTTCTATCCGCTCCAAGTTCTGATGAAAGGATGGCGCGATTGTTCAGAGAGTGCGTCTAACGGGACCAAAGGGATCGGGGGATAGGCGCTAGGGTAACCAGCCCCTTCACCGGCAATATCAAAACTGCCATCACCCCCCGGGAATGGAAAATTCCAACAATGGAACCTTACAAGGGAACCTCTGACCCCGTTGTATACTTGCAGAGATACACACAGCATATGCTCATGAGCGGAGCGACAGAGGGGGTGTTGTGTAAATGCTTCCCACTTTCTTGGCAGTTGTAGCTACCTCCTGGTTCTGCCATCTACCCCAAGGATCCATCAGCTCATGGGAAATGCTGAAAGAAAAGTTCATCAGCCAGTTTCGCATTCACGTGGAACAACCCAAGGACGCTTATTCCCTATATAATATCAAACATAAGCCCGGAGATACAGTGCAACAATATCTAACCCGATTCAATGCCGCGGCAGCCGCAGTCGAAGACGCCGATGAGAAACTTATCCAAACGGCTCTTTGTAGTGGCGTACATCCGGATACCAAGTTTGCTAGAAGATTAACGAAAGAAAAACAAGCTACCTTACCCGATTTCTTCCATGAAGTCGGAAAGTATATGAGGCTAGAAGACGCTGCCACCGAAAGGCAGGCAGGGCAACAAGCCAAGGCAGCTCAGGGCAATGCACCCGCGGCAGCAAAGGACGTCAGAAGAAATGACTCTCGAGACAATGCTGGGGGCAGGAAGGGAGAAAAACGCATATATCGGCCAGGACCAAGATTTGACGCTTACACTCCTTTGAATGAAACAGTCGAAAACATCTTCCTGGCCACCCAAGACGATCTTAAATACAAACGCCCCCGTACAAGAAGGAATCAGACCACGCAATCAAGTCCGGAAAGTTCTGCCGTTTTCACGAATCCCATGGGCATGATACCAATGAATGCCGTCATCTCCGGGACCTGATTGAAGAACACATCAGAAGGAAGAGATTGGAACACCATGTAAAGAGTCAGGATAGGACTCCAGCTCCTGCCAAGGCGAACCCAGGGCAACTCCATCCAGAGACAGGCGGAAGAAATCGCAACACCAGCGATTCCAATCAAGAGAAGATAGTGGTCCATACAATATCGGGAGGACCACACATCGCTGACAGAAGCTGAGCAGAAATGGAAAGATATGGAAAGTCACATAGAAACAATGAAGACTGCATCAATTCCGTCATGGAAGAACGCCGCCCGAAGCGGAAAGAGGATAATGACGTCACATTTAGTAGGAAAGACCTAGAAGGAAGGAGTACCCTCACATGGATCCTATGGTCATCTCTGCCTGGTTCGGCCCAACCGAAGTTTTTCGAATTCTGGTAGATACTGGAAGCTCCGTAAACATTTTATTCAAGCATGCTTTCGACAAAATGAAGCTATCAATGAAGGATGTGTCTCCCTGCAACAAACCACTACACGGTTTCATTGGAGATGCGAAAATGCCCCTCGGGCAACTGGACCTCTTTGTTGAAATAGGAAGTCATCCCCGCTGCATTGTGCGAAAACAAACATTTGTGCTAATAGAGAACCACTCGTCCTCCAACGCCTTTTTGGGAAGACCAGCCTTGTCTGACTTCCAAAATGTCCTAGCCCCGTGGTGCCTGAAGGTGAAATTTCCAATAGATAATGGAATAGGAGAAGTAGAGGGAGATCAAGACGCCGCTCGAGATTGCTATGTAACTGAACTTCGCAATAACCGCAGGAAGGATAAAGGGAAGGATGCAGAGACTTCTCTCTGCAAAAAAAAAAACTTGGAAGCATAGCAACTAAAGAAAGCCCCTCCTCTTCGATATACCAGTAATCCTTTCAATGAATTAGACCCCAGGGACAAATAGGAGGAGGCCACTGCCGAGCCTGCAGAGGCTATGGAATTTGTATCTGTAGACAAACACGACCCAAGTAGACTGCTGAGAGTCGGGTCTCAGTTAAGAGCAGAATTGAAGGATCAACTCGTTGATTTTCTTCGCCACAACTTGGATGTATTTGCATGGACGCACGCTGACATGACTGGAATCTCCCTAGACATAGCATGCCACATACTGAACATCGATCCCACCAAGGTGCCAGTAAAGCAGAAAAAGAGAAGCATGGGGGTAGAACGATCAGCAGCCCTCGAGGAAGAAGTAAAGAACCTACTTGCCAATAACTTCATACGAGAAGCCATCTACCCAGAATGGATCGCCAACCCGGTACTGGTAAAGAAGGCTAATGGGAAGTGGCGAACATGTATCGACTTCTCCAACTTAAATGACGCTTGCCCGAAGGATTGCTTCCCACTTCCCTGAATCGATCAACTTGTGGACAACACAGTCGGGCACGAACTCTTATCTTTTATGGACGCATACTCAGGATATAGCCAGATCCCTATGCACGCCCCCGATCAAGACCACACTAGTTTCATCACTGACCGGGGATTGTACTGCTACAGAGTAATGCCTTTTGGACTTAAAAACGCCAGAGCTACTTATCAGCGCCTCGTCAACAAGATGTTTGCGGAACTAATCGGATGAACTATGGAAGTTTATGTGGATGACATGCTGGTAAAGTCGAGGAAAGCCAATGATCATGTAAGCCACCTGGACGAGATGTTTCAAGTACTTCGCTAATATGGAATGAAGCTGAATCCTCTAAAGTGCTCGTTCAGAGTGTCATCAGGAAGGTTCTTGGGATTCATCGTCCATGTCAGGGGGATTGAAGCAAACCCCGAACAAGTCCGAGCCCTGAAAGATATCGGGGTACCTTCCACTCGAAAAGAAATGGAAAGCCTGAATGGGAAGGTGGTCGCCCTAAGCAGATTCATCTCTAAAGCAACCGACAAATGCATCCCTTTCTTCGAAGCCCTAAAGAAAGACAAAGGAAAGTTCGAATGGACTAACGAATGCACAACAGCCTTCCTTAACCTAATCAAACACCTCCAGAAACCACCAGTACTCTCAACTCCAAATAAAGGCGAAGAACTACACCTATACCTTATTGTATCGTCCCATGCTCTAAGCGCCGCTTTGGTGAGAGAAGACAACCGCGCGCAGCGGCCCGTATACTTTGTAAGCAAGAGATTTACGGGGGTAAAAGCCAGATACCCTAAACTTGAGAAGCTTACCTACTGTTTGCTAATCACGTCATGGAAACTGCGACACTATTTCCAATCTCATTCCATCAGAGTTTTAACCGATCAACCGCTAAGGCAGGTACTCCATCGCCCTGACACTTCTGGGCGACTACTTAAATGGTGCATTGAACTGAGTCAATATGATATAACCTACCATCCTCGCACCGCCATCAAGGGACAAGCCATGGCCGATTTCATTGTTGAATTCACTACCAACGAAGGTAAGGAGCAATCTCAAATAGCAGAAGATACCAAGTGGAATCTCATTGTAGATGGAGCATAAAACGAACAAGGCTCGGGGGCAGGTATTGTGATAATCACCCCCAGGGGAAGGAAGCTGCACTATGCCCTAAGGTTGGAATTCGCTGCCACCAACAATGATGCAGAATATGAAGCAGTAGCAGCAGGATTAGAACTTGCCTTAGAAATTGGAGTCGGTTCTTTATGTATTCATAGTGATTCTCAACTTATCGTAAATCAAGTGCTAGGAGAGTTTCAGACTCGAGGAGAACGACTCACGGCATATCTAAAGAAAACCAAGCAGCTACTCGATCAGTTGGACCACTATTTAATCAAACACATTCCTCGAGAGGAGAACCGGGAGGCCAACGAACTGGCAAAGCAAGCTAGCATGAAGAACGGCACCATTTCTGAAACAATAGCCATCACAAAACAACTAGCCCCAAGTTTCGAACAAGAGGATCTGATAGCTACAGTCGAAGAAGAAACTTGGATGGCTCCTATCTAGAAATACTTACAAGATGGCACACGACCCAATGAGCGTAACGAGGTCAGGAAAATCTTGAGGAGAGCTTCCCGCTACACAATACAAGAAGGCATCCTCTATCGACGCGGCTTCTATAGCCCCTTATTAAGTTGTGTTCCTGGAAGGGAAACCAAGAAAATATTATCCAATATCCATCAAGGGAGCTGCGGAGATCACACTGGTGGGCAGACTCTGGCGAAGAAGACGCTTCGATATGGATATTACTGGCCCACTTTAAACAAAGACGCCTTAGACTTCGTCAAAAGATGCGACAGATGTTAGAAATATGCTAAGATTCCTCGACTACCGACAAATGAGATTACTCAAATGACCAGCCTTTGGCCCTTTGCAGTATGGGGAATTGACTTGATTGGCGAACTACCGATGGGCCGAGGTGGAGCCAAATATGCTATAGTGGCAGTCGACTATTTTACCAAATGGGTGGAAGCGGAACCTCTAAATAAAATATCTTCGGCAAAAGTTATTAACTTCTTGATCAAAAATGTTCTATGCAGGTACGGGGTTCCACTCAAAATCATATCGGAAAATGGACTTCAGTTTGACAGCGAGGAGTTCGCCGACTGGTGCCAAGAGCACGGAATTCACAAAAGCTTCTCATCTGTGGCTTATCCCCAAGCAAATGGACAACTCGAAACTGTCAACAACATTCTTAAAACTCTAATCAAGAAGAAGCTTGAAAGGTCAAAAGGCGCTTGGGTGGATGAACTTCCTACGACACTATGGGCTACCGCACGTCTTTCAGAACATCAACAGGGCATACTCCTTTCTCTTTCGCATACGGATCGGAGGCTATGCTCGTAGTTGAAACTGTAGTGCCATCCCACCGTAGGATCCACTACAACCCAGAAGAGAACGAAGAACTCCTCCACATGTCGTTGGATCTAATCGAAGAAAGAAGAAATGATGCAGCACTCAAAGCAGCAGTTCACAAGCAAAAAGTGGCAACACAATACAACTCCAAAATCAAGCATCGCAGCTTATAAGAAGGAGATCTTGTCCTCAAGCGAATCTTCCTGCGCCCTAGAGCGCTAGATCCCATCTGGTACGGACCATATGTAATTCATAAAGATCTCCACAACGGAGCTTATATTTTGTCAACAGTGGACGGAGAGGTGTTCCAAAGGGCATGGAACATCCAACACCTTCGCCGATACTTTTCTTAACTTGTACTGCCCATATAAAGTGGATTAACAAAGAGAATCAGTGGACATAGGCATTTTTGTGCCGAACCACTTTAAAAATCTTGTCTCTTTTTAACTTGTTCCTTTATATCTTGGCTGCTTGTTAAGCTTTATCCTTTTCTGTTGAACAAAATCCTGTGTAATGGCATTTCCATTCTACACACTTCACGGCGCAACCTCACCTGGACAAGACCTAACAGGTACTATACGAATGTATGCCCTCGCCAATGAGACACTTTTGCTCCAGCATCCCTCTGCTGCTGGTTAACTCATTGCTCGCGACGGCCCTCAAAGCCAACTGTAATGAGCCGATTATAGGCCACCGAGGAGGCCGAAAATAGCCTAGGCAGCTCATTACGGCGTTCGGCTCGCCGGCAACTGTTAACCGATTATAAGCCCCAACATAAGGTGTGGCCAGCCAGGGACAGTTCATAGTTGACGATCGGCACCCGCGCTAGCCGGCCACGGTAAATCGAATAATACTCACGATTACGGGCCATAATTGCCCGGATAGTTACCGTGCGCGATCTCGGCTCCGATGTGTCTTAAGTACGGCAGTGGTAAAAAAGAAAACTCCCCGCGGAGGCGTAAGATGGGTGACAAATGTCTCCAAGACCGACAACTAGGGAAAGTGACTACAGAGCCCGTTTTTCAAGAACTTAAGCGCATCGAAGGCCTTCAGTGATTGGAAGTTTTACTATTTCTTATATTTCCATTTTATTTATAAAAACTTTCATCCTATCCCCTATAACAATCGCTAAAGTACATGACACAAAAATGGAAGATACACGCTAATGGGAATAAGAACTCACAGCTGGATTGTAGGTCACTCAGCTGCATTCCACATTCGATTACACAAGGCATTCAAAGCTACCGTCTACAGTTAAAACTTGAAGGGCGGTACTTTCTTCTCTTGTACATAAATATGTAGCTATAATTTATTCACACATCTCACTAACATTGCAAGACATAGAATTATATTTTAAGCAAGAACTTAGCGTCAAACACAATTGAATTACTAACACATGCAAAACTATATTTTATGCAGCACATCGAAATAACGACAACATTCAAACATGACAAAATCAGCTTATGTTATAAAGTTACATGCCAAAAATCAAGTTGTTCGTTACATAATCACAGCCTGAAAATTACATTAATGTTTTAAGACTAACATAGACAGCGATGTCAAGTAAACTGAAAAATGTTCAGATCAAGCCAATGAGCCGACTGCATCGGGGCTTCGCCTCTATCCTGCTGGCCCTCCGAGGTCTACTTAGCCACCGGATCAGAACTCCCAACATGCTGACCAGAGGTAGTCGGTGCTTCAAAGGTCCCGCCTGTCCAATTAAGGAGAAGAATTCATTGAATGAACAATAAGCAACCAAGCTATGAAAAGGCTAAAAGGGAAGACTTACCAGCATCTGTTCCTAGATCATCATCCCCCAACTGCCGCCTACCACCTCACCAGAAAGCAGCCGCATGCCCTCCTTCACTGCCACTTTCTCCTCCTTAGTGAATTGGGCCGTAACCACATCCATTCTAAAGGCCATGCCACTCTCCTTATCCGCATCAGCCTTGGCCTCCTCCAGAGAGCGGAGATAAATCCTGGCTATGATCTGGGAGTAATCATCCATCCAGGATAAGTTGCCATGCTTCCAAGTATGGAAATACATATCCTGGAGCAGCTCATCCATCATCCCCTCATTCTCCTCAAACTCCCTCATTCGGACCTCAGAAGCCGACAGCTTTGCAACGGCAGCATCCCTCTCTGATCGGTATCGCGAGCGGTCAGCCTGAAGGGATTTCCTCATTGCCTCCATCTCCTCCTTCAGCTTGGCTTGAGCAAGCTCGGCGGCTTCAAGCTTCCCAGATAACTCCTCTACCCGATCGAGATCCGCTTTCCGAACCTCATCCACTGTTGCAATGGCCATATCGATCCGTTCCTTGCAGATGGCCTCCATATTCCGCAGCTCGGCTCTACTAGCCTCTTCCATAGTTTTCTTTAGCCGTCTGGAGGCAGCCTTGTGCTAAGAGATCTGGATGGCCTGATCGGAGAGTTGCTTGGCCTGGTCGGCAACCACTAGCCGCAATCTTATGTTGGCACTCCCAATTTCCTCCCCGGCCTTGACCAGTCGGGCTTGATGCCCCATCAACTTCCTAGTCTCCTCAGCAACCTGGTCAATATTTGCCTTGGCTTCATCCCCTATAGTTATAATCCGAGTAGTAAGCAAATCAAGGTCCAGGGACTTGGCCTCATCAAGCACCCTTACCATAGGATTGCGAGGGAGAAGGTGCTCACCAGTAACCTCGTCAATGGAAATATCATGAGAACCCAGATCCAGATCTGGATGACCCGCAAATGTATTACGAGCCAAGCCAGGACGATCAATATGAGTAACAGTAGGATTCTCTGATGGATGCGGAGAGGGTATGAACTCCGTATCCTCCCCCATGATATCATGAATAGGCTGGGCTGGGGGCTGAGGTCCAGGTGAAGGTTCGAATAAGGAGCGCCTCCTCCTTTTCTTTTGAATATCCTCTTCAATAACTCTGAGAAGAGGATGGTAGCCGACTACGTCCCCGGAACGGCTGGTCGGAGGCTTTGGTTTAGCGGATGCTTTGAGTAGTTTGAATTGTTCGAGACGGTGCCGAATGACTGATGTCTTGGCCACCTTACCCGTTCCTGGAATAAAAAACAAGTGTTACAAGCAAGCATGGGACTATAATCCAAGAAACATGTGAAGTTAAAAGAGGAGTCAAAAATTCACCTTGAATCACCGGAGTTGCCCTAGCTGAAATGCTCTCAGAAGATGGACCGACACCAGTCCCGGCCTTATTAGTTTTCTTTGACTTCTCCACCAAGGCCGATCCTTCCTCCAACCCCTCAAAATCCTGGCGGAAAGCATCATCTGTCCACTCTTGGATCTCCTCTGCTTGCCCTGAAGACAAAGCCCCAACGCCATCACCGCTCTGTCCTTCGCCACCATCACCACCATCACCTTCTCCATCACCTCCGCTCTCCTCCTCGCCTCTTTCCTCCTCTACATTTTCCTCCTCCGGAACATCTGGACATGTGCTAGGGGAGGGTCCATCGGATTTCTTGAGCTTCTTCACCCCAGCGACTGGAGGTATCGAGAAGGGTTTCCTCTTGCCGCTCTTCGTCGTGGCCCCTCCTTTAGCTTTGACAGCCCTCTCCTCAGCTGTGTCTCTCTGCTTGACCATAGACTGACGTGGTAAAATCAAGTTGTGCTGCAGAAGAGTAGCATTCCTGATCAGGTAAGAAGCTGACCTCTCCCTTCCCGAAATGGCTTCTATCTCCGTAGCCATCTTAACCAGGCGATCGTTCTCCACGACCGCAAAGCCACCTGTCGCTAGCAAGGAATAAACACACGTAAGAAAAAGCATTGCAGTCAGAACGGAGATTGTAAATAAGCTTCAACTTATAGCCGGAGGTGAAGCGACGGATAGGAACAGAGTCATCCTTGACGAAAAACCATTCTTTCTTGAACATGCTGAACTTCGAATATAATTCCAGGACCGGCTTGAAGGATACGGCCGATTCCAAGCTGATGTATGGAGACCCCTTCTTATAGCCCCTCAAGTTGTACAAATACCGGATCTCTCGGTTGGAAGGGCGCGCCCATATTTTCTCTGGAAAATGATGAATAGACTCACCAAGATAGCATAAGAATTGGGCTGAAGCTGGAAAGAGGCCACCTTCAAATAGGTAATGAAGCTGACTATCCAAGCATTGATCGGAGAAATGACCCCGCACATGCAATGGTACCTACTATAAGCGAAATATCCTTCAGGGGGGTCATACGACATAACTCCATTCCCTGGCAGCACCATGTGCGCTCTGTCAATCCCGAAAGAACGAGATATAACATCAAGCTGCTCCTCTTTAAGGGAGCTGTGAAAGCAGTAAGGTGGCGTGTTCAGGAGCTCCTGAGGGCCGTACCCATCTACTAGTGATCTCAGGGAAGGTGCATGACGTCCCGATCCCGACTGAGCTAGGGGCACTGTGAAGGACTCTTCTCTATCCATGGATTTCTTCTTCTCTGATCGAGTTTCGACTTTACGAGTCATTTATCTGCAAACACAAAAGGTGCATCTTTAGAATGAGGGAAGTAAACAAGCAAGTGTATGAAGTCTAGGATTTCATTTGTAGTTCAAAACATAAAAGCCCGATCGGTAGTTCGAGACTAAAGTCCATTGGACACTCGTACTTCTCAAACGCATTCGGTAATTCATGGCTTGAGTTCATTCGGTACATAAGGTCACCGAGTATCATTTGGTACCCCAAGATTTAAGTTCATTCGGCACTCAATTCATTCGATAGTCTAAAACATAAAATCCATACGGCGAAAGAAGGCTAAATCACCTGATTTGGTAATCAAACGTGATTCTGCAAGGAATTTGATTCGGTAGTGAGTTTGATTCGGCAGGAGAGAATCTGATTCGGCTATCAGACTTAGTAGGGAATAAAGAAGGCATAACACCCATACTTATAGGAAAATGGAAGTGACCGGACCAACTGGTCTGGCGCTCATGACCGAATGGGGATGTTAAGGTTAGACGGCATAAATAAAGCACGGCATATGCCCCGCTTTGGGGGGCAAGTGTTGGGTGCATTTTCCATCACCGAACCAAACACTCCCTAAGCACTATCGAACCAAGCAAGTATCCTCACCACTGCCGAACCAGCCCCTAGCCGAACCAACCCACTTCCCATGATTAGTCGAACCAACTCCACCCATTGCCGAACCAACTCACCACCGAACCATCTACCTCCGAACCAAGACACCAACTCACCTCTATGGCCCGAACCACCCACCACCGGACCAAGTTACGCCCTCACCACCGGACCAACACACGTGCCATTCACTACCGAACCAGAGGCAAACTACCACTACCGAACCAACATGAAGAAGGTATTACCGAACAAACACCGCCAGGCCAGATTACATCAGCCCAGGCCCACCAGCAGCTATATACATCCAAGACCCCTACTCTCAGCCTCACTCTATAAATAGAGGGGTAAGGGTACAACAATGGCAGACAAGTTTGAGAGTTCAGACACGGATAGAACTTTCAAACAACTTTCAGATACTTATAATCAAAGCTTTGCACTTGTAATCTGAACAGAAAAGGAGAATAACATATAAAGTGGACGTAGGCACATTCTGGCCGAACCACTATAAATCTGTGTGTCTTTTACAGTTTAGTCCATCTATTTTATATATTTGCATAAATCACCCAAATCATTAAGAACAACATATAATCAACTAAATCATACGACTTGGAGGTGTTTGCCCATTTTTTGTGCAAACAACTATGCTCTAAGGTTGGAATTCGCTGCCACCAACAACGATGAAGAATATGAAGCAGTAGTAGCTGGATTAGAACTTGCCCTAGAGATTGGAGTCAGTTCTTTATGTCTTCATAGTGATTCTCAACTTATTGTAAACCAAATACTAGGAGAATTTCAGATTCGAGGAGAACGACTCACAGCATATCTAAAGAAGACCAAGCTGCTAGTCGATCGATTGGATCACTATTTAATCAAACACATCCCTCGAGAAAAGAACCAAGAGGCCGACGAGCTGGCAAAGCAAGCTAGCATGAAAGACGGTACCACTTCCGTAACAGTAGACATCTCAAAGCAACTAACCCCGAGTTTCAAGCAAGTGAATCTAATAGTTGCAATCGAAGAGGAAACTTGAAAGACTCCCATCCGAAAATTCCTACAAGATGGCACACTGCCCAGCGAGCATAACGAAGTCAGGAAAATCTTGAGGAAAGCTTCCTGCTATACAATACAAGAAGGCATCCTCTATCGGCGCGGCTTCTCTAACCCCTTACTAAGGTGTGTCGCTGGAAGGGAAGCTAAGGAAATCTTATCCAACATCCATCAAGGAAGCTGCGGAGATCACACTGGAGGACGCACTCTGGCAAAGAAAATACTCTGATATGGATATTTCTGGCCCGCTTTAAACAAAGACGCCTTAGACTTCGTCAAAAGATGCGAAAAATGTCAGAAATATGCTAAGATTCCTCGACTACCGACAAATGAGATTACTCAAATGACCAGCCCTTGGCCCTTTGCAGTATGGGGAATTGACTTGATTGGCAAACTGCCAGTGGCCCGAGGCGGAGCCAAATATGCTATAGTGGCAGTTGACTATTTCACCAAATGGCTGGAAGTAGAACCTTTAAATAAAATATCTTCGGCAAAAGTTATTATCTTCTTAATCAAAAATATTCTATGTAGGTACGGAGTTCCACTCAAAATCATATCGGACAATGGACTTCAGTTTGATAGCGAGGAGTTTGTCGACTGGTGCCAAGAGCACGAAATTCACAAAAGCATCTCATCTGTAGCTTATCCCCAGGCAAACGGACAAGTCGAAGCTGTCAAAAAAATTCTCAAAACTCTAATCAAGAAGAAACTTAAAAAGTCAAAAGGCGCTTGGGTGGATGAACTTCCTACGGCACTTTGGGCCTACCGCACATCTTTTAGAACATCAACGGGGCATACTCCCTTCTCTTTGGCATACGGATCGAAGGCCATGCTCGCAGTCGAAACTATAGTGCCTTCCCACCATAGGATCCACTATAACCCACAAGAGAACGAAGAACTCCTTCACATGTCTTTGAATCTAATTGAAGAGAGAAGAAACGATGCAGCGCCCAAAGCAGTAGCTCATAAGCAAAAAGTGGCAGCGCAATACAACTCCAAAGTCAAGCATCGTAGCTTACAAGAAGGAGATCTTGTTCTCAAGCGAATCTTCCTGCGCCCCGGTGCACTAGATCCAATCTGGGTCGGACCATATGTAATTCATAAAGATCTCCACAACGGAGCTTATATTTTGTCAACAGTGGACGGAGAGGTGTTCCAGAGGGCGTGTAACATCCAACACCTTCGTCGATACTTTTCTTAACTTGTACTGCCCATATGAAGCGAATGAACAAAGAGAATCAGTGGACGAAGGCATTTTCGTGCCGAACCACTTTAAAAACTTGTCTCTTTTTTAACATGTTCCTTTATATCTTGGCTGCTTGTTATCTTTATCCTTTTCTGTTGAACAAAATCCTGTGTAATGACATTTCCATTCAAGACACATCACAGCGCGACTTCACCTGGACAAGACCTAACAGGTACTATACGAATCTATGCCCTCGCCAATGAGACACTTTTGTTCCAGCATCTCCCTGCTGCGGGTTAACTCATTGCTCGCGATCGGCCCTTAAAGCCAACTGTAATGAGCCGATTATAAGCCACCGAGAAGGCCGACTATAGCCGAGGCAGCTCATTATGGCGTTCGGCTCGCCGGCAACCGTGAACCTACTTTAAGCCCCAACATAAGTTGTGGCCAGCCAGGGGTAGTTCATAGTTGACGATCGGCACCCACGCTTGCCGGTCACGGTAAATCGAATAATACCCACGATTACGGGTCATAATGGCCCGGGTAGTTATTGTGCGCGATCTCGTCTTCGAGTGTCTTAAGTACGGCTGTGGTAAAAAAGAGAAACTCCCCGCGGGGGCGTAAGATGGGGGACAAATGTGTCCAAGACCCACAGCTAGGGAAAGTGTCTACAAAACCCATTTTCCACGAACTTAAGCACATCGCAGGCCTTCCATGATTGGAAGTTTTACTATTTCTTATATTTCTATTTTGTTTAGAAACTTTCCTCCTAACCACTATAATGATCCCTAAAGTACATGACACAAAATAGGAGACGCTCGCTAAATGGGAATAGGAACTCACAACTGGATGACAGGTCACTCAGCTGCATTCCTACTCAGTCATACAAGACATTCAAAGCAATCGTCAACAACTAAAACATGAAGGGTAGTACTTTCTTCTTTTGTATATGAATACGTAGCTGTAATTTATTCGCACATCACACTAACATTGCAAGATATGAAATTATATTTTAAGCTAGAACTTGACATCAAACACAATTGAATCACAGGAATGTGCACAGCTATATTTCTTATGCAACACACCAAAATAACGATAGCATTCAAATATGACAGAATCAGCTTAAGTTCAAAATTACATGCCAAGAATAAAGTCGTTCGTTACAAATAACATAATTACAGCCTAAAAGTTACATTAATGTTTTGGGACTACCATAGACAACAATGTCAAGTAAACCAAAAGATATCCAGATCAAGTCAAGGAGTCGGCTGCATCGGAGCTTCACCTCTATCCTACTGGCCCTCCGAGATCTACTTAACCGCAGGATTAAAACTCTCAGCATGTTGACCGGAGGTAGTTGGTGCTTCAGAGGTCCCGCCTGTCCAATTCAGGAGAAGAATCCATTAAATAAACAATAAGCAATCAAGTTACGAAAAGCTAAAAGGGAAGACTTACCAGCATCTACTCCTTGATCATCATCCTCTAATTGCACACCTACCTCCTCAGTAGTAAGCAGCCGCATACCCTCCTTCACCGCCGCTTTCTCCTCCTTGGTGAATTGAGCCGTAACCACGTCCATTCTAAAGGCCACGCCACCCTCCTTATCTGCATCGGCCTTAGCCTCCTGCAGGGCCCTGAGATAAATCCTGGCCATGACTTGGGGATAATCATCCATCCAAGATAAGTTTCCATGTTTCCAAGTGCGAAGTATATATCCTGAAGCATCTCTTTATTATCCCCTCATTCTCCCCGAACTCCCTTATTCGGTCCTTAGAAGCAAACAGCTTTGCAGTGGCAGCATCCCTCTCTGATTGGTATCGCGAGCAGTCAGCCTGAAAGGATTTCCTCATCGCCTCCATCTCCTCCTTCAGCTTGGTTTGAGCAAGCTCTGCGGCTTCGAGTTTCCCGGATAACTCCTGTACCCACTCGAGATCCGCTTTCCTCCACCGTTACAATAGCCATATCAATCCGTTCCTTACAAACAGCCTCCATTTTTCGTAACTCTGCCCTGCTGGCCTCTTCCATGGTTTTCTTTAATTTTCTAGAAGCGGCCTCATGTTGAGAGATCTGAATGGCCTGATGAGCGAGTTATTTGGCCTGGTCGGAAACCATTAACCGTAGTCGAATATTAGCACTCCCGATTTCTTCTCCAGCCTTGACCAGTCGGGCATGATGACCCATCGGCCTCCTGGTTTCCTCAACAACCCGGTCAATGTTTGCCTTAGCTTCGTCCCCCAAAGTTACGACCCGAGTGCTAAGCAAATCAAGGTCCAGGGACTTAGCTTCATCTAGTACTCTTACCATAGGATTACGAGGGAGAAGGTTCTCACCAGTAGCCTCATCAAAGGTAATATCACGAGAACCCGGATCCAGATCCGGATGACCCGCAAACGGATTACGAGCCAAGCCGGGATGATCTATCTGGGTAACGGTAGGATTTTCAGATGGGTGCGGAGAAGGTATAAACTCAGTATTCTCCTCCGTGGTATCCTGAAGAGGCTGAGTTGGGGGCTGAGGACCAGGTGAAGATTCAAACAAGGAGCGACACCTCTTCTTCTTTTGGATATCCTCTTCGATAACTCCAAGAAGAGGACGGTAGCCGACTACGTCTCCAGGGCGGTTAGTCGGAGGCTTTGGTTTAGTAGAAGCCTTGAGAAGTTTGTATTGTTCAAGACGATGCCGAACATCTGATGCCTTGGCCACCTTACCCGCTTCTGTGATAAAAACCAAGTGTTACAAGCATACATTGAGCTAAAATTCAAGAAATATATCAAGTTAAAAAGAGTAAAGAGACCCTTTTGTTGTACAAACCCTGGGGAGGAGTAGGATATTGCAATAATTCCTGGATCTCATTCCAGGATGGTAGCTGACCATAAAATATTCCTAAATCCTTATCGTAAATGGAGTCGGTAGGAGTCAAAAATTCACCTTGAATCGCAGGAATTGCCTTAGCTGAAGCGCTCTTAGAAGATGAATCGGCGCCGGTCTCGGCCTTGTCAGCTTTCTTAGGCTTCTCCACTAAAGCCGATCCTTCCTCCAACCCTTCAAAAGCTAGGCGGAAAGAGTCATCTGTCCACTCCTAGATCACACCTGCTTGCTCAGAAGACAAAGCCCCAATGCCATCACCACTTTGTCCGTCGCCACCATCATCGCTATAAACATCACCTTCTCCACCACTTCCACTCTCCGCCTCACCTCCTTCATCCTCGCCTCTTTCCTCCTCTACATCTTCCTCCTCCGGGATGTAACGGCCCAGAATTTTGAACAATTTAAAATTGAAAATATTTAATTAATTTTAAATATTTGAGTGATAATTTAAATTGAATTCCAAATATAACAATGAATTTGGCGATTAAATACTAAAATTTTAATCTATAGAGAGTTGAATAAAAATTTGAATATTCAATTTTAAGCTGATTAAAAATATTTCAAAGGCATAGAAAATTCACACTAATAATACTGAAGATAATAAAAGCTCCAGAATTGAATTTGAAAGCGATTCGTTCAGTTTTGGAATTTTATCGTTCAATTTGAATTTAAAAATAGCCTTCCGAGGCACAGTCTCAGAATTCAACGAAATCAGTTCCATTGGGTCCGTAATATTGAATTATTACTGGATTTCAAATTTCGTATTTTTCGGAATTGTTGTGTGAGCAAACGACGTATAAACGCATGAAAATTTAAATCGAATTCAAATTAAATTTCTGTAACGGTCCGGGGTTTTTGCATCGATTTGATATCGTCATTAAACGATTAATCTGCTAGCTAATTGCTTATTGGAGTTTATAAGTTGAGTTGAAATTCGTTTAATAATATGTTGAGATGGTTAGTTTTAATGACATAAATTGATGTTTGATAGTTGAACTTCAAAAAAACAATATATATCTATGAAGCGTACTAAGGAAGATAATAAAACAAAATAAAATTTTGTACTTATAAAAGAAAAAGATAATAAGATAAAATAAGAAAGAAAAGAAGATTACAAGATCTTTTGTACATAACGCGTACCTACTAGCCACCCTACGGGGAGAAAAATTATCACCCTACCCTATACGCTTGGTCCTTTCCCTTTTTTTTTTTATCTCCATTCATTTGAAACCCTAAGCAGATAAATTAAACGAACGAAAGAAAAAAATGGCAGCCTCGTGATTTTTCGTTCGTCCCTCTTTCAAACTAGGGCTCGTGTAAATCGAAGGCGACAACTTCAATAGCTCGATCGAATGGCGGCATCGTTCTTCGCCTTCACAAAGTTAGGGCTTTTCAAAATAAGGGGCTTCGACAATCGGCTTCGACCCAAATTCGTGCTCTTCGCTTCGAAGCAAGGTGAGTAATATTCTTTACTCACATCTAATTCGAGCTTCTAGTGTTTCCTAGCTTGTTCTAATTCGTGAATTTCCTTGCTTTATTCTGGGCTATCAGTGCTTTGAATTTTTGATGATTTTGTTTATATTGGGCTTCGGCCATTCGATTTTGTTTAGAGGCTTGAGATGATTTTACTGTGATGATTTCTTTAATTTTTCCAATTTTGTATAACCTGATACTTGATACACTCGGGTTTGAGCTGCTCGATTCTTTACAATCTTGTCTCTGACTCGTTCAGCCTATTCTTTGATCAGGGTTTTGATTTGGTTCGATGTTGAATTCGGGTTTGATTGAAAATGTTGCAGTAGATTTTCTTGAACGCTGTCGATTTCGTTCGACTTTGTTCAGATGTTGGTAATTTTGCTAAAATGGATCAGATTGCTTGTTGCATTCGTCTTTAACTTGATTTGTCCAGTGTTTTTGACCTGCTGTTAGATCATTGATTATAAAAAAAACTGATTTTTCATTTTGAGTTATAGCTTTTGTGTTTACTGGTTCATCTGAAACTCTGAGTTGTTTTGCTATGCACCGTGTACGTGCATTATGTCCTTATAAGAATTGGTTTTTGTTTAATACTGAATGATCCAATTGTGTTGAGCCCGAGTTTGCTTGGGTTTGACCTATTGAATGCACTTGTGCTTGCACTGTGTTGAGTGTGCTAACTTGACCTTCTTGCATCTATGTAGTAGCTGTTGTCCATTTTGATTTTTGCTAGCTATACCTGTATATTTGAACTTGAATCATGATTGCTGCGTCAATTTGTTTTAAATAGTGGCTTTGATCTGTCCCCTGTTTGTTCAGGTCTTATATATTAACATACATTTATTTGTATGTGTGTATGCATATATTATTGGATTTGTACTGTCTTGAGTCTTGTTTACTTGATGGCATTTGATACTGGTTGGCTACTATAGCCTGATTTCCACATGTTCACTGCCTATACCGTGTTCATGTTGTTTGCAACACTACCCTGTGCATATTGCAGTGATATTTTTTTTTTCAATTTGGTATGCTCTATGTTGCCACTACTCTTGTTATTTTTGCTAAGATTGGTGGCGTTTCTTTGTGGTCTGCACTGCTTGTTGTAGCTGGACTTGTTGTTGTACATGTGCTTGCATCATTCTTTTGTTTGTCTGCAGTTCATGTTGCATGCATGTTTTTCTTCATGTAGTTGTTGATCTGATGCAGTTTCTATGCAGTTTCCATGCCTTGTACTTGTAGTCTTGGCCATTTCTCATGTACAAACATATGTATGTGATGCTTTGATGTTTTTTCAGTCTTCATGCACTGATACATTTGGAGTTGTTCTGTTGCACTTTAGTCTTGCATTGTTGTTTCACTGATTTGCATATTGATGTTTCAAAATGCTAGTTCCTGTCTAACTTCAGGAAAGAAGAAAAAAAAGAAAAAAAAAAGAAGAAGAGAAACTTGACAAACCCAAGAATGCATGCCTGGAAATGATTTTTTTTCCTTCCCTGGTTCCTTAGCTTTCTGATTTACAGTAAAAGAAAAAAAAACCTATGGTTAAAGCCCAATCTACTCTCCACTTATTCCTTCTGAAATGAATTGAAAACAAGTTGAAAATTTGTTTTTTTTTGAACATGTGTCTGATATTAGTGATGTATTGAAAAAACATGCATATTCTTTCTTCCTAAAAACAGTGAAGTACTGTCACGCTTCAAGCTTTTCGAGAATTTCAAAACTTCCCGAATCTTAACTTTAATAACACTATGTGAACCCCTTGTAAAAATAATGATTTTTGAAACAAAAATCATGCTTGTGTGTGTGAATTTGATGAAGTGGCTTTGCCCTATGGTTTGCACAATTGGAATAATATCTGACCTGAGATTTATTGTTGGTTATCTTCACTTAACTTGGTTGAGTTTGTTTTGTTATCACTCTAATCTGGTCTGCATACATAATGTGCTCACTGACCCGAGTTATTACATTTGGATTTGTTTTCGAATTCACTTGAGTTGAATCCAGCTTGTAGCTCGGATTTGACCTTGTGCTAATTTCTATTTTTTTACTGTTGTGGCGAGGCAGTGCACGCGTGCATGTACTGCGGCCACGCAGTATTGATTTTGATTCGTTGATTTCTTTGCTTTTGATTTGTTGATTTCTTTGCGTATTTCATATGCCGTATTGGCGAGGCCGTACACGCGTGCATGTACGGCAACCAATCGATTTTGATGTTTTTAAGTAACTTTTTCAATTATTTTAATTGATTTGTTTTAAATTGATGATTTTGGTTTAAACTGCCGTTTAGGCAAGTTTTGATGCTTTTCTAAATTATCTTTTTAAAAGAAAAAAAAAATCTTTTCATCTATCTTCATTGATGATTTCAATCTACTGATTTATTGTTTAACACTATTTAAGTGTTATATTTACCGTTATCCGATTTCTTTGTAAAGGATCGGATAGGTAAATTTATCTTTGATTGTCGTCTAATTTCTGTTTAATTATTATTTCTTCTATGCACTAATAACTGAGTTTGAATTAGACTGACCCATGTATTATTTTATTTTGAATGTAATACTCGGGTCAGACCGAGTATTTTTTACAGCTTGAAGATTTTCAAGCAGCGAAGTTAGAGAGAGAGGGGGATTACCACATCACTAAAGTTTTTCGGGAAATTTTCTTGTATTTAAAAAAATAAATTGTTCCGCTGTATTAAATGTAATTCATTGTATAACTCTGTATTTGTATATAAAAGAAAATTCATTTATGAGAAATATGATTATTATTCTGTGATCCTGTGGCTGATTCTGTTTAAATGTTATAAGCTAAATAACAATCCGTCATTTTGAACGTTCCTAGTTGGTATAATTACCGACTAGAGGCGGTCAGAGCGGCGGGTCGTTACAAAAGTGGTATCAGAGCTTTGGTTTATACAAAGCTTAGTTTATGGCGTTTAATATGAATAGTTACTAGAATCACTTTAAAGAAAGTGTTTTCAAATCTAAAGAAGTATAAAATTGTTTTTTTTAAATAAAAGGGTATTTTGAAATTCAAATCGTTTTCGGAAATTCCCCTCTCTAAAAGTGAGTTTGCAATAGTTTCTTTTCGGTGAGGTCTCCTTAGATTTGAGTTTCGATCGTTCGGAAACTCATTATTGAGATTTAGGGAAAATGAAATATGAGTTAAGTGAATTAATGAATTGGTTTAAATTGGTTTAAATCGAATATTTTGAATATCTCTAAAGTAATAATTGGGAGATAAAATGACATGTTAATTTGGTTATAACCAAGCGGATTATTGAATTATAACTTGAGAATTTGATTTTGAACTCTTTTGAAAATTGATTTCTAATGTTGTGAAGAACGATTTAGTAAATAAGTGGATTATAAGTATTTAACTTATAATATGGACTTTTGGTATCTAACTGAGTTATATAAATTGAATTGAATTAATAAAGGAGATTATAAATCGAAGTTTTAAAAATAGAAATGGAATTTCTAAAGATGGTTATAAATTCCGCAAACGACTTATTTTGAAAAGTGAATTGTTATAACTTATTAAAGGAGTTATATCTATGATTTTGGACAGCGAATTATTCTTTAAGTTAAATATTGTGATAATAAAAGTTGGTTGAGAATTTTATTCACAATTTTGGACAGTGAATATATTATTAAATAAATCGGATATGTCTTGGGAAAATGATTGAATAATCCGACCTTTGCTAATAAGGATTGCAAAATTTTGAAGGGAAATCTATTTGTCAACTTAACTGTATGAATAAAACCAGTTTTGATGTAAAGCTTATGTTTCAAGTTTAGACTAATGCCTAAAATAGTTAATGTGGAGATATAAATCTAATGGAACCAAGTCGATGAATGGTTAATTTACTAAAGAACTAGTTGACTATTTTGGAAATAGAAAGTAAATGCAAAGTTCAAATGGGATTTAGATTTCAAATTTGATATCTGTCAATATGAAAATCCATAATAGATTTAATAGATTCAGTGACGAATTTGAACTTGAACGGGCAGAGAATGAAGTTAAATGGAAAACTTAATATTGGAAAGTTTGAAGTCGGTTTAAAACCAATATTGTGAAATGTATGCGGAATTCAAACTATGAATTAAGTCGAAGTTGAAAAACTTAAATGGCAATGTTTTGGGGAAGCAATATTATGAAATGAAGTTAATCCATTTGAAGTTGTTTTAAAATGTGTTAAGAATCGAAAGCATAGATTTCAACATCCATTGTTGAAATAGACGTTTTCGAGAGAATAAAAGGAAATGGTGGACTATAACACTGTTGTTATAGTAAATGATTTCCGAAAGGAAATGCTTTATATAGTATTGGGATTTATATATCTATCTTAATTTCGAATCCATATACTAGTGATTTTGGGTCGTCGTAACGATGTTTTACGCAACATTCGTTTTGACTCAAATAAATGTGTTTAAAAGAATGATTTCCTTTAAGAATGAAATATATACTTAACTATGGTTTAAGTATATTGAATATTTTCCAAGTGTTGAAAATAAATGGATTTGTGAATTACTTATTATTAAATAAGTATGGGAATGTTTTCCAATATGAAATGAAAGGTTTGAAATTTTATCTTTTAAAGATAAAGTGAAAATGTGAATATTTGAATTTGTTTCAAATGGCTAAGTGTGGAAAATTATATATATCTTGTAAAGATATTTTTTTTAGGAAATTTGAACAATTAGTTCAACTTGGAAATTTTCAGAAATGATTGAATCTTGAGTTAAATTGAGTTTAACTTTAACACCCAAAAACAATATAAGTTGAACTTTGAATTTTGAATGATCGATTTGGATTGTATGTCTAACATTGTGAATTGATGACATAGCAATTGATCTCTATTAAATATATATCTGTGGTGGTGGAGAATTTATTCTCTTAGCTTAACACCCTTCTCTGAGACATACGAGCTCAGAGGTTATATATCGGTAGACATCAATTATGTGTTGAGAATTGACGATGTAACATGAAATCCAAATCGAATGTGAAGTCGATAATGAATTGGATTATGAATATGAATTGGTTTTAAGATAACCTTAAAATTCCAAATCGGCTTAAAGGAAAATTTTAAATGGATAATTAAATGGAAAATTTGTGAATCCTCTATTTGTTATGGATATGAAATATTGTGGTTTTCAGAACATATATATGAGAATACGATAAATTCGAAAACCATTAGTTTGAAAAGAAATTGTTATGGAAATCTTATGTAAGTTCACATAGGTATGATATGTACGAACTGTGAAATGAAGTACTATGTACGTATGATATTATGTTTTCCAAACTGAGGATATGGAAAAGTACCTTCCATTTAAAATCGGTGAAGGTATTGGAACTCGATATGAGTGTCCATTTGAAATTAGTAGCTACGTGGAATTTCCATTTGTGGAATGTCCATTCGGACTAAAATCCCTCACGATGGATCATCGTGTTTGGGATCGGGAACTAGCGGAATTCGAGGGGCGAGATGCCTATGGTTACAAGCGATTCTACTGGGATAGTAGCGTAACCGCCGGGTATACCGCGATCTGATGGTATAGCGTAATTCGAGGGGCGAGATGGCTTTAGTTTACAAGCGATTCCACTGGGATAGTGGCGTAACCGCCGGGTAAACTGCGATCTATGCAACAACCATGGCGAAATTCAAGAAAGATGAGAAATCTACAGTTACAAGCGACTCTACTGGGATAGTAGCGGAACCGCCGGGTAAACTGTGATCCATGGGGGAATGTGCTTTCCATATCCATTTTTTTTTTTAAATTTTAGTATTTTCACTGGGAATTGAAGCAAGTATATTTAGTACTTGGAGATTGTTAGACTTGCGCCTGGCCAGCGTATGCCTAATGTCTGTAAGAACGACAATAGACTTGTTAAATTTCGAGTTAGCAAGTATTTTCAAACTTTAAATACCAAATCAATAGTCTGAAGTTAAAGTAACATAAATTCGAACCTAATGAACTAAGGAAGAGATTCTTTGAAATGTTTTGAAAGTCCATAGCTTTGGAAAAGATATGATATGTAAATCTCTTAAATGAAGAATTTCAAGTTTGAAAAATGAGTTTTTTTTAAGTTGGAAATTTTACTAAAAGACTTTTGCGTCTTGGTTGTAGAAATCAATGAACAAAGCTAGTGAGATAAAACAAATAGAATAAATCCTATACTTATTTATTTCTAATAAGTTTTGAACTTGGTAAAATTGAGTAGAATATAAATATCGGTGAAATTTTAACAATCATTTTTCCTTACTTGTAATTTCGGGACGAAATTCTTTTAAGGAGGGGAGATTGTAACGGCCCTGAATTTTGAGAAATTTAAAATTGAAAATATTTAATTAATTTTAAATATTTGAGTGATAATTTAAATTGAATTCCAAATATAACAATGAATTTGGTGATTAAATACTAAAAATTAAATCTATTGAGAGTTGAATAAAAATTTGAATATTCAATTTTAAGCTGATTAAAAATATTTCAAAGGCATAGAAAATTCACACTAATAATACTGAAGATAATAAAAGCTCCAGAATTGAATTTGAAAGCGATTCGTTCAGTTTTGGAATTTTATCGTTCAATTTGAATTTAAAAATAGCCTTCCGAGGCACAGTCTCCGAATTCAACGAAATCAGTTCCATTGGGTCCGTAATATTGAATTACTACTGGATTTCAAATTTCGTATTTATCGGAATTGTTGTGTGAGCAAACGACATATAAACGCGTGAAAATTTAAATCGAATTCAAATTAAATTTCTGTAACGGTCCGGGGTTTTTGCATCGATTTGATATCGTCATTAAACGATTAATCTGCTAGCTAATTGCTTATTGGAGTTTTTAAGTTAAGTTGAAATTCATTTAATAATCTGCTGAGATGGTTAGTTTTAATAACATAAATTGATGTTTGATAGTTGAACTTCAAAAAAACAATATATATCTATGAAGCGTACTACGGAAGATAATAAAACAAAACAAAATTTTGTACTTATAAAAGAAAAAGATAATAAGATAAAACAAGAAAGAAAAGAAGATTACAAGATCTTTTGTACATAACGCGTACCTACTAGCCACCCTACGGGGAGAAAAATTATCACCCTACCCGGTACGCTTGGTCCTTTCCCTTTTTTTTATCTCCATTCATTTGAAAACCCTAAGCAGATAAATTAAACGAACGAAAGAAAAAAAATGGCAGCCTCGTGATTTTTCGTTCGTCCCTCTTTCAAACTAGGGCTCGTGTAAATCGAAGGCGACAACTTCAATAGCTCGATCGAATGGCGGCATCGTTCTTCGCCTTCACAAAGTTAGGGCTTTTCAAAATAAGGGGCTTCGGCAATCGGCTTCGACCCAAATTCGTGCTCTTCGCTTCGAAGCAAGGTGAGTAATATTCTTTACTCACATCTAATTCGAGCTTCTAGTGTTTCCTAGCTTGTTCTAATTCGTGAATTTCGTTTCTTTATTCTGGGCTATCAGTGCTTTGAATTTTTGATGATTTTGTTTATATTGGGCTTCGGCCATTCGATTTTGTTTAGAGGCTTGAGATGATTTTACTATGATGATTTCTTTAATTTTTCCAATTTTGTATAACCTGATACTTGATACACTCGGGTTTGAGCTGCTCGATTCTTGACAATCTTGTCTCTGACTCGTTCAGCCTATTCTTTGATCAGGGTTTTGATTTGGTTCGATGTTGAATTTGGGTTTGATTGAAAATGTTGCAGTAGATTTTCTTGAACGCTGTCGATTTCGTTCGACTTTGTTCAGATGTTGGTAATTTTGCTAAACTGTATCAGATTGCTTGTTGCATTCGTCTTTAACTTGATTTGTCCAATGTTTTTGACCTGCTGTTCGATCATTGATTATAAAAAAAACTGATTTTTCATTTTGAGTTGTAGCTTTTGTGTTTACTGGTTCATCTGAAACTCTGAGTTGTTTTGCTATGCACCGTGTACGTGCATTATGTCCTTATAAGAATTGGTTTTTGTTTAATACTGAATAATCCAATTGTGTTAAGCCCGAGTTTGCTTGGGTTTGACCTATTGAATGCACTTGTGCTTGCACTGTGTTGAGTGTGCTAACTTGACCTTCTTGTATCTGTGTAGTAGCTGCTGTCCATTTTGATTTTTGCTAGCTATACATGTATATTTGAACTTGAATCATGATTGCTGCGTCACTTTGTTTTAAATAGTGGCTTTGATCTGTCCCCTGTTTGTTCAGGTCTGTATATATAGGCATACATTTATTTGTATGTGTGTATGCATATATTATTGGATTTGTACTGTCTTGAGTCTTGTTTACTTGATGGCATTTGATACTGGTTGGCTACTGTAGCCTGATTTCCACATGTTCACTGCCTATACCGTGTTCATGTTGTTTGCAACACTGCCCTGTGCATATTGCAGTGATATTTTTTTTCAATTTGGTATGCTCTATGTTGCCACTACTCTTGTTATTTTTGCTAAGATTGGTGGCATTTCTTTGTGGTCTGCACTGCTTGTTGTAGCTGGACTTGTTGTTGTACATGTGCTTGCATCATTCTTTTGTTTGTCTGCAGTTCATGTTGCATGCATGTTTTTCTTCATGTAGCTGTTGATCTGATGCAGTTTCTATGCAGTTTCCATGCCTTGTACTTGTAGTCTTGGCCATTTCTCATGTACAAACATATGTATGTGATGCTTTGATGTTGTTTCAGTCTTCATGCACTGATACATTTGGAGTTGTTCTGTTGCACTTTAGTCTTGCATTGTTGTTTCACTGATTTGCATATTGATGTTTCAAAATGCTAGTTCCTGTCTAACTTCAGGAAAGAAGAAAAAAAAAAAAAAAGAAGAGAAACTTGACAAACCCAAGAAAGCATGCCTGGAAATGATTTTTTTTCCTTCCCTGGTTCCTTAGCTTTCTGATTTACAGTAAAAGAAAAAAAAACCTATAGTTAAAGCCCAATCTACTCTCCACTTATTCCTTCTGAAATGAATTGAAAACAAGTTGAAAATTTGTTTTTTTTGAACATGTATCTGATATTAGTGATGTATTGAAAACAACATGCATATTCTTTCTTCCTGAAAACAGTGAAGTACTGTCACGCTTCAAGCTTTTCGAGAATTTCAAAACTTCCCGAATCTTAACTTTAATAACACTATGTGAACCCCTTGTAAAAATAATGATTTTTGAAACAAAAATCATGCTTGGGTGTGTGAATTTGATGAAGGGGCTTTCCCTGTGGTTTGCACAATTGGAATAATATCTGACCTGAGATTTATTGTTGGTTATCTTCACTTAACTTGGTTGAGCTTGTATTGTTGTCACTCTAATCTGGTCTGCATACATAATGTGCTCACTGACCCGAGTTATTACATTTGGATTTGTTTTCGAATTCACTTGAGTTGAATCCAGCTTGTAGCTCGGATTTGACCTTGTGCTAATTTCTATTTTTTTACTGTTGTGGCGAGGCAGTGCACGCGTGCATGTACTGCAGCTACGCAGTATTGATTTTGATTCGTTGATTTCTTTGCTTTTGATTTGTTGATTTCTTTGTGTATTTCATATGCCGTATTGGCGAGGCCGTACACGCGTGCGTGTACGGCAGCCAATCGATTTTGATGTTTTTAAGTAACTTTTTCAATTATTTTAATTGATTTCTTTTAAATTGATGATTTTGGTTTAAACTGCCGTTTAGGCAAGTTTTAATGCTTTTCTAAATTATCTTTTTAAAAGAAAAAAAATCTTTTCATCTATCTTCATTGATGATTTCAATCTGCTGATTTATTGTTTAACACTATTTAAGTGTTATATTTACCGTTATCCGATTTCTTTGTAAAGGATCGGATAGGTAAATTTATCTTTGATTGTCGTCTAATTTCTGTTTAATTATTATTGCTTCTATGCACTAATAACTGAGTTTGAATTAGACTGACCCGTGTATTATTTTCTTTTGAATGTAATACTCGGGTCAGACCGAGTATTTTTTACAGCTTGAAGATTTTCAGGCAGCGAAGTTAGGGAGAGAGGGGGATTACCGCATCACTAATGTTTTTCGGGAAATTTTCTTGTACTTAAAAAAATAAATTGTTCCGCTGTATTAAATGTAATTCATTGTATAACTCTGATATTTGTATATAAAAGAAAATTCATTTATGAGAAATATGATTATTATTCTGTGATTCTGTGGCTGATTCTGTTTAAATGTTATAAACTAAATAACAATCCGTCATTTTGAACGTTCCTAGTTGGTTCAATTACCGACTAGAGGCGGTCAGAGCGGCGGGTCATTACACAGGACATTTGGACATGTGCTGGGGGAGGGTCCATCGGACTTCTTAAGTTTCTTCCCCCCGGCAATTGGATGTTTCGAGAAGGGTTTCCTTTTGCTTCTCTTCACCGTAGCCCCTCCTTTAGCTTTGGCGGCCTTCTCCTCAACTGTATCTCTTTGCTTGACCGCAGACTGGCGTGGAAGAATCAAGTTGAGCACCAAAAGAGTAGCGTTCGTGATCAAATAAGAAGCCGCCCTCTCGTTTTCTTGAATGGCTTCTATTTCCGCAGCCATCTGAACCAGACGATCGTTCTCTACAACCGCAAAGCCACCTGTCGCTAGCAAGAAATAAAGCATTTAAGGAGGAGCATTGCAGTCAGAACGGAAATTATAAATGAGCTTCAACTTACAACCAGAGGTGAAGCGGTGGAAAGAAACAGAGTCATCCTTGACAAAGAACCATTCCTTCTTGAACATGCTAAATTTTGAATATATGTCCAGGACTTGCTTGAAAGACACAGCCGATTCTAAGCTAATATAGAGAGACCCCTTCTTGTAGCCTCTTAAGTTGTACAGGTACCGGATTTCCTGGTTGGAGGGGGGACGTCCGTATTTTCTCATGAAGATAATGACAGACTCACCAAGATGGCGTAGGATTTGGGCTGAAGCTAGAAAGGGGCCACCTTCAAGTATGTGATAAAGCTAACTATCCAAGCGTTGATCGTAGGGATGGCTCCGCACATGCAGTGATACCTACTGTAAGCAAAATATCCTTCAGGGGGATTATACGACATCACTCCTTTCCCCGGCAACATCATATGCGCTTTATCGATCCCAAAAGATCTAGATATAACGTCAAGCTTCTTATCTTCGAGGGAGCTGGGAAAGTAGTCAGGCAGTGAGTTCAAGAGCTCCTGAGGGCCGTATCTATCTACTAATGATCTCGGGGATGGTCCATGTCGTTCCGGCACTGATTGAACTGAGGGCACTATGGAGGACTCTCCTTTGTCCTTGGATTTCTTCTTGTCAGAACGAGTTTCTACTTTATGATACATTATCTGCAACACGAGAAAACACATCGTCAGAACAAGGGATGTAGACAAACAAGTACCTACGGCCCGGAATCTCATTCATAATTCTAAACATAAAAGCTCAATCGGTAGTTCGAGGCCAAAGTCCATTCGGCACTCGTACTCCCAAGTTCATTCGGTAGTTCGAGGCTCAAAGACCATTCGACAATCGTACTCCCAAATTCATTCGGTAGTTTGAGGCTCAAAGACCATTCAGCACTCATAGTCCCCAAGCTCAATCGGTAGTTCTAGCATAAAGTTCGTTCGGCAGAAGGGATCCTCACATGATTCGACAGATAAATGTTTGGATCGGCTCTTTCAAATAGTAAGGAGTAACGGAGGCGTGAAGCCCATACTTATAGGCAAGCGTAGGTTGGCCGGACCAACTGGTTTGGCACTTGGGCCGAATGAGGGTGTCGAAATTGATCTAAAACAAAGCACGACATATGCAGGCATATGCCCCACTTTGGGAGGCAAATGTTGGGCGTAGTCCCACCGGACCAAGATCACTGAACCAACCCATTTCCAAAGCCTAGCCGAATCACTCACCACCGGACCGAAGCATTACCGGACCAATCCATGCCTCCACCCACTACCGAACCAAAGCACTACCGGACCAATGCACGCCACCACCCACTACCGAACCAAAGCACTACTGGACCAATCCACGCGTCCACCCACTACCGAACCTAAGCACTACCGGACCAATCCACGCCTCCACCCACTACCGAACCAAAGCACCACCGAACCAACATTACCAGGCCAGATCATGTCTGCCCAGGCCCACCAGTAGCTATATACATCCAAGACCCCTATCCCCAGCCTCACTCTATAAATAGAGGGGTAGGGGTACAACAACGGCGGATAGTTTTTGGAGAGCTCAAGCACGGACAGAACTTTCAAACAACTTTCATATACTTGTAATCAAAGCTTTGCACTTGTAATCTGAACAGTGAAAGAGAATAACATACAAAGTGGATGTAGGCACATTCTGGCCGAACCACTATAAATCTGCCTGTCTTTTACAGTTTAGTCCCTGCTTTTTACATATTTGCATAAATCACCCAAATCACTAAGAACAACATAAAATCGACTAAATCATACAAATTGGAGGTGTTTGCCCATTTTTTGTGCAAACACTTATGTTTTCGTCATATCTCTTATTCTGTATCATTTTATCTGATATTTATAGTTAGACTGATCCGTTTATTATTTTCTTATTAAATAATACTCGGGTCTGACCGAGATGTTACAGGTGCTTCTGCTTGACTCCGCTTCTGGTGTTTACTATTCTGACTTTTGCCTAACTACTTAGATTAGTAGTTCATTTTGTTGTATACATTTGAGATATAGACTCATTGATGTATTCATATTCTTTTGTCTAGCACTTGTAGCTACTCTTTTGTGATATTGTGGATCTTGTTTGACCACTACTCTGATTTACACTTTCATGTGTAATATTCGTATCTATTTCCGCCTTTGTGATATGAATTATCTGTGACTGATTTAGGTTATGTTTATTTCTATATTTGTTTCCAAAGATTATATAGCCACTGTGTAGTAGCTTTGAGTTTGTATCGGCATGTCGGATTCTTGAAATGAAATGCATGTTATTCTATCTGACATATCGACGCTCGCACAAAGCAATTACACGGATGGTCGCTCCTCAACAGCCTTATTCTCCGCACTAGCTGACGGCATTACACCGTAGTGTTCTTGGCTAGAGTGGGTATAGAGGTGGGGCGTCACAGAATTATAATTAAAACGATATACAATCGTGAAATAATCTTATATATAAGAAATGAAACTAAACAAGCATATTTTTAAATATGATTTGTAAATAAAAAATGAATTTGAACTAAGAATTTGTGAAATTTGAATCCCATTTATTTTGAAAGTTTTTTTTCAAAGTTAAAGATGTTACATCGTTATAAATCTAAGTAAGATAAAAGGATTTGAAATGATCTTATATAAGTAAAACAGTGAAACTATATAAGTAAGAGATTTATAAATGTGACTTATAAATAAAATAAAATTTTAAAAAGAATATAAAGCACTGAATTCACTACTGTTACTGGGAAATAATAAGGGTGATGATTGCAGCATCATCAGTATCATTTTCGAGTTTCTATGTGATGGATTTGCTACCAAAGTAAATTGGAAATTGAAGTTTTGTTTTGATAAACAAATTTGATTTAAAATCCAAGTTAAAGTTGATGAATATAAGTGAAATTGAATTAATGAAATTGAGATAATAAAATTTAACTTGGTAAGGTTAAAGAAATTTGAGTTATCATATTAGACATATGATTTGAAATTTAACTAAAGGAAAGTTAAAATAATTGGATTTTAATTGGTTTGATAAGTTATTGAAATGGAAATTAAACTTAAAAAGATAAGTGATTATATAATATGAATTAGGAAGTTTAGATAAGTAAGTTTATAACTTATAAAGTGAGAAAATGTAAGCAAAACTAGTTGTTAAAATGGTTAGACAAATTTGTTAAGTAAAACAAAATCTGAATTTGAATGGTGATATGAAATTGACTTAAGTTAAATAAAATTGACTTTAGAATTGAAATCTGACTTAGATTTATAAGTTGAAATTTAAGTTAAGTGAAACAAAGTGATGTTTATAAAAAGGAAAGTAACTTAAGTGATGTTGAATGAAGTTGATTTTGGTATCGAAGTAAATTAATAAAGTGATGAATATGAACTTGAATTATATTATGAAATTCAACTTTAATTGTAAAAGTGAAATAGGGAATAAACATGGATTAGAAAATGTTGTTGTTAAGAATTGAATGTTAAACAATTTGAAATTAAAAGTGTTGAACCAAATTGAATGAATGTAAAGTAAATTAATTTGGTAACGTTGGATATGCATTGATTGTTAGATGGATGCTAGTTGATTGAATACAAAATTCATATGAAAATGAATTAATGAAATTGAAAGTAAAATAATTGAATTCAAATTGAAAGTGAAGTAAAAATAAATAGAAATGAAGTTGATTTGAATTGGAAGTGAAAAAATTGGAATATGAATTAGTGAATGTAAGTAAACTGAATATGGATAAATGAATATTAGTAAAATCCAATGTTAATGAATCAAATGTTATTTTAATTGAAAACCAATTCATTGAATATTAATGAGAAATGAATTTGTATTGATTTGGTTATAGATGTTAGTTGGATGATAGTTGTTTGATGGTAGGATTTGTTGTTTTGGTTGTATTTGCTATATTGGCATATAGTAGTTGTTGGTATGTGTTGTATATTTATATTACTTTCATATATACATGTTTCTCATTTGTGTATTGAGTGTTGTAGTAGGTGTGGATGGCGCTTGCTTCGCTTTTGGAGCTCGATTTCGTGCTATATTAGCCGTATATGCTCGCTAATAATATAAAAAGGTACATATCTCGGATTACATATCGTACTTTTACACCTTTTTCCCTTCGAGATGCCTCATCCTCGATGATGAGATGTATATTTGTGATATATACATTGTTATCATTTTTTCCGATCGAACCGCGCAAAGGAGACGCTGGCGAAATTTTCTGAAAATTTAAGGAGTTGGAAAATTATGGTAAAATTGGAATTATTTTTTTGATAACTAAAATTTTGATTTGAAGTAAAAAGTTAAACGATACAGTTGATTTTTAAAAAATAACTATAAGTGGATTTGAAAATTTAGTAAAGTTTTACAAGAAGTTTAACTAAATGATTTTGGGAAAGTTAAACATTTAAGTGATTTTGGTAAATCTAAATTGAACGAATTGTTTCGAAAAATTAATGGGTTTTGTGACTTTTTCTTACTTGGTAATTTCAAGGACGAAATTCTTTTAAGTAGGGGAGAATATAACGACCAAGAATTTCAGTCATTTGAAATTCGTATATTTAATTAATTTTAAATATTTAAAAGTTAATTTTATAAGCTGGATAAATTTTATTTCGAATATCTAGATTTAATTAGACAATTAAATGCTAATTTAATATTTGAAATTGCAGAAATAATTGAAAATTGGATTTAAAATGAATAAAAATGATTTATAAAGTTGTTATAAATCCTAGTTGAATTAGAATGATGTTACGGAACTTTCAAAATCGAATTAAAAGTTAATTTGTAAAAATTGAATATTTTAATATTTATTTGACGTGTAAAAATAGTCAATTTTCAAGCAGTCTCGGATTTCGACGAAACTAATTTCCTTGGATCCATAATGTTATATTATTGTAAAATTTCAGATTTCATGTTAATCGGATTTACGGTTTGTCCGGGGCAAGCTAAAACGCGTAGAAATCGGTTTAAGTGAATTTTAAATTTAAGTAGTCGATTTGAAAACCTATCTTTCAAATACAATCGAATTGGCTCCCGATATATATTCCATTGTGTTTGGAATGGGGATAAAACATTATAAATGCCAGGCGGCACGCTTCGTTTGGAGTTCGGAAAAATTTCGGATGAATAGTGTCGCGTAATTTTCTATAAAAGGCCACATTTTTCTTCATTTTGCTAAAACCCTAATTGAGCTAGGGCTAGCCACCACCTTACTGTTAATGGCCAGAATTTCATTTCAATCTTCTTCAATAATCTTCCAATCCACAAATCGATTCAGGAAACTTCCAACTGCAAAGTCGTAGAGCACGACGAGATCTATAAGATCAACGCTATGATCGAATTTGAAGCTACGGATCGACGTCGAAATGGCCTCGTTTGTGCTGCCTTCAAACGCATTTTTCGAGATAGATGGTGAACCGAGCTCCTCGATACTCGAGCCGAGAGCAGAGCACGCGTAGGCCTTCGTCGTGGCGTAGGCCGATCGCCTTCTAAACGTTTGAAATTGTCGTGAAAATTCAAAAAAGAATGGCGGCCATAGGTTCTTTCGTACGTGTATAACCTGATGGAGAAGAAAGGAAAAGAAGGGCCTTGATTTCATCTCCAGGAACGTGTGGCTCTGATTAATTCTAGGGTTAGGAATTAAAAATAAAATTGAAATTGATTTATATTAAATCGTATAAACTTTGTAATGCCATAACTTTTTCATACGAGGTCCGTTTCACACGAAACGGATTGCGTTGGGTTCTTATTGACGAGCACTACATTATGGAGGTAGATTGGGATTTATTTGAGGTAGTGAAAACTTTGGTTGAAATTAAACGCTCGTTTAATTTTAATCGGAATTTAGCGCTAACGCGACGACTGCAAGCAAAGTGAGTACAACTCACTCTTTTTGGCTCACCGATATTTTTATATAAGTGAGAATAAACATTATTATATGATGGTTGATGATTATTTGGATGATATATGATATATTGATTGATATTTCGATATATACCTGCCTAGTGGAGCAGATGACCCTATACGTTCCGGTGTATGAGTGGATGAACCTTTGTACGTACGTCTGCATTGAAGCAGACATTGTACACATATTCTAATATGTATATTTGTTGCAGGTGACAGGTTGGAGGGATCCAACTGGATTCCTCACCCGTATTGAGTTATTTACAAATATTGTGATATATTCTGTTATCATATTGATGTTTGATGTTTGGATGCCGTGGTTGTTGTATTTAGTGCTGTTGCAGCATTGGGCTTATTTTTGGAAAATTAAAAATATTAAAGAGATATATTGGATTAAAAAGGATTTTCAAGTGATTTTGAAAATATACGTTTTTATTGAATTCTGAATTGTTAAGGAAATTGATTTTTTTAAATAAATGAAAATTATAATTTTTATTGTTATAAAAGTTATGATTTTTGGAAAATAATACTTAAGTATGATTTTGGAGTTATATAAGCTTTAATAATGATTTGTAAATTATTAAAAGAATAAGCCTGTTTATAGTGGGATTTTTGAATAATTATAAATGGTTTTATACATATAAGATTTATAAAATTGAATTTTTATAAATAGGAATAATGGAATTATAAGTGAGTTTTTATAAGTGTTAAAATGAAGTTATAAATGGGTTTTATTAGTAAATAAGATCTACGTATTTATAATTATGAAGTTATAAAAAGAATGATTTTGTAAATAAAGAGATTTATAAGTAATTTACTTATAATTGGATTTGGCATATAAATGTGATAAATGGAACTGGTTAATAAAGTAGATTTATAAATTGAAGTTTTTATAAAATATATAAATGTGAATTTATAAACATTGTTTTATAAATCCAAAATCAATTGAATTTGATAAATTAAATATAGAAGTTTATTAAAGGAGATATATTCGCGATTTTAGACAGCGAATTATCCTTTAAATTAAATGCTGAAATAATTAAGAATTTGGTTGGGAATTATATCCGCGATTTTGGACAGTGGATTATCCGTTAAATAAAATGTGTAGAAGTATTGGATTTGGTAAACGATTTATATTCACCATTTTGGACAGTGAATAATATATTAAAGAAATGTTTTGGAAAGTGATATTTTAAAATGAATAAAATGGTTTAAAGTTGTTTTAAAATGTGTTAAAGATCGAAACCATAGATTTCAACATTCATTGTTGAAATAGACATTTTCGAAAAATAAGGAAATGATGGACTATAACACTGTTGTTATAGTAAATGATTTTCGAAAGGAAATGTTTTGTATAGTATTGGGATTCATATATCTATCCTATTTTCAGATCACTATACTACTGAATATGGGTTGACGTAACGATGTTTTATGCAACATTCGTTTTGACCCAAGTAAATATGTTTAAAAGAATCTTTTCGTCAAAGAATAAAATATATACTTAATCGTGATTTAAGTACCTGTAATATTTTCAAAGTGTTGAAAATATAAATTGAATTGTGAATTACTTATTATTAAATAAGTATTTGGAAATGTTTTCCAATATATAAGTGAAATGGTTTTGAGAATATATCTTTTTAAAGATAATTTGAAGTGAATATTTGGCAAATGGTTTAATTAATAAAAGATTAATTAAAAGGGCATAGTGATAGTTATGGTGCTTAATATTTGTTTGTTTGTTTTGATAGTTAAATAACCGACTATCAAACTTGGCCAAATTTTAGTTCCTCGACTTGATATGGGAACTATTTAGTCGTACACTTAGTACGCAGCCTTCTGTGTAGGCTTGATTATCGTTTGTGTTGGGGATGTTGATTCGTATAGTGCGGATTATTACTTCCATCTATCGAGCTTCCTTCTTTGCCCGAAGGATAGTAAGTTGAAAGTTGGAGACGTGATAAGTCTATAAGATTTAGTTTCTATGTGAAGTTCAGAAACGCTTTTGTGTTGTTGGTGTGAAGAGACCGGGATCAGATTTATCTAAAAATCACTTCGGACCAACGTATATGCGACGATTGTGCAGGTTGCTTTGATTATATTGATATTTCAGATTTTCATAGTGGGGGACTGCTTGTTGACCGTTTGGGGTTAAAATCCCAATATACATCCAGTAGCAGTGGTCTCTTATTATGAAATATCCAATGCGAGACTATTCGCTACTAATCCTAGGGATTTCCCGACAGGATGTGGTAGGAAAGTACCTTCGGTTTATCCTGTTCCTGGACAACTTGTATGGATATTTGTTTGACATTGCATTTCTATAGATTAAGTACATTGGTTTTTACAAACGTACATCAGTGGTGGCAGAGAAGGCAACTTCTCTTAGATTAACACCCTCCTTGAGACGTATGTGCTTAAGGGTTGTATTTTTGTAGAAAGCAATTAGTAGTCAACAGAAATGGTTGTGTGGCATTCTAAGTGATGTGATATGTGCTTTGTGAAAGGTAATCGTTACCTCTAGTCTCATCAACCAGAAATGACCAAAACAGGGTTAGATGCGGCAAGGCTAAGTGGGTCGCTCCCATTAGGATATGATCATCCTCTTCTAGATATATCTTTAAATGCTATGATATCGTGTATCTTATTATTGTGGTTTGTATGTTAGAGGGCCCTTGGTAAAGGTCGGTAACGACCGAAGGATGATATATTCGGTACCATCTAGTTATAGAGGTGGGCTGGTCTTGTGTTAGTAGAGGATCCTTAGTGATGGTCCTCGGTACATTTTTCTAGAGATGTACTGTTGGAAGGTAGTCCCTTCACATGGTCATTTGTTTGGAAATCCAAACTCCACTACGTGTTTTCCATTTTGATTGTATTACCCAATTGGGCTATATGCTGGAATTTAATCAATGTAATAATTTCGGCTACGATTAATATTATTTGTATATAGTAGACACTGCTATAATATAAGAGGATTTGATAAGATATGTTTTAGTTATCGTAAGATAAAAACATGTCCGTGTTTATGTGCGGACTTGTCTTATGAGATACTTTTGTTTTGATAAAGGAAAAGTTTTGGTAACTTAATAAATTCAGTTGAGTGTGTTTCTCACGCTGGTTTACCAGACTGATCCGGGCGTTCTTCCCTTTCAATGCTCGGGTCAGACCGAGTATATTTAAAGGTTCGGATTTGGTGCTTTTGGAGCTTCAACAGGAGAGCTTGAGATCTTCATTTTCGTATACACGTTCTTGTTTTGATTATCTGCTGTGCTTTGTTTGTTTTGTATATTATCGGCAATTGTTAGGACTTGTTATTATAACTGTTCAAGCTGATAACTTTGGTTGATTATTGAACTCTGATTGATGTGTATATATATAGTTCTTATTTTTTAAAGATCATTGATATGATATTATATGTTTTCCACTGCGATGTGAGATTCTGTATTGTTCCGTTTGGTTCTATCTTCTCTCTTTCCTCTCTTCTCTTCTTCTCTCTTCTTTTCATTCTCTTGACTTTCCATCAGTTTGTGGTTTTTGGGTCGGACATGTATGAATTATTGTCGATTCAAAGGGTATGGATTTGCGGGTCGTCACACGACCAATAGCATAGGATAAGGGAAAAGCAGTGTTTGAAGGTATGCTTTCGATCCATGGTATGTCAGTTAGTGTTCTGTTTGATACCCGTGCATCGCATTCTTTTATATCTCGTTGTTTGGTAGATAAGCTTAACCTAGAGCCCAATATTTAGTTACTTCCTTAAGGGTTGGAAATCCGATAGGAGGGTATGCAACACTTGGGATGAAGTGACCACCTTGAGTTTGATTTGTTAGGTCATACCTTTGTTTGCAGTTTGCATGTATTTGACTTTTAGAGTTCAGAATTCTTTTGGGTATGAATTGGTTAAGTAAGTACGATGCTAGGATATTTTGCCATGATAGTAAACTATCACTTAGACGCCCTGATAGTAGTGCTCAGATTGTATATACCGCTGAAAACCCTAGCTGCGCGGTCAATGCTTTGTTGGATGTTATGGAGTTGAAAGATTAGCTGAATCGAGCTTTCGTGGTTAGAGAATTCGTGGATGTTTTCGAGCTGGTAGTAGGATTGCCACCGAGACGAGCTATTGAGTTTTGGATAGGTTTGGTGCCTGGAACAGAACTTGTGAGTAGGCCTCCAAGCAGGATGACACCTATTGAGATATGGGAGTTGAAGATGTAGTTGGTGGATTTGGAAGGCAAGAATTTTAGTAGGCCTAGTACTTTACCTTGGAGAGCTGCCATAGTGTTTGCTAAGAAGCCAGATGGATCATTGAGGTTATGTATCGATTATCATAAGTTGAATGAGAAGATGATAAAGAATCGATATTTGTTACCTAGAATTGGCGATTTGTTCGATCGGTTGAGTGGAGCAAATGTATTCTCTCAGTTCGATTTAGCATCAGGTTTCCATCAGCTTAGAATAGCAGAGGATAGCATTCCTTTATCTGCGTTTAGAACTACATATGGATCTTACGAATGGTTAGTTATGCTGTTAGGATTAACTAATGCGCGTCATTCTTTGTGGATTTGATGAACCAAGTTTTTCGAGGGCACTTGGATAGGTCCGTGTTGGTTTTCATAGATGATATTTTGATCTACTCTAAGGATGACAAGGAGCATGAAGTTCATCTTAGGTTGGTGCTTGAGACGTTGAGGCAGCATCAGTTGAAGGCGAAATTTTGAAGTTTCATTACTGGAAGAAGCAAGTGAAGTTTCTTGGTTATGTAGTCTTAGAAAAAGAGTTGTATGTAGATCCAACTAAGATTGAAGTGGTGAATAATTAAAGAAGACTCGAGACGTGACCGAAATAAAGAGTTTTCTTGGGTTGGCTGGATATTATTTGAGATTCGTTAAGGATTTTTCATGGATAACATCACCGATGACTAAGCTAATGCGAAAGGATGTGAAGTTTGTTTGGACCTATAAGTGTGAGTAAGCATTCAAAAGCTTGAAACAATTACCGAACTATGCACATGTATTAGTTGTTTTAAAAGGGAATCAGGATTTGGTAGTATATACAAATGCGTGTGGAACTAGGTTAGGAGTTGTGTTAATGCAGAGAGGTAAAGTGATTGCTTATGCTTCTCGACAGCTTAGACCATATGAGATTAGATATCTTATACATGATCTGGAATTGGCTGCAGCCATTTTTCCACTGAAGGTATGGAGACATTACCTTTTGGGTAAGAGGTTTGAGCTTTATATGGATCATAAGTCGTTGAAGTATTGTTCTCTCAAAAGGAGCTAAACATGAGACAGTAAATATGGTTTGAGTGTATTGTTTCTTATGATTTGGGAATTGAGTATACACTATGGAAAGGTAATAAAGTTGCAGATGCACTTAGTAGAAAACATCCGAATGCAGTATTAGCAATGATGGCTGAGTGGAAAGATTTGGAAGCATTGATGACATGTAGAATACAGTGGAGATCTGAAGTTAGATCTAGTAAGGAAACTACCATGTTGTCCTGCTTAGAAGTTCGAATAGTGTTGATCGAGAGGATTGCTTCTAAGCAGAAAGAGGATCCAATGTTAGTCGAGAGGATTAGAAGGCTTGAGGGTGGAGCTGGGTCTGATGATCTGAAAGATTTTAGTCATGACCAGAGGGGATGGTTGAGAAGGAAGTAACGATTGTGTGTTCCAAGTGTTGAGGACTTGAGGAAATAAGTTCTTGGAGAATGTCATTGATCCAAGTTTACAATTCATCCTGAAGGGACTAAGTTGTATCAAGATATGAAGAGGAGCTTCTATTGGGAATGTATGAAGATGGATGTTGGCTTTTGGGATAGTTAGTGCGCGAACTATCAATAGGTGAAAGCTGAACATTAGAAGACGAGTGGATTACTTCAGCCTTTAGAGGTTCCAGTTTGGAAGTGGGATCTATTTCCATGGATTGCATAGACGGGTTGCCAACATCTAATGAGGAAATGAAAGTATATAGGTCATAGTGGATAGGTTGACCAAGAATATCTATTTCATTCCAGTTAAGTCAACTAGAACGACACCTGTTTCAGCTAAGTTATTTATGAAGCATATTGTTAGACTTCATGGAATTCCTAATAGTACTGTAAGTAATATAGATTCCTTATTCAGTAACGAATTCTGAAAGAGTCTATAAGATGTATCAGGTCCCAATCTCAAGATGTGTACTGCATATCACCCTCAAATGGATTGGCGGACATAGAGAGTCAATAAGGTACTCAAGGATTTACTAAGAGCATGTGTATTGGACTTTGGTGGATCTTGGAAAGATCACCTACATTTGGTTGAGTTTTCTTATAATAATAGTTATCAGACTAGTATAGGGATGATGCATTTTGATGCTTTGTATGGAAGGCCATGCGAATCTCATATTTGTTGGTTATGGACCGAGGATAGGTTGGTTCTTGGTCTTGATTTGGTTAGAGAAGTTGGGGAAAAGATTAAGTAGATTCGAGCTAGAATGAAGTAGGCTCAATCTAGGCAGAAAAGTCATTCTGACAAGAGATGGAACGACTTAGAGTTCTCTATTGGGGTTCATGTTTTCATCAAAGTGTCACTGATGAACGGTGTGATTCGATTTGGGAAATCAAGAAAGTTGGCACCGGGCTTCGTAGGACTATTTCCTATTGTAAGGAGGATTGGGAAACTCGCATATAAAGTAGATTTACCGAATAGTTTGGCTGGAGTCCAAGATGTTTTTCATGTTTATGATCCAAGGAAATATATTCGTGACCCAGAGGCTACTATTACACTGGCATTGTTAGACGACTTAATAGTGGAGATGGATATGATTATAGTTAGAAAGCCTATTTGTATAGTCGTGAGAGATGAGAAGAAGTTAACGAACAAGGTAGTCGAATTAGTCAGAGTCTAGTGGAGTAACGGTGAGTGAGACCGTGCTTGGGAAACTGAGAGCAGGATTTGATATGCATACCCTGACTTGTTTTGTGATATTTTTTTTACCTTTTTGATTGATTTTGATGAGTGTCGTATCGTAATTCGAGGATGAAATTCTTTAAGGATCTGAGGCTGTAACATGCCTAATTTTGATAACATCATTCAAGAGATATAATTAGCTAAATTAAATAGAATAATGAAAAGATTAATTGGTTTAGGGAATTGAGATTTGTATAATAAGGGTGTAGCCATGCCTAATTGAATTAATGAACCGAAGAAAAACAAAATGAATTAGACAATGGTAAAAATTTGTAAGCTATATTCATATAACCTAAGCCTTCATACCATTTCATTTTACACGTTCATTTCACAAACTAAAAAAAAAGCTAGAGGTCGGCCACCATTAAGAAGAAGTATGGGGAAGATTAGCCAAATCAAGAGGAAGAATCCAAATCAACTTAATCCAAACATCAAAGCAAAGGTGAATAATGTGTTACAACTCATGATTTTTTTTCGATTACTAGATCGAGATCTGAAATTGTTTTGCAAATGTTTCACCAGTTTTGATTAATTAAAATGGATACACACACACACATACTTGTGATGATTTTGGCTATTTCATATGGATTTTATGATAAGAATTGATTTAGAAAACCTATTAGTTGACATAAAATAGACTTGGGATTTTAATTTGAGGTCAGAAATATTATTTTGAAAATGGGTTTCAAGATTCATAATTTTCTGAATTATTGGGGAGTTAATATTAATTTTCTAGTGAAAAAAGGTTATTTGGGTTTAAAATTAATTTCGGAAATTATGTATGTGTTTTTGGTCTGAAATTTGAATATGTTAGAAAACTCATCAAAAGAGATATATGTGAATTTTTATAGAATTTTCCTAAGTGTTATAATAGATATATAAAATTATTTATTGCATGGGATTTAAATGTTTTATTTATTTATAAAAGGAGATGGGTCATTTTGTAAATAATTTAATTAGTTTAATTCTTAAATTTCACTGTACTTTTGGAAAAGAAAATTAGCACCAATAATATTTTGACAAAAAAGGCAGGTTAGTTAAAAAGATTACTTAAAAGGCAAAAAATCAATTTAAACTTGCTTTTTACTTGCTTCACCACTTTCAGCACCCAGCTCTCAACCGTGTTCCTCTACCACCACAACCATCGAAACCAATGCGCAAGGAATCAAAGACTTAGTGCATAGCGAATTGGATATAGGCAGAAGGTATGCAGTCGAAACATAGGTTCTATTAGGGTCGAAGCGCTACTCTGCTTTTAAATGAAAATGCGTCTACTTTGCCGATATTAATGCTTTCGACTTGGTTCGCTTCCGACTGGGTCAAATTATTTAAAGGAATGGTTTCAAAAGAGGTTGCGCCTTTTGTTTTAAGTGAATGCTTTCAAGAAGGCCAAAACACCTAACTACTGCGCTTTTACCTTTCGACCAGATCAGTTTCAAAAGGGTTACCTTGTTTTTAAAACTTAGGTGCTCTTTCAATGCCTTCGAAGGGATAGGTTTCGACACCATCTGCTTCCTTTACTTAGTAATTGCTTTCAAAAGTGTTGCTTTCGAATCTGTTGTTTATGACCCTTTTTGATATTTGAAAGTTAAACCTAATTATTTTGAAAGAAATGGTTTCCAAAGGTTTTGAAAGGCTTTCCATAAGCTTTTACTTAAACCCAGTGCTTTCGAAAGGTTCATTTTATGCAGTATACTTTAATGTTTTCGAAAGGTAACTGATAACGGTTTCGAAGGGGATGTTCGCCAATATTTTCGAACGGTTTAAACTATGGTTTCAAGGGGAGGTTCCCAAATGGTTTCGAAAGTTACTTAAACCATTTTGATGGAAGGTTTCTGATTGCTTTCAAAAGGCAAGTTTGATGTTTTGAAAAGAGAATGTCTAAGGGTTATAAAGCATTTGAAAGAGATGTTTCTAATTTTTTAAAAGGACTATTGAAAATGGTTTCAAAAGGTATGTTTTGGCCTTTTGGCCTAAGGTTATAAAATTATGTAGTTTACTTGTATTAAAAGGGGTACTTTCAATGTTTTTGAATGGGTTGTTTAAAGATTTTAAACAAAGTTTCGAATGATCTACCTTGGCAATATAGCCTAAGTGTTTTAAGTTAAAAACGTTTTAACTTATTTTGGAGGGATAGGAAATCCTAATTGTACGTCATCAACATTATTTTGAGTAAAGTATATACAACATGGAAAATAGATTAGAGTAAAGAAAAGAGTATATTTCTCCGTGTATATGTATGATTTAAAGGGATTAAATCATTTTGACAAAGGTTTTCAAGGAAAATTTAGAAGGTAGTTTACCCTAAGGAAATGAATCAAATTAGAAGGCCGGATGGGACTGGTGTAGGGTGGCGCCCTACTCATTAGCTATTAGCCTCTAGCTAATTTGGTCCAAAACTCCAGTGTATAGGGCTTAGTCACAAATGGACTTGATTGATGGTTACACACAGAAAGGAATATATGTACAGAAAAGAAGACAGGTTATTGGTGAGCCCACAAAACAATTAAGATCAATAAACCTTTGGAGATGTAAGTTAGGGACAGACCCTCCAGAAGATTTATCTAACAGTTGTTAGTTCATTTTTATTATTTGTCTGGTAGGCCCGAGTCAGCCAAAGGTTAGTAGTTAGCCTAACAAAACTGCAAATTTTTTAGGTAGCTGGTCTAGTAAATACCTGTTTTAGCATCTATTGTAACGACCCGCTATTTTAGACTATTCGCATCCGCCCATGTCGGACTTGAATAATTAAAAATACCGAATTGTTAATTAAAATTTGGCAAAACTCAGATATACAGTAAATAAATAATCATAGAATCACAGACACCGAGTAATAATGTGCAGCGGAAGCAAAAGATAGTAGTTCATGAAGGTACTATATATATAACAGAGTTAAATAAGTTACGACAGAAGTCTCGAATACAATAGTCGAATACAATATCAGAATACATTTCTAGAATCAATTGAATATTTGGAAGCTGGATAGATAGCTGGATCTCCAGGCGAAGCTCCAACTCCAAAGGTGAGTCTCAAAAGCTGAACCACTCAGTCTGACCCGAGCGTAAAGCAAAACACAAAACACTCGAGTCAGGATTAACATTCTTATATCAATAAATCCAACTCAAGTAAAATAACAATTGAAATACAAGTAACTCAAAGGATGTTGGAATAACCAACCTTTAAGGATCCGTTAAATTATCTACTATGTAGTAATATATGCTAAATAGATAATGTCTATCAGTAATATAAAATATCAAAATAGTGTTAAGGCATTACCATTATCCCCCTTAACCAATTTTATATAGGCGTTATAGTCTATACAGCACTGTAAACTCCACCGTAAACTAGTGGCATATCAGGGAGTACTCCATAGGTATAAGACAAAACAAATTCGTAGTGGTCACGTATATAGGGATACAAGTATGACAAGACACATGAGGCAATACCCAAGGTAGTGAAACTGCCGTTTGCCAGATCCGGACTGGTGAGAACGCATCACCTTAACGATCGCAACACCGTGAAACAACACTCCCAAAATTACGAGGGTACACCAATCAATAATAAGTAATGAGTAGTTTACGAAGAAATGTGTTCGCTCGAGGTGGCTAACCCCATTTGGCCCGGCACGGCTCCTGTTTTAGTCATTTCCAATTTCACACAAGTGTCAAGGTTATCCATTATCGTTCTCTTTCTTCAGTCATCACGCACAACATTCCAACCAATTCATTCTGGATCACACTCCGCGTATAGTTATTAAAGTGGTTTTCGATTTAGACTTAGTATGTCCACAACCGATTGCGGTTTAATAACCTTCGTAATTATTTCACTGATTGGTCATTTTATATATTTCAAACCAAATCAATTTCAATTTCAAACCAGAATTTGTAAACCAATATTCCATTTGTCTTTCTATATCAATTTCCATAATTTACGTTTTAAAACTTCCAGTATACCATTTCAAAATCTTATACTCAATTTTAAATTTTATTTAAACATTTCAAATATCGATTCAAGTTTGAATATAAATTTCATTCCGAAATCATTTAAATTAATTTAATTTAACATTCGAATCAATTTAAATTCATTTATCGACTTCATTCAATATTCGTTAAGTTAAATTTATCATTTAAAACAATTTCTATTTAAATTCCAATTCATTAAATCAATTACTTAAGTTCAATTCCCTTATCCCAAAACCTACAATTTGAATTAAATTTAATTCGCCAAATCAAATTCTTTAAAATTCCAAGTGTTTCATTAATTCAATAAATCACATTTTTATCTCTTGTTAAAGATATTCAATTCCACTTATTCATCTACTTAGTTACAAATTTCAAAACTCAATTAATAAAGGAATTAATTTCATTTATTAACAAAGTTCAAATTCACTTATTCCGAAGTTCAATTTCTCTTATCAAAGAATTCAATTTTTATTTAATTATCAATAATTATATCTTATTCAATTATTTAATAATTTCAAAACTTAATTATTAAGTAATTTCAAAACTTAATTATTAAATAATTTCAAAACTTAATAATTTCAAACTTAATTATTGAATAATTTCAACTTAATTATTAAATAATTTCAGACTTAATAATTTCAAACTTAATTATTGAATAATTTCAATTTAATTATTAAATAATTTCAAACTTAATACCATGAATAATTCCAAATTTTATTGTTAAATAATTTATTATAAAACAACGTTCTTTCAACAACTACTATGTTAATATTTGGTTTCAAATATTATATTAAATTTTCCTTTCATTAAATTCAAATTCCAACTTCTTTTCAAAACTTATTATTTATTCAAATAAAATCTTCGTTTATTTTAAATCAAATTATTGATCAATCAGGTTTTTAATTAATTCTCTATCCTAGGTCAAATTCATTTGGGTATTTATCATTTCAACCCAATTACACTTCAATTCAAAAGATCAAAGCATAAAAAGGGATCTTGCGATTTGATAACTGGGATGGTGTCAAAGTAAATAAACAAGCAATAACAACAATAAAAAACAATCTAATAATTAATTCAAATCATCCCGAAATAATCGTATTAATTCACATTGTTATTTGTGCAAATTAATATAATTATTTCTAGAATCTACACTATCATTTCATGTAGATTGAAGACTATTACACTATTATTTTATACGGTTCTACACTTGACATTTATTATTCGATTTCATACTACATTGATTATACAACATACATTCAATGGTTCAAGGTGTAATTAACCAATTTCTACGTGTAAATTTAATTTAACATTTAAAGGGGTCATATTAGACAAATTTAAATAGTCAAATTCATCACATATATCAACTTAAATTATTAACTATCCTATATCAAATTCAATTGCATATTATTTATCACTCCAACATTTACAATTTAATGTCCAATGTAAAAATCAAACAATCAATCAAATATTGACCAAGCTGGATTATCGTCATATAATAACAGAAAATGGTGTCAGATGTCACAAGTGAACTGATACAGGCAATAACATATATAACAGTGTAAATAACTAACAGCAGCATATTTCAATTGTCGTTTCAATTTAAATCAAATTTAATAAATAAAATAACATTAATCGTGAGTGATTTCTCACCTTCCGAGGCTAGAGAATACAGAAGATGAAATGGATATGCACATTGATGCGGACACTGAAATTTGAATGACTAATCGAAGCAAAGCAACATCGGTTCGAATTCAACGATCAAAGCTGATAAAGGAATTAGATGGAACAAATCAGAACGGGGTCAGTGAAAGTAATTGGTATAAGTGAATTCATATACTATACATAACTATATATAAATCATATTTTAAATTCCAAACACATATTAAATTAAATGAATATGTATTTTAAAAATCCTTGTTTTTAAGTAAACACATAGAATAAAAAAACAAATCTTCATAATGAAATTTGAAGTAAATAATTTCATATATATAAACTATCATATTATTTAAACTAGCCTATCTACAAAGCCCAGATTTTAACATCTCATATTTTACAATGCCTTGAACGTATTATAATTATACAATGTTTTAAACTTACTTTAAAACTACTATACATGTTCAATCTAGACTCTACAAAAATATGCAGACCTATATTACTGCGCAGACTAGGCTTTTCTTTTTATAAAGTGTACATATTACTTTTATCATTTAATACATTGTAACAATATACTACATATACGGGTCGTCACAGAAATGTAAACCAAGAGAGTCCAAAGTTGATTGTAAATATACAATACATAATTAGAAATCGAAACCAGCTTATAACATAACATATACAAAATAAATATTTGAAATAATACTTATATTATACACTAATGTTAACTTATGCAGGCAGATATATATAATACACATAAAAATAGAAGATATGTAAACAACCGTTATATAGTTTATAAAAATCTGTAAGCCCAACCTACACACAGACCATATATAACTTACCCATAAAATAATATAAACTCAAATCAAATTTTACATAAATTTTACAAACATTATATATATAAATATAAATCCATATATAATACTCTTCTTAAAATATAAGGCTAGGATTCATATACAAGCTTTCAAATAAAACGCAAATATTTTTTTGTAACGACCCGGAATTTTGGGCAATATAAATTTAATAATCTGTGTTAATAATTTAACTGGTTGATAATTTTCTTTATAATTTTAATTTAAAATTGGCTAATTTATTCTTTTAAAGGTTAATAAATATTTAATCTGTTAATGGTAATCAATGTCTTTCTGACAATTTAAATGTTGATAAGAATTGTTTTTCAAAAGCTAATCAAATTTTGATTCTATTTATAATATATACATTTGATATATATTGTCATAGAATATCTGCTATTTTTAATTAAAGATAAACTTTCAAAATATAATATATATGTATGCATATGTTATAGTTTGAGTTGTTTTGAAATTTAATTTAATCTATTAACAAATTGATGTATGAATGATATTGTAATAGTTTTCAAAGATTAAATTTAAAGATTTATTTATTTGCTTTCAAAATATAAGGTAATTATTTATTTTTAATATGCTAGTTTATAAAAAGGATTTAAATAAAGTTTTTTTTTTATTTCTTTAAAATGTTTAATTTTAAATGGTTAAAAATGTATATGTATATGTTTTAGATTTTAAAATATATGTACAAGAATTATTTGCATTTTTATTAAAATTAGAATATTTCTTTTAAGGGTAAACTTGTATTTATTTATAAAGTAAATTATATGTAAGTTTATATTACATTTAAATTAAGTGAAAAATTAATTAAAAATATTCAAGACATATGTAACATATTAACATCACCTTAAAAACACATGTAAGATAATTAAGTGTTGTATGACAAGTGTAAGATTTATTTACATGTGTCTTTATTTTAAAAACTTTACTTTCTTTAATTTTAATAAAAAAAACATAACACTTTTCTTTGTTGTTTTTCTTAACTAAAAGCAGAAAATTTACTTTTTAAAATCTGAAATCTAAACTAAAGGCAATTCAAACCTGTAATTAAAAGCAAAGTTCTTCATATCAACCTGCAAACAACAGATTTGAATGTTATTCATATCATCAATTCAACCTGCAATTGAAGAAAAGCTTCAACATGTAACTTAAGAGGGGAGTTCAAAGTTCAACACTTTTAAGCCACTGCAAGTTTAAAAGCATCAAATTGGTTAAGCATGCATGGGATTTTCAAAAGTAATCAAAGTATTTTTCAGATCTAAGATGATTCAAACCTGGAACAAGTATTAAACCCTGCTCTGTTCTTCTCTGCTTATAATACAGGTGAGTAAACTATATTTTAAAAACAGATTTGATTTAGTTTTTAATTGAATGTTGCGTGTAAATGTGTTTGATTAAGATGGAGCATATTTGTTTACCTGCATGCAAGTTATAAAATAAATAAAATAAAGAAGAGAAAAAAAATGGTGAATGCTGTATATTTATACTGTTGTATACAGATTTGTTTTCCTTCTATTTAAGACAACAACTTGAATTTGGATGCAAATTGGACAATGATTTGTAGATGGAATTTGTTTGTAAACAAATGATTTATCATCTAAAATATTTATGTAGGATTTTGAATGCATTGGATATTCTTTTTTTTTTTACAGTGAAACTTAAAGTTTGGTAAAAAATTAATTGCTTTAAAATCGAATTTGGATTGCATGCATGGGATTGTGATGAAGAATCATGATTTTAGATGTTACTATCATAATTTTTAATTGAGTAATTATCATGAATTTGGGGCTTATACGAAATTGGGGATTTTACAGACTTTTGATTATCTGTACATTAATTTAATGTGATTCTTGGATCGAAGCTAGTATATATGTCATAGATTTCAGGGAAAATACTTTTGATTTTTTTTCAATGTATAATTTGATGGAAATTGAAGAGATTAGGGTTTATGCTTACTGATGGTTTCAGCTGGAATGGCGCGTCAGTGTGTCGAGTTTGATGAACCGAGCTCGTTCGGTTTTGGGGTGGAGTCGTGTTTGGGTGGTGGGAGCTCATAGCCGGAGTGGGGAGGCGTAAGGTGGTCGGCGCCGTGGGTGTTGGGATTGTTTTACTGGTGACTGCAGTTGAATGGTGGGTTCGAACAGCTCAATTTCGTATGAGCTCGAATCAATGAGTTCTCGGTTTGGTTTGAGGATCGCGGGAGTTAGTGCGACCGTTGCTGATGATCGTGACGACCAAGAATGGTTGGAGGGTGGTGGACATGTGCACGAGTGCACGTTCGTGTGCAGTGAGTGATGAGCGTTGTGGAAGACGAGTTTAGTCTCGGGTAGGGGATCGTGTAAGCTTCGGGTTTGACTCGAAGGGGGGTGGATGTGAGCTGCTTCGGGGTTAACTCGGGATGAAGGATGGGTTGCTTCGGGTTTTTCCCTAGGGTGTTGTCTGATAATAGCTTTATAAAAGAAATAAAAATAAAACTCTAAACTTGTTGTTTTAAAATTTAATGATAATCAAATTCATAAAGTATAAGTTGAAATTGTGTAATTTATTTCAATTTAAATTTATTTAAAGGGATTTCATATTGAAAGTAATTTAATTACATTTTAGACATCAATTTAAAAAGGATATTTTGAATTTAAATATTAAATCAAAGTTAAGTTTAAAATGTTAAGTAATGATTCAATCTTAAGATTTCAAATTTATATTTGAAATAAATAAAATTAACTTGAATGTTTTTAAATATTGAAAATTTTGAATTTGTTCTAAATTTTAAAGATTGTCATTATGATTTTGAAAACCAAATAGGATAATTGGTTTAAGATGTTAAAATTTGATTTAATTTATTACAAGATAAATAAGGTTAATTTATCTTGATTTGAATATTAAATTTGATTGTTAATAAGGAAAGTTTAAATAAGATTAATGTTCTCTTAATTAATTAAGGATTTGAAATTATAATTAGTTAATTATTTATAAGATTGTAAATAATCACTTAATTATGGGTTAATTAAGTGTAATTACTTAATAAAGTAATTAATGATTAATTGTTGAATGTAATTAAGGAAGTTAATCATTCATGGAAGTAATTAATGATAATTACTCATAGAGTAATTAGTTGAAGTGATTTTTGGTTAATCACTTAATGATATTAATTAAAGAATTAATTAATATAATTGTTTTTAAATTAATTTATTATGGAATAATTAATTAATTAAAGTATTAAGAATTATTTAAGGATGGATTAATTAAGGAAGTAATTAAGATTTATTAATGAAAGTAATTAGGGATAATTACTTATGTACGTGATTAAGAGTTAATTACTTAATTATTTTAGTTAATTAATTAATAAGGTTATTTAACTAATGAATGAGTTTAACTTAAGTTTAATTACTAAATGTAATTTATTAAATTTGTAATTAATTAATAAAGTAATTAATTAAGAATTTATTTTTTTCTAATTGTTTAATAATTGCTTAATGAAGTAATTAAGGATTAATTAATTGAATTAATTAATCAAGGATTAAAATAATTAAATTAGAAGTTAATTAATTTAGTTAAGTAATTACAAATTAATTACTAATTATGATTAGTGAGTTGATTAATTATAAGTTAATTATTTAATTAATTAAAGAATAATTAATCAATCAGGATCACTAATTAATGTGATTAATGATACTAATCAAGGTTGATTAATAAAAGTAATTAATTTAAGTATGATTAATTTATTGTAATTAATTAAGATTAATGTAATTAATTATAGTTAATTAATTAATGATCATTAATTATTGTAATTAATGATAGTAATTAAAAGTAAATTACTGAATATGGATAGGATAATTACTTGAATTAATCAAGAAAGATTAATTAAAGAAGATCATTAGAGATGATTAATTTATTTATTTGGAATAATAAATGAAGAAGGATTTAAGTAATCCAATTGATTAAAGTTAATCAATTCTGTTATTGAATGGATGATTGATATTGGCTGATTGGTTTTTATTGGATGTTGAATGATATTGGGTGATTGGTTGATATTGGATGATTTGAATACCTCTGATATTTGTGATATGCTGCTTGTGAGATAAATGTTGATATGAATTATTTGTTGAGATATATGATTCATCTATCTATTTATATCATCCTGTATATAAGTTTAAATTGTTTAAAACCTTAAGTACAACTTGGACATTAAAATGGCGTTTGGTTTCGGTGAGACTGGGATCGGGTTTCCATATTTGGATATCCGAAAACCACATCGATTCCAATTAAACGTTAGGTCGTTAATCCAAGTGGAGCAAGAGAAGACTCGAGGTGTAAGGGCTATACGTCAGTATAACTCTGTGGGTGATTCCGTAATGAGTTTGACGGAATAGTGCTTATAGATTCGAGATGGCGAATCAGAGTGCAAGGGCTATGGTCGTTGACTCTGAGGGTGATTCCAATAATGAGTGCAACGAGATAGTGCCTTCGGTTTCGTTCGAACCCGGAACGAACTTGTATGGATTGAATGCTTTCAGCACATCGTCAGGCGGACGATGAGCATTCTAAGATTTGATGTTCTATAAAGGTAATCGTAATCTCAAGCCTCATCAACCGGGAATGGCTAAAACAGGGGAGGTGCAGCAAGGCTTCGTGGGTAGCTTCCACTGGAGAGCAAGATTTTCCCCTGTCTAGAAGTCCCTTTTTATTTCGGCTGTGTGGGCAGTTGGGTCGCGGCCAACTGCGGGGTTGTCTTGTACGGGACTGTTCAGTAAGGAATGGTCCCGGCCTTGTGTTGCAGGGGATGAAGGGAGTAATCCTCGGTACGGTGATCTAGGCCACGTACTATGACGGGCGGTACCCCAGTAGCCCTTCCATTGATGGAAACCCATTTTCCCTACGAGACCCTACGGTTTTGTTTGTATTACCCACTTTTGTGGCTAGTAGCTGGAATTTAATCATGTAACAATTTCGGCTATTTCTTATTTACTTGAAAACCCTAGACACTATTATAATATCACTGGATTTCCTATCAAATGTTTTGGTTAGCGTAAGGTAAAAACTTTTCCATGTTTATGTGTGGGAAGTCTTACGTGATACCTTTTCTTTTCAAAGGTTTTCTAAAGTTAAGCAATTTTAACCAGTTTACTCACACCAGACCCCTGTCTGACCCGAGTGTTTATTTTCTGTTTTATTAAACTCTTGGGTACTCATATTATGTATGAGTAGTCAAGTGGTTCAGGTTAGCTTGACGAATTCTGGAGGAGATATGGAGCAGGAGGCTTCGACGTGTAGTTATATATATATATATTGTTTCCGCTGTGTATGTTGTGTCTGTACCTTGTATACTTGAGTTGTATAGTTAGACAGAAGTTTATAACTGTCTATTATCAGTTGTTTAAGTTATGTACTCTGATGTAATGAGACACTATGTAATATTTTATGAGATATATTTTATTTTATTCGTTCCGTTGTGAGTTCTCTGATGTTGTTGTGTTCTTCTTTATCTTTCTTTCTCTTTTCTATCCCTTTCTTTCTTCAGGATGACGTGATTTTCTGGGAGTAGAAAGTCAGGTCGTTACACTTGGTATCAGAGCATTAGGCTGAGCGAATACCTAAGCTCTGAAGTGTGTTTTTCTTTAGGGAGCGTTAGGTTGAGTGAATACCTAAGCTTTGTAAGTAGTGTCGTTCTTGAGAGAGCGTGCTTGTAATTTTTATATATAACTATATATATATATATATCTGTATCTACCTAGTAGGTTGGGTTATCTGTTCGGATTTTCCAACATAAGTTTTAAAGGTAGATAGATGCACGACTACCACTAATGGAGGAGGTCCATATGTTTGAGGTTGGAAGTTTTTGTCGAGACTGTAGACCTAATACCGTCTCGAGTAAGTTTTGTAGTTTGGAGTAAGGATTTCTCTGATATCTGAAGGAAATCTTTTTAAGATTCGGAGTTCGTCTTTGAAATATAAGTTTGGATTTCGCTCGGGTAAGCGAATATATTCCTGAGTTTGGATTTGTCGGAAGTGCAGAAATAAATGATGATATCCTGATAACTGCGTGATGAGATGCAGTATCCTTGGATATTTTCTTAAGATGTTTTCTCTTGAAGCAGTCTTAGAAGTAGTTGAGAAGCAGTCTTTACCAGCTGCAGGGAAGACTCGTCTGTGTAGAAGTTGTTTGGATCTTTAGTAAGGAGTTTGGCTGTTTTGGAATATGAGACTAAGGTCTATGAAGTGTTTCGCTTTGGCATGGTCTCATTTGTTATTCCTTAAGGTAAGCGAGTTGTTGATGTTTGGTTTGGAGTTCGAGTTTCTTGAGATGTTTTCTGCCATCTCGGAAGTCAGTTGTGTAGTTTGTTGAGGTTTTGGGTTTTGGAGAAGCATTTGGATTTGAAGTCTTTGGTTGGCTGTGATAGCAGTGCAACTCGAAGTGTTCGGTGGGCTGACGAGGAGATCTTTTAGCTTTGCAGTATCATCGAGGTGGAGTTTGGAAGCAGCTGTGTTGGTTGATTCTCCGATGGTTTAGAAATCTTTGTGGTTCTCTTTCAGCAGTCCGGGCTGAAGGTGGTGATGTTTTCTTGAAGGGTTAACCAGGTTTGGAAAAAGCTTTAAGCTGTTCTAAATTGGTAAAGAGAGGACAGTTTCTTTGGAATCCGAATTAGGTAGAATCGCAAAAGTGACTTGCGATTAGCTTGGGAATTTTTCTTGAGCATTCTTTTGTTTGAGGCTGAGGGTTCTCATATGGATAGGAGCTGCTGGAGTATTCTGAAGTTTGTATGCATCTGGAGTTAAGTTCCATGCTGTGTTGATTCCGGAAGTAATTTTGGTAGTTAGCCTGATAGTTGGGTGGTTCTTGGAGAAAGCAGAGTTGGTGTAGCAACTCAGATATTTTTGGAATTGGAATTGGACTGATCTAGCTTTTGTAATAGGATTCTGTATTGAGGATGTGTGACCAAGTCAGATAAGTCACTCAGATTTTTATGGATTTGATGAACAAGGTTTCCGAATTTAGTGGATAAGTTTGTATTCGTGTTCATCAGCAGTATTCTCATCTACTTCAGAATCAGAGTTGTGCAGCGGAAGCGTGGTAGCAGCTGTGTAAGGAAGGAAACAAGTTATGTTTGATATTGCTTGAGTGGTAGAGCTTGTGTCCTGGATTTCGATGAATTTTGGAAGACTTTTCTGTTGAATAGGATCCAGGAAGTGTTTGTTTTGGTCTTGTTGTTTCTGGAATTATCAGCATAGGTTGAGATGATCAGGAAGAAGTTTGGCAGCCTTGGATTGTCTGTTGAGTTATGCAGATATGAGATAAGGAGTTTGGTATTTGAAGTTGGAGACTTCAGTGTTGATAAGATTTCTCTGGCTAAGAGAATAGAGATTGGATGAGAATGGTTGGTTAAGTGCTGTGGCATTTGAGGATTTCTTATCTGTGTTTTTGATAGGATGAGATTGAATTACCAGTTTGGATAGCTGGAATTCATTTTTGTAACACGTGTCTCTGAGGGAGTACGTGTATGATTCATCGATTGGTTGTTGAATCTGTAGTTCAGTTGAAGTTGGGTGTTGAGCTGGATTGAGAGTAGTCTGATGCTCTGTTCAGATTGAAGGATCTAGAGATGAGAGGAGTTCTGGATTTTGGTTGTGTAATTAGTTTGTTGGCTTTTGTAGAGCGAGTCACCCGGAGATTTATACTTTGGGAAACTCGAGATAGTATTAGAAATTTATTCTGATTTGTGTCAGAATAATTAGTTAGGTTTGTTTGTTTGATTTGTTACTATGGTTGATAGTTAATGGTTGATAGGAATGTTTGATAATTTAAATTAAAATCTGTACTGGATTATTAAATTACCTTTGCTTTTAAATTTCGGGGACGAAATTCTTTTAAGGGGGAAGGATTGTAACGACCTGGCATTTTGGGCAATATAAATTTAATAATCCGTGTTAATAATTTAACTGGTTGATAATTTTCTTTATAATTTTAATTTAAAATTGGCTAATTTATTCTTTTAAAGGTTAATAAATATTTAATCTGTTAATGGTAATCAATATCTTTCTGACAATTTAAATGTTGATAAGAATTGTTTTTCAAAAGCTAATCAAATTTTTATTCTATTTATAATATATACATTTGATATATATTGTCATAGAATATCTGCTGTTTTTAATTAAAGATAAACTTTCAAATTATAATATATATGTATGTATATGTTATAGTTTGACTTGTTTTGAAATTTAATTTAATCTATTAACGAATTGATGTATGAATGAATATTGTAATTGTTTTCAAAGATTAAATTTAAAGATTTATTTATTTGCTTTCAAAATATAAGGTAATTATTTATTTTTAATATGCTAGTTTATAAAAAGGATTTAATGTGACGACCCGCCCTTCTATTACCAGAAAGACGTATCATCATTAAGAAAGAAAGGGATGAGAAAATAGAAAAGATAGAGAAGAAAGAACAACAACATCAGAATCTCACAGCGGAACGGAACAAAATATAATATATCACTTAAATAATACATAGTTTGTACATATATCAGAGTTATACAATATCAATATATGTGACAATCTTACATACATCACATACTAGACAGTTATAAACACCCATCTAGTTAATACAACTCAATACAATACACTTAGAGATACCCACACATCGGAACTATATATATCTACAACGCTGAAGCCTCCTGCTCCATTGCTCCTCCAGAGTTCGTCAAAGCTAACCTGAATCCCTTGACTACCCGTAAAAATTTGGGTACCCGAAAGTTTATGAAAACAAAAATAAACTCCGGGTCAGACATGGGTCTGGTATGAGTAAACGGTTTAAAGTTGTTTAACTTTGAAAACATTTGAAAATAAAGGTATCACGTAAGACTCCCCACAAATAAATACGGGTAAGTTTTTACCTTACGCTAACCAAAACATTTCATAGGAAATCCAGTGATATTATAATAGTGTCTAGGGTTTTCAAGTAAAATACAGAAATAGCTGAAATGCTTACATCTCACATTTCAACATAGTTGGGCACAATCAAATCGTACGGCGCTTATTGGAAATTGGATCCCATACAATGGCAGGGCTACCGGGGTACCGCCCGTCACAGTACGGGGCCTAGATCACCGTACCGAGGATTACTCCCTTCATCCCCTGCAACACAAGGCCGGGACCATTCCTTACTGAACAGTCCCGAACAAGATAAACCCCGCGGTTCTAGCTAGCAAACCGCCCAAGAATTTACCCATACGACGTCATCACGTTAAACCACCATTCCACAAGATCTCGAGCCACTCGATCGCACGTAGGTACCGTACACGTTTGTTTTACATTTAAATAAAGTTTTGTTTATTTCTTTAAAATGTTTAATTTTAAATGGTTAAAAATGTATATGTATATGTTTTAGATTTTAAAATATATGTATAAGAATTATTTGCATTTTTATTAATATTAGAATATTTCTTTTAAGGGTAAACTTGTATTTATTTATAAAGTAAATTATATGTAAGTTTATATTACATTTACATTAAGTGAAAAATTAATTAAAAATATTCAAGACATATGTAACATATTAACATCACCTTAAAAACACATGTAAGATAATTAAGTGTTGTATGACAAGTGTAAGATTTATTTACATGTGTCTTTATTTTAAAAACTTTACTTTCTTTAATTTTAATAAAAAAACATAACACTTTTCTTTGTTGTTTTTCTTAACTAAAAGCAGAAAATTTACTTTTTAAAATCTGAAATCTAAACTAAAGGCAATTCAAACCTGTAATTAAAAGCAAAATTCTTCATATCAACCTGCAAACAACAGATTTGAATGTTATTCATATCATCAATTCAACCTACAATTGAAGAAAAGCTTCAACCTGTAACTTAAGAGGGGAGTTCAAAGTTCAACACTTTTAAGCCACTGCAAGTTTAAAAGCATCAAATTGGTTAAGCATGCAAGGGATTTTCAAAAGTAATCAAAGTATTTTTCAGATCTAAGATGATTCAAACCTGGAACAAGTATTAAACCCTGCTCTGTTCTTCTCTGCTTATAATACAGGTGAGTAAATTATATTTTAAAAACAGATTTGATTTAGTTTTTAATTTAATGTTGCGTGTAAATGTGTTTGATTTAGATGGAGCATATTTGTTTACCTGCATGCAAGTTATAAAATAAATAAAATAAAGAAGAGAAAAAAAATGGTGAATGCTGTATATGTATACTGTTGTATACAGATTTGTTTTCTTTCTGTTTAAGACAATAACTTGAATTTGGATGCAAATTGGACAACGATTTGTAGATGGAATTTGTTTGTAAACAAATGATTTATCATCTAAAATATTTATGTAGGATTTTGAATGCATTGGATATTCATTTTTTTTTACAGTGAAACTTAAAGTTTGGTCAAAAATTAATTGCTTTAAAATCGAATTTGGATTGCATGCATGGGATTGTGATGAAGAATCATGATTTTAGATGTTACTATCATAATTTTTAATTGAGTAATTATCATGAATTTGGGGCTTATATGAAATTGGGGATTTTGCAGATTTTTGATTATCTGTACATTAATTTAATGTGATTCTTGGATCGAAGCTAGTATATATGTCATAGATTTCAGGGAAAATACTTTTGATTTTTTTCAACGTATAATTTGATGGAAATTGAAGAGATTAGGGTTTAAGCTTACTGATGGTTTCAACTGAATGGCGCGTCAGTGTGTCGAGTTTGATGAACCGAGCTGGGTGGAGTCGTGTTTGGGTGGTGGGAGCTCATAGCCGGAGTGGGGAGGCGTAAGGTGGTCGGCGCCGTGGGTGTTGGGATTGTTTTACTGGAGACTGCAGTTTAATGGTGGGTTCGAACAGCTCAATTTCGTATGAGCTCGAATCAATGAGTTCTGGGTTTTGTTTGAGGATCGGGGGAGTTAGTGCGACCGTTGCTGATGATCGTGATGACCAAGAATGGTCGGAGGGTGGTGGACATGTGCACGAGTGCACGTTCGTGTGCAGTGAGTGATGAGCGTTGGGGAAGACGAGTTTAGTCTCGGGTAGGGGATCGTGTAAGCTTCGGGTTTGACTCGAAGGGGGGGTGGATGTGAGCTGCTTCGGGGTTAACTCGGGATGAAGGATGGGTTGCTTCGGGTTTTTCCCTAGGGTGTTGTCTGATAATAGCTTTATAAAAGAAATAAAAATAAAACTCTAAACTTGTTGTTTTAAAATTTAATGATAATCAAATTCATAAAGTATAAGTTGAAATTATGTAATTTATTTCAATTTAAATTTATTTCAATTTAAATTTATTTAAAGGGATTTCATATTGAAAGTAATTTAATTACATTTTGGACATCAATTTAAAAAGGATATTTTGAATTTAAATATTAAATCAAATTTAAGTTTAAAATGTTAAGTAATGATTCAATCTTAAGATTTTTTGAAATAAATAAAATTAACTTGAATGTTTTTAGATATTGAAAATTTTGAATTTGTTCTAAATTTTAAAGATTGTCATTATGATTTTGAAAACCAAATAGGATAACTGGTTTAAGATGTTAAAATTTGATTTAATTTATTACAAGATAAATAAGGTTAATTTATCTTGATTTGAATATTAAATTTGATTGTTAATAAGGAAAGTTTAATTAAGATTAATGTTCTCTTAATTAATTAAGGATTTGAAATTATAATTAGTTAATTATTTATTAGATTTTAAATAATCACTTAATTATGGGTTAATTAAGTGTAATTACTTAATAAAGTAATTAATGATTAATTGTTGAATGTAATTAAGGAGGTTAATCATTCATGGAAGTAATTAATGATAATTACTCATAGAGTAGTTAGTTGAAGTGATTTTTGGTTAATCACTTAATGATATTAATTAAAGAATTAATTAATATAATTGTTTTTAAATTAATTTATTATGGAATAATTAATTAATTAAAGTATTAAGAATTATTTAAGGATGGATTAATTAAGGAAGTAATTAAGACTATTAATGAAAGTAATTAGGGATAATTACTTATGTAAGTGATTAAGAGTTAATTACTTAATTATTTTAGTTAATTAATTAATAAGGTTATTTAACTAATGAATGAGTTTAACTTAAGTTTAATTACTAAATGTAATTTATTAAATTTGTAATTAATTAATAAAGTAACTAATTAAGAATTTATTTTTTTCTAATTGTTTAATAATTACTTAATGAAGTAATTAAGGATTAATTAATTGAATTAATTAATCAAGGATTAAAATAATTAAATTAGAAGTTAATTAATTTAGTTAAGTAATTACAAATTAATTACTAATTATGATTAGTGAGTTGATTAATTATAGGTTAATTATTTAATTAATTAAAGAATAATTAATCAATAAGGATCACTAATTAATGTGATTAATGATACTAATCAAGGTTGATTAATAAAAGTAATTAATTTAAGTATGATTAATTAATTGTAATTAATTAAGAATTAATGTAATTAATTATAGTTAATTAATTAATGATCATTAATTATTGTAATTAATGATAGTAATTAAAGGTAAATTACTGAATATGGATAGGATAATTACTTGAATTAATCAAGAAAGATTAATTAAAGAAGATCATTAGAGATGATTAATTTATTTATTTTGAATAATAAATGAAGAAGGATTTAAGTAATCCAATTGATTAAAGTTAATCAATTCTGTTATTGAATGGATGATTGATATTGGCTGATTGGTTTTTATTGGATGTTGAATGATATTGGGTGATTGGTTGATATTGGATGATTTGAATACCTCTGATATTTGTGATATGCTGCTTGTGAGATAGTTGATATGAATTATTTGTTGAGATATATGATTCATCTATCTATTTACATCATCATCTATATAAGTTTAAATTGTTTAAACCCTTAAGTACAACTTGGACATTAAAATGGCGTTTGGTTTCGGTGAGACCGGGATCGGGTTTCCATATTTGGATATCCGAAAACCACATCGATTCCAATTAAACGTTAGGTCGTTAATCCAAGTGGAGCAAGAGAAGACTCGAGGTGTAAGGGCTATACGTCAGTATAACTCTGTGGGTGATTCCGTAATGAGTTTGACGGAATAGTACTTATAGATTCGAGATGGCGAATCAGAGTGCAAGGGCTATGGTCGTTGACTCTAAGGGTGATTCCAATAATGAGTGCAACGAGATAGTGCCTTCGGTTTCGTTCGAACCCGGAACGAACTTGTATGGATTGAATGCTTTCAGCACATCGTCAGGCGGACGATGAGCATTCTAAGATTTGACGTTCTATAAAGGTAATCGTAACCTCAAGCCTCATCAACCGGGAATGGTTAAAATAGGGGAGGTGCAGCAAGGCTTCGTGGGTAGCTCCCACTGGAGAGCAAGATTTTCCCCTGTCTAGAAGTCCCTTTTTATTTCGGCTGTGTGGGCAGTTGGGTCTGGCCAACTACGGGGTTGTCTTGTTCGGGACTGTTCAGTAAGGAATGGTCCCGGCCTTGTGTTGCAGGGGATGAAGGGAGTAATCCTCGGTATGGTGATCTAGGCCACGTACTGTGACGGGCGGTACCCCAGTAGCCCTGCCATTGATGGAAACCCATTTTCCCTACGAGACCCTACGGTTTTGTTTGTATTACCCACTTTTGTGGCTAGTAGCTGGAATTTAATCATGTAACAATTTTGGCTATGTAACGACCCTAGATTTTAATTTAATTTAAATTAATAATTTATAGAATTTTTGAATTAAAGTTTGTAAAAAAATTGATTATAAAAGATGCGAGTTTCCCCGATTTAAATAGAAATTATTATAAGTCATATGAATTTGAGAATTTGTATATATGTGAATATATATATGTATATATTGGATTTTAAATAAATTCTTAAATAAGTGATTTTGAAAAAAATAAATAATATACTTTAGACACATGTATAAAAATAAATAAATAAATTGATTTAAAAATTTATAAATGATGATAATTTGAGTTATATAAAATATATGTGTATATATAGAGAAATATAAAACAATAATTTTTAAAGTAAAATTTATGATAATTATTTAAACTAAAAATAGAAGTAAATTTAAAAATGCAAGAATAAGAGCAAATAAAAGTATTCAAACAAGTAAATAAGCAAAGTAAACAAAACAAAGTAAAAATAACAAACAAATAAAAACATAGATATGTAGGCAATGCAAATAAAGTTTTCAAAACAAATAAATACGAGTACAAAATAAAACATAAACCAAGTAAACAAATACATTTATATGTATAAACAAGTACAAGCAAATAAATGATAAAAATATAGGTATGTAGAAGCAAATCTGCATGTTCAAGTATCAAAACAAATCGGCATAGCCTCCACAAAATCTTGATGGCCAGATTTTAAAAAGAAACAAAGAAGTACAAGAGAAGATAATGATAAATTTATAGCCTGTAAGTAGCATGTAAAGTAAGGCCAAAGAATGTTGCCTGTAAAAATGCAAAGCAAAATCAAATACATTCAAGTGAATTAACAAAAGAAAACAGTGCAAACATGTAGCCTGTTTGAAGTTGTAAACAAATTAAAATATAAAGAAAACAAATTAGTTAAAAAATTTAACAAATATTTAAACTTAAAAAAATAAGTATGCAGGCAAGCAAAATAGGCCTGTAAAGTTTAATATGCAAGACAAGTTCATTCTTTCAAAAGCAAAAAAAGTGTCAGGCCTTATTTTATACAAGTATGGTATAAAGTGTGGATTGTACAAGGCAGTTAATGCCACTATCTTTAGCCACGAAATATAGGTTATATCAGCCATGACTTGTTGTACAAAATGAAAATAAATTAATATTTAGCAAGGCTAAAAGAAAGAAAAAAAAATCAAGTTTCAAACATTCCAGTTCTCTGTCCATCTTCTCCGCCTTCCTGATTGAGGTGAGCAACTATTTCTTTTCAACTTTTAACATGCTTCAATATTCTGATGCTTGTAAGTAGCCTTGAAATCTGATGAGAAGTTTGCTGATATGTGTTGTATGAAATAATTGATGTGCTCTGTGCCCTGTTCATTTTTCTGAAAACCAAAGTGAGTAATACACCCTTACTTTGTTTAGTGGTTATTACACTTACATAAATAATTGTAGTTTTTGTTGAATCTTTGATTTGATCAGGTAGTAAAGCATCTGATATGATTCAGAGTACATATATAAGTATGTTTGATAGTTTCAGAGCATCAAAACAATATGCTTCTTCCTAAACCACTCTGTTTATTTCTCAAACCATTGATTGTTAGAGCCAAGTATATAAACAAAACATGTTTAGGCAAGTATAAAGTAGATTGTAAAACTTAATTCATGCTAATAAAAAATTGAATTGCTCTAGGGAAAAACATCAGGACAGTACAAAGTTAGCATAAGTGATAATTTCGATCATCACGAATTATTGTTTTGGGTTTACAAACTGTTTGCTAAGTCAAAAATAGGACTTTTAAAGCTCAATTCATATTTTTTTGTAATGAGTAGAAGTGGCATGGCTGTGTTGAACATTTTGGGAAGATGGGGTTGCCTCGGGCAACACACTTGATCGGAGAAGGCGAAAATTGGTGGGGAGGAGCTAACATGATCGATGATCGCGGGAAAAATGCAAAGTATTTTTTTTATGCATCATGGATGGAGATTCGATTAGATGTAGGGTTTAAGCTCTGTGTATATTTGGTTGAAGTCGTGTGGAAATTTCTTAGTCGTCGCTCTGTTTCAGGCGATCGCACCTCGGGGAAGAGTCGCGTGGGGCGGTGACGAAGTTGTACTCGCGGTTGCAAGGTGTAAGATGATCGGGATCGATGGTGAAGGTTGGTTTTGCCGAGGATGGTGGGTACCAGATTTTCGATCGAATGCCTCAATTTTTATTTACTGATGAATTGGTTGATCGGAGTAGACGAGGGGGTCGGTGTCGAGGTTGTCGACTTGACGAAGATCATGGCGATGATCGGAGCCCTCGCGTTTGGCCGTGCATGTGCACAGCACAGTGGTGTTTGGATGGCCTGGGATGTTATCGTGGCTGTCGCGTGATGTTGCTCGAGTATTTTTGGGAAACAAATCGTGTCAAACCCGATGCGCATGAGTGTTTTTATCACTGCAGTTTTTAAATTTTATAAAATTGAAAAGAAGAAGAAGTGTATACAGGGAAGAAGAAGAAGCAAGGTACGGGGAAGCTCGAAGCCATGCTCGGGATTTCAGTTGATTTGCTCGAAGCAAATTTTAAGTGCCTCGAGTTAAACCCAGGTGCGAGAGCAGGGTCGTGTAACTGAAGTTATATTTTTAACTTAAGCTTAAATTCAATTTACTAGAAGAAAAACAAAAAGAATAAAAAGAGAAGAAGAGGTGCACGCAATTCTATCTGGTGGTTGCGTGTGTTCATAGGTGAGTTCGAGTGAAAAACCTGGGTATGCTTGGGTTAATCTCGAAATGGGTTAAGCCCAATTTATTTACAGTTTATAATATAAAGTAAATGACGTTGACTGTTTTTTTAAGTTAAGGATTTGTTTCCAGTTAATCAATCAAGTGAGTACATAACAATTTTTTTTAAACCTTAATTTATATTTTAATTAAGTAATTACTTTAAGTTAAGTGTAAATTTTATTGACATTTAAGTTTGTAGTCAGTAGTAATTTGATTTTCAAAGTTTAAAGAAGAGTTTTAAAATGTTAATTAAAATGAATAATAATTAATTAATTATCTTATAAAGTAACTAAGAATACTTAAATTATAGTTGTAATTAGAGATTGGCTAATTAATGATTATGTGATTAATAATTTGTAATAAATTACTTAAAGTTAATTAGTGTAAGATTTGTAGTCAACTAATTAAGTAATTAAATTAAGAATTAATAAATGACTTAATTAAGTAATTTGTGCCTAATAAATGGATACTTAAGTCTATTAATTAATAATTAAGGTTATTAATTAATAATTAAAAAAAGTTAATTAAAGATTTTTATGATAAGTTAAGTGAATTAATTAAATGATAATTGAATAATAAAAGGTTAATTGTTTAAATTAATGAAAAGTTGATTAATTTATTCAATTAACGATTAAACAACAATCAATCAAATGATTTGGAATTGATTGATGTTAATTAACCAGATTGATGACCCATCTGATTACCCATCTGATTTAAATTTATCGGACAATTTCATAATTGAGTTCACTTATAGAGATTTGAATTCTATTGATGGTTGAACTGTTCGATATCTCTGATATGCTATGTTTTGTGCTATGAATTAATTCAGTGTGATCTATGATGAATGTAGTTTAATTATTTACGATGCATTCATATTTCCTATCTGTGCATCTGTGAATATAGATAAGCGATATTGGAATATACCGCTTATCGATATTGTTGTGATTGAAATCTGTGATGATTACTATTGTTGCACTATTGTGTGTAAAATACCTGGACTACACCATACACACACAATTATGGATTTCACGAGGAAATCAGTTAAGTCACAGAGTTTTTGAAATAGTTTAAAATTTGAATTTTTAAATTCAAATGTTTTGGAAATGGAATTGGAATAGAAGTGAAAAGCTTCAGAAATGGAATTTCAAAGATGGAAATTTATTTTGAATAACTGGATTAAGTGTTGGAATTTAAATACTTTAATTTAAATTTGAATTCAATATTCGAATTGAATTATGTAATTTGAAAATAGGGATTAATGATATTATACTAGTCATTATGAGTTAAATCATTTTTAAAGTATTATTTTTGGGAATTTGAATTTAACCCAAGGATTTCAACTCGTATAAATGAATCAGATTTCCAAAATGAAAACTGTTGTTTTCAAATGATAAACACTTTTAGATAAGAACTGAGATTCCAGTTAATTAAGGGAATTTCAAGATTGAATAGAGAAATGATTTTCCTAAGTTATGAATGAATTCTTTTTGAAAGCTATGAATTAAATCTGTTTATTTTTAACAGATTTAAATTGATGATTTGTTTAAATCAAATTGAAATGAAATTGTTTTGAAGGCTATAAGTTAAATCTTTGATTTAAAGATTTAATGAGTTAATCAAATTGAAATGAAAATTGATTTGGCAAAAAATCTGTGAATGAATCTTTTGTTTAAAGATTAAAATGTGAAAATTGTTTAAACCGTTAAAGGTTGTGAAAATGAATCTTTTTGTTTAAAGATTGAAAATGGTAATTTATTTAAACCATTTGAAGAAAAGTTTTGAATTATTAAGTTGTGACTTAATTGAAATCCCATACCCATATGTTTTAAAAATATTTTCGCTCACTATTCGGTTTAGCCGGGAAAGGACCTTTGGGTCGTATAACCCATTCCGAATATGTGATACGTCGTATATGGATAGCATTTGAAGACCGGTGATGAAGACCGGGTATTTGCGAAAGCGATAGGATGACCTATCGATTGTTTCTGCACCGAGTCGCGCCGGTATAGAAACTCCCTAAGTGATGGGAAATTCGATCGGGATTGTGAATATCCGGATTGCAAGGACTTCTTTGTAAGTGCCTTCGGTTCTGTTCGAACCCAGAACAGACTTGTATGGATTGTATGCCTGACATTACAAGTTGAGATGTAAAGCCGATTTCTTTCAAATATATTTCTGTTGGTGGCGGAGAATTTATTCTTTTAGCTTAACACCCTTCTCTGAGACGTACGAACTCAGAGGTTATATAGTTGAAGTTATCAGCGATATATTCCCAATTTGGTAATGTGACATACTAAGTGTTGCTGTGAAATGATCATTGTGTTGATTATTTATGATAGGATCATTTATTTGATCGTCTATCCTGGTGATCATTTCTATGATCATTTGTTGACCCAAAGCATGGCTTTTGTATAAAGTATGTTTTTGTGGACGTGACTTCGTCGAGCCTCACACCCCGTGAATGGTCAAAACAGGAAAGAAGCAGCAAGGTTATGAGGGGTAGCGCTCTTTAGGATGTGTGCATTTCCTTCTGGAAAAGGGTGGTATCATGGTATGGAGCCCAGATACTTACTCATGTTAAAACCACTTTGTTATGATTGTGTGAATTGATTAGAGAGCTCTCGGATAAAGGTCCCAAAGGACCGGGGGATGGCATATTCGGTCAGTTGTTACTCAGTTAGGGGTAACCCGGCCTTGTGTTGGTAGAGATCCGGTTTGGTTCTCGGGGATGTCCATCCAGAGGCATTCTCATGTGGCAATGGGAAGTTCCTTGGCCTGATCATTCGTTGGAAATCCAAAGAAACAATACGATCTTGTACGGTATTAGTTGTAGGACCTATTATTCACTTATGGTGGCGCCCCACTGTTTGGATGGTAGCTATAGTAGGCATACGATAATGGTCGTATGTTGGCTAAGATTTATATTCTACTTTCGAAATGAATTTTTCCTACACTATGCACTAGTAATAATATCAAATGTTCTTTTAATGCGTATCAAGCATCTTTGACTATCATAAGGAGAAATCTCCTCCGATTCTGCGTTTGCATTGTGTGTGTGTGCGGGAGGCCTTATGGTAGTCTCATTTTTAAAAGCATTGCGAATTGACTTTGAAAATCTTTTGTTGAATGTTTTAAAAGATAAACTGTTTTTGTTGCTCACACCAGTCCCACGACTGATCCGGAGTTTATTGTTTTCTTTCCTAAACTCTGGGTGCTCATTATATTTCTACACGAGCAGTCTAGAGTTGGGTTTTTCAGATAGTCAGATGTAGTAGATTATCTGGAGTTAGTTCAGTCTTTGGTTCGCACTAGTCTTGCTTATCTTTGTGCATCGTTATTGGGAGTTCGAGCTATTACTGGATTGATTCTTGGAAATGGAGTTGCAGTTCTCGGAGTTCTCTTTTGAAGACTATCTAAGAGTTATATTGTTCCGCTGCTAGATGTTATCTATTTTCTTTTCCGCTGCTATTTTATTGTATCATATCTCTGATGTATATTGATATCTATTGGATCATCTGTTGTATCAGATATTGTATCAAAGCTGTATATCAATGTATTATTCTTTTACTCCGCTGTGTTATTTACTTAATGATTGTTATAAGCTCCGGCGAATCGGATTTGAACGGTCGAATCTATGGCATTCGAATACGATTTGAAGTATGGACGTCGATTTTTGAGCGGGCAAAATTCGAGTCGTTACAGGCTATTTCTTATTTACTTGAAAACCTTAGACACTATTATAATATCACTGGATTTCCTATCAAATGTTTTGGTTAGCGTAAGGTAAAAACTTTTCCATGTTTATGTGTGGGAAGTCTTACGTGATACCTTTTTTTTACAAAGGTTTTCTAAAGCTAAGCAATTTTAACCAGTTTACTCATACCAGACCCCTGTCTGACCCGAGTGTTTATTTTCTGTTTTATTAAACTCTTGGGTACTCATATTATGTATGAGTAGTCAAGTGGTTCAGGTTAGCTTGACGAATTCTGGAGGAGATATGGAGCAGGAGGCTTCGACGTGTAGTTATATATATATATATATATATATATATATATATATATATATATATATAGTTTCCGCTGTGTATGTTGTGTCTGTACCTTGTATACTTGAGTTGTATAGTTAGACAGAAGTTTATAACTGTCTATTATCAGTTGTTTAAGTTATGTACTCTGATGTAATGAGACACTATGTAATATTTTATGAGATATATTGTATTTTATTCGTTCCGCTGTCAGTTCTCTGATGTTGTTGTGTTCTTCTTTCTCTTTCTTTCTCTTTTCTATCCCTTTCTTTCTTCACGATGACGCGATTTTCTGGGAGTAGAAAGTCGGGTCGTTACACTTGGTATCAGAGCATTATGCTGAGCGAATACCTAAGCTCTGAAGTGTGTTTTTCTTTAGGGAGCGTTAGGTTGAGTGAATACCTAAGCTCTGTAAGTAGTGTCTTTCTTGAGAGAGCGTACTTGTAATTTTTATATATAACTATATAACTATATATATATATATATATATATATATATATATATACCTAGTAGGTTGGGTTATCTGTTCGGATTTTCCAACATAAGTTTTAAAGGTAGATAGATGGAGTAGTGGTGTGTGTGTAACACGACTACCACTAATGGAAGAGGTCCATATGTTTGAGGTTGGAAGTTTTTGTCGAGACTGTAGACCTAATACCGTCTCGAGTAAGATTTGTAGTTTGGAGTAAGGATTTCTCTGATATCCGAAGGAAATCTTTTTAAGATTCGGAGTTCGTCTTTGAAATATAAGTTTGGATTTCGCTCGGGTAAGCGAATTTATTCCGGAGTTTGGATTTGTCGGAAGTGCAGAAATAAGTGATGATATCCTGATAACTGCGTGATGAGATGCAGTATCCTTGGATATTTTCTGAAGATGTTTTCTCTTGAAGCAGTCTTAGAAGTAGTTGAGAAGCAGTCTTTACCAGCTGCAAGGAAGACTCGTCTGTGTAGAAGTTGTTTGGATCTTTAGTAAGGATTTTTATATATAAGCTTAGATTCCAGAAAACAAGCAAACATACATATTCGCTTTCCTTTTTCGCGAAGCTATGAACAGTGGGTAAGGATTTCGGTTGGAAGCAGATCACGTGGCTGGAGAGGCAAGACTTGATGAAGTGGTTGTCGAGGCTAGGCTATCGCTCGGGCTCAAATAGATGAGGCAGAGGGGTGGGTTCGTGAGCGGAGTTCAGTGGCTGGGCGTAAGGAGAGGGGTTCGCCAACTGGTTTTGGGCTATGGCAGGTTGAGAGGAGGTTGGGAGGGGGACGTCGGGTTCAGGGTGAGTAGGCGGCTTCGGTGCTCAGGCGGGTGGAAGACCGGCGTTGGAGTCGGGGATGGGTCACGGCTGGGTTTGTCGGAGGTGGATTCGTTGGCGGCTGTTGTGGTGCTGGGTGGTTCGTCCATGGCCGGAGTAGTTAGCACGTTGATAAGAGAGAGGGAAGACGAACAAGGTGGGTGATTTTTTTTATTAGTGATCTCGACTATAGGTGAAAAGTGGACAAGCCTGTGATGCGAGCTTTGATTTCTTTCTATTTAGAGCCGAAGGAGAAAACAAAGAAGGAGAAAAGAATGAGTTGGTTTAAAGCAATGAGCTGTCAAGTTACATAACAAAATATACAACGTTATAAAAAATACAAATTAAGAACAGGTAAGAACGGGGAGTCAGTGATGGGAATAGGAAAAATCAAAGTCAAAATAAATAAAATAATAAAAGAAGTGGCTGTTAGTTATACTTGTGAAATCTGAATGGACTCAAACTCACAAGACCCGAAATAGTCAACGATACAGTTACCGTTTCCACAGATTCCGTTGCGAGTCGGACCTCGAACTGCAAAAACGAATATACTATGAAAATCAGTACGACGAGACGATCAAAACAATATACAGATATTAGTGATTCGATTTAATTATCAAAATTCGAATTTTCTACCAGCGGAAAATGCAAGAAAAACACAGAAAAATAAGATTGACGGAGCTAAAGAAGTCCGAATTTGGAAAAACGAAAAATGATTCCTTGCTCAGAAGATGATTTAGAATTTTTTATGTAAAAATATTCAGTTTGGAAAACATTTTATTTTCATCGATTTTTAACTGATTAAATTGAAGTAAATTTACGCGCGAAATAAACTTCCATAATTTCGGACGAAAATTTACCCGTTGTTATGTTTAACTAGACACATTCCAAATATCAAATTTATATATCAAAATTTTATCGCTTAAAATTCCACAAAATTTCAGTAAATAACGTTATTAGAACCGGTTAAATTTGTGGGTTGTTACACTCTCCCCCACTCAAAAACTTTTTGTCCCCGAAAAGAAAGGAAGTAGGGGAATAGAACCAACCAAAAGAAAATAGACTTGAATTACATAATAAACAATTAATTTAAACCATATAAATTTCAATTTTAAATAAATTTACAATCAACAATTTGTTTTTAAATTCAAGATTTTCATTTAAATTGATTTGATTTCGCATTTATTAATGTCAGGCACAAAAGATTCCTTTCAAATGAAATTAAATTTAAATTAAATTAATTCAAGATACCCCCTTAAGTTGATTTAATGCAATTTATTAACTTTCAAAACAAAATTTTCTTCTATTAATCACACCTATTATTTATTTAACTTATTATTCTATTTATCTCCATGAACATTTTTAATTAAAATTTAAGTGAATAACATTTATTATATGCTCTCACATTTTATTTATAGAGACAATTTATAACATATATTACCAAATTTTCTGAAATTAACAATTTCAAAGATCATAAATTCGAATAGTCATTTATTATAATCATACTTTATTCGACAAATATAATTCTTCTTTATTCCAAATTATTATTAAATTTATTCTACTTAATATATCCTATCACATATATATTAAGTATATTTACATTTATTATTACTACTCAAATTTATATAAAAATTCCTTTGATATCATTTATATTGTATAATATCCAATTACATAATTAACTTTTAGAAATTTAGGGAAGTTATATATGGAATGCTATTGAGTATTATACAAGTAAAATCTTATAATTCAATTATTTAATTTTAAATATTTATTCAAAACTCTAGCTTTATTTGTAATTAAAATCATCATTTAATCATAGATTCAAGAATTAGATTTCCGATTCACTTCAAACCATTTGGAGATAATTATGTATATACTATATATATATCAAATCAAATGAAATTTAAAATAATATACCTATATATATATATAAATCAAATCATACTTAAGAAATTTAAATCGATTTAATTTCCAGAACGAAACTGTAGCAAAGCTACGAATTGGTCTCTCCACCTCGAAACTCGAAAATGAATGTCGATGATCCGACCGTCATCACCGAAATTATTTTCCAGCGCCAAAGAGAAGAGCACCGATTTAAACATTTAAAATTTCTTGAAATGATTTCTATTTGAAAATAATTTAAATACTATACACTTTAAAACTTCCAAATCAAAGTTTGAAACCACCGGATATTAAATTCTCAAATTTTAGTTTAAATCTATTTAAATTTCAAATCAATTTTAACCCAGTTTTATAAATTCATTTATTTATATTGGTAAAATCAATGGTTTACAAAAACAATAAATAAAAATCAAATATTATTATTTTTGACAACAAATTCATTAACAATTTAATTTCAGAAAACCTATATTTATATAATATGATCATACAAAACTATTTTGTTTACCAAATTTGAAAGCAATATTTGTGTCAGTTTGTTCTGTTCAAGTGTTTTGGAAATCCTATCGATAGCGTTGATCAGGCGAATCGATCGAAAACCCAAATCAGCATCAACAGCTCAAACAACACAATATATATTAAAACATTTTGGTACAAATACACTCCCTCTCTCGACGATACAAGGATGGATTTCAAAATAAGTATGGAGATTCAAATTTGATTGAAATCAAATCAAAGAGAATTTTGATTCGATAACAAGTTCGAACAGAAGGTAAGATAATTCAATTAACAGAATCGGGAGATGGATAAGCTTATTTAATTCACGGGCAACCTTAACCGGGTCGACTGTAATTTCAAGAATAAGATCGATGTTGAATTTCGAGGTAAACCAACATTCGATCACAAGAGATGGAATTCAGGTATTGCAGGGAATAGATAGCATCGTAAACCGAGGATACAAAAATCTTCGGTAAATCGATGTCTATTGTAAAGGAGTTTCACCCCTTTTATAAATCCATTCGAGATTTGCGAGATCGCTGACTCATTATAAAGATCATTCGAAATGGAGTTATGGGATACTCCAGAATTGAAAGAAGATGAATAGTGGGGAACACGAATGAATGTTGGAATCGCAGGGAACGTTCCAAAATTCAAAGGAATTGAGTCAAAAGGAAGAGATTGAAATTCGAATGAGAGTGATTCTGTAAATATATTTACCCTATATGCTGAGTTTTTCCTAGAGCTACCATAGCTCTGATACCAACTGTAACGACCCACTATTTTGGACTATTCGCATCCGCACATGTCGGACTTGAATAATTCAAAATACCGAATTTTTAATTAAAATTTTGCAAAACTCGGATATACAGTAAATAAATAATCACACACACAGAGTAATAATATGCAGCGGAAGCAAAAGATAGTAGTTCATGAAGCTACTATATATATAACAGAGTTAAATAAGTCACAACAGAAGTCTCGAATACAATAGTCGAATACAATATCAGAATACATTTCTAGAATCAACTGAATATCTGGAAGCTGGATAGATAGCTGGATCTCCCGGCGAAGCTCCAACTCCAAAGGTGAGTCTCAAAAGCTGAACCACTCAGTCTGACCCGAGCGTAAAGCAAAACACAAAACACTCGAGTTAGGATTAACATTCTTATATCAATAAATCCAACTCAAGTGAAATAACAATTGAAATACATGTAACTCAAAGGATGTTGGAATAACCATCCTCTAAGGATCCATTAAATATCTACTGTGTAGTAATATACACTAAATAAATAATGTCTATCGGTAATTTAAAATATCAATATAGTGTTAAGGCATTACCATTATCCCCCTTAACACATTTTATATAGGCGTTATAGTCTATACAGCACTGTAAACTCCACCGTAAACTAGTGGGATATCAGGGAGTACTCTATAGGTAAAACACAAAACAAATTCGTAGTGGTCGCGTATATAGGGATACAAGTATGACAAGGCACATGAGGCAATACCCAAGGTAGTGAAACTACCGTTTGCCTGATTCGGACTGGTGAGAACACATCGCCGCAACGATCGCAACACAGTGAAAAAACACTCCCAAAATTACGAGGGTGCACCAATCAATAACAAGTAATGAGTAGTTTACGAAGAAGTGTGTTCGGTCGAGGTGGCTAACCCCATTTGACCCGGCACGGCTCCTGTTTTAGTCATTTCCAATTTGACACAAGTGTCAAGGCTATCCATCATCGTTCTCTTTCTTCAGTCATCACGTACATCATTCCATCTACTTCATTCTAGATCACACTCCGCGTATAGTTATTAAAGTGGTTTTCGGTTTAGACAGAGAGTATGTCCATAATCGATTCCGGTTTCTTTAATAACCTTCGTAATTATTTCACTGATTGGACGTTTTATAAATATCAAACCAAATTAATTTCAATTTCAAATCAGAATTTGTAAACCAATATTCCATTTGTCTTTCTATATCAATTTCCATAATTTACGTTTCAAAACTTCGAAAATACCATTTCAAAATCTTATACTCAATTTTAATGTAACGACCCAGGATTTTTTTGTAATTAAAATTTGAATATTTAATTAATTTTAAATATTAATAAGTGAATTTATAAGTCAAATAAATTTTATTTTGAATTATTGGATTTAATTGAATAATTAAATCGATAATTTAATATGTTAAATTATGGAAATAACTTAAAATTGGGTTAAATATGATTGAAAATGATTTGTAAAATTTTATTTTATCATATTGAAGTTAGAACGATATTTTAGAACTTTTAAAATCGAATTAAGAGTTAAATTGTGAAAATTGAATATTTTAATATTTAAATCGACTAGTGAAAATAGTCAATTTTCGAACAGTCTCAGAATTGAACGAAACCAGTTCCATTGGATCCGTAATAGTTAGTTATTACCGGATTTCAAATTTCGTGTCAATCGGAGTTACCGTTTGATCGTAGCAGCTCGAAACGCATCGAATTATTTTTAATTTTAATTTAGCGAGTTAAAATAGCCATTTTTCAAAAAGTCTCGGATTTCGACGAAACCAGTTTCATCGGATCCGTAATGTGATATTATTGTAAGGTTTCAAATTTAGTGTCAATTGGATTTACCGTTTGTCCGGTACAAATTAAAACGCCTAGAAATCGATTTAAATCGGTTTAATTTAAATTGAACGTTTGTTGTCATAACTCGCACAGATGTCCGAATTAGCTTTCGAAACCTGTTCCATTGTGTCCGGAACGCGGGGTAAACCCTAGAAACGCTGGTTACGGCGCGTGAATCGGAGTTCGGAATTTCCGGGATGAATAGTGTCGTTCGAAATTCTATAAATAGCCCCTACCCTTCATAAAATAAAAAAATAAAAATAAAACAAACCCTTGCCGCCATCCTAGCAAACAACGGCCAGCACCTCTTCTCGTTTCCCCTCTGATTTCTTCCAATCCGTTCATCGATTCGTGAAAGTATCAACTACAATATCGTTAAGCACGATGAGAGCTTCGATGTGAACGGCTGTGATGGGTTTTCGTTGAGTAGATGGACGGCAGAATGGGGTTAAAAGTCGCGAGTTCGGCCTCGAACTGCGTGCAGAGGGGGGGCCGAGTGTGCCAAGGTTATGGCCGAGCATAGAGGGGGTTTAGGGCTTCAACATGGCAGTAGTTTGATGAAGTATTGTCGAGTGTGGATGGTGCAAATTGAAAACCTAATTTTTGCTATATGGGTTTGTATGTTGTGCGTGTGTTCCTGTACGTGAACGTGAATAAGGAGAGGGAGAGATGAGGGAAGTCACGGCTAGGATCTGAAGAAAGGGGAATCGATGGTTGTGATGCAGCAAGGTTTAATATTAGAAATGAAATTGTAAATTAATTTAAGTATAAATCGTGTAAACTTCAAAAATCTATATCTTTTTCATACGAGGTCAAAAACGCGCAAAACCAGTTGCGTTGGAATCGTATGGACGAGCACTACGCGATGGAGTTGGATTGGAATCGTTTGGAGTTAGTGAGAATTTTGGGTAAAATTAAACGTCCGTTTAATTTTATTCGAAATAAATCGCTAAAACGGAAATAAAATCAAGGTGAGAACTTCTCACTCAATCGAATCAGTTTCGATTTTATTTTAAATAGTTAGATTTAAAATATTTGAATGCATGTTTGAATGTTGATTGATATCTATTGATTGTTAAAATAGACATTATACGCCGTTAGTAAGCGGATGTTATTTATTAAAACATATACCGCGAATATTTCATAAACAGTGAAATTGGTATTATATATATAATAGCAATATATATATATATATATATTGGCATATGTATATATTGGAGTTATTGATTTCCCGCATTTTTTGTTTAGCGGATGAGACCCTATTGCGTCGTCTATTAAGCAGATAATATTTAATAAAAACATATACCGCGATAATTTCGTACTGGAGCGAAATTGGTATTGTGCTAATGTTTGTGAGTGCAGGAAAACAGGTTGGAGGGATCCAACTGGATTCCTCAACAGTATTTATTTGATTTCAGATATTTTGATATTTGATGGATTATCATATCGATATATGATATCGTTGTTGTCGTGATTGACTATTTGGTATGTAGCATCATTGGACCAAATTTGGAATTTTAAAAAAAATGATTTTTAAAGTGATTTTTGAAAGAAAACGTTTATAAAATATTTTTGGGAATTTATCCATTTTAGATAAATAAACGTATAATTTTTAATGTTATAAAAATTATGATTTTTGAGAAATATAGTTAAAGATTGATTTTTGAGAAATATAGTTAAAGATTGATTTTTGAGAAAATGATGCTAATGATTTTATAAAATAGTTTAATCGGGATTTTAGAATTTATTGTGAAAAGTTTAAATATAGGATTTACAAAATTTGATTATTTTATAAATAAAAATGGTGAAATAATAAAGGAGATTAAAGACGTTTTAAAAGAATAATATAAATTGAATTATATTAAGAGATTTATAAATGGATATTTATAAATTGAAATATTGAAATTATAAAACGAGTTTTTATAAGTGTTTGAATGAAGTGAATATGAATTTCATAAATTGAATGAAATTTATAGAATTATAAACGGTGAAATTATAAATGGAATTTTATAAACAGTAGGTTTATAAAATTTATAAAGTCATTAAAAGAATGGTTTTGGATAAATAATTGAATCTTATAAGTTATAAGATTTATAATTATGAAGTTCAAAGGAACGATTTTTGTGAACGAATAAATTATAAGTATTTAACTTATAATATGAACCTTTAGTTTATAATTGAGTTATAAATCGAATAGGTTAATAAAGAAAATTTATAAAAGGAAGTTGTTATAAAATAATTAGAAATGGAATTTATAAACGTTGTTTTATAAATTCGCAAATGACTTATTTTGATAAGTAAATTGTTGAAACCTATAAATGAAGTTATATTCACGTTTTTGACAGTGAATAACCCTTTGAAATAAAATGAATGGAAATGATGATATTTGTTAACGTAGTATATTCACGTTTTTGAATAGTGAATAAGATGTTAAAGAAATTGTTTTGAATGTGATGTTTTAAATGGAATTTAAAACGATCTAACGATGTTTTAAAATGTGTTGAGATTCGAAACCATAGATTTCAACATCTATTGTTGAAATAGACGTTTTCGAGAAATAGAAGGAAATGGTGGACTATAACACTGTTGTTATAGTAAATAATTTCCGAGAGGAAATGTTTTGTATAGTATTGAGATTTATATATCTATTTTAATTTCGAATCCCTATACTAGTGATTTTGGGTTGTCGTAACGATGTTTTACGCAACATTCGTTTTGGCCCAAATAAATATGTTAAGAGAGTGATTTCTTTAAAGAATGAAATATATACTTAATCTCGATTTAAGTATATTGAATATTTTCTAAGTGTTGAAAATAAATAAAATTTGTGAATTACTTATTAAATAAGTATGGAAATGTTTTCCAATATAAAGTGAATATTTTGGGAATTTATCTTTTTGAAGATAAATTGAAATGAATAATTGAAATCGAATATTCATAGATATTTTGGATTATAAATTCACTAAGGAATTTATAAATGAAAAGAAGAATTTGTTTAAAAAAATAAATATTGATTTATTTTTGAAGTGTGAAAATTATATATCTAGTAAAGATATTTTGGAAAATAAATAATTGGAAAATCATTTGGAAACTGGTGATGTGTGCATATCCATTGATAGTTCAATAACCGACTATCAATATTTCCCTTTGAATGGGTATTTGACGTGATTTGTTTGAATTTGAATGCCACACTTATTTTTGAATAAGCGCTCACTATTCGGGTTAACCGGGAAAGGACCATGGGGTCGTATAACCCATTCCGAATATGTGATACGTCGTTGTGAATTGCATTGAAGATCGGTGTTGAAGACCGAGTATTTGTGAAAGCGATAGGATGACCTATCGATTGTCTCTGCACTGGGTAGCTCCTGGTATAGAGATCTCCTAAGTGATGGGAAGTTCGATCGGGATTGTGAATACCCGGATTGCAAGGGCTTCGTAAGAAGTGCCTTCGGTTTTGTTCGAGCCCGGAACAGACTTGTATGGATTGTATGTCTGACATTACAAATTGAGATATAAAGAAGATTTCATTCAAATATATTTCTGTTGGTGACGGAGAATTTATTTTCTTTGCTTAACACCCTTCTCTGAGACGTACGAGCTCAGAGGTTATGTAGTTGAATGTTATCAGCGATATATTCCCAATTTGGTAATGTGACATGCTGAGTGTTGCTGTAAATGATCATTGTGTTGATTATTTGTGATAGGATCGTTTATTTGATCGTCTATCTTTGTGATCATTTCTATGATCATTTGTTGACCCAAAGCATGACTTTTGTATAAAGTATGTTTTTGTGGACGTGACTTCGTCGAGCATCACACCCCGTAAATGGTCAAAACAGGAAAGAAGCAGCAAGGTTATGAGGGGTAGCGCCCTTTAGGATGTGTGCATTTCCTTCTGGAAAAGGGTGGTATCATGGTATGGAGCCCAGATACTTACTCATGTTGAAAACACTTTGTTATGATTGTGTGAATTGATTACGAGCGCTCGGTGAAAGGTCCCAAAGGACCGGGGGATGGCATATTCGGTCAGTTGTTACTCAGTTAGGGGTAACCCGACCTTGTGTTGGTAGAGATCCGGTTTGGTTCTCGGGGATGTCCATCCAGAGGCATTCTCATGTGGCAATGGGAAGTTTCTTGGCCTGATCATTCGTTGGAAATCCAAAGAAACAATACGAGACTTGTACGGTTTTAGTTGTATAACCTGCTATGGAATGTGGCGGTAACCTGCTATTGAACATAGTTAGCTATAGTAGGCATAGTTCGAATTGTCTATGTTGACTAAGATTTATATTCTACTTTCGAAATGAATTTTTCCTACACTATGCACTAGTAATAATATCAAATGTTCTTTTAAATGCGTATCAAGCATCTTTGACTATCATAAGGAGAAATATCCTCCGATTCTGCGTTTGCATTGTGTGTGTGTGTGCGGGAGGCCTTATGTTAGTCTCATTTTTAAAAGCATTGCGAATTGACTTTAAAAATATTCCTCTACTTTGATTTAAAAGATAAATAAACTGTTTTGAGTTCTCACACCAGTCACATGACTGACTTGGAGTTTATTGTTTTCCTTCCTAAACTCTGGGTGCCCACCAATTTCCACACGGGCAGTCAAGAGTTAAGGTTTAACAGGATATTCTGGATATTCTGGAGTTGCTGGAGGCAAGCTGGATGGCATGGCGTATTACTAGTATATAGTATTTCTTTTCCGCTGCACTGTTTGTTGTTGTACACTCTGATGATATGATGTAATGTGATGTAATGTAATAACTGATATAGTTCTTTGTTTAAAGATTATTCATTTATTATTATATATTGTTCCGCTGCGAATTCTGAGATTTTGTTGTTGTTCTGTTGTTCTCTTTCTGTTCCGTTCTGTTTTCTTTATTTTCTATTCTCTGTTCTATTTTCTATTTTCTTTTCCCTCTATTCTCCTATCTATCTTTTCTTTCTCTCCATTTTTTTATTTTCTTTCTATTCTCTATTTTCTGTCTTTCCTCTCTTCTTCTTTTCTCTCTTCTTCTTTCTTTTTCTTTTTCTTAAACCCATAACTATTTGGTTTTTCAACAACGAAAAATCTCGAACGTTACATTTGGTATCAGAGCATATGGTTAAGCGACAACCATGGTTCAGTTGGGTATTTCTCATTAGAGATAGAGTCAGTACTACTCTAGAATGAGTTGAGTGTAATAATATCTATGAGAGCGTATTTGTTAGTGAATATATAAAATTGTTTTATATTGTGATGATTGGTTTGTTGAGTGGTATATAGATTCTGGTTAATACGAGTAATTAACGTTATTGATAGGGATTTCTAAACACTTGAATAGAACAATTCGGCACAATATTGATTTTAAATTGGGTAAATGAAATAATTTTACCTTGATTATATTTTATATATAAAAGAATAATTTTTCAAAATTATTAAAGTATATTAGTTGATTGTTTAGTTGTTTGAATAATCTAAATAAAAGAATAATTGTATAAGCAAAAGAATTATAGGAATTGAATTATAATTAAAGTGATTTACAATTGTGAAATAAACTTATATATATAAGAAGTGAAACTATATGAATATATTTATGAATATGAGTTGTAAATAAAAATGAATTTAAAGTTAAATGGAAGTATAACTGAAGAGATGTTGAATGAAATTGATATTAGTATCAAAGTAAAATAACAAAGGTAAGTGATAAATATAAATTTGAGTTATGTAATGAAATTCAACTTTTGTAATTAAATTGAAAGTGAAGGTATTAAACCAAATTGAATGAATATAAGCAAAGGAATTTGGTTGTAATTAATATACATTGATTGTTATATGATTGTTAGTTGATTGTATATAATTCATTAAGTGTTAATGAAATCGAAAGTTAAAGTAATTGAAATTCGATTGGAAGTTAAGTGAATCTTAAATAGAATTGAATTTGATTTGGAAGTGAACCAACTTGAATATGAATTAGTGAATATAAACTAATTGAAAATGAATGTTAGTAAAAACATCCACTGTTAATGAATCAAATGTGATTAAATTGAAAACCAATTCATTGAATATTAATGAGAATATGAATGAATATTTATTGGTTATGGATTATAGTTGGTTGATGGTTGAATTGATTGCTTTTATTGCATTTGCTATGTTGGCATATATAAGTTATTATGTTGCTATATGTTGTATATTGATACTATTGTCTATATGCATGTTCTCATGTTGTTTGTTGAGTGTTTAGTAGGTGCGGATCGCGTTTGCTTCGCATTTGGAGCTCGCTTTCGCGCTATATTAGCCGTATATGCTTGCTAATAAAATATAAGGTACATATCTCGGATTAAATATCGTACTTTTATACTTTTTTCCCTGCGGGATGCCTCATTACTTGATGAGATGTATATTTGTGATATATATACCGTCATTTTTTTTTTCGGATCGAGCCGCGCAAAGGAGACTATGGCGAATTTTTCCGAAAATTTAAGGCGTTAGAAAAAATTTGAGAAAATTTGGAAAATTTTGAAAACTTTAACTTTGATTTGAAGTTGAAAATTAAACAATAGTAATTGTTTTTGAAAAGATAACTAAGTATGATTTGGAAACTTAGTAAAGTATTGTAAGAAATTTAACTATAGATTTTGGAAAATTAATAGATTCTGTAACATTTCTTACTTGTTAATTTCGAGGACGAAATTCTTTTAAGGGGGGAAGATTGTAACAACCCAGGATTTTTTTGTAATTAAAATTTGAATATTTAATTAATTTTAAATATTAATAAGTGAATTTATAAGTCAAATAAATTTTATTTTGAATTATCGGATTTAATTGAATAATTAAATCGATAATTTAATATGTTAAATTATGGAAATAATTTAAAATTGGGTTAAATATGATTGAAAATGATTTGTAAAATTTTATTTTATCATATTGAAGTTAGAACGATATTTTAGAACTTTTAAAATCGAACTAAGAGTTAAATTGTGAAAATTGAATATTTTAATATTTAAATCGACTAGTGAAAATAGTCAATTTTTGAACAGTCTCAGAATTGAACGAAACCAGTTCCATTGGATCCGTAATAGTTAGTTATTACCGGATTTCAAATTTCGTGTCAATCGGAGTTACCGTTTGATCGTAGCAGCTCGAAACGCATCGAATTATTTTTAATTTTAATTTAGCGAGTTAAAATAGCCATTTTTCAAAAAGTCTCGGATTTCGACGAAACCAGTTTCATCGGATCCATAATGTGATATTATTGTAAGGTTTCAAATTTCGTGTCAATTGGATTTACCGTTTGTCCGGTACAAATTAAAACGCCTAGAAATCGATTTAAATCGGTTTAATTTAAATTGAACGTTTGTTGTCATAACTCGCACAGATGTCCGAATTAGCTTTCGAAACCTGTTCCATTGTGTCCGGAACGCGGGGTAAACCCTAGAAACGCTGGTTACGGCGCGTGAATCGGAGTTCGGAATTTCCGGGATGAATAGTGTCGTTCGAAATTCTATAAATAGCCCCTACCCTTCATAAAAAAAAAAACAAACCCTAGCCGCCACCCTAGCAAACAACGGCCAGCACCTCTTCTCGTTTCCCCTCTGATTTCTTCCAATCCGTTCATCGATTCGTGAAAGTATCAACTACAATATCGTTAAGCACGATGAAAGCTTCGATGTGAACGGCTGTGATGGGTTTTCGTTGAGTAGATGGACGGCAAAATGGGGTTAAAAGTCGCGAGTTCGGCCTCGAACTGCGTGCAGAGGGGGGGGGGGGCGAGTGTGCCAAGGTTATGGCCGAGCATAGAGGGGGTTTAGGGCTTCAACATGGCAGTGGTTTGATGAAGTATTGTCGAGTGTGGATGGTGCAAATTGAAAACCTAATTTGTGCTATATGGGTTTGTATGTTGTGCGTGTGTTCCTGTACGTGAACGTGAATGAGGAGAGGGAGAGATGAGGGAAGTCACGGCTAGGATCTGAAGAAAGGGGAATCGATGGTTGTGATGCAGCAAGGTTTAATATTAGAAATGAAATTGTAAATTAATTTAAGTATAAATCGTGTAAACTTCAAAAATGTATATCTTTTTCATACGAGGTCGAAAACGCGCGAAACCAGTTGCGTTGGAATCGTATGGACGAGCACTACGCGATGGAGTTGGATTGGAGTCGTTTGGAGTTAGTGAGAATTTTGGGTAAAATTAAACGTCCGTTTAATTTTATTCGAAATAAATCGCTAAAACGGAAATAAAATCAAGGTGAGAACTTCTCACTCAATCGAATCAGTTTCGATTTTATTTTAAATAGTTAGATTTAAAATATTTGAATGCATGTTTGAATTTTGATTGATATCTATTGATTGTTAAAATAGACATTATACGCCGTTAGTAAGCGGATGTTATTTATTAAAACATATACCGCGAATATTTCATAAACAGTGAAATTGGTATTATATATATAATAGCAATATATATATATTGGCATATGTATATATTGGAGTTATTGATTTCCCGCATTTTTTGTTTAGCGGATGAGACCCTATTGCGCCGTCTATTAAGCGGATAATATTTAATAAAAACATATACTGCGATAATTTCGTACTGGAGCGAAATTGGTATTGTGCTAATGTTTGTGAATGCAGGAAAACAGGTTGGAGGGATCCAACTGGATTCCTCAACAGTATTTATTTGATTTCTGATATTTTGATATTTGATGGATTATCTTATCGATATATGATATCGTTGTTGTCGTGACTGACTATTTGGTATGTAGCATCATTGGACCAAATTTGGAATTTTAAAAAAATGATTTTTAAAGTGATTTTTGAAAGAAAACGTTTATAAAATATTTTTGGGAATTTATCCATTTTAGATAAATAAACGTATAATTTTTAATGTTATAAAAATTATGATTTTTGAGAAATATAGTTAAAGATTGATTTTTGAGAAATATAGTTAAAGATTGATTTTCGTGAAAATGATGCTAATGATTTTATAAAATAGTTTAATCGGGATTTTAGAATTTATTGTGAAAAGTTTAAATATAGGATTTATAAAATTTGATTATTTTATAAATCAAAATGGTGAAATAATAAAGGAGATTAAAGACGTTTTAAAAGAATAATATAAATTGAATTATATAAAGAGATTTATAAATGGATATTTATAAATTGAAATATTGAAATTATAAAACGAGTTTTTATAAGTGTTTGAATGAAGTGAATATGAATTTCATAAATTGAATGAAATTTATAGAATTATAAACGGTGAAATTATAAATGGAATTTTATAAACAGTAGGTTTATAAAATTTATAAAGTCATTAAAAGAATGGTTTTGGATAAATAATTGAATCTTATAAGTTATAAGATTTATAATTATGAAGTTCAAAGGAATGATTTTTGTGAACGAATGTAATAACTGATATAGTTCTTTGTTTAAAGATTATTCATTTATTATTATATATTGTTCCGCTGCGAATTGTGAGATTTTGTTGTTGTTCTGTTGTTCTCTTTCTGTTCCGTTCTGTTTTCTTGATTTTCTATTCTCTGTTCTATTTTCTATTTTCTTTTCCCTCTATTCTCCTATCTATCTTTTCTTTCTCTCCATTTTTTTATTTTCTTTCTATTCTCTATTTTTTGTCTTTCCTCTCTTCTTCTTTTCTCTCTTCTTCTTTCTTTTTCTTTTTCTTAAACCCATAACTATTCGGTTTTTCGGCAACGAAAAATCTCGAACGTTACATTTAAATTTTATTTAAACATTTCAAATATCGATTCAATTCGAATATAAATTTCGTTCCGAAATCATTTAAATTAATTTAATTTAACATTCGAATCAATTTAAATTCATTTATCGACCTCATTTAATATTCGTTAAGTTAAATTTATCATTCAAAACAATTTCTATCTAAATTCCAATTCATTAAATCAATTACCTAAGTTCAATTTCCATATCCAAAAACCTACAAATTGAATTAAATTAAATTCGTCAAATCAAATTCTTTAAAATTCCAAGTCTTTCATTAATTTCAATAAATCACATTTTTATCTCTTGTTAAAGAAATTCATTTCCACTTGTTCATCTACATAGTTACAAATTTCAAAACTCAATTAATAAAGAATTTAATTTCATTTGTTAACGAAGTTCAAATTCACTTATTCCAAAGTTAAATTTCTCTTATCAAAGAATTCAATTTTTATTTAGTTATCAATAATTCAATCTTATTCAGTTATTTAATAATTTCAAAACTTAATTATTAAGTAATTTCAAAACTTAATTATAAAATAATTCAAAACTTAATAATTGCAAACTTAATTATTGAATAATTTCAACTTAATTATTAAATAATTTCAAACTTAATAATTTCAAACTTAATTATTGAATAATTTCAACTTAATTATTAAATAATTTCAAACTTAATACCATGAATAATTCCAAATTTTATTGTTAAATAATTTATTATAAAACAACGTTCTTTCAACAACTACTATGTTAATATTTGGTTTCAAATATTAAATGTTAACATTTTCCTTTCATTAAATTCAAATTCCAACTTCTTTTCAAAACTTATTATTTATTAAAATAAATTCTGCGTTTATTTTAAATCAAATTATTGACCAATCAGGTTTTTATTTAATTCTCTATCCTAGGTCAAATTCATTTGGGTATTTATCATTTCAACCCGATTCCACTTCAATTCAAAAGATCAAAGCATAACAAAGGGAACTTGCGATGTGATAACTGGGATGGTGTCAAAGTAAATAAACAAGCAATAACAGCAATAAAAAACAATCTAATAATTAATTCAAATAATCTCGAAATAATCGTATTAATTCACATTGTTATTTGTGCAAATTAATATAATTATTTCTAGAATCCACACTATCATTTCATGTGGATTGAAGATTATTACACTATTATTTTATACGGTTCTACACTTGAATTTATTATTTGATTTCATACTACGTCGATTATACAGCATACATTCAATGGTTCAGGGTGTAATTAACTAATTTCTACGTATCAATTTAATTTAACATTTAAAAGGGTCATATTAGACAAATTTAAATAGTCAAATTCATCGCATATATCAACTTAAGTCAAATTCAATTGCATATTATTTATCACATCAACATTTACAATTTTACGTCCAATGTAAACATCAAACAATCAATCAAATATCAACCAAACTGGATTATCGTCGTATAATAATAGAAAATGATGTGAGATGTCACAGGTGAACTAATACAGGTAATAACATATATAACAGTGTAAATAACCAACAGCGGCATATTTCAATTGTCGTTTCAATTTAAATCAAATTTAATAAATAAAAGAACATTAATCGTGAGTGATTTCTCACCTTTCGAGGCTAGAGAATAAAGAAAATGATATGGATATGCACACTGATGCGGACACTGAAATTTGAATGACGAATTGAAGCGAAGCAACATCGGTTCGAATTCAACGACCAAAGCAGATAAAGGAATTAGATGGAACAAATCAGAACGGGGTCGGTGAAAGTAATTGGTATAAGTGAATTCATATACTATATATAGCTATATATAAATCCTATTTTAAATTCCAAACACATATTAAATTAAATGAATATGTATTTTAAAAATCCTTGTTTTTAAGTAAACACATAGAATAAAACAACAAATCTTCGTAATGAAATTTGAAGTAAATAATTTCATATATATAAACTATCATATTATTTAAACTAGCCCATCTACAAAGCCCAGATTTTAACATCTTATATTTTACAATGCCTTGAACATATTATAATTATACAATGTTTTAAACTTACTTTAAAACTACTATACATGTTCAATCTAGACTCTAAAAAAATATGGAGACCTATATTACATGCGCAGACTAGGCTTTTTTTTATAAAGTGTACATATTACTTTTATCATTTAATACATTGTAACTATATACTACATATACGGGTTGTGACATAAATGTAAACCAAGAGAGTCCAATGTAGACTGTAAATATACAATACATAATTAGAAATCGAAACCAGCTTATAACATAACATGTACAAAATAAATATTTGAAATAGTACTTATATTATACACTAATGTTAACTTATGCAGACAGATATATACAATACACATAAAAATAGAAGATATGTAAACAACCGTTGTATAGTTTATATAAATCTGTAAGCCCAACCTACACACAGACCATATATAACTTACCAATAAAATAAATATAAACTCAAATCAAATTTTACATAAATTTTACAAACTTTATATATATATATATATATATATATATATATATATAAAAATCCATATATAATACTCTTCTTAAAATATAAGGCTAGGATTCATATACAAGCTTCCAAATAAAACGCAAATATTTTTTCCCGAACAATATTATAAATATAGCAAACTATACAATAAGTATACTATGTATACAAACACCAAGTATAACTTACATACTTTTATGTGTACATTGTTTTCTTAAAACTTCTCATATATGAAATGTATGGCTACTCAACCAGGCATGCACGCATACTAGTTTGGAAATACTATATATAAACATTTATATACCTTACATATGACGACATGATTCATATTACATATATAAATAAGCTGTAATTAAATTCTATAACAGAACTAATACCAAATTTTATAAAGATATATATATATATATACACACACACACACACACAAATCAGTAATATTATCTATACTTACCCAATCATGAATAGGAGAAGCACGAAGAAGGCCGAGCAGATGACCGAGGGAGTCGGCATGAGAACGTTCCACTGATGTGCCTCTCGGCAAAGGTGAAGTGAGATTGTGGCTAGCTAGAGATTTAGTGTGCCTATGGCCGAGATAGGATGCACAGGCTTTAGAAAAAAATACAAGCTTCAAGGATTTTTATATATAAGCTTAGATTCCAGAAAACAAGCAAACATACATATTCGCTTTCCTATTTCACGAAGCTATGAACAGTGGGTGAGGATTTCGGTTGGAAGAAGATCACGTGGCTGGAGAGGCAAGAGTTGATGAAGTGGTTGTCGAGGCTAGGCTATAGCTCGGGCTCAGATAGATGAGGCGGAGGGGTGGGTGCTGGTCATGGGCGGAGTTCAGTGGCTGGGCGTAAGGAGAGGGGTTCGGCAGCTGGTTTTGGGCTATGGCAGGTTGAGAGGAGGTTGGGAGGGGGACGCCGGCTTCAGGGTGAGGAGGCAGCTTCGGTGCTCAGGCGGGTGGCAGACCGGCGTTGGGGTCGGGGATGGGTCACGGCTGGGTTTGTCAGAGGTGCGTTCGTTGGCGGCTGTTGTGGTGCTGGGTGGTTCGTCCATGGCCGAAGTAGTTAGCACGGTGATGAGTGAGAGGGAAGACGAACAAGGTGGGTGAATATTTTTTTTATTAGTGTTCTCGACTATAGGAGAAAAGTGGACAACCTATGATGCGAGCTTTGATTTCTTTCTATTCATAGCCGAAGGAGAAAACAAAGAAGGAGAAAAGAATGAGTTGGTTTAAAGCAATGAGTTGTCAAGTTGCATAATAAAATATATAACGTTATAAAAAAATACAAATCAAGAACAGGTAAGAACGAGGAGTAAGTGATGGGAATAGGAAAAATCAAAGTCGAAAAAATAAAATAATATAAGAAGTGGCTGTTAGTTATACTTGTGAAATCTGAATGGACTCAAACTCACAAGACCCGAAATAGTCAACGATACGGTTACCGTTTCCACAGATTCCGTTGCGAGTCGGACATCGAACTGCTTAAATGAATATACTATGGAAATCGGTACGACGAGACGATCAAAACGGTATACAGATATCAGTGATTCGATTTCATTATAAAAATTCGAATTTTCTACCAGCGGAAAATGCAAGAAAAACACAGAAAAATAAGATCGACGGAGCTAAAGAAGTCCGAATTTGGAAAAATGAAAAATGACGCCTTGCTCAGAAGATGATTTAGAATTTTCTATGTAAAAATATTCAGGTTTCGAAAACATTTTATTTTCATCGATTTTTAACTGATTAAATTGAAGTAAATTTACGCGCGAAATAAAATTCCATAATTTCGGACGAAAATTTACCCATTGCTATGTTTAACTAGACACATTCCAAATATCAAATTTATATATCAAAATTTTATCGTTTAAAATTCCATAAATTTTTAGTAAATAAAGTTATTAAAACCGGTTAAATTTACGGGTTGTTACATCTATGGTATTTCTATTATTGATATAATCAGTTTGATTAACTAGTTTGGTTGCAGGATTATGATTTGCAAAAAGATATGTTGTAAAAGAGATATTTGCGAGGGGAAACCCGTTCCGCTAAGCGGTGTCTCACTAATATTAAATAACCGAGATGTATAGTGTTATTCACAGTAGGCTTTATGTCCAAATCGAAGTTTTTTTTCCCCTTAAACTCTTAGGTGCTCAAAATTGGTTCGATTAGACTTAGGGTTAAGGATTTTTAGTAGGTTGGCGAATAAAGCTTCAAAAGACGAGCAGCTGGCAGACATATAGTTATTTAGGAGTAGTTGTTTTATTTTGTTTAATTCTGATATGTTGTATTATGTTAGTTATGATATATAGTACTCTCGTCAACCAAGGGGGTATCTTCATATATCGCTCTTGGAGTATTTTAAAATAATTTTGTTTGATCTGAACCAGGGAAACGATTGAAATTATGTATTGGAATATGAAAACATATTTTGTGAAATGTAATCAGAAAAGTTGTTTCTTTTGTAATCTGCGATTTTGTTGCATATTCATGTGCTTCTGATATTATGGATACCATTAACATTACCCTTTTTGGTTACCGAAAGTTAATACTACAGATGAATGTAGCATTTGCAGCGCTTAACTTCAGGCTCCAGATAGGGGATGTTATAGGTGTAACGTCCCGCCTTTTTGCACACTTTAAACCGACACACGTGCCAATTCAAAGCATACGCAAGGGCGGATTGTTATGGGGTAAATAAGAAAAACAGAGAAGAAATAAAAAAAACAAAACAGAATCTCACAGCGGAAGGATAAAATATAATAACAAATATACAGTTCATAAACAGTTTACAAAAGCTTGATTCTTCTTTTACAATAAATATCAGAGTTACACATACCAATACAAGCAATGCAGCGGAATAGAAAGAGTGTGGTGTAATACTATATATAACATAATACTTATTCTTCGTCTTCGTCCTCCAAAGCTAAAATCTGCTATCCTGAAATGCTCGGACTGACCCAAGCGAATTTGAAAAGACAAAAACACTCGAGTCAGACTAGAAAATCTTATGTGAGTTAAATAAACAGAAATAAATATGGGTACAGTAACTCAAGAGATGCTCGGGATTTACATCTCCTAAGGATCCGTTAAACTATTTACTATGTAGTATATTGCGCTATTATAATAGTGTCTATTTATAAAATAAACTTACTTTTAAATAGCGTTAAGGCTTTACATTTTCCACCTTAACACGTAATAGTCCCAGTAGCCCATCCAATATCATAGCTCCTCCTACTCGGGAAGCAACTAGAGGATACCACACGGGCTACGGGAGAAAACCAAACTCGTACAAGGCGCGATAGGGTAGGTGACACGGCACAACTAGGCAATGCCAGGGTAGATATACCAATTGCTATCCAGGCTGATGGTAACGCGCAGCGCGCAGCTGCCGCCCACCTCGAACTAACTCCCCCAAAAATCAAAATATAGAAGTGGCCACTGAATCAATCCAAGTCAAAGTATAATATCGAAGAGGAGCGTCCGATCAGAGGAATGACCTCATTGGCCTGAGAATCGCTCCTGTTTTAGCCACCTTATGCCAACTCACGGGAGTTGGGTCCACGTATTTACCTTACAGGAAACGTCGCCACCACCTACTTCATTCTGGGAACTCTACCGCGTACACGGTTAGTCAAAGTGGTTTTCGGTATCGACAGAGAGTATGTCCATATCCGATCCCGGTCTCTTTGCCAACCAATCGTTATTATAACACCGCGGTCATTTAAAATTTGTTTATACTTTAAAACCAGAATATAATCCATTTCAAAACCATAATATTACGATATCATTCCAAAACCCAAAACCATATTTTACCACTTATTCCAAATATAATTCCTTTCCAAAATTAAAAGGCTTTAGCTTCATAATATCTGAAAATCGAATATTTTCAAAGCTTAATATTTTTGGAAATCCATAATTTCAAACCATAACTTTTAAACTCAAATGGTTTGGATATTCAACGGTATGCGAATTAAAAGGGTTTAACTTTACTGTTGCTTTATAAAGAAATAAATTACACGGCTTTCCAAATATTTCTTCTTTTAACGTTAAACCAAAATCCAAAATATTACCTCAAGTCCCAAAACCATTTCAATTTTATATATATTTATATCCATTTTTGATCATTAATATTTCAACTAAAGTTGGATTTTTATCCTTTCAAAATCAATATTCTATTAATTAATCTTGACCATTCACATAAAATCCATAATTAATAAAACTTCAATTTCTAGTAAAATATATATATAAATTTTCCAATTCAAAATTTTACTAGAATATCCATTTCTATTTATTTTGGGAAAATCCAATTTCAAATATCATATCTTAAAATTTCCAACTTTACATTTAAACATAGGATATAAATTTACCAACTCCATTTTCTAAATTCCTTCCATTTCAATAAAGAAATTTATCCACCTTTTAAATTCCTAAATTTTAACTTCATAGGTATATAAATATGGAATAAAATATTTATACAATATAAAATTTAAGATTTATAAACCGTATTCAATCCAAACCATAGAAATCACATTAAAATAGTTATATATAGACCGCGGTGCCTGTATATAATTTTCTATCCTATGGTCAAGTGATACGGATATTTATCATTTCAATCCGCAATTTAAAAATAAAACTTTGCGGTTTTATCATTTCAAACCACAATCCCGAAAATGTAAAATGCATGCTAACTGGCAGTTAATGATATCCACATAAATCATCCATTCAACAACACATCCATCACCCAATTTCAACCATCAATCAATATCAATCACTATCAACCCATATCAATCAATAACAATATTAGTTCGATAATATGCAACGGGTAATAACTGTCAGTTTATTCAAATTAAATTTCAACTATTAACCTAACCATTTATATTTAGAGATAATTTATATAACTGTTAACTAGCATTTCATATGCAAACAAAATTCCTAACAGCAAATTAATACGCAATTAATCAATTTAATTAACAGCTAAATTCAATAAATGCAATTCAACAGATATGGATGAAATAACATGCCAAAAGCTCATAAATAAATTTCTATTCATTTCTAAAATTTATTTAACAAACATAAAAGCTTCTAGTAATTGTGAGTGGGTTAAAACACTCACCTTTTGAATTTAAATCGAATTTAAATTCGATTTAAACCCAAAAATTCGCCCGTCTCAGAATTCGTCCAAACCAGCGTCATCGAGTCCGGAATTAAATTACGATCCTAACAAAAAAAAATTCGTGTGAATCCGACTTCGTATGAGAAAGTTATGGCGAAAAATGGTGATTGAAAACAATTTAAAATGAAATACAAAATGGAACACAATCACCTCCATTGCCACGTCAACACACAATCAACGCACGCACAGTACCTACCTCCTCACGCGTTCAAAGCAGCAGCCGCCTAAAGCATGAAACCCTATTGAATTTTTTCCGCAAATCTGACCGTTGAACTGCCAAACAAATTACATAGACGCGCTCCCCATCGTCCTCTCTCCAATACCCAGAAACCGTTTTCCGATCCGACGAAGTTTTGCGCGACGATGATGAACGGTTTTGGGGCTGTTTGAATTTATTCTGGATGAACGACAGCTCCAATTGAAAAACGAATTTCACCAGTATTTTACGCGTATCGAATACTTCAACATATATTTTTTCTGGAATTTTCTGAAATTTTTGAGTTTTGACTTTTGATTTTGAACTGTGGATGGATCTGGAATTGGATCTGAGATGTATGCATTTGGGGAAGAGAAAAGAGTGAAGAAATGAACGTACAGCAAATGAAAAAGAAAGGAGCTAGGGTTTATAGATGTATATTTATAGATAGGCTAGAGGTAGGGTAGCTAGACTGGATACGCGAACGTGCGTGACAAACCATGGTCCAAAAAGCCCGCTATGCCTCCGGAGTCGGATTTGTTAAAACTATATATCCAAATAGGTGTTTTAAAATATTCTGAACGCAATGGAAAAAGTTTCGCGACCAAATTCGATCGTATGAAGAAGTTATGCCAAAAAAACAAAAATTTCACATTGATTTCAAAATGCGTAAATTTCAAGGCGTTTCGAGTCCGTACGATCAAACGACAAGTCCGATCACTACGAAACTTGAAACATTATTATAATTCACCGTTACGGATCCGATGAAACTGGTTTCGTCGAAATCCGAGTCCGTGACAAAAATGGCTATTTTTAATATTTATTAAATAAATTAAAATTAATCATAAAATCCAAATTTTCTTTCAACTTTAAATATTGGCCAAATTTCATTACTTATATAATCCAATCAATTCCAAATAATTTAGCAAGCTTGGATGTGAATTAAAATTTATAAGTATATAAATTTCGCAGTGTTAACCTCTGCGTTTCCTTATTATTCGGGAATTATAAATTTATTCTCACAAATTACCTAATCTTATACTTATACACTCTCATCTTAAACCAAATTAAATAAATAACTTGATTTCCATCTCAACTTACTTTTAATTGCAGTTAACCCTTTTCACCGTAATTAAAATTCCAAATTATAAATAAATTTTTATTCCCATTCCCTTAATTTTCTTAACTATTTATTTATTCAAATTTTCAATATTCAACATAAATAGTTTGGTTAAGTTCCTTTATTTACCTTCTTCCTATGATTCACAGTTATGGATGTCAATATGATGAAGTTTACATTAGTTAAGATTTCACTCAATTGTTCTCTAAGTCAAATGTTTACAGCTTTCATTTAACTTTAATAACGTACTAATTTACGTTAAATTCCATTTTTAAATGAAGTAATTACCATTCGTTGAATCAAATACTCAATTCATAAATAAAGTCTTGTTTTCAAAAAGTTATATCACAAATGGTCAACTAAAATTTGAATAAGCTTTACTAAATTCTATGGTATTAAATGTTGCAATAAATCCAAATTGCCATGTCTTAAATCCAAATTACTAATTAAGTCTTGATTCCTTTATTATTCCTTTGGTTTTCAAATAAGTTTTTATGATGAATGTGAATTCAAATGAACAATGGAAACCCATTCCCATTTGATTTCACTATTCCATTAAATATCTTCATATTCCAGCTAAATCAACTAACGTATGAATTAGCTATTTCAATCTTCATTAAATTGCGGTTTTTATACAATAGAAATTAAATCCCATTAACATATAAATAAAGGTTGATATCCATCTATTTACATTATATCACACTTGTGCTTCTATTTAGCTTTGTATAAATGTATGAATGCGGAGTCTTGCCTATTAACGTATTAAATAAGCCTTAAAATCAATTAATGCCCCTCCTTAGTTTAACCTCTTTTTATCCGTATTTATTTTTAGAGTAACCCTTGGATTAAATTCCCAAATCACCAATTCAATTAATTATACCTTTCAATCCAAATGTAAATCTTCCACCTTTGAATTCTTATATTAAATGAATTTTATTCTAGGCAATATTTTTTTACAAATGTTTACTGATTCCACATTTATAGGTTTCTTAAATTTTACTCCATCTAAATGTGACACATTTTTATTTCATTTCAAACCAATATATATTCATTCCTATTCAATATATATATTCATTCCTATTCCTTTCATTTGGTTACTGCATTGAAATCTATTTATTAGCTAATACTACGTTACTATCATTAATTAAATTTTGGATTATATTCCAATTCCTATAACTAGGCCTTAAGTCACCATTTTACATAGTTTTAATTTAGCGTTTATTTAAATCTTCGTTTATCGTTTAGAATTTCTACTAAATTGAAATGCACAACTTATGAACTTTAACCAATTTAGTCCACCTAATAAATTTTTCAAATGTTTGTGTGTATGTAATCCAATTCAGTTATTGTTACATTAATACCATTAAACCAACAAATTAAGACTTATAACTACAACACAACTTTCAGTTATTTTCAAATCTATGTCATATAACCTTTTAAATCTCTACCTGTAATTACAGTTACTATCTAACTCCTACATTCATCCTTTTAAAATCCTAAGACTTTAATTTTATACTGGATTAAATTAGCAAACATATAAATTAAATTTATAAAAATATCATAAATTTATCAGGTCGTTACAATCTCCCCCACTCAAAACTTTTCGTCCCCGAAAAGGAAAAAAAGAAGGGAGAAGGAAGAATAAACAGTACTTTTTATTTCAATTTTTAATTTATAAACAATATTTTCCTGGATTAATCCTCCTAAATGAAATATTCCTGTTTTATAATCATTATATCCTTTAATACTTGAGTTATTAAAGTTGGAAAAATATTTTAACAAAATTCTAAGTCCAAAATTTTCGAAAATTTTTGGCAGAGTCTCCTTTGTACGGAGGGACTCTGGAGAAAATATAATATCCAAATATACAAGTATATTACATATATAATCAAAATATTATATCCCAACACGGGAAAAATATATAAAATATCGCTTTAAACGTAATCCGAAAACGTACCTATTGTCGGGCAATATACGCTTTATTATTTTGGAACCAACAGCAGTAGCAGTTGCTTCCAACACCTGTATTCACTTATATAATCTAAAAGGTTAAATATTTATTTTACAGTGAAATGTTTGGGTAGATTCAATCATTTATATCCAATCAAATGCAACAACCATAAATTTTAACAAACAGCACATGCCACCAACAGACAATCATTCAATCAAACAAACAATTAGTTGTTAGGTTCAAATTCCGAAATTATACGAAATGTAAAATAACTATCAAGTGCATCCTTTACTCAACAGTCTTAGATGGAACAAAGATAGATTATTTCTCCATCCCACAACTTCAAAATTCCTTACCCAACAACCATACATCAACCAAACAATTCAAATCAACACCACAATAGCTTATTATACATTTATTTCATGCTTCAGTGGTTTTATTTTCTTTCTTTCATTTATGGAGGGATTTCTTTGTTTCTTACAATTTTCATTTTCCATTTGTTACAAAATTCATTATATTGTATTCCAATTTATTGACTAAGGTTTATATCATCTATTTATACTACTTACCCTTTCTTATATAGTAAAATTTCCAATTTAACTTAAGTTTATACAATTAATTCTCATTTATAACAGCAAATTTATTGAATACCTTAATTACCTCAAGCTTCACTTGTAAGATTTCCCCTTACATTTTCTTACTAACATTGCAGCTTTTATTATATGGTAAGTTATGTATGTTTAAGAATGCAAGTGAAAATTTACAAGTTTCTTCTCAATTCCTTTTTTTAATGTTTACGTTTTATTATATTTAATTACAGTAACCCTCTACTTACACTTAAATTATTAACCTTAAAACCTCCATTTTTATAAATAAAGGATCTTATTAATTCATTATCTAGGGTTTACAGACATTTATTTATATTACCTACATTTTATTATATTACTAGTAGCATTTTAAGACATACTTAAGTTTATAACCCTACACATCAATCTTTATTTATTAAAGAATTTCATTTTATTTACTTAAGTTAAAAATCACCTATTAATAATACTCACCTTTAATTTGGGTAAAATTTCAATTATCACTTAAGTTTATACCAATAAATTCTTATTATAACAGTAATTTATTGAATACTTCATTTTTCCTAAATTCCTACTTGTAAAATATTCAATTCCAGTTTCTCATTTAACACTTCAACTTTTATATTTGGGTGAGTTATTTATGTTAAGGAAATTGCAATTGAACTTATACAAGTTTAATCTCCATTCTTTTAATTAAATTTAATGTTTATCCATATTACTCTTTGTCTCATATGTATGCAAATTCCTCTTTATAGCTTTGCAATTATTCTCTTATTTCAATTAGAGGTTTCAATTCATTTATTACTTAACTTTTATTTCACTAACAATTTATTAATGGGAGATTTAGAATTAAATTCCGGGTTAAATCTCAATTTATTTCAAAATAATAAATAAATAAGTTCTTACACTCAATATCTCTAATTATATTTAGAACAATAAAGAAAAATTTTAGAAATTTCAAAATAAATCTGCAGTAGAATTTACTACAGTGGCCTTTCCCCTTCGAAACTCGAAAATGAAAGTCGATGATGCGGCCGCCATCACCGAAATTATTTTCCAGCGACGGAGAGAAAAGTACATAATTTATTTCCCCAAAATCTTCTTTTAAAACAAATTTCCCGAATTTAAAACGGAATATTCATATCGGAAAATATATATATGACAATATTATTATACTTCCAAATTATACTTTTTATATAAGAAATTTCTTATAAACCAAATCATTATTTTTCATAAATTCTTTGAAAGCACATTTCAAAAATCCCGGACTTAAGTTCTAGAATCTCCAATTGGTTTATTATAATTTTACTTAGCTTCAATTTATTACAAATATTCTATTTCCTAACACCCAATCTATAGCAACCAAATATATATATATATATCTTTATAAAATATTTTTATATATAGAAAATATAATAGGCAAAATTATTTCATTCACCTATATCAAAAACAAATATTATGTCAGTCTGTCCTATTAAGTGTTTAGAAATCCCTATTGATGACATAGCGTCCCATGCATCAACCAGAATTTATAAATACAAAGCGGAACAGATTAACACAATATCAAAATCTTTTATTAATACTAACAAATACGCTCTCTCATATATATACACTCAGCGACTCCCATAGGATATTTCTACCCTATTAACAAAGAGTCAAACCCCACAAAGCCAAGGTTTATCGCTAAACCAAAGCTCTGATACCAGATGTAACGTCCCGCCTTTTTGCACACTTTAAACCGACACACGTGCCAATTCAAAGCATACGCAAGGGCGGATTGTTATGGGGTAAATAAGAAAAACAGAGAAGAAATAAAAAAAACAAAACAGAATCTCACAGCGGAAGGATAAAATATAATAACAAATATACAGTTCATAAACAGTTTACAAAAGCTTGATTCTTCTTTTACAATAAATATCAGAGTTACACATACCAATACAAGCAATGCAGCGGAATAGAAAGAGTGTGGTGTAATACTATATATAACATAATACTTATTCTTCGTCTTCGTCCTCCAAAGCTAAAATCTGCTATCCTGAAATGCTCGGACTGACCCAAGCGAATTTGAAAAGACAAAAACACTCGAGTCAGACTAGAAAATCTTATGTGAGTTAAATAAACAGAAATAAATATGGGTACAGTAACTCAAGAGATGCTCGGGATTTACATCTCCTAAGGATCCGTTAAACTATTTACTATGTAGTATATTGCGCTATTATAATAGTGTCTATTTATAAAATAAACTTACTTTTAAATAGCGTTAAGGCTTTACATTTTCCACCTTAACACGTAATAGTCCCAGTAGTCCATCCAATATCATAGCTCCTCCTACTCGGGAAGCAACTAGAGGATACCACACGGGCTACGGGAGAAAACCAAACTCGTACAAGGCGCGATAGGGTAGGTGACACGGCACAACTAGGCAATGCCAGGGTAGATATACCAATTGCTATCCAGGCTGATGGTAACGCGCAGCGCGCAGCTGCCGCCCACCTCGAACTAACTCCCCCAAAAATCAAAATATAGAAGTGGCCACTGAATCAATCCAAGTCAAAGTATAATATCGAAGAGGAGCGTCCGATCAGAGGAATGACCTCATTGGCCTGAGAATCGCTCCTGTTTTAGCCACCTTATGCCAACTCACGGGAGTTGGGTCCACGTATTTACCTTACAGGAAACGTCGCCACCACCTACTTCATTCTGGGAACTCTACCGCGTACACGGTTAGTCAAAGTGGTTTTCGGTATCGACAGAGAGTATGTCCATATCCGATCCCGGTCTCTTTGCCAACCAATCGTTATTATAACACCGCGGTCATTTAAAATTTGTTTATACTTTAAAACCAGAATATAATCCATTTCAAAACCATAATATTACGATATCATTCCAAAACCCAAAACCATATTTTACCACTTATTCCAAATATAATTCCTTTCCAAAATTAAAAGGCTTTAGCTTCATAATATCTGAAAATCGAATATTTTCAAAGCTTAATATTTTTGGAAATCCATAATTTCAAACCATAACTTTTAAACTCAAATGGTTTGGATATTCAACGGTATGCGAATTAAAAGGGTTTAACTTTACTGTTGCTTTATAAAGAAATAAATTACACGGCTTTCCAAATATTTCTTCTTTTAACGTTAAACCAAAATCCAAAATATTACCTCAAGTCCCAAAACCATTTCAATTTTATATATATTTATATCCATTTTTGATCATTAATATTTCAACTAAAGTTGGATTTTTATCCTTTCAAAATCAATATTCTATTAATTAATCTTGACCATTCACATAAAATCCATAATTAATAAAACTTCAATTTCTAGTAAAATATATATATATATTTTCCTATTCAAAATTTTACTAGAATATCCATTTCTATTTATTTTGGGAAAATCCAATTTCAAATATCATATCTTAAAATTTCCAACTTTACATTTAAACATAGGATATAAATTTACCAACTCCATTTTCTAAATTCCTTCCATTTCAATAAAGAAATTTATCCACCTTTTAAATTCCTAAATTTTAACTTCATAGGTATATAAATATGGAATAAAATATTTATACAAAATAAAATTTAAGATTTATAAACCGTATTCAATCCAAACCATAGAAATCACATTAAAATAGTTATATATAGACCGCGGTGCCTGTATATAATTTTCTATCCTATGGTCAAGTGATACGGATATTTATCATTTCAATCCGCAATTTAAAAATAAAACTTTGCGGTTTTATCATTTCAAACCACAATCCCGAAAATGTAAAATGCATGCTAACTGGCAGTTAATGATATCCACATAAATCATCCATTCAACAACACATCCATCACCCAATTTCAACCATCAATCAATATCAATCACTATCAACCCATATCAATCAATAACAATATTAGTTCGATAATATGCAACGGGTAATAACTGTCAGTTTATTCAAATTAAATTTCAACTATTAACCTAACCATTTATATTTAGAGATAATTTATATAACTGTTAACTAGCATTTCATATGCAAACAAAATTCCTAACAGCAAATTAATACGCAATTAATCAATTTAATTAACAGCTAAATTCAATAAATGCAATTCAACAGATATGGATGAAATAACATGCCAAAAGCTCATAAATAAATTTCTATTCATTTCTAAAATTTATTTAACAAACATAAAAGCTTCTAGTAATTGTGAGTGGGTTAAAACACTCACCTTTTGAATTTAAATCGAATTTAAATTCGATTTAAACCCAAAAATTCGCCCGTCTCAGAATTCGTCCAAACCAGCGTCATCGAGTCCGGAATTAAATTACGATCCTAACAAAAAAAATTTCGTGTGAATCCGACTTCGTATGAGAAAGTTATGGCGAAAAATGGTGATTGAAAACAATTTAAAATGAAATACAAAATGGAACACAATCACCTCCATTGCCACGTCAACACACAATCAACGCACGCACAGTACCTACCTCCTCACGCGTTCAAAGCAGCAGCCGCCTAAAGCATGAAACCCTATTGAATTTTTGCCGCAAATCTGACCGTTGAACTGCCAAACAAATTACATAGATGCGCTCCCCATCGTCCTCTCTCCAATACCTAGAAACCGTTTTCCGATCCGACGAAGTTTTGCGCGACGATGATGAACGGTTTTGGGGCTGTTTGAATTTATTCTGGATGAACGACAGCTCCAATTGAAAAACGAATTTCACCAGTATTTTACGCGTATCGAATACTTCAACATATATTTTTTCTGGAATTTTCTGAAATTTTTGAGTTTTGACTTTTGATTTTGAACTGTGGATGGACCTGGAATTGGATCTGAGATGTATGCATTTGTGGAAGAGAAAAGAGTGAAGAAATGAACGTACAGCAAATGAAAAAGAAAGGAGCTAGGGTTTATAGATGTATATTTATAGATAGGCTAGAGGTAGGGTAGCTAGACTGGATACGCGAACGTGCGTGACAAACCATGGTCCAAAAAGCCCGCTATGCCTCCGGAGTCGGATTTGTTAAAACTATATATCCCAATAGGTGTTTTAAAATATTCTGAACGCAATGGAAAAAGTTTCGCGACCAAATTCGATCGTATGAAGAAGTTATGCCAAAAAAACAAAAATTTCACATTGATTTCAAAATGCGTAAATTTCAAGGCGTTTCGAGTCCGTACGATCAAACGACAAGTCCGATCACTACGAAACTTGAAACATTATTATAATTCACCGTTACGGATCCGATGAAACTGGTTTCGTCGAAATCCGAGTCCGTGACAAAAATGGCTATTTTTAATATTTATTAAATAAATTAAAATTAATCATAAAATCCAAATTTTCTTTCAACTTTAAATATTGGCCAAATTTCATTACTTATATAATCCAATCAATTCCAAATAATTTAGCAAGCTTGGATGTGAATTAAAATTTATAAGTATATAAATTTCGCAGTGTTAACCTCTGCGTTTTCTTATTATTCGGGAATTATAAATTTATTCTCACAAATTACCTAATCTTATACTTATACACTCTCATCTTAAACCAAATTAAATAAATAACTTGATTTCCATCTCAACTTACTTTTAATTGCAGTTAACCCTTTTCACCGTAATTAAAATTCCAAATTATAAATAAATTTTTATTCCCATTCCCTTAATTTTCTTAACTATTTATTTATTCAAATTTTCAATATTCAACATAAATAGTTTGGTTAAGTTCCTTTATTTACCTTCTTCCTATGATTCACAGTTATGGATGTCAATATGATGAAGTTTACATTAGTTAAGATTTCACTCAATTGTTCTCTAAGTCAAATGTTTACAGCTTTCATTTAACTTTAATAACGTACTAATTTACGTTAAATTCCATTTTTAAATGAAGTAATTACCATTCGTTGAATCAAATACTCAATTCATAAATAAAGTCTTGTTTTCAAAAAGTTATATCACAAATGGTCAACTAAAATTTGAATAAGCTTTACTAAATTCTATGGTATTAAATGTTGCAATAAATCCAAATTGCCATGTCTTAAATCCAAATTACTAATTAAGTCTTGATTCCTTTATTATTCCTTTGGTTTTCAAATAAGTTTTTATGATGAATGTGAATTCAAATGAACAATGGAAACCCATTCCCATTTGATTTCACTATTCCATTAAATATCTTCATATTCCAGCTAAATCAACTAACGTATGAATTAGCTATTTCAATCTTCATTAAATTGCGGTTTTTATACAATAGAAATTAAATCCCATTAACATATAAATAAAGGTTGATATCCATCTATTTACATTATATCACACTTGTGCTTCTATTTAGCTTTGTATAAATGTATGAATGCGGAGTCTTGCCTATTAACGTATTAAATAAGCCTTAAAATCAATTAATGCCCCTCCTTAGTTTAACCTCTTTTTATCCGTATTTATTTTTAGAGTAACCCTTGGATTAAATTCCCAAATCACCAATTCAATTAATTATACCTTTCAATCCAAATGTAAATCTTCCACCTTTGAATTCTTATATTAAATGAATTTTATTCTAGGCAATATTTTTTTACAAATGTTTACTGATTCCACATTTATAGGTTTCTTAAATTTTACTCCATCTAAATGTGACACATTTTTATTTCATTTCAAACCAATATATATTCATTCCTATTCAATATATATATTCATTCCTATTCCTTTCATTTGGTTACTGCATTGAAATCTATTTATTAGCTAATACTACGTTACTATCATTAATTAAATTTTGGATTATATTCCAATTCCTATAACTAGGCCTTAAGTCACCATTTTACATAGTTTTAATTTAGCGTTTATTTAAATCTTCGTTTATCGTTTAGAATTTCTACTAAATTGAAATGCACAACTTATGAACTTTAACCAATTTAGTCCACCTAATAAATTTTTCAAATGTTTGTGTGTATGTAATCCAATTCAGTTATTGTTACATTAATACCATTAAACCAACAAATTAAGACTTATAACTACAACACAACTTTCAGTTATTTTCAAATCTATGTCATATAACCTTTTAAATCTCTACCTGTAATTACAGTTACTATCTAACTCCTACATTCATCCTTTTAAAATCCTAAGACTTTAATTTTATACTGGATTAAATTAGCAAACATATAAATTAAATTTATAAAAATATCATAAATTTATCAGGTCGTTACAATAGGTTTACTCAAATCAAAAGTTGAATTGTGCTCGAATCATTCATGGTGAAATCAAAAGCTTTCAAGCCCGTACTCATTGTAACGACCAGTAAAATTCAATAATTAAATTGATTAAATTAATAAGATTTTCGTAATTAAATTTCGAAGAAATAAAAAATTTGTAATTTATATTGAAGTAAATGTTAAGAATGAATTCTAGCAATGGTTATTAAAATTAATTTTTGACAATTGGAGTAAAATCCCAATAGTGTAGTAGTGTAAATTATTGCACTTGGTTAAAATGGAAAATAAGTAAATAAAAGTAAGTGGTGGATTTAACCAATGAATAACATATTGATTAACAGTAACTAAATGTAAATTTAGGTAATAATGTTAAAGCAAGTTGATAAATAACTAATTTAGCAAAATCCCAATCTTAATTGAAATAACTGTAAGGTCATAATTGGTTATATTTAGTAAATTTGGAAATAAATTTCAATAAATGTAATAAAGTAATAGAAATGTATATTGTTTTCATAAGATACTATAAAAGAAAGAAAACTTGTGATCTATGTATGAAATAATAACCAAAATAAGTGAAAAAGTGTTAATGTAAGTAAATTTGTAACAAATTGAATGGACTCCCATGTTAATTGAAAAATTATATATGTTACAACTTGGTTATGAATTCAATATAAGATAAGTGAGTGGAAAATATATAATTTGTTTATAAATGAAATATAAGAAAAACAAACGTAAAAATTGAATTAATTAATGAATTAATATATATTGAATGGTAATTGAATATAATCAATGTTTAGTAAGAAATTATAACATTGGTTTGGAAACGATTAAACTTGTAAGAATGTGACTAAGAGTTAATGATAAAAAAAAAATTAAGTTACCTATTTTGATGGGATTTGGATTTGGAAATAAATTTTAATAAATGTAAATAAATGTTACATTAATGTGAAATGTAATACAATGTTTAGAAGTTGCTAAATTGGGTATATTAAGGTAATGAAATGAACTTAATAAAAAGATTTGAATTGAAACAAATCAATCCATTGAAATCCAATTTACAATAAGTGCAATTATTGTAGCAATTGAAATTAAATGTTATGCAATTGAAACAAAGATAAAATGGGAAAATTTTAATGTATCAGGATATATACCAATGTAAATGGTACCTAAGATGATAATATGCTAATTAGTGAATTAAAAGAATGGAAGTCAGGATTTATTTATTTATTGGAATTTAAAGTTAAATAATTGGATTTATTGCAAAAAGGGTAGAATTAAATATTAAATTTTACGTTAATTGAAATGAAGATGGAATATGAGAATATTAATGTAATAGTTTTGAATCCGATGTTAAATCCATCTATTTGACAATAATGAATGGAATAATTATTGATTGGTTTAATTGAAATGAATTATTGGAATTATATTTATAAATTCTGAATTCAATAAATTGAGGTTAACGCTGAAATTGATAAATTAATTAACTTTAAATTGACATCTAAATTTGTTAAATTAGTGTGAATGATTTGGAATATAAAAATGATAAGAATTGTCAATTTTAGAATTGAAATTGGAAATTTGATTTGATTAATCAATTATTTAATTAACTGAAAAATAGCCATTTTGGCCACTGACTCGGATTTTGATGAAACTAGTTTCATCGGATCCGTAACGGTGAATTATTGTAGGATTTCAAATTTCGTAACGATTGGACTTATCGTTTGATCGTACGGGCTCAAAACGCCTAGAAATCAATGAAATTGAAATCATTTGAAATCAATTTGAAATAACTTATTTTTGTATAACTTCTTCATGCGATGGAATTAGGACTTGAAACCTATTCCATTGCGTTCAAAATATTTAATAACATCTATTTTAATATATGGGTTGACCAAATTTCGTTCCGGAGTCAGAACGGGCTTTTCAGGCTACTTTATCATTCAACGCGTATATCAATCTTATCCATCCATTCTAATTTCAGCTTGCCTATATATACCCTGCTATAAACCATAGCCTACTTCTTATTTCTCATTCCTATAATTTCAATTCCATTAGCTCCTCTTCTTTCCAATGGTTGCAAACCCTAAATCCCAAAATGCAATTTCAAATAAAATTCCAAGCCAAATATTAAATCTCTTCAAACTATATCGAATTATATATGGATTTGAAGCTCTCGACTAGCGCAAGTCAAATATATGATTCGTTTTCAATTTGAGTTTCAATGTGGCAGGAAATCAATGAAACATTCACGATCGTTCATCGCGCGTCGATGAACGTTATCGGATCATCGAATCATTTATGGGTTTAGTAGAGATCGCTGAGGGGAACTCATCTGAGGGTTTCGCTTGGGATTTCAGTTGTTAGATCATCGTGAAAAAAGCTCTAGGGTTCATGAAAATCGACTTGGCTGGGGGTGTTTGGGCTCATTCGGTGACGCGTGGGGGCTGCAGGTCGTAGGGAAGAGGTCGTGAGGCCTCAGGCGATGGTCGCGGCTAGTCGAAGTGCGTGCGTGGTCGCGCGATTTGATGTGGCGGCGCTAGGGTTCTACAGTATATTTTCGGTTCGAACGTATTGTTAAGGGAGATGATTCACGTGAAATTGGGTGACGTGGCATTGTTTAGGTGGGGGTAAGTTATTTACTTTTGTTTTAATTTAATTTTTGTTTTCAAATGTTCTGATTTCAATAACTTTTGCATACGAGGTCCATTTCACGTGTGGTTTTCTCCGCTAGGTTCGAATCGGAATTCCGTACAATTTGGCACCGGTTTGGATGGATTTTGAGACAGTTCAAATTTTGAGTTTAAATTGGATTTAAATTCAATTTAAATTCGAAAGGTGAGTGTTTTAACCCACTCACAACTTCTAAAAATTCTTATGTATGTTAAATTAATTTCTGCCGTTATTAGAAAATTATTTATTGCTGTTTGGTATATTTTTATCATCATTCCAGTTAAGTTGAATTTATTGAATTAAATTTTTATTCAATTTATTATTGCATATAAACTGCTAGTTAAATTTATTTATTTTTTAACATAAACTGCCAGTAATTACCCGCTATTTATTATCTATTCTATATTAATGTTATTTTTTGAATTGGACGATGATTGTGATAAATGTTTGATGATTAATATTGGATGAATGGATGTTGGATTTTATCTTGTCATGAACCACAAGTTGTTATGCATTTTATTTCATTCGGGATTGGGATTTGAAATGATATATAACCATATTTTTATTTTAAATTGCGGATTGAAATGATAAATATCTGTATCACTTGACCATAGAATAGAAAATTTTATACAGACACCGCGGTCTATATATAAAAATATTTTGAAATGATTTCTATGGCTTTGTAAAGAAATATATGATTTTATAAGATATTGATTTGGATATTTTGTAAATGGTATTTTATATATAGTTAAATTCTTGGTTTTAAGCTATGAATAAAATTGTTTAAAGTTAAAATAAGTTTAATAATAAAGTTTGATTTTATTAAATTATAACATGGATAAGTATTTACTTAAATTATATTTTAATATAGAGTTTATATTGATTATTATAAATCAAGGTTGAGAAGATAGTTCTGAAATTTATTTGAGATTTTATTTAATTAAGAGTTATATTTAATAAGAATCCATCTGGAACTTATTGAAATTGAGATTTTAAAAGAATATGGTTTTATAACTTAATTCGGGTTTAAGGTGATTTAAGTGAATATATCAAGTCTAAATAAATTGAGGAATATTCAGTTATTGAAATTTGAAGTTTTATTTAAAGGATATTGGATTTATTAAGCAAATATTTCAAAACTAAATAATAGTAAAGTAAATTTGGTGTGTGTGTGTGTGTGTATGAATTATAAAAATTTAGTTTTGAAGTATTGAATATTTAAGCTTTGAAATATATTGAATTAGAAATGGTTTATTTTGTGGATCAAATCTGTTTTGAAATCGATATAATTTGGAATGGTTTATTTGAAAACCGAATTGAGTTGAAATTTATGATTTGGGGATTCGGTTGAATTTAAAGTTTAGAAATTCGGGTTGTTTTGGAATTGATTTGTGAAATTTAAGAAGCTGGTTTATTTGATAAAAATATTTTAATATTTAAACCATGTAAGGGGTGGAAGTTATGTTTCAAAGTTATAAATTTCAAAGTATTAAGTTTTGGAAGTGTTATAATTTTAAGTCTTTGGTTTCAAAATTTTATAACTTTGAAATACTATGATTTTAAAATGATATCATATTGATTTGGTTTTTAAAATGAAAATGATATCGTATTTATATGGTTTTGAAATAAATATTATATCCTGGTTTTGAAGTATAATTATTTTGATATGACCGCAGTGTTATAATAACATTTGGTTGTTAAAAAGACCAGGATCGGAAGTTGTCATACTCTTTGCCAGCCCTGAAAACCACTTTAACAACCGTGTACGTAGTGGAGATTCAAGAATGAAGTAGGATGGTGGCGACGTTCCTTTGAGGTAAATACATGGACCCGACTCTCGTGAGTTGGCATAAGGTGGCTAAAACAGGAGCGATTGATGGGCTAAGAAGGTAGCATCTTTTATCGGACACATCCATTCGATATTGTACTCTGACTTTTGGATTGATTCGGTGGCCACTTTCGATTTTTTATTTGGGGGTGTGGCTCGAAGTGGGCGGTAGCTGCGCGCTACGTGTTACCACCGGCCCGAAAGCGTAATTGGTATATCTACCCTGGCATTGCCTAGTTTTTCCGTGTCACCTACCCTAGCGCGCCTTGTACGAGTTTGATTTGTGTCGTACCTATGGAGTATCCTCTGGTAGCCTCCCGATCAGGAGGCATTACGGTACTATATAGACTATTGGCACTATTACGTGTTAAGGGCTATATGGGTAACCCCTTAACGCTATTTAAAAATAAGTTTATTTTACTATTAAACACTATTATAATAGCAAAATATTACTACATAGTAAATAGTTTAACAGATCCTTATGAGATATGAATCTCGAGCATCTCTTAAGTTACTGCACTCACGCTATACACTAGATAGAAGATGTCAAACCCCGTAAACATCTCTGACGACGTTGCACTCATATTATTTACAGTTGATTTAACTTACATGAGATCTTTTAGTTCTGACTCGAGTGTTTTGTCTTTTAAATTCGCTCGGGTTAGCTAGAGCATTTCAGGATTTGATGGCCTTAAATTTGGAGGACGAAGATGAAGAATTATTATTACTATTTGTTATATATTCCACTACACCAATGTATTCCACTGCATTAATTATTGTTCTCTGGTATGTGTAACTCTGGTATGTATTGTATAAGTATAATCGAATATTTTGTAAAGCAGCTTCATGAACTGTATATTTGATTATTATATTTCATCGTTCCGCTGTAAGGTTCTGTTTTGTTATTTTCTTTCTCTACTTTTTCTTATTTACCCCATAACAATCCACCCTTCTATATGGTTTAAGTATGACATGTATGGTTTATCGTCGATTTAAAGCGTACAAAAAGGATGGATGTTACATCTGGTATCAGAGCTTTGGTTTAGCGATAAACCTTAGCTTTGGGGGGTCTGACTCTTTATCAATAGTGTAGTAAACCCTATGATAAGTCGCTGAGTGTATATATATGAGAGAGCGTATTTGTTAGTGTTATAAAAAGGTTTTGATATTGTGTTAATTTGTTCTGTTTTGTATTTATCAATTCTGGTTGGTGCATGGGATGCTATGACATCAATAGGCATTTCTAAACACTTAATAGGACAGACTGACACAATATTTGTTTTTGAATATGGGTGAATGAAATAATTTTGCATATTATATTTTCTATATATAAAATAATTTTTTTGTAAATGATTTATATTTGGTTGCAATATATTGGTTGTTAGGTATTGAAATTTATAAATAATAGTTGAATGAGATTGAAAATAAAATAAATGAAATCAGAAATTTAGGACCTAAATTCCGAGATTTTTGAAAATCTTTTTCAAAGGATTTTTGGTATATAATAATATTACTTAGAAGTATTTTCTGATACAAATATTCCAATAAGATTTGAAAGAATTATTTTTAAAGAAAATTTTGGAAAGAAGTTCTGTACTCCCCTCTCTGTCGTTGGAAAATAATTTCGGTGATGAGTGCACGCATCATCGACGTTCATTTTTGAGTTTCAAAGTGGGAAAGCCACTGTAGCAGTTTTACTACAGATTTATTTTGATAAACAAATGTCAATTTAAATGGTTTTAAATATAATTAGATGTAACGGGCTGATATTTTCAACCATTCGCATCCGTACCAGTCAGACTTGAATTGCTCAAAATATCAGATTGTTAATATATATTTGGCAAAACTCAACATATACAGTAATATAAATCAATCACAGAATCACAGATGCAGAGTAGTACAATAATACGCAGCGGAATAAATAAATAGTAGTTCATGAAGCTACTATATAAACATCAGAGTTAGAAATAAATACAACCGAATATCTCAGACGCAGTGAAGTCTCTAGTACGAGCAGATGACTTCTCTGAACCAATCAACTGGAAGGGCTGAAAGTGAAAGCGAAATCGACAGTTGGATCTCTAACGAAGCTTCAAACACCAAAGGTCAGTCTCAAATGCTGAATTACTCAGTCTGACCCGAGCGTAGGGCAAAACACAAAACACTCGAGGTAGGATTAACATTCTTATATCAATAAATCCAACTCAAGTGAAATATCAACTGAAATACAAGTAACTCAAATGATGTTTGGGATAATCATCCTCTAAGGATCCGTGGGGCTATCTAAAATGCAGAGATATGCACTATAACCCCGTGGTCATTCAAATTAATTTATACTTCAAAACCAAAATATGATTTCATTTCAAATTGTATCTATTTCCAAATTTTATCCCTTTCAAAGTTACGATTCAAATCTACTCAAATTCCAAATTCCAATTTAGTCCCTTCTCAATTTATCAATTTAAATTCAACTCAATTCCTAAATAACCATTTCATATTTTATTGATCTCAAGTCTGGATTTGAAATCATAAATTACCCATTTACACTTCAATATTATTTAAAAACTTTAAATATTCAACATTTCAAACTAAATTTAACGATTTCAGATAGATTTATTTAATCTTCATTATTATTTAGTCTTGAGATATTCCCTCATTTGATTCAATATCGTTTAAGTAACCTTAAGTTACATTTTACTAAATATTTTCTATATTTTATTTAAACGTGAAATATTCATTAAATCACTTAAATCAAAAATCCAATTATAAAATCATACCTTTAAATTTCACATTCAATAATTTCAAATTGATTTAATTAAATAAAATCCTTGATTAAATACCATTCCAAATAAAATGAAATTTATCTTCCCAATCTTACTTATTCAATTTATTACAAGAAAATCTATTTGAAATATAGATTTACATAAATACTTAACCATATTATATCAATCTACTTTAAATTAAATATTACTACTAAATCTATATATAAATTTACCATTAATATATAATATCATAAGAATAAATACTTATTAAACCATATATTTCTTTCCGAAACCATAGAAATTTTTTTCAAAATATTTATATATGGACTAATAGTGTCTATATATATTTCATATCCTATGGTCAAGTGAAACGGATATTCATCATTTCAATCCGTATACTAAATATATACGGGTGGATATCATTTCAACCCTTTAATCCCAAATTCAATTCAATGAAAATCGCTTGGGTGTATCATTTCAACCCATAATGATTTTCTCCTATTCTAAGGTCCGTTCGGGTATGTATCATTTCAACCCATAGTGAATTCTATACTAACAGGGAACTTGCAGAGTGATAACAGATATGAAAAATAATATTAACAGGCATATATCATCAATAACAATATAATATAAACAACAAGATATGGTGTCATATCCCATAGGTGAACGGATACAGATAATAGCATAGATGACTATTTAAATAACTACAGCAGCGTATTTCCGTTGTCGTTTCAATTGAAATTAAATTTAACAAATATAAGAACGTTAATCGTGAGTGATTACTCACCTTTCGAGGCTAGAGAAATTTGATAAGGAAACAAGCTATGAATTCCAAAGCAACGCTAGATGGATATGATTTGATCAAGAAAACAGGCACAACGGACAACTGATAATGAGGAATCGATGGAACGATTAGGATCAGTTTGACATAAATTGAAAATAGACTTTTTTTTAATACATATTTAGTATTCTAATTTAAGAAATCAAAATAATGTAAAAATTTCTAAATCAGCATTCTTAACTCAAGCAATAAAAATCAAAGATTTTTTTATACTTAAACTATTTCCCACAACAATTTCTTAAACACATATTATATATATATATATATATATATATATATATATATATATATATATATAGACACACACACACACACACATTCCAAAATCCATTGTTTTAGAATAAATGGCAATTTATCTAAAACACCTACATTTACCTAAAGTCGGTACTCATTTTATATACAAGCTTTTAAGCGTACTTAAAAATATACTTAAATCCATCATAACCCCATATACATTATACATATCTTAGAATATGAACAACTTAACAAGTATAACATATGCAGACCCAAACAAATTCATGCTGACGCCTAAAAAAAATAAGATGCTATTTTAAAACAAACCAAATATATATAATACCTAAAATACTCGATCAAAACAAAATAACTATATATTTTAACTTTAACAATGAATTACCACACTAACAAAAAGTTTATTATTTTATATAAAATAGTATAACATATATCACAGAACTTAATATCATTTACTTAAACAGACCATATAGAAATTAACTATAACAAATTTTAATAGAACACACTATAACATAATTAATATACGCATGACTGGTAAAATTTGTATAACAGTCATATCTAAAATTTATATAAGTTTATATATATTATATTAAAACGTGTATGTATATATATAATCACACTACACCAAATAAGTGATTTTGCAATATTTTATATCTGTCAATTGCTAACACTTATAAATGTCACAGACCGCTAACAGTAAAAAAGTGTTAGGATACCTTAAAAGTGTTGGTAAAAATAAATAGACTTCTGCATTAATTTTGCTAACGCATATAAGTGTTACTACGATCGGTAAAAATGTAAATAATTTAATAAAAAAAGGAGTCTTTTGTAATTTGTAAATACAATTCCTTTTTCCATGCTTCCACATTCCTAAACAGATTTTGGCCGCCTAAAGTTTAATCTAGGGTTTGCTCTTCCTCACAAAAAAACCAACGTCCTTCTTCTCCCTCAATCGCAATTTTTATTTCTCAAATTTTTTGAATTTCCTATATCTCGAATCAAGTTTATTTCCGCAATTCAAAAACCTGTCTCCTTTTTTTGTGGTTCGGGCTCTGGGTGATTTCGTTTGTGGTGGTTAACTGTTGCAATTTGGGTCGTGTCAATTCATGATTTTGTCAGGTGATTGAAGTGGTTGTGGAATTCGAATGATGTGGCTACTGCGAGTTGCTGTGGAGTCGATGAGGCCAGAGGTAACTTTGAGTGGATTGCAGATTGAGGCGTTTGACTTGCGAGGTTAGATTGAAGCCGGCGATTTTGGGTATGAGGAGACTTTGGGATAGTTCGAATTTATGGTCAGTCTGGGTTTTTTTTCTTTTTTTTCTTTTGGAATGGAATGGTGGATGGTATGCTTTGATGAATGGTGGTATGCGGTGAGGTGCTGGAAGCTTATCAGTGATTTGGTTCGATAATGGTGGTGTTTTGATGGGGATGTAGTGGATGGTATGGGAATACTCAAGTGATGGTGAAGATGGTCATTGCAGTTTGAATTTGCGGTCAAGGCAAGTTGCAGCAGTCAGGTAAGGCAGTGGGTTAAAATGAGTTGCGGTGAAGTAGGGGATGATGGAGTAGTAGCAGTAGTTGTAGTTGAATGCTGAAGTGGTTGTCTTATATCTTTTTATACCTTAAACATGTATTATTGTGTTTATTCATTTTAATACTTGATAACACATATTTGTCATGTGATTATGAAGTCACCCTTCTTCTTCCTTTGCGTAAATGACATAAAAACATTGTTTTCTTGTTTACTTGTTTCTATAACCTTGATTTGGCTCCATGTCAGGCTGGATCGGACCATGAAACTCAACTGTTAAAACACAATTATCGTACTCTTGCAAAAGGATAGAATTTTTAGAAAATTGTGTTAAAGAGCTTGAGCTCAAAGCTAATCAGTCAAAACATGTTGATGAGTCCTTGGACACTTTTGCAAAGCAATGTTTGGTTTCAGAGGATGTTATTTATCTTGTTGGAGGTTTTAATGGCTCATCATGGTTATCATCCTTCGATTCTTTTTCACCTTCACTTGGCATAATCACATCATTGAAGCTAATGAGCTATGCTCGTTCATATGCATCTGCTGTTTCCTTGGAAGGCAATATATTTGTATTTGGAGGCAGAAATGGAAAGTCTTGTTCTGATACAGGTATTATTGTCTCCCACCATAACCCCTATAGATCATAACATGATCTGTATATGGTTATGTAAACTTCAACTCTTATTAATTTTTTATATTATTGCAAGCATAATATGCTAATCATCTTGATCGTGTAGTCTTAAAATAAAAAATATTGGAGTTGGATGGATAATACTGATATTTTAACCTAGTCCATGAAATGTGTTTCTGTTGAATACTATTGCCAACACAATTATCAGCCTATCGGTGTCTCTATATTATGACTTTGTTTTATTAACAAAAATCTGAACCTCTCTGTAGTTGAATATTATAAGGACAAATTTTCAAAAGAGGCTGGTTTTTTAAACTATTGGCATAAATAGGCTAGTTTTCAAACTATTTGCAAGTTTAGGCTAGTTTTTTAAAAAATATTATGGGGCACATCTGTGAAATGCGCCCAAACAAAATTGCACTGGCGCATCTGCCAAATGCGCCAGTGTAATTTTTTTTTCCAAACCTAAACATCTGGCCAAAGCAGCGACAACTCTAATCTTTGCAAACCTTCTACTCCAATTGTTTTCCTTTTCTTTCTTCATGTTCATCTTTTCAATAACTTCAATAACTATTTTATCAACTCTTTATTTGAACTCGTCGATATCATTTGATTCCTCTTGCGATAAGACCTTCTCGTCCACTTCGACTTCTGTTCTGTCTTCAACAGACTCCGACTTGTAATCGTAATCTGTATCGTCGCTTTCGATTTGAATTTCCTCATCAACTTCTTCGTCTTGATAATGAGGGCACTCACAGAACAACAAAGATTGGACATACTCTTTGACCGAGTGTAGTCTATCTTCGAACTCTTCGAGTTCGACATCTACTATTCAGTTTCGGTGTTTTTGGTTGAGTTTTTGTGGAAGCTTGATTTGGTTTCGTCGTCGAGGAGTTTGCGGATGAAGGCAGCTTTGGAGTGGAGTTCTTCGATGATGGATTCGTCGTGGGTGGTCAAGTTGGACTTCATGCGATCGACGTCGGATTCAAGTTCTTCTAGTTTAGCAAGGATGTTGCTGCTTGCTGTTTAGGTTTGGACAAAAAATTACACTGGAGCATTTGGCAGAGTGCCAGTGTAATTTTGTATGGGTGCATTTCAAAGATGCGCCCCATAATTTTTTTTTAAAAAAACTAGCCTAAAATTGCAAATAGTTTGTAAACTAGCCTATTTATGCCGATAGTTTAAAAAACCAGCCTCTTTTGAAAATTTGTCCATATTATAATTGAAGGGATAATGAGTGGATCACGTGTCCTTCCATGCTTAATAAGAAAGCGAGTCTATCTGGAGCAACCTATAATGGAAAAATATATGCTATTGGCGGAGGAGATGACAGAGAATGCTTATCTGATGTTGAGATGCTTGATCATAAATATGGGAAGTGGTCTGCAACTAGGCCAATGCTCAACAAGGTTTGATGTTTAATATCGTTTTGTTAGTTATGGTGGATGTCCTTCTAATGAAGAAAATTGAAATGTCCGATTATCATTTTTCATAAAAGTACAAAAGTTTGCACTTGAGATGCTAACCTTGAAACGATTCTGTATAAAACTTAAAAGATCTCAGAATAGAAGTTAGCAATTAGATATCTCTCACTTTATTGTTCAAGAACATATATCAGAATAGTTAAATATGATTGATGTTTCTTGCAAGTTTGTCTAGTTACTCGTTTCACGAACTTTAAGTGGTAAAAGTCTTTTTTTTGAGAATCTTATTGTACATCTATATATTTGTTGGTTCGGAGGTTTGTTTCAGCTGATGCAGAACTCAATGGTGTAGTATATGCTGCGGGTGGCTACGATGGTCATGAATACTTGAGGTTCCATCTCCGTAACCTTTTTTTCTTATGTTTCATTTATTAGATTTAGATCTAAAATTTTCACAGTCCGATTTTTGTGTTGTTATATGAAAATTATCATACTTTACACACACACACACCCTTTTCGATCTCTGGTTATTCCTCCATTATTTAGTTAGTGATTGCCCTGATTTCAGTTTGCGATTAGTCAATGAATGGTTTAGGATAAACTTGATAAAGTTCGCAAGTACGATTTATCTAGGTAAATTGATCATTAATAATTTTGAAGAGATATATGAGAATTCAGGATATAAGACAGTGTTATGTTACTTAAAATAATAGAGAAAAAATTCTTATCAAGGAAACTTGCTCCTTACCAAGTAAATTAACATTGATGTCATTGTGTTGCTTATGTTTTATTAATGCTGCTTATGTGCATATGGCTAATGCAGTGTATTCTAGATCCGTGGAAAAACTTGATCCATGTGAAGGTATTTGGAGGAGTATTTTGGACAAGAATGTTAGAAGGCGTAGTCATTCTATTGTAGTACTGAATGAAAAGCTGTAAGTCACTTGAAATTTATGAGTGCTCTCCTATGTCAACTTGCACTTGGTGTTATATCATAATATACATGTGTATATGCACAGATGCTGTTTTGGTGGATTAGATGGAGAAAGAATGACTTCGAGCACGGAAACGTACGAGCCTCATACAGACTCATGGATAATGAATGAATGTATGAAATTTGACAGAGGGTATGCAGGGGCTGCTGTGCTTGAAAATGCCGTGTATGCTATTGGTGGCACCTACTATGGAAAACTAGTGGACACTGTAAGACCAAATGTTTCTCATTTTGGTTTGCTAATGATAAAATATATGAAACAAAATGCTTTAGATGTAATTGTCGTATTTGTTTTCTGTTGTAAAATTAAAGGTTGAGTGCTACAAAGTTTACTATATATTATACTACATTTGCAGAGTGTTTAAACTTTGCATTGAATATGTATGATGAATTATTTGTGATATGGAAACCATTATTTGCAGCGTGTTTATATTTAAACTTTGCGTTTAAGTTTTGGTATATATATATGTGTTAGTAAATAATCATTTTCCAACACTTATAACCGTTACCGTATATTTCTCTACCAACACTTATAAGTGTTATCGTATATTTCGTTACCAACACTTATAAGCGCTACCGTATATTTCTGTACCAACACTTATAAGTGTTACCGTATATTTCGTTACCAACACTTATAAGCATTACCGTATATTTCGGTACCAACGCTTATAAGTGTTACCATATATTTTGTTACCAACAGTTATAAGCGTTACCGTATATTTAGGTACCAACACTTATAAGTGTTAGTAATACGTATGTTTGTAACACTTATAAGTGTTACAAATTTGGCCGCTCCATTCCTCACAGTCCATTAGTAACACTTAAAAAGTGTTACTGAAATTTTTTATAACACTTATAAATGTTAGAATTTGCCTGTTTTGGTGTAGTGTCAGAAAGCAAAGTATTCATATAAACGAAAATAGAATATATACTACCTTTATATATATAATAGATAGAACTCACACGTAAAACAAAATATAAGTTTGTACATATATTAACCCAAAATAGAAAGCTCTGAGTTATATCTATATATACTAACGTATTTTGATCCAAAACTAACATATACATACAGTAAATTATATATATGTACTTTAAAATCATAAACAACGGTGATAAAATATACTATGATATAATATACTGTAATATTATATGTAACACACGCATCATACAAAAAAAAAGAAGCAACTTGTAACACCATATAAAAAGATTTGATAAAATGAAATATACTATAACATAATATACATATGAATAAATTTGAAGGCCATATATTTTCTGTCTCCAAAGTTTATATCACACTGTATATCACATGCCAACCCATACTAGTACAGCCTTATTACAAAATATATCAACCAAAACCATATACATATCTTTTTTTGTATAACAGTAAACACATTAAACTAACCTATATGTATTATGTATATAACAAAAGCATGCTAACCTTGATAACAAAACTGCAGATTAACCCAAAATAAGTTTTGAAACAACTTACTTGCTTATATAAGTATATAAATGAGAGGGAAGGAAGCAGAAGGCTTGTTCTTGAATTGGCGAAGGCAACGAGATCCAGGCAGCAAAAGATGAAGCAGCGATGCTTTTATTTTAATTAAAAAAAAATTCCTTGCCGAGTGAAAATATGAAGGTGGATTTGGCAAATTAATATTGAAAGCCGAGAACAGGGAGAGGGGGAAGAAAAGAAATATATAAAATCGGTAGAGTGGAAAAACTAAACTGTCAAAAGGTCAAAAATGTTTCAGCGGTTAAAACAAGTAATGTAGGAAAACGAATAAGCACAAATTGGGAAACGTATCACATAAATAATAAATATAAAGTAGCAGGTGAGGATTTTAGGCAATAAATATTCACGTTGATTTATACACGCAAATAAAATATGAGCTGCAGTCAAATCAAATAATGAAAAAGAAAAGAAAAACGTATGTACGTTATACGTTTCTTCAAGTGATCGTGCAGAACAAAAGATAAAGGGAGTAATAAAGCTAGATGACTGTTTGAATTTGTACTGTTGGCAATAAAATAGATGAGAAGTAACATAAACACTTGATTGATGCAGATAATTAAGCAATTGATATGCGTGTGCAACATGTTTCAAAATTTAAAACCGAAAGGAAATTAACTGTCACAATTAAAGGTACTGATATAAATATAAAGTAATGAATATGGAAAAAATTCAAGCGCGGATTTCAGGGGATAATAAAGGAAATGACCGTTCACAATTTAAACTGACACATATAAGGTAAGGGATATATATATAAATTTTGTACTGAATATGAAATTTTTGTTGAAGCCAATAGCACCAAAATCAAGGAATGAAAAAGGCAACAGGGAAAAGAATGGAACAAAAAGAAATGAAACGTATGAAATTAATGACGAGCAGTTTTACAAGCAACGGTCACCCATTGATTTAGCTGAAAAATATTAAAGCAATTGATTTATGCGCGTTTAAATTTTGAAACGCAAAAGAAATCGAATGGTCACAGATCTGGTACCGATACGGTTACCGGTTTCGTGAATTCCGCTGTGTACCGGACTTCAAAACACAGAAATAAATATACCGTAGAGATCCGCTCGACGAGACGATCAAAACGGTATACAGATATCAGTGGTACGATTGAATTATAAAAATTTGAATTTCCTACTAGCTGAAAATGCAGCAAAAACGCAGAAGAATAAGATCGACGGAGCTTAAAAAGTCTGAATTTGGAAAAACGAAAAATGACGTCTCAGTCAGAAGATGATTTAGAATTTTTCTATGTAAAAATATTCAGGTTTGGAAAATATTTTATTATCAGCAATTATTAACTGACTTGAATTTAATAGAATTTCACAATGAAATAAATTTCATAAAATCGGATGAAAATTTACCATCTGCTAAAATAAAATGGACGCATTCCAAATATTATATTTTTATTTTAAAATATTATTGTTTAAAATTTCTCAAAAATCAAATTAAATACGTTAATAAATCCATTAAAAATTATTAAATATTTACGGGTCGTTACATTCTCCCCCACTCAAAACTTTTCGTCCCCGAAAAGTAAGGGGGTAGGAGAATAGAACAAAAAGAAATAAAAGTAGATTAAAAGTTAATTAACAATTAATTTGAAACTATATAAATTTTACCAGAAATATTCATACTTTTTAAAGCCCATTTGTAAAATTTCCCGCTTCCTCTACAAATATCATTTATATGTTTAAATAACACCTTTATAAATATATGAAATCTATTTGAAACAATTATTTACAACATTACTTATATTTACAAGGAAGTTATTTGAAACACTAAATCCCTAATTCATAAATTTTATTAATTTATCTTAATATACTTTCAACATTATAGATAAATTAATAACCATTTTCTTTAAATATATTTTATTTAATTAATAGCTTCTGAAATATTAATAACACTAATACTTTACTATTTAACCATGTAGTATATAAATAAACAATATTTTAAAGATTATATTCAAAAAGGAAAGGAAGGTAGATTCGGAAAACAGAATATAGGTGAATAAATAAAGCCGAGTAGATAAGGTAGATTCAAGGAATAATATCGGGCACGAATAATTAATCTAGAACCATAAGAATTTAAATTTCACATATTAATATAAAATTTATTTGTTAGAAATACCTTTAAAATAAAATACCTTTATATCGAAACGAATTTTCCTTTCGAAAATACTTCTATAACTCGATGTTTCAACAAGTTTATCCTTGTTCTTGCAGACTCTGGCCATGCGTTGATCAGGCGCAAAGCTAGAATTCTTCAAGTACTTAGTAGGCTTGTTTCAACACCCAGTGAAAATACTGAAAAACCTTTAAAAATGGATATGGAAAGTACAATCCAAAAAAAATCACCTGGATCGCAGGATACATAACAATGGTTACGCCTGGATCCCCCAGGAAACATCCATATCCTTTAAGCATTCACTGCCTTGTGAATTACGCCATGATAAACAAAACCCGTGGACCGCGGGATACATAATAATGGTACGCCTGGATCCCCCAGGAAACATGCATACCCTTTAAGCAATCTCTGCCTTGCAGATTACGCCACGACAGCAAATCCGGTAGACCGCGGGATACATAACAGTGGTTACGCCTGGATCCCCCAGGAAACATCCATATCCTTTAAGCATTCACTGCCTTACGGATTATGCTACCCAAAAAAACAACCATGGGTTACGCCACGGTAGAACACTCGAGTATCACATCCGAAAAACCAAAATCAGAGAGAATAATATCGATAGAATGAATCCATAATGTGGTCACAGAGCGGATATCAAGAAGAAGGCACTTTCCATATCTTTACTTCGAAAACATGTATCATATAGTACCTTTTCAAATCGCTTTCAAATATCATACTTAGCTAAAGTCCATTATATAGGCTTTCCTTTTCAAATCGAATACTTTCCAAAATCAATAGTATATCAAATCACACTTATATAGACTTCGATTATATAAGATTTCTCTTTCCAAATTGAGTACCTTTCAAATCAATATTTTTCAAATCAACTTCATACTTATACAAATCCATTTTATATAAGTTCGACCACTTCCAAATCAAGTACTTAATAATATAAGGTTCTCAATTTCAAAGTTCCCAAAATAATAGGTTTAGAAAATAATCCCAGTTTCCAAATTAACATAATTCAAGTCAAACAAATTCATTTCCAAAATCACCATATAAGTACTGGTTTTAATTCCAATCTAATTTCAAAACCAAATATTTTTCTCTAAATCTATTATACTCAAAATGGTGTCCAAATTTATAACTATCCCTTTAAAACCTTTAAACTATCTATTTCTATATGAAAAATCCAATTTTCCTTTTTGCAAATTATTGATTTAACAAAAGTTTCAAATTTACTTAAGTCATACTCTTCATACTTTAAACATAAAAAACTAAACTTATATTCTTTATCAAATATTATATACTCTTTGAAATTTCTTAGCTTTAAAATTTTAAACCTGATTTGGAAGTATTCGAACCTTCAAAATAGCCTGTGAAATCAAATTTCAAATCCGAGAGTTGGAAATCAGCAACAAATCAGTAAAGTAATTTTTTTATAAATAGAGTTATATTAAATCAAGTCGACAACTCGAGGATTGAACACCGGCTTACTTTAAATCATTATAAATATATATACATATATCTTTCGAATGTCAAATCATACTTCGGAATTTGAAATCAAAATTTGTTTCACAATATCACTCGCATAGCTAAGCTACTAGAGTGGCCTCTCCCCCACTCTGAAACTCGAAAATCAATGTCGATGATGCGTGCACTCATCGCCGAAATTATTCTCCAGCGACATAAGTGAGTTCCGGACTTCTATTTTCTTGAAAACTTCTTTGAAATTACTTTAAAATCATTGGAAGCCATTTAAAGTCATCTGAAACATTTCTTATTCGGAAAATACTTTCAAATCGTATTATTATATATTTTTCAAAAATCTTAAAACCAGTTTCAAAACACTGGAATTCAATATCTCGAATTTCAAATTAAACCCTTCAGTTATAAATTATTTTTATATAAATCCATTTCTTATATTGTAACAGCCTGCTATTTTGGACCATTCAAATCGATAATAAAACCATACATGTCCGACTTGAATAATTCAAAATACCGAATTATTAATAAAATTTGGCAAAACTTAAAATATACAGTAAATAAATCAATCATAGATCACTTACACAGAGTAATACAATGCAGCGGAATAGATAAAGAATAGTAGTTCATGAAGCTACTATATACCTCAGAGTTAGAAATAAAATACAACCGAATAGTTCAAATGCCATGAAGTCTCCAATGCAACAGATGGCTTCTCTGAACCAATCAACTGGATGACTGAAGGGATAGATAGCTGGATCTTCAAGCAAAGCTCCAACTTCGAAGATGAGTCTCAAATGCTGTATCTCTCAGTCTGACCCGAGCGTAAAGCAAAACACAAAACACTCGAGTCAGGATTAACATTCTTATATCTATAAATCTAACTCAAGTGAAATATCAACTGAAATATAATTAACTTAGAGGATGTCTGGGATAACCATCCTCTAAGGGTCCATGGAACTATCTAAAAGATAGAAATATACACTATAACACCATAGTCTTTTCAACTTAATTTATACTTCAAAACCAAATATCATTTTCACTTCAAATATCTCTATACTTCCCAAATAGTATTCTTATATATTAAATAATTTGTACAGTAAAGAAATTTCAATTCCATCAACTTAACAAATCATTTAACATCAACCCGACCACCCCATTTAAATCTATTTCAATCTCAATTTATTAACTTAAATTCAACTCAATTTGTAAAATAACCACTTCAATTTTATCGATCTCAAATTCGGATTTGAAATCACAAAATACCCTTTATATTCAATATATTTCAAAACTTTAATTATTCAACGTTTCAAACTAACTTTTTAATCAATTTAGTTTCTAAATAATAAATTCAACTATACTGATTTCAAATACATATCCGAATCTCAAAATAAACCATTTAAATCCCAATATAGTCCAAAGCTTTAATATTTAATTAAATGTTCAATTTAATAGTTCCATATAGATCTCGATTTAACCTCATTATTATCTAGTCTTAAAATAATCCCTCATTAAATACAATATCATTTAAGTAACCTTAAATTACATTTTACTCAATATTTTCTTTAATTTGTTTAAACGTGAAATATTCATTAAATCACTTAAATAAAAATCCAGTTACAAAATCATAACCTTAAATTTCCCATTCAATAATTTCAAATTGATTTAATTGAATAAATCCTTATTTAAATACCATTTAGATAAACCCACATTTATCTCCCAATCTTAGTAAATTGCAGAATACTTTTTGGAATAAAATTTACATAAATATTTAACATAATTTATGTATTAAATCAAATTTTGACTAAATTAAATATTATTAAATCTATATATCATTACCCTTTATATATAAAAAAATTTAGGGATTAAAATTTAATAAGACCATATATTTCTTTCCAAAACAATGAATTAAATTTCAAAATATTTATATATATGGACCAACGATGTCTGTATATATTTTTTATCATATGGTCAAGTGTTACGGATATTTATCATTTCAATCCGTACACTAAATGTATACGGGTGGATAGCATTTCAACCCGTAATCCCAATTCAATTAAATGAAAATTGCTTGGGTTTATCATTTCAACCTATAACGATTTTCTCCTATTGTAAAGTCTGTTCGGGTATGTATCATTTCAACCCATAGTGATTTCTATACTAACAGGGAACTTACAGAGTGATAACAGATATGTAAATAATAATAACAACAGGCATATATCATCAAAATAAATATATAAACAATAGGATATGGTGTCATATCCCATAAGTGAATAGTTATAGATAATAGCATATATAACAATTTAAATAACTACAGCCTCATATTTCAATTGTCGTCTCAATTGAAATCAAATTTAGTAAATAAAAGAATGTTAATCGTGAGTGATTTCTCACCTTTCGAGGCCAGAGAAAAAGAAGTGAGTTATGAAATCCAGATCCGAATTCCAAAACAAAGCTAGGTGGACACGGTTCAATGATCAAAGCTGATAATAGGAATAGACGAATTCAAATCAGATTTGGATCAAGGAAGATAAATAGGATAAGTGAGCTTATATACCACTAGCCAACATAAGCAGACACAGTTTATAAAATATGCAACAAAATATGCATGCCTCGGTTAATATATATACATAGGTGTGCAGACCGACTATATTAATATAACCATATATATACTATATAACATATCCTCTACCAATTTGTATATGACTATACATATGACTATACTTGAAATCAAAATACACATCCCTTAAAAAAAATCCAACATATATCAGTCAGTGCAAACAACCTTAAGGCTGACATGAAATAAACTTTTGAAAGCATATACTGTTGAAATTATAAAATATTGATATAACTTATACTGTAAAACTGCCATAGAAAATTTATATACATACCTACATTTAAATATAACTTATGTAAATTTTGAAAATAAAATAAAATATAGTACGGTAGACTCTAAAATACTAAAACAATCATAAAAATATAAATATTATAAATTGACCTATCAACCTTGTACCCACCAATTTTATATAATATATATACCAAAACAGTACCGAAAATTGAAATGCTATATTTTATATATCTAACATATGAAAGCTAACAAAATAACATATTTTATTATAGCTGAAATTGTTATAACCAAATATATAAAACATATAATAATACGTATTAATAGAAGGTTGCCAAACTTATACCATATAAAACGTAAGCTATCAATAGTAAAATAAAATGCGTATATATATATTTAACTTATCAACTAGTTAGTAAAACATACGTGTCTAAAAGCCGTACGATAACTATATGCTAACAAAAGTCAAAAACTATATACCGTAAAATCTTAAAATAATATACATAATACAGTATAAATATATACTGACCTTTATATATGAACAGAAGTTAAATATTTATATATACGTTTATAAATATAACAATTATCATATATATACTATTATGAAATATATTATTATTTTTAAAGTTCAACTGTTAGGGAATTCAAAATCCACATAGTTGCAGTAAACATATAAAACAAAACTTATGCACAATCTATACTGTTCTTAATATATAAAATAGACTTATATCAAATAAAATGCGTACTTACTTTTAAAAACCAGAGAGGGAATGTTTTGCCAACTAATGCATGCGGCCATGGGGAGGAGGCAGGCCAAGGAAAAGAGAGAGCTCATGCTCAGGTTTGGAAGAAATAAGAAAAGATGGAGGGGAGATGAGAAAAGGCGATTTTTAAAGGAAGAATGCATGCGTGATTCAAGCAACATGACATGGCGAAGGGCATTCTTCAGGCAACAGAGAAAATGCTAGTTTCTTAAATATAAAGGTAGGTCTGCATCTGATATGTGAACGTGCTATATGACTTTATATAATATTTACAAAGCTCTCTCCTCTTTTAATATTAATTTGAGGGCAACGAATAGCCTACAGAGAGAAAAGAAGATGCAATCTATGCTATACTATATATATATATATATTCCTAGAAACACGGAAACGATGAGGTAAAAGAGGGAAGAGAAAGAGGCGTATAAATTAATGGTAAATAAATTTAGATTTCAAATGAAATAAATGGAACAGCAGAGATTAAAGTATGGATGTAAATCCTAGAATAATAAAAAGCAACGGTTATATGTTGATTAAGAAAAATAATTAAAACAATTAATGGCTTAAATGGGGCAGCATGTTTCAAAATTTTGAAATGCAAAAGAAACGTACACTATAAATATAAAGTTTTCAAAAGCAAAAGAAACGTAAAGCTGTCCATTAATTCATCAAAGCGTTATTTAAGTAATAAATTGAAATGAAAAAAAAAGTAATTGTAATGGTCAATAGTTGATTTAGCTATACACTTAAAGCAATAAATTGTTGTTTGTTTGTACAACACATAATGAGTTTTGAAAGTCAAGGATATAAAAATGGATAAAAGGAAAGAAATCAAGAAATTTTTGTGAGCAATAGCTTTCCAATGAAAGGTATGCTTACATTATATATACATGCTGAGATGATTAGACACGTTCAAAATTTTTGAAGCAATGAAGGAATTGGAAATAAATATAAAATGAAAGAAATTTGAAAAGTCCGTAGCTATGATTTAGCCAAAATTTATTAAAGCCATTTACTAGGAAGGTTGGAACCGAAATAATATGGAGAGGAAGACACATTAAATTTGATGACAAAGTTGTGTTCAGATCTATAAGCAAGTGGTTTATATATTATAGGCCTTATAAAAGCGAGGGAAGGAACGGATGCTACTAGCTTGATGATTTGAGATTCTTTCAAGGGTTAAAAACAAAAATAAAGAGAGACCAGAATAAACGCACCACCATAAATACAAATATACGCTTCAATTGCAAAAGAAACGTATAGAGAAAATTATGGGTAGTGGGAAAGGTAAAGTCAATGCACGAAACTACAAGGAATAATAAAAGCAAGGTCGATGATCTCAAATTTATTAATGGTTACGAATGGAAAAGTCTACCTGAATTGGAAAAGTATTAAGCAATAGAAATCTTTAACGGTAGTAAAAAAAGAAACCGTTACGCACTGATTCAGAAATCAATTAAAGCAATTAATAGCTTGAATTGGACAGCACGTTTTCTCAATTAAATAAACTTCCACAAAATTATTTGAAAATTTACAATCTGCTATATTTAAATATACGTATTCTAAATATATAAACATTTTATTTAAAAATTCAATTATTATAAGATTTCACAAATATTCAATTAAATATGTTATAGAATCAATTAAAATTGTTAAAATTTTCCGGGTCGTTACACTCTCCCCCACTCAAAACTTTTCGTCCCCGAAAAGGAAGGAGGTAGGAGAATAAAACAACCAAAAAAAAAATAGATTGAAAGCCAAGATAAACAATAAATTTTAAAACTATATAAATTTTATTTAAAATATTTATTTGAAAATTTCATTTGAAATTAAATTTTCTTTAATATTTAATACTTCTCAAAATCCTTTGCAAACAATTATTTACATTATTACTTCTATTTACAAAGACTATTGAAAATATTAAATCCAAAACTTATGAAATTTTTAATTTATCTCAAGATACCTTTCAAATATTATCAATAAATTAATAATCATTTTCTTTAAAGATGTTTTATTTAATTTATAACTTCAAAAATATTTATAACACTAAAATTTTATATAAAACAATGTAGTACACAAATAAGCAATATTTAAAAGATTTATTCAAAAAGGAAAGGAAGGTAGATTCCGAAAACGGAATATAGGTGAAAAATAAAGCTGAGCAGATGAGGTAAATTCAAAAGAATAGAATCGGGCACGAATAATTTATTTCAAACCATAAGAATTTAAATTTCAAATATTAATACAAAATTTCTTTGTTGAAAATACTTTTATAATAAAATACCTTTATAAATAAAATACTTTTATATCGAAACCAATTTTTCTTTCGAAAATACTTTTATAACTCAATGTTTTAACAAGTTTATCCTCGTTCTTGCAGACTCTGGCCATGCGTTGATCAGGCGCAAAGCTAGAATTCTTCAAGTACTTAGTAGACTTGTTTCAACACCCAGTGAAAATACTTGAAAACCTTTAAAAACAGATATGGAAAGTACAATCCAAACAAAACAACCAAACCAAAACCTTTGTCCGATCATGGTTCGCAGATACACAACGGTTACGCCTGGGTCCCCCAGGAAACAATCCATATCCGTAAGCTTTCTCAGCCCTGCGAGTTACGCCATGATGACTAGTAGAGTGCAGGATACACAATGGTTACGCCTGGATCCCCAGGGAAACAATCCGTACCCCTAGGCAAGACTCAGCCAGACACTTGCGCTACTATTCGCGACCTGCACAGATTGCAGGATACACAATGGTTACGCCTGGATCCCCCAGGAAACAATCCGTACCCCTAGGCAAGACTCAGCCAGGCAGTTGCGCTATGCAGTCACGAGCGAAAAAAAAAACCATGCGTTACGCCACGGTGGGAAACACTTGAGTATTACATCCGGAAAACCGAAAATCAGAGAGAATAATATCGATAGAATGAATCCACGATGTGGCCACAAAGCGGATATCAAGCAGAAGGCACTTTCCATATCTTTACTTCGAAAATATATATCATATAGTACCTTTTCAAATACTTTCAAATATCATACTTATATAAAATCCATATATATATATAAGATTCCATTTTCAAATCGAATACTTTCTAAATCAATAGTATATCAAATCATACTTATATAGACTTCGATTTATATAAAAAAAATCTCTTTCCAAATTGAGTACCTTTCAAATCAATAGATTTCAAATCACTTCATACTTATACAAATCCATTTTATATAAGTTCGACCACTCCCAAATCAAGTGCTTAACAATATAAGAGTCTCAATTTCAAATCATTTCAATATCAATTCAGTTTCAAAATCATATAGGATTTCACCAAATTTTCTTCCAAATTAAGTATCTAAATTTCAAAGTTCCCAAAATAATAGGTTTAGAAAATTATCCCAGTTTCCAAATTAAAATAATTCAAGTCAAACAAATTCATTTCCAAAATCACCATATAAGTACTGGTTTTTAATTTCAATTTAATTTCAAAACCAAATATTTTCTCGAAATTAATTATACTCAAAATGGTTTCCAAATTTATAATCATCCCTTTAAAACTTTTAAACTATCTATTTATATTAGAAATATCTAATTTACCTTTCTGAAAACCATTATTTGAAATTAATTTTTTTTTCCAAAACATTTCAAAACTAAATTCCATATTAGTATAATTAAAAATAGTCATATTCACTTACTTAACAAAAGGTTTCAAACTTACTTAAGTCATACTCTTCAAAACTAAACTTATATGCTTTATCAAAAAATTTATACTTTTCGAAATTTCTTAGTTTAAAACTTTTAAACCTTGATTTGGAAGTGCTCGAACCTTCAAAATAGTCGATGAAATCAAATTTCAAATCTAAGAGTTGGAAATCAATTTTTTTTTATAAATAGAGTTATTACTAGTCAAATTGAAAACTCGAGGACTGAACACCGGTCTCACTTTAAATTGTTTCAAATATATTCATATATCTTTCGAAAATATCAAATTATACTTCGGAATTTGAAATCAAAAATGGTTTTACAAAATCACTCGCATAGCGAAGCTATTAAAGTGGCCTCTCCCCCACTCTGAAACTCGAAAATCAATGTCGATGATGCGTGCACTCATCACCGAAATTATTCTCCAACGACATAAGTGAGTTCTGGACTTCTATTTTCTTGAAAACTTCTTTGAAATTTCTTCAAAATTATTGGAATTCATTTGAACCCATTTGAAACATTTCTTATTCGTTTTATATATAGGTATATAATCCTTATCGAAATTTTTTTCACTTTTATATATAGAATAAAATCATAGTTATCAAAATAAAAACTTCGTATAAAACAATTTTAAAATACAACAAACCCGATTTTCAAAGGATGATTCAAGAATGGATTTCATAACAAAGATAGAGATTTAATTTAGAGGAACTCTAATCAATAGAATCCTGATTCGAAGATAGGCTCAAACAAAGTTGAGAAAATCGAATTACCAAATAGAAGATGGATATACTTCTATAAATCTCGGGCGACCTTAACCGGGTCAACCGTGACTTCAGGAATATAATTGATGCGGAATTCTAAAGCAAATCGACATTCGATTGCCAGAGATAGAATTCGGCATACCAAGATATAGCAGCATCGTAAACCGAGGATACAAAAATCTCCGGTGAATCAATGCCAATTGTAAACGAGTTTTCACTCCCTTTACAATTCATTCCGTGGAGTTATGGGATACTCCAGAATCAAACGAATATAAATAGGGAGAGACAAGAATGAATTTCGGAACCGAGGGACATTCCAAAATTCAAAGGAAATCAAGTCAAAAAGAAGGGATTCAACTCGAACGAAAGTGATTCTGTAAATGAATTTACCATATATGCTAGGTTTTGCCTAGAGCCAAAGCTCTGATACCAACTGTAACGACCCGCTATTTTGGACCATTCAAATCGACAATAAAACCATACATGTCCGACTTGAATAATTCAAAATACTGAATTGTTAATAAAATTTGGCAAAACTTAAAATATACAGTAAATAAATCAATCATAGATCACTTACACAGAGTAATACAATGCAGCGGAATAGATAAAGAATAGTAGTTCATGAAGCTACTATATACCTCAGAGGTAGAAATAAAATACAACCGAATATTTCAAATGCCATGAAGTATCCAATGCAACAGATGGCTTCTCTGAACCAATCAACTGGATGACTGAAGGGATAGATAGCTGGATCTTCAAGCAAAGCTCCAACTTCGAAGATGAGTCTCAAATGCTGTATCTCTCAGTCTGACCCGAGCGTAAAGCAAAACACAAAACACTCGAGTCAGGATTAACATTCTTATATCTATAAATCTAACTCAAGTGAAATATCAACTGAAATATAATTAACTTAGAGGATGTTTGGGATAACCATCCTCTAAGGGTCCATGGAACTATCTAAAAGATAGAAATATACACTATAACACTGTAGTCTTTTCAACTTAATTTATACTTCAAAACCAAATATCATTTTCACTTCAAATATCTCTATACTTCCCAAATAGTATTTTTATATATTAAATAATTTGTACAGTAAAGAAATTTCAATTCCCTCAACTTAACAAATCGTTTAACATCAACCCGACCACCCCATTTAAATCTATTTCAATCTCAATTTATTAATTTAAATTCAACTCAATTTCTAAAATAACCACTTCAATTTTATCGATCTCAAATTCGGATTTGAAATCACAAAATACCCTTTATATTCAATATATTTCAAAACTTTAAGTATTCAACGTTTCAAACTAACTTTTTAATCAATTTAGTTTCTAAATAATAAATTTAACTATACTGATTTCAAATACATATCCGAATCTCAAAATAAACCATTTAAATCCCAATATAGTTCAAAGCTTTAATATTTAATTAAATGTTCAATTTAATAGTTCCATATAGATCTCGATTTAACCGCATTATTATCTAGTCTTAAAATAATCCCTCATTAGATATAATATCATTTAAGTAACCTTAAATTACATTTTACTCAATATTTTCTTTAATTTGTTTAAACGTGAAATATTCATTAAATCACTTAAATAAAAATCCAGTTACAAAATCATACCCTTAAATTTCCCATTCAATAATTTCAAATTGATTTAATTGAATAAATCCTTATTTAAATACCATTTGGATAAACCCACATTTATCTCCCAATCTTAGTAAATTGCAGAATACTTTTAGGAATAAAATTTACATAAATATTTAACATAATTTATGTATTAAATCAAATTTTGACTAAATTAAATATTATTAAATCTATATATCATTACCCTCTATATATAAAAAAAATTTAAGGATTAACATTTAATACGACCATATATTTCTTTCCAAAACAATGAATTAAATTTCAAAATATTTATATATATGGACCAACGATGTCTGTATATATTTCTTATCATATGCTCAAGTGTTACGGATATTTATCATTTCAATCCGTACACTAAATGTATACGGGTGGATAGCATTTCAACCCGTAATCCCAATTCAATTAAATGAAAATCGCTTGGGTTTATCATTTCAACCCATAACGATTTTTTCCTATTCTAAAGTCTGTTCGGGTATATATAATTTCAACCCATAGTGATTTCTATACTAACAGGGAACTTGCAGAGTGATAACAGATATGTAAACAATAATAACAACAGGCATATATCATCAAAATAAATATATAAACAATAGGATATGGTGTCATATCCCATAAGTGAATAGTTACAGATAATAGCATATATAACAATTTAAATAACTACAGCCTCATATTTCAATTGTCGTCTCAATTGAAATCAAATTTAGTAAATAAAAGAATGTTAATCGTGAGTGATTTCTCACCTTTCGAGGCCAGAGAAAAAGAAGTGAGTTATGAAATCCAGATCCGAATTCCAAAACAAAGCTAGGTGGACACGGTTCAATGATCAAAGCTGATAATAGGAATAGACGAATTCAAATCAGAATTGGATCAAGGAAGATAAATAGGATAAGTGAGCTTATATACAACTAGCCAACATATGCAGACACAGTTTATAAAATATGCAACAAAATATGCATGCCTCGGTTAATATATATACATAGGTGTGCAGACCGACTATATTAATATAACCATATATATACTATATAACATATCCTCTACCAATTTGTATATGACTATACATATGACTATACTTGAAATCAAAATACACATCCCTTAAAAAAAATCCAACGTATATCAGTCAGTGAAAACAACCTTAAGGCTGACATGAAATAAACTTTTGAAAGCATATACTGTTGAAATTATAAAATATTGATATAACTTATACTATAAAACTACCATAGAAAATTTATATATATACCTACATTTAAATATAACTTATGTAAATTGTTGAAAATAAAATAAAATATAGTACGGTAGACTCTAAAATACTAAAACAATCATAAAAATATATATATTATAAATTGACCTATCAACCTTGTACCCACCAATTCTATATAATATATATACCAAAACAGTACCGAAAATTGAAATACTATATTTTATATATCTAACATATGAAAGCTAATAAAATAACATATTTTATTATAGTTGAAACTGTTATAACCAAATATATAAAACATATAATCATACGTATTAATAGAAGGCTGCCAAACTTATACCATATATACCGTAAGCTATCAATAGTAAAATAAAACGCGTATATATATATATATATATATATATATATAACTTATCAACTAGTTAGTAAAATATATGTATCTAAAAGCCGTACGATAACTATATGCTAACAAAAGTCAAAAACTATATACCGTAAAAACTTAAAATAATATACATAATACAGTATAAATATATACTAACCTTTATATATGAACAGAAGTTAAATATTTATATACAGGTTTATAAATATAACAATTATCATATATATACTATTATGAAATATATTATTATTTTTAAAGTCCAACTGTTAGGGAATTCAAAATCCACATAGTTGCAGTAAACATATAAAACAAAACTTATGCACAATCTATACTGTTCTTAATATATAAAATAGACTTATATCAAATAAAATGCGTACTTACTTTTAAAAACCAGAGAGGAAATGTTTTGCCAACTAATGCATGCGGCCATGGGGAGGAGGCAGGCTAAGGAAAAGAGAGAGCTCATGCTCAGGTTTGGAAGAAATAAGAAAAGATGGAGGGGAGATGAGAAAAGGCGATTTTTAAAGGAAGAATGCATGCGTGATTCAAGCAACATGACATGGCGAAGGGCATTCTTCAGGCAACAGAGAAAATGCTAGTTTCTTAAATATAAAGGTAGGTCTGCATCTGATATGTGAACGTGCTATATGACTTTATATAATATTTACAAAGCTCTCTCCTCTTTTAATATTAATTTGAGGGCAACGAATAGCCTACAGAGAGAAAAGAAGATGCAATCTATGCTATACTATATATATATATATATATATATATATTCCTAGAAACACGGAAACGAAGAGGTAAAAGAGGGAAGAGAAAGAGGCGTATAAATGAATGGTAAATAAATTTAGATTTCAAATGAAATAAATGGAACAGCAGAGATTAAAGTATGGATGTAAATCCTAGAATAATAAAAAGCAACGGTTATATGTTGATTAAGAAAAATAATTAAAACAATTAATGGCTTAAATGGGGCAGCATGTTTCAAAATTTTGAAATGCAAAAGAAACGTACACTATAAATATAAAGTTTTCAAAAGCAAAAGAAAAGTAAAGCTGTCCATTAATTCATCAAAACGTTATTTAAGTAATAAATTGAAATGAAAAAAAAAGTAATTGTAACGGTCAATAGTTGATTTAGATATACACTTAAAGCAATAAATTTTTGTTTGTATGTACAACACATAATGAGTTTTGAAAGTCAAGAATATAAAAATGGATAAAAGGAAAGAAATCAGGAAATTTTTGTGAGCAATAGCTTTCCAAGGAAAGGTAGGCTTACATTATATATACATGCTGAGATGATTAGGCACGTTCAAAATTTTTGAAGCAATGAAGGAATTGGAAATAAATATAAAATGAAAGAAATTTGAAAAGTCCGTAGCTATGATTTAGCCAAAATTTATTAAAGCCATTTACTAGAAAGGTTGAACCGAAATAATAGAACCGAAATAATAGGGAGAGGAAGGCACATTAAATTTGATGACAAAGTTGTGTTCAGATCTATAAGCAAGTGGTTTATATATTATAGGCCTTATGAAAGCGAGGGAAGGAACGGATGCTACTAGCTTGATGATTTGAGATTCTTTCAAGCGTTAAAAACAAAAATAAAGAGAGACCAGAATAAACGCACCACCATAAATACAAATATACGCTTCAATTGCAAAAGAAACGTATAGAGAAAATTATGGGTAGTGGGAAAGGTAAAGTCAGTGCACGAAACTACAAGGAATAATAAAAGCAAGGTCGATGATCTCAAATTTATTAATGGTTACGAATGGAAAAGTCTACCTGAATTGGAAAAGTATTAAGCAATAGAAATCTTTAACGGTAGTAAAAAAGAAACCGTTACGCACTGATTCAGAAATCAATTAAAGCAATTAATAGCTTGAATTTGACAGCACGTTTTCTCAATTAAATAAACTTCCACAAAATTATTTGAAAATTTACAATCTGCTATATTTAAATATATGTATTCTAAATATATAAACATTTTATTTAAAAATTCAATTATTATAAGATTTCACAAATATTCAATTAAATACGTTATAGAATCAATTAAAATTGTTAAAATTTTCCGGGTCGTTACATATATAATCTTCAAAATTTCAAATCCGTTTGAAACCTTTATCTATAGAATAACATTTCTTATTCGTTTTATATATAGGTATATAATCCTTATCGAAAACATTTTCACTTTTATAAATAGAACAAATTCATAGTTACCCAAATAAAAATTTCGGTATATAAAACAATTTCAAAATACAAACCAAACCCGATTTTCAAAGGATGGTTCAAGAATGGATTTCAAAACAAAGATAGAGATTTAAATTAGAGGAACTCTAATCAAATAGAATTCTGATTCGAAGATAGACTCAAACAAAGATGAGATAGTTAAATTACAAAATAGAAGATGGATATACTCATATAAATCACGGGTGACCTTAACCGATCAACCGTGACTTCAGGAATATGATCGATGTAGAATTCTAAAGCAAATCGACATTCGATCGTCAGAGATAGAATTCGACATACTAGGATATAGCAGCATCGTAAACCGAGGATACAGAATCTTCGGTGAGTCAATGCCAATTGTAAAGGAGTTTTCACCCCCTTTACAAATCATTCAGTGGAGTTATGGGATACTCCAGAATCATACGAATATAAATAGGGAGAGACAAGAATGAATTTCGGAACCGAGGGACATTCCAAAATTCAAAGGAACTTCCAATCAAAAGAAAGGATTTCAAGCCCGAACGAAAGTGATTCCGTAATTAAATTTACCATACATGCTAAATTTGCCTAGAGCCAAAGCTTTGATACCAACTGTAACGGGCTGATATTTTCAACCCTTCGCATTCATACATGTCGGACTTGAATTGCTCAAAATATCAGATTGTTAATTTATATTTGGAAAAACTCAGCATATACAGTAAAATAAATCAATCACAGAATCACAGATACAGAGTAGTACAATAATACGCAGAGGAATAAATAAATAGTAGTTCATGAAGCTACTATATAAACATCAGAGTTAGAAATAAATACAACAGAATATCTAAGATGCAGTGAAGTCTCCAGTACGAGCAGATGACTTCTCTGAACCAATCAACTAGAAGGGCTGAAAGTGAAAGCGGAATCGACAGTTGGATCTCTAACGAAGCTCCAAACACCAAAGGTGTAACGACCCGTAAATTCGCTACTTCGAAAACGAGAGATTTCATTTGTTTTAAATTTAAAAAGGTTCAAAACTTAAATAAAGAAGTTATATATAATAGATAATAATAGAGAAATTTTTTATTCTTATAGTAGATAGCTTAAAAAGTATAAATTTGGATTTTAGAACAAATCGACAAAAGTTAAGTTTTGTTAAAAACAAATAAATGCTTAAATAAATAGGTTTAAATGTTTATTAAAAAAGATAAATCTTATTGAAAACATCTAATAAAGATAATAAAAGTATATTAAAATATTCATAAGTATGTTAATAATCGTTATACAAAAATAAGAAGATTTTGTTGCATTTTGTCACTTTTACATACACCGTAAAATTGGACATTTTGATGTTATTTAAATATGATTTTAAAATATAAAGAGGCATATTTTAATTTATTTAAAGCAGTAAAAAGTTCGTTTTTAAATTTGGTTTACATAAATAAGTATTTTAACTAAAACGTCAAAATGTGACCGTAAAACATTTTGTCGAAAAACAACGTTTTATCGATTAAAACAGGTCGCAACGTCGCCGCACCTTTATTTTCTTATGTAGGAATATATATTCAAATAATGTAATATTAATTAATTCACTAATCAAGTTTACTTTTACTAAATAAGGTTAGAAACTTTTAGAAGTCATTAAGAAAAGTAAGTAAGAATTAAGAAAAGTAAGTAAGAAAAGTCAAAAGTAAACTTCAAATCACATCAAATCAAAGCCAACATAATTACGATATTATTTACTTAATCTTTAAGTGACTAAGACATAAAGTAAGAAGTGAAAGGATGATGTTAAGTTTTGAAAAAGTGTAGATTGTTTTAGGTTGAAGTAAGGTTATTTTGGTAATTTGGTAAGAGGTTATTTTCGTAAACTTCCACTTTTTTCTTTTTTCTATAAATACCCACCTCCTTCTTCACTTTCATTCACATTTTTTCTTATTCTTTTCTCATGCTTCTTCATCTTCTTCATTTTCTCTTTAATGGCTTCCAAGCCATAGAAAAAATTAAAAAGAAATAATGTCAAAATAATTATAAAATATTCAAAAGAATTTAATGTTTATTCTCTTCAAATCAAACTCTTCTTTTCGCCACATTTTACCTCTTCTTCTCTCGGCCATAACTTCTTAAAAGCCGAATCAAATTGTAAATTTCATTTTTTGAATCATGTATTTTTATAGTGGCTACAACTTTCGAGTTGACTATTTTGTCTTATTCTAAAGGCGACCATGTTCAAAACCCACATCTTTACAGTACATTTTCTGGCCCAGTTTTTAACACAGAAAATATCCTATTTTGTTTTGATCATAACTTTATCATAACAGATCCAAATTAAGAAATTATTTTTTCAAACCATATGAAATTCCAACGGCTATAATTTATTTGTTAATCATTTTTTCCAGTTTTGAGATATACTATACCTGAAACTCAATTTGTTTGAAATACATTTTCGGGCTTTATTTTTATGAATTCGAGAATAGCTCTTTTATTTTGCACATATCTCCCTCAAAACTACTTGGATTCAAATGATTCTTTTTTTCAAATTCAATAGAAAAGAATTTTCAACAACTTCTTAGTTAACAAGTTTTTCAAATTTTGAGAATAAGAGAGTCAAAAATAAGATAGAAGATGGCCCATTTTTTGAATCTAAATCTTGGGAATTCAAGTTCAAAGCTCTATCGCTTCTTCTCTATATTTTCGGCCAACCTCCATCTCAAGCCTCAGCCAAGCTATTGGAAGGGAGAGGGTTTTATTTTCTAGTGTTTAATGGAGTACGAAGTAGTTAGTGAAGTGTTGGATGATATGAATGTTGGTAGGAAGTTAATCGCTTTGGTTTATAGTGAGAAACTCTATTTAGCATCTCTATTTATATACATACATGTTTGATGTTGTGTTATGATCGCTATGGATGCATATATATGATTTTATCGTCAAGTATTGATTATTTGATATGATTGTTAAATTGTTTTACCAAGTCACGTTAATACACGTCGATAAGCACAAAGGAAATTACTTTCCTTTTGAAAATGAAATGGTGTATATGGAATGCTTAAACCTTTTGGAAATAGTTTTAAAATGAGATAGAAATGTTTTATAAACATCTAAATATGTTTAAAGAAATAAAGGAATAAAATCAAGATTTTATCTTGTATATTTTAAATATGTCCAAAATAATTTTCCAAAAAAATCGCGTTTTTGCAGTAAAGTGACCAAAGTTTAAAATTAATATTTTAAATATTTTAAAAATATGAAATAAATCCTAAAAATCTTTTAAAATGTATTAAAAGAGATTTAAGTTGAAAATATGGATTTCTACATAATAAAAAAGTCGTTTCGAAGAATAGAGCTTTTAAAACGCTATTTGCAACACTTTACGCAAGGCTTTTCACAGCAGTTTGAAATAACTTTTGAAATGCAGTTTTAAACTTAACAATTCTTTCCTATATATTTTGTGAATGATTTTAAAATAAAAATTATGATGATTTGGAATTTTTATATGAGTTTGAATAAATTGTTAAGATGAATTGTTTATACCACTTAAAAAAAAGTGAAGAAGATTGAATGTAATAACAAATTGAGTATGCGGAAACGACTAGTACATTTGTCCCGCCTGTGAGATCTGGAAAGGTAAAAAAGGTGTTTAACTAAGGTTAGGGATGGAGCAACCAGTGCCCTGAACTTACCTGGCCTATGTTTTCTCTTCTTTGGCGAGGGATGGAATAGATCAAATGGAAAGTCCGGGTGCTCTAAAAGATCATATTTAAGTTTTTCCAAGTTAAAAGATAAAGATATTCACGATGTAGGATTACTTTCCATTAGTCCCTGGAGGTGAAAATTGTCATTAGTCCCTAGAGGTGAAAATTGCCATTAGTCCCTGGAGGTGAAATTTACCATATTTAAAGTGGCAGTATTACTATGTTATGAAAGTCTTCGATTTGTAAGAATATAATTTGAAGTTAAAAAAGAAAATCTTTAATTTTGATTTAATGAATGATTTGAGAATATTTTCCCAAAGTTAAAAGTTATAACTTGAATATAAGAAATCTTTGATTTTGATTTAATGAATGATTTGAGAATATTTTTCCTAAGCTAAAAGTTATAACTTGAATATAAGAAATCTTTGGTTAAGATTTAATATATGACTTGGAAAGGTTTTCTAAGTAAAAGTGAAAATGATTAGGATTTAAGAAAGGTTTAAATAAACCAAATAATTTGATAAATGAGGCTTAATGATTCCATATATGTTTGAATAGAAAATGCAATAAATTGAAAAGAATATATCTGAAAAAGATATTTGATTAAGATAAAAGATGAAGTAATTGATTAATGATTGATATCCACGTATGAACTTAACATCTTTAAATCGATGATTGGCTTTGAAGGAACCGAAGATTGGATTTGTCTGATTATGTTCAGCATGACAGGGGGTTCTCGCTTTGTGAAAAGTGACGAAGCTTAGACTCTTGCCCCTACATGTCCCAAGAGTGAAAGGGTTGGTTGATAGTCAAGAGGCTTGCCGTAAAAGCAAATCTGAGGTACCACATGTAGTCACCTCCATGTTGAAAGGCAGGAGTGCCCCCATGTTGAAAAGCAGAAGGGTAGCGGGGTGGTTGAAAAGCCTACCGGGGCGGGTCCGAAAAAACCCGTTCATTACATTTGGTATCAGAGCTAAAGGTTAAGCGAGAACCACTACGCCATAAATGGCCTTCTGCAACACAAAAAAAATGTTGGCCCAGGCACGTAAAATGTTTCCATAGGTCTATGGCAACACTTTTAGGGTGATGCAATTTTTGTCGTTGCCTTAGACCTCAAAGGCAACATTTTGACTATCTAAGGCAACATAAGTAATATTGTTGCAATAGAACCCTATTTGGGTCTATGGCAACACTGATAGGTATCTGTAGCAACATTCTAAAAATATTGCTATAGATATTAACTTTCTGAAGTTGTAGGGCCCACATCTTGTGGGGCCCACAATGTGGGGCCCACGACCCAACTGGGTCCATTCCTATGGCAACACCTTGAATGACTATTGCAACATTATTTTAAGCAACATTTATAACCCGGTGGCAACACTATTATGAAGCTACTGCAATACTATTCTAAAGCTACTTCAACACTATTCTGAAGCTACTGCAACACTATACTGAAGCTACTGCAACACTATACTGAAGAGACACTAAGAGCACATAGAACAGTACGATATCACATAGAACACTTGCATAATACACAGTACAATATCACATAAAACACTTGCATAATACACAACATAATACACAGTATAGATAACAATTCATACAGTAGTACACATCACAATTCATGTCAGTTACCCCAAAATATCCAGTTACCCCAAAATACTACAAAGCTACCCCAATATATCCGGTACACATAACAATTCATAAATGAGACTTAAGAGCTGGTGCCTCCAGTCAGATTATCAGTCTCACCTGACATGATTGTGGAAGTTAGATCCTCTACAATGATGTTCATCTCCGGGTTGGCATCACCTAATTTCTTAAGCACCCTAGCCAAATTCTCTTGTACCTTCTGATTACCTTGGATTCTAGTTGTGCTTCCATTTCTTCGACAAGCCTTTGCCTTATGTCATGTACGTAAGCATTTGTTAGAGCCTCGGTTGATTGTTTTTCACACTTTGCACGCCACCGTATAAGCAAAGGACAACCCTGTGATTTTCCATTCGAAATTACTGTTTCAACGGTATTTCCTCCTTCTCCACCGGCCATTGCCTTTTGAACTAAGTCCTACAAAATAAAGCCACATCAAAATTACCCTACAGTAAATGCAGCGAATCCAGCAAATGCTTACATATGGATTGTGTACAGAAAATGCAGAGAAAGCCACATTTTGGAAAACAATTTGTAACATATATACTAGTAAAAACTGGAAAACAATTCCGTCGACAGCCAGCTACGGCTTCATCATTTGGATTCTGAGGCTTCAAACGACCATTCATTTTATTTATGCATATATGTGAATTACTATAGACATATATTTTTATATAAACCAAGTCAGTAATCCCTTTAACCAAATTCATTTCTTCGTTTCCAGTTTTTGTGTCATTTCTAGCCAAACGCAAAAGCAAGTCCTCATCATTCGACTACAAAAGGAAAAAAATGGCCGAGGGATCAAAATTCTTAATCTCACAATATACTCAATTACAATTTCCAAAGCAAACATCTATGCCATTAGTACGTTTGCGAAACTTAGGTTCAACAAGTGTTTCAAAAACAGTTTCAAGGACGCGAGCATACATGCACATGAGCAAGACATGAACAGTGTGCAGCATGTGCAAAATAGAACAAAATTATTACAAAACAGAATTATTACTTACAAGTTTGTAATTCATTACTTGAGGATTTGACACGTACTTACGTCCATCTGTTCTCTTACGACTTTTAAGAAAAAGTGCTACATCGGATGATGTCTCCTGATACAAGTTCAATAGATAGTTTAGCATACACTCTCTTCAGTCAAAAATGTAAAGTATCACATACCAACTTATGACGAAGCTGGGCGAACGACTTTGGACCAGTGGTGTGTGTGTCTTGATACGACTTACGACTAACAGAATTTTTCAGGGCTTTTTGCTAAAAAATACACAAAAAACAAAGTACTCGTTTATCTCACAAAAAAAAGTACTCGTTTATCTTGCGAAATAAATAATATGTATGTATACCTGAATCTCATCATCTGCCCAATTCCTCAAGAGCACTTTAAAATCCTCCACTCGGATGTTGTCCGGCTTGTTTTCTAGCCTCTCCTCATCAGTCTTATAAGCTTTATAATGAGCTGTTTTTATGCGACTCTTGTACCCCCTCCAATAGTCACGAATAGACTTCAACACCCAGTTTTCACATTCATCCGGAATAATATACCGTTGCTTAAATATAAATCAAAGATAAAAAAGAATAAATAAATCAAAATTCAGCTACATTATAGTTAATAGATCGATATTACTTATTAAAGTAAAATTCAGCAACATTATAGTTAATAATAGATTACCTTAACATAATCCCATAGAGATTTCTTCAACTTTTCAAGAACATCCGGCCAAGATTTATACGTAAGCGGCATAGACCTTTTTAATGTTCCTAAAAAGTTGCTCAGTTCAGATATTACTTTGTCATCATCTGAAACAGGTTGGAACCACTGGTTCATCATAATTACAAATCTTTTGTCATTTGCCCTTGTATGAGCATTAAACATCTTTGTGTGACCTCTGAGTCTTTTAGGAACTTCACCTTTAATTAAAATGAAAAGTCCCGTCAAATAATAACATAAATCATAATGTAAATTCGGTACCTAAATATTCATCCTACTGTAATATTAAATATTATTATCACATCAATTCAGTACCTGCTTCAACTTCTTCATTTTCAATGTCTGGCAAGACATTCTCCGCAACATACTTATTTGCCATACCACTTGCACTAGCTTTTGCAGCATTTTTCTTTTGTCGTTCTCGTAGAGCCAAATAATCAGCCATTGTTCTTTTTCCTTCAACATCCTTCTCAGTTTAACTTACTACTAGGCTTGGGCTTGGGCTTGTGCTTCTCAACTTTTCCTTTTCCTTTGCGATACCACTAGCTGAACGAGTTTGTGGTCCACTAACAGGCTTGGGCTTCTCAACTTTTTTAGTTCTCTGAATTGTATATATAAGTAGGAAATAAGATTGGATTTTATAGTTATTATCTTCATAAGCAGAAAAAATAAGATATGTAGCTATCACACACCTTTCTTGGACTTTGTGAAGTATCATCTTCACCATGCTCCTCATGGTCCGGATTATATTCCTGATCACTATCCACATCCTCTTGCATCTTTTATTTTCCTTTATCTTTTTTTTGGTTTTCATTTCTCAGTTCAGCTGAAATTGCAGGCACACCTAGAGAAGCAAGAACTTCATTGTTCCTCATCACATTAACAGCTCTATCTACTTCATAATCTTTTAGGTTCATCATCAACTTAGCAACTCTCTATACTTCATAATCTTTTAGAGATAGTGGAGGGGTGGAATACTCATTTGGAGGTGGTGGAGGTAGATGAACTTCCTGCAAGTATATAATAAACAGGAACATCATAGTAAGTATGCTGCAAGAGTGGTACAAAATATTCAAATTACAATAAGATCATCATAATTAGAATTCTTCAAACCTGCATGCCATTTTCATCCATATCTCTCTCTTCCGATGTTGGTAAACGTGATTCCAACTTCCTCTTAACACTTGATGAGTTCAGATTCACTATTGAATCGTTGATTTTTGTTTTTTTTTTCAGTGTCATCTTCTGAGGATTTACCTGATCAGCTAACATTAGTTTCATGGTTGCATTGTTGGGTTCTGGATTATTCAGCCGTGTCGACTTCCGAGGACTCCTCACCGCAGCTCACTTTAGATTCTCGGTTGCATTGCTGGGTTCTGGATAATTCAACCGTGCCGACTTTCGAGTACTTTTCACCTCAGCTAACTTTAGATTCACGGTTGCATCGTTGGGTTCTGGATTATTCAACCATGTCGACTGCCGAGGACTGTTTGCCTCACCTAACTTTAGATTCACAGTTGCATTGCTATTCAGCCGTGCTGACTTCCAAGGACTGTTGACTTCAGCCAACTTCTTGTTTTTTGGTTCTGTTGTAGTTGATGAGCCGTCATGTACTGTCGTTTCACTGGTTTTGTAGATGTAACAATGCAATGATATTATAATCATAATCTTTAAATGTTATAATCAAAATATCACAATGAATTTTTTTTCCTATATCAAAATATCACAATCTGTAAATGATATTAACTATCCATTTATATATACCTGTAACCAGATTCTGCCTTGGCCGCATGATTACATGCGGCTGCATTTGCTTCAGTGGCTCAATTGCAGTGTCGACAACGTTGTCGATATAAAAATTCAAGTTTCCACCACTGTTAACTCCTTTGACTAATTCAGAGAGTTCCGCATCATTTGTCACTAACTTCCACCCACCCTTCTCACCATTTTTGATATAAATTCCTCCTATTTCGGTGTATTGAAGGTCATCCTTCACAAACTCTATGAGCACTGCGTACGAGAAGTAGTCAGGATCAACCCTCTTTACCACAGTATCGGTTCCACCAACATATTGTGCCTTCTGAAATGCACCCTTGTGATGAAATGTGAGCTGCATGAGGTCCCCCATCCTATACAAAATGGATACAGAATGGTGAGTTTACATTGGAAGCAAGATATGAAATAATAAAATTGGCAGGTATATTAAGTACATATGTGTATGCAGGTATATAAAGCACTAGAAACAACAAGGGAACACATAAAATCAGAATATCTTACAAGCAGTCAAGTAATTAAAAAGTAGTAAATTAATTATGAAAATCAACAGATACAGAAGTCGTCCCTTAATTAAGAACCAATACATAAATAGAAGTTACTTGATATTGCTACATAGAAATCAAGAGGAAGTTTCCTCTATGCTTGGCGGAATGAGGATTTGTGTTGCCGGGACGTCATCTCTATACCACCTAACATCACTAACTTGATTTCCTATTCCATTACCACATTGAATATCATGTAAAACTGGATCATCTTCACTTCCATTTTCATTTTCGACTTCTCACCAGTCCCTCGCAATTTCTTGACAACATTATAAAGTGCCGTATCAGTTGGATCTTGTACATAAAATACTTGTTGTACTTGTGAAGCCATAACATACGGATCAGATTTCTGACACAATCTATTAAAATTAACTCGAGTCATCCCATACAAATCTTTCTCTTCTTGGTACCAGCAACACTTAAATAAAACCACTGAAATTTCTCCCCAATAATCAATTTCTAGTATTTCTTCAATTGCTCCGTCGTAACTAACATTACCAACCAATGGATTTTGATCTTTTGAACTTGCAAAGCTAGTGGTCAAGGCAGTCAAGAATACACCACTATTCTATGTTTTACACTTAGCATCTCTATATTTTGTATGGAATCTGTATCCATTAATAACATATCCACTAAATTTCCTAGCTGTCCGATTAGGGCCCATTGCAAGCACTTCTAGCTCTTTCGAAACGTCCACTTTTTTCCCAACCTCATCCTTCAGCCATTTCCAGGATTCTTCAGTAAGTGCTCTCTCTCTCTTTTATATCTTCTCGATATTGCATGACCATCAATTAAAGCTCGATGTTCCCTATAATAATTATGATGGTATTAATATCAATAAAGAAATATTCTAATTCTTTAGTACTTGCTAGAATAAAATTACAACATAAAAACTTACTCTTTTAAATTATCTATTTCCTCGTTACCACAATTGAATAGAATGTACCGATGACATGCCATCCACTCAGATTCTTTTAGATGAATAGCTTTTCCATCTTTATTTCTTCTTGTACCAATAACATATTCCATATTTATTGGACAACTTTCAAATTTAGGTACTGCATCAACACCGCTTAAGAATCTTGAGCAGAATGTCAAGCATTCTTCTGCCAAGTACCTTCGGCGATGGAACCCTCCGGTTTAGATCTGTTGCGCACATAAGATTTGAGTTTAGCTAGATAACGCTCAATTGGAAACATACATCGAACGTGCACAGGTCCACCGTATTCAACTTCCTTGCACAAGTGAACCGTCAAGTGAGCCATTATGTCAAAGAAAGCTGGTGGAAATATCATCTCAAATTGGCAAAGAATTTCGACAATTTCTTGTTGTTGCTTTTTCACATCTTCCAAATCAATTACTTTGCCCCAAAGACCTCTTAAGAATACACCAAATCTTATCAGAGGCAATGCTACCTCAGGCTTCAGTGTTTTTTTCACAGCAAATTGCAACAAGTAGTGAAGTAGAAAATGAGTATCATGGGTGTTGTACCCTGAGATTTTCCTTTCCTTTGTGTGAACATACCGACTGATATTGGCTGCACAACCGTATGGTAATTTAACATTCTCCAGTACTGAGCAAAATATTTCTTTTTCTTTATTCGTCATGTCAAATATGGCAACCCTAATCTCAAAGTGTTCGCCATCATTTGATAAAACGGGATGCAGGACCTACCAGATGCCCATTTCCTGTAAATCAAAATGAGCATTCAAATGGTCTTTTGACTTGCCACTAATATTTAGCAAAGTACCGAGTATACTGTCGCATATATTTTTCTCTATATGCATAACATCAAGGTTATGTCGCAATAAATTGTGGCTCCAATACGGTAAATTGAAAAATATTGACTTCTTTTTGAAAGCGGAATCCTTTTTCTTCCCAAAATTATTTTCAAAGTCACGTAACAGTTCTTCAATGTCTGTTCCTGATAAATTTCACGGAATCTGTCCCATTTCAACTTCACCATTGAACCTCCTCTTATCAAACCTCCACTTGTGTTTCGGATCCAGAAATTTTCTATGATTCATGTAGCACATTTTTTTACTGTGTTTCAAGTATATTGAAGAAGTCTCATAATGGCATACAGGACAACCCAATTTACCCTTTGTGCCCCAACCGGATAACATTGCATACCCCAGAAAATCGCTAATGGTCCACAACACACTTGCACGTAACATGAATTTTTGATCAGTAAAGGCATCATAAGTTTCTATGCGTAGGTCCCATAATTCTTTCAACTCTTCAATTAGAGGATGCATATATACATCAATTTTATTCTTTGGAGACTCTGGACCGGAGATGAGTGTTGAAAGAATTAGATTTTCGGTCTTCATGCACAACCAAGGTGGAAGTTTGTAATTAACTAATACAATTGGCCATGTACTGTAAGTTGTACTCATTGTACGAAAAGGATTGAATCCAACAGAGGCTACACCCAATCTGATATTTCTACTTTCTGATGAAAAATCAGGATATATAGCATCCATCGCCTTCCAAGTCTCGCTATCAGCTAGATGTCTAAGTTTTCCGTCTTTTTTTGGGCCCACGAAATGCCATCTCATAAGTTGGGAATACTCCTTGCATATGAACAGCCTTTGTAGCCTTGGTTTTAGCGGAAAGTAACGCATTACTTTTGCCGGAACTTTGTGAATCAACTTCTCTGGATCATTGTCACGGGTGCCTTTCTTTTCCTCTTCCCACCTCGAAATACCACAAGAGTTACAGACATGTTTATCTTCATTTTCTGCCCAATAGAGCATGCAATCGTTTGGTCATGCCTGTATTTTTTTGTAATCAAGACCTAAATCTTTAATGATTTTCTTCGTGGCTCTAAAAGATAAAGGTATGTGGGCCTGTGGAAAAGCCTCTCTCATCAACTCTAGTATATCCCCAACTGCAGACTCTGTAATTCCATGTACACATTTTAAAGAATAAAGTCTGATGATAAAACTTAATCTCGAAAATTTTGAACATCCAGGATATAATGGCTGCTTTCCATCTTCGACAAGGCGATAAAATCTTTTAGCATCGGCATTTGGTGCATCAGAATTCTCATCTTCACAGTTCTGCATATTTCCACGAGTACGGTGCAACATTTCACCTAGATTATATCAAAAATCACCAGCATCACAGTCTATATCTTCATCACTCCTTCCAAAATTTGGGTGAGAAACCTCACAAATCCATTTCACATACAATGGAGATGGACCATTGCAGATGAGTTGATCATAAATTTTATCTGGACGACGCCACTTGCTATTTTTACAATTCTTGCATGGGCACGCCATTTCATCGCCTACGGCCAATTTAGAAAAACCGTTTTGTATAAAGGCTCTTATCCCGCTAATATATCCTTCACTAAACTTTGGAAGTTCTATCCAAATGTTTTCGCTGTCCATCACTACAATTATGAATATGAGTATTTTGACATAAAAAGATAAATTTTTTGTGTGTGTCCAACAAGAGGAAATCTAGACAAGTCGAATTGTTAATTCAGGCCGAATTAAGAATTTATAAGTAGTTTAAATCGAAACCCTAAAGTGATGGGAGAGAGTGTTATACCTCAAAATCGAAATTGAAGCCCTAAACTGATGTGAACATTGTTTGAACCCCCAAATCGAAGCGAAATCGCTAAACAAAGCTTAAACCCCCAAATCGAAGCCCCAATCGAACCGAAATCGCTGAACCCAAATTAAGAATGTTTGCTTGAACCTTTGTGAGAAGACAGAGAAGAATTAAAATAAAAAGTTATTTGCAGGGACTTTTTTCTTCGCGGCTCTAAAAGATCAAGGAGTGGTGTTCAGATTGATGAGGTGTCACGTTCTCCAACGTAGGATTTGCCTTGGTAGATTGGCGCGGATCGGTGCGAAAGATATGCAAAGGTCTTCTATAGCAACAATATAAAAAATGTTGCATCAATTACACTTGTTTAGCTACAGCAACACATTTTTATGGCTAAGGCAACACCAAAAATTCAACATTGCAGTAGGTCCAAAATTGTATAACTATCGCAACATTTTACCTGGCAACACCTTGCAAAAATGTTGCAGAAGGCTATCTATGGCGTAGTGAACCTTGGCTTTGGTTGGGTAAAGACTCATCAGAGATAGGGTTAGTAATACCCTAGGATGAGTAACTCATTAGAGATAGGGTTAGTAACACCCTAGAATGAGGTTGAGTGTATTATATATGAGCGTGTATTTGTTAGTGACTAATAAAAATGTTTTGTGTTGATATATCTGTTGAGTAATTTATGGATTCTGATCGATATGCCTGATCACCGTTATTGATGAGGGTTCCTAAACACTTAAACAAGGCGAACCGACACACTGATTTTGAAAAGATTGGTAAATGAAATAATTTTACCTAGGATTATATTTTGAATATAAAGTATATATTTTGGAAAGTTGTATAGTTAGAAATCAGGATTAATGAAATTTAAATATGAACATCTTGTGATTAGAATTTCACAGTTTGACTATAAGATGTTTCATAAAGATAAGTAAGAAATCTGTCAAGGTAATTAAAATCTTTAATACCTATTCCAAAATAATAAATAAAAAATGATAATATTTAGTTACATCATAAATTGATCAATTGTTTTAAAAGTTTAAGTACAAATACCTTGTGAATTAAGTTTCATGATTTGACTATAAGGTGTTTGATAATAAGATTTGTTTAAGGAATGAACACATAAGCTGAAAATGTATTTAAATAATAGAAAATGATTTTGTAAAAGTAATATATAAAAGGAATGAGAATTTAAGTTCGATTAAAACAAATGTGGTAATTTAAATGATGTTAGTTAATATAAGATATGAATTTATAAGATAGGTTTTACAAAGTAATCTCTAAAGGATTTTGAAAATGTTATTATTTCAAATATAAAAAGAGGTATTTTATGATAAATAGTTTGATTGGCTCGAAGGCAAGTGATGTGTTCGGATGGTAACCACTTCTCTTAAGTATTACTCTTCTTGTTAAGAGGATATGTGATACTATTGGTAATACCCAGTTTCTTAGATTGTTTTGGAGTTACTCAATCTATGCAATTTTTTTTAAGTTAAGGAAATAATGTGAATCATTATAGGAATTGTAACAACCCGGAATTTTTATTAATTTAAATTCATATATTTAATTGATTTTAAATATTAATAAGTGAAATTTATAAGTCGAATGAATTTTATTTCGAATAATTGGATTTAATTGGATAATTAAATCGATAATTTAATAGTTGAAATTACAGAAATAATTGAAAATTGGGTTAAATATGATTAAAATTGATTTGTAAAATTTTATTTTATCATGTTGGAGTTAGAATGTTGTTATAGAACTTTTAAAATCGAATTTAAAAGTTAATTTGTGAAAATTGAATATTTTAATATTTAATCGACTAGTGAAATTAGCTAATTTTCGAACAGTCTCAGAATTGGACGAAACTAGTTCCGTTGGATCCGTAATAATTTGTTATAATCGGATTTCAATTTTCGTAGCAATTGGAGTTATCGTTTGATCGTGGCAGCTCGAAACGCACCGAAATTGTTTTAATATTTATTTGGCGAGTTAAAATAGTCATTTTTCAAACAGTCTCGGATTTCGACGAAACCAGTTTCATCGGATCCGTAATGTGATATTATTGTAATATTTCAAATTTTGTGTCAATCGGATTTACCGTTTGTCTGGAGCAAGCCAAAACGCCTAGAAAATCGTTTAAACGGTTTAATTTAAATTTGATCGTTTATTTCCGTAACTCGCACATACGATGGAATTAGCCTCCGAAACACGTTCCATTGTGTTCGGAACGAGGGGTAAACCCTAGAAACGCCAGCCGGCACGCTTCGTTTGGAGTTCGGAAAATTTTGAGTGAATAGTGTTTTCGTCGATTTTCTATATAAGGACCTCACATCTTCAATTTGCAAAAGCAAAAACCCTAACCTAATTTTCAATGCCCAGCCACCACCTTCATTTCAAAGGCCAGAAATTCACGATTTTCTCCCCTCAATCTCTTCCAATCCGTGAAGAATTAGCTAAAACATTCAACTACAAACTTGAAGAGCATCTCGAGAGCTTCGAATCCATATGGTGATGATCAAGTTTAGTGAAGCGGATTGGAGGCTAAGGGCCCGCGTTCTTCACGTGTTTGGGCATGTTTTTCATGCTATAGGGGTGGCCGAGCTCCAAGCTATTGATGGTGAAGGTGGAGTAAAGCAAGGGCTTTCGTTTGGCGTTGGTATGATGGGTTCTAGTTCGTCGATGGTGGAGTATAATTCAATGGAAAAATGGCGGCTATGGATTAGGTTTTCACGTGAAAACCTGGAGAGGGGAGAAGAGAAAGAGGGCGGCCAGATCTGATGGGTTGAAAATGGACGGCCTGGATTGAGTCTGGGTATATAAATAAATGAAAATTGTAAATTTATGTATATATAATTCGTGTAACTTTAAACTAGTGTATCTTTTTCATACGAGGTCCGTTTTGGACGAAACTTTTTGTGTTGGCTTCGTTTCGATGAGCTCTACGCGATGCAACTGGATTGGAGTCGTTTGGAGCTAGTGAGAATTTTGGGTAAAATTAAACGCGCGTTTAAATTTATTCGAAATAAAAGCTGAAACGGAATTAAAATCAAGGTGAGAACTTCTCACTCAATCGAATCGGTTTCGATTTTAATTTTAAATAGTTAGATTTAAAATTCTTGATTTCATGTTTGAATGATGATTATTATATATTGATTGTTAAAATAGACATTATGCGCCGTTAGTAAGCGGATGTTATTTATTAAAAACATATACCGCGAATATTTCACAGTATAGTGAAATTTGTATTATTTATGTACTTGGAATTGATTTCCCGCATTATATAGCGGATGAGACCCTATTGCGCCGTCTATTAAGCGGATAACATTTTATAAATCCCATATACCGCGATAATTCCGTACTGGAGCGGAATTGGTATTGTGCTAACATCTTTGGATGCAGGGACACAGGTTGGAGGGATCCAACTGGATTCCTCAACTGTATTGATTTATTTACAGATATTGTGATATTTGTTGATTATCATATTGATATATGATATTTGGATGTCGTGATTGACTATTTGGTGCTGCTGCATCATCGGATCCATTTCTAAAGTTTTAAAATAATGATTTTGGTTTTAAAAGGGATTTTAAAGTGATTTTCGAAAGTATATGTTTTTATTTAATTTTGAATTGATTCATTTTAACTAATTAAAACGTTATAAATTTTTATGTTATAAAAATTAAGATTTTTGAGAAATACAACCGAAATGAGATTTTTTGAAATAAATAGTTAATTAATTTATAAATTGGTTTAAATTGGGATTTTTGAATTATTAAAAACGATGTGTATAAAAGACTTATAAAATTGATATTTTATAAATTAAAAATATTGGAATAGTAAAACGAGTTTTTTTATAAGTGTTAAAAATGAAATAAAAATGGATTTCATAAGTGAACAGAATTTATAGATTTATAAATTGTGAAGTTAGAAAATGAATAGATTTTGTAAAATAGAAGATTTATAAGTAATTATCTTATAAATCAGATTTTTAGCATTTAAATGAGATATAAATGGAATTTGTTAATAATGAGATTTATAAATCGAAGCTTATAAATAGAAATGGAATTTATAAACATTGTTTATAAATTCGAAATCAATTGAATTTGATAAATTGAATATTGAAGTTTATTAAAGGAAATATATTCACGATTTTGGACAGTGAATACATTATTGAATAAAATGGTCATGTTTGGCGAAATGAATATTATAAAATGAAGTTAATTATTTTAAAGGTGTTTTGAAATGTATTGTGAATCGAAACCATAGATTTCAACATTGTTGTTGAAATAGACGTTTTCGAGAAAGAAGGAAATGGTGGACTATAACACTGTTGTTATAGTAAATGGTTTCCGAAAGGAAATGTTTTGTATAGTATTGGGATTTATATATCTATTTAAACTTTGAATCCCTATACTAGTGATTTTGGGTCGTCGTAACGATGTTTTACGCAACATTCGTTTTGACCCAAATAAATGTGTTAAGTGAATGTTTTCCTTAAAGAATGAAATATATACTTAATTTCGATATTAAGTATATTGAATATTTTCTAAGTATTGAAAATAAATGGATGTGTGAATTACTTATAAATAAATAAGTATGGAAATGTTTTTCCAATGTGAAATGAAACGGTTTGAAATCGTATATTCATAAATATTTTGGAATGTAAATTCACTATGGAATTTATAAATGGAAAGGGGAATTTGATTTAAAAATAAACGTTGATTTATTTTTGAAGTGTGTAAAGGTATATCTAGTAAAGATATTTTGGAAAGTAAATACTTTGGGAAATTATTTGGAATTTGGTGATGTTGAGCATGCCTATTAATAGATAAATAATCCGACTATCAATTTACCTTTAAATAGGTATTTGTTGTGATTGTTTGAATTTGAATGCCACACTTATTTTTGAATAAGCGCTTACTATTCGGGTTAGCCGGGAAAGGACCTTGGGGTCGTATAACCCATTCCGAATATGTGATACGTCATAATGGATTGCATTTGATGACCGGTGTTGAAGACCGGATATTTGTGAAAACGAAAGGATTACCGTTGAGTGACTTTGCATCGGCTGATCTCCGATATAGAGGTTTTATCACCCTTAGTGACGGGAAGTCCGGTCGTGATTAGTGAATATCCGGATTGCAAGGACTTCTTTGGAAGTGCCTTCAGTTCTGTTTGAGCCCGGAACAGACTTGTGTGGATTGTATGTCTGACATTACAAATTGAGATATAAAGCTGATTTCTTTCAAATATATTTCTATTGGTGGTGGAGAATTTATTCTCTTAGCTTAACACCCTTCTCTGAGACGTACGAGCTCAGAGGTTATATAGTTGAAGGTTATTAGCGATATACTCCCCATTTGGTAGTGTGGCATGCTGAGTGTTGCTGTGAAATGATCATTGTTTGATCATTTGTGATATGATCATTTGTTTGATCATTTATCTGGGTGATCATTTCTATGATCATTTGATTGACCCAAAGCACAGCTTTTGTATAAAGCGTGGCTTTGTGGACGAGACTTCGTCGGACCTCACACCCCGGAAATGGTCAAAACAGGAAGGATGTAGCAAGGTTATTAGGGGGTAGCGCCCCTTTAGTGTATGCCATTCCTTCTGGATAGAGGTGGTATCATGGTATGGAGCCCAGATATTTAACCTATGTTGTTGCTGTAAATTTTGTGGTTGTTGGAAATCGAGGATCCTCGGATAGATCGGTTACGATCGGGGGATGACATATTTGTGTCAGTAGTTACCCAGTTAGGGGTCACCCGGCCTTGTGTTGGCAGAGATCCGGTTAGGTTCTCGGGACGTCATTCCAGAGGCGTTTCCATGTGGCAATGGGAAGTTCCTTGGCCTGACCATTTGTTGGAAATCCAAATAAACAATACGATCTTGTACGGTTTTAGTTGTATAACCTGCCATGGAATGTGGCGGTAACCTGCTATTTAACATGGTAGCTATAGTAGGCATAAGTGCGAAATGTCTATGCTGGCTAAGATTTATATCTTTATTTTCGAAATAATTTTTTCCTACACTATGCACTAGTAATAATATCAAATGTTTCTTTTTAATGCGTATCAAGCATCTTTGACTATCATAAGGAGAAATCTCCTCCGATTCTACGTTTGCATTGTGTGTGTGTGCGGGAGGCCTTATGGTAGTCTCATTTTTTAGAAGCATTGCGAATTGACTTTGAAAATATTCCTCTATTTTGTTTTAAAGATAAACTGTTTTGAGTTCTCACACCAGTCACATGACTGACTCGGAGTTTATTGTTTTCCTTCCTAAACTCTGGGTGCCCACCAATTTCCATACGGGCAGTCAAGAGTCAGGTTTATAAGGATATTCTGGAATTTAGGAGTTGCTGGAGGCAAGCTGGATGGCATGGCGTATTACTAGTATATAGTATTTCTTTTCCGTTGTCGATGTTGTTGTTGTACACTCTAATGATGTAATGTAATGTAATATGATGTAATGTAATAACTGATATAGTTCTTTGTTTAAAGATTATTCATTTATCTATTATATGTTGTTCCGCTGCGAACTGTAAGATTCTGATGTTGTTCTGTTATTTCTTTCTGTTCTATTCTATCTTTTTTTCTATCTTCTTCTACGTTTTCTTCTTCTTTAACCATAACGGTACGGTTTTTCGGCCTTCGATTGCTCGGCAGTTGATACAGTGGACGTATTGATGTCGGTTTTCGTGGACGAAAAATCGCGTTCGTTACATTTGGTATCAGAGCATATGTATAATCGACAACCATGGCTCTGTTGGGAATTACTCATTAGAGATAGAGTTAATAGTACTCTAGAATGAGTGTGAGTGTAATAATAGATACGAGTGCGTATTTGTTAGTGAATATAAATTGTTTTATATTGTGTTTGCTTATCCGTTGAGCTGTTTGTGAATTCTGGTCGGTGTGTGGGACGCCATATTATCGATAGGGATTTCTAAACTCTTAAACGAGGCAGGCCGACATAGTATCATTTTAAATTGGGTAAATGAAATAATTTTACCTTGATTATATTTTATATATAAAAGAATAATTTTTCAGGATTATTAAGTGTATATGAATTGATTGTTTGGTTGTTGAATAAGTTAAATGAAACACCAATTTTGAAGGAATAATTGTATAAGCAAATGAATTATAAGTATGAAACTATAATTAAGGTGATTTACAATGGTGAAATAATCTTATATACAAGAAGTGAAATTATATAAGTAAAAGACTTATAAATGTGATTTATATTCTGAAAACAAAATTCCAGAGAAGAGTTTTGAAAAGATTTTATATTTTGGAAAATTGTTTTGGAGAGATGAAAGCTCTAAACTCTTTTCGGTCGCTGGAAAATAATTCCTGATGATGATCATGACATCATCGGTGTTCATTTTCGGGTTTCCAAAAGAGGTATTGCTTCCAGATTATTTTAAATGAAGTTGTTTGGAAAATTTTAAGTTTGGTTTTGGGAATTCAAAAGATAATTTGAATTGATTTCAAAAATGGTTTTGAAAGTTTGAAAGGACTCTGCAATCCTATTTAAAATATTATGGGAGTGATAAATGAATTGATAACTTATACAGATTGAATTTTGATAGAATAAATTTAACTTAAAGGATGGAGTTAAATTAAAGGAAGTATAAGTAAATCAATAAAATTCAAGTTGAAATAAATTTGAGTTGTCCTCAAAAGCATGTAATTTGAAATTTAACAAAAGGAAAGTTAAATAAATTGATTTGGATTTGATAAGATGGTTGAAAAGGAATATAACTTAAGTGAAGTTGAATAAAGTTGATTTTGGTGTCAAAGTAAATTAATAAGTGAATTAATGAAGTGAAGTCATTAAGAATTTGAACTTGAGTTATATAAATGAAATTCAACATTATATTGTTAAAGGATTAGCAATTGAATTGAACTAATGGATAAAATGTTAATCAATTAAATGAAAATAATTGATATGAAATAATGAATGTAAGTGTTAATTCATTAGAAGCTAATGTTATTAGCAATTGAATAAATTGAATGAAATTCAATTTAATATGATCCAATTGGAATTAAATGTGTTGAACCAAATTGAATGTAAAGTGAATAAATTTGGTTGTATTGAATAAACATTGGTTGTTATTTGATTGTTAGTTGATTGTATATAATTCATTAAGTGTTAATGAAATTGAATTAGCGAAATTGGAAGCTATGTAATTAAATTCAAATGGATAATATGTAAATTTGAATAGAATTGGATTTGATTTGGATTGAAAGCGAATCAATGTGAATAAATTAGTGGATGTATACTAATTGGAAAATTAACAAATGAATGTTAGTAAAAATCCAATGTAAATGAATCAAATGTGATTTAAATTGAAAACCAATTCATTGAATATTAATGAGAATATGAATGAATATTGATTTGGTTATGGATGATAGTTGGTTGATGTTTGCATTTGTTGTTTTGTTGCATTTGCTATATTGGCACATATAGTTGTTATGTTGTATATTGATACTATTTTCATATATACATGTTCTCATATGTTTGTTGAGTGTTTAGTAGGTGCGGATGGCGTTTGCTTCGCATTTGGAGCTCGCTTTCGCGCTATATTAGCCGTATATGCTCGCTAATAATATAATAAGGTACATATCTCGGATTACGTACATACCGTACTTTTACACTTTTTCTCCCTGCGGGATGCCTCATCACAGATCGAGCCGCGCAAAGGAGACTCTGCCGAATTTTTACGAAAATTTAAGGCGTTAGAATATTTTTGAGAAAATTGGAAAATTTTGGAAAACTATAAATTTGATTTGGAATTGAAAGTTAAACAATAGTAGTTGTTTTTGAAAAAATAACTAAGTATGATTTGAAAACTTAGTAAAGTATTGTAAGAAGTTTAACTATGGATTTTGGGAAAGTTAATTGATTCCGTAATCTTTCTTACTTGGTAATTTCGAGGACGAAATTCTTTTAAGGGGGGAAGATTGTAACGAACCAGAATTTTTATTAACTTAAATTCATATATTTAATTGATTTTAAATATTAATAAGTGAAATTTATAAGTCGAATGAATTTTATTTCGAATAATTGGATTTAATTGGATAATTAAATCGATAATTTAATAGTTGAAATTACAGAAATAATTGAAAATTGGGTTAAATATGATTAAAATTGATTTGTAAAATTTTATTTTATCATGTTGGAGTTAGAATGTTGTTATAGAACTTTTAAAATCAAATTTAAAAGTTAATTTGTGAAAATTGAATATTTTAATATTTAATCGACTAGTGAAATTAGCCAATTTTCGAACTGTAACGACCCAGGATTTTTAGTAATTAAAATTTGAATATTTAATTAATTTTAAATATTAATAAGTGAATTTATAAGTCGAATAAATTTTATTTTGAATAATTGGATTTAATTGGATAATTAAATCGATAATTTAATATGTTAAAATACAGAAATAATTGAAAATTGAGTTAAATATGATTGAAAATGATTTGTAAAATTTTATTTTCTCATATTTTAGTTAGAATGATATTTTAGAACTTTTAAAATCGAATTTGAAGTTTATTTGTGAAAATTTAATATTTTAATATTTAATCGACTAGTGAGATTAGTCAATTTTTGAACAGTCCCGGAATTGGACGAAACTAGTTTCATTGGATCCGCAATAGTTAGTTATTATCGGATTTCAATTTTCGTAGCAATTGGAGTTATCGTTTGATCGTGGCAGCTCGAAACGCATCATAATTCTTTTAATTTTAATTTGGCGAGTTAAAATAGCCATTTTTCAAAAAGTCTCGGATTTCGATGAAACCAGTTTCATCGGATCCGTAATGTGATATTATTGAAAGGTTTCAAATTTCAAGTCGATTGGATTTACCGTTTGTCCGGTGCAAATTAAAACGCCTAGAAAATCGTTTAAATCGGTTTAATTTAAATTGAACGTTTATTGCCATAACTCGCACAGATGTCCGAATTAGCTTTCGAAACCTGTTCCATTGTGTCCGGAATGCGGGGTAAACCCTAGAAACGCTGGTTACGGCGCGTAAATCGGAGTTTGGAATTTCCAGAATGAATAGTGTTTCGTTCATTTTTCTATAAATAGCCCACATTCACAAGAAAATAAAAAAAAAAAATTAACCTAACCCTAATTCTACAGCCGCCGCCTCCTATATTATGAACGGCCATAAATCTCTAGTCTTCTTCCTGAAATCTCCTTCTATCTATGCATTAATACGAAAAGTTTTTAACTACAACATTGTAGAGGGCAAGGAGAGCTTCGAATCCATACGGGAGTGATCGTTTTTAGAGACTCGAGGGGGGAGATAAGTGGGGCCGACGCATGCAGGTTGCGCACGTGAATCGAGGCTCATATGGCAGCCGATTTCAACGTGAGGGGGGCCGAATGAAGCTCTCGTCGAAGGCATTCAAATGGAACTCTCTGATCGAATTATCATCGAGCGAGGAAGTTGCAACATTAAACCCTAATTTGGAATGTATGGGTTTGTATGTGCGTTTGTTTCTGTAGATAGAACGTGAGTTTGGGGAAGGAGAAGACGCACGGTCATGATGAAGGAGGCAGTGAGATCCAGCGGCTCTGAATTTGCTTAGGTTTATAATTACAAAATTATGTTGTAAATTATAAGTATATAATTCGTGTAAACTTCACAAATTCATAACTTTTTCATACGAGGTCGAAAACGCGCGAAACCAGTTGTGTTGGAATTGTATGGAGGAGCACTACGCGATGGAATTGGATTGGAGTCGTTTGGAGTTAGTGAGAATTTGGGTAAAATTAAACGTCCGTTTAATTTTATTCGAAATAAATCGCTAAAACGAAATTGAAATCAAGGTGAGAACTTCTCACTCAATCGAATCGGTTTCGATTTTTATTTTAAATAGTTAGATTTAAAATAACTGAATGCATGTTTGAATGATGATTGTTATATATTGATTGTTAAGATAGACATTATGCGCCGTTAGTAAGCGGATGTTATTTATTAAAAACATATACCGCGAATATTTCATAAACAGTGAAATTGGTATTATATATATAATAGCAATATATATATATATTGGCATATGTATATATTGCAGTTGTTGATTTCTCGCATTTTTTTTAGCGGATGAGACCCTATTGCGCAGTCTATTAAGCGGATAATATTTTAAATCCCATATACCGCGATAATTCCGTACTGGAGCGGAATTGGTATTGTGCTAATGTTTGTGGATGCAGGAAAACAGGTTGGAGGGATCCAACTAGATTCCTCAACAGTATTTATTTGATTTCAGATATTTTGATATTCGTTGATTATCATATCGATATATGATATCGTTGTAGTCGTGATTGACTATTTGGTGTGTAGCATCATTGAACCAAATTTTGGGAATTTTAAAATGATTTTAAAGTGATTTTTGAAAGTATACGTTTATAAAATATTTTTGGAATTGATCCATTTTAAACAAATAAACGTTATAATTTTTAATGTTATAAAAAATTATATTTTTGAGAAATATAGTAAAAAAACTGATTTTTGAAAATATGGGGTTAATGATTTTATAAAATAGTTTAAATTGCGATTTTTGAATTTATTATAAAAGGTTTAATGTATAGGATTTACATAATTTAATTATTTTATAAATCAAAATGGTGAAATTATAAAGGGGATTAAAGATGTTTTAAAAGAATAATAATATAAATTGATTTATATAAAAGATTTATAAATTGATAATTTATAAATGAAAATATTTGAATTATAAAACTCGTTTTTATAAGTGTTAGAATGAATTTCATAAATAAGTGAAATTTATAGAATTATAAACGGTGAAGTTATAAATGGAATTTTATAAGCAGTAGGTTTATAAAATTTGTAAAGTTATTAAAATAATGGTTTTGGATAAATAAATGAATCTTATAAGTTATAAGATTTATAATTGTGAAGTTTAAAAGAACGATTTTGTAAAATAATCGTTTTATAAGCATTTAACTTATAATGTGAACCTTTAGTTTATAATTGAGTTATAAATCGAATAGGTTAATAAAGGAATTTATAAAAAGGATGTAGTTATAAAACAAATAGAAACAGAATTTATAAACGTTGTTTTATAAAATTCGCAAACGACTTATTTTGATAAGTAAATTGTTATAACTTATTTATGAAGTTATATTCACGTTTTAGACAGTGAATAATCCTTTAAAATGAAATGTATAGAAATGATGAAATTGGTTAACGTAGTATATTCACGTTTTTGAATAGTGAATAATATGTTAAAGAAATTGTTTTGAATGTGATGTTTTAAATAGAATTAAAACGATCTAACGATTGTTTTAAATGCATTAAGATTCGAAACCATAGATTTCAACATTTATTGTTGAAATAGACGTTTTCGAGAAATTAAAAGAAATGGTGGACTATAACACTGTTGTTATAGTAAATGATTTCCCAAAGGAAATGTTTTGTATAGTATTGGGATTTATATATCTATTTTAATTTCGAATCCCTATACTAGTGATTTTGGGTTGTCGTAACGATGTTTTACGTAACATTCGTTTTGGCCCAAATAAATATGTTTAAGAGAATGATTTCCTTAAAGAATGAAATATATACTTAATCTCGATTTAAGTATATTGAATATTTTCCAAGTGTTGAAAATAAATAGGTTCATGAATTACTTATTAAATAATTATGGAAATGTTTTCCAATATAAAGTGAATATTTTGAGAATTTATCTTTTTGAAGATAAATTGAAAAGGAATATTGAAACCTATTGAAAATCGTATATCAGTAGATATTGTGAAATATAAATTCACTATGGAATTTATAAAAGAAAGGGGAATTGTTTAAAAATAAATATTGATTTATTTTTGAAGTATTGAAAATAATATATCTTGTAACGTCCCGGAAATTTTCGACTTTCGAAAATTCAACATCGATACTCACTTTATCGACTGCCGAGAAATCGAAGGCCGGAAACCCGAAATGTTATGGTTTAAGAAAAGAAAAGAGGTAGAAGAAGAGAGAAAAGAGATAGAAAACAGAGAGAAGAAGATAGAAAATAGAACGGAACAGAAAATAACTGAACAATATCAGAATCTCACAATTCGCAGCGGAACAACATATAATAGATAAATGAATAATCTTTAAACAAAGAACTATATCAGTTATTACATTACATTACATTTCATTACATCATCATCAGAGTGTACAACAACAAACAACATCAAACAGTGCAGCGGAAAAAGAAATACTATATAAACTAGTAATACGCCATGCCATCCAGCTTGCCTCCAGCAACTCCAGAATATCTAGAATATCCTGATAAACCTAACTCTTGACTGCCCGTGTAGAAATTGGTGGGCACCCAGAGTTTAGGAAGGAAAACAATAAACTCCGAGTCAGTCATGTGACTGGTGTGGGAACTCAAAACAGTTTATTTATCTTTAAAATCAAAATAGAGGAATATTTTTAAAGTCAATTCGCAATGCTTTTAAAAATGAGACTACCATAAGACCTCCCGCCACACACACAATGCAAACGCAGACTTGGAGGAGATTTCTCCTTATGATAGTCAAAGATGCTTGATACGCATTTAAAAAGAACGTTTCATATTATTATTAGTGCATAGTGTAGGAAACAATTTCGAAGGTAGAATATAAATCTTAGCCAGCATAGGTACCATTATAGTATGCTTACTATAGCTACCATATTAAATGGCAGGTTCTACAACTAAAACCGTACAAGTCTCGTATTGTTTCTTTGGATTTCCAACGAATGATCAGGCCAAGGAACTTCCCATTGCCACATGAGAATGCCTCTGGATGGACATCCCCGAGAACCAAACCGGATCTCTGCCAACACAAGGCCGGGTTACCCCTAACTGAGTAACAACTGACCAAATATGCCATCCCCCGGTCCTTTTGGACCTTTCAACCGATTGCTCGAAATCAATTCACACAATCATAAAGTGTTTTCAACATGAGTAAGTATCTGGGCTCCATACCATGATACCACCCTTTTCCAGAAGGAAATGCACATATCCTAAAGGGCGCTACCCCTCATAACCTTGCCGCATCTTTCCTGTTTTGAGGGTGTGAGGCTCGACGAAGTCACGTCCACAAAACATACTTTATACAAAAGCCATGCTTTGGGTCAACAAATGATCATAGAAATGATCACCAGATAGACGATCAAATAAACGATCCTATCACAAATAATCAACACAATGATCATTTCACAGCAACACTCAGCATGTCACATTACCAAATTGGGAATATATCGCTGATAACCTTCAACTACATAACCTCTAAGCTCGTACGTCTCAGAGAAGGGTGTTAAGCTAAAAGAATAAATTCTCCGCCACCAACAGAAATATATTTGAAAGAAATCTGCTTTATATCTCAATTTGTAATGTCAGACATACAATCCATACAATTCTGTTCCGGGCTCGAACAAAACCGAAGGCACTTCTCACGAAGCCCTTGCAATCCGGGTATTCACAATCCCGATCGAATTTCCCATCACTTAGGGAATCTCTATACCAGGAGCTACCCAGTGCAGAGACAATCGATAGGTCATCCTATCGCTTTCGCAAATACCCGGTCTTCAACACCGGTCATCAAATGCAATTCATAACGACGTGTCACATATTCGGAATGGGTTATACGACCCCATGGTCCTTTCCCGGTTAACCCGAATAGTGAGCGCTTATTCAAAAATAAGTGTGGCATTCAAATTCAAACAAATCACATCAAATACCCATTCAAAGGGAAATATTGATAGTCGGTTATTGAACTATCAATGGATATGCACTACATCACCAGATTCCAAATAATTTTCCAAATTATTTATTTTCCAAAATATCTTTACTAGATATATTATTTTACACTTCAAAAATAAATCAATATTTATTTTTAAACAACTTCCCTTTCTATTCATAAATTCCATAGTGAATGTATATTTCAAAATATCTATGAATATTCGATTTCAATTTTTCATTTCAATTTATCTTCAAAAAGATAAATTCTCAAAATATTCACTTTATATCGGAAAACAATTCCACACTTATTAAATAAGTAATTCACAAATCTATTTATTTTCAACACTTGGAAAATATTCAATATACTTAAATCGAGATTAAGTATATATTTCATTCTTTAAGGAAATCATTCTCTTAACCATATTTATTTGGGCCAAAACGAATGTTGCGTAAAACATCGTTACGACAACCCAAAATCACTAGTATAGGGATTCGAAATTAAAATAGATATATAAATCCCAATACTATACAAAACATTTCCTTTCAGAAATCATTTACTATAACAACAGTGTTATAGTCCATCATTTCCTTCTATTTCTCGAAAACGTCTATTTCAACAATGAATGTTGAAATCTATGGTTTTGAATCTCAACCCAATTAAAACATCGTTAGATCGTTTTAACTCTATTTAAAACAACACATCTAAAATAATTTCTTTAACATAATATTCACTATTCAAAAACGTGAATATACTATGTTAACCAATTTTATCATTTCTATTCATTTTATTTCAAAGGATTATTCACAGTCAAAAACGTGAATATAACTCCATTAATAGGTTTTCAACAATTCACTTATCAAAATAAGTCGTTTGCGAATTTATAAAACAACGTTTATAAATTCCTTTATTAACCTATATTCAATTCATAACTCAATTATAACCTAAAAGTTCACATTATAAGTTAAATGCTTATACAACGATTGTTTTACAAAATCGTTCTTTTAAACTTCATAATTATAAATCTTATAACTTATAAGATTCGATTATTTATCCAAATCTATTCTTTCAATAAATTTACAAATTTTATAAACGTACAGCTTATAAAATTCCATTTATAACTTCACCGTTTATAATTCTATGAATTCCATTCACTTATGCAATCCATTTTCACTTCATTCAAACACTTATAAAAACTCGTTTTATAATGTCAATATTTCAATTTATAAATATCCATTTATAAATCCTTTAATATAAATCAATTTATATTACTATTTTAAAACGTCTTTAAACTCCTTTAAAAACTTCATCATTCTCTTGATTTATAAAATAATCAAATTTTATAAATCCTATTTTTAAACTTTTTATAATAATTCAAAATCCAATTTAAACTATTTTATAAAGACATTAATCCATATTTCTCAAAAATCAATCTTTAACCGTATTTCTCAAAATCATAATTTTTATAACTTTAAAAATTATAACGTTTATTTATTTAAAATGGATCAGTTCCAAAAATAATTTATAAACGTATACTTTCAAAACTCACTTTGAAATCATTTTAAAATTCCAAAGTTTGGTCCAATGATGCTACATACCAAATAGCCAATCACGACAACAACGATATCATATATCGATATGATAATCCATCAAATATCAAAATATCTGAAATCAAATAAATACTGTTGAGGAATCCAGTTGGATCCCTCCAACCTGTTTTCCTGCATCCACAAACATTAGCACAATACCAATTCCGCTCCAGTACGAAATTACCGCGGTATAAGGGATTTAAAATATTATCCGCTTAATAACGGCGCAATAGGGTCTCATCCGCTAAACAAATGCGGGAAATCAATAACTCCAATATATACATATGCCAATATATATATATTGCTATTATATATAATACCAATTTCACTGTTTATGAAATATTCGCGGTATATGTTTTTAATAAATAACATCCGCTTACTAACAGCGCATAATGTCTATCTTAACAATCAATAGATAACAATCATCATTCAAACATGCATTCAAATATTTTAAATCTAACTATTTAAAATAAAATCGAAACTGATTCGATTGAGTGAGAAGTTCTCACCTTGATTTTAATTTCGTTTTAGCGATTTATTCCGAATAAAATTAAACGCGCGTTTAATTTTACCCAAAATTCTCACTAACTCCAAACGACTCCAATCCAACTCCATCGCGTAGTGCTCGTCCATACGATTCCAACGCTTCCTGTTTCGCGCGTTTTCGACCTCGTATGAAAAAGATATGAATTTATGAAGTTATACGAATTTTTATATAACCAATTTACAACTTTCTTTATATTATAAACCTATTCTATTTTCAGCCTTTGGATCTGCATCCCCCCCATCTGGACCGTTCCTTGCTCCTCCATCTCCCTCACATTGCTACAGGCCGACCCTCTCCAGAAAACAATTACGTATATGAAACCCATAAAGCTCCATATTAGGGTTAACAAATCCGACCACCTCAATGCTCGAAACTTCAACAAACCACCTCCACTAGAACGCCCATTGCCAGAGCTATGTTCGGCCATAATCATGTAGAGCTCGGCTGCCCCATGAGCCTAGAAATGCGTGCGCAACTTCGGCTCTTCTACCTCAATTTGCCGTCAATCCGTGGCTCTAAAAACGATCTTGACCGTTGATCTCGTAGCTCTCATCGCCCTCTTCAATACTCTAGTTGAAAGTTTAGCCTAATTGTCGACGGATTTGGAGTAATCGAGGGAGGAAGGTTACAAGATTCTGGCCGTTCATAATATAGGAGGCGGCTACAGTTTCCATTAGGGTTTAGTTTCTTTTGTTTTTTTTTTATGAAGGGTAGGGGCTATTTATAAGGAAATGAACGAACACTATTCATCCGGAAATTCCAAACTCCGATTTACGCGCCGTAACCAGCGTTTCTAGGGTTTACCCCGCGTTGCGGACACAATGGAACATGTTTCGAAAGCTAATTCGATCATCTGTGCGAGTTATGGCTACAAACGTTCAATTTAAATTAAATCGATTTAAATCGATTTCTAGGCGTTTTAATTTGTATCGGACAAACGGTAAATCCAATTGACACGAAATTTGAAACCTTACAATAATATCACATTACGGATTCGATGAAACTAGTTTCGTCGAAATCCGAGACTTTTTGAAAAATGGCTATTTTAACTCGCCAAATTAATATTAAAAACAATTCGATGCGTTTCGAGCTGCCACGATCAAACGATAGCTCCGATTGACACGAAAATTGAAATCCGGTAATAACTAACTATTACAGATCCAATGGAACTGGTTTCGTCCAATTCTGAGACTGTTCAAAAATTGACTATTTTCACCAGTCGATTTAATATTAAAATATTCAATTTTCACAAATTAACTTTTAATTCGATTTTAAAAGTTCTAAAATATCATTCTAACTCCAATATGATAAAATAAAATTTTTCAAATCATTTTCAATCATATTTAACTCAATTTTCAATTATTTCCATAATTTAACATATTAAATTATCGATTTAATTATTCAATTAAATCCAATAAATTCAAAATAAAATTTATTCGACTTATAAATTCACTTATTAATATTTAAAATTAATTAAATATCCAAATTTTAATTACTAAAAATCCTGGGTCGTTACAATCTTCCCCCCTTAAAAGAATTTCGTCCTCGAAATTAACAAGTAAGAAAAGTTACAGAATTTATTAACTTTCCCAAAATTCATAATTAAACTCCTTACAACACTTTACTAAGTTTTCAAATCATACTTAGTTATCTTTTCAAAAACAATTACTACTGTTTAACTTTCAACTCCAAATCAAAATTTAAGTTTTCAAAATTTTTCCAATTTTCTCAAATTTTTTCTAACGCCTTAAATTTGCGGAAAAATTCGCCAAAGTCTCCTTTGCGCGGCTCGATCCGAAAAAAAAATGACAGTATATATATCACAAATATACATCTCATCAAGTAATGAGGCATCCCGAAGGGGAAAAAAGTATAAAAGTACGGTATGTAATCCGAGATATGTACCTTATATTTTATTAGCAAGCATATACGGCTAATATAGCGCGAAAGCGAGCTCCAAATGCGAAGCAAACGCGATCCGCACCTACTAAACACTCAACAAACAACATGAGAACCATGTATATATGAAAATAATCTCAATATACAACATATAGCAACATAATAACTATATATGTCAACATATCCAATACAGTAAAAGCAATATACTCAACTATCAACCAACTAACATCCATAACCAATAAATATTCATTCATATTCTCATTAATATTCAATGAAATAGGTTTTCCAATTTAAATCACATTTGATTCATTAACATTCATTTTCAATTAGCTTGCATTCACTAATTCATATTCAAGTTGGTTCACTTCCAAATCAAATTCATAGTCAATTAAGATTCACTTAACTTTCAATTGAATTTCAATTACTTTAACTTTCAATTTCATTAATACTTAATGAATTATATACAATCATCTAACAACCATATAACAACCAATGTATATTAATCACAACCAAATCCCTTTGCTTATATTCATTTTGGTTTAACACCATCACTTTCAATTGGTTTAATCAAATTGATTTTCATTCAATTATTCAACTTCTAATAACATTAGATTTTAATGAATTAACACTTACATTCATTATTTCATATCAATTTAATTCACATTCAATTGATTTACATTTAATCCATTCATTCAATTCAATTACAAAAGTTCAATTTTATTTATAAAACTCAAGTTCATATTTATCACTTAACTTTATTAATTTACTTTGATACTAATAACAACTTCATTCAACATATTTTAAGTTATATTCCATATAGTTTCACTTCTTATATACATAAGTTTATTTCTCAATTGTAAATTACTTTAATTATAATTCAATTCTTATAATTCTTTTGCTTATACAATTATTCTTTATTTTAGATTATTCAAACAACTAAACAATCAACTTATTTTCACTTTAATAATTCTGAAAAAAATTATTTCTTTATATATAAAATATAATTAAGGCAAAATTATTTCACTAACCCAATTTAAAACAATACTGTGTCGAATTGTTCTGTACAAGTGTTTAGAGATCCCTATCAACCACGTTAATTACTCGTATTAATCAGAATCTATATACCACTCAACAAACCAATCATCACAATATAAAACAATTTCATATTCACTAACAAATACGCTCTCGTAGCTATTATTACACTCAACTCATTCTAGAGTACTGCTGATTCTATCTCTAATGAGTCATACCCAACAGAACCATGGTTGTCGCTTAACCATATGCTTTGATACCAAATGTAACGTACCGGAAATTTTCGACTTTCGAAAATTCAACATCGATACTCACTTTATCGACTGCCGAGAAATCGAAGGCCGGAAACCCGAAATGTTATGTTTTAAGAAAAGAAAAGAGGTAGAAGAAGAGAGAAAAGAGATAGAAAACAGAGAGAAGAAGATAGAAAATAGAACGGAACAGAAAATAACTGAACAATATCAGAATCTCACAATTCGCAGCGGAACAACATATAATAGATAAATGAATAATCTTTAAACAAAGAACTATATCAGTTATTACATTACATTACATTTCATTACATCATCATCAGAGTGTACAACAACAAACAACATCAAACAGTGCAGCGGAAAAAGAAATACTATATAAACTAGTAATACGCCATGCCATCCAGCTTGCCTCCAGCAACTCCAGAATATCTAGAATATCCTGATAAACCTAACTCTTGACTGCCCGTGTAGAAATTGGTGGGCACCCAGAGTTTAGGAAGGAAAACAATAAACTCCGAGTCAGTCATGTGACTGGTGTGGGAACTCAAAACAGTTTATTTATCTTTAAAATCAAAATAGAGGAATATTTTTAAAGTCAATTCGCAATGCTTTTAAAAATGAGACTACCATAAGACCTCCCGCCACACACACAATGCAAACGCAGACTTGGAGGAGATTTCTCCTTATGATAGTCAAAGATGCTTGATACGCATTTAAAAAGAACGTTTCATATTATTATTAGTGCATAGTGTAGGAAACAATTTCGAAGGTAGAATATAAATCTTAGCCAGCATAGGTACCATTATAGTATGCTTACTATAGCTACCATATTAAATGGCAGGTTCTACAACTAAAACCGTACAAGTCTCGTATTGTTTCTTTGGATTTCCAACGAATGATCAGGCCAAGGAACTTCCCATTGCCACATGAGAATGCCTCTGGATGGACATCCCCGAGAACCAAACCGGATCTCTGCCAACACAAGGCCGGGTTACCCCTAAATGAGTAACAACTGACCGAATATGCCATCCCCCGGTCCTTTGGGACCTTTCAACCGAGCGCTCGAAATCAATTCACACAATCATAAAGTGTTTTCAACATGAGTAAGTATCTGGGCTCCATACCATGATACCACCCTTTTCCAGAAGGAAATGCACATATCCTAAAGGGCGCTACCCCTCATAACCTTGCCGCATCTTTCCTGTTTTGAGGGTGTGAGGCTCGACGAAGTCACGTCCACAAAACATACTTTATACAAAAGCCATGCTTTGGGTCAACAAATGATCATAGAAATGATCACCAGATAGACGATCAAATAAACGATCCTATCACAAATAATCAACACAATGATCATTTCACAGCAACACTCAGCATGTCACATTACCAAATTGGGAATATATCGCTGATAACCTTCAACTACATAACCTCTAAGCTCGTACGTCTCAGAGAAGGGTGTTAAGCTAAAAGAATAAATTCTCCGCCACCAACAGAAATATATTTGAAAGAAATCTGCTTTATATATCAATTTGTAATGTCAGACATACAATCCATACAAGTCTGTTCCGGGCTCGAACAAAACCGAAGGCACTTCTCACGAAGCCCTTGCAATCCGGGTATTCACAATCCCGATCGAATTTCCCATCACTTAGGGAATCTCTATACCAGGAGCTACCCAGTGCAGAGACAATCAATAGGTCATCCTATCGCTTTCACAAATACCCGGTCTTCAACACTGGTCATCAAATGCAATTCATAACGACGTATCACATATTCGGAATGGGTTATACGACCCCATGGTCCTTTCCCGGTTAACCCGAATAGTGAGCGCTTATTCAAAAATAAGTGTGGCATTCAAATTCAAACAAATCACATCAAATACCCATTCAAAGGGAAATATTGATAGTCGGTTATTGAACTATCAATGGATATGCACTACATCACCAGATTCCAAATAATTTTCCAAATTATTTATTTTCCAAAATATCTTTAAAGATATATTATTTCACACTTCAAAAATAAATCAATATTTATTTTTAAACAACTTCCCTTTCTATTCATAAATTCCATAGTGAATGTATATTTCAAAATATCTATGAATATTCGATTTCAATTATTCATTTCAATTTATCTACAAAAAGATAAATTCTCAAAATATTCACTTTATATCGGAAAACAATTCCATACTTATTAAATAAGTAATTCACAAATCTATTTATTTTCAACACTTGGAAAATATTCAATATACTTAAATCGAGATTAAGTATATATTTCATGCTTTAAGGAAATCATTCTCTTAACCATATTTATTTGGGCCAAAACGAATGTTGCGTAAAACATCGTTACGACAACCCAAAATCACTAGTATAGGGATTCGAAATTAAAATAGATATATAAATCCCAATACTATACAAAACATTTCCTTTCGGAAATCATTTACTATAACAACAGTGTTATAGTCCATCATTTCCTTCTATTTCTCGAAAACGTCTATTTCAACAATGAATGTTGAAATCTATGGTTTCGAATCTCAACCCAATTAAAACATCGTTAGATCGTTTTAACTCTATTTAAAACAACACATCTAAAATAATTTCTTTAACATAATATTCACTATTCAAAAACGTGAATATACTATGTTAACCAATTTTATCATTTCTATTCATTTTATTTCAAAGGATTATTCACAGTCAAAAATGTGAATATAACTCCATTAATAGGTTTTCAACAATTCACTTATCAAAATAAGTCGTTTGCGAATTTATAAAACAACGTTTATAAATTCTTTTATTAACCTATATTCAATTCATAACTCAATTATAACCTAAAAGTTCACATTATAAGTTAAATGCTTATACAACGATTGTTTTACAAAATCGTTCTTTTAAACTTCATAATTATAAATCTTATAACTTATAAGATTCAATTATTTATCCAAATCTATTCTTTCAATAACTTTATAAATTTTATAAACCTACTGCTTATAAAATTCCATTTATAACTTCACCGTTTATAATTCTATGAATTCCATTCACTTATGCAATCCATTTTCACTTCATTCAAACACTTGTAAAAACTCGTTTTATAATGTCAATATTTCAATTTATAAATATCCATTTATAAATCCTTTAATACAAATCAAATTATATTACTATTTTAAAACGTCTTTAAATTCCTTTAAAAACTTCATCATTCTCTTGATTTATAAAATAATCAAATTTTATAAATCCTATTTTTAAACTTTTTATAATAATTCAAAAATCCAATTTAAACTATTTTATAAAGACATTAATCCATATTTCTCAAAAATCAATCTTTAACCGTATTTCTCAAAATCATAATTTTTATAACTTTAAAAATTATAACGTTTATTTATTTAAAATGGATCAGTTCCAAAAATAATTTATAAACGTATACTTTCAAAAATCACTTTGAAATCATTTTAAAATTCCAAAATTTGGTCCAATGATGCTACATACCAAATAGCCAATCACGACAACAAGATATCATATATCGATATGATAATCCATCAAATATCAAAATATCTGAAATCAAATAAATACTGTTGAGGAATCCAGTTGGATCCCTCCAACCTGTTTTCCTGCATCCACAAACATTAGCACAATACCAATTCCGCTCCAGTACGAAATTATCGCGGTATATGGGATTTAAAATATTATCCGCTTAATAACGGCGCAATCGGGTCTCATCCGCTAAACAAATGCGGGAAATCAATAACTCCAATATATACATATGCCAATATATATATATATATTGCTATTATATATAATACCAATTTCACTGTTTATGAAATATTCGCGGTATATGTTTTTAATAAATAACATCCGCTTACTAACGGCGCATAATGTCTATCTTAACAATCAATAGATAACAATCATCATTCAAACATGCATTCAAATATTTTAAATCTAACTATTTAAAATAAAATCGAAACTGACTCGATTGAGTGAGAAGTTCTCACCTTGATTTTAATTTTGTTTTAGCGATTTATTCCGAATAAAATTAAACGCGCGTTTAATTTTATCCAAAATTCTCACTAACTCCAAATCACTCCAATCCAACTCCATCGCGTAGTGCTCATCCATACGATTCCAACGCTTCCTGTTTCGCGCGTTTTCGACCTCGTATGAAAAAGATATGAATTTATGAAGTTATACGAATTTTTATATAACCAATTTACAACTTTCTTTATATTATAAACCTATTCTATTTTCAGCCTTTGGATCTGCATCCCCCCCATCTGGACAGTTCCTTGCTCCTCCATCTCCCTCACGTTGCTACAGGCCGATCCTCTCCAGAAAACAATTACGTACATGAAACCCATAAAGCTCCATATTAGGGTTAACAAATCCGACCACCTCAATGCTCGAAACTTCATCAAACCACCTCCACTAGAACGCCCATTGCCAGAGCTATGTTCGGCCATAATCATGTAGAGCTCGGCTGCCCCATGAGCCTAGAAATGCGTGCGCAACTTTGGCTCTTCTACCTCAATTTGCCGTCAATCCGTGGCTCTAAAAACGATCTTGACCGTTGATCTCGTAGCTCTCATCGCCCTCTTCAATACTCTAGTTGAAAGTTTAGCCTAATTGTCGACGGATTTGGAGTAATCGAGGGAGGAAGGTTACAAGATTCCGGCCGTTCATAATATAGGATGCGGCTACAGTTTCCATTAGGGTTTAGTTTCTTTTTTTTTTTTAATTTTATGAAGGGTAGGGGCTATTTATAAGGAAATGAACGAACACTATTCATCCGGAAATTCCAAACTCCGATTTACGCGCCGTAACCTGCGTTTCTAGGGTTTACCCCGCGTTCCGGACACAATGGAACAGGTTTCGAAAGCTAATTCGATCATCTGTGCGAGTTATGGCTACAAACGTTCAATTTAAATTAAACCGATTTAAATCGATTTCTAGGCGTTTTAATTTGTATCGGACAAACGGTAAATCCAATTGACACGAAATTTGAAACCTTACAATAATATCACATTACGGATCCGATGAAACTGGTTTCGTCGAAATCCGAGACTTTTTGAAAAATGGCTATTTTAACTCGCCAAATTAATATTAAAAACAATTCGATGCGTTTCGAGCTGCCACGATCAAACGATAGCTCCGATTGACACGAAAATTGAAATCCGGTAATAACTAACTATTACAGATCCAATGGAACTGGTTTCGTCCAATTCTGAGACTGTTCAAAAATTGACTATTTTCACTAGTCGATTTAATATTAAAATATTCAATTTTCACAAATTAACTTTTAATTCGATTTTAAAAGGTCGAAAATATCATTCTAACTCCAATATGATAAAATAAAAATTTTCAAATCATTTTCAATCATATTTAACTCTATTTTCAATTATTTCCATAATTTAACATATTAAATTATCGATTTAATTATTCAATTAAATCCAATAAATTCAAAATAAAATTTATTCGACTTATAAATTCACTTATTAATATTTAAAATTAATTAAATATCCAAATTTTAATTACTAAAAATCCTGGGTCGTTACAATCTTCCCCCCTTAAAAGAATTTCGTCCTCGAAATTAACAAGTAAGAAAAGTTACAGAATTTATTAACTTTTCCAAAATTCATAATTAAACTCCTTACAACACTTTACCAAGTTTTCAAATCATACTTAGTTATCTTTTCAAAAACAACTACTATTGTTTAACTTTCAACTCCAAATCAAAATTTAAGTTTTCAAAATTTTTCCAATTTTCTCAAATTTTTTCTAACGCCTTAAATTTCCGGAAAAATTCGCCATAGTCTCCTTTGCGCGGCTCGATCCGAAAAAATATGACAGTATATATATCACAAATATACATCTCATCAAGTAATGAGGCATCCCGAAGGGAAAAAGTATAAAAGTACGGTATGTAATCCAAGATATGTACCTTATATTTTATTAGCAAGCATATACGGCTAATATAGCGCAAAAGCGAGCTCCAAATGCGAAGCAAACGCGATCCGCACCTACTAAACACTCAACAAACAACATGAGAACCATGTATATATGAAAATAATCTCAATATACAACATATAGCAACATAATAACTATATATGTCAACATATCCAATATAGTAAAAGCAATATACTCAACTATCAACCAACTAACATCCATAACCAATAAATATTCATTCATATTCTCATTAATATTCAATGAAATAGGTTTTCCAATTTAAATCACATTTGATTCATTAACATTCATTTTCAATTAGCTTGCATTCACTAATTCATATTCAAGTTGGTTCACTTCAAAATCAAATTCATATTCAATTAAGATTTACTTAACTATCAATTGAATTTCAATTACTTTAACTTTCAATTTCATTAATACTTAATGAATTATATACAATCATCTAACAACCATATAACAACCAATGTATATTAATCACAACCAAATCCCTTTGCTTATATTCATTTTGGTTTAACACCATCACTTTCAATTGGTTTAATCAAATTGATTTTCATTCAATTATTCAACTTCTAATAACATTAGATTTTAATGAATTAACACTTACATTCATTATTTCATATCAATTTAATTCACATTCAATTGATTTACATTTAATCCATTCATTCAATTCAATTACAAAAGTTGAATTTTATTTATAAACCTCAAGTTCATATTTATCACTTAACTTTATTAATTTACTTTGATACTAATATCAACTTCATTCAACATATTTTAAGTTATATTCCATATAGTTTCACTTCTTATATACATAAGTTTATTTCTCAATTGTAAATTACTTTAATTATAATTCAATTCTTATAATTCTTTTGCTTATACAATTATTCTTTATTTTAGATTATTCAACCAACTAAACAATCAACTTATTTTCACTTTAATAATTCTGAAAAAAATTATTTCTTTATATATAAAATATAATTAAGGCAAAATTATTTCACTTACCCAATTTAAAACAATACTGTGTCGAATTGTTCTGTACAAGTGTTTAGAGATCCCTATCAACCACGTTAATTACTCGTATTAATCAGAATCTATATACCACTCAACAAACCAATCATCACAATATAAAACAATTTCATATTCACTAACAAATACGCTCTCGTAGCTATTATTACACTCAACTCATTCTAGAGTACTGCTGACTCTATCTCTAATGAGTCATACCCAACAGAACCATGGTTGTCGCTTAACCATATGCTTTGATACCAAATGTAACGTACCGGAAATTTTCGACTTTCGAAAATTCAACATCGATACTCACTTTATCGACTGCCGAGAAATCGAAGGCCGAAAACCCGAAATGTTATGGTTTAAGAAAAGAAAAGAGGTAGAAGAAGAGAGAAAAGAGATATAAAACAGAGAGAAGAAGATAGAAAATAGAACGGAACAGAAAATAACTGAACAATATCAGAATCTCACAATTCGCAGCGGAACAACATATAATAGATAATTGAATAATCTTTAAACAAAGAACTATATCAGTTATTACATTACATTTCATTACATCATCATCAGAGTGTACAACAACAAACAACATCAAACAGTGCAGCGGAAAAAGAAATACTATATAAACTAGTAATACGCCATGCCATCCAATACTATATAAATAGGTTCGTGAATTACTTATTAAATAAGTATGGAAATGTTTTCCAATATAAAGTGAATATTTTGAGAATTTATCTTTTTGAAGATAAATTGAAAAGGAATATTGAAACCTATTGAAAATCGTATATTAGTAGATATTGTGAAATATAAATTTACTATGGAATTTATAAAAGAAAGGGGAACTTGTTTAAAAATAAATATTGATTTATTTTTGAAGTATTGAAAATAGTATATCTTGTAAAGATATTTTGGAAAATAAATAATTTGGAAAATTATTTGGAAACTGGTGATGTGTGCATATCCATTGATAGTTCAATAACCGACTATCAATACTTACCTTTGAATGGGTATTTGATGTGATTTGTTTGAATTTGAATGCCACACTTATTTTTGAATAAGCGCTCACTATTCGGGTTAACCGAGAAAGGACCATGGGGTCGTATAACCCATTCCGAATATGTGATACGTCGTTATGAATTGCATTTGAAGACCGGTGTTGAAGACCGGATCTTTTTGAAAGCGAAAGGACAACTCGTCGATTGTCTTTGCACCGAGTAGCTACGGTATAGAGACTCCCTATGTGATGGGAAGTCCGGACGTGATTAGAGATTATCCGGATTGCAAGGACTTCTTTGTAAGTGCCTTCGGTTCTGTTCGAGCCCGGAACAGACTTGTATGGATTGTGTGTCTGACATTACAAATTGAGATATAAAGCCGATTTCTTTCAAATATATTTCTGTTGGTGGCGGAGAATTTATTCTCTTAGCTTAACACCCTTCTCTGAGACGTACGAGCTCAGAGGCTATGTAGTTGAAGGTTATCAGCGATATATTCCCAATTTGGTAATGTGACATGCTGAGTGTTGCTGTGAAATGATCATTGTGTTGATTATTTGTGATAGCATCATTTGTTTGATCGTCTATTTTTGTGATCATTTCTATGATCATTTGTTGACCCAAAGCACGGCTTTTGTATAAAGTGTGTTTTTGTGGACGAGACTTCGTCGAGCCTCACAAACCGGTAATGGTCGTAACAGGAATTGTGCGGCAAGGTTTTCAGGGATCGCTTCCCTAGGGTATGACCATTCCTTTTGGAAAAGGGTAGTATCATGGTATGGAGCCCAGATATTTACTCATGTGGAAACACTTATTATTATGGTGTGATGTTGGTTAGAGAGCTCTCGTTTAAAGGTCCCAAAGGACCGGGGGTGGCATATCTGAGGATTTGTAATATCCCTTAGGAAAAGGGGTTCCCGGCCTTGTTTAGCAGAGAACTGTTTGGTTCTCGGGGCGTCCTTCTAGAGGCGTTTCCATGTGGCAATGGGAAGTTCCTTGGCCTGACCATTTGTTGGAAAATCCATTCTTCAAATACGAGCCTTGTACGGTTTTAGTTGTATAACCTGCTATGGAATGTGGCGGCAACCTGCTATTGAACATAGTTAGCTATAGTAGGCATAGTTCGAATTGTCTATGTTGGCTAAGATTTATATCTTTATTTTCGAAATGAATTTTCTCTACACTATGCACTAGTAATAATATCAAATGTTCTTTTTAATGCATATCAAGCATCTTTGACTATCATAAGGAGAAATCTCCTCCGATTCTGCGTTTGCATTGTGTGTGTGTGCGGGAGGCCTTATGGTAGTCTCATTTTTAAAAGCATTGCGAATTGACTTTAAAAATATTCCTCTATTTTGATTTTAAAGATAAATAAACTGTTTTGAGTTCCCACACCAGTCACATGACTGACTCGGAGTTTATTGTTTTCCTTCCTAAACTCTGGGTGCCCACCAATTTCCACACGGGCAGTCAAGAGTTAGGTTTATCAGGATATTCTGGATATTCAGGAGTTGCTGGAGGCAAGATGGATGGCATGGCGTATTATTATGTATAGTATTTCTTTTTCCGCTGCACTGTTTGTTGTTGTATGTTGTTGTACACTCTGATGTGATGTAATGTAATGATGTAATGTAATAACTGATATAGTTCTTTGTTTAAAGATTATTCATTTATCTATTATATGTTGTTCCGCTGCGAATTGTGAGATTCTGATATTGTTCTGTTGTCTTCTATTCCGTTCTATTTTCTATTCTCTTTTCCCTCTATTTTATCTTTTCTCTCTTCTTCTACCTCTTTCCTTTTCTTAAACCATAACATTTCGGGTTTCCGGCCTTCGATTTCTCGGCAGTCGATAAAGTGAGTATCGATGTTGAATTTTCGAAAGTCGAAAAATTTCAGGACGTTACATTTGGTATCAGAGCTTATGGTTAAGAGACAACCATGGTTCTGTTGGGTATTACTCATTAGAGATAGAGTCAGTAGTACTCTAGAATGAGTTTGAGTGTAATAATAGCTATGAGAGCGTATTTGTTAGTGTATATAAAATTGTTTTATATTGTGATGATTGGTTTGTTGAGTGGTATATAGATTCTGGTTAATACGAGTAATTAACGTTGTTGATAGGGATCTCTAAACACTTGTACAGAACAATTCGACACAGTATTGTTTTAAAATTGGGTAAATGAAATAATTTTACCTTGATTATATTTTATATATAAAAGAATAATTTTTCAGAATTATTAAAGTATATAAGTTGTTTGTTTAGTTGTTTGAATAATCTAAATAAAAGAATAATCGTATAAGTGAAAAAATTTATAAGAATTGAATTATAATTAAAGTGATTTACAATTGTGAAACAAACTTATATATATAAGAAGTGAAACTATATGAATATATTTATGAATATAAGTTGTAAATAAAAATTAATTTAAAGTTAAATGGAAATTTACTTTAGAATTTGGAATCTGAATTGATTTATAAGTAGGAATTTAAGTTAAGAAAAACAAAGTAATGTTTGTAAAATGGAATATAAATTAAGAGATATTGAATGAAGTTGATATTAGTATCAAAGTAAATTAATAAAGTTAAGTGGTGGATATGAACTTAAGTTATGTAAATGAAATTCAACTTTTGTAATTGAATTGAATTAATGAATTGAATGTTAATCAATTGAATGAAAATAATTGATATGAAACAATGAATGTAAGTGTTAATTCATTAAAATCTAATGTTATTGAAAGTTGAATAGTTGAATGAAAATCAATTTAATTAAACCAATTGTAAGCAAAGTAATTTGGTTGTAATTAATATACATTGATTGTTATATGATTGTTAGTTGATTGTATATAATTCATTAAGTGTTAATGAAATTGAGTTAATGAAAATTGGAAGTTAATGTAATTGGAATTAAATTGGAAGTTAAGTGAATCTTAAATAGAATTGAATTTGAATTGGAAGTGAACGAACTTGAATATGGATTAGTGAATATAAACTAATTGAAAATGAATGTTAGTAAAAACATCCACTGTTAATGAATCAAATATGATTAAATTAAAAACCCAATTCATTGAATATTGATGAGAATATGAATGAATATTTACTGGTTATGGATGTTAGTTGAATTGAATGTTAGTTGGTTGATGGTTGAATATATTACTTTTGTTGCATTTGCTATGTTGGCATATATAGTTATTATGTTGCTATATGTTGTATATCGATACTATTGTCTATATGCATGTTCTCATGTTGTTTGTTGAGTGTTTAGTAGGTGCGGATCGCGTTTGCTTCGCATTTGGAGCTCGCTTTCGTGCTATATTAGCCGTATATGCTTGCTAATAAAATATAAGGTACATATCTCGGATTAAATATCGTACTTTTACATTTTTTCCCTGCGGGATGCCTCATTACTTGATGAGATGTATATTTGTGATATATATATACTGTCAATTTTTTTTTTCGGATCGAGCCGCGCAAAGGAGACTATGGCGAATTTTTCCGAAAATTTAAGGCGTTAGAAAATTTTTGAGAAAATTGGAAACTTTTTTGAAAACTTTAACTTTGATTTAGGAGTTGAAAGTTAAACAATAGTAGTTGTTTTTGAAAAGATAACTAAGTTTGATTTGAAAACTTAGTAAGTTATTGTAAGAAATTTAACTATGGATTTATGGAAAGTTGACAGATTCTGTAACTTTTCTTACTTTGTTAATTTCGAGGACGAAATTCTTTTAAGGGGGAAGATTGTAACGACCCAGGATTTTTAGTAATTAAAATTTTAATATTTAATTAATTTTAAATATTAATAGGTGAATTTATAAGTCGAATAAATTTTATTTTGAATAATTGGATTTAATTGGATAATTAAATCGATAATTTAATATGTTAAAATGCAGAAATAATTGAAAATTGAGTTAAATATGATTGAAAATGATTTGTAAAATTTTATTTTATCATATTTAAGTTAGAATGATATTTTTGAACTTTTAAAATCGAATTTGAAGTTTATTTGTGAAAATTTAATATTTTAATATTTAATCGACTAGTGAGATTAGTCAATTTTTGAACAGTCTCGGAATTGGACGAAACTAGTTTCATTAGATCCATAATAGTTAGTTATTATCGGATTTCAATTTTCGTAGCAATTGGAGTTATCGTTTGATCGTGGCAGCTCGAAACGCATCATAATTGTTTTAATTTTAATTTGGCGAGTTAAAATAGCCATTTTTCAAAAAGTCTCGGATTTCGACGAAACCAGTTTCATCGGATCTGTAATGTGATATTATTGTAAGGATTCAAGTTTCAAGTCGATTGGATTTACCGTTTGTCCGGTGCAAATTAAAACGCCTAGAAAATCGTTTAAATCGGTTTAATTTAAATTGAACGTTTATTGCCATAACTCGCAAAGATGTCCGAATTAGCTTTCGAAACCTGTTCCATTATGTCCGGAATGCGGGATAAACCCTAGAAACGCTGGTTACGGCGCGTAAATCGGAGTTTGGAATTTCCAGAATGAATAGTGTTTCGTTCGTTTTTCTATAAATAGCCCACATTCACAAGAAAAAAAAAAAATTTAACCTAACCCTAATTCTACAGCCGCCGCCTCCTATATTATGAACGGCCAGAAGTCTCTAGTCTTCTTCCTCAAATCTCCTTCAATCCATGCATTAATACGAAAAGTTGTTAACTATAACATTGTAGAGGGCAAGGAGAGCATCGAATCCATACGAGAGTGATCGTTTTTAGAGACTCGAGGGGGGAGATAAGTGGGGCGGACGCATGCAGGTTGCGCACGCGAATCGAGGCTCATATGGCAGCCGAGTTCAACGTGAGGGGGGCCGAATGAAGCTCTCGTCGAAGGCATTCAAATGGAACTCTCTGATCGAATTATCATCGAGCGAGGAAGTTGCAACATTAAACCCTAATTTGGAATGTATGGGTTTGTATGTGCGTTTGTTTCTGTAGATAGAACGTGAGTTTGGGGAAGGAGAAGACGCACGGTCATGATGAAGGAGGCAGTGAGATCCAGCGGCTCTGAATTTGCTTAGGTTTATAATTACAAAATTATGTTGTAAATTATAAGTATATAATTCGTGTAAACTTCAAAAAATCATAACTTTTTCATACGAGGTCGAAAATGCGCAAAACCAGTTGCGTTGGAATCGTATGGACGAGCACTACGCGATGGAACTGGATTGGAGTCGTTTGGAGTTAGTGAGAATTTCGGGTAAAATTAAACGTCCGTTTAATTTTATTCGAAATAAATCGCTAAAACGAAATTGAAATCAAGGTGAGAACTTCTCACTCAATCGAATCGGTTTCGATTTTTATTTTAAATAGTTAGATTTAAAATACCTGAATGCATGTTTGAATGATGATTGTTATATATTGATTGTTAAGATAGACATTTTGCGCCGTTAGTAAGCGGATGTTATTTATTAAAAACATATACCGCGAATATTTCATAAACAGTGAAATTGGTATTATATATATAATAGCAATATATATATATTGGCATATGTATATATTGCAGTTGTTGATTTCCCGCATTTTTTTTAGCGGATGAGACCCTATTGCGCCGTCTATTAAGCGTATAATATTTTAAATCCCATATACCGCGATAATTCCATACTAGAGCGGAATTGGTATTGTGCTAATGTTTGTGGATGCAGGAAACAGGTTGGAGGGATCCAACTGGATTCCTCAACAGTATTTATTTGATTTCAGATATTTTGATATTCGTTGATTATCATATCGATATATGATATCGTTGTAGTCGTGATTGACTATTTGGTGTGTAGCATCATTGAACCAAATTTTAGGAATTTTGAAATGATTTTAAAGTGATTTTTGAAAGTATACGTTTATAAAATATTTTTGGAATTGATCCATTTTAAATAAATAAACGTTATAATTTTTAATGTTATAAAAAATTATATTTTTAAGAAATATAGTGAAAAAACTGATTTTTGAAAATATGGGGTTAATGATTTTATAAAATAGTTTAAATTGCGATTTTTGAATTTGTTATAAAAGGTTTAATATATAGGATTTATAAAATTTAATTATTTTATAAATCAAAATGGTGAAATTATAAAGGGGATTAAAGATGATTTAAAAGAATAATAATATAAATTGATTTATATAAAAGATTTATAAATTGATAATTTATAAATGAAAATATTTGAATTATAAAACGAGTTTTTATAAGTGTTAGAATGAATTTCATAAATGAATGAAATTTATAGAATTATAAACGGTGAAGTTATAAATGGAATTTTATAAGCAGTAGGTTTATAAAATTTGTAAAGTTATTAAAATAATGGTTTTGGATAAATAAATGAATCTTATAAGTTATAAGATTTATAATTGTGAAGTTTAAAAGAACGATTTTGTAAAATAATCGTTTTATAAGCATTTAACTTATAATGTGAACCTTTAGTTTATAATTGAGTTATAAATCGAATAGGTTAATAAAGGAATTTATAAAAAGGAAGTAGTTATAAAACAAATAGAAATAGAATTTATAAACGTTGTTTTATAAAATTCACAAACGACTTATTTTGATAAGTAAATTGTCATAACTTATTTATGAAGTTATATTCACGTTTTAGACAGTGAATAATCCTTTAAAATGAAATGTATAGAAATGATGAAATTGGTTAACGTAGTATATTCACGTTTTTGAATAGTGAATAATATGTTAAAGAAATTGTTTTGAATGTGATGTTTTAAATAGAATTAAAATGATCTAACGATTGTTTTAAATGCATTAAGATTCGAAACCATAGATTTCAACATTTATTGTTGAAATAGACGTTTTCGAGAAATAAAAGGAAATGGTGGACTATAACACTGTTGTTATAGTAAATGATTTCCGAAAGGAAATGTTTTGTATAGTATTGGGATTTATATATCTATTTTAATTTCGAATCCCTATACTAGTGATTTTGGGTTGTCGTAACGATGTTTTACGTAACATTCGTTTTGGCCCAAATAAATATGTTTAAGAGAATGATTTCCTTAAAGAATGAAATATATACTTAATCTCGATTTAAGTATATTGAATATTTTCCAAGTGTTGAAAATAAATAGGTTCGTGAATTACTTATTAAATAAGTATGGAAATGTTTTCCAATATAAAGTGAATATTTTGAGAATTTATCTTTTTGAAGATAAATTGAAAAGGAATATTGAAACCTATTGAAAATCGTATATCAGTAGATATTGTGAAATATAAATTCACTATGGAATTTATAAAAGAAAGGGGAACTTGTTTAAAAATAAATATTGATTTATTTTTGAAGTATTGAAAATAATATATCTTGTAAAGATATTTTGGAAAATAAATAATTTGGAAAATTATTTGGAAACTGGTGATGTGTGCATATCCATTGATAGTTCAATAACCGACTATCAATATTTCCCTTTGAATGGGTATTTGATGTGATTTGTTTGAATTTGAATGCCACACTTATTTTTGAATAAGCGCTCACTATTCGGGTTAACCGGGAAAGGACCATGGGGTCGTATAACCCATTCTGAATATGTGATACGTCGTTATGAATTGCATTTGAAGACCGGTGTTGAAGACCGGATCTTTTTGAAAGCGAAAGGACAACTCGTCGATTGTCTTTGCACCGAGTAGCTACGGTATAGAGACTCCCTATGTGATGGGAAGTCCGGACGTGATTAGAGATTATCCGGATTGCAAGGACTTCTTTGTAAGTGCCTTCGGTTCTGTTCGAGCCCGGAACAGACTTGTATGGATTGTGTGTCTGACATTACAAATTGAGATATAAAGCCGATTTCTTTCAAATATATTTCTGTTGGTGGCGTAGAATTTATTCTCTTAGCTTAACACCCTTCTCTGAGACGTACGAGCTCAGAGGCTATGAAGTTGAAGGTTATCAGCGATTTATTCCCAATTTGGTAATGTGACATGCTGAGTGTTGCTGTGAAATGATCATTGTGTTGATTATTTGTGATAGGATCATTTGTTTGATCGTCTATTTTTGTGATCATTTCTATGATCATTTGTTGACCCAAAGCACGGCTTTTGTATAAAGTGTGTTTTTGTGGACGAGACTTCGTCGAGCCTCACAAACCGGTAATGGTCGAAACAGGAATTGTGCGGCAAGGTTTTCAGGGATCGCTTCCCTAGGGTATGACCATTCCTTCTGGAAAAGGGTATTATCATGGTATGGAGCCCAGATATTTACTCATGTTGAAACACTTATTATTGTGGTGTGATGTTGGTTAGAGAGCTCTCGTTTAAAGGTCCCAAAGGACCGGGGGTGGCATATCTGAGGGTTTGTAATATCCCTTAGGAAAAGGGGTTCCCGGCCTTGTTTAGCACAGAACAGTTTGGTTCTCGGGGCGTCCTTCCAGAGGCGTTTCCATGTGGCAATGGGAAGTTCCTTGGCCTGACCATTTGTTGGAAAATCCATTCTTCAAATACGAGCCTTGTACGGTTTTAGTTGTATAACCTGCTATGGAATGTGGCGGTAACCTGCTATTGAACATAGTTAGCTATGGTAGGCATAGTTCGAAATGTCTATGTTGGCTAAGATTTATATCTTTATTTTCGAAATGAATTTTCTCTACAATATGCACTAGTAATAATATCAAATGTTCTTTTTAATACGTATCAAGCATCTTTGACTATCATAAGGAGAAATCTCCTCCGATTCTGCGTTTTCATTGTGTGTGTGTGCGGGAGGCCTTATGGTAGTCTCATTTTTAAAAGCATTGCGAATTGACTTTAAAAATATTCCTCTATTTTGATTTTAAAGATAAATAAACTGTTTTGAGTTCCCACACCAGTCACATGACTGACTCGGAGTTTATTGTTTTCCTTCCTAAACTCTGGGTGCCCACCAATTTCCACACGGGCAGTCAAGAGTTAGGTTTATCAGGATATTCTGGATATTCAGGAGTTGCTGGAGGCAAGATGGATGGCATGGCGTATTATTATGTATAGTATTTCTTTTTCCGCTGCACTGTTTGTTGTTGTATGTTGTTGTACACTCTGATGTGATGTAATGTAATGATGTAATGTAATAACTGATATAGTTCTTTTTTTAAAGATTATTCATTTATCTATTATATGTTGTTCCGCTGCGAATTGTGAGATTCTGATATTGTTCTGTTGTCTTCTATTCCGTTCTATTTTCTATTCTCTTTTTCCTCTATTTTATCTTTTCTCTCTTCTTCTACCTCTTTCCTTTTCTTAAACCATAACATTTCGGGTTTCCTGCCTTCGATTTCTCGGCAGTCGATAAAGTGAGTATCGATGTTGAATTTTCGAAAGTCGAAAAATTTCGGGACGTTACACGAACAGTCTCGGAATTGGACGAAACCAGTTCCATTGGATCCGTAATAATTTGTTATTATCGTATTTCAATTTTCGTGGCAATTGGAGTTATCGTTTGACCGTGGCAGCTCGAAACGCACCGAAATTGTTTTAATATTTATTTGGCGAGTTAAAATAGTCATTTTTCAAATTGTCTCGGATTTCGACGAAACCAGTTTCATCGGTTCCGTAATGTGATATTATTGTAAGATTTCAAATTTCGTTTCAATCGGATTTACCGTTTGTCCGGGGCAAGCCAAAACGCCTGGAAAATCGTTTAATCGGTTTAATTTAAATTTGATCGTTTATTTCCGTAACTTGCACATACGATGGAATTAGCCTCCGAGACACATTCCATTATGTTCGAAACGCAGGGTAAACCCTAGAAACGCCAGCCGGCACGCTTCGTTTGGAGTTCGTAAAATTTCGGGTGAATAGTGTTTTCGTCGATTTTCTATATAAGGACCTCACATCTTCAATTTGCAAAAGCAAAAACCCTAACCCTAATTTTCAATGCCCAGCCGCCACCTTCATTTCAAAGGCCAGAAATTCATGATTTTCTCCCCTCAATCTCTTCCAATACGTGAAGAATTAGCTAAAACATTCAACTACAAACTTGAAGAGCATCTCGAGAGCTTCGAATCCATATGGTGATGATCAAGTTTAGTGAAGCGGATTGGAGGCTAGGGGCCCGCGTTCTTCACGTGTTTGGGCATGTTTTTCATGCTATAGGGGTGGCCGAGCTCCAAGCTATTGATGGTGAAGGTGGAGTAAAGCAAGGGCTTTCGTTTGGCGTTGGTATGATGGGTTCTAGTTCGTCGATGGTGGAGTATAATTCAATGGAAAAATGGCGGCTATGGATTAGGTTTTCACGTGAAAACCTGGAGAGGGGAGAAGAGAAAGAGGGTGGCCAGATCTGATGGGTTGAAAATGGACGGCCTGGATTGAGTCTGGGTATATAAATAAATGAAAATTGTAAATTTATGTATATATAATTCGTGTAACTTTAAACTAGTATATCTTTTTCATATGAGGTCCGTTTTGGACGAAACTTTTTGTGTTTTCTTCGTTTCGATGAGCTCTACGCGATGCAACTGGATTGGAGACGTTTGGAGCTAGTGATAATTTTGGGTAAAATTAAACGTGCGTTTAATTTTATTCGAAATAAAAGCTGAAACGGAATTAAAATCAAGGTGAGAACTTCTCACTCAATCGAATCTGTTTCGATTTCAATTTTAAATAGTTAGATTTAAAATTCTTGAATGCATGTTTGAATGATGATTGTTATCTATTGATTGTTAAAATAGACATTATGCGCCGTTAGTAAGCGGATGTTATTTATTAAAAACATATACCGCGAATATTTCACAGTATAGTGAAATTGGTATTATTTATGTACTTGGAATTGATTTCCCGCATTATATAGCGGATGAGACCCTATTACGCCGTCTATTAAGCGGATAACATTTTATAAATCCCATATACCGCGATAATTCCGTACTGGAGCGGAATTGGTATTGTGCTAACATCTTTGGATGTGGGGAAAGAGGTTGGAGGGATCCAACTGGATTCCTCAACTGTATTGATTTATTTACAGATATTGTGATATTTGTTGATTATCATATTGATATATGATATTTGGATGTCTTGATTGACTATTTGGTGCTGCTGCATCATCGGATCCATTTCTGAAGTTTTAAAATAATGATTTTGGTTTTAAAAGGGATTTTAAAGTGATTTTCGAAAGTATACATTTTTATTTAATTTTGAATTGATTCATTTTAAATAATTAAAACGTTATAAATTTTTATGTTATAAAAATTAAGATTTTTGAGAAATATGACCGAAATGAGATTTTTTGAAATAAATAGTTAATTAATTTATAAATTGGTTTAAATTGGGATTTTTGAATTATTAAAAACGATGTGTATAAAAGACTTATAAAATTGATATTTTACAAATTAAAAATATTGGAATAATAAAACGAGTTTTTTTATAAGTGTTAAAAATGAAATAAAAATGGATTTCATAAGTGAACAGAATTTATAGATTTATAAATTGTGAAGTTATAAAATGAATAGATTTTGTAAAATAGAAGATTTATAAGTAATTATCTTTTAAATCGGATTTTTGGCATTTAAATGAGATATAAATGGAATTTGTTAATAATGAGATTTATAAATCGAAGCTTATAAATAAAAATGGAATTTATAAACATTGTTTGTAAATTCGAAATCAATTGAATTTGATAAATTGAATATTGAAGTTTATTAAAGGAAATATATTCACGATTTTGGACAGTGAATACATTATTGAATAAAATGGTCATGTTTAGCAAAATGAATATTATAAAATGAAGTTAATTATTTTAAAGGTGTTTTAAAATGTATTATGAATCGAAACAATGGATTTCAACATTGTTGTTGAAATAGACGTTTTCGAGAAAGAAGGAAATGGTGGACTATAACACTGTTGTTATAGTAAATGGTTTCCAAAAGGAAATGTTTTGTCTAGTATTGGGAATTATATATCTATTTAAACTTTGAATCCCTATACTAGTGATTTTGGGTCATCGTAACGATGTTTTAGCAACATTCGTTTTGACCCAAATAAATGTGTTAAGTGAATGTTTTCCTTAAAGAATGAAATATATACTTAATTTCGATATTAAGTATATCTAATATTTTCTAAGTATTGAAAATATATGGATTTGTGAATTACTTATAAATAAATAAGTATGGAAATGTTTTTCCAATGTGAAATGAAACGGTTTGCGAATTTATCTTTTTGAAGACAAATTGAAAATGAATAATTGAAATCGTATATTCATAAATATTTTGGAATGTAAATTCACTATGTAATTTATAAATGAAAGGGGAATTTGATTTAAAAATAAACGTTGATTTATTTTTGAAGTGTGTAAAGATATATCTAGTAAAGATATTTTGGAAAGTAAATAATTTGGGAAATTATTTGGAATTTGGTGATGTTGAGCATGCCTATTGATAGTTAAATAATCCGACTATCAATATTTACCTTTAAATAGGTATTCGTTGTGATTGTTTAAATTTGAATGCCACACTTATTTTTGAATAAGCGCTCACTATTCGGGTTAGCCGAGAAAGGACCTTGGGGTCGTATAACCCATTCCGAATATGTGATACGTCGTAATGGATTGCATTTGATGACCGGTGTTGAAGACCGGATATTTTTGAAAACGGAAGGATTACCGTTGAGTTACTCTGCATCTGCTAATCTTCGATATAGAGGTTTTATCACCCTTAGTGATGGGAAGTCGGGTCGTGATTAGTGAATATCCGGATTGCAAGGACTTCTTTGGAAGTGCCTTCGGTTCTGCTCGAGCCTGGAACAGACTTGTATGGATTGTATGTCTGACATTACAAATTGAGATATAAAGCTGATTTCTTTCAAATATATTTCTATTGGTGGCGGAGAATTTATTCTCTTAGCTTAACACCCTTCTCTGAGATGTACGAGATCAGAGGTTATATAGTTGAAGGTTATTAGTGATATACTCCCCATTTAGTAGTGTGGCATGCTGAGTGTTGCTGTGAAATGATCACTGTTTGATCATTTGTGATATGATCATTTGTTTGATCATTTCTATGATCATTTGATTGACACAAAGCACAGCTTTTGTATAAAGCGTGGCGTTGTGGACGAGACTTTGTCGGACCTCACACCCTGGAAATGGTCAAAACAGGAAGGATGCAGCAAGGTTATTAGGGGTTAGCGCCCCTTTAGTGTATGTCATTCCTTCTGGATAGAGGTGGTATCATGGTATGGAGCCCAGATATTTAACATATGTTGCTGCTGCAAATTTTGTGGTTGATGGAAATCGAGGATCCTCGGATAGATCGGTTACGATCGGGGGATGACATATTCGTGTCAGTAGATACCCAGTTAGGGGTAACCCGGCCTTGCATTGGTAGAGATCCAGTTAGGTTCTCGGGACGTCATTCCAGAGGCATTTCCATGTGGCAATGGGAAGTTCCTTTGCCTGACCATTTGCTGGAAATCCAAAGAAACAATACGATCTTGTACGGTTTTAGTTGTATAACCTGCCATGGAATGTGGCGGTAACCTGCTATTGAACATGGTAGCTATAGTAGGCATAAGTGCGAAATGCCTATGCTGGCAAAGATTTATATCTTTATTTTCGAAATAATTTTTTCCTACACTATGCACTAGTAATAATATCAAATGTTTCTTTTTAATGCGTATCAAGCATCTTTGACTATCATAAGGAGAAATCTCCTCCGATTCTGCATTTGCATTGTGTGTGTGTGCGGGAGGCCTTATGGTAGTCTCATTTTTAGAAAGCATTGCGAATTGACTTTGAAAATATTCCTCTATTTTGTTTTAAAGATAAACTATTTTGAGTTCTCACACCAGTCACATGACTGACTCGGAGTTTATTGTTTTCCTTCCTAAACTCTGGGTGCCCACCAATTTCCACACGGGCAGTCAAGAGTCAGGTTTATCAGGATATTCTGGAATGTAGGAGTTGCTGGAGGTAAGCTGGATGGCATGGCGTATTACTAGTATATAGTATTTCTTTTCCGTTGTCGATGTTGTTGTTGTACACTCTGATGATGTAATGTAATGTAATATGATGTAATGTAATAACTGATATAGTTCTTTGTTTAAAGATTGTTCATTTATCTATTATATGTTGTTCCGCTGCGAATTGTGAGATTCTGATATTGTTCTATTATTTCTTTCTGTTCTATTCTATCATTTTTTCTATCTTCTTCTACTTTTTCTTCTTCTTTAACCATAACGGTACGGTTTTCCGGCCTTCGATTGCTCGGCAGTTGATACAGTTGACGTATTGATGTCGGTTTTTGTGGACGAAAAATCGCAGTTGTCACAGGAATCATTGATGAGTAATCTTTATAAAAGTGTTTAAACCAAAGATAAATTAGGATCGCTAATTGATAAGATAAAGCGGGATTCTCGATGATTTTGGACAGTCGAAAATTTTCGAATCATACCTAAGTCGGAGCTAAGAAATTTATGAAAACAAAAGTTGTGAAATATTCTGAGTAAATGAAATTCGATAAGTATAATTTATAAATGTGATTATAAACAAAAGAAAGAGGAAATTATAACCTAGAAGATGTTTTATTAATGAATTCTAGCATCAATTAAGATTTGGACTTAAGTCTTTAAAATGTGATTGATTTACATAAGTTACAAGATGTAATCAACTTAAGCGATAGTTTTATGAAATGATTCATAAATAATGTTAGAGTTAAAGGAAATATACTAAGTTAAAGGATTGTTAAAATGAAATTATAATAGAGACAAATCATCTTTTGAGTGAAAAATGGTTTCTTTGGAATATTTTCCTTTATTAAAAATATTTGGAAGTAAATAATTGAAGGGATTATATAAAGAAGCACATTTATGAAGTGTTTGAGCTTAAGATAAAAGTTTATGAAAGTTTTTGAGAGTTGATAAATACATATATTATATGTAGATCATTTCCTCTCACAAATGTTGATTTACTATTCGAGTACGAAACTTTAAGGTGTTTACACCAATCCAAAAAGGATTTATCACTCGATTCTTGACGACGAACACGGATTAGGGTTTGTGGTTAGGCACTTGAGTTTTCTATCATAGTTGAGAGCTATGCAAGGAAAGAAAAGGTTTCTGAGCAAAGAGCCTGATTAAAGTCCGCACTAGAGGATCGGGGGATCGATACTAGTTCGGAAATAAAGTTGTTTATTCGAATAGAAGATCGAATAAGATATTTCATATGGATGATTTGTGTATATTATATGGATTTAAGTTTAAAGATAAATGTTTTGGGCAAACCTTTTTTTGAGTAATTTCGAGGACGAAATTCTTTTAAGTAGGGAGAATGTAACGACCCGTAAATTCGCTACTTCGAAAATGAGAGATTTCATTTGTTTTAAATTAAAAAGGTTCAAAACTTAAATAAACAAGTTATATATAATAGATAATAATAGAGAAATTTTTTGTTCTTATAGTAGATAGCTTAAAAAGTATAAATTTGGATTTTAGAACAAATCAACAAAAGTTAAGTTTTGCTAAAAACAAATAAATGCTTAAATAAATAGGTTTAAATATTTATTTAAAAAGATAAATCTTATTGAAAACATCTAATAAAGATAATAATAGTATATTAAAATATTTATAAGTATGTTAATAATCGTTTTACAAAAATAAGAAGATTTTGTCGCATTTTGTCACTTTTACATACACCGTAAAATTTAAGATTTTGATGTTATTTAAATATGATTTTAAAATATAAGGAGACATATTTTAATTTATTTAAAGAAGTAAAAAGTTCGTTTTTAAATTTGGTTTACATAAATAAGTAGTTTAACTAAAACGTCAAAATGTGACCGTAAAGCATTTTGTCGAAAAACAACGTATTATCGATTAAAAGTGGTCGCAACGTTGTCGCACCTTTATTTTCTTATATAGGAACATATATTCAAATAGTGTAATATTAATTAGTTCACTAATCAAGTTTACTTTTACTAAATAAGGTTAGAAACTTTTATAAGTCATTAAGAAAAGTAGTAAGAATTAAGAAAAGTCAAAAGTAAACATCAAATCACATAAAATCAAAGCCAATATAATTATGATATTCTTTAATTAATCTATAAGTGAATAAGATATAAAGTAAGAAGTAAAAGGATGATGTTAAGTTTTGAAAAATTGTAGATTGCTTTAGGTTGAAGTAAGGTTATTTTGGTAATTTGGTAAGAGATTATTTTGGTAAATTTCCACTTCTTTCTGTTTTCTATAAATACCCACCTCCTTCTTCACTTTCATTCACGTTTTTTCTTCTTCTTTTCTCAAGCTTCTTCATATTCTTCCTCTTCTCTTTAATGGCTTCCAAGCCATAGAAAAAAATTAAAAAGAAATAATGTCAAAATATTTATAAAATATTCAAAAGAATTCAATGTTTATTCTTTTCCAATCAAACTCTTCTTTTCTCCACATTTTACCTCTTCTTCTCTCGGCCATAAATTCTTCAAAACCGACTCAAATTGTTTTTTTTTTAAATCACGTCTTTTTCCAGTGGCTACAACTTTCATGTTGACCATTTTGTCTCATTCTAAAGGTAACCATGTTAAAAACCTACTTCTTTATAGTGCATTTTCTGGCCTAGTTTTTAACATAGAAAATATCCTATTTTGTTTTGATCATAACTTGATCATGACAGATACAAATTAAGAAATTCTTTTTTTCAAACCATATGAAATTCCAATGGCTACAATTAATTTATTAATCATTTTTTCCAGTTTTGAGATTTACTATACCTGAAACTCAATTCTTCGAAGTACATTTTCGGGCATTATTTTTGTGAATCCGAGAATAGCTCTTTTATTTTGAACATGTCTCCCTCAAAACTACTTGAATTCAAATGATTATTTTTTTCAAAATCAATAGAAAATAGTTTGCAATAACTTTTCAGTTAGTAAGTTTTTCAAATTTTGGGAGTAAGAGAGTCAAAAATAAGAGAGAAGATGAACCATTTTTCGAATCTAAATCTTGGGAATTGAAGTTCAAAGCTCTATCGCTTCTTCTCTATATTTTCGGCCAATCTCCATCTCAAGCCTCGGCCAAGCTATTGGAAGGGAGAGGGTGTTATTTGCTAGTGTTTAATGGAGTATGAAGTAGTTAGTGAAGTGTCGGATGATATGAATGTTGGTAGGAAGTTAATCGCTTTGGTTTATGGTGAGAAACTCTATTTAGCATCTCTATTTATATGTACACATGTTTGATGTTGTGTTATGATTGCTATGGATGCTTATATATGATTTTATCATCAAGTATTAATTTTTTGATATGATTGTTAAATTGTTTTACCAAGTCACGTTAATACACGTCGATAAGTACAAAGGAAATTACTTTCCTTTTGAAAATGAAATGGTGTATATGGAATGCTTAAACCTTTTGGAAATAGTTTTAAAATGAGTTAGAAATGTTTTATAAACATTTAAATATGTTTAAAGAAATAAAGGAATGCAATCAAGATTTTATCTTGTATATTTTAAATATGTCCAAAACAATTTTCTAGAAAAATCGCGCTTTTGCAACAAAGTGACCAAAGTTTAAAATTAATATTTAAAATATTTTAAAAATATGAAATAAATCCTAAAAATCTTTTAAAATGTATTTAAAGTGATTTAATTTGAAAATATGGATTTCTAAATGATATAAAATTCGTTTCGAAGGATACAGCTTTTAAAACGTTATTTGCAACACTTTTCGCAAGGCTTTTCGCAGCAGTTTGAAATAACTTTTGAAATGCAGTTTTAAACTTAACAATTCTTTCCTATATATTTTGTGAATGATTTTAAAAGAAAAATTGAGATGATTTGGAATTTTTAATGAGAGTTTGAATAAATTGTTAAGATGAATTGTTTATACCACTTAAACAAAAAGTGAAGAAGATTGAATGTAATAACAAATTGAATTTACGGAAACGACTAGTACATTTGTCTCACCTGTGAGATCCAGAAAGGTAAACAAGGTTTTTAATTAAGGTTAGGGATGGAGCAACTGGTGCCTTGAACTTACCTAGCATATGTTTTCTCTTCTTAGGCGAGGGGTGGAATAGATCGAAAGGAAAGCCCGGATGCTCTAAACGATCATATTTAAGTTTTTCCAAGTTAAAAGACAAAGATATTCACGATGTAGGATTACTTTCCATTAGTCCCCGGAGGTGTAAATTGCCATTAGCCCCTAGAGGTGAAAATTGCCATTAGTCCCTGGAGGTGAAATTTACCTTATTAAAAGTGGCAGTATTACTATGTTATGAAAGTTTTCGATTTGTACGAATATGATTTGAAGTTAAAAAAGAAAATATTTGATTTTGATTTAATGAATGATTTGAGAATATTTTCCCAAAGTTAAAATTTATAACTTAAATATAAGAAATCTTTGATTTTGATTTAATGAATGATTTAAGAATAATTTTCCTAAGCTAAAAGTTATAACTTGAATATAAGAAATCTTTGATAAGATTTAATATACGATTTGGAAAGGTTTTCCTAAGTAAAAGAGAAAATGATTAGGATTTAAGAAAGGTTTAAATAAACCAAATAATTTGATAAATGAGGCTTAATGATTCCATCTACATTTGAAAAGAAAATGGAATAAATTGAAAAGAATATATCTAAAAAAGATATTTGATTAAGATAAAAGATGAAGTAATTAATTGATGATTGATATCCACGTATGAACTTAACATCTTTTAAATCGATGATTGGCTTCGAAGGAACCGGAGTCGGATTTGGATGATTCCTATGCGAAAACCACATCGAACCAATGTATACGTTCGGAAGTGAAGACATGTTGAAGATGATGATTATTGAAGACCGTGAATCTTTATAGCGTGAAGACTGCTTATTGAACATGCTCTGGGTCACTCCCATTATAGAGTTATTTATAGCAGCTGTCTCCTCGTGTTGGAGATTTTTCGGATTGCAAGGGCTTCTCGCCTAGTAATGGCTGAGGAAAGTGCCTTCGGTTTCGTTCAGTCCTAGAACGAACTTGTATGGACGAATGTCCGACATTGCATTTTTGAGACACAACGTTTGTCTTTTACAAGTGTACATCAGTGGTGGCAGAGAAGGCAACTTCTCTTAGCTTAATACCCTCCTTGGGACATACGAGCTCAAGGGTCGTATTTTTGTAGGAGCCAAATAGTGATCAAAGGAATGGCAGTGTGGCATTCAAAGTGGAACATGTTGATCATAGCGTGGTTTTGTATGAAAAGCATGGCTTTGTAGAAATTGATCGTAGCTTCGCGAGCCTCACACCCCGTTATGATGGGATTCTATGTGGTCAGATGTATGCTCGCATTTCGGATAGTAGTGATTTGGGTTATCAGATATACTGAGCCCTAGGTACCAGATACGTCTGGGCCTCAACGCATTTATTGCTCCATATGGATAAAGTGGTTTGCTTGAGAAAAGCAGGGAACTACCGGTTATCATTTGTAGTGTAGCAATTGTAGTTTCCAAGTGACTAGTTTGAGAAAAGCGATTAAGGCATCGTGGGAACTATGTTTGTTATGCGTGGTTCGGAGAAAAGGTCACTAGTTTCCTATCATTTTGGAAATCCAGTCCCTACGAGATTTACGGTTTTGATTGTATTCCCAAAATAGCTGTAATGACTTGCAAACATTTTAGCTACCCCTTCTGGTATCATATATTCCGTCGGTATATTCCGTTGACCTAGTCCGGATATATTACCTTAGACTTAGTCCAGATATTGATATCTTATTTGAAAAGTGTTTTCAAAAGAATGTAATTAGAAATAATATCTAACGTTTTGATATATAAAAGTGTTTTAGTTATCATAAGGTAAAAACCCGTCCGTGTTTATGTGTGGGCGTGGTCTTATGAGATACTCTTTCTTTTCAAAAGGATTTTATTCGAGGCTGATATATGACACTGTCATTTATTATTGAGTCTTCTCACGCTGGTTTATCAAGCCTAATCCGGGTATTTTCAATACTCGGGTCAGATCCGAGTGATTTCAGGTTGAGTTGAAGACGGTTGGAGTTTCCAGAGGAGAGCTGGAGATATTCATCTACGTATGGACGTATTCTATTATCCGTTGTACTCAGTGTATTTTGTTTGATGTTTGTCAGCAATTGTAAGGACAGGTGTTTATAACTGTCCAAGCTGAATTTAGGTTAGACTCTGATATTGTATTTAAAATTTTCCACTGTAAAGATTATTATTGAAATAAAATATGTTATTCCATACGTGTGAGATTCTGTTCTGTCTTTATTTTCTTTCTATCCTTAATGATCCGCTTATTCGTGCAATTTGAGTTTGACATGTGTGGGGGTATGGAAAAATGGGCCATTACAAAAGGTGAGTCTCAAATGCTGAATTACTCAGTCTGACCAGAGCGTAAGGCGAAACACAAAACACTCGAATCAGGATTAACATTCTTATACCAATAAATCCAACTCAAGTGAAATATCAACTGAAATACAAGTAACTCAAAGGATGTTTGGGATAATCATCCTCTAAGGATCCGTGGGGCTATCTAAAATGCAGAGATATACACTATAACCCCATGGTCGTTCAAATTAATTTATACTTCAAAACCAAAATATCATTTCATTTCAAATATATTTATTTCCAAATATTATCCCTTTCAAAGTTACGATTCAAATTTACTAAAATTCCAAATTCAAATTTAGTCCCATCTCAATTTATCAATTTAAATTCAACTCAATTCCTAAATAACCATTTCAAATTTTATCGATCTCAAATCTGGATTTGAAATAATAAATTACCCATTTACACTTCAATATTATTTCAAAACTTTAAATATTCAACATTTCAAACTAAATTTAATGATTTTAGATAGATTTAGTTTATCTTCATTATTGTTTAGTCTTGAGATATTCCCTCATTTGATTCAATATCATTTAAGTAACCTTAAGTTACATTTTACTAAATATTTTCTTTAATTTATTTAAACGTTAAATATTCATTAAATCACTTAAATCAAAAATCCAGTTATAAAATCATACCTTTAAATTTCACATTCAATAATTTCAAATTGATTTAATTAAATAAAATCCCTGATTAAATACCATTCCAAATAAACCCAAATTTATCTTCCCAATCTTACTTATTCAATTTATTGCAAGAAAATCTATTTGAAATATAGATTTACATAAATACTTAACCATATTATATCATTCTAATTTAAATTAAATATTACTACTAAATCTATATATAAAATTACCATTTATATATAATATCTTAAGAATAAACACTTATTAAACCATATATTTCTTTCCGAAACCATATAAATTATTTTCAAAATATTTATATATAGACCAACGGTGTCTGTATATATAAAATTACCTTTCGAGGCTAGAGAAATTTGACAAGGAAACGAGCTACGAATTCCAAAGCAACGCTAGATGGATATGATTCGATGAAGAAAATAGGCACGACAGGCAACTGATAATGAGGAATCGATGGAACGATCAGGGTCAGTTTTACATAAATTGAAAATATACATATTATTAATACATATTCAGTATTCTAATTTAAGACAAAAATCAAAATAATATAAAAATTTCTAAATCATCATTCTTAACTCAAGCATTAAAAATCAAAGATTTTTTTATACTTAAACTATTTCCCACAACAATTTCTTAACACATATTATACACACACACATTCCAAAATCCATTGTTTTAGAATAAAACACAATTTATCTAAAACACCCACATTTACCTAAAGTCAGTACTCATTTTATATACAAGTTTTAAGCGTACTTAAAAATATACTTAAATTTATCATAACCCCGTATACTTTATACATATCTTAGAATATGAACAACTTAACAAGTATAACATATGTAGACCCAAAAAAATTCATGCCAACGCCTAAAAGAATTAAGATGTTGTTTTAAAACAAACCAAATATATATAATACTTAAAATAGCCGACCAAAACAAAATAACTATATATTTTAACTTTAACAATGAATTACAGCACTAACAAAAATTTTATTATTTTATATAAAATAGTATAACATATATCATAGAACTTAATATCATTTACTTAAACAGACCATATAAAAATAAACTATAACCAATTTTAATATAACATACTATAACGTAATTAATATGTGCATGACTGGTAAAATTTGTATAACAGACATATTTAAAATTTATATAAGTTTATATATATTATCTTAAAATGTATATATTTATAATCAGAAAGTAAAGTATTCATATAAACGAAAGTAGAATATGTACTACCTTTATATATATAATAGATAGAACTCACACGCAAAAAAATATATAAGTTTGCACATATATTAACCCAAAATAGAAAGCTCTGAGTTATATCTATATATAATAACGTATTTTGATCCAAAACTAACATATACATACAGTAAATTATATATATGTACTTTAAAATCATAAACAACAATGATAAAATATACTATGATATAATATACTATACTATTATATGTAACACACGCATTATACAAAAAAAAGAAGCAAATTATAACACCATATAAAAAGATTTGATAAAATGAAATATACTATAACATAATATACCTATGAATAAATTTGCAGGCCATATATTTGCTGTCTCCAAAGTTTATATCACACTGTATATCACATGCGAACCCATACTAGTACAACATTATTACAAAATATATCAACCAAAACCATATACATATCTTTTTTTGTATAGAAGTAAACACATTAAACCAACCTATATGTATTATGTATATAACAAAAGCATGCTAACCTTGATAACAAAACTGCAGATTAACCCAAAATAAGTTTTGAAACAACTTACTTACTTATATAAGTATATAAATGAGGGGGAAGGAAGCATAAGGCTTGTTCTAGAATTGGCGAAGGCAGCGAGATCCAGGCGACAAAAGATGAAGCAACGATGCTTTTATTTTTGTTAAAAAAAAATTCCTTGCCGAGTGAAAATATGAAGGTGGATTTGGCAAATTTATATCGAAAGCATAGAACAGGGAGAGGGGGAAGAAAAGAAATATATAAAATGGGTAGAGTGGAAAAACTGAACTGTCAAAAGGTTAAAAATGTTTCAGCGGTTAAAACAAGTAATGTAGGAAAAACGAATAGGCACAAATTGGGAAACGTATCACATAAATAATAAATATAAAGTAGTAGGTGAGGATTTTAGGCAATAAATATTCATGTTGATTTATACACGCAAATAAAATATGAGCTGCAGCTAAATCAAATAATGAAAAAAAAGAAAAACATACGTACGTTATACGTTTGTTCAAGTGATCGTGCAGAACAAAAGATAAAGGGAGTAATAAAGCTAGATGACTGTTTGAATTTGTACTATTGGCAATAAAATAGATGAGAAGTAACATAAACACTTGATTAACGCAGATAATTAAGCAATTGATATGCGTGTGCAGCATGTTTCAAAATTTAAAACCGAAGGGAAATTAACTGTCACAATTAATAAATGTGAAGTAATGAATATGGAAAAAATTCAAGCGCAGATTTCAGGGGATAATAAAGGAAATGATTGTTCACAATTTAAACTGACACATATAAGGTAAGGGATATATATAAATTTTGTACTAAGTATGATACGTTTGTTGAAGCCAATAGCACCAAAATCAAGGAATGAAAAAGGCAACAGGGAAAAGAACGGAACAAATAGAAATGAAACGTATCAAATTAATTATGAGCAGTTTTACAAGCAACGGTCACCCATTGATTTAGCTGACAAACATTAAAGCAATTGATTTATGCGCGTTTAAATTTTGAAACTCAAAAGAAATCAAATGATCACGGATCTGGTACCGATACGGTTACCGGTTTTGTGAATTCCGCTATGTACCGGACTTCAAAACACAGAAATAAATATACCGTAGAGATCCGCTCGACGAGACAATCAGAACGGTATACAGATATCGGTGGTACGATTGAATTATAAAAATTCGAATTTTCCACTATCTTAAAATGCAGCAAAAACGCAGAAGAATAAGATCGACGGAGCTTGAAAAGTCTGAATTTAGAAAAACGAAAAATGACGTCTCAGTCAGAAGATGATTTAGAATTTTTCTATGTAAAAATATTCAGGTTTGGAAAATATTTTATTATCAGCAATTATTAACTGACTTGAATTTAATAGAATTTCACAATGAAATAAACTTTCATAAAATCAGATGAAAATTTACCATCTGCTAAAATAAAATGGACGTATTTCAAATATTAAATTTTTATTTTAAAATATTATTGTTTAAAATTTCTCAAAAATCAAATTAAATACCTTAAGAAATCCATTAAACATTACTAAAATTTTACGGGTCGTTACATTAGATATATAAGTTTTAAGTATATATTTGTCTATTAGTTTAAAATGATTTGAAATTAAACCCGGTATTTAGTTCTTAAGTTTCCGTTAATTAATAGTTCAATTAGTGTAGTGAAATGAAATTCAACTAATAATTGAAACCTCTAAATGAAAATAAGGGATTAAATGATAGGTTATAAATGAAATTTCAAGAAAGTTTAAATTTGTAACTTATAAAACAAAAGATATAATTAATGAACACTTAAATTAAACTAAAAGAAATGAGGTAAAACTTATATAAGTATCATTTGCATTCTTTAACGTATATATGACTTACCAACTATAAAAAGTTAAAATGTTAAAAAAAATGCAACGGGAAATTTTACAAGTAAAATTTTTAGTAATGAAGTATTCAATGAATTTGCTTTTATAAATAAGAATTTGATGTTATGATGGTTATAAACTTAAGTTATAATTGAAATGCTACCAATGTAATAGAAATGTAAGTAGTATAAATGAATAATAATAAACCTAAGTAAATGGTTGAAGCTATTTATAAATAAAATAAGTAGGAAAATGAATACCGTAAATAAGTAAAATTAAGTAATGAATAAATGAATGTAATGCAAATAAAAGAAATTGCGTTATATATGGATAAATGAAAACTGTAAGAAATAAAATGTAAACTAAAAAGATAAATCATTATATGAAAGAAAGGAAATCAAACAACAAATATTATGAAACGGAATTAATAAGAATGAACTTGATCTATTGTTCGAAATTGTTGTTGTTTGGTTTATGGTTGTTTGGGCAATGATACTTCAAAATTTGTTTGATGAATTGAATAATCTATTTAGTTTCATCTAAGACTGTTGAGTAAATGGCGCACTTAATAGTTTATTTTTCATTCCGTACAATTTAAAGTTTTTGAACCCAAACAACTATTTGTTTTGTTTGGTATGAGTGAATGATTGATTTGTGTTTATTTTATATGATGGTTGTGTGCCTTGTTGCAAGTGATTGTTGATTATATTGAATTGTTTGTTTGTAGTTGAAATAACCTTAAATATTTCATTCAATATAATTGTTAACTCTTTTGGATTATATAAGTGAAATACAGGGTATGGAAGCAATTGTTACTTCTTTTGGTTTCATAATTAAGCGTTAATTGTCCAACAAATAGGTACATTTTCGGATTACGGTTTATAGCGTTATTATATTGTTTTCCCGTGTTGGGATATATATTATTTTGGAAAATATATGTTGTATGTTGTCATATTTGATATTATATTTTCTTCCGAGCCTCTCCGTACAAAGGAGACTCTGCCGAAATTTTCCGAAAATTTTGGGCTTTGAACTATTGTTAAAAATGTTTTCCAAACTTTATTAATTTGAGTATAAAAAGATTTTATGGCTGTAAATTTGTATATTTTATTTAAACTAATTAATTTTGTAAATTTTTTTGTTTATAAGTTAATATTTTTAAATAAGATGTATTGTTTGTTTAGTTCTTTCTTTTCCCTTCTTTTTCCTTTTGGGGACGAAAAGTTTTGAGTGGGGGAGAGTGTAACGACCCGTAAAACTCAATATTTAAATTGGTTAAATTAATAAGATTTTCGTAATTAAATTTAGAAAGAAAAAAAAAATTATAATTTATATTGAAGTAAATGTTAAGCATGAATTGTAGCAATGATTATTGAAACTAATTTTTGACAATTGGAGTAAAATCCCAATAGTGTAGTAGTGTAAATTATTGCACTTGGTTAAAATGGAAAATAAGTAAATAAAAGTAAATGTTGGATTTAACCAATGAATAATATATTGATTAATAGCAACTGAACATAAATTTAGGTAATAATGTTAAAGCAAGTTGATAAATAACTAATTTAGCGAAATCCCAATAAATTGAAATAACTGTAAGGTCATAATTGGTTGTATTTAGTAAATTTGGAAAATAAATTTCAATAAATGTAATAAAGTAACAGAAATGTATATCGTTTTCATAAGATAATATAAAGGAATGAAAACTTATGATTTATGTATGAAATAATAACCAAAAAAAGTGAAACAGTGTTAATGTAGGTAAATTTGTAACAAATTGAATGGACTCCCATGTTAATTGAAAATTATATATGTTACAACTTGGTTATGAATTCAATATAAGATAAGTGAGTGGAAATATTATAATTTGTTTATAAATGAAATATAAGAAAAACAAACGTAAATATTGAATTAATTAATGAATTAATATATTGAATGGTAATTGAATATAATCAATGTTAGCAAGAAATTATAACAATGGTTTGGAAACGATTAAACTTGTAAGAATGTGAATGAGAGTTATGATAACAAAATATATTAAGTTACCTGTTTTGATGGGATTTGGAATTGGAAAGAAATTTTAAAAATGTAAATAAATGTTACATTAATGTGAAATGTAATACAATGTTTAGGAGTTGCTAAATTGGGTATATTAAGGTAATGAACGAAAAAACATGGTAACTAAGTTTATAGAGTAGTAATGAACTTAATAAAAAGATTTGAATTGAAACAAATCAATCCATTAAAATCCAATTTATAATAAGTGTAATTATTGTAGCAATTGAAATTAAATGTTATGCAATTGAAATAAAGTTAAAATGGGAAAATGTTAATGTATCAGGATATATACCAATGTAAATGGTACCTAAAATGATAATATGATAATTAGTTAATTAAAAGAATGGGAGTTAGGATTTATTTATTGGAATTTAAAGTTAAATAATTGGATTTATTGCAAAACGGTAGAATTAAATATTAAATTTTACGTTAATTGAAATGAAGATGGAATATGAGAATATTAATGTAATAGTTTTGAATCCAATGTTAAATCCATTTATTTGACAATAATGAATGGAATAATTATTGATTGATTTAATTAAATGGAATTATTGGGAATTATATTTATAAATTCTGAATTCAATAAATTGAGGTTTACATTGAAATTGACAAATTAATTAACTTTAAATTGACATCTAAATTTGTTAAATTAGTGTGAATGATTTGGAAATAGAAAAATGATAAGAATTGTCAACTTTAGAATTGAAATTGGAAATTTGATTTAATTAATCAATTATTTAATTAACTGGAAAATAGCCATTTTGGCCACTGACTCGGATTTCGACGAAACCATTTGCAACGGATCTGAGACGACCCGACTTTCCCCTCCCAGAAAATCGCGTCATCCTTAAGAAAGAAAGGGATAGAAAAGAGGAAAGAAAGAAGAGAAAGAAGAAACAACACAAGAATCTCAACAGCGGAACGAATAAATTATATTAATAACATAAATATTACATAGTATACATCAAATATCAGAGTTACACAGACAACATATCACATACTAGACAGTTATAAACGTATGTCTAGTTATTAAAACTAAATACATATAAAAGACACTCAGTGTAACGACTCAATATTTTCAACCATTCGCATCCGCTCATGTCAGACTTGAATTGTTCAAAATACCGCGTTGTAATTAAAATTTGGAAAATCTCAAAATATACAGTAAATAATTAATCACAGAATCACAGACACAGAATCAGAATATTCGCAGCGGAATTTAAAAATACTTAGTGGTTCATTAATCCACTATAAATAGTCTCAACAAATACAATTTATAAAGTCTTCCATCCCAAATATAGTTTAAATCATCAAATAGAAAATCCAAAAATGCCAAAGTCTTGATTTCATAAATAAGATAACGGACATAAAGAAGCCAGCAACTTGAAAGGATCTACAGAAGTCCTAGCTCCGAGATGATGACTGAACTGCAACTCACGCTGACCCGAGCGTAAAATAAAACATAAACACTCGAGTCAGGACATACATACTTATATAGTGTAAGCTAATTCAAGTGTACTGTAATATAAAGCAAGTAACTTAAAGAATGCTTGGGACCGCCCAACCTCTAAGGATCCGTTAAACTATTTACTATGTAGTAATATTTTCGCTATTATAATAGTGTCTATATTAAAATAAACTTACTTTTAAATAGCGTTAAGGAGTGACCCAATATTCCCCTTAACACGTAATAGTCCCAGTAGTCCATCCAATATCATGGTCCCTCCTGATCGGGAAGTCACCAGAGGATACCACACGGGCTACGGGAGAAAAACAAAATCGTACAAGGCTCGCTATGGTAGGTGACACGGCATAACTAGGCAATGCCAGGGTAGATATACCAATTACGCTTCCGGACCGATGGTAACGCGTAGCGCGCAGCTACCGCCCAACTCGAACAACACTCCCAAATCAAAGGTGCGCACCAATACAATCACATAAGTAATAGAATGGCATACGAAGAAGTGCGTCCGATCAGAGGTGCTACCTCATTAATCCGTCAATCGCTCCTGTTTTAGCCACCTTATGCCAACTCACGGGAGTCGGGTCCACGTATTTACCTCATAGAAAACGCCACCACCATCCTACTTCATTCTGGAATCTCCACCGCGTACACGGTTGTCAAAGTGGTTTTCGGTATCGACAGAGAGTATGCCAAACATCCGATCCCGGTCTCTTTAACAACCAAGCGTTATTATAACCCGTGGTTACAACTTTAAAAAAAATGGTATTTATACTTTAAAAATCAAAATAAATTTCAAATACATTTCAATATCATAATATTCTTTCAAACATCATTTATTTAAACATCAGTCATTTCATTTAATATAAAATACCATTTAAATCTATTCAATTTATTTAGGAATTAATTGCCTTTCAACTCACATTTAAAAGTTAAATTCCTCCATTTAAAACCATTTAAAGTCAATTCCTTATTCTTATTTATTCATATTATATTCCAAAATTTAAGCTTTTTTTTCCAAAGATTATTTCCATAAATTTAATTAAAACAATCAAAATTCAGTTTCCGTAGCACTTATAAAATGCTACCTAAAGTTATAGGTTAAAACAGTCTATTTACAAAAGACAACATTTAAGTGCTGTAATTTATTAACTTAACCATTAAGTTTTAAATTCCCAAAATAAAACTTAATATCAATTATTTTACTTAACTAAAATCTCACTTTTAACAAAAATTCATAATTTTCCAAAATAAGTTATACTCCAAAATTTTACACAAACATTCATTTATTTAACATTTGACTCATTCAAAAATCATTATAAATAAATAAAAAAATAAAATCCTTCAAATACATTTAAACCAGAAAATTATAAACTTCCTATTTAAACATATTTTTTAAAACATTTCATAAAAATATTATATAAACCACGGGTCTGTATATAGTTTTCTAGCCTAGGTCAAGTGATACGGATATATATCATTTCAATCCGCAATTTACAAAAACCCCGGGTTCTATCATTTCAAACCCGCAATCCCAAGTTAAATATTTAAAATTAAACAATTAAATAAATAAATGAATAAATAATTATCGTACAGGCCTATCATTTCAGCCTATAACGATCTCAATTTACAGGGAACTTGCAGTGATGATTTAACAGTAAATAAGCATTAAATAATATAACTGCAACCATATTACAACAGATAAACAACTGATGAGGTGTCAATTTAAAATGGGGTTTAACATCATACGTTATATTACAGACAGATGACATTTACTAAATAATTTACAAATACACTTGCGATAATTCACATAAATATAGGTATGTTTGTCTGGTGAGAAATACTCACCTTAAACTGCAGATAATCAGATTCAAACGATTTTACCACTTGATAAAGGATTGTACAAATGGCACGATTAGGTTTCCGTGGATGCCACGCCTTGATTCAAATCTAAAATAAGATCCAAATACCAAATACGCGACTTTTAAAATTACGGTCAAAGCAAAATTTTCGAAACAACTGGAACGAATAGAATTTGACTTGACTCGACTACTCCCACTACTCGACTTGCCCACGTTCTCAAGGCCAGGCAGTGAAATCTTAACTATTTACGTACCCATGAAAATTATAGTGGAAAGTTTTAGGCAAAAGCTGGAAAGAAAAAGGTGGACACAATACGTTATTCCCTTTCTACAAACAGGTGGCGTACACTAAAATTCTTCAGAAATTGAAAACAGTGAAATTTGCAACTAATATATATATATATATATATATATATATATATATATATATTCTTTTTTTCTTCTTTTTTTTTCTTTTTTTCTTTCTCTGTATAAAAAATCACGTTAAATAAATGTGAAGCATGTTGGTTCCCAAAACTTGAACACGCAACATAGCACAGCCACTCCTACCTCATCTTTTAAAACATGCATTTTTTTTTCCGGAGATGCAAATGAAAATATACCTTTTTTTTAACATTTTATTAAAATGACTCATGCATGAATTCACAAAACAAGGTGATACAAACTAAATAAATGTCACGGTCTGCTTGCCTATTTTAAACCCTGTAAGCATGCACTAAAAATATACAAGTCACTGCATATTTTGGAAATAATTTAGGTAATAAAAAGTTCTACCTATCTGTTGAAACAAACGTGATTTTGCACGTGTAAGTGTATGTAAATGAAGGATATTAGTTTTGTTTGTTACCATTTTTTTTTCAAAGATGACACACTTTAGCAATTCATATAAAAAAAAAGACTCACGCAAGAAGTTCAAATGGCCACAATTACAGCAATGCATGCATTTCTATAGAATTCAAAAGAAGGATACTAAGCTTGTCTTCCTACAACAATCTGACATGTATGTCAAAATAGATTAGAGAGGGAAAAAGGAGATGGCAAGGACAGGTGGTGGAGCAGCCGAGTAGTGTGGACATTGGACCAAATGAAACAAGAAAAAGAACAAAATAAATAAAAGCAAGGTGTGGCCATACCTGTGCAATTTGTCAAGAAGAACGAAGGCAAATTTTAGATGCAATATAAAGTTTTTGTGTGAGGCTTTATATATATAAGAAAACAAGTTGAGAGTTATGAAGGCACGTGAGATCTTCTGAGATGCGAGTTGCATAATAATATGTATGGGAGGCTTGCGTGATTATAGGAAAACAATAATCAAATATAATTTGCTTTGAACTGAATAGACAAATTCTAATGAAATTTGAAATTCTCCCAGCTATACAAAATTTTGATTTAATGAATTCCTAGAATGATGCATGAATTTAGGCAAGAGATTTATTCTTAATTTATAAAATTCTTTCTTATGTATTCATGGATAAGGCTTGCGAAATATAGGGGACCAAACAAGCAGGCAAGAATGGCAAGTGATAATAAACATTTAGGCAGACCAGAAAGTTGCGTGATTTATTATTGCCAGTTATACGAAAATCTTGATTAAATGCATGCGTTGATTACTTTCCAGTTTCTTTAGTTTGAACGTTATTCTATATGCGTGATTTATGCTGCCAATTTATGAAAATTTGATTTCAACATTTTATATCATTTAATAGTTGCGTGATCAGCTATATGAAATTTTGATCTTTATTAAATGAAACGGCAAGAATTGACAAAGATTTTGGAATGAAAAAGTCATATACAAAAATTAAAACCCAATTGAAAGCTATGGAAAAGGTAACGTTTACTATAAAACTACTGACTGATATTTTAATCCATATAGATATAAATATAATTTTTTTAAAATACGCCAAACTGACGCATTACAATACACCCAAAATTTATACAAAAGTAACATTTTTAGTTTATACGTTTACTACGTTACTTATACAATAAATTTTACACGCCCTTTAAACGCGAAATCCAACAGTTCATTAATACACTAATTTTTTTTTACAAAGTTATTACTTACCAAAATTTAATTGGTTTACATATATTATACATATACAAAATTCATTTTATTAACATTGCGAATTGAGTCGTCTTTTAACAAAGTTAAAAACTTCAAAACTTTTAAATTTTATTTTTAGACCTTTGGAAAAAGATTTACATCAAATATATATATATATATATTAAAAATAAATTTCAAAATTTAATAATGAAAAGAAATAAATAATGTAAGAGATATGAGTAAAGAGAAAAACGCATATGAAAAAGGCAAGCAGATAGGAGAATGGATACTGCGCATGACTGAGATTTAGGAGAAAATTGTGTTTTGAAAAATGCAAGAAATAAATTTTGTTGAATGGAAAAAAAATCTATGAAATCAAATTTTTAAAGTAATGCGTTGAATTTAAGGCAACATATTTGATTTGAATGCTAAAATATTCCTTCCCTTTAAAACACATGCCAATGATAAATTTACTCATTTACACTAAGGTCATATTTTTAAAAATGTGTACCATAGCCATAATAATTTATGCCCAAAATATACCGAAATAAAGGATTAAAATTCTATACGTTTTCTTATATATATATAGATATATATATATATATATATATATACGGTATTTATTCCCTAAATTTACGCGCACTTTTTAACGCGTAATTACCCAGTTCATTTATACACTAAAAAAAAAATTCGAAATTCTGACCGTGCTGAGACTCGAACTCGTGACCTGTCGTGAATAGCCCAGATGTCTTAACCACCTAAGATATTAATGTTTTCTTAATTAAAATTTGATTTTGCTAGAAATTAAGTTGTTTACCATCTTCGACAAAAACCCAAATTTCCAAATTAAAGTTAATTCTTAACCATGTCAAAATTTCAAAGATCTTATTATTTAATTAAAAATTTGGTCAATTGTTTTTATTTTTATTTTTAATCACTTTAAATAAACCCCAAAGTTTTTAAAATACAAGTGAAAAATACTTGTTAAAAAATTGGGCTGTTACACTCTCCCCCACTCAGAACTTTTCGTCCTCGAAAAGGAAGAAGGTAGGGGAATAGAAACAACCTGAAAGAAAACTAAATTGAAACTTAAATTAGAATCATTAATATAAACAATAAAAATTAAATTTTAAATTAATCATTGATTTCATCTATTTATACTTAAAATTTTAACATTTATTTATTTACATATTTACTTGTATAATATCCCTACACTTAAAAAAAATCATTCATTTTTTTTTTCCAAATTTTACACAAGGTATTATAACATTCTAATTTAAAATGTTTAATTTTAGTCCAAATTTGAAATGGTAATTTAACTTAATTTTTAAAGTAAATTTACCATTTCCCAAAATAAACTAAATTCCCCATTTAGTTTCTTCTTTATTCCAAACTATAATTAAATTTACTTCTCTCAATATTTTTCTCATCTATGTCAAATATGTTTACACTTATTACAACTGTTTAAATTTATTCTTAGTTCCTTAACATCATTTTATATTAAAAATTATTCCATTACCCTTTAATTTTATTTTCCTCTGTTAATCTTTTTATAACTAGAGTTTAAGTGTATAACATTTATTATAACCACTCAAATTTTATTTATAAATCTTTTTATATTGTATATTATCCAATTACATAGTTAATTTTTGAATGATTTAGGTAAGTTATATTGGCATGCAATTATACAAGTAAAAAATTTCCAATTCTATTATTCAAGTTTAAATATTTATTCAAAATTTGACTTTATTTTATCATTAGAATCAGCTTTTAACATAAATTTATGAATTAAATTTCCAATTAACTTCAAACCCTTTAGAGATAAATAAATACATACATATTGCATATGTCAAATCAAATTTAAATCATATATCTATATATATTATAAATTAAGTCACATTTAGAAATTCAAATCAATTAAATTTTTGAAGCAAAACTACAACGTGGTCTCTTTACTTCGATACTCGAAAATGAATGTCGATGATGTTGTAGTCATCACCGAAATTATTTTCCAGCGACAAAGAGAAGAGCACTAAATTTTTAAAACTTTTAAAAAAATTCTTTGGAAACAAATTTATATTCGAAAATAATTTAAATAATAATATATCCTTTTAAGACTTTAAACGCAAGGTTTGAAACTATCAGAAATTAAATTCTTAAATTCCTGTTTTAAATCCGTTTATGTTTCCAAATAAATTTGTAACCATGTTTTATAGTTCAATTATTTATATAAGACAAAACCAATGGTTTACAAAACCATAAATAAAATCAAACACTATTATCTCTAAACAACTAGTTAAATTTTGAAATTATACTTATATATATAATATTAGATTTTTCCTAAATATAGGAATAAATTTTTCAAAACAAGGATAGAGATTCAAATTTGATGGATTCAAATCAAAGAGAATTTTGATTTAAAGATAAATTGGAATCAGAAGATCCGATGATTACATAACAGAACAAGGAACTAGATAAGTTTATATAAATCGCGGGCAACCTTAACCTGGTCAACTGTGACTTAAAGAGTCAGATCGAATGTAGATTTACCATTCGATCCGAAGAGATAGAGTTCGGAATAACCAAAGATACTAGCATCTAAACCGAGGTTAAATATAAATCTCTGGTGAATCCATGCTAATTGTAAAGGAGTTTCACCCCTTTATTAGAATATTGGCGAGACCGCCAATTCACTATAAAGATCATCCGAAATGGAGTTATGGGATACTCCAGAAATCGAAAGAAAATGAATAGTGAGGGACACGAATGAACTTCGGAACCGCAGGGAACGTTCCAAAATTCGAAAAGGAAGAGATTCAAGCTCAAATGAAAGTGATTCTGTAAATCAATTTTACCATACATTCTAAGTTTAGCCTAGAGCCAAAGCTTTGATACCAAATGTAACGACCCAATATTTTCAACCATTCGCATCCGCTCATGTCGGACTTGAATTGTTCAAAATACCGCGTTGTAATTAAAATTTGGCAAATCTCAAAATATACAGTAAATAATTAATCACAGAATCACAGACACAGAATCAGAATATTCGTAGCGGAATTTAAAAATACTTAGTGGTTCATTAAGCCACTATAAATAGTCTCAACAAATACAATTTACAAAGTCTTCCATTCCAAATATAGTTTAAATCATCAAATAGAAAATCCAAAAATCCCAAAGTCTTGATTTCATAAATAAGATAACGGACAGAAAGAAGCCAGCAACTTGAAAGGATCTACAGAAGTCCTAGCTCCGGGATGATGACTGAACTGCAACTCAGGCTGACCCGAGCGTAAAATAAAACATAAACACTCGAGTCAGGACATACATACTTATATAGTGTATGCTAATTCAAGTGTACTGTAATATAAAGCAAGTAACTTAAAGAATGCTTTGGACCGCCCATCCTCTAAGGATCCGTTAAACTATTTACTATGTATTAATATTTTCGCTATTATAATATTGTCTATATTAAAATAAACTTACTTTTAAATAGCGTTAAGGAGTGACCCAATATTCCCCTTAACACATAATAGTCCCAGTAGTCCATCCAATATCATGGTCCCTCCTGATCGGGAAGCCACCAGAGGATACCACACGGGCTACGGGAGAAAAACAAAATCGTACAAGGCTCGCTATGGTAGGCGACACGGCACAACTAGGCAATGCCAGGGTAGATATACCAATTACGCTTCCGGACCGATGGTAACGTGTAGCGCGCAGCTACCGCCCACCTCGAACAACACTCCAAAATCAAAGGTGCGCACCAATACAATCACATAAGTAATAGAATGGCATACGAAGAAGTGCGTCCGATCAGAGGTGCTACCTCATTAATCCGTCAATCGCTCATGTTTTAGCCACCTTTTGCCAACTCACGGGAGTCAGGTCCACGTATTTACCTCATAGAAAACGCCACCACCATCCTACTTCATTCTGGAATCTCCACCGCGTACACGGTTGTCAAAGTGGTTTTCGGTATCGACAGAGAGTATGCCGGACATCCGATCCCGGTCTCTTTAACAACCAAGCGTTATTATAACCCGTGGTTACAACTTTAAAAAATATGGTATTTATACTTTAAAAATCAAAATAAATTTCAAATACATTTCAATATCATAATATCCTTTCAAACATCATTTATTTAAACATCAGTCATTTCATTTAATATAAAATACCATTTAAATCTATTCAATTTATTTAGGAATTAATTGCCTTTCAACTCACATTTAAAAGTTAAATTCTTCCATTTAAAACCATTTAAAGTCAATTCCTTATTCTTATTTATTCATATTATATTCCAAAATTTAAGCTTTTTTTTCCAAAGATTATTTCCATAAATTTTATTAAAACAATCAAAATTCAGTTTCCGCAGCACTTACAAATTGCTACCTAAAGTTATAGGTTAAAACAGTCTATTTACAAAAGACAGCATTTAAGTGCTGTAATTTATTAACTTAACCATTAAGTTTTAAATTCCCAAAATAAAACTTAATATCAATTATTTTACTTAACTAAAATCTCACTTTTAACAAAAATTCATAATTTTCCAAAATAAGTTATACTCCAAAATTTTACATAAACATTCATTTATTTAACATTTGACTCATTCAAAAATCATTATAAATAAATGAAAAAATAAAATCCTTCAAATACATTTAAACCAGAAAATTATAAACTTCCTATATAAAAATATTTTTTTAAAACATTTCATAAAAATATTATATAAACCATGGGTCTGTATATAGTTTTCTAGCCTAGGTCAAGTGATACGGATATATATCATTTCAATCCGCAATTTACAAAAACCCTGGGTTCTATCATTTCAACCCCGCAATCCCAAGTTAAATATTTAAAATTAAACAATTAAATAAATAAATGAATAAATAATTATCGTACAGGCCTATCATTTCAGCCTATAACGATCTCAATTTACAAGGAACTTGCAGTGATGATTTAACAGTAAATAAGCATTAAATAATATAACTGCAACTATATTACAACAGATAAACAACTGATGAGGTGTCAATTTAAAATGGGGTTTAACATCATACATTATATTACAGACAGGTGACATTTAATAAGTAATTTACAAATACACTTGTGATAATTCACATAAATATAGGTATGTTTGTCTGGTGAGAAATACTCACCTTAAACTGCAGATAATCAGATTCAAACGATTTTACCACTTGATAAAGGATCGTACAAATGGCACGATTAGGTTTCCGTGGATGCCACGCCTTGATTCAAATCTAAAATAAGATCCAAATACCAAATACGCGACTTTTAAAATTACGGTCAAAGCAAAATTATCGAAACAACTGGAACGAATAGAATTTCACTTGACTCGACCACTCCCACTACTCGACTTGCCCACGTTCTCAAGGCCAGGCAGTGAAATCTTAACTATTTACGTACCCATGAAAATTATAGTGGAAAGTTTTAGGCAAAAGCTGGAAAGAAAAAGGTGGACACAATACGTTATTCCCTTTCTACAAACAGGTGGCGTACACTAAAATTCTTCAGAAATTGAAAACAGTGAAATTTGCAACTAATATATATATATATATATATATATATATATTCTTTTTTCTTCTTCTTTTTTTCTTTTTTTCTTTCTCTGTATAAAAAGTCACGTTAAATAAATGTGAAGCATGTTGGTTCCCAAAACTTGAACACGCAACATAGCACAGCCACTCCTATCTCATCTTTTATAACATGCATTTTTCTTTTCTTTTCTTTTTTTTTCTTTTTTTTTTTCCGGAGATGCAAATGAAAATATACTTTTTTTTTAACATTTTATTAAAATGACTCTTGCATGAATTCACAAAACAAGGTGATACAAACTAAATAAATGTCACGGTCTGCTTGCCTATTTTAAACCCCGTAAGCATGCACTCAAAATATAAAGCCACTGCATATTTTGGAAATAATTTAGGTAATAAAAAGTTCTACCTATCTGCTAAAACAAACATGATTTTGCACGTGTAAGTGTATGCAAATGAAGGATATTAGTTTTGTTTGTTACCATTTTTTTTTCAAAAATGACACACTTTAGCAATTCATATAAAAAAAGACTCACGCAAGAAGTTCAAGTGGCCACAACTACAGGAATGCATGCATTTTCTATAGAATTCAAAATAAGGATACTAAGCTTGTCTTCCTACAACAATCTGACATGTATGTCAAAATAGATCAGAGAGGGAAAAAGGAGATGTGGCAAGGACAGGTGGTGGAGCAGCCGAGTAGTGTGGACATTGGACCAAATGAAACAAGAAAAAGAACAAAATAAATAAAAGCAAGGCGTGGCAATACCTGTGCAATTTCACAAGAAGAACGAAGGCAATTTTAGATGCAATATAAAGTTTTTGTGTGAGGCTTTATGTATATATAAGAAAACAAGTTGAGAGTTATGAAGGCACGTGAGATCTTCTGAGATGCGAGTTGCACAATAATATATATGGGAGGCTTGCGTGATTATAGGAAAACAGTAATCAAATATAATTTGCTTTGAACTGAATAGACAAATTCGAATGAAATTTGAAATTCTCCCAGCTATACAAAATTTTGATTTAATAAATTCCTAGAATGATGCATGAATTTAGGCAAGAGATTGATTCTTAATTTATAAATTCTTTCTTATGTATTCATGGATAAGGCTTGCGAAATGTAGGGGACCAAACAAGCAGGCAAGAATGGCAAGTGATAATAAACATTTAGGCAGACCAGAAAGTTGCGTGATTTATTATTGCCAGTTATACGAAAATCTTGATTAAATGCATGCGTTGATTACTTTCAACTTTCTTTAGTTTGAACGTTATTTTATATGCGTGATTTATGCTGCTAATTTATGAAAATTTGATTTCAACATTTTATACCATTTAATAGTTCTGTGATCAGCTATATGAAATTTTGATCTTTATTAAATGAAACGACAAGAATTGGCAAAGATTTTGGAATGAAAAAGTCATATACAAAAATTAAAACCCAATTGAAAGCTATGGAAAAGGTAACGTTTACTATAAAACTACTGACTGATATTTTAATCCATATAGATATAAATATAATTTTTTTAAAATACGCCAAACTGACGCATTACAATACACCCAAAATTTATACAAAAGTAACGTTTTTAGTTTATACGTTTATTACGTTACTTATACCATAAATTTTACGCGCCCTTCAAACGCGAAATCCAACAGTTCATTAATACACTAATTTTTTTTTTTACAAAGTTATTACTTACCAAAATTTAATTGGTTTACATATATTATAAATATACAAAATTCATTTTATTAACATTGCGAATTGAGTCGTCTTTTAACAAAGTTAAAAACTTCAAAACTTTTAAATTTTATTTTTAGACCTTTGGAAAAAGATTTACATCAAATATATATATATATTAAAAATAAAATTCAAAATTTAATAATTAAAAGAAATAAATAACGTAAGAGATATGAGTAAAGAGAAAAACGCATATGAAAAATGCAAGCAGATAGGAGAATGGATATTGCGTATGACTGAGATTTAGGAGAAAATTGTGTTTTGAAAAATGCAAGAAATAAATTTTGTTGAATGGAAAAAAAATCGATGAAATCAAATTTTTAAAGTAATGCGTTGAATTTAGAGGCAACATATTTGATTTGAAAGCTAGAATATTCCTCCCCTTTAAAACACATGCAACTGATAAATTTACTCATTTACACTAAGGTCATATTTTTAAGAATGTGTACCATAGCCATAATATTTTATGCCCAAAATATACCGAAATAACGGATTAAAATTCTACACGTTTTCATATATATATATATATATATATATATATATATACGGTATTTATTCCCTAAATTTACGAGCCCTTTTTAACGCGTAATTACCCAGTTCATTAATACACTAAAAAAAAATTCGAAATTCTGACCGTGCTGAGACTCAAACTCGTGACCTGTCGTGAATAGCCTAAATGTCTTAACCACCTAAGCTATTAATGTTTTCTTAATTATAACTTGATTTTGCTAAAAATTAAGTTGTTTACCATCTTCGACAAAAACCCAAATTTCCAAATTAAAGTTAATTCTTAACCATGTCAAAATTTCAGAGATCCTATTATTTAATTAAAAATTTGGTCAATTGTTTTTATTTTTATTTTTAATCATTTAAATAAACCCCAAAGTTTTTAAAATACAAGTGAAAAATACTTGTTAAAAAATTGGGCTGTTACACTCAGAGATACCAACACAACGGAAAACTATATAACTATACGCAGAAGCCTCCTGCTCCATTTGCTCCTCCACAATTCGTTAAAGCTAACCTGAATCCTAACCTGAATTCCTTTGGCTACTCGTAAAAATTTGATTACCCAAGAGTTAAAGAAAAACAGAAATAACTCCGGGTCAGACATGGGTCTGGTGTGAGTAACAGGTTAAAGTTGCTTAACTTTGAAAAACCTTTGAAAAGAAAAGGTATCACGTAAGACTTCCCATACATAAACATGGAAAAAAATTTACCTTACGCTAACCAAAACATTTGATAGGAAATCCGATGATATTATAATAGTGTCTAGGGTTTTCAAGTAAAATACAGAAATAGCTGGAATGCTTACATCTCACGTTCCAATATAGTTGGGCACAACTAATAAGTACGACACTTATTGGATTTTGGATTCCATCAATGGCTGGGCTACTGGGGTACCGCCCATCACAGTACGTGGCCTAGATCACCGTACCGAGGATTACTCCCAATCCCCTTCCAAACAGGACAACCCCGCAGTTGTGATCAGCAACCGCACCACTAAGCCGAAAATAAAGGGACATCTAGACAGGGGTAAATCTTGCTCTCAAGTGGGGGCTACCCACGAAGCTTTGCTGCACCTCCCCTGTTTTAGCCATTCCCAGTTGATGAGGCTTGAGGCTACGATTACCTTTATAGGACATATCACTTAGAATGCTCATCGTCCACCTGACGATGTTCTGAAAGCATTCAATCCATACAAGTTCGTTCCGGGTTCGATCGAAATCGAAGGCATTATCTTGTTACACTCATTTTGGAATCACCCTCAGAGTTAACGAGGATAACCCTTGCACTCTAAACCACCATCTCGAATCTATAAGTACTATTCCGTCAACTCATTACGGAATCACCCGTAGAGTTATACTGACGTATAGCCCTTACACCTTGAGTCTTCACTCGCTCCACTTGGTTTAACGACCTAACATTAATTTGGATCGATGTGGTTTTCGGATCCCAAATATGGAAACCCGATCCCGGTCTAATCGAAATCCAAAGCGTGTCTTTTAAGGCCAAGTTGTTTTAAGTTTAAAACAATTCAATTTAATTATCTAAATATACACAGATTGATAATTCACCACACAATAGATAATCAACCTTATCATTATCAACAGATAATTCATATCATAATTAGATAATCCATATTATCATCCAAAAGCAACCAATGCATCCATATCACATACACTACTCATCTCATAACTGAGATTATAACCATACATGGCAATTAATACCATTCATCAAACATAAGCAACTATCTAATGATCACACCATTCATAATTAATTTAAAATGAATTAAATTAATTACCTAAACTCTAATTAATTTAAAATGAATTAAATTAATTACTTCATCATTAAAATTCTACTTAACTTAACCATTAATTGATTACAAATCAATTTACATAATCACCAACTCAATATTCATTCCAGTGAATCATTACTGATTAATAATTCCCTAATTACAATAAGTAATTAGCCTTAATATTAATTACATAAGCTAATTATATTAAACCTTTTGCAAATAATTAACTTGTAGTTGCTTAATTAATTAACTAAAATTAATTACATTAATCATTTATTCATTATTAATTATACCTTAATTAATCAATTCCAAATTACATCATTAATTAATTAATTAATGATTTCTAACTATATTTAATCGATCTCTAAATATAAATTAATTACATAAGTAATTAATCTTCAATTTAAACAACATATATATTAATCACCTTTGATTAATAACCATTCAGTAATTAACTGCTTTAATTACTCATCCCATAAATTAATTACTCTCAATTAATTATCTAAATTAATCATTGATTTGTTTCAAGTAATTTAAATCCAAATTACTTCTGTAATAAATATCCTTAATTACATTCAGTAATTATTAATTAATTACTTCCTTAAGTAATTACAATCCATAAATTACATCAATAATTATCAATCAATCCACAATGTTTAATTTAATTTAACTTAATTAATCTAAACTAATCACATTAATCAAATTAATTACACTAAGTAATTAATTCATTAATTACTTTCATTAAGTAATTAAACTTAAACAATTGATTGTTATTAATTAATTAATTTAATTAATTATCAAAAATTAATCACATTAATTAATTGTTAAATAATCTTAAGTTAATGACCTTCATTAACATTTCTTACTTACTTAATTAAGAAATTAACTTGTATTAATCATTATTAATTATCAATTAATTAATATTTAACTAGAATTTAATTAATCTCTAATTATTAATTATCTAAGTATTAATTAAAATCTTAATTATCTTTAATTACTTGATTAAATAAATCTTAATTATTAATTAAAATTTAATTAACCATCCTTAATTATAGATTAATTAACCTTAATTAATTATTCTCAAATCTTAATTAATTAACTTAAAAATTATTAATTGCTTAATTATTCACATTATTAATTAATTAATTAATATTCCATTTAAATTAATTTAATAATTTAAATGAAACCAACTTCTTAAATTCTAAATTTAAAAACATTCTTCTTTATATAAAGTATTTAAACAATTTGTTTCAAATAAAAATTCAATTTAAAAATTCTTTTTAAATTTCAAAGTAAAACACAATTCAAATTTTCATTTCAGATTAAATCTTAAAAATTTAAAATATTACTTACTCTTCATCTTCATTTTTAAATTCAAGTTATTTAACCTTTTCTAAAAATGGTTAAAATAAATTTAAATTTTAAAAACTTATTTCAAAAAAACTAACATTAAAATAAAAGTTCAGGTTTTTAAAACAAAATTTGAACTTATCTTTTCTCACAAATTAAAAATCATATTCCAAATTCAAAACTAAGGTTTCTTTATACTTTAAAAAGTTTAAAATCTAAATTTAAATTCCAGATTTAAATCAAATTCGAACTCAGGTTCATCTATCCTAAATTTCAGTTTTTTCCAGATTTAAACTTGTTTTAATTTCAGTTGCATTTTAAAAATTTACTTTTAAATTAAAACAGAAAAACAGTTTTCTGTTTAGTCTAACATCTTACATTTTGAATTCAAAAATGTTTCAAATTCCAAGAATTAACTGTTGATTTCAAGTTAAATTTCACGTTTAAGAATTTCAGATTGAACTTCATCTTTAAATTTTTAAACTCTACTTCTAAATTTTTAAAAACAGAAAGATAGTTTCTGTTTGGTTTAAAACAAAACTTGAGTTTTAAAAGCATTTCAAATTAATTTCAAAAATCTAAAATTTAAACTTAATTGAATTCAAATTCAATTCTAGATTCAAACTTATTTTCAGATTTTGTTTGCATCTTACCTTCACTGCAATTTTTTAATAAACCTGGAAAACAGGTTTTTGATCAAACTTTAAAACCTGAAATACTTACATTTTAAAAACTCAAATTATTACAAAATAAACAGAATTCAAACTTTTAAATTCATATTTAAATTCAGTTTAAATTTTATACTTAGTTCAGGTTTTAAGTTTACATTTAAAACTTACTTTTAAAATTTTAAAATCTGGAAATAAACTCTGCAAAATCCTAAAACCTGAAGCACTTAAACAACCCGAGCTACCACAAATTACTTCGATTCAGATGCAATAATGCTTCGAGTTGCAACCTAAATTTCCCGAGATAATCCCGAGCAACAAAACCCTGCAACCCAAAAACAACACCACCTGCACACATCCCCCTATGCACTCACTCCCTAACTCCGGCCATACTGGCCATCATCTCTGGCCATCCTCCATCGACCACAATCCCCACATCAACCTTCAACCCTCCAAAATCCCAGAATTCAACTTGAATTTGAATTCAAGTTTTAAAACCAAAAACCTAGAACAGCATTTCTTTTCACTGCCTAACCTGTCAACGGCAATATCTCCCACCTTCGGTCGCCATCCCCATCCATACTCTGGTGATAACTCCAACAACACATCAGCTACCAACATGCAAAACAGGGTTGAACTCGATTCACTGATGAAGCCGCAGCACCCAATTTTCTTAAACCCAGTAAAACTAGGGTTCCTAACTATAATTCCTAAATTACAACACCAAAGTTTAATTGTAATCTAATTTAGTATTTTTCCTAAAATCTTTGATGGCTACTCTATCAACAGAATCAAATCCACCCAATTCCAATGCAAGCTTCAACTGAACTTGACCAAAATGTAAAATACAGTATGTTCAAATCTGCACTTTATATACAGCACTATAAATTGTAATTTTACTTTTAAAAATCCTAATTCTTCATGATGTTTTGAGATCTACTCCTAAAACATTGATTTATTATCACTTATACAACTCTATTTCTCTTTATTAATACTTCCAAGAAATACAAGTAATACCCAACTTGTATAAATTTTTAAACTCTATTTTTTATATCCTAACAAACAAGTTTGTACTGGAATATAAATATGAACAAGGATCTTTTTTTTTAAGTGGAAATGGATTTTAACAAAAATCCATGCTGCAAAGAAACTAGATACTGGCAGAAGCTTATACATAGCAGATTTATTCATATTCATCACATAAATTCAAAGAAATAAACTGCAATCGCACAGAAATCATTCAAAATTTAAAACATGAACATGCATCAGGTTTTAAAAATACTTAAGCTTTAAATTTAGAAAGTTACTCACTTGTTTATTATGCAGAGCCCAGATTCTAAAGAATAGATGGATGCAGATGCAAATTGAAATTGCAGTTTTACTTGGTTTGCATTTATTTCCAGATTGAAGAAATGCATGCTCCTACTTCCAAGAAGATGCAGGCCCTTGCTCAAAATTGAAATGCAGAGTCTTCTTGCATTCAGGTTTTTGAAAAGTGAATGCAGGCCCTTTTTTTCCAGATTGAAGAACAAAAATGCAGGTTTTATACTTGATTTAAAATTGAAATTTTAGGTCTTTAAATGATGAACAGGTTGCATGATTTGATGAATAGATTGCTATGCATTTGATTTTGTATTTTGAGGAGATGAACTTGCAGATTTGTTTTTAGAGTGGGGTGTTTCTCATTTTTATCTGAAAATTCTCTTTGTTTATGAAAGGGAAGAATGAGAAAAGAAAGGAAAAAGAGAATATGCAAGTTTAAATACAATATTTGATTTAAATTAAAATTAAAGAAAAATAAAAATTTGAACAATGACACTTGGCTTAAACTATCAACACATGTAAATTCTCTTGCTTAAATAGTTAACACATGTTAACTCATATCCTAAATTACATACACATGGCTTTTAAATGTTTTGTTATTTTAATTAAGGTTAATGAATGTTTAAATTAAATTAATTAGTTCTTATACTTAGTTATGTATTTAAATAATTTCTGAAGAATAAGTCAAAGTGTTATTTTAAATAAAACAATATACAAATTATTCATTTGAAAAAGATACTTTTAAATAATTAAAATAAATTTATAAAAGAGTTTACAACAACTTACATGAATACATGTTTCATAAATTAAATTGTATTTTAAATTTCAAATTAAATTAGCAAATCACATTTTATAAATTAATATTTTAAAAAGAATAACACAAACATTTTATAACTTATTTTAATATTCAAACTTAAGTTAAAAATGAATTTAAACCAATAAAACATTTATCTCATATATTTAAAATCATTTAGTTATTTTATTAAATATTTTTGAAAACTTAAATTAAAAATAAATCACAATTCCTAATTTCAAATTATTAAAATTATGATATACTATTTTAACGACTTGTCTATTTAAAATATATATAAATACATATACATTATTAAATAGAAAATAGATTTATTAGTGTATTAAAAATAAATTCACAAATTAAATATTTAAATAAAGAAGATTATTAAATCAAATCAAATTTATTAACAAAAAATTATCGATTCAATTTAAATTTAAACACAGATTATCAAATTTATATTGTCCAAAATTCCGGGATATTACAATCCTTCAACCTTAAAAGAATTTCATCCTCGAAATTTAAAACAAAGATAATTTAATAATCTATATTACAGATTTCATTTTAAAACACAGCATATGTTAATCATATGTTGACAACCATAATAACTAATTCACATAACCAGAACAAATCTAATTATCCAAAAGAATTTTGGATAAAACTTTCACGAGTTTCCCCGGTATATATATATATATATATATATATATATATATATATATATATATATCGGGATACTCGCTCTATAGAATCCAATCAATCAATATTACCAAGCTATAGAGCTCCTAACAACAATTCTATACAGAATATCAGACTACAAGCGAGTCTGACTCAACAATCAATCCATCCAAACTGCTGGTTCTACAACCAGAAATATCAAACACGTACTCCCTCAGAGATACGTGAAACACCCTGAATCCCAGTTATCCAAACCGGCAATTCAACTCTAGAAAACCAAACACTGATCTTACCCAAAACACAGAAGAAACCCAAAACACTTCCGAGCTATCATCTCAAACTTATAGCTCTTTGGATCGGAGAAAAACTTATCCCAAATCAAATCTCCGATTCAGAATCCAAATTTCTCCGTTTCTTATCCATAAAAACTCTTCGGACGATCCTGGGCTACCAATATCCATCCTGATCAGCTTAACTCTATGCTGATGTTCTAGAAACTGACTAGATCAAAACAATCCAATGATCTCCGCAAGACCATTCAAAAACCAAGAACACAAACCCTGCTTCTCAACAACAGAAGACAGAACAAACCTTTTCTTATCCGGAAAAGAAAAATAGAAACACTCCAAACTGCTTCCGCTGCACAACTCTGATCCGAAACAGAAGAAAATACTGAAGAACATGAGCACAGACTAGACAACCCAACACAAAAATATGGTTCCACATGTCCATAAGAAAACTCAGATGTTCCTCCCAAACCTGAGTTACTTCACCAACTTCTTCTCAAGGAACCATCCATCTATTAACTGAACCACCTGTTCTAATCCTGGAAAGGAAACTCGATCTCCAGATGCGGACAAACTTCTGACTTCTCTGAGGACATCCAGACAATCTCCAACAATCCAAAAGAACACACTATCGCAAGTCACTTTTGTGATCAACTTAGCCTAATTCCAAAGAAACTGCTCTCTCTTTACCAAACAGAACAGCTTATGCTGGCTTAGCCAACTTACACGAGAAACGGATCCACTCTACTGCTTCTGAACTCCACTTCAGAAAAACTACTCAGCTAGAAGATTCCTTACCAACTCAGAATACTCTGCTAAACTCAGCCACATCACTGAGCAGACCCACTTCTTACTCTTGTTCCAAAGAAACATCTTCAGAAATATCCATAGTCACTGCATCTCATCATGCAGCTACTATTTCCTGAGATATCAAGATATCATCACTCACTTGCTTCTGCCCAAACGACAGATCCAACTCAAATCTGCACTTCAAAGGTGAACTCCGAACCTTTACAGGTTTTCTTCAGAGATCGATGAAGTCCTTACACCAAGAAGAACTCACTCGAGACGGTATTCGGTCTACGGCCTCGACAAATACACTTCCAACCTCATCCATCAAATTCCAACCAATGGTAGTCGTGTTACACACACTTCTACCTCATCTACCTTAATAACTTATATTGGAAAAACCCGAACAGGTAAACCAACAAATAGGTAGAAACACACACACACACACACATATATATATATATATAATAAAAATACAAATACGCTCTCTCAAGATAGACATCACTACAAAGCCTAAGTATTCACTCAACCTAATGCTCTGATACCAACTGAGACGACCCGACTTTCCACTCCCGGAAAATCGCGTCATCCTTAAGAAAGAAAGGGATAGAAAAGAGGAAAGAAAGAAGAGAAAGAAGAAACAACACAAGAATCTCAACAGCGGAACGAATAAATTATATTAATAACATAAATATTACATAGTATACATCAAATATCAGAGTTACACAGACAACACATCACATACTAAACAGTTATAAACATCTTCTAGTTATTACAACTCAATATATATAAAAGACACTCAGAGATACCAACACAGCGGAAAACTATATAACTATACGCAGAAGCCTCCGGCTCCATTTCGTCCTCCACAATTCGTCAAAGCTAGCCTGAATCCTAACCTGAATTCCCTTGGCTACTCGTAAAAATTTGAGTACCCAAGAGTTAAAGAAAAACAGAAATAACTCCGGGTCAGACATGGGTCTGGTGTGAGTAACAGGTTAAAGTTGCTTAACTTTGAAAAACCTTTAAAAAGAAAAGGTATCACGTAAGACTTCCCACACATAAACATGGAAAAGTTTTTACCTTACGCTAACCAAAACATTTGATAGGAAATCCGATGATATTATAATAGTGTCTAGGGTTTTCAAGCAAAATACATAAATAGCTGGAATGCTTACATCTCACGTTCCAACATAGTTGGTCACAACTAATACGTACGACACTTATTGGATTTTGGATTCCATTAATGGCTGGGCTACTGGGGTACCGCCCGTCACAGTACGTGGCCTAGATCACCGTACCAAGTATTACTCCCAATCCCCTGCAACACAAAGCCGGACCCGTTCCTTACTGAACAGTTCCAAACAAGACAACCCCGCAGTTGTGATCAGCAAACGCACCACTAAGCCTAAAATAAAGGGACATCTTGACAGGGGTAAACCTTGCTCTCAAGTGGGGGCTACCCACGAAGCTTTGCTGCACCTCCCCTGTTTTAGCCATTCCCAGTTGATGAGGCTTGAGGCTACGATTACCTTTATAGGACATATCACTTAGAATGCTCATCGTCCACCTGACGATGTTCTGAAAGCATTCAATCCATACAAGTTCGTTCCGGGTTCGAACGAAACCGAAGGCATTATCTCGTTACACTCATTTTGGAATCATCCTCAGAGTTAACGACGATAACCCTTGCACTCTAAACCACCATCTCGAATCTATAAGTACTATTCCGTCAACTCATTACGGAATCACCCACAGAGTTATACTGACGTATAGCCCTTACACCTCGAGTCTTCACTCGCTCCACTTGGTTTAACGACCTAACGTTAATTTGGATCGATGTGGTTTTCGGATCCCAAATATGGAAACCCGATCCCGGTCTCATCGAAATCCAAAGCGTGTCTTTTAAGGCCAAGTTGTTTTGAGTTTAAAACAATTCAATTTAATTATCTAAATATACACATATAGATAATTCACCACACAACAGATAATCAACCTTATCATTATCAACAGATAATTCATATCATAATTAGATAATCCATATTATCATCCAAAAACAACCAATGCATCCATATCACGTACACTACTCATCTCATAACTGAGATTATAACCATACATGGCATTTAATACCATTCATCAAACATAAGCAACTATCTAATGGTCACACCATTTATAATTAATTTAAAATGAATTAAATTAATTACCTAAACTCTAATTAATTTAAAATGAATTAAATTAATTACTTCATCATTAAAATTCTGCTTAACTTAACCATTAATTGATTACAAATCAATTTAAATAATCACCAACTCAATATTCATTGCAGTGAATCATTACTGATTAATAATTCCTTAATTACAATAAGTAATTAGCCTTAATATTAATTACATAAGCTAATTATATTAAACCTTTTGCAAATAATTAACTTGTAATTGCTTAATTAATTAACTAAAATTAATTACATTAGTCATTTATTCATTATTAATTATACCTTAATTAATCAATTCCAAATTACATCATTAATTAATTAATTAATGATTTCTAACTATATTTAATCAATCTCTAAATATAAATTAATTACATAAGTAATTAATCTTCAATTTAAACAACATATATATTAATCACCTTTGATTAATAACCATTCAGTAATTAACTGCTTTAATTACTCATCCCATAAATTAATTACTCTTAATTAATTATCTAAATTAATCCTTGGTTTGTTTCAAGTAATTTAAATCCAAATTACTTCTATAATAAATATCCTTAATTACATTCAGTAATTATTAATTAATTACTTGCTTAAGTAATTACAATCCATAAATTACATAAATAATTATCAATCAATCCACAAATATTTAAATTAATTTAACTTAATTAATCTAAACTAATCACATTAATCAAATTAATTACACTAAGTAATTAATTCATTAATTACTTTCATTAAGTAATTAAACTTAAACAATTGATTATTATTAATTAATTAATTTAATTAATTATCAAAAATTAATCACATTAATTAATTGTTAAATACTCTTAAGTTAATGACCTTCATTAACATTTCTTCATTACTTAATTAAGTAATTAACTTGTATTAATCATTATTAATTATCAATTAATTAATATTTAATTACAATTTAATTAATCTCTAATTATTAGTTAATTAAGTATTAATTAAAATCTTAATTATCTTTAATTACTTGATTAAATAAATCTTAATTATTAATTAAAATTTAATTAACCATCCTTAATTATAGATTAATTAACCTTAATTAATTAATCTCAAATCTTAATTAATTAACTTAAAAATTATCAATTGCCTAATTATTCACATTATTAATTAATTAATTAATTAATTAATATTCCATTTAAATTAATTTAATAATTTAAATGAAACCAACTTGTTATGTTCTAAATTTAAAAACATTCTTCTTTATATAAAGTATTTAAACAATTTGTTTCAAATAAAAATTCAATTTAAAAATTCTTTTTAAATTTCAAATTGAAACACAATTCAAAATTTCATTTCAGATTAAATCTTAAAAATTTAAAATATTACTTACTCTTCATCTTCATTTTTAAATTCAAGTTATTTAACCTTTTCTAAAAATGGTTAAAACAAATTTATTTTAAAAACTTATTTCAAAAAAACTGACATTAAAATAAAAGTTCAGGTTTTTAAAACAGAATTTAAACTTATCTTATCTCACAAATTAAAACTCATATTCCAAATTCAAAACTAAGGTTTCTTTATACTTTAAAAAGTTTAAAATATAAATTTAAATTCCAGATTTAAATCAAATTCAAACTCAGGTTCATCTATCCTAAATTTCAGTTTTTTCCAGATTTAAACTTGTTTAAATTTCAGTTGCATTTTAAAATTTTGCTTTTAAATTAAAACAGAAAAACAGTTTTCTGTTTAGTCTAACATCTTACATTTTGAATTCAAAAATGTTTCAAATTCCAAGAATTAACTGTTGATTTCAAATTAAATTTCAGGTTTAAGAATTTCAGATTGAACTTCATCTTTAAATTTTTAAACTCTACTTTAAATTTTTAAAAACAGAAAGACAGTTTCTGTTTGGTTTAAAACCAAACTTGAGTTTAAAAGCATTTCAAATTAATTTCAAAAATCAAAAATTTAAACTTAATTGAATTCAAATTCAATTATAGATTCAAACTTATTTTCAGATTTTGTTTGCATCATACCTTCACTGCAATTTTTTAATAAACCTGGAAAACAGGTTTATGATCAAACTTTAAAACCTGAAATACTTACATTTTACAAACTCAAATTATTACAAAATAAACAGAATTCAAACTTTTAAATTCATATTTAAATTCAGTTTAAATTTTATACTTAGTTCAGGTTTTAAGTTTACATTTAAAACTTACTTTTAAAATTTTAAAATCTGGAAATAAACTCTGCAAAATCCTAAAACCTGAAGCACTTAAACAACCTGAGCTACCACAAATTACTTTGAGTCAGATGCAATAATGCTTCGAGTTACAACCTAAATTTCCCAAGATAATCCCGAGCAACAAAACCCTGCAACCCAAAACCAACACCACCTACACACATCCCCCTGTGCACTCACTCCCCAACTCCGGCCATTACTGGCCATCATCTCTGGCCATCCTCCATCGACCACAATCCCCACATCAACCTTCAACCCTCCAAAATCCCAGAATTCAACTTGAATTTGAATTCATGTTTTAAAACCAAAAACCTGGAACAACATTTCCTTTCACTGCCTAACCTGTCAATGGCAATATCTCCCACCTCCGGTCGCCATCCCCTTCCATACTTTGGTGATAACTCCAACAACACATCAACTACCAACATGCAAAACAGGGTTGAACTCGATTCACTGATGAAGCCGCAGCACCCAATTTTCTTAAACCCAGTAAAACTAGGGTTCCTAACTATAATTCCTAAATTACAACACCAATGTTTAATTGTAATCTAATTTAGTATTTTTCCTAAAATCTTTGATGGCTACTCTATCAACAGAATCAAATTCACCCAATTCCAATGCAAGCTTCAACTGAACTTGACCAAAATGTAAAGTACAGTATGTCCAAATCTGCACTTTATTTACAGCACTATAAATTGTAATTTTACTTTTAAAAATCCTAATTCTTCATGATGTTTTGAGATCTACTCCTAAAACATTGATTTATTATCACTTATACAACTCTATTGCTCTGTATTAATACTTCCAGGAAATACAAGTAATACCCAACTTGTATAAATTTTTAAACTCTATTTTTTATATCCTAACAAACAAGTTTGTACTGGAATATAAATATGAACAAGGATTTTTTTAAATGGAAATGGATTTTAACAAAAATCCATACTGCAAAGAAACTAGATACTGGCAGAAGCTTATACATAGCAGATTTATTCATACTCATCACATAAATTCAAAGAAATAAACTGCAATCACACAGAAATCATTCAAAATTTAAAAACATGAACATGCATCGGGTTTTAAAAATACTTAGGCTTTAAATTTAGAAAGTTACTCACTTGTTTATTATGCAGATCCCAGATTCTAAAGAATAGATGGATGCAGATGCCAATTGAAATTGTAGTTTTACTTGGTTTGCATTTATTTCCAGATTGAAGAAATGCATGCTCCTGCTTCCAAGAAGATGCAGGCCCTTGCTTAAAATTGAAATGTAGAGTCTTCTTATATTCAGGTTTTTGAAAAACGAATGCAGGCCCTTTTTTTTCAGATTGAAGAACAAAAATGCAGGTTTTATACTTGATTTAAAATTGAAATTTCAGGTCTTTGAATGATGAACAGGTTGCATGATTTGATGAACAGATTGCTATGCATTTGATTTTGTATTTTGAGGAGATGAACTTGCAGATTTGTTTTTAGAGTGGGGTGTTTCTCATTTTTATCGGAAAAATCTCTTTGTTTATGAAAGGGAAGAATGAGAAAAGAAAGGAAAAAGAGAATATGCAAGTTTAAATACAATATTTGATTTAAATTAAAATTAAAGAAAAATAAAAATTTGAACAATGACACTTGGCTTAAACTATCAACACATGTAAATTCTCTTGCTTAAATATTTAACACATGTTAACTCATATCCTAAATTACATAAACATGTCTTTTAAATGTTTTGTTATTTTAATTAAGGTTAATGAATGTTTAAATTAAATTAATTAGTTCTTATACTTAGTTATGTATTTAAATAATTTCTAAAGAATAAGTCAAAGTGTTATTTTAAATAAAACAATATACAAATTAATCATTTGAAAAAGATACTTTTAAATAATTAAAATAAATTTATAAAAGAGTTTACAACAACTTACATGAATACATGTTTCATAAATTAAATTGTATTTTAAATTTCAAATTAAATTAACAAATCACATTTTATAAATTAATATTTTAAAAAGAATAACACAAACATTTTATAACTTATTTTAATATTCAAACTTAAGTTAAAAATGAATTTAAACCAATAAAACATTTATCTCATATATTTAAAATCATTTAGTTATTTATTAAATATTTTTGAAAACTTAAATTAAAAATAAATCACAATTCCTAATTTCAAATTATTAAAATTATGCTATACTATTTTAACAACTTGTCTATTTAAAATATATATAAATACATATACATTATTTAATAGAAAATAGATTTATTAGTGTATTAAAAATAAATTCACAAATTAAATATTTAAATAAAGATGATTATTAAATCAAATCAAATTTATTAACAAAAAATTATCAATTCAATTTTAATTTAAACACAAATTATCAAATTTATATTGTCCAAAATTCCGGGATATTACAAGATCCATAACTGTGAATTATTATTGGATTTCAAGTTTCGTAACGATCAGACTTGTCGTTTGATCGTACGGGCTCGAAACGCCTGGAAATCGATGAAATTGAAATCAATTGAAATCAATTTGAAATAACTTGATTTCTGTATAACTTCTTCATACGATAGAATTTGGACTTGAAACCTGTTCCACTGCATTTAAAATATTTAAAAACATCTATTTTGATATATGGATTAACCCAATTTCTTTCCGGAGTCAGAACGGGCTTTTCAGGGCACTTTATCGTTCAACGCGTATATCAATCTTATCCATCCATTCTAATTTCAGCTTGCCTATATATACCCTACTATAAACCCTATCCTACTTCTTATTCCTCATTCCTATACGTTTAATTCCATTAGCTCCTCTTCTTTCCAATGGCTGCAAACCCTAAATCCCAAAATGCAATTTCAAATAAAATTCCAAGCCAAAAATTAAATCTCTTCAAACTATATCAAATTATATATGGATTTGAAGCTCTCGATGAGCGCAAATCAAATATATGATTCGTTTTTCAATTTGAGTTTTGATGTGGCCGAAAATCAATGAAAAATTCACGGCCGTTCATCGCGCGTCGATGAACGTTGTCGGATCGTCGAGTCATTTATGGGTTTTGTAGAGATCGATGAGGGGAACGCATCTGAAGGGTCCGCTTGGGATTTCAGTGGTTATATCGTCGTGAAAATTGCTCTAGGGTTCATGAAAATCGGCAGCGGCTCAGGATGTTTGGGCTCGTTCGGTGACGCATGGGGGCTTTAGGTCATAGGGGAGAGGTCACGAGGCCTCAGGCGATGGTCGCGGCTAGTTTAAGTGCGTGCGTGGTCGCATGGCGACGCTGGGGTTCTGCAGTGTATTTTCGATTCGAACGTATTGTTGAGAGAGATGATTCACGAGAAATCGGGTGACGTGGCATTGTTTAGGTGGGGGTGAGTTATTTACTTTTGTTTTAATTTAAATTTTGTTTTCAAATGTTTTGATTTCAATAACTTTTGCATACGAGGTCTGTTTCACGCGCGGTTTTCTCCGCTAGGTTCGTATCGGCATTCCAGACATTTTGATGCTTGTTTGGACAAATTCTGAGATTGTTCAAATTTTGGGTTTAAATTGGATTTAAATTCAATTTAAATTCGAAAGATGAGTGTTTTAACCCACTCATAACTTCTAAAAATTCTTATTTGTGTTGAATTAATTTCTGTTGTGATTAGAAATTTATTTATTTCTCTTTGGTATATTTTTATCATCATTCCAATTAAATTGAATTTATTGGATTAAATTTTTATTCAATTTATTATTGCATATAAACTGCCAGTTAAATTAATTTATTTTTGAATATAAACTGCGACTAATTGCCTGTTATTTATTATCTGTTCTATATTAATGTTATTGTTTGAATTGGATGATGATTGTGATAAATGTTTGATGATTGATATTGGATGAATGGATGTTGGATTTTATCTTGTCATGAACTACAAGTTGTTGTGCATTTTATTTTATTCAGGATTGCGGTTTGAAATGATATATAATCGTGTTTTTATTTTAAATTGCGGATTGAAATGAAAAATATCCGTATCCCTTTACCATAGGATAGAAAATTTTATACAAATACCGTGGTCTATATATAAAAATATTTTGAAATGATTTCTATGGCTTTGTAAAGAAATACATGATTTTATGATATATTGATTTGGATATTTTATAAATGGTATTTTATATATAGTTAAATTCTTTTTTTGGCAACCAGGGAAACCTGTTCTATCACCGCCGACATTGCGACTCCTGAACTGTAAACCTGGGGAAACACAAATGCCCGCCACAACCGTGCCCCCATTTAGACCAGAGCTTTCGGTATACTTGTAGCAGTTTCTTGGAATCGAACTCCTCACCTCATACGAGGGAGGCCGTTGCTCTTGCCAACCGTGCCATGTGTGCGGACGCTATATAGTTAAATTCTTGGTTTTAAGCTATGAATAAAATTGTTTGAAGTATAAAATAAGTTTAATAATAAAGTTTGATTTTATTAAATTATAATATGGATAAGTATTTACTTAAATTATATTTTATTATAGAGTTTATATCGATTATTATAAATCAAGGTTGAAAAGATAGTTTTGAAATTGATTTGAGATTTTATTTAATTAAGAGTTATATTTAATAAGAATCCATTTGGAACTTATTGAAATTGAGATTTTAAAAGAATATGGTTTTATAACTTAATTCGGGTTTATGGTCATTTAAGTGAATATATCAAGTCTAAATAAATTGAGGAATATTCAGTTATTAAAATTTGATGTTTTATTTAAAGGATATTGGATTTATTAAGAAAATATTTCAAAACTAAATAACAGTAAAGTAAATTTGGTGTATATATTTATATAAATTATTAAAATTTAGTTTTGAAATATTGAATATTTAAGCTTTGAACTATACTGAATTTGAAATGGTTTATTTTGTGGATCAAATCTGTTTTGAGATCGATATAATTTGGAATGGTCTATTTGAAAACCGAATTGAATTGAAATTTATGATTTGGGGATTTGGTTGAATTTAAAGTTTAGAAATTCGGGTTGTTTTGGAATTGATTTGTGAAATTTAAGAAGCTAGTTTATTTTATAAAATATTTTAATATTTAAACAATGTAAGGGGTGGAAGTTATGTTTCAAAGTTAAAAATTTCAAAGTATTACGTTTTGGAAGTGTTATACTTTTAAGTCTTTGGTTTTGATATTTTATAAATTTGAAATACTATGATTTTAAAATGATATCATATTGATTTGGTCTTTAAAACGAAAATGATATCGTATTTATATGGTTTTGAAATGAATATTATATCCTGGTTTTGAAGTATAATTATTTTGAAATGAACGCGGTGTTATAATAACGTTTGGTTGTTAAAGAGACCGGGATCGGAAGTTGTCATACTCTCTGCCAACCCCGAAACCACTTTAACAACCGTGTACGTGGTGGAGATTCCAGAATGAGGTAGGACGGTGGCAACGTTCCTTTGAGGTAAATACGTGGACTCGACTCCCGTGAGTTGGCATAAGGTGGCTAAAACAAGAGCGATTGACGGGCTAAGAAGGTAGCACCTTTTATCGGACACATCCCTTCGATATTATACTTTGACTTATGGATTGACTAGGTGGCCACTTTTGATTTTTGATTTGGGGGTGTGGCTCGAGGTGGGTGGTAGTTACGCGCTACGCGTTACTACCGACCCGGAATCGTAATTGATATATCTACCCTTGCATTGCCTAGTTGTGTCGTGTAACCTACCCTAGCGCGCCTTGTACGAGTTTGATTTTTGTCGTATCCTCTGGTAGCCTCCCGATCAGGAGGTATTACAGTACTGTATAGACTATTGGCACTATTACGTGTTAAGGGCTATATGGGTAACCCCTTAAGGCTATTTAAAAGTAAGTTTATTTTACTATTAGACACTATTATAATAGCGAAATATTACTACATATAAATAGTTTAACGGATCCTTAGAAGACGTGAATCCCAAGCATCTCTTAAGTTTCTACACTCACGTTAGACACTGGATAGGAGATGTCAAACCACGTAAACATCTCTGACGCCGTTCCACTCATATTATTTACAACTGATTTAACTTACATAAGATCTTTTAGTTTCGACTCGAGTGTTTTGTATTTTCAATTCGCTCGGGTCAGCCTGAGCATTTCAAGATTTGAAGGCCTTAATTCTAGTGGACGAAGACGAAGAATTATTATTACTATTTGTTATATATTCCACTACACCATTGCATTCTGTTGCATTATTTTTTGTTCTCTGGTTTGTGTTACTCTGATATGTATTGTATAAGTATAATCGAATATTTTGTAAAACAAATTCATGAACTGTATATTTGATTATTATATTTCATCGTTCCACTGCAAGATCCTGTTTTATTCTTTTCTTTCTCTACTTTTTCTTATTTACCCCATAACAATCTACCCTTCTTTATGGTTTAAGTCCGACGTGTATGGTTTATCATCGATGGAAAGCGTATAAAAACGCGGGATGTTACACTCATCGTAGGATATTTTATAATGCTTATCTAATGAAGATCTTTACTCACTTTGGAATCAATGTTGATTCGCTACAAGACTGACTTCATCCAAAGATTGTGGACTAATAATCTATTTCTCTAATGATGCTTCCATCTAAAACGAAGACTTTCCCCCATATCAAGAGTATGTTTCTTGTTTTGTTCAAGAGAATACAGTACAATCTTAACCTCGATAAGCAGAACAAGAGGAGATTCAACAAGAATATTCGATGGAAACTCAGTAGAGCACAGATAACGATCAAGGAGTTACTTTATTCAAACCTTCTGAAAATATAACCTTTTAAGATGCAATTCTCAAAATCACGGTAAAAGAAGTAAATGAAACGCCAATGAACTTTTGAAAAGACTACTCTCGGGTTCTTGAAGAAAAATTGGAACAACCATGCTTCGTGTGCTCGTTCCTCTTCACCATCACGTACAGAGTCGGATCTTAGATACTTGAGTAAGACTAACTACCATTATGTTTCATGTGTATCTAAGTGTTTTTTTCCTACGTGATCTTTAGAACCTTTATTTCAATATGTATTTGTTTGGTTGAACTTGTCTAAAACCTATGGACTTATGTTTCTGTTCCAATGTTAGTGTATGTAATCTATCTTCTGTTATGCACTAGTTCATGATATCTTTGGGTATGTAATGTTTCAATCTCAAAATGCTTATTTTTGTTGATGACAAAGGGAGTAGATTTGAGATAGGAGGAGCATCCATACAATAGGGGAAGATTCACTTTACTTACTTATATATATAGTTGTCATCATAAAAAAAAGAAAGATCGTAGAATCTCTGTTTCTAATGTTCGAATGATGGCAACTATGTCTTCATATATTTCTTGTTTATAACTATGTTGCAGGTGAAAGAGCTATAATAAAGACAATATAACTATCACCAAGAAGGATTGATCACATTTAAGAAATTCAAAGGTCATCTTCATCAAACTAGGGTATGTATATGGTCATAGAATTAAATGTAAAATCTCCTTGGCATCTCATATACGCATATACATGCTTTCATACATAACTGTTTAAAAAGAGCTCGTTTATTTCTATATTTAGAAAGGAAAAAGTAGACTTAAATTTTTTTCTAAGCCTTTTTATCTAGGTTTACTCAGTTCAGTCGACCGAGGTATTTTTCTCAATCGACGAATGGTGGTCGATTGAGAAAATACCTCAGTCGAATGACCCTTAACATTTTACCATCATTCGAGTCTTTTAATATTTGGCATGAACTCTTCTGCTCTTATTCAGTATACAGAATTTTATACTCAGTTGATTGAATGTTGTGTAACGGCTACTTTCTAAACAGTCACTTTGAAAAGTTGCAACCTTTCTAACAGTAATAATCATCTACGAATGATTTGCCACCATTTGCTATATCTCTTTAATTTCTATAAAGACACTACAAGACCAGAATTCAAAAATCAATTTGCTAACTTACTTGCAATTTCTATATTCTCTGATCTCTCAGTATCATTGCAATTCAATGCTCAGTATTTACTCAAACTACTTCCTTAAATACCCAGGATTTAATCATCTTAATTATGCATATTTAAATATATTTTTAATAATTAATTAATGTACATTTAATTCAAATAAAATCCTTTTAAATAATAAATAATGAGGATAAAATAGTTTATAATTTTTTTTACACAAACAATTAGTTCAAAGAAAAATAGAAAATGTGCCCGGAAATCATTTTCGGACAATTTTTCGACTTAGTGTAAAGGACTGCCTTTCTTACACCCAAAGATGACATTTAATGCATCCTTGGTGTTCATGCATCGATCATCTAAGTGTCCTAGAGAAAGCCGTGGGGTAAAGAAAATAAAAAACGAAGGAAACGAACATTGATTTTCCTCACAAACAATAGAGTTACATATTCATCATCATAAAATAGTACACATGGTTACTCCAAAATGCTATACCAAAGTTATAACAAGTACTATTCCTAATAAGGACAACTATATCAACCTAGCTAAATTACTAATACATAATGTAACTTAACTACTACATATAGTGAAAGCTTCTGCTCCATACTCCTTTCCAAAATGCTCTAAAGAAACTAGACTACTTGGCTACTCATAAAAATTTGAGTACCCAAGAGTTTAAGGCAAAGAAATAAAACTCTGGGTAAAAATGGGTCTGGTGTGAATATAGCATAAGTTTAACTTTACAAAAACCTTCAAATTAAAGGTATATCGTAAGACCGCGCCGCATAAAAACACGAATGGGTTTTTACCTTACGATAACCAAAACATTTCTACATGAAATTCTCTGATACTATCGTAATGTGTAGGTCCAAAATAAATACGGATGCATAGCCGAAATTGTTACATTATTAAATTCTAGCATAATAGGTACACAATCAAGTCCGAAGGCTCGTATTGGAATGGATTATAACTATGAAAGGGTAAGGGCCTACCCACTTAATTCGTAGACCTCTAGATAAAATGTATGGAAGGCTGCAACATGTTGCACCTCAACTACTCAGGACCTGCCCTACCCCTTCCTATATAGCGTTGAATATGATCGCCCTTGGTTGCGATCAACAACCATAAAAAGGATCTTGAAGCATCCATAAACCGTAGATATCGCTCTAGATTTGGCAATGACCATACCCTAATGGAAGCGACCCATGCCCCGTCGCATGTCCCTGCTTTAGTCATTTATCGGTTGTGAGGCTTGAGGTTATGCTTTTACCTTCCCTCCTAGCCGACCATCTCAAAATACTAACATTAACCTCCAATCACCCAATGCAATGGTATCATTCATCCTTACAAGTTGTTCTGTGATAGAACAAACATTCAACAATTTCTTCTGTTTTGGAATCACCCTTAGGAAGAATAACACATCTCTGTAGCAAACTTCATAATGATCTATCATGAACGTTACTAGTTTGGAGTGGTTCGGATAAATCACTCTTATCCGAAACTGGTGTCTTTAGACTAAGCAATAATTCCTAGCTAACTCATTTCCATTTCTTTTAAAAGTATATAATTAGTATTGGGTGCTCACCGGTGAACTTTAATATGCACAACATGCTTCCTGAGTTTAGGTCAAGTTAAAAATAGCTGATAATTCGCTACTTAGGGGTAATTATACGAGTTCGCATATGGACAACCATATATTTAATTTAAACATGACAAATTGACAGGAATTAACCTACCCATATCTATCATGTTTTCGATATTTTGACCTTACTCTATCCCTCACCTAGAAATATATTCTAGATCTCATGGACAGAGGATCAACCTACTCATCGGCTTTTAGTGCAAACCGTGGGATGACTTACTTCCTATAAATATCTCACAACATTAACTTGGATTTCATTTTTGTTTGAGGTTACTTAAGAGTAATCGACACAGAAATCGCTTGGTTTAAAACAATTTTGAAAAAGAAAAACAGTTTAAAAATCGATAGTTTAGAAACAGAGTGATTTTAAACCCTTATTTAAAATTAAACCCTTATTAAATAATAATTAAGTCCTCATTAAGATCTTAATTAAGTTTAACTAATTAGTAATTAATTAATAATTAATTAAACCCTTTTTATAAGTAATTAGTTAATATTTAAACTTTCATAAATAATTTAAAATAATTAAACCTTAATTATTAAATAAATAATTATTAGCTTTAATTAATTAATGGATTAAAATTAACATAATTGATTAACACTTAAGTATTAATTTCCTTTATTAACCAATAATTAAGTACTAATTAATTAATTAATTAGTTATTTATTAAATAAATAAATAATTATATAATAATTACCCCTTTTGTATTAGGTTTTAAAACATTTTCCAAAAAGACTTCTAAGTGAAATTATTTTTAGATTTCAAAAAGAGTTCGTTTTCACGAACTACACTTATAGCGACTTACGCTATACGACCCGAAATTTCCAAACTTGAAATTTGTTCTCTAAGTCTTCGTTAAAACTTTAACTCTTGGAAAAAATACTTTACCAAAACATAAAATCATATTTTGGAAGACTAACAAGTATTTAAAACTTGAAAACATTTTTGCGAACTTTAGAACCAAGGATTTTGTATTTTATACACGGGATAACATGTCTTTTTAAACTATTAAGATGCTAACTTTCTTGGCATAACATCATGAATTCATGTTCACGACATACATGATTACAAAACCACGACATCACAAGATGTAACAAATTTCCATTATCAACTTATACGTGTTATATTATAATATGTAAACTAACTTGATTATCTAGACTAACATATTTTAAACTATACATCTACATAACCAAGCACATATGATCACATCCACGCATCATTATAATCCAGGAACAATACATACATAAAACCCAGTATTATTCTATCCAAACACCACATCATTTTTACAACAACTTAGCCATATACATACATACATACATACATATATACATATATACATATATACATATATGTATATATATATATATATATGTTTGGAAAAATTTAGTCTAAGAATGAAACTTTACTCACCGAAATTTCACGAAACTAAGCTAACTTTTCCTATAACTCGAGCATGGCATACATCTTTGCTTCTAACTTGGAAAAATGGATTCTTTGGAGATTTATGGATGCAACATGATTCAGCCTTAGTGGTATTATTGCTTAGCCAACAAGGTGAAGGGGTTTATGGACTTTTTTTGTGGAAGAGAATCATAGAAATGGAAGGAGGTGAGTTTAGACAAGGTTTCATAAATTCTTAAAGAGAATGAAATTTAAATTTCTTAATTAAAGAACTTAGAATTTATTTTTGGAGGCCGTGAAAATGAGCATGAAGACTTGAAAAAAAATTCTTAAAGTATGAATGAAAATGAAAATGAGAGAAGTAATTGGAAATTAGTTTTATATGAAGTGCATAAATCAAATTATCATATTACGCTTAAGGTATTTAACTTCTGCTACAATGATGCAACATCACCTTGCATGCCCCCCCTTCAACTCACGTTTTTCCCCGGTCCCCCTCCCCTATTTTGCCAAGACAACATGCATTTACTATCTAAATTCTTCACGTTTCTAAAGAAATGACAACTTATGTCACTTCTATTGCATTTACTTTTTATTTTTTAACATTTACATAAAGAGTCATATCATATATTTATATTTATTTAGTTAACATATACATTTATATATTAAAAATCCTAACACTTTATAAAAGTGTGTGTATGTGCTACAGAAATGTGCACAACATTTTTCGACAACTTTTTGACACCTAAAAGTCGAAAATTCAAAAAATAATTTCCGGACACATTTTCGAATTTTATTTGAAGTAATTGTTTTTGTAAACAAATTTTAAAACCTATTTCACCATCATTGATTATTATTTAAAAGGATTTTATTTGAGTTATAAAATCCATTAGTTGACTATTAAAAATATATTTAAATATCCATATTTAAAGTGATTAAATACTGGGTCATTACACTCTCCACCCCTTAAAAAAAGTTCCATCTTGAAATTAGCTAACAAAAAGGTAACTCAAAATAACTCTAAAGATCATATATTATATATCGTGAAATCCAAAAAAAGGTCACACACTAAACATCCATAACACAATAATGCATAAACTATACATATAAACAATGATTAATCTAACATCAATTTTGGATAGGCTTCCCTCATACGATACGCCGTCTCCCAGGACAATCTCGGGAATCCTCACTCCAATGAATCTTTACTAACTTCACCACCTTATTTTGCAACCTCTTCTCATCCTGATCTACAATAAGAACTAGATGATTAATCACCGTCAAGTTCAGTTCTATCTCCAAATCTTCTTGAATCAACGGCTCCACAATCAATGATGGGTCATACATTCTCAAATAGGACACATGGAAAACATTATGGACCCTTGACAATCTTTCTAGTTGTTATAGGCAAGTGATCTAATCCTTTTAATAATCTTAAAAGCTCCAACATACCTAGGTGTCAAGTTCCTAGCCCTTCCGAATCCTTTGATTGGAGCAATCTTTACAAATACGAAGTCTCCGACTTCAAATTCCAAATCTCATTTCCTTTAATCGGCATAACTCTTTTGTCGATCCTGGGCTTCCTTCATCCTTCTCTTTATCACTGCAATCTTTTTAGTTTTTCACAAATTATATCCGACCAAAGTACTTGCCTTTCTCCATTCTTAACCGAACATGCATGTGACGTACATGGACGTCCATTGAGAGCTTCATAGGCTGCCATGCCTATGCTTTCTTGATAACTATTCTTGTAGGAGAATTCAATTAACTGGAGATGATCTTCCCATGATCTCCCAAAATCCAGGAAGCACGCCCTTAAAAATTTTTCTAGTATCTGATTCACCCTTTCTTCTTGTCCATCTATTTTGGGGTGATATGCCGTGCTCAAGCTCAGCTTTGTCCCTTAAGCCACATGCAACACCTCCCAAAGATGACTTGTAATGATGGGATCTCGATCGTTTATAGTGCTTCCTGGATCTTCATGCAATTAAACAATTCCCTTATATAAGTTTCGACCAAAAAAGTTGTAGTCCTTGTCGGCCTTATTTGGATAAAATGAGAACTCTATGTTAGCCGATCCACGATAATACACACACCTTCATTCCATTTATTGGTTTTGGGTAAACGATTAAGAAAATCAATTGATATCATCTCCCATTTTCAATTTGGGATTTCCAAGGGTTGAAGTAAACCAATCGTCTTCTGGTGATCTCATTTTATCTGTTGACGGTTCAAACATCTGCTGGCAAAGATTGAGACATCCCTCTTCATTCTGTGAGAACAAAATACTCGTTTCATATCTCATTGCATCTCCGAAACACCCGGATATACATTTAATTTCTGATTGATGACATTCCGATAAAACTTATTGTCTAAGGCCATTAAAATTTGAGACGCAGATCCTACCATTCATATGTAATATACCATGTTTATCTAACTCGAAACTTGAAGACTGCCCCCCTTCCAACATCCTAGATGATCTTCCTTATACACTCGTCCTCCTTTTTCCTATTAACTATCCTTTCCAAAAGAGTTGTATTGATACTACTGAAAGGTGTTTTATTTGCTCGTAGTTCCCATTTGATACCCGATAAAGCAAATCTCGGTTTTCGTTTCCCTTGCGATAGGCCTGGAAGAGGGGGGACATGTCAAGTATCCGCCTGGGATCATGTCTTTTTAGGCTTAACATCTATGAGTGCCAAAGCTGCATTTCTACTAAGAGCATCTCCCACAACATTTGTTTTCCCCGACATATAAAGAATATCCAAGTCATAGGCTGCCAGAAACACCAACCATCGTTGCTATTTTAGGTTTAGATCATTCTAAGTGAAGAGGTATTTTAGGGAGTTGTGGTACGTGAATAGCTTGAAATTTTCACCTATTTGAAGAAGTAAATTACTGAGTAGGATCCCTAAAGATTAGAAATAAAAAAGGATTCTTACCAGCAAGTAATGCCTCCACATCTTTATTACAAATACTACGGCTAACACCTCCAAGTCATGTGTTGCATAATTCTTCTCATAAGGCTTTAACTGTCTACTTGCATAAGCTATGACCTTCCTATGTTGAATCAACACTGCGCCCAAACCAACTCTACATGCATCGGTATAAATAATTAATTCTTCTCCTCTATCAATAATAGGAAAAACAAGGGTGCTGGTCTACCTTTCTTTTAACTCGAGAAATGCATCCTTACACTTTGAATTCCACAAACTTAACAACCTTCTTTATCATCTTGGTCAAATAAGCAACAATCGTGGAGTAATCCTTGATGAACTTCCTATAATAACATGGGCCTTCCTAAATAGCTTCTCACTTTTGTAGAAGTCTGGGTTCTCTTGAAATCTTGCATAGCGGCTACCTTAGATGGATCAACTGAGATGCCATCACCTAATATAATATGTCCTTGGTATCTCACTTCTGATAGTCAAAAGTGGCACTTAGAAAACTTTGCATTAAGAACCTTAATGTTTTCGACACCACTTCCAAATGGTGTTTATGCTGTTCTTCAGTCGTTGAGTGGATAAGAATGTCATCGATGAAAACTAACACAAAATTATTCAACACATCCCTAAAAAATTTATTCATAACATTAATGAAAAACGTAGGCGCATTGGTTATCCCAAAAGGCATAACTAACCACTCCTAGAAAAAATCTAGCCCTCTAAAAGCAGTAAGGATATACTATCCTCCACTACCCTTAACTGATGGAAACCCATCGCAAGGCACATTTGGGAAAATACTCTAGCTACATGAAGTTGATCAAACATATCGTCTATGCGATGTAATGGACACTTATTCCAGATGGTTTGCTTGTTTAATTCCCTATAATGCACGTAAAGTCTTAACGAACTGTCGTACTTAGCTATAAAAATAACAGTCGATTCCTAACTCTAATGGCTCTCTCTAATCAACCATTTTCTTAAGAAATCATTGGTTTTACTAACTAGCTCATGCTTCTCTCTCGGGGCCACTTTACGCAGAGGTTGAATGACAGGTCTCGCATCGGGATCTAGTTCAATACGAAATTCAATCTCCCGGTGGGGAGGCAAACTTTTCAGTCGGCTCAAAAATATTCGAGAAATATTTAAGAACTTCTATTGATCCTAACTCTTCCTGGGATGATTCTAAGGAAGAAAGGAAAGTACTCATATGTTTGTTAGGTTTCCTACAAACCATACTTTCCAATACGTCTCCAAAACTAGTTTTCAACACTATTCTCCACTTAACGCAACCCAGTATAGCTCCATATCTCGACAACCAATCCATACCAAGATTAACATCAAACCCCTTAAAACCCAAGACAAATAGGTCACAAAAGAAAATATGTTTTTGAAAACCATTTTGTATTCTTCCACAAACCAAGCATAGATTATTTATACCACCTGTGGAATTTGATACAAATAGGGCTTTCTACAAATTTCGAGTTAATTTGAAACCTATCTACTAATTCAATAGAGATAAAACTATTCGAGGCTCCGATATCAAATAAAAAATGAACTAAAATACCATTACTAAGTATAGTACCTTCCAAAACTCCTTTCTCTTTCTCATTTTCAGAAATTGAGGGCGCATCCTTAATAGTATAGAGTTTAATCTACCGACGCTACATCAATAGTGGGCAGTCCTTAACCATGTGTCTAGGCTGGTAGCAATTATAACAAAGCATCATTTGGACCATTAGAGAGATAGCATTCGCCTATTGACAGTGTGTTGAAGTATGCCGATTATTCTTACAATTGAAACAAATAACATCTTTATACTTGTTTCCATGACCTCCTCTAGTCGATTTTCCCTTACCTTGGTTCTTTTTCCAATTTGGATTAAACATACTTATATTGGTTTAAAGGTACTACCATTGGGTGATGTTGCTACTGCTGCGGGCTTTTTCTTTAGAAGCACTTCATATCTTAATGCCTTGTCCACTAAATCTACAAATGATTCCTACACATGAGCGGTCATCTTTTAGTAACGACGCCAATTTTTTGATGTTTAATTTGGAATATTTAAATGGTTTTAAATATTGGATTTGGAAATATAACTTAGTTAGTAAGGTTTTAATACTGAAAAAATTCAAGTAATTTTGTAAATTTTGGAAATCGTCGATATAATCGACGCATTAAAATAGAGATCCAAGGATCCATCTCGAAATTCGACGAAACCAGTTCCATTAGATCTATAATAGTGTACTATTATTGGATTTCAAATTTCATAGCATTTGAATTTACCGTTTGGTCATATGATCTGAAACACCTAGAAATGATTTAATTGAATTTAATTTAAATAGTCGATTTAAGAAGAAATCATCTATATACGATCGAATAAGGACTCGAGACTTTTCTAATGGGTCTGGAATAAGGGTGTAACATCAGAAAAGTCAGGCGATAGACATCGATAAGAGTTTGGGATTTTAAGTTCCTTAACGAGATATTTTGAAAAAATTAAATAATATTATATAAATTAGAAGTCAACCTCTACATGTCGTTTCCATCCTTTTTAGCCCCCTGCCGTGTTTGAGACGCCTCCCACTTCCTTTTTAAATCTTGTTTCCCTTCTCTTTTCAAATCATTTAGATCGAAAAGAACAAATAAAAAAAATTGAGAGAAAGAAAAAGGCGATCGAATCAAATCACGACATGGGGTGTCGTCTTGAGCAGACGAGGAGAGGTTGACGAGGCGACCTGGGAAGATTGTTACGTGATCGAGTCGCGATTTCTAGGCGAAGGTCATGCATGCTGATCTACGGCATCGATGTTGTCGAGCTATAAGGGGGAAGCTATGTGTTCAAGTGATGGCGTTTAGTCTTTGGAAGGGAGTACGAGGTGTTGTTCGGTTAGGGAAGTGGTATGGGAATTGTAACTTGAAGGATGGGTCGACGAGTAGAGGCTGGGTCAATGGTGGGGCCTGGTGGAGGGAGGCGGCGGCACAGTTAGTTGGTGTGTCGCGACGGTGGTGGTAGGTTGAAGATGAGGTCGTCATTGGTTAGGTGCTGCTATTTTTGTTCATGCTTGGATGATAACATATATGAAGGTAAGGAATTTGTTTAAATAAAAAAATATTTTTATTTAGTTGAGTTTATTATAAATTTATCATTCAAGGTTAATTAAAATTTTGTAATAGGTTACTGGTTTACATTTAGTAAGTAATTTATTGATTATAATAATAATTGAAATCATATAAATTTTTGAATGTGAGGTTCAAAAATCACAAAATCAGTGGAGTTGGATTTGAAATGACGTAGGATATGGAATAAAATTAGAATGGATTGCAAATAAAAATCATGGTGAGACATTCTCACTCATTCTGATTATCGAATTCATTTTAAATAATTAAAATTAATTATTGGATGCCTGGTTGAATTTAATAATTATTATCAGTATGGATGTTATATATATAGTAGTATATATATTAGCAGTTGGATATATCCCCATCGACTGAAGCAGATGAGACCCTATGCGCCCCGCATAATAGCGGATAACCCTATATACCGCGATATCTCCCTCGAAGTGGGATTGGTATTTTTTATGTTGTATTAACATCTGTGGATGTTGAGAAATAGCTGGGAGGGATCCAACCGGATTCCTCGAATTTACATTGATTGTTTTCCATATATAATAATATATGATGTGTTAGAATAATCTATTATAGATTATTGTTGTGGTGTGAATTATTGGATGCTATAGTAGAACTGGCCTAACTTTCAGGTATTTTAAATACCATAAATATTATTTTTGGAATCTGAAAAGATTTAAAAGGAGATTTTGGATACAAAAATATTCATATAGAAATTTGGATTATTTTTAAGAAATTGATTTGGATAAAAACAATAATTGATTTCGGTTTGTATTTAACTATTCGTAAAAAATATTTTAAATAGAGATTTTAAATAATTTATATCGAGGATTTTTAAACGATGGATTTTTGAACGATATTTTTGGGAAATATGAAAGGGAGTTGAAATCAGTATTTTAAATAGATTTGTTAAATATATTGAATTTACTAAGAAATGGATTTATAAAATAAGATTTTATAAGTAGGATTAGTTTATAAATAAGTGAAACTCAAAGGGTTATAAACGATATTTATAAATAAGGGAGAATGAAATTAATTGATAAATTGGAATATAATTTCACAGGGTGAATTTATATCGAGATATGAAAAATAGATTTTTGGGAAAAATAGTGAATTCTATTTTTGGAAGGTATGGATGGTTCGAGAATCGAAACGGGATCGATGTGTTGTAAATCGAGGCGAATTTATAAATTGAGTTGGTTATTGGGATTTTAAAAACATTTTTTTTAAAGAAGTTACGTTTGATTTAAAAGGTGAAATTTTATTTATTAAACTATGAAATTTTAAAATAGTTAGTATTGGAATATTTCAAAAAGTGGATTATTCAAATATAATTATTTATTTAAATAAATTCTAATTTTTATAATAAGCTTTGTAAATTGATTAGTTTTAATTAAAGGTGGCTTGGAAATGAGTTATTAATGTTTTATTAAAAAGTGTTTGATTTTTCAAATAATCATTTGAACATGTTTTAAAAATAAATTATTATTCTTTAAATACTTATATATTTAAATTTTTGTAATGATTTAAATTTATTTATAAATCTTCTCGAGGTTTGAAAATGGAATTTATACGAGAAATTCTAAACGTGGAATTCGGGAAATGTAAGGAAACTTTACGAAGTATTTAAATAAAAGTCAACTTCGAAAAATGAATTAGGATTCATAAAAGAAGTTAGAAATGGATATTTGGAATTATAGACAAGTGCTTTGACTTTGGAAATATTAAAGGGAATTAATTAACGAACCCCGAAACTTATCGAATTCGTTATAGACGAGTTAAGGAATTTACAATATAAATTATGAAGAATTTTGAGAAAAGATGAAGAAATGAAAATTTTCAAAGTGTGTGAAGTAAGGGAGTTAGAAAATATATTTTCAAATATTTTTCTAAGTGTTGAAATAAGAGATGGTTTGAAATATCCTGATATGGGTATACGTATTTGAGTTGTCTCAAATATTGAAAATTTGGAAGGGATTTGGATATATATCTTATAAAGATATTTTGAAATAAATTTTGAAAATTCTATAATAAGGCCTGATGTCTGCTTATGGATGCTTTATTGATAGTTAAATAACCAACTATCAATTTTGGCCAAATTCATTGATCGCTTCGAAGAGACTAGGATCGGATTTAATTATCTAAAAACCACTTCCATCTGATTTGAGCATTACGAATGGATATCGTGAAGATAGTGAAGACGGTGATTCGATTTGTCCATACTTAGGATAGCTTGTATGGACGAATGTTGTCAAAACATCGTCATTGGAGGACGATGAACATTATAAGTGGGATAGATCTTGATAGGTAATCGTTAGCCTCAAGCCTCGTCAACCGGAATAATTGAAAATTAGGGGAGATGCAGCAAGGCTAAGTGGGTCGCACCCAATTAGGGTATGTTATCACCTTTCTAGATACCCTCGGATATATTATTAATTATGGATACGCTACTGCATGGAAAAAGAGCTCTCGATAAGGGAACACCCAGGGTGATAACATATTCGGTTCTATCCATGTTAAGGATAGGGTCGGTCTTGTATTGTAGAGGATCCCGGCGAGGTCCTTGTTACATTTTTCTAGATGTGTACCGTGATAGGTGGTGCCCCAGTGCCTAGTCATTGTATGGAATCCATTTTCCAATAAACGTCGTACGGTTTTAATTGCGTCTAACTATGCTGACACGTGAGATGCAAGTATTTTAGCTATTTTCTATTTACTTTCTGTAGACACTATTATAGTATCAGATGATTTTGATATCAAATGTTTTGGTTATCGTAAGGGAAAAACCTATCGTGTTTATGTGTGAAGCGGTCTTTTGATATACCTTTTTTTTCAAAGGATTTTGATAAAAGTTAATAATTCAAATTGAGTGTGTTTTCTTACGCAGGTTTTCAAAACTGACTGGGTGTTACTTTATTATAATACTTGGGTCAGACCGAGTATTACTGATTCAGGATAGGATGATATGGAGCTAAGGAGACGAGGTGGATGGCAAAGACGTATTTCCGTACTTGATATGTATTTCCACCGTGTGAGGACAAGTAATTAAACTGTCCAGATTGATTGTTGTCTATTGTACTCTGATGATTGTAAGAAATAAACAATTACAGATTCTTTTGTATAAAAATATGTTATTATATATTATATTTTATTCCACTGCGTTTGTGAGATATTGTGTTGTTGTTTCTGTTTCTTCTTCTATCTTTTTTCTTCTCACCCCTAATGATATGGTATTTTCGGCAATCGATTACTCGGTATGGTATACAGTAAACGTATTGATGTTGATTTTCAAGGGTCGAAAATCCCGATCGTCACACTTTTCAGGAAACTCTTCTCTTATAACTAATATGAACATCTCATTTTTCTTTTACAGTGTGTCAATAAGTCCGGGGCCGAAATGAGATAACTCATTAAACTTCGTCTCTTATTTCGCCACCGCCACTCTCCCTGCTTAAGATCCATGAATCTTCTATATAAATAAGTTTTGGCCACATCTTACATGAATTGGTTTTCGAATACTTCTTTGAATCTTGCCTATGAAATCTCATATTTTGGAACATTTGTAGTGGTAGAGTCCCACCATCTAGCTGCATGCTCTTGCAATTGTCATGATGTCAAGAACCTTTTTTGATCATTAGAAATGTCCAAACCTTTGAAAATCTTCTCACATGACCATAGCCAAGATTGTACTTTAATTATGGATTCGGTACCCTTGAAAGGTTTTCCTCCTAGGTTTGTGTAGTCCTTGCATAGAGTTGTGAATTTTACCCGAGGCTACACTGGGGATACTGCCTCAACAGCTAGCCAACCCCTTTCAACATTCGAGGTTCTTCCGTTTGTGGTTGTTGTGCTACTGTTCCCCTTCCTCGTCCTCTTTCCATACTTATTCTTACTACCTGAATAAAGCAAGATATCATTAGAATACATGGACAAGACTATCTTAGGAAAAAGAGCATAAACCAGACATGTAAATGCCGATCAGAACTACATGGAAACACATTCTCAAAGACCGAACTCATTTTAGGGTCCTACTAACCATATCTCTCTAATAAGCTGACCCTAACCAAGGCCAAGGTGTTTGCTTAACCTAGCTCTTATACCAAGTGTAACGGCCTGCCTTTCTTACACCCAAAGACGACATTTAATACATCCTCGATATTCATGTGCCAATCATCTAAATGTCCGAAAGATAGGTCCTGGGGTAAAGAAAATAAAAGATAAAGGAAATAAATATAGACTTTTCTCACAAACGATAGAGTTACATATACATCATCACAGAATAGTACATATGGTTACTACAAAATGTTATATCAAAGTTACAACAAGTATTATTCCCAATAAGGACCAACTATATCATCCTACCTAAATTACTAATACATAATATATATTCACAGCGGAAATAAACTTAACTACTACATAAAGTGGAAGCTTATGCTCTTGATTACTTCCTAATATGCTCTAAAGAAACTTGACTATTTGGCTACTCATAAAAATTTGAGTACCTAAGAGTTTAAGGAAAAGAAAAAACAGCAGGTCAGACATGGGTTCAGTGTGAGTGAAGCATAAATTAACTTTATAAACACCTTCAAATTAAAGGTGTCTTGCATGAACATGCTGCACATAAAAATGGAAAAGTTTTTACCTTGCGATAACCAAAACATTTCTATATAAAATTCTCTAATATTATTATAATATCTAGGTTTAAAATAAATATGTAAACATACTCAAAATTGTTACATTAATAAATTCTAGCATAATAGGTATACAATCACGTTTGAAGGCTCATATTGGAAAATGAATTCCCACTATGAAAGGGAAAAGGTCTACCCACTGAATCCATACCTCTCTAGAAAAAATGTACGAGAGGCTACAATACGTTGCACCTCAACTACCTAGGAACGGCTCTACCCTTTACTGGATAGCGTCGAATATAATAACCCCTTGGTTTTGAGCAACAACCAAAAAAGGGATCTCGAAGCATAAATAAACCATAGATATTTCTCTAGATTTGGCCATGAACATACCCAAATAGGAGTGAACCACATAGCCATGCTACATGTCCCTTTTTTTAATCATTTGCCGGTTGTGAGGCTTGAGGTTACGCTTTTACCTTCCCTCCAAGCAGACTGTCTCACAATCCTAACATCACCCTCCAAGCACCCAATGCAATGGTAGTATTCATGCATACAGGTTGTTTTGGGATAAAACAAATATTCAGTAATTTCTGTCTTCCATTTTGGAATCACCCTTAGGAAGAATAGTTCATCTCCATAGCTAACTTAATAATGATATATCACAAAAGTTATTAGTATGAGTGGTTCGGATAAATCATACGTCTCCAGAACCGTTGTCTCCAAACTAAGCAATAATTCTTGTCTAACTCAATTCCTATTCTTTTGGGAATAAATAATCAGTACTTGGGTCCTCACCAGGGAAATCTAATTGTAACAACCCTATATTTTGTGACTATTTTATTGTATATTTTATTTCTGTTAAATTGAATTTTCTGACTTTAGAAACTTTATTTTATTTATTAAAAAGAATAAATTTTGTTAATCAAATATAAATTTTGTTATTCAAATATAAATTTTGATTATTATGTGAATTATATTTCCAAACTTGAATAAAATTGAATATTTTTCTAGAAATTGAATTTTTGGTCAATATGGTTAAACCTTGACTTTTAAATTTTAAATTCAAATATTTAAAAAATTTAATTTTATCTTTTATTATGAAAAATAGATTAAAATTTAAGAATATTTCCATTCATTTCGTTGAAATCGGAGTTATACTGTGAAAGTTATGTTTTATTTCAATATTGGGTGTAAATTGTTTTATTTAACAATATTGTTTATTTTAAATTATATAAATAATCTTTCTATTTGTCATATCGTATGCAAATTTGTATTATATGTTATGTTACATATATTTTTGTCTTTTAAATATTTTTAAAGCGATGTTTGAATTTTTCCAAAGCTTATTGAATTTATTTTCAAATTTTAAAGCCTAGTTTCCCTTTTTCTGATATTTTCTTCATTTAAATTATATTTAATTAAAATTTATTTATTTATTTTTGTGTATGCATTATATTTTGTATTCTTATCTTTGTTTATAAATATTTTTCAAGTACATAATAATTTTCCAAAGTTTGTTCCATTTATTTTTAAATTTTCAAGACTAGTTTACATTTTCTTTGTTATTTTCTTAATTTAATTATATATAATTAATATTTATTTATATTTTGTTTATTTTTTATATTTTCGTATTTTAACTGAATTTATATATGTATTTCAGTTATTTAAAATTATAAAAAGAAATATGTAAATGTGAATGGCTTTGTGACTTTTTAATTCTTATGGCTCTTTGTATTCCTACCTTTTCAATTCCAACCAACATCTTTTCAAACTTTTTGCCATATCACTTCATTCCTTCAGCCGACCGCTTATCCATAACATTTTTCACGTGAATTTTCTCCTCAAATCTAAAAAAAAAGGTTGGCCTCTTCTTGTGAAAATTTTTGGGTAAATTCTTCTTTTATTTCTTTTATTTTTTTTATACTTGAATAATATGATTTTGCTCTTGCTCTCTTCTACTTCAGGTTCGGCCCCAACACTCCAGCCACCTTGCCGCCTCCACCACCACCTGAGCCAGCCTCCGCCACCTACTCTCCAGCCCCAAGCCACTGGTCGTGCCCAATAGTTGATCAAACTCCACCTAAATCTACACAAACTTCACCTATATGCACCATAGCCAACACCTATGCCTTCATCACCTTCAACCTTCCTCTGCCCGCCACCAACTTCACCTCCACCACCCCTAGCCGACCTGAAACCCACTGCCACACCATCCTCCAGCCCACTACAGAGATGGCCATGCATGGTCTTGCTTGGGCCGAGCCCAATGTGGCATTGAATCCATGTAGTTTGTCTTTGTAGTTGAAATCTATGCACCTATCTCTTTGTATCACCTTTGTCCCATCACCATACATGTTTGGCCGACCCTTTGGAACCCAAAACCATACCCTAACACACATTTTGGCCGTGCTAACCTGACCTAGGGCTGAAGCATATGTTGTAGAAGACAAGTGCAAGTGGTTTGGAGATGATTTATGCATTCATTTCTACCATTGTTTAATCATATTTTTTGTTGAAAACTTATGTTTGTTATATTGTTTTGTTTGAATGTGTTTAAGGAAATAAATCTTTGCTCTCTCAAACTTGATTCATTATTGTGCTATCATGCTTTGAGGATCTCAGTTTGTGTGTTTCAGTTGTCGTCTCCAGCTTATACCGGTGAGTTATTCTCACCAGAAAGTTTTATACTTATATGACTTGTGAACTGATTTTATTTGAATCTGTAAAATGCATCACCATATTTTATCTATTATATTATGATCATATAATGTTCACTCATGCTTAAACACCTATTATATCATCTGTTACTGTTATATTATGTTGTTCTGTTATTTATTTCAGTTTATCACACTGCAAGTTCCCTTTAGATTAGAATCACTATGGGTTGAAATGTTACATACCCGAACGTACTTTAGAATAAGGGAAAATCGTTATTGGCTGAAATGATAAGCCTGAATGATTTTTAATTATGTTCATTTACTTGGGACTGCGGATTTGAAATGATAAAACCAGGGTTTTCTTTGTAAATTACGGTTTGAAATGATATATTATCCGTATCACTTTACCTAGGCTAGAAAATTATATACAGACCCGTAGTTAAATTATATTTTTCTAAAATTTTTAAAATATGTTTGAAACGTAAATATTATAATATTTTGATTTAAAACTTAATTAAAAATGATTTTTGTAGAGTATTATTGATTTTCTAAGAATTTATAAGTGAAATAAATTAAGGTTAAAGTTAGAAAATTTGAAATGTAAGTTCTTTTGGAAATTATAATTTGTGATAAATGGAATTTAAATTAAATATGAAAATATGATAAATTTATGATATTTTGAATTAAAATGAATTTAAAATGATTTTATAATATATTAATGGTTTTTGAATAAAGTTAAATGTGAAACGATTGGATATTTAAGTTGAAATTTGGAAATATAACTTAAACTGGAATTTATAAATCTTGTTTTAAAAGTGAATTTTGAAGTTAAGTAAATAAAATGAAAATAAGTTATATTTGAAAATTTAAACTTAAGTGATAAGTTAAAATTTAATTTAATGAATTTAAATTTGAATGTTGGAATTTAATAAATGAATTATTATTAAATATTGATTTTTGAATGGAAAGTTAACCTTATAAGATCATGAATTTAAGGAAAATTAAATGGTGGTTTTAAAGGTGAAATTATATGATTTTATATGTTTAAAATGATTAAAATAAAAAAGGGATTAATTGTTTGTGAAATTATATTGAATATTGGAATGTAATTAACATGATTTTTAAATACTATTATTTCTAAGGTAAATGATATTACAGCGCTTTGTAAGTGCTTTGGTTGATACAAATGAACTATGTATAAATTATAACTAAGTGGTATTACAGCACTTGGTAAGTGCTGCGATAGCAGAAAGGTAATTAAAATCTGAAATTAAATAAAGGGCTGCAGTAGAACTTGATAAGTGTTGCGGTAGGCTGAAATGAATGTTTAAGGTTTTGATTTAAATAAATGAACTTAGAATTTGTCTAAAAATTTAGGAATTGAATATTTGATTTTAAATATAATGACTTCACTTTTAAATGGTTTAAATGAATTGTTTCGATTTAGATATAAACTATTTAAAAGGTGATTTGAAATGATAATAAATGAATGATATCTTTGAATTAAAAATGATAATAAATGAATGATATCTTTGAATTGAAAAGGATATTTAAATGTGTATATTTGGATTTGAACTCAAATAATGAATTGAAATTAATTTTGAAAGATATAATATTTTGATATATTGAAATGGTTTGGAAATGATTAGATCTTTATTTTGATAAAGATTTGAATTTGAAATGATACTTTATTTTGAAGTACAAACTATGATTTTTAAATTATAATCATGGGTTATAATAATGATTGGTTGTTAAAGAGACCGGGATCGAATATGGACATACTCTGTGTCGATATCGAAAACCACTTTAACAACTGTGTACGTGGTGGAGTTTCCAGAATGAGGTAGGATGGTGGCGACGTTCTTGAGGTATATTACGTGGACCCGACTCCCGTGAGTTGGCTTAAGGTGGCTAAAACAGGAGCGATCTCAGGCCAAAAGGGGTAGCTCCTCTGGTCAGACACATTTCTTCAATACTATACTCTTACTTGTGATTGATTAGATGGCCATCCTCCGATTTTGATATGGGAGTGTGTTTCGAGGTGGGCGTATGTGGCTGCAGCGTTACGACCATCCCGTGTGCGTAATTGGTATATCTACCCTGGCATTTCCTTGTGTGTCGTGTCACCTACCATACCGAGCCTTTACTACGAGTTTGTTTTTCTCCCATAGCCTATGGATTATTTAGCGTAGTCTCCCGATCTGGAGATATGCTTATAGTGGATGGACTACTGGGACTATTACGTGTGAAGGGTGATATGGGTAGCCCGGAACGCTATTTAAAAGTAAGTTTATTTTACTGTAGACAGTGCTATAATAGCGCAATATTACTGCATAGTAAATAGTTGAATGGATCCTTAGAGGACGGACGGTCGCATGCACCCTTTAAGTTACTTGAACCTTATTACAGTTCACTTGAGTTGGTTTACATTATATAAGTATATATTGTCCTGACTCGATTGTTTTGTGTTTTGCTTTACGCTCGGGTCAGCCTGAGTATTCACAGCTTTGGATTCTCTTTCTGGAGCTGGTCTTTGCTAGAGTTTCTGCCTATCTACAGTTATATCTATTTCTGTTTCAGTTGTTCTAGTTATCTCATGTATTAGTGAACTTCTATGTATTTGGGATTTCTATTATGTAGTTTTCATACAGATATTATGTATTTGTTTTGAGACTCTGTTATAGTAGCTTCATGAACTACTATGTTATTTTTATATTCCACTGCGAGTTATTCTGATTTTCTGTGTCTGTGATTCTGTGTATTTGATTTCATTTGCTCCTAATTTATTTACAATATGTTATTTTGTCGATTTGAATGGTACGAAATGGCGGGTCGTCACACTAATATACACAACATGCTTCCTGAGTCAAAACAGGTCAAGTTATAAATAGCGGACAACCCTCTACTTATGGTAATAACATAGAGTTCGCACATGGACAACCATATACTTAATTTAAACATGATAAATTGGTAAGAATTAACTCTTACATATATATAACGATTTTGATATTTCGACCTTACTCCGTCCCTCATCTAGAAATAAATTTTAGATCTCATAAATAGAGGATCAACCTACATATCGGCTTTTTGTGCTAACTATGAGTTGACGTACTTCCCATAGATATGTCACCACATTAACTTGGTTTCATATTTGTTTGAAGTTACTTAAGGGAAATCGACATAGAAATCCATTGATTTAAAACATTTTTGAAAAAGAAAAGCAGTTTAAACAAAATCGATAGTTTAGAAACAAAGTGATTTAAAACCCTTATTTATTAATTAATAAATTAAAACCATATTAAGTAATAATTAATCCCTAATTAAATCTTAATTAAATTTAATTAATCAGTAATAAATTAATAATTAATTAAACCGCCTTTTATAAATAATTAATTAATAATTAATCTTCCATAAATAATTAGAAATAATTAATCTTTAGTATTAATTAAATGAAAATCAGCTTTAGTTAATTAACAAACTAAAATTAACTTAATTTGTTAACACTTAAGTATTAATTACCTTTTTAACCAATAACTAAGTGCTAATTCTTAATTAAATAATTAATCAATTATTGAATAAATATTTTTTAGTTACTTAGTATAAGTTTTCAAAACATGTTCCAAAAAGATTTCTAAGTAAAGTTACTTTTAGATTTCGAAAAAAGTTCTTTTCACGAAATGCATTTATAACGATTATTGTTACACGACCCAAAATTTCGAAACTTGAAATTTGTTCTCCAAGTCTTTGTTAAAGCTTTAACTCTAGGAAAAAGAACTTCGCTAAAAGATAAAAATCGTATTTTGAAAGACTTACAAGTATTTAAAACTTGAAAACATTTTTGTGAATTTAAAACCAAAGATTTTGTATTTTATTCAAGGGATAACATGTCGTTTTAAACTACTAAGATGCTAACTATCTTAGCATAATATCATGAAATCATGTTTATAACACATATGATTACATAACGACAACATCATATGTAACAAATTTCTGCAATCAACATATACAAGCTAGATTATAATATGCAAACTAACTTGACTATTTGGACTAACATATTCCAAACTATACATCCACATAACCAAGCACATATGATCACATCCAAGCACTATTATAATCCAAGCACAATACATTCGTGCAATCCAACATTATTTTATCTAAACACGACATCATTTTTGCAAAAAAATAGTTGTGTGTGTGTTTAGAAAAACTTAGTCAAAGAGTGAAACTTTACTCCTTGAAATTTCACGAAACTATGCTAACTTATCCTATAACTCGAACACGGCCTAGGTCTTTGCTTCTAGCTTGGAAAAAGGAGTCTTTGGTGACTTATGGACATAAAATTATTCGGCCTTGGTGGTATTAGTGCTCGGCTAACAAGGTGGAGGAGGTGTATGGACCTCTTTTTTGGAAGAGAATCGTAAAAATGGAAGGTGGTGAGCATAGACAAGTTTTTAGAAAATTTTAAAATATGAAAACTAGATTTATTAACTTTAGAACTTAGGAATTTTTTTAGAGGCCATGAAAATGAGCATGAAGGCGTGAAGAAAAATCCACAAAGCATGAATAAAAATGAAAATGAAAGAAGTATTAGGAAATTAGTTTTCTATGAATTACATAAATAAAATTACCATATTACCCTTAAGGTACTTAAACCTTCACTATAACGATGCCACATCAGCATGCATGTCTCCTCCCCTTTAACTCAAGTTTTTGCCTTATGCCCCTCACTACAAGCCAAAATGCATTCATTATATAAGTACTTGATGTTTCTGAAGATATGACAAATTATGTAACTTTTATTTACATTTAGATTTTGTTGTTAAACATGCACATAAAAAGTCATATCATATGTTATATATTTCTTGACTTAACATATAGGTTTATATATTAAAAATCCTAACTCATTTTTCAAGAGTGTTTATATGAGTTACACAAATGTGCACAACGTTTTTCGACAACTTTTTGACGCCTAAAAGTCGAAAATTCGAAAAACGATTTCCAGGCACATTTTCTATTTTTCTTTGAAGTAATTATTTTTGTAAACAAATTTTTAAAACAATTTCACCATCATTAGTTATTATTTAAAAGATGTTTAATTGAGTTATAAAATCCATTAATTAATTATTAAAAATATATTTAAATATCTATAATTAAAGTGATTAAATCCTATATGGTTACAACTTCCATAATCACAAATTATACCCTTTCAAATTACTAAGGAGATCCTAGGAAGAATTATACTAGTAGTCAATATCTATGTTATTTGGAACACAAAGTTTGTCAAAGAAACTCAGTTGTATTAGCATATTCCTCCGGACGAAATGAGGGTTATTTGGTTAAAAGAAATACCAAAAGAGAGCTTCAAGACTGGACGTAGGACAGGATGTCTGAACTAATTTAAAATATCCTATGTGATTACTCTTATTTACTTTGTACTATCGTACGCAAATATATAGTTTTGCTTAGATTAGTAAATATACACTTATTATACACATAAGCCATAGTATATACGATGCACCACGCTCTTATATATAAGTGACATTATATAAGATCCTATAACAACTAATATATACATACCTTTTTTTATACATATTTCTTTGATTAAAAAGGATTTCGAGATGAATTTAAGATTCCACTTTAGATCTGTAGATTTAGATCGCTTTTAAAAGGTGAGTGGGAAATTTTATATATTATTTATGATTTTAAATTTATTCCGTTGGCATACTTTTGAATTTTATGCCTAAATAAATTTTACTTGTGAATTGTTGGCTTAAATTAGCATAGAAAACAATTGTCTACATATTTTGTTTTAGAGTTAACTGAAATATGTTTACACCTAGATCTAAAAAACTGTCCCAAAGATTTACAAATTTGAATGTTGTATATTTAATTCCAGATCCGCACTTGGGTGTTTGGTGTAAAATAGGATTTATGGATTATTCCCTAAATTTGTGCTAGGTTGTAATGGGAAGAACATCCATGTGATGTTTATAAATTTGTTTACTTCTTCCACTTTTTATTCGAAATGGCGACATTTGATTTAGGAATACCCACAAACAAAAAGGGAAGAGATGTGTAAAGTATAGATTTATTCTCCATTTTTAAACTTTTTATTCCAAATAAAAAGAAATCATCTATTCCTTATAATTTAAAGTGTAATAAGTCTTTCCTTTTGTATTATAACCGATTTATGGAAATCAAAGTGGAAAATCTTCCTATGGAATCTTATTCCAGCGAATTAAATATGGGAGGCATATTCTAGTAAAATATGTATGACTGGAATATATTTTGATACGAATAAGTAGTTTTATTAGGTAGTTTATACGTATTAATTACGTTAATAAAGAAGAATAGTGTTTATTCATGCGTAACATTTGTTAATCATTATCATATTTAGGGAAACGATTAGGTAGAATTAGAAAATATAGTAATTCCCACTAATCAAAAATAAATTAGGAATAGAAAATAAAAGATTTTAACCCCAATTAATAGGAAATTAATGAGAAATAATAGATAAGATTAGATTAGGGGTTACAATTGGTTAGTATGGAAATTAAAGATTGAAACTCCAATTAATAGGAATGAGTTAGGACTTACAATTAATAGGGACAAGTGGATTAATTGGACTTAAAAATGGAATAAATATAAAAAGGTTACTATTATATAGTTAGTAACCATACATAAATGTCTTAGGAAATGTCTGTAAGGATTTTATGGACAAATTAACATTCATGAGCATTAAAAGGGGATTTATGGGTAGATAAGCATTTTAGGAAAATCTTATTGCCTTAAATAAAAAGGGAATTAGTAAGCTTAGTCCAACGTCTACTTAAGATAATATTAGTAAGACTTTGGATGATTATCTGGACTTAGTAGGTTAGTGATGCGAGGACAGTAGAGTCAGATGGAAGACTGCTTTTCGCTTTGAGGCTACCAGTAGTCGGGTGCACTTACTACTTATGTGATATATCATTAATCCTAGGACCCATGATGATGTGAGAGATTTGGGCATGCTTTCTTAATTGAAAAATATTAAATGGTCCAAATTTTGAATTAGGAGCCGTGTCGGATGTCTCCATAGGGATTCACTTCTAGTTTAAGCAATTAAGTGGCTGTAGGGTCCGCCTCTCTTCTAAAAGAAAGTATTAAGTAATATAATGAGGTTCCAAATAAATAAGGATGTCTCTAAAAGGGTTTAGTTTAGTGTTGTGGTAATAAGCGGCTATGTAAGGGCCCGCATCCCTACTGAAAGAAGTAACCTAATGAGATTTCATATTTATTATTAAGTGTGATATTGGATAATCTCGAGAAGGGTTCACTTTGGGTTTGAGGTATAAATTAAGTGACTGATTTAAGGGTTTTCCTCTCCCCTAAAAAGAAGTATTAACTAACTTAGTGTGATTCCAAGTGACGTTGACTAGATAGTACCGGTAAGGAGTCCGCCTTGGGGTTAGGTATTAAATGACAAAGGCATACTTATAAATAGATGTTGAATGGTCATGGGTCTGCCTAGTACCTATTAATGAAATAGTAAGTGGGTTGGGTAACGATTCCACCAGTGTGGAGTCCGCCTTGGGATAGGATTAAGTGATATAGGATCTGCCTATGATATAGGTATTAAATGATTAGAAGTCCGCCTAGTCCTTTTAAAGGTATTTAGTTGCTTGGGTACTATCTCTTACATGACTATGGTTTTATTGACAATAGATGTGGTAATCGTTGGACATTTAATGTCAGAAGCCTTAAATAGTGGTTAGAAGTCGTTGTAGCTAGACCCACCGACCATTGACAACATCGTTAGTAAACCACCATGGGAATAGGTCTTAAATGACGGTTTCAACCTTGATTGAGGTCTTAAATGGAAGAGTCTACCTATTTACCTTTTAAACGTATTATGTAGTGATTATAGAAGCTCGCTTCATATTTAGAAGTATTAAGTAGCAAACGGGTGTAGAAGTACTTGGTGGTTAATAAGGCTTCGTAAATATTTTGTACCTTGGAAACGGGTGGGTAAGCAATCGCTTATGCAATGAAATGTTATATTAGAATTACTTACCCTAATAGACATAACAATTAAATGAAAACCAAGTGGTATAAATTTATGTCATGTATAGTATATAGATTTTTCTGTCACCATAATTTTGTTCAGACGCTCTCCTCATTACAACCCACAAGATAGATTTAGAGGAACAAGTCACCGGTGCTAAATGTGTTTAGTTATTGGATAAGTCTTATTTTCTAACATGCTTGATGCTGATGTCACAATCTATTATCCAAGGAATACCATTAATTCCAAGGTAGTGGTCATAATCAGTATTCTTATCCTATTATTGTTCCGCTATGAGTTTAGATTTCTATCAATCTTTGATAATGTTCATGCTTATTTACAGGTACCAAATCAAACGATTTATGTTTTGATGGACTTAGGTTTTGAGTTTTGTTGAAATTTAGGCTCAATAATGTGTGGGTTCTTACAATTGGTATCGTAGCCTAGGTTAGTCGATCAAAGGAATAAGGATAAATTAAGAGAACGTATTCGTACTTTCCTATCTAGTAATATTATATTTTTATGCTAGATTCAAAGAGTTATAACTATAGAAGTAGTTGTTGTTCTACATCGAAGGAAGGGGCAGAGTAACTATGGGTTGGAAATATCTTAAAGTTAAGACTTTCATGCCAACTCCGAAGTAACCCGTGGAGTGCTAGCGATGCATAAAGCATTGTTGATGAGGACCATGAGTACAACGTATGGCTGAATCCTAGAGGCTAGAGGTGCTTGACTAGATGGTTGAGATTCTAACTACCTAGTGATTTTTGATTTTAATGATGAGTTCTAGTTGGATACACACATTTATTCTATATGCGCAAGAAATTAGAGTCTGTACATCGCAATTATCTGAAGGCAAGTTTTTGCCAGGGTGCATTCATTAATCACCTCTTTGATGGCAAAACATATTTTTATTTGGATAATTAATGCCAGTTCCTTAGCCTAAAATCTATAAGAGAATTTTTATAAAGTACATTTTGGAAATGCCGTAGATTTTGGAAAAGTCCTTAAATATTTATATATATATCGGTAAAGGCTTGATTTCAAATTTTGGTAAATACAAGTTTGAGTTTTAAGAGACATTTAGATACAAAATGGACTCTAGTATGTTGAAACAAGTATAAGAAGCATATAGTTAGCTCAATGATTTTTCAATTTTCAAAATCAAGATTTTTAAATTTTCACTCTTTAAGGTAAGGACATAATGGGAATGGCGTTCAATTTTATCGGGGTATGTAATTTGAAGTGTTATATACAACTAGCTACTGGAAAAAATATTTCCGTGCAAAGTAGGTAGGAAGTAGCTATTGGAATATTTTTGGGTTTTGGAATTATTGTTGGTCGCGACAGTTTTGTTAGGACTATTGTGAATTGCTGAAGCATTGTTCAGGATTAGGCGATAGGCTTTGACACCGCCGTGATAAGGACAACAATTTTTTGGATCATGTCAACTCTAAGGAGATGGTGCGAAATGATTATTATTATTATTAAATTCGACCTTAATTGGGTTTAGGTTTAATTAATGCCCAGGCTCATGTAGTGGTTTGCCGCCTAGATATAGACCTAGAGTGGTCTACTAGTTAACAAATTTAGGCAAAACTTGAACCTAGAATGGGACTATAAAAGTTGCATCCGAATTTTCCTAATTGCATTCTTTTGTTCCTCCTTCCTCAATTAGCCGAACCCAATCTCCATCCTCCTCCTCCTCCTCTAAGTAGTTGCCTCACTTTTCCGTTCCTATCCAAGGCAACACCATTTTTCCCTTGTAGCAGCAGCCTCACCTTCCCTTCGTGCTAGTTTTGCACGTTATATCTCACCCTACCACCACACCAGAACTAAACCCTATTGCTAACCCAAAAAGTGGACCAACACCCTGGTTTAGATTTGAAAGCACCAGTTCTGTATTCACAAAGCAATATAACAGATCATGAAAATAAGAAAAAGCAATAAAGGAAAAGAGACAGAAGAGTTTTATAGTGGTTCGGCTGTTATCTAAGCCTACATCTACTTTATATTTTTATAATAATTTGACTACTATTATAGATGTTGTTTGATTACAAGGCTTTAGCTAATCCTAACTTGAATTGGATCCCCAAAGTTAGAATCCACCGGAGAATCATGGTGTATTCTTTCTAAGAACATTGCGTAGGAGGTTGGAGATGAAGAATAGTTCCAGCCAAGCTTTAGTAGTCAACTTTTCAAAACCCTGTTATGTTGCAGGAGGCAAGCTATATATAGAGGTTGGAGGGCTCATAGGCTAGGCCAATCATTTCCAGGACTCAGGTAAGGTGTAAGCGACCCGGGATGAATCAGTGGTCAAAAGATGAACTCCATTGGTCGCACGTGACCCATTAGCCATGGGTCCCTCGCAACCCATAGACTTAGTCGATTTTCGCCCACTGAATTCCTCTTCCTTTAGTCGTAATTCATTTGTTGGTGGTCTTCAAGGAGTATGTTGGCTAATGTCGTTAAGGCCACAGAGGTCAATCTTGGACTCCAACATTGGAGATGTCTTCTTATGTATTTGTCGTTGTAGTCAAATGCTGATGGCAAGTCACTGGCTATTTATTCTTAAACCCTTGTTGATTAGCAAGGAAACTGGTTTCATGGCTTCGTTGACTAAGGTTATCATCTTAACCTTGTGGCTTGTTCCTCGTTGTACTCTAACCGTAACATTTTCGGTTAGCTCTTGAACATCCTATAGCTTAAGGCTACCTTGCTTACTGTCGGTATCTACTGGATTAAAAACTTGGAAAACATTAGCCCCTCAAGTATGTCTTCGTTGTAAACAAGGCATGCTCTCGAGGTTATCGTCTTCCATATCCATTTGTCAACCTTTAAGTGGTTGTATCGAAGCTCTACGCATATAATAGTCCAACATCATCGATTATTCTTTTTTGGTTCTAGCTATCATTACCTGCTTCTACTCCTTATGTTTTCGCTTGTAGTTTCCTAACATGTCTTGGAATAACAGACAGTTGCAATTAATTGAATTTGCAGTGACCAGGCAGAGCCATTTTCAAACATACATATGCACTAGGTAAAAAGAGAAACTATATGTATATTCAAGTTGTCTCACACATTTTCTTTTAGCGAACTAAGAGGATAGGTCGCTAGCGACCTGATTAAGCAACGTTCTAGGGTCTGGTCGCCCATGTCCTAAAGAGGGTCGGGTCGTTTCGACCCGAACACTTAGAAAAGATTCTTCTTGATGCTCCCTACTTATACCCGACCTTGCCTTCAATTGCTCATTCAATTCGATTTTTTATAGATTCTCCAAGCGATCCATTCCTTCAACTATTTTCCTTGAGCTCTCATTGATTTGATTTGTCACCTAGATCCTTTTGTCTCCATCTCGCCCAAACGCCATCTCGGGTTGTAGTTGAATCATTGAATCCAAGCACTAACAGATTGTAACAGCCCGATATTTTCAACCATTCGCATCCGCATATGTCGGACTTGAATTGCTCAAAATACCGCATTGTAAATAAAATTTGGCAAATCTCGGGACATACAGTAAATAAAAATCACAGAACACAGACACATAGTAAGAAATGCAGCGGAAGTAAAAGAGATAGTAGCTCATGAAGCTACTATGAAAATATATTAGAGTTAAATAAAATACAACAGAATAAATAAAGTACAACAGAAGTCTCAAGATGATAACCAAGTACAAGCTGAATAGAACAACAGAACTGGAATAGATAAAACTAGATAAGCAGATGATCTCCAACGATTCCAATCTCCAAAAAGTGGAATCCAAATCTGTGAATAACTCAGGCTGTCCCGAGCGTAAATAAAATACAAACACTCGAGTCAGGACAATATATACTTATGTAGTGTAAACCAACTCAAGTGAACTGCAATAAAGTACAAGTAACTTAAAGGATGCCTGGGACCGCCCATCCTCTGAGGATCCGTTAAACTATTTACTATGTAGTAACATTTCGCTATTATAATAATGTCTACAGTAAAATAAACATACTTTTAAATAGCATTCCGGGCTACCCATATCAGCCTTCACACATAATAGTCCCAGTAGTCCATCCAGTATCAGCATATCTCCGAGAGACTACCCTAAATACTCCATGGGCTATAGGAGAAAAACAAACTCGTAGTAAAGGCTCGATATGGTAGGTGACACGGCACACAAGGCAATGCCACGGTAGATATACCAATTACGCACATGGGCTGGTGGTAATGTAGCAGCCACATACGCCCACCTCGGAACACACTCCAAACCAAAATCGAAGGATGGCCATCTAATCAATCACAAGTAAGAGTATAACATCGAAGGAATGTGTCCGATCGGAGGAATGACCTCACTTGTCCCAAGATCGCTCATGTTTTAGCCACCTTATGCCAACTCACGGGAGTTGGGTTAACGTAATATAACTCAAGAACGTCGCCACCATCCTACTTCATTCTGGAATCTCCACCGCGTACACGGTTAGTCAAAGTGGTTTTCGGTATCGACAGAGAGTATGCCCATATCCGATCCCGGTCTCTTTGCCAACCAATTGTTATTATAACCCGTGGTTATAACTTTAAAACAATATTTTATACTTCAAAATAAATTATCCTTTCAGTCCAAATCTTTATCAAAATAAACATTAAATCATTTCCAAATCATCTTAATATATTAAGATATAATACCTTTCCAAAACTTCCTTTCAAATCAATTTAACATATCAAAATCATATCTTTCCAAAACTTCATTACAAATCCTTTTAATATCAAAATATAATTTTCAAAGATAGTTTATACTTCAAAACCAAAACCATTTTATTTCAAAGCTTTATTCATTTTAGACACAATATCATTTCTGTTTCAACATATATTCACTTCACAAAAATAGTTTATACTTTCAAAGTTGTAACTCTTTCGAAACCAAAACATTTGAAATAATTACATTTTGAAGATAACAACATTTCAAAATCATGCATTTGAAATCATCCTTTAATTCTTTAAATTTTACGAATTTATTAAATTAATCTAAAATTTTAGCTTTTCAATTTAGTTTAATTCAAACCATCAGTTTCAACTCAATTCAGTTTTCTAACAAACCATTTCAAATCTTATCAATTTCAAAAATAGTTTTAATCCATAAAATATCATATTCAATCTTTATTATATTTCAAAGCTTAGATATCCCACATTTCATATATCCAATATCATTTAAATAAACTCAAATAATATACACTTTAAATATTCATTTATCAAATAAATTAAATAAATCAGAAATCAAATATCATTTCAAATCCATTTCAAAACATCAAATATTATTCAAAACATCATTCATTTTTATTTAAATACCATTTGAATCATAATCATTTTATTTAGAAATTAATCACCATTTTCAAACTTACATTTCAAAGGAGTTCATATTTAAAGATTAAATCTTTCCACTTAAAACAATAAAGTCAATTCCTTATATTTAATAGTTAAATATTAAATTTCCAAAACTTTCAATCTTTTTCCAAATATTATTCTCATTAAAGTTTAATAAAACAAAAAAATTCAGTTTCCGTAGCACTTATAAAATGCTACGTAAAGTTACAGTTTAAAACAGTTCATTTAACAAAAGACAGCATTTTAATGCTGTAATAGATTTCCTTTAAGTTTTCAAAAAAACTTAAATGTTAGGTTTAACCGCTATAGCACTTACAAAGTGCTATAATGGCCTTTATTTCAAATTAACTTTTAGTTCATTTAAAACAACTACAGCATTTGCAAAATACTGGAATATCTTTTACATTACATTTAAAAATACTGTCAAATCAAATTTAGAGTTTTAATTACCATTTCACAAACAATTAGATCAATTTAACTTATAACATCATATATTTCACATTTAAAACATCATTTCAATACTCTATTATTATTATTATTTTATGATTTTATAAAGTTCAATTTCATCCAAAAGTCAAATTTTAACATAATTTCTTATTTAAATTTAAGTATTGCATTCCATTTCTTTAAAGTAAATTATTAACTTAACAATTAAGTTTAAATTTCCAAAATATAACTTATTACCCTTTTGTTTACTTAACTAAAATTTCACTTTTAACAAAAATTCAAAATTTCTCAAAATAAGTTATATTTCAAAATTTAGCTCAAACATTCATTTATTTAACATGTTAACTTATTCAAAAATCATTATAAATTTTGGAAAATCATTTAAAATACATTTTTAAATCAAAATATTATATTTTCTTACTTTACATAATTTTCTTTTTAAAAACAAGACATAAATTCCAAAATTTACTTATAGTTCAAATTCTACTTCACCATTTAAATAATTCATTATTTAATTTATAGAAAATCACTAATATTTCTATAAAAGTCATTTTTAATTAATTTAAATTAAAATATTATAAATTTTACATTTTAAAATATTTTTAAAACATTTCAGAAAAAATATTATGTAAACCACGGGTCTGTATATAGTTTTCTAACCTACGTCAAGTGGTGCGGATATATATCATTTCAACCCGCAATTTAAAAAAATCCAGGTTCTATCATTTCAAACCCGCAGTCCCAAGTAAAAATAATGAATTAAAAACCGCTCAAGCCTATCATTTCAGCCCATAACGATTTTCCGTTATACTAATGTCCGTTCGGGTATGTATCATTTCAACCCATAGTGATTCTAGTCTATAAGGAACTTGCAATGGTGATAACTGATATAAATAACAGAATAGCATAAAATAACAGTAACGTATGATATAACAGGTGTAATAACAGTTGTGAACATCATGTGTTAATAATATAGCAGTTATAACAGGATGATGTGCATAAACAAATTCAGGTGATATCAGTTTATCAACTATATAAGTACATATTAGTCTGGTGAGATTAACTCACATGTTCAAAGTTGGAGATCGCTGCCAAAGCACACGCACCCACACTACGAATGCACAACAACACGGATACGACAAGAGAGTGGAGAACCAAAGCTAATAACCTTGTTCAAACATTTAAAAAAAACAATAGGATAGATATAAGTTTTCAACACAAATTATCACCAAATAATTCAAGGAATAATACCCAAACCATATCGAATGGTTTGCACTTGTTCTCAACTTCACATGGTTCAGTTAGTGATGGAATAATCTCAGCTAAGGCAGGGACTAAGGGCTGGGTTTGGGTCCAAACTGGTCGGCCTAGATGGGTTTGGAGATGGTGCATAAGTCTAGGTGCGTAAACTTCAACAACAAGGCAAGAACAAGGCAACATACATCATTTCTTTGCTAAAGTCTGGCTCGGCCAGAAGCTATGGGGCACGGCTAGTGGATCCAGGTGGTGGTGGGTGATGTGGTAGAGGGTGGAGGTCAGGCCAGAGATGGTAGTGGTGGTTGTGGGGGCTAGAGGTTGTAGAAGGAGATGGTGGCAAAAGGTAATCGGCTAGGCAACATGTGATGGGTTTTAGTGGATTTTTGTGATGATCTATGCCTTGGTGTGGCTCGGCCTGAGGAGGAGGGGTACTAGGATGGGTGATGGTCAGAGAAAGGGGGTGGTGGTTGTCGGCCAAGGCCTGGAGTAGGAGGAGTGGAGCCATGAAGTAGAGAACATATGTAAAGATTCAATGGAAAACATAAAAAAACAAGAGAGAAGAGAAGATTTTTACCAAATTTTTGAACAACAAGGAGATCGCCGTATTTTTTTGGCTAAGAATTATTTTAGGAAGTGTAATTCACGTGAAAATGAAGATGAGGCTGAAGAGAAATGAAGTATACGGCCAAAATCAATAAAGAGAGGAGTTGGGAAAATGAAAGGTCGGGAGGTAAAATGACTTTGGAATTTCAGAAGTTTAAAACCTTTCAAATTTCCACTAATTTAATTTTAAATTTATATACATATAAAAATGCTGATAAATAAAGGCTAATAAACTCAGAAATAAAGTAAATAAGAAAATAAAATAAATAAATCTTAAATTAATTAAATTAAATGAAGAAAATGAAGAAAATAGCAATACATACAAAACTAGGCTTAATAAATTGAAATAAATTTCAATAGACTTTAGATAAATTATATTATCACTTTAAAAATAATAAAAGACAAAAATATGCATATAATAACATATTAACACAAATTAAAATAAAATATGACAAAGAAAATATAATTTATATAATTTAAAATAGACAAAATTGCAAAATAAAACAAATTATACTCAAAAATTGAAATGTACATAACTTTTGCAGTTTAACTCCATTTTCAACGAAATGAAAAGCAGTGTTCAAGTATTTCATATATTTTCATAATAAAAGATAAAATTTAAGATTTAAAATAATTTAAATTTGAAGTTTAAAAGTCAATGTTTGAACAGTTTGACCAGAAATTCACATTACAGTAAAATATTCAAATTATACCAGTTTGAACTATAAATCACTTAATAATCAACATTTATATTTAAAAATGAAATGTTTTAAATAAAAAAATTTAAATTAATTTAAAAATAAAAGAAAGTCCAATTTAAAAAATATACAAAAATCTAGGGTTGTTACACTCTCCCCCACTCAAAACCTTTCGTCCCCGAAAAGGAATGAGGAAAGGGAAAGCACAGAAAAAAATAGAGTGAAATAAGATTAAGACAAGATGCCAAAGAGATTGAAATTATACCTGATAACTATTGTTATAGGTTAGTTTAACAAGGTGGAGATGATCTTTCCAATATTCTCTAGAATTAGGAACACAAGCACGAAAAGATCCTTTAGAATTTGATTCACTCTTCCCGCTTGACCGACGGTCTGTGGATGGAAAGCAGCGCTCAGATTCAAAATGAGCATCAAAGATTATTAAAGATTATAGAAAGTTTTCTAAACAGAAAGATTATAGAAAGATGCCTATACCAGTCTAAAGTAAGATGAGGAAAATAAGGACAACTAAAGACAATTTGAAAACAAAATAGGATAACAAGTTTGAAACACAAAATAAGATAATAGGTTTGAAATTTCCATGGTTTCAACTTAATATTGATAATTAATTTTTACACAAGTTATAAGAATCTTTAATATATCTAATTTCATTATCTTATCAACTGATCGTCTTAAACTAAAAATTTCAAAATCATGAATTTGAAAAAAAATCATTATTATACTCAAAATGTACTTAATAAATTTAATTCCTCTTTATTCCTAATTAAAATTAACTTTATTCCTCTCAATATATTTTATCACTTATGTTAAATATACACTTATTATAACTATTTTAACTTATTCTTAGTTCTTTTAACATCATTTTATATTGTAAATTATTCAATTTACTCTTTTATTCTATTTACCTCTACTAATCTTTTTATTAAAAAAATTAAGTATGTAATATTTATTATAACCACTCAAATTTTATTTATAAAAATCTTTTTATATTTTATATTATCCAATTACATTATTAACTTCTAAAATTTAAGGTAAGTTATATTTGAATGCAAATGTATTATACAAATAAAGCTTTCTAATTCAATCATCTCGTGTTTGAATCATTTATTCAAAATTTTTGATTTTCTTTTTATAATTGAAATTATTCTTTAAGGTAAAACTTAAGAATAAATTTCCGATTCCCTTCAAACCATTAAGAGATAAATAAATATATGTACATAATATGTCAAATCAAATATAAATCATATATCTATAAATCAAATCATATTTTAAAATTTTAAATCAATTAGATTTCCCAAAATAAAGATGTAGCAAGACTAAAGAACGGTCTTTTCACTTCAAAACTCGAAAATGAATGTCGATGATGCCGCGGTCACCACCAAAATTATTTTCCAGCGACAAAGAGAAGAGCAGTAATTTCTTTAAACTTTAAAATTCTTTGGAAACAAATTTCTTATTCGAAAATACTTTAAATGATATATCCTTTTAAAACTTGAAAACACAAGGTTTGAAATCATCGGAAATTAAATTCTCAAATTCTTGATTTAAGTTCATTTCAGTTCCCAAATCAATTTATAACAACTATTTATAAATTCATTTATAGAACTATAAATGATAAATCAAGCATTATCATTTCAAATAATCAATTTATTAAGTTCCATAAATTTACTTATATATCAAAATTTATTTCATTAACAAATTTAAAATAATATTGTGTCAGTTTGTTCTGTCAAAGTGTTTTAGAAATCCTATCGATAGCGTTGGTCAGACGAATCGATCGGAAACCCAAATCAACATCAACAACTCAAACAACACAACATATAAAAAAACACATAGATTTACAAGTATAGTTCAAAATGTTTGGAGATATTTTGGAAACAAAAGACAAGATGATTAAATAACAAAATAGGGAGATGGATAAGCTTAAATAAATCGCGGGCAACCTTAACCGGGTCAACCGTCACTTAATGAATAAGATCAAATGTGGATTTTTCTAGGGTAAATCTACATCCGATCTCAAGAGATAGAGTTTGGAATAACAAAAGATATTAGCATCTCAACCAAGGATAGATATAAATCTCTGGTGAATCGATGCTAATTGTAAAGGAGTTTCTCCCATTACAAATGAATTTTTGAGATTGGCGGGACTACCAATTCACTATAAAGCTCATTCGAAATGGAGTTACGGGATACTCCAGAATCAAAAGGAGATGAATAGTGAGGGACATGAATGGATTTTGGAACCGCAGGGAACGTTCCAAAATTCAAATGAAATTTGAATCAAAGAGGAAGAGATTCAAGTTTGGATGAAAGTGATTCTTTAACTAAATTTACCATACATTCTAAGTTTTGCCTCAAAGCCAAAGCTCTGATACCAACTGCCACAGCCCGATATTTTCAACCATTCGCATCCGTACATGCTGGACTTGAATTGCTCAAAATACCATGTTGTAAATAAAATTTGGCAAATCTCAGAACATACAGTAAATAAAAATCACAGAACACAGACACAGAGTAAGAAATGCAGCGGAAGTAAAAGAGATAGTAGTTCATGAAGCTACTATGAAAATATATCAGAGTTAAATAAAATACAGCAGAATAAATAAAGTACAACAGAAGTCTCAAGATGATAACCAAGTACAAGATGAATAGAACAACAGAACTGGAATAGATAAAACTAGATAAGCAGATGATCTCCAGTGATTCCAATCTCCAGAAAGTGGAATCCAAATCTGTGAATAACTCAGGCTGATACGAGCGTTAATAAAATACAAACACTCGAGTCAGGACAATATATACTTATATAATGTAAACCAACTCAAGTGAACTGTAATAAAGTACAAGTAACTTAAAGGATGCCTGGGACCGCCCATCCTCTAAGGATCCGTTAAACTATTTACTATGCAGTAATATTTCGCTATTATAATAATGTCTACAGTAAAATAAATATACTTTTAAATAGCGTTCCAGGCTACCCATATCACCCTTCACACATAATAGTCCCAGTAGTCCATCCAGTATTGGCATATCTCCGAGAGACTACCCTAAATACTCCATGGGCTACGGGAGAAAAACAAACTCGTAGTAAAGGCTCGATATGGTAGGTGACACGGCACACAAGGCAATGCCAGGGTAGATATACCAATTACGCACACGGGCTGGTGGTAACGTAGAAGCCACATACGCCCACCTCGGAACACATTCCAAACCAAAATCGAAGGATGACCATCTAATCAATCACAAGTAAGAGTATAGTATCGAAGGAATGTGTCCGATCGGAGGAATGACCTCACTTGGTCCGAGATCGCTCCTTTTTTAGCCACCTTATGCCAACTCACGGGAGTTGGGTTCGCGTAATATACCTCAAGAACATCGCAACCATCCTACTTCATTCTGGAATCTCCACCGCGTACACGGTTAGTCAAAGTGGTTTTCGGTATCGATAGAGAGTATGCCCATATCCGATCCCGGACTCTTTGCCAACCAATCGTTATTATAACTCGTGGTTATAACTTTAAAACAATATTTTATACTTCAGAATAAATTATCCTTTCAATCCAAATCTTCATCGAAATAAAGATTAAATCATCTCCAAATCATTTCAATATATTAAGATATAATACCTTTCCAAAACTTCCTTTCAAATCAATTTAATATATCAAAATCATATCTTTCCAAAACTTCATTACAAATCCTTTTAATATAAAAATATCATTTTCAAAGATAGTATATACTTCAAAACCAAATCCATTTTATTTCAAAGCTTTATTCATTTCAGACACAATATCATTTCTATTTCAACATATATTCACTTTACAAAAATAGTTTATACTTTCAAAGTTATAACTCTTTCGAAACCAAAACATTTGAAATCATTATACTTTGAAGATCACAACATTTCAAAATCACGCATTTGAAATCATCCTTTAATTCTTTACATTTTAAAAATTTATTAAATAAAACTAAAATTTCAGCTTTTCAGTTTAATTTAATTCAAACCATTAGTTTCAACTCAATTCAGTTTTCTAACAAACCATTTCAAATCTTATCAATTTCAAAAATAGTTTTAATCCACAAAATATAATATTCAATCTTTATTATATTTCAAAGCTTAGATATCCCACATTTCATAAATCCAATATCATTTAAATAAACTCAAATAATATACACTTCAAATATTCATTTATCAAATAAATTAAATAAATCAGAAATCAAATATCATTTCAAATCCATTTCAAAATATCAAATATTATTCAAAACATCATTCATTTTTATTTAAATACCATTTGAATCATAATCTTTTTATTTAGAAATTAATTACCATTTTCAAACTTACATTTCAAAGGAGTTCATATTTAAGATTAAATCTTTCCATTTAAAACAATAAAGTCAATTCCTTATATTTAATAATTAAATATTTAATTTCCAAAACTTTCAATCTTTTTCCAAATATTATTCTCATTAAAATTTAATAAAACAAAAAAATTCAGTTTCCGTAGCACTTATAAAATGCTACGTAAAGTTATAGTTTGAAACAGTTCATTTAGCAAAAGGCAGCACTTTAATGCCGTAATAGATTTCCTTTAAGTTTTCAAAAAAACTTAAATGTTAGGTTTAACCACTATAGCACTTACAAAGTGCTATAATAGCCTTTATTTCAAATTAACTTTTAGTTCATTTAAAACAACTACAGCATTTACAAATTGCTGCAATATCTTTTACATTACATATAAAAATACTGTCAAATCAAATTTAGAGTTTTAATTACCATTTCACAAACAATTAACTTTTTAATATAGATCAATTTAACTTATAACATCATATATTTCACATTTAAAACATCATTTCAATACTCTATTTTTATTATTATTATTTTATGATTTTATAAAGTTAAATTTCATCCAAAAGTCAAATTTTAACATAATTTCTTATTTAAATTCAAGTATTGCATTCCATTTCTTTAAATTAAATTATTAACTTAACAATTAAGTTTAAATTTCCAAAATATAACTTATAACCCTTTATTTTACTTAACTAAAATTTCACTTTTGACAAAAATTCAAAATTCCTCAAAATAAGTTATATTTCAAAATTTAGCTCGAACATTCATTTATAAAACATTTTAACTTATTCAAAAATCATTATAATTTTTGGAAAATCATTTAAAATACATTTTCAAATCAAAATATTATATTTTCTTACTTTACATAATTCCCTTTTTAAAAACAAGACATAAATTCCAAAATTTACTTATAGTTCAAATTCTACTTCACCATTTACATAATTCATTATTTAATTTATAGAAAATCACTAATATTTCTATAAAATTCATTTTTAGTTAATTCAAAATATTATAAATTTTAAATTTTAAAATATTTTTAAAACATTTCAGAAAAAATATTATGTCAACCACCGGTCTGTATATAATTTTCTAACCTAGGTCAAGTGGTACAGATATATATCATTTCAACCCGCAATTTAAAAAAATTCGGGTTCTATCATTTCAAACATGCGGTCCTAAGTAAAATGAATGAATTGAAAACCGCTCAGGCCTATCATTTCAGCCCATAACGATTTTCCCTTATTCTAATGTCCGTTCGAGTATGTATCATTTCAACCCATAGTGATTCTAGTCTACAGGGAACTTGCAATGGTGATAACTGATATAAATAACAGAATAGTATAAAATAACAGTAACATATGATATAACATGTGTAATAACAGGCGTAATAACAGGTGTGAACATCATGTGTTAATAATATAGCAGTTATAACAGGATGATATGCATATACAAATTCAGGTGATATCAGTTTATCAACTATATAAGTACATATTAGTCTGGTGAGATTAACTCACATGTTCAAAGCTGGAGATCGCTGCCAAAGGACACACACCGACATTACGAAGGCACAACAACACGGATACAACAAGAGAGTGGAGAGCGAAAGCTAATAGCCTTGTTCAAACATTTAAACAAAACAATAGGATAGATATAAGTTTTCAACATAAATTATCACCAAATAATTCAAGGAATCAATACCCAAACCATATCGAATGGTTTGCACTTGTTCTCAACTTCACATGGTTCAGTTAGTGATGGAATAAGCTCAGCTAAGGCAGGGACTAAGGGCCGGGTTTGGGTCCAAACAGGTCGGCCTAGGTGGGTTTGGAGATGGTGCATAAGTCTAGGTGCATAAACTTCAACAACAAGGCAAGAACAAGGCAACATACATCAATTCTTTGCTAAAGTTTGGCTCGGCCAGAAGCTATAGGTCATGGCCAGTGGGTCCAGGTGGTGGTGGGTGACGTGGCAGAGAGTGGAGGTTAGTCCGAGGGTGGTGGTGGTGGTTGTGGGGGCTAGAGGTTGTAGAAGGAGATGGTGACTAAAGGTAATCGGCTTAGCAACATGTGATGGGTTTTAGTGGATTTTTGTGATGATCTTTGCCTTGGTGTGGCTCGGCCTAAGGAGGAGGGGTACGAGGGTGGGTGATAGTTAGAGAAAAGGGGTGGTGGTGGTTGGGCCAAGGCATGGAGTAGGAGGAGTGGAGCCATGAAGTAGAGAACATATGCAAAGATTCAATGGAAAGCATAAAAAAAACTAGAGAGAAGAGAATATTTTTACCAAATTTCTGAAGAACAAGGAGATGGCCATATTTTTTTTATTGAGAAATGTTTTAGGAAGTGTAATTCATGTGAAAATGAAGATGAGGCCGAAGAGAAATGAAGTATACGACCAAAATCAATAAAGAGAGGAGTTGGGAAAATGAAAGGTCGGGAGGTAAAAAGACTTTGGAATTTCAAAAGTTTAAAACCTTTCAAATTTCCACTAATTTAATTTTAAATTTATATACATATAAAAATGCTGGTAAGTAATGGAAAATAAACTCAGAAATAAAGTAAATAAGAAAATAAAATAAATAAATCTTAAATTAATTAAATTGAATGAAGAAAATAGCAATATATACAAAACTAGGCTTAATAAATTGAAATAAATTTCAATAGACTTTAGAAAAATTATATTATCACTTTAAAAATAATAAAAGACAAAAATATACATACAATAACATATTAACTCAAATTAAAATAAAATATGACAAATAAAATATAATTTATATAATTTAAAATAGACAAAATTGCAAAATAAAACAAATTATACTCAAAAATTAAAATGTACATAACTTTTGCAGTTTAACTCCATTTTCAACGAAACGAAAAGCAGTGATCAAATTATTTCATCTATTTTCATAATAAAAGATAAAATTTAAGATTTAAAATAATTTAAATTTGAAGTTTAAAAGTCAAAGTTTGAACAGTTTGACCAGAAATTCACTTTACAGTAAAATATTCAAATTATACTAAGTTAAACTATAAATCACTTAATAATCAACATTTATATTTAAAAATGAAATGTTTGAAATAAAACAAATTTAAATTAATTTATAAATAAAAGAAAGTCCAATTTAAATAATATACAAAAATATAGGGTTGTTACACAGATCCTTGTAAAACCCTAGCCGACCTTTCTTCGCATTCGAGTTCGTCTTGCTTCATTCCCTTCTAAAGTATAGCCGACCCACTACTTTGCTCGACTTCAAGGTGTAACCAACCCATCCTCGCCATACACGAGCCGATCTATCGTTGTGTTGTACAAAAGCCAATCCTTCACTAGCTCACCCATGATCTAGTTCATAGCTAGCCAAGTTCAATTCTTGACTCCTTTTGTTCCATCAAAACGATTGTGAGGTGGGTTGCTTGGTTGTGTCGTTGATTGCAATATTAGTATGATGGTATAACGCCTGGCTTTAGCTCTTGACATTCAATTGCAAGAAGTTTGAGTTAATTATGGTTATATGGAGGAAGATAGTAAATCGAGTTTCATGTTGTTTCCCGAAACGGCGTTTGGGCTTTGGCCCAATGCTTAACATGTCTTACTATCTTCGTCCACCATACCAGAATTGATGTGCCGAATTCATAAGCACCACCGTATGACATATCAATGGACAATTCAAAGAATCTGGGCTTATCCTATTTAATTATTACACACTCGATGTTCCTACAATGAGAAGAGCCTTCAATGTCGCTTCGAACAACGGATCTGTCATCGATCATTGATCGTTAACGGGTAAGGGTACAAGAGGCAAACAAGAAAAATGGAAAATGAACTGACACAAGAAGTTCTTCTTTCCTTTCCATTGCGAGCAAACTATCTTCACGGGATAGAGTTTTTGTAGTGCGTTGAGCACCAAGTTCATCCCATATATACAGCACATTGCACATGCCCTCGTTCATATTTGAAGTCTGCGGTGTTGATTATTAGTTATAGTTCCCTCAAAATTCAAGTATGATAGGGGAAATTCATGAAATCAGGATAGATTTACTTGACCGTTTTCGAATGCGAGTTCTGTCATATAGAATTAAGCATCCATCTACATGCCGCAAGCCAAGTGGACAAAGCTAGCGCTTTTTGAAGCTGAGTCGTCATCTACTTCACAAGCCGAATTCGGTTAACTTGTTCCAGTTGGGCCAACCGTGGATCGCATGCCGCCCAACTTCTGAGTTTTACTCAATCCGCCTGAAAAAGCCCCGTTGGTGATCTCCTCCAAGGTTCTTCATAACATCTACCTATAGCATAAAATCCCCAAAGATGACATGCGCCTTTCGGAGAAAGATGAGTTCGCTCACATACCTCCCTCTATATTTATAGCTTGCCATCGGTTCATGTGTTTGAATGGAGCCGTCTCCCCCTTCAATGATTTTCTTCGTGGAACACTATCGAACCTAAGGATCGCTCCATTCCAGCTTCACCTGAATGGTTATGCCTCCTTATTTTCCTACACATCCTCTTTATGCAGACATTTCATCGTGCCTCGAGTTTCGACAAGCTGCGATACATCTTTGCTTTCCAGAGAAGAGCTGATTACCCCTTCTTAATCATAATCAAGCCACAAAGAAACCGAAAGATCATTTTGTGTCTGCAAAGCAACTTATCCTAATTCAAGATGCAATATTTCTTCATTAGGTGCCCTAAGGGATTTAATCGTCACTGGACGATAGGGGGTAATTTTCCTATTCTCCATTCGCCGATCTTTGAATTAGTGTGATATAGTTTCTAATTGATTGCTCCTTTTGCAGTTATCCCAAGGCCAAGCAGAGACACAACTCTGAATGAAATTTGTCAAACTCTTAAAGCCATTGTTGTTGAGGAGTCTGACAAGAATTTCCGTCAATTTGGGTTGTTAGCTCCGGGGATATCAGTTGCTCAAGCTAAAGCTCCCTCCCTTGGCAGAGCAAGGATTCATGTAAGACCTTCTTCCTCTTCGCAGGAGTCTGAGGAGGGTCATGAAATATACGGTCCCTATGAAGTTCTGCTTGATGAGACCCATGAGGAAGGAATCGCAGCTAGCCTAAACCGTTCTACTAGAATATCCTCGATTCAGGAGGAACCGAAGATCAAGCCTATGTAGAGAGAGGGGAAAGCCGTGATAGACTCGGAGAAGGAGGAAGGAGAATTTTAAAACAGCATTGATGAACCCACAGCCAGTGGCTATTACTTGTTAGAGTCTGAAGGCGAGGATTCGGAATCATATGACGAGACATCGGAGATGAGTCCCGTCTTTCCGGACTTACCCCTTCCATTGCTGAGTGTAAGTATAAGGCTCCGAAAGCCAACAACCGTCAAGGTTCACCAAGTAAGGCCGTCGGGGTAGATTTTAGGGACATTAGCGATGTATTCGTTGATTTTGATGCCTTCATGAAAGACGATTTCAACTTTGATGTGATGCCATCCTTTTTTGACTCTACCTGTGACTACTGAAGTCAGCCCTATTCCCCCTTCCTACAATCGTTCGCTCCAGTTCGTGACAACGTCTTAGGCCCATTTTAGGAATACACGACACGATAAATTAGGATGACTCTTATATTTATTTTCCATTCTTTCATATGTTTACCTAATTCTTTGCTTGTTTCTAAAGTTCCAATGGTTTCATTTTAGGTATGACAAGAAGGCGCAAACTTTACGACGACTTCAAAGATTACAACGATTCACAACGATATTCGAAGCGTTCTTACGGTCACCACCAAATCCAGGAGTCGGAGGAAGAATATAGGAAGAGAAAAGAAATCAAGGCAGAGGCCCGTCGTTAGGAGGAGAAGAGGCAGTTTCTAGAGAAAACGGTCTCACAATTTCCGAGAAGAGTCCTCGAAGAAGTCTAAGCTCGATCATCGCTCTCATTCTTCCAAACATGTTTCGAAACCTACTTCAGTGGGATAAGAGATCGCCACTTCTTCTGTCCCTATTCCACCTTCAACACAAGTTTCATCTTCTTCAGCTTTTGCCACTGCCCCTGTCCTTTCTCATCCCCGCCGAAGGCCGGCCTACACCCTTCCTGCAGGCCTACCTAAGCTGGAGTAGCTCTCCCGGGTTGGTTTCTAAAGGGCGTTAAGTTTGATATGGATATTCATCCTATTCGAAGGGACATTTACATGTCACATCTTCAAGGAATTCAAGCTGATTTGGAGCTGGGCGAGAAGTGGGAGAGGCTCTACAAACAACTAGCTGATACTAATAGGAACAATTATCAGGAGATCCTATCCTTTGAAGCCAGAAAAGATGGTTTTGAAAAGGCACTAACTGAGCGGGATGCCAGAATTAAACAATTGCAGGAGGGAAAAGAGACAGCGCTTCGGGATAGTATGGGGACTACCAGCTTGATGCAGGATATGAAACATTGCACGAGAGAGCCGAAATCTTCTAGAGAGACGAATCAAAAGACGCATGCGGAAGAAGCCAAGTTGAAGGAAAGTGTGGCTGCCCGCGATACTATTAACGAAGCCCAAAAGAAGACAATTGCGGATCACAATCTGGTTGTAGAGAAGCAGACTAAAACGATCTCCGACCAGGCCAGGGCGATCGAGGAGCTACGGGGGATGATCGTTGGACTACAAGCTCAGGTCAAACATCTTAACGCTGATAAAACCGCGATTGAGATAGAAGGCTGTGGTGACAGAAAATTATTTAGAACTCCAGCGTACTTTTGACCGAAAGATGGAGAAACTAGACTCGACAATCTTGAATTTCTATGTCAATTCTATATTGCATCAAAGGTGTCTTTCTCATCTTGGCTCGAAGTTCCCACGCACTCTTGCCCTTGTTTGGGGGGAAATCCTGTTTCGTTTTGCTGAGAGTGGTGACATATATATGGATCAAGAGTTGCGGGATTCTTATCTTAATGAGCAATCGAAGAAGGCGTTGCTCGAAATTCAAGAAATTCTCCAGGCTGAGCGGGAGATGGAAACCACAGAAGCGGCTTCAATGATTGCCTACCTACTAAGTCGCTAATCTCAGACTTGGGTGACCCTTTGAGGAAATTTCTTGACCAGACGACAAGCTTGGGGCTAGATGTTTCTCCCCACATGGCGGGTTTCCAAAGATGTTGAAGGAAACGAGTTTGAAGTTACAATTCGTGACCCTACCTCCGGTGCAGGTAATGATCATTCTTTCCTTGAATTCGGGGGACTTCGTCTGATGCCATAGGAACAAGAAGAGTTTAATGCTTTTCTTTTTGATCTTATAGGTCCCTTTACTCTTCCTTTTGGCACGCCAGTCACCTCAGTCCTTGTATATGTAGTTATCTTTACATCTTCAGAAATTACATCCGTTCTTGTTCCTTCCCCTACATCAATGCTTAGCTCGCAATCGAGACAAGAGGTTGAAAAGATTGAGACTCTTCATGGTCTGGAAAATCCTTCGTCATCTCTTGAAGGTGATATGACTGTAGTTGAGGCCAAAGAGCAAGAGACACAGACAGAGCAACTGCCAAAGACTTCACAGGACTTGGTCGCCTTCAAGAAAGAGAAAGTGGAGGCGGTCAAGGCCTTGAAGAGTTCATGACAGCGAAGAAAGCGCAAGGGGTCAGGAAACTCTTCTGGAAGCACTCGGAGGAGGAGGAGATCACTCAAGAGATATAAATTGACATTACTAGCAGTGACATTTCTCTAGAAAAGGCGCAGAAGTTGCCGACCAAAGGTGGGAAATGAAGTGGTAGTAAAAAGCATTGATTGGTCCACTCGAAGAGCGACTGTGTTTTGTTGAATAGCTCATGGGAGACTTGACATGTTGTGTGCCTTTTTGAGTCCATATACCCAAGTGTTCATACTTTGGTCTTGGTCGTGGAGTCTGTAATTTTTTCTTTGTGGGCCACTGTTGTGTGGGTATGGCTCCCATATTTTGATTCCGTGTTCATAAAACTACAAATAATGCAATAGTATATTGACTTTTATCATTTTCTATATTTTCAAAAATAGACAAGCTTAAGGAGTTAACTCTTGCTTAGGATTTTTGCTCCATTTTGAGATATAACTTGTGAGTTTATTATTGTTTGAAGTGACAGTACTCGCGGACTCTTTGCATTCATGTGATTTTATCTCTATGCGGGTATACACTTAAAGTATCCAAAGTCTTCGAGCAACATGGGAAGTTGGAAGGTTGGAGTTCTTCGCCCCTGCCCATCTTTGAATGGCATGAAGAAGCTTTCGTTGAGGGTTCTTTGGTGTCGCCCATCTCCGGGCAATGTGAGAATCTTGAATCTAGGGCTCTTCGGCGTTGCCTATCTCCAGCCAACAAGAGGAGCTTGTGTCGAGAGTTCCACGTCGTCATCCATCTCCACGTGATGCTAGAAAATTGAATCTAGGGCGTCTCGGAGTTGCCTATCTCTAGGCAATGCAGGAGCTTGTGTTATGAGTTCCTCGACGTCGCCTATCTCCTGGCGATGCATGAAATTTGAATCCGAGGCTCTTTGGCTTTGCCTATCTTTGAGTAACGCGAGGATCTCACGACATGAGTTCCTCGATGCCGCCTATCTCCGACCGATGCAAGAAACTTGAATCCGGGGTTCCTCGGAGTTGCCTATCTCTGGGCAATGTAAGAAGCTTACGTCATGAGTTCCTCGACGTTGCCTATCTCATAGCGATGCGAGAAACCTGAATCTAGGGCTTTCGACGTTGCCTATCTCCGGGCAATGCGAGGAGATTGCGTTATGAGTTCCTCGACGTCGCCTATATTCGGGCGATGCAAGAAACTTGAATATAGGAGTTTCCTATCTTTGAGCAATGTGAGAAGCTTGCATTATGAGTTCCTTAACATCGCCTATCTCTGGACGATTCGACAAACTTGAATATGGGGCTCTTCGGTGTTGCCTATCTACGGGCAATGCGAGGAGCTTAGGTCATGAGTTCCTCGATGTTGCCTATCTCCAGGCGACGTTAGAAACTTGAATCTGGGGCTTTTCAGAGTTTCCTATCTCCAGGCAATGCAAGAAGCTTGCATCATGAGTTCCTCGAAATCGCCTATTTTTGGGCGATGCGGGAAACTTGAATCTGGAATTTTTGGCGTCGCCTATTCTGGGCGATGCAAAAAACATTAAACTTGCGGCCCTCTTGATGCAGCCAGGGTAGCATCATTTTTCAAAAGGCCATAATCGGGTACCGCTGATTTGACGGTTTGAGTCAGTTTGCCCCTTAATTTGAATGATTCAAAAAGAAAACTTTATTAAGACAAACATGGCCGATACTTCGCCTATATACAATACCACCGGCATTCTCGTAATGGCTTATTTGCTAAAAATTAGAAAAATACATAAAGTTGCTTTTAAACGAAATATCTACGGAGCGATGTGTTGTTCCAAGCTCTGGGAATTGCAATCCCGTCCACCAACGTCAGCTTGAATGTCCCATCTTCAAGTTTTTGATGACTGATGAATGGTCCTTCCCAGTTCGGCCCGAAGGCTCCAGAAACCGAGTAGACTCATTTGAGTACAAGATCGCCTATTTCGAAGGTTTGATTGTGAACTTTTGAGTTGAAGTATCATGCAACCCTTTTCTGATGGGCGGCAATCCTGAGTTCTGCTTCCACTCTCTTTTCATCGACCAAGTCAAGTTATTCGAGTAGGATTTGCTTGTTTTTTGGTTGAAAATCATCCTTCGGTGAGAGGGGCCTTCTAGTTTGACAGGGATCATCGCCTCTGAGCATACGCTAATGCGAAAGGAGTGTGGCCGATGGCATCTTTTTGTGTTGTTCTGTAAGCCCATAGTGCGAGTGAAAGCTCATCAACCTGCTTTCCCTTTGCTTTTGTCAATCGCTTTTTGATGGGGGGACTTGATGATCTTATTTATTGCCTCCACTTGCCGTTTGCCTACGGGTGAGCCACTTGAGGAAAGCTTTTCTCAATTTGAAAGCCCTTGCAAAAGTCTTCGAACTCAGCACTTTTGAACTACGTTACATTATCAGTGATGATAATTGTGGAACGCGAAACCTGCAAATGATATTTTTAGTAACAAAGTTAATAACTTTCTTTGTGGTTATGGTGGCTAGCGGTTCCTCTTCGGTGCACTTTGTGAAATAATCTATGGCCACTATTGCATTTTTGGCTCCTCTTTTTGCTATTAGAAGGACGCCAATAAAATTGACGCCCCATATCGCAAATGGCCATGGGGCTGACCATTTGTGTTAGCTCTGTTGATGGAGTTCTCTTACTCTTGCTGAATCTCTGACAAGGATCACATCTCCTGACATGATCCAGCATCACGATTTACTATTGGCCAGAAGTACCCTTACCGAAGAACTTTCCTTACTAGCGTCCACCCCTAGTGTGGTCACCACACTTTCCTTCGTGCACTTTTTCTGGGATCTGGTGCACTTCATCTTCGGTCATACAACTGAGAAGAGGGGTCGAGAATCCCCTTCCATAGAGTATTATATCCTGTATCATGAATCGCGTCGCCTTCCTGAGTAATTTCTTTCGCTGGTTTAGGTCTGCCGAAAGAGTTCCTGCCAGAAGATAATCATTCCTTGGTGTCATCCACGTGTCTGGTTCCACATTGGTCCCGAGAATCCATTCTACATCCATTTTGTTAATGCTTAGATGCGTCAGCGTCTTGAGTGGGACGACTCGCAGCGACTGTGCTTCTCTGGAGCTTGCCAACTTGGCCAAACAGTCTGCCTTGGTGTTTTGCCCTTGTGGTATATGGGTTATGGTGTAGTGCTCGATGTCGCTCAGTGGCTCTTACACTTTAGAGAGATATGGAGCCATATTTCCGTTGCATGCCTGATACTCTCCTTTTACTTAACACACAACCAGTTGAGAGTCACTATGTGAACGGACGTTATTTGTGTTCCTTTACAACTTCTAGCCCTACGATTAGTGCTTCATACTCTGCCTCGCTGTTTATGGCAGGGAATTCCAGTTGTAGAGCGTAACTAATGGCTCGCCCTTTGGGGGTTTCAAGAACTACCCTTGTGCCCGAGGAGGAATTGTTTGATCCTCCATCAATGAAAAGCTTCCATTGCTTGTTTACTTACGACTGAACTTCCTCTTCATCGTCCCTTATTGCAAACTCAGCGATGTAATCGGCCAACGCTTTCCCCTTGATTGCCTTCCTTAGGTGGTAAGTAATATCATTTTGACTCAATTCTATGTTCCACTTAAGTAATCGGCCAGATGTCTCTGGCCGGTATAAAACTTGTTTCAATGGTTGGTCGGTTAGTACTTTGATTGGGAGAGCCTGAAAATACGGCCGCCATTTTCGGGATGCAATCAAAAGGCAACAGGCCAACTTTTCTAATCTTGTAAACTTCTTTTCAGCTCCGGTGAATCTGTGATGTCCCGGAAATTTGGGCAATATTTATTTAATAATTTCATTTATAATTATTTTTAAATGTGAAATATTGATTTAATAATCTAATTCAAACATAATTTTCTTTTGAAATTTTATAATTATTTTGTTGATAAATGATATTCTTTTTAAAATATAATAATAATTGAATTTGAGAATCTTATTGTTTTAAAATGTTAAAAATATTTTAAATGATAAAATTTCCTTTCTAAGCTGATTTAAAAATATTTTATTTATAATGTATATATATATGTATACATTGTAAATATGAGTTTTGATTTTTATTTTAAATTTAAATCTAATAAAGGATATTTTCAAATTTATAATATATATAGGTGTATAATTTATGAATTGATTAAATTAAATTGAAAATAGAATTGAAACTTTTCATAAGTCAATTTATAAATCTATCTTGTATTTTTAGAAAGAAATTATAGTAAATATTTTGTTATAAATATAATAGTTAAAAATTGTATTCTATAATAAAGTTTATTTTGTTTTATCTTTAAATTGTTTTGAAATAAATTTAGTTTATTTATATTAGAGTATAGTATATTTGAAACTCTTGAATAAAATTAATTCAACATTTTTTTTTAAAGTTTCTCTTTTGAAAATGGTTTTAAATAATTTTAAAAATATTCAAGCAAATATTTAAACATGTAAAGATAATTCACTTTGTAATCATTTAAAGATTAAATGTAAATAAACATCTTAAATTAAATTAGAATAGTTTTATCTCAAATTAAAACATTAGTAAACAAAGAAATTTATTTATATCTTTAATCTTACATGTGTTAACATTCATGTTTTAATTGGACACTTGTAAATAAATCTTCACATCTAAATAACAAGTGGCAATACAAATCAATATTGAATAAAACTTCACAAATCTCTTCATTTCAAACACTTATCTTCTATAATGAATTTAAGTTCAGAAATAAAAAAAACTGAAAATCCATTCACTTAAAAATCCACAGCCAAATTTAATCAATAATCTGCAAATTTCAACTATGTAAGATCTGCAAATCAAAGTTTTGAAACCTGCAATAAGAAAAACCAAATCTTGAAATTCTGTTAACCTGCAACACAAATTCTGTTAATCTGCAAACCAACTTCTTCAATCTGTAAGATCAACACAAGCAAAGAATCTGGGAAAGCATGCAGACCAAATCAACATCAAATGCAATTCCAAAGCCTGCAAACAACATGTCGTCGTCAATTTCAAACTGCAAGTTAGCTCAGATTCATGCAAGCTCAGATTCAATGAAATGGAAATTCAGGCTGCAGAAAATTGGATTGCAGATGGATGCTTTCTGTTTTCAATTTTTAAGGTTAGTAAATCTATATTTAAAAACAGTTTCTACCTTTAAAATCCAAGCTATCAAGATCTGCAGAAATTAAAGTTAAATTCAAAATGTTTTTTTTTAAACAAGAATATCAAAACAGTGATTAGTAAAAGAAAAAAATATACTGCTCTGTTCTTTCTTTTAGTAAGCAACAACAGTATTTATATGTTGCTTTGAATTTATCTATGTTTAAGTACTGATAGCATTGGTTATGCCTGTTGACTATTGATGTGAATGTTCTGTGTTTTCTTGAATATGCATACAGATGTATGCAAATCTTCTAACTGCACTGTTTCTGTACTTAGTTAGGATTTTAAAGTACAAATCCATTTCCAGATGTGTGAACCTTAGTCAGAAATCATTATGTAAACAAATTTGTGTTTATAGCATAGATTTAGGTTTGAAATTTTAGTTTAGAAAAGTAAAACTGTTACTACTGGAAATTAATAATAACAGAAATGGTTTCAAGAAGTTAGTTTGTCAACAACTTTAAATTATTCAATACAAGTTAAAGCTTTAATGCATGTTTAAAAACATGCATATTTAAAACATGTATCAAGTTTTAAAAGCTTATGAGGAGTCAGTAATTATGGTATGTGCAGTATTTTGAGATTTTGGGGGTATCAAACCATTTAGTAAATTTTTGGATTTGGAATTACTTTTGGAGGTGTATGATTGACTGGAGAGAGTGGGAAAACAAGGGGGGGTAGATCAGAGAGTTGAGGAGATGACAGTGGAGTTTTCAGGTTGGCATGTTTAGGTTTTAAGCTTTTTCAGGTTGATGTCATTTTGGTTGAATCTGATTATCAAGCTACAGAGTATTATGTTGGTGTTTGTTATCAAGTCAAGAGGTGGATGTCTCCTTGGAGAGGATGGTGGAGGTAACTGGAAGTCGCCGGAGCAGTGGTGTATGTGCACAGTGGATAGGGGTCTCTGGTGAACTTTGGCTGGTGCAGGCTTTGGGCGACTCGAAGTCAACCCCATGCAGATAATGTTGTAACTTGAAGTAGGCTAGGGATTAACCCGAAGTAAATTGATGGTGTCTCGGGTTTAGTTGTGCAGGTGATAAATATGTGCAGTGTTGTTTTTTTTTAAAAATCAAGAAACTCAAATCTTTTAAAAACTATGATTTAAATTAAAGTATAGTTTGATTTAAATTCAAGTATGTTTATGAATTCAAAAGTTTAAAATAATGAATTCAAATTTAAAATAAGGTTTAAGTTCAAATTTGAAACCAATTGTAATATAGGTTTCAGGATTCTTTGAATCCAGTTTTTATTTCAAAAACAGTTTTGTTTCTTTTTAAATTTTTAAAAGGAAATTCAATGTTAAAACAGAGATCCAAATTTAGGTGAGAATTTGAATTAGATTCAGGAATACTTTTGAATTCAAAGTTTAAAATGAAACGTTTAAACTGAAAGCCAGATTTAAAATTGGTTTTGAAATCACATTTAAGTATGATTTCAGTTTCGTTTTGGAATCTGTTTGAATCCAAATCAGTTTGAACATTTTTAAATATTGGACAGAAATGTTATTAAGTAGAATTTAAATATAAATCTGATTTCAAATGAAGGTTTAAATTTTAAAAGAATTCTTTCTTTTAAGTATTGAAATAAAAGTATGATATGTTTAACTTTAAATTTGAAGTTAAATAATCTATCTATTTTCAAATGTTTGATTTCTTAGTAAAATTAAGTAATATTGATTTTTAAACTTTTCTTATATGATAATGTTAGATCTTTACTTTTAGGTTTATTAAATTATTTAAATTGGGAATGTTTATATGGTTAAACATTTTTAAATCTTAAATTTTTAAGTAGAAGTTGAATTTGATTTTAGAAATGTATTATTTAAATACATTTTGAATATTAATTAAGTTATAAATAAGTAAATGAATTATTTTGGGAATAATTAAAAATTTACTAATTTATTTGATTTTAAATAATAACTTGAATTTATTTATAATTAGAAATGATTAATGGATAATTAATCTAAGGTAATTTTTCTTAAGTAAGGAATTAATAAAAATGTTGTTAATTATCTAAGGATAATTAAATAATTAATTAATGTGATTAATTTTGATTGATTAATTAGATTAATTAATTTAAGATAATCAATTGTAATTTCATAAGTATAAATACTTTTTAAAAGTAATTAAGGGTTAATTACTTATTGTAATTAATTCTGATAATGTGCTTTGTTAAATTAATTTAGGAAATAATTTAATAATTTAATGATAATAGTTACTTAATGTAATTTATGGAGCAGGAATTTCTTAGAAAAGTTTTAATTGATAATTACTGAATTTTAATTAAGGAAAGGTGTTTATTTTAATAAAGTAATTTGGATAATTACTTTTGTAATCAATCAAGGATTAATTAATAAAGATAATTAATTATTGGATAATTAATTTATTAATAAGTAATTAAGGTAGTTAATTACTGGATTTAAGTATTAATCAAAGTGATTAATAATTCTATTTTAATTTTAGATTAATTAATAAATGTAATTAGATTTAATTAAGTAATTAATTTGAATATTAATTAGAGATCATTAATTATTATAATTAATGATATAATTAAGAATTTTTTAATTAAGTAATAATTAATTAATTAAGTGATTAATTAATTGAAATTAATTAAGGATAAATGTAATTAATTATAGTTAATTAATAAATGAAGTAATTAAATGTTAATTACTTATGATTAAGGTTAATTAAGTTGTGAAAATTTAATTAAAGACTAATTACTTATTGTAATTAGTGAATGATTAATCAAAGGTGTTTAATCACGTTAAATACTTAGTGAATGATTAATTAACTAGGTTGACTAATCAATAGATTTATAAGCAAGATTTATAGGTGAGTAATTAATTTAATTTATTTTAAATTAATTAAGGATAGAAGTAATTAATTTAATTCATTTTAAATTAATTATAGTTGAGGGATCATTGCTTATGAATATTATTGATTGGACGATTGTGATCTCAGAGATGAGATGAGTAGTATCTATAGGATATGGATTCTTAGTTATAGTATGATGGATTATTTTGGTTGTGATGATTGACTGTTGTGATGATTATCTGTTGTGATAATGTTATGGGTTATCTGTTATGATAAATGTAGTTTATCTATTTATGTGAAATAGATAAAAATAAAATGAGTTAATTGTTTAAAACCCTTAAGTATAACTTGGACATTAAAATGGCGTTTGGTTTCGGTGAGACCGGGATCGGATTTCCATATTTGGATATCCGAAAACCACATCGATTCCAATTAAACGTTAGGTCGTTAATCCAAGTGGAGCAAGTGAAGGCTCGAGGTGTAAGGGCTATACGTCAGTATAACTCTGTGGGTGATTACGTAATGAGCTTAACGGAATAGAACTTATAGATTCGAGATGGTGAGTCAGAGTGCAAGGGTTATTGTCGTTAACTCTGAGGGTGATTCCAATACGAGTGTAATGAGATAATGCCTTCGGTTTCGTTCGAACCCGGAACGAACTTGTATGGATTGAATGCTTTCTGAACATCGTCAGGTGGACGATGAGCATTCTAAGATAATGTGTTCTCTAAAGGTAATCGTAACCTCAAGCCTCATCAACCGGGAATGGCTAAAACAGGGGAGGTGCAGCAAGGCTTCGTGGGTAGCCCCCACTTGAGAGTGAGATTTACCCCTGTCTAGAGGTCCCTTTTTATTTCGGCTGTGTGGACGGTTTTGAGCTCCAACCGTCGGGGTTGTCTTGTTCGGAACTATTCAGTAAGGAATGGGTCCGGCCTTGTGTTGCAGAGGATGAAGGGAGTAATCCTCGGTACGGTGATCTAGGCCACGTACTGTGACGGGCGGTACCCCAGTAGCCCTGCCATTGATGGAATCCAAAATCCAATAAGTGCCTGTACGGTTTTGATTGTGCCCAACTATGTTGGAACGTGAGATGTAAGCATTCCAGCCATTTCTGTATTTTATTTTGAAAACCCTAGACACTATTATAATATCACTGGATTTCCTATCAAATGCTTTGGTTAGCGTAAGGTAAAAACTTTTCCATGTTTATGTGTGGGAAGTCTTACGTGATACCTTTGTTTTTAAAAGATTTTCTAAAGTTAAGCAACTTTTAAACCGTTTACTCACACCAGACCCCTGTTTGACCCGAGTGTTTATTTTCTGTTTTATTAAACTCTTGGGTACTCGTATTATGTATGAGTAGTCAAGTGATTCAGGATTGCTTTGACGAGTTCTGGAGGAGATAATGGAGCAGGAGGCTTCAACGAGTAAATATATATAGTGGTTCCGCTGTGTTTGAGTTGTATTTTTTCTCTGGTATACTTGAATTGTAATTGCTAGACAGATGTTTATAACTGTCTAGTTTTGTGTTGTATTGGCTGTAAAACTCTAATGCATATGATACTATGTAAAGTAATTTATGATGTTATATAATTTACTCGTTCCGCTGTGAGATTCTGATGTTGTCTGTTTCTTTCTTTCCTTTCTTTTCTCTTTTTTTATCCCTTTCTTTCTTCTTAACGATGCGACTTCCTGGAGTTTGGAAGTTGGGTCGTTACAACGTGGTATCAGAGCATTAGGTTGAGTGAATACCTAGGCTCTGTAGTGATGTCTTTCTTGAGAGAGCGTACTTGTAATTTTAAATATAAATATATTTAATTCTACCTATCTATTGGATTACTTGTTCAGGTTTTCCAATATAAGTAATAAAGGTAGATAGGGTAGTGGTGTGTGTAACACAACTACCAATGGTAGGAGTCCGAGTGTTTGAGCTTGGAAGTGATCTGCTAGGGCAGTATTGGGCATCTTGAGGAGTTTGGCAGTTTGGTGTGAAGGATTTCATTGATCTCTGAAGGAGAATATTTTCAAGATTCGTAGTGTATCTTTGGATTTTAAGCTTGATTTCACTCGAGTAAGTGGATTTTCTTGAGTCTGGATCAGATTGGAGTACTGAAGCCAGCAATGGTATTTTGGCAACCTTAGGAAGGAGTTCTGTCTGTATTTGAGTTTGAGACTCAGTTTGGCAGAGAGTTTTGTGCTTCGTTTGGAGTTGAGTTCCCTGAGGGATATCTGTCTTCTGAAGGCTCTATTGTGGAAGTGGCTGGAGTAGCCTTGAGGTTCGATGAGTTTTTGGGTAAGGAAGTTTTTGCAGCAGTAGCAGCAGTGAGTGGCCTGTTTCTTTGATGGTTTTGAAGTCTCTATGATTCTCTTGTTAGTAAGTCGGGCAGATGGTGAAGCTAGTCCATTTCTTCTGGAAGCTCAGCTGGGAGTGATGTTAGTGGTTAAGAGGTGGACCACTAGTTTCTTCTTTTGAAGGCTTTGGCTGTTCTGATTGTTGAAGAGAGAACGATTTCTTGGAATCTGAACTGAATAGAATCGCAAAAGTGACTTGCGATGATCCGGAAGTTTTCTGAGTAACCTTTGTTTGGATTGAAACATCTCTAGAAGATGTTTGAGTTATCGAAGTGGTTTGATATTTTCTGGATGTCTTCGAAGGAGTTAAGTTTTGCATTCGCATCAGGAGATTGAGTTCTGTTTCGACTTGGTTTTTTTTGGAGATTTTATGGAATTTGATGAACAATGTTTTCCGGAGTAAGTTGATCAAGTTTATACTTGTGTTCATCAATAGCATTCTTGAATCCGAGTTGCGCAGTGGAAGCATGGTGGCAGCTATTCCAGAATAGAAGCAACACCCGATTTATTGGGGATTTGTGTTTTGTCTGGGATCAGAAGATTTCTATGGGAAATTCACTTTAATCTAGAGACTTGGATGTCTTGGGCATCTGTTCTGTTTTCCGAATAAGTGTAGTTTGTCTGAAGTCTTCTGATATCTATAGTAAAGTTTGTGTGATGGACTGGATAGATCTAGAAGGTTGAAGGCAGCCCAGGATCGACAGGAGAGATTTGTGGATAAGAGATTGGATCCTTCTGTTTTTTCTCAAAGGTTAAGTGATTGATCTACAGGATGGGATTGCCAGTTTGGATAACTGGGATTCGATGAGTTTCACGTATCTCTGAGGGAATACGTGTATGATCTATCCCTGGTTGTGGAACCAGCAGTTCTGGAGTTTTGATTGTTGAGTCAGACTCGTCTGCAGTCTGATATCTTATCTAGTGTTATAGATATTGTGAATAGGAGTTTTAGAACTTCTTAGTATTGGTTGTTTGGATTCTCTAGAGCGAGTATTCCGGTATATATATATATATACTTGGGGAAACTCGATAAAAATTTATCCAAAATTTGTCTGGATAATTAGATTTGTTTGATTGGTTGAATTGGTTGTTTGATTGTAAGCATATGTTTGATATATGCTTGTGTTTTAAATAAAATTTTTAGGAGATTATTAAATTACCTTTTCTTTCAAATTTCGGGGACGAAATTCTTTTAGGGGGGGAATGTGATGTCCCGGAAATTTGGGCAATATTTATTTAATAATTTCATTTATAATTATTTTTAAATGTGAAATATTGATTTAATAATCTAATTCAAACATAATTTTATTTTGAAAATTTATAATTATTTTGTTGATAAATGATATTCTTTTGAAAATATAATAATAATTGAATTTGAGAATCTTATTGTTTTAAAATGTTAAAAATATTTTAAATGATAAAATTTCCTTTCTAAGCTGATTTAAAAATATTTTATTTATAATGTATATATATATATGTATACATTGTAAATAGGAGTTTTGATTTTTATTTTAAATTTAAATGTAATAAAGGATATTTTCAAATTTATAATATTTATAGGTGTATAATTTATGAATTGATTAAATTAAATTGAAAATAGAATTGAAACTTTTCATAAGTCAATTTATAAATCTATCTTGTATTTTTAGAAAGAAATTATAGTAAATATTTTGTTATAAATATAATAGTTAAAAATTGTATTCTATAATAAAGTTCATTTTGTTTTATCTTTAAATTGTTTTGAAATAAATTTAGTTTATTTATATTAGAGTATAGTATATTTGAAACTCTTGAATAAAATTAATTCAACATTTTTTTAAAGTTTCTCTTTTGAAAATGGTTTTAAATAATTTTAAAAATATTCAAGCAAATATTTAAACATGTAAAGATAATTCACTTTGTAATCATTTAAAGATTAAATGTAAATAAACATCTTAAATTAAATTAGAATAGTTTTATCTCAAATTAAAACATTAGTAAACTAAGAAATTTATTTATATCTTTAATCTTACATGTGTTAACATTAATGTTTTAATTGGACACTTGTAAATAAATCTTCACATCTAAATAACAAGTGGCAATACAAATCAATATTGAATAAAACTTCACAAATCTCTTCATTTCAAACACTTATCTTCTATAATGAATTTAAGTTCGGAAATTAAGAAAACTGAAAATCCATTCACTTAAAAATCCACAGCCAAATTTAATCAATAATCTGCAAATTTCAACTACGTAAGATCTGCAAATCAAAGTTTTGAAACCTTCAATAAGAAAAACCAAATCTTGAAATTCTGTTAACCTGCAACACAAATTCTATTAATCTGCAAACCAACTTCTTCAATCTGTAAGATCAACACAAGCAAAGAATCTGGGAAAGCATGTAGACCAAATCAACATCAAATGCAATTCCAAAGCCTACAAACAACATGTTGTCATCAATTTCAAACTGCAAGTTAACTCAGATTCATGCAAGCTCAGATTCAATGAAATGGAAATTCAGGCTGTAGGAAATTGGATTGCAGATGGATGCTTTCTGTTTTCAATTTTTAAGGTGAGTAAATCTATATTTAAAAACAGTTTCTACCTTTAAAATCCAAGCTATCAAGATCTGCAGAAATTAAAGTTAAATTCAAAATGTTTTTTTTTAAACAAGAAAATCAATACAGTTATAGTAAAAGAAAAAAATATACTGCTCTGTTCTTTCTTTTAGTAAGCAACAACAATATTTATAGGTTGTTTTGAATTTATCTATGTTTAAGTACTGATAGCATTGGTTATGCCTGTTGACTATTGATGTGAATGTTCTGTGTTTTCTTGTATGCATACAGATGTATGCAAATCTTCTAACTGCACTGTTTTTGTACTTAGTTAGGATTTTAAAATACAAATCCATTTCCAGATGTGTGAACCTTAGTTAGAAATCATTATGTAAACAAATTTGTGTTTATAGCATAGATTTAGGTTTGAAATTTTAGTTTAGAAAAGTAAAACTGTTACTACTGGAAATTAATAATAACAGAAATGGTTTCAAGAAGTTAGTTTGTCAACAACTTTAAATTATTCAATACAAGTTAAAGCTTTAATGCATGTTTAAAAACATGGATATTTAAAACATGTATCGAGTTTTAAAAGCTTATGAGGAGTCAGTAATTATGGTATGTGCAGTATTTTGAGATTTTGGGGGTATCAAACCATTTAGTAAATTTTTGGATTTGAAATTACTTCTGGAGGTGTATGATTGACTGGAAAGAGTGGGAAAACAAGGGGGAGTAGATCAGAGAGTTGAGGAGATGACAGTTGGGATTTCAGGTTGGCATGTTTGGGTTTGAAGCTTTTTCAGGTTGATGTCATTTTTCTTGAATCTGATTATCAAGCTACAGAGTATTATGTTGGTGTTTGTTATCAAGTCAAGGGGTGGATGTCTCCTTGGAGAGGATGGTGGAGGTAACTAGAAGTCGTCGGAGCAGTGGTGTATGTGCACAGTGGATAGGGGTCTCTGGTGAACTTTGGCTGGTGCAGGCTTTGGGTGACTTGAAGTCAACCCCGTGCAGATAATGTTGTAACTCGAAGTAGGCTAGGGATTAACCCGAAGTAAATTGATGGTGTCTCGGGTTTAGTTGTGCAGGTGATAAATCTGTGCAGTGTTGTTTTTTTTAAAAATCTGGAAACTCAAATCTTTTAAAAACTATGATTTAAATTAAAGTATAGTTTGATTTAAATTCAAGTATGTTTATGAATTCAAAAGTTTAAAATAATGAATTCAAATTTAAAATAAGGTTTAAGTTCAAATTTGAAACCAATTGTAATATAGGTTTCAGGATTCTTTGAATCCAGTTTTTATTTCAAAAACAGTTTTGTTTCTTTTTAAATTTTTAAAACGAAATTCAATGTTAAAACAGAGATCCAAATTTAGGTGAGAATTTGAATTAGATTCAGGAATACTTTTGAATTCAATGTTTAAAATGAAACTTTTAAACTGAAAGCCATATTTAAAATTGGTTTTGAAATCACATTTAAGTATGATTTCAGTTTCATTTTGGAATCTGTTTGAATTTAAATCAGTTTGAAATTTTTTAAATATTGGATAAAAATGTTATTAAGTAGAATTTAAATATAAATCTGATTTCAAATGAAGGTTTAAATTTTAAAAGAATTCTTTCTTTTAAGTATTGAAATAAAAGTATGATATGTTTAACTTTAAATTGGAAGTTAAATAATCTATCTATTTTCAAATGTTTGATTTCTTAGTAAAATTAAGTAATATTGATTTTTAAACTTTTCTTATATGATAATGTTAGATCTTTACTTTTAGGTTTATTAAATTATTTAAATTGGGAATGTTTATATGGTTAAACATTTTTAAATCTTAAATTTTTAAGTAGAAGTTGAATTAGATTTTAGAAATGTATTATTTAAATACATTTTGAATATTAATTAAGTTATAAATAAGTAAATTAATTATTTTGGGAATAATTAAAAATTTACTTATTTATTTGATTTTAAATAATAACTTGAATTTATTTATAATTAGAAATGATTAATGGATAATTAATCTAAGGTAATTTTTCTTAAGTAAGGAATTAATAAAAATGTTGTTAATTATCTAAGGATAATTAAATAATTAATTAATGTGATTAATTTTGATTGATTAATTAGATTAATTAATTTAAGATAATCAATTGTAATTTCATAAGTATAAATACTTTTTAAAAGTAATTAAGGGTTAATTACTTATTGTAATTAATTCTGATAATGTGCTTTGTTAAATTAATTTAGGAAATAATTTAATAATTTAATGATAATAGTTACTTAATGTAATTTATGGAGCAGGAATTTCTTAGAAAAGTTTTAATTGATAATTACTGGATTGTAATTAAGGAAAGGTGTTTATTTTAATAAAGTAATTTGGATAATTACTTTTGTAATTAATCAAGGATTAATTAATAAAGATAATTAATTATTGGATAAATTATTTATTAATAAATAATTTAGGTAGTTAATTACTGGATTTAAGTATTAATCAAAGTGATTAATAATTGTATTTTAATTTTAGATTAATTACTAAATGTAATTAGATTTAATTAAGTAATTAATTTGAATATTAATTAGAGATCATTAATTATTATAATTAATGATATAATTAAGAATTGTTTAATTAAGTAATAATTAATTAATTAAGTGATTAATTAATTGTAATTAATTAAGGATAAATGTAATTAATTATAGTTAATTAATAAATGAAGTAATTAAATGTTAATTACTTATGATTAAGGTTAATTAATTTGTGAAAATTTAATTAAAGACTAATTACTTAATGTAATTAGTGAATGATTAATCAAAGGTGTTTAATCAAGTTAAATACTTAGTGAATGATTAATTAACTAGGTTGATTAATCAATAGATTTATAAGCAAGATTTATAGGTGAGTAATTAATTTAATTTATTTTAAATTAATTAAGGATAAAAGTAATTAATTTAATTCATTTTAAATTAATTATAGTTGAGGGATAATATATCATTGCTTATGAATATTATTGATTGGATGATTGTGTTCTCAGAGATGAGATGAGTAGTATCTATAGGATATGGATGCTTAGTTATAGTATGATGGATTATTTTGGTTGTGATGATTGACTGTTGTGATGATTATCTGTTGTGATAATGTTATGGGTTATCTGTTATGATAAATGTAGTTTATCTATCTATGTGAAATGATAAAAATAAAATGAGTTAATTGTTTAAAACCCTTAAGTATAACTTGGACATTAAAATGGCGTTTGGTTTCGGTGAGACCAGGGTCGGATTTCCATATTTGGATATCCGAAAACCACATCGATTCCATTTAAACGTTAGGTCGTTAATCCAAGTGGAGCAAGTGAAGGCTCGAGGTGTAAGGGCTATACGTCAGTATAACTCTGTGGGTGATTCCGTAATGAGTTTGACGGAATAGAACTTAAGATTCGAGATGGTGAATCAGAGTGCAAGGGTTATTGTCGTTAACTCTGAGGGTGATTCCAATACGAGTGTAACGAGATAATGCCTTCGGTTTCGTTCGAACCCGGAACGAACTTGTATGGATTGAATGCTTTCTGAACACGGTGGACGATGAGCATTCTAAGATAACGTGTTCTCTAAAGGTAATCGTAACCTCAAGCCTCATCAACCGGGAATGGCTAAAACAGGGGAGGTGCAGCAAGGCTTCGTGGTTAGCCCCCACTTGAGAGTGAGATTTACCCCTGTCTAGAGGTCCCTTTTTATTTCGGCTGTGTGGACGGTTTTGAACTCCAACCGTCGGGGTTGTCTTGTTCGGAACTATTCAGTAAGGAATGGGTCCGGCCTTGTGTTGCAGAGGATGAAGGGAGTAATCCTCGGTACGGTGATCTAGGCCACGTACTGTGACGGGCGGTACCCCAGTAGCCCTGCCATTGATGGAATCCAAAATCCAATAAGTGCCTGTACGGTTTTGATTGTGCCCAACTATGTTGGAACGTGAGATGTAAGCATTCCAGCTATTTCTGTATTTTATTTTGAAAACCCTAGACACTATTATAATATCACTGGATTTCCTATCAAATGCTTTGGTTAGCGTAAGGTAAAAACTTTTCCATGTTTATGTGTGGGAAGTCTTACGTGATACCTTTGTTTTTAAAAGATTTTCTGAAGTTAAGCAACTTTTAAACCGTTTACTCACACCAGACCCCTGTCTGACCCGAGTGCTTATTTTCTGTTTTATTAAACTCTTGGGTACTCATATTATGTATGAGTAGTCAAGTGATTCCGGATTGCTTTGACGAGTTCTGGAGGAGATAATGGAGCAGGAGGCTTCAACGAGTAGATATATATAGTGGTTCCGCTGTGTTTGAGTTGTATTTTTTCTCTGATATACTTGAATTGTAATTGCTAGACAGATGTTTATAACTGTCTAGTTTTGTGTTGTATTGGCTGTAAAACTCTGATGTATATGATACTATGTAAGGTAATTTATGATGTAATATAATTTACTCGTTCCGCTGTGAGATTCTGATGTTGTCTCTTTATTTCTTTCCTTTCTTTTCTCTTTTTCTATCCCTTTCTTTCTTCTTAACGATGCGACTTCCTGGAGTTTGGAAGTTGGGTCGTTACAGAATCGTTTGCTAATATAGTACACGGGTCACTGGATCCTTACTTCTTCCCGCACGATAGCTGCGTTCAACGCGTGCGGAGAAATTGCTAAGCAAATGAATAAGTCTTCTCCACCGACTTGTTTTGATAAGACTGAAGGAGTTTCCATGTGTCATAGTAGTCTCTCAAAGGTTGTTTGATAAGCCTCACTCTGCTCAAAGTTTTTCTTTCCCTTCTTCAATGCATCGAAAAATGGTATACATTTGTCTGTAGGTTTGGTGATAAAACGGCTTAGTGCTGCGACTTCTCCATTCAAACTTTGAAGTTCTCTCTATTCTTAGGGGCCTGGACTTGTCCTCATGCCATTATTTGCTCCAGATTTACTTCGATGCCTCAGGCACTCACTATGAATCCCAAGAATTTCCCGGAAGCCACCTCGAAATGTCATTTAAGTGGGTTAAGCTTCATTCCGTATTTACGGATTATCTCGAACTTCTCCGCAAGATTATCTAGGTGGTTAGTGCCTACTTGGGATTTGACTAACATGTCTTCTACATAAACTTCCATAGTTTTCCCAACCTGGCTCTTAAACATTGTATTCACTAGTCTTTGATATGCGACTCCTACATTCCTTAGACCAAGCGTCATTACTCAATAGCAGTATAATGCTAGGTCGGTAATGAAACTGTATTTCCTTAATCCGGTTTATGCATTAGAATCTGGTTATAGCCCGAATGTGCATCCATAAATGACAGCAATTCATGTCCTACTGTACCATCCACCGGTTGATCAATTCTGGGGAGTGGAAAGCTATCCTTCGGACAAGCTTTGTTAAGGTCTAAAAAGTCAATGCAAGTTCGCCATTTTCCGCTAGATTTCTTGACCAATACTGGATTCGATACCAATTCAAGGTAGGTTGCATCCCAGATAAAACCATTTGCCATTAGCATATCCACCTCTTCTCTTAATGCCTTGGACCGTTCAGGTCCCAAATTACGCCGTTTTTGCTTTACTGGAGTGAATTTGGGGTCAATGTTAATGGTGTGACCAGCAATTTCGGGTGATACTCGGTACATATCGGCATGCATCCAGGCAAATACATCTAAGTTGGCTTGAAGAAATTTGGTTAACTCTGATGGCATCTTGTTTCCAAGCTGCGATTCGATTCTTAGGACTCGCATGGGGTCATCCATACTTATTGGGATTGACACCATTAGCTCTGCTGATGCCGCCCTATCCTCCACTAAGCTCTTCATTCTAGGGTCCAATGCCTTATTGAATCGGCTATGGTCCTTTTCCAGGGGCGGTTCTGTAATTGCTATTCATAGCGTTCCCGGATGTGGAGAGCTTTCCCCACATCCTTTCCCTTCTCCTTTCTTCTAGATTCCTGCAATTCTGTAATGTAACATTCTCGAGCCACGCTTTGGTCTCCTTTCACAATTTTGATTCCATGCTCGATTGAAAATTTCATAGTGAGGCACAATTGAGCCAGTGATATATTAAAGACAGCTAACGTAAGCCTTCCCATAAATGCATTATATGTTGACATCTCATCTACGATTACAAAGGTCTGAATGAGGGTGACTCGTCGTTCCCCCTCTTCGATTTCTATAGATAGGTCAACGGTTCCCACTGGTTTCTTAGGTTCTTCTATGAATCCCTGGATCTTCATTTGGCATGCAAATATGCTCTTTATACCTATCTTCATCTGATCAAAAGTGTGCTTGAAAATTATATTAATCGAGCCGCCGCTGTCAATCAATACTCGACGGACAACTGTGGGTCTGATTCCCACTGTTATCACCCTCAGATCAAGAGTTGGTGCCTCAATTCCCTCGGTATCATGGTCGTGAAATATTTTATCATTGCTCAGCACCTTCTCCAACTTGACCGGGTGTGACACCCCACCTCTATACTCACACTAGACAAGGGCACTATGGAGTAATGTCGTCAACTAGCGCAAAGAATAAGGCTGTTGAGGAGCGACCATCTGTGTAATTGCTTTGTTCGAGTACCGATATGTTAGGTAGTATTACATGCATTTCATTTCAAGAGGAAATATGACACATCAATTGCAAACTCAAAACTACTACACAGTGGCTATGTGATCTTCGGAAGCAAATATATAATAAGCATAACATAAATCAATCATTTCACTAAGGCAGAAACAGATATGAATATGACACATAAAAGTGTACATCAAAGTAGTGGTCATATAAGTTCCACTACATCACAAAAGAAATTAGGTACAAATGCTAGACAAAAGAATAGTATACATCAAGGAGTCTCTATCTCGAATGTATAATAATAAAAATTACTAAGCTAAAGTAGTTAGCCAAAAATCAGATGATGGACCCAGATAAGAAGTCAAGCAGAAGCACCTGAAATACCTCGGTCTGACTCAAGTATTATTTAAGAAGAAAATAATAAACGGACCAGTCTAGCTAAAATATCATATAAAATGAGAAAGGATAAGAGATATGACAAAAATGTATGATAAAAACAATGCCATACTATGATAAGTATACATTAAATAACAACGAAAATCATACAATATCTCGAATCTTCTAAAACACCAAAAAGAATGTCATATTCTTTAACATATTCACCAAACCACAAATATAGATAGAACTTATCAATGTAAATCACGAAAATTGGTGAAAAACAAATTCTAGAAATCATTAATTAGAAATCCAAAAAACACAAAGGGGGAGGCCTATCACAAATGGAAGCATGAAAACTCACCAATACATGCATCACAAACGGAACGTTATTCCAAGGTCGCTAACCATCAAATTTGAGCCGAAGCTCCACAAACGGCCCGAAGACCTTTGACCCGAGGCTCCACAAACGAGCCGAAGAACTTTGAGCCGAGGCTCCACAAACTAGCCCGAAGACCATGGGTCGCTACCCCACCAAATTGAGCTGAAACTCCACCGAATAATCATCATAGATCAATACGTGTAAATTACACTAAGCTAGTAAATAAATGAGTTATGCTTCATGTCCCATAACCACTGGCTTAACTTAATTATTTACGAACAAATTGTAGACTTCCACTCAAAAATAAGTTTAAATTATACTAAGCTGGTAAATATATGAGTTAGGCTTCATGTCCCATAGCCACTGGCTTAACTTAAATATTTACAAACAGATTGTAGACTTCCACTCAAAAATTTGTCATAACATTTCAATCGAACAAGTCCAAGAATTAACCGACGAAGTAACGCAAGCATTTCATACCACTTGTTTTGCTAAGTCGTTTAATTAGATTTCTCATACGAATGAGGTAAAGGTTTGTATATACTAATAGATTAGAAAATGGTTTTAAAAACAAGCTTTGTATTAAAAAGTGTGTTAAAATCGTTTTTGTGAAAGAGTTTGGATATTTACTACTATATAGAAACCTTTGTAATTTAAGGTAACAAATCACAAAAAACGATTGTAAAAACAATCGATCACCAAAAATTCATATTCGATGACGTGAGTTAAAACCCTAAAAATTGATATCAAATCCAATCAAATGGATATTCCCAAAAATCTAGGAAAGAAGTCATCAAAGTTGATAATAAATGACAACAACCAATCGGATGAACAAAAATCGATAAAAATTGGAAATCCACTAAAAAACAGCGAAAATAGGCAAAATTGATAGTTCCTGACATCTGGTAGGTATTGCCAAATGTCTGGCCCTAGGTTCTGGAAATATAAATGTTTTTCTCCTTTCTCTTTTTAATTCCACAACCATTTCAAACATCTGAAATTTTCAACCAGAAGTCTGTATTTTGTTCCAAACGTCTGGATTTAAGCTCTTCTCTTTTTTTCTTTTTCTAGGAACCCCTTTAAGACATTTTATTTTGTTCCAGACGGTTGGATTTTTCAGCTAGGCAAAAATCAGCCTAGCCCAAAGAGGGCGAAAAATCCAAACCGGAAGCAATCGACCGAGCGACGGGTGATATGGATTTATGCCAATCGACAACCCAGCCCTATAGGCTCTTCAATACACCACCAAAAACATATCTAAATATCCAAGATAGGATCTTTAAAGATTTTGACTTCAAAACGCCAAAATTGAAAAATTCACCAAATCAATTAAAATCAAAAGCAATTGAACATGAAATAGATGTTAGGAATTCATACCTAACGATACTGAAATGCATAGACATAGATTTGAGTTAAAGAACTCACCTTTAAACCCAAAAACAACAAATGAGAAGATTTAAAACAAAGGAAAGATCAACAACTCTTCATTTCAACCCAAAAAGATCAAATCTAAGCTCATAAGCAAATATTTCCTAAGTTAGGGTTTAGGAATTTATGAAAATTAAAGAGAGGTTGAGATGGAGAAGATGAAGAGGATGCTTACCTAAGCTTCTCTATGATTTTGGAGCTTGAATTTGAATTTCCTAGTAAACTAAGGCTGAGGAATTTTCATTTCCTATCTTTTTCCCCATTTTTCTCTTTAGCTTGAGTGTTAGGAAAAATAGAATGAATGAATTAAGATGGGGTGGAGTTAGGGTATTAGATGAGTTCATAGGCTGAAACCCAAACCCAAAGCCCAATAGAAAAATAGCAAAATTCTACTCAACTCCAAACATATCGATGTTTACACTCAAAAAGGTCACAAACGCCATTTTGAACTCAATGGAAGGGGTCTCGAGTCCTAATTCGACTATTTACAAAAAGTAGCATTTCAGACTTTAATCCGACTAACGATGCTATATTTAAATAAAAAATTTAAATATACAATCGTAAAACATGCTGGTAGTTACACGGGCATTTCACCATCTATTGTCAAACATGCCCCTTTTGGGATATGCTTTAGTGAACTTGTGTATCTCTCCTTCTCCCTTCAACTTCTTTACGCAGGTTGCGGTCCACCAGATATAGTTTCGATAATGTGCCTTTCGTCAGTTTGTTTTGACCTTTGGTCACTAGTTCCAGCCTGATCTCCTTACTTCCTAGGTGGTTGAGGGACTGTAGTTTGGCTGGTTTTTCATAGCTCTTTAACGTATTGCTAGAGCTTGTTTTCTCGAATTAGTCTTTCAATGAGGTCCTTGAGGTGATGGAATTCATTTTTGTTGTTCCTATATGTCTCTTGGAAGTGACAAAATTTCCCTAACCGCTTCTATTGTTCCGTTGCTTTCTTATTGGGGGGGTTTTCTATACTCTTGAGTTTCTTGCGTTGCAAGTTAAATATTTCTGTGGTGTCATTCAGGGGGCATAATATCCAGGTTCAAACTCTTTAAACCTTTTATTGCGGCCACCACCATTTTTCTTGTCGGAGTTTTGGTTTCCTCTCTTCTAGTTTCCAATCCTCCCTGCTGCACCTTAGCCATTGCCTGGGTTGCATGTTTTTGATAAGGAGTCTTGACATTCTGTTCGTTGTTCATCTGTTGCGTTCCAGCGGGCTTTCTTTCCAGCTCATGCGCCTCTTCCAACCTCAAGTATTAGCTTGCCTTGCAGTTGAACCCTTTCAGGTTGGTGCGCTACTTCATCTTAATCCATTTTTCGAACTCTGTTTTTGGATGAATAGCGCGAACTAGACCATAAAAACTATGTCCTCATCAGGATTACTCACTTCCGTTACCGCCATGTTAAATCTGTTCATGAATGATCTCGATGACTCGTTGCATCCTTGAACCAGTCCTGATAGAGATATGATGTCCTTCGATTGGGCAGTATGTTGTCTGAACTATTCAACGAACTTTGTGGCAAGTTGGTCAAAAGTAGCGATGGATTTTGGAGGAAGTCCGGTGAACCACATGGATGCAATGCCTTCTAGGAAGATGGGAAAACATCGGCAGTGTACAACTTCCAGAGCATTGGCTCCGTCCATATACCAACTATATTTGTACAAATGGGGTTATGGATCTTTAGTCCCATCATAGGACAGAATTGTTGGCATGGTAAACTTGTCCGGATATCTTTCATTCAGGATCTCGTCGGTAAAAAAGGTTTGACTTGGGGCAGATCCCCACTCGTTGCCTTTTTTATTTTTACTTTCATCCATTAGTCGCTTGACCACATTTGCTATATATGCCTATGATGCCTGGTGGTCCTGAGCGGCAGTCAATCACTACGCCAAGTGTTTGGTTCAACAAACGATCCTGGCACGTGGGTGATGCCTAGGCTCTCTTATCTTCGGGATGGCCATTCCTGCGGGACCTTATTGGCTCGCATTTGTCCTAACCGGAGAAGTCTGGATGTTTTTAATGTTTTCGAATGCATTGGCATCTTCCTCTACACCATCACCCTACTCTTCGCCTACTGAATTAGTGAGGTTCAAAGCTACGTCCTCAAGTGAGGTTTTATCCCCTGATCCGAATTCAGATTTGGTTGTCTTGGGTCAAATGGAGTGTTTCCATTATCTTCCAAGTTTTGTCCTGTTGTCATCCTTCCAAACAGCTGTCTTTTGGTTTTTCTATGTAAACCGGAAATAGAGGAGTTTTCTTGCTCCACAGCAGTAGCCGGTTCAGGGATGGTTCTCTAAATGGGATTTGATTGAAGATTTATCAAGGTGTTGAGTTTTTCCATTAGAGACTTTTGACTCTCTTCCATTCTTTGGTTGATTTCCTTAGCCATCTTATTCAACTAATCTTGGGTAATAACCCCATGTTAACTAGAGTATCTTGGAACTTTAGTCCCAAAGCTAGCAGCATTTACATCAGCCTGTTAGGTACCAACTCCTTTTGTGGCTATTGCTGCCCCTATGGATCTTCTTGAGGCAGTTCTTTTCCTTCTGGGAGCTATTTAACCTTGAAAGATAGCTGGACCTTTAAGCAGAGATTGGAGACCTAATTTTTGGATATATACAATCCAAAGTAGATAGCTAGATCTGGATTCTGAGTTGAAAGTGGTGATCTAACTTCTGGACTTGTGCAATCCAAAGAAAATAGCTAGATTTGGACCCTGGGTTGCAGTTTCTCAGTGAAAGCACCAAAATGTTAACCCAAAAATTGGACCAACACCCTAGTTTAGATTTGAAAGCACCAGCTTTGTATTCACAGAGCAATATAAAAGATCATAGAAATAGGAAAAAGCAATAAAGGAAAAGAGACAGAAGATTTTTATTGTGGTTTCGCAGTTCACTAAGCCTACGTCCACTTAATATTTTTATTATAAGATGACTACTATTACAGAGTTTGTTTGATTACAAGCTTTTAGCTAATCCTAAGTTGAATTAGATCTCTATAGTAAGAATCCACCGGAGAATCACTTTGTGTTCCTTCTAAGATTGTTGCGTGGAAGGTTGGAGGTGAAGAAGAGTACCTAGCGAGCTTCAGCGGTCATTTTTTCGAAACCCTTTTATGTTGAAGGAGGCAAGCTATTTATAGAAGTTCGAGGGCTCCTAGGCTAGTCCCGTCATTTCCAGGTCTCAAGTATGGTGCAAGCGACCCAAGATGACTCGGTTTTTGAAAATTGATGAACGCCATGGGTCACTAGTGACCCACGGGATATGGGTCGCCAACGATCCATAGATTTAGTCGATTTTCGCCCGCTGAATTCCTCTTCCTTTAGTCGTACTTTGTAGTTCATTTGTTCGTGGTCTTCAAGGAGTATATTGGCTGCCATCATTAAGGACATAAAGGTCAATCCTGGACTTTAACATTGGAGATGTCTTCTTATGTATTTGTTGTTGTACTCACATGCTGATGGCAAGTCGCTTGCTGTTTATTGTTAAACCCTTGTTGATTCGCAAGGAAACTAGTTTCCTAGCTTCGTTGACTTAGGTTAACATCTAAACCGTGTAACTCGGTTCATGTTGAACTCTAATCATAACATTTTCGTTAGTTCTTGAACATCCTAAGGCTTAAGGCTACCTTGCTTACTACCGGTATTTACTGTGTTAAAAACCCGGATAATGCCTATTCCTTCCCCCTAACCACTTCTTAGCCTAAAACATCTTTCCACATTATCAGTTTTTCCTCACACCATTATGGTCTCAGTCCTCAACAGGACACCTGGCTAGACAAAATAAGTTGAAGGTTTCATCACTTTTGGGTTGGAAGAGCTATCCATCATGGTATTAATTGCACTGATCCTCTGCTTCGAGACTTTTGAGTGGGAATATTACCTAAGTTGCGTCAGCCTTTTGATGTTCTATTGGCATAGAATTTTGATTGAGGCAACAGTTTGATTCTTTCAAGGGTGAAGGGCATCTTGATTGGATTGTCTAATGATGACCTCGTTGTGGTTTTGGAGGCTTCTACATAGGATGTGGACTTGGATGATTTTGAATTGACCAACTCAAAGATTTTGCAACAGATCTTTTCCATGGATGTCAGTGTCTAGAAGACAGATATTCTGCGTCTGATTGCCTATCACGTTGTGTGTATCCTTTAGCATAACATCATCCCTAAGACAGAAAGTTAGAATGGAATTCATCCCATGATGTGGAAGACCACCTATTCTAAAATTGGTGGCATCGCCATTAATTAGACATACACCATTTTGAACCAATTTGTTAATCAAGGGTTTGCACTCCCAGAGTCACTTTTCGTATTTTCACCTATACACACTCATCTTTAAATAATACGAGTGAACCTCCGTGGAGAGGTAGTGTGGTAGAAGGTTCCTTCTGCCATCATTAGATCCTTCCTTAGGAAGATGGCAATTTTGAAGCCGTTAGTAACACCAGCAACGCTAGTGGCACGAGATTAGGTGTATGGCTGCCTTGCTACGACCATTTGAGAATCGCAGCAATAGATCGAGCTCCAGCCATAGAGCAAGGCATCTCGTAGTCTGTGGCCATTATTATAGAATCTATGGCATTATTGTCTTTTCCCTTCCAGCATTTTTTCTTTTCTTTTAGTTTGTTTGGGTTGTAACTGTTAGTTATCTCTATAAAAAACACATGATATTATGAGTTTGTTTTTATTTACTATATTATTATTTTTGGACATGCGAACTCCTCCTATATATTTAACGATCCATATTTTCGATAATTAAAAATAGTTAATTTAATAAAGTTTGCAATTTAATGTTGGAGGAAATAAAAATTTGTGATTTAATAACAAGATTATAACTGGAATGAAACGTAGTAGTATTAATTCAAGGTAATTGATAACTGCTTCAAATGTAATTCCAATTAACTGAAATGATTAAAAAGTTATAATTGGTTATAGATTTTAAATTTATGGTAATAATGTGTGTGTTAATTGATAATTGGATTTAAGAGTAATAGATAATTTAAATGTTGGATCAACTAATAAAATAGTAAGTAACAAATTGTAATTGAATAAAATTAGTGTTGTGTAAATAACTATAACATTTGTGTGTAGATAACAAACATACAAATGTGATAAAATATAGAAAGGCGACAATTATTATTTGTTACCAATTCATTTAATCAATCATGATTAAATGAAATTAAATGTTATGTAAAATGGGTTAAGACAATAACCATAAAAATTAAATGCAATAAAATGTACAGAAATTTCAGTTATATTCACAAGGCAATAATTGATTTAAATAAAAGATTGAAACCAAGGTAAGTTAATTTATTGGGATTTAAAATTTTAATAAAATTGACAAAAAAATATAATGCAAAAGAAATATTATAGCTAATATGGTCAAAGATGATAATTGTAGAATGTTTGTAAATAAGATATAAATAAATGTTAACTATGTCTATAGAGTAATCAATGATTGCATAAAAAGATTAAAATCGAATTAAATCAATTATTGGAGTTAAATTATAATTAACTGGATTTAATTACAGCTGAAATTGAACACAGAAGTTAGTGTAATATTTAACAAAGAATTAATATGCAAATTTGAATTAAATCGTTGTAATGTCTAAGTGATCAAAAATGATGAAATTTGTTAATATCAAGTTTGAATGGAAAAAGTGATTTAATTTGATATTAATTTATCTAATTAATGTAAAAATAGCAATTTTGGCCACTGTCTCGGATTTCAACGAAACCAGTACCATCGGATCCGTAATGGTGAATTATGGTAGGACTTCAAGTTTCGTAGCGATCGGACTTGTCATTTGATCATATTGACTCGAAACGCCTAGAAATCAATTTAATTGAAATCAATTTGAAATAAGCAGATTTTTAAGCTAACTTCTTTATTCGATTGAATTAGGACTTGAAACATGTTCCATTGAGTTTAAAATATCGAAAACATCTATTTTGATATAAGGGATGACCCATTTTCTTTTCGAAAACGAAACGGGCTTTTCGGGTCATTTATCATTCCAATCCAAATCGATCAGGTCCATTTTTTCTATATTCGGATCTTATAAACCCTAGCAGCCTTTTCATTTGTTGTCACTGTACGTACAATTCCTTCTTATATCCTCTTTCCAATGGTAGACAGACCAAAACCTAAATCCCAATTCAATTTCAAACTAATATCAACACCTCCATCCAACGATCCACGACCAACGGCACCAATCCGTCCACTTTCATCCTCTAACTTCTACTGCAAAGTTGTAGAGCTCGACATCATGAAGCTACTCAACGGTCGTCATCGTCATCACCGCGGTGGATCAATGGTAAATCTCCATGATAGTCAGATATATATCTGCCAATTTCATCATCTCCGATCGTCTATAACTGACGATGTCTAGAGAGATGTTGTTGACGCCAAAGAGGGCTATGTTTTGGAAAATTTAGTGACAAAAGGTTATCTATGGTGGCCAAAATTTTAAAGGGAAATTAGTGACTTTGGGTTCATTTTCAGGTGATCTGGCAGAGCATTCGAGGTTGCGGTGGGCACTTGAGCATCGGTCGAGGTTGGGGCCAACTCCTGCGGTGGTCGAGGCAGGGTCCGACTTGCTCCAGGAGGGGGCTGTGTTCGTATTTGGCGGAGTGATGATGGGTTTAGCATGCGTGAACATATATGGAATGAAGAGGATGAGTGGCATGTAGGTGATGACGTGTACGTTAAATTATTATTTTATTAATTTATATTATAAACGTATAATGTTCTATGATCATAACTTTTATGTACGAGGTCGGATTTACATGTGGTTTACTCCACTGCGATCGTATCGGAATTTCGGACATTTTGACACTGGTTTAGATGAATTCTGAGACTATCGAATTTTTGGCCTTCTTTTGGATTTCAAATCGATTTGTGTTTTGACCTATTTATAACTAAAAGATTATCTTGTGTCTGTTAAATTGAATTTTCATTGTGATTAGAAATTTATTGATTGGTGTTTGATATATTAAATTGTCATTCTAGTTACACCTGACCTTTATTGAATTTAATTACTATTTGATTTAATAATGAATTTTCAATTGCCTATGAATACCCATTACTTATAATCAGTCAAATAATTGTTATTTATTGGTTGATTTGGATGATGATTGTGATGTAAGTTTTATTTGTTGATATTGGATGGATGGATGTTGTATTTTATATTGTTATAACACTACATGTTCCCTACGGGTTGAAATGATACATACCCGAACGATCTGATAGATTAGGGAGAAATTGTTATGGGTTGAAATGATAGACTCAAGCGATTTCATGGATTTGTAACAAAATTTAGGATTACGGGTTGAAATGATATATATCCGTAAATATAAAATAATGGCGGATTGAAATGATAAATATCCGTATCACTTGACCATAGGGTAGAAAATTATGTACGGACACCAGATGGGTTAAATTAAATGATTTGAAAGACTTAAAATTTGAATTCAATAAAATGAAATTATGTAACAAAAATTGATTTATATAAAGTGGAACTATTTTTGAAAATCAAAGCTTTAAATGTCGGAACTGGAAATTGGTTTAATTTAAATCTAAAGTGTAATTTGAAGTATAAACGGAACTTATCGAAATTAAATCATTGAAATGTTTGAAGTTTGTAACTTTGAAATCTATTGAAATTGGAATAACTTAAAATTGATATTTCAAGATTTGAAATTGAGTTTTTGGTTTGAAATCTGGATATGGTCCAGATTTATTAGGATGGAAGAAATTGTTAAATATGATGTTAATTTCAAATTTATTATCTCAATATAAACTCTAAATGTTCTTTTAAATTCTGATTTTAAGATTTTAAACAATTAAAATAAGTTAATCTGTTGTAAACCAATTTAATCAATTTAAACTATTTATGTTATTTTTAATCTAATTTAATCTATTTTAAACTATTTAATCTATTTTAATTCTATTTGATCTATTTTAAATTCATTTAATCTATTTAAAATCTAATTAATCCATAAAAAACATATTTAAATATTTTAAACCGTTTAAACTATTTAAATCTATTTAAAGTATTTTAATCTATTTTAAATTTATTTAATATATTTTAAACCTACTAAATCGAATTTATATCTATTTAAACTATGTTAAACTATTATAACTATCTAAATTATTTTCTAAATTTTAGATGGTGTAAAGTGGAAATGTTTATAATTAAAGCCTTGAGTTTAAAGCGAATAAGGTTTAATAATGTTATAACATAAGTTGGGATTCGAAATTATATTTGCTGGTGCAATAACATATTTTGAGCAAATACGATGATTTTGAAATGAGGTTTAGCCTATTTTGAAAATATGATTTTGAAAGTGATTATGATTTAGAAAGTGATATGGTTTTAAGAATATGATATTTCGATATCAATTGTGCATTGACTTTTGAAATGTAAAAGAACCATCTGTTATGAAATAAGCGTTTGGATGTTAAAGAGATGGGGATCGAATATTGTCATACCCTCTGCCAATATTGAAAACCACTTTAACAACTATGTACATGGTGGAGATTCCAGAAATGAAGTAGGATTGTTTGGCGAACGATTCTGTATAAGGTGTTTATGTGACCTTGACTTCCGTGAGTCAGCTTAAATGTGACTAAAACATGAACTATACGGGGCCAAGTGAAGTCATTCCTCCTATTGGGCAAATTTTTTCGATACCAAATTTTGACTTTGTGATTGATTTGGTGGCCACCCCTCGATTTGATTATGGGAGTGTGTCCGAGGTGGGCGGCAATAGCTGCTATGCATTACCACCAGTCTGGGAGTGCAAATTGGGTAGATTCCTACCCTGGCATTGCCTCGAGTGCCGTGTTCACATGCGCTGTCGTGCCTTATAGGACTTTGGTTTGTACTATACCTATGGAGTGCCCTCTGATAGCCCTCCAGTTTACGGAGGAATTACGATACTATATAGACTATGAGAATATATAAAAATATGTTAAGGGGGATAGGGTAACGCCTTAATGCTATTTTAATACTTTACTTTACTGTAGACACTATTATAATAGCGTATTCTACTATGCATGTAGATAGTTTAATGGATCCTTAGGAGTTGTAAATCTCGAACATCTCTTAAGTTATTGCACTCACATTAGACACTGGATAGGAGATGTCAAACCCCATAAATATCTTTGACACCATTACCCTTATATTTATTTACTGTTGATTTAACTTACATAAGAACCTTTAATTCTGACTCGATTGTTTTGTCTTTTCAATTCGGTCTGGTCGATCTGAGCTTTTCAGTATCGAATACTGCTTTTTGGAGGACGAAGACGAAGATTTAACACTATTACTATTTATTTTATTTATTCCAATGCATCATGTTGTTATGCCGCATTTATTTATTTTTTATTCTTGTTGTATGTTACTCTGATGTGTATTATAAAAGTATAAACAATGTATTTTTAAACAGCTTCATGAACTATCTATTTGATTATTATATATTGTCATTCCGCTGTAAGATTTTATATTTATTTTCTTTCTTTCTTTGCTATTTCTTATTTACCCATAACAATCTGCCCAGTTAAATGGTTTGAGTCTGACATGTGTGGTTTATCGTTGATTTAAGCCGTCCAAGAAGGAAGGCTGTTATAGTTGGTTTTAGAGCTTTGGTTTAGCAATAACCTTAGCTTTGTAGGGTCTGACTCATTGGAGAATAGGGTAGTAATACCCCAGAATGAGTCATTGAGTGTATATATATGAGAGAGCGTATTTGTTAGCGTTATAAATTGTTTTGTATTGTGTTAGTTTGTTCTATTTTGTATTTATAAATTCTGATTGGTACATAGGATGTTATAGCATCGATACGAATTTCTGAACACTTAATAGGGTAGACTGATACAATATTATTTTAAAATATAGGTAAATGAAATAATTTTACCTAGTATTATATTTTGTATATAAAAGAATAATCTTTTTAGTGTATATAATTGTATTTGATATGTTTAGTTTTTTGTTAGGAATTGAAATTTTATAAATATTGGTTGCAAAATAAAATTTACAAATAAAATGAATATAAACTGAAATTTTGAGAACTTAATTTTTGGGAATTTTGAAAATTTATTTCGAAGGATTTTGGAATATAATATTAGTACTATTTAGAAGTCTTATCGGATGGAAATACTTCGATACTATTTGAAAAAAATGTTTTAAAAGAAAATTTTGAAAGGAAATAAGTTCTGTGCTCCCCTCTCTGTCGCTGGAAAATAATTTCGGTGATGAGTGCATGCACCGTCGACGTTCATGTTCGAGTTTAATAGTGGGTAGACGGCTGTAGTAGTTTTACTACACCTTGTTTTGATAAACGAATCTTAGTTTTGAATTCCTAAATATGATTTGATCTATAAATGACGAATATATATATATATATATATATATATATATATATATATATATTATTTTAATATGATTTGGAAATATAACCTGGAGTTAGTTCTTAAACCTTCTAATAATTAGTAGTTTTCAGTTAATGTAATGAAATGAAATCTTAACTGTTTGAATGTTTGGAAGTTGTTAAGATGTGAAATAAGAAATTAGATGTTAAGAGATTAATGAAATATAAATAAATTGAAGGTTGTCATTTATAAATTAAGAAATGGAAATAAGAAAATGTTACTATTGAACATTTTGTTAATAAAAATAAATATGATTACTTGTATAACTTTCTATTGCATTCTAAAATGACATATATAACTTACCAAAATGTAAAAAGTTGCAATGTTAAATAGGATATGTAATAGAATATTGTACAAGTAAACTTTAGTAAATGAAAGTGTTCAATGGAATTACTTTTATAAATAATAATTCTTATATTATAAGTTGTTATAAACTTAGGATTTATAATTGAAATGTTACTAATCAAATGTAATTGAAAAGTGAATAATGTAAGAAAAATGATTATAAGCATAAGTTAACATTTAATCTATCTATAATCATATTGAATAGTAAAGGTGAATACTGTAAGTAATGGATTATAAGCATAAGTTAATGTTGAAGCCATTTATAATTAAAGCGAGCAATATATTAATTGGATGATTATAACTTCAGAAAACATTGAAATGATTTAAAAATGGATTTATTATTCAATAATACTATATATGGAAGAATGAGTGTGAAAAAGAGATAATCTATTAATGGTGAATTAAATTGTGAAGAGACTTACATAATAATGGATAATCTAATAATTGAAATGGAAATAACCTATGTAAGCAATAAATGCAAAGCAATGAAAAGAGAAAAATGGCATTGTATAAATGAATGAAAATGAATTTTTGTAAGTGCTGAATGTAAATTCATTAAATAAGCTTTGTATGAATGAACGAAAATAGGCAAGCAATTAATAATATGAAAAGAATTTGTAAGAATAAACTTAACGACATTTGAAATTTATTATTTGTGTTTGGCTTATGGGATTCTTGGGAAGTGATACTTTAAATTGTTTAGAATGTATAAATAATCTATTGAGTTTTATCTAAGGTTGTTGAGTGTGGGGTATACTTAGTAGTTATTTATCATCTTATACGATTAAAAGTTTCTAAACCCGAACAAACCATTGGTTGGTTGCTATGGATGAATAATTGATTTCTTTGACTGTAGGTGATGATTGTATGATTCGTTTGTAAGTAAATGTTTTTACATTTTGATTGTTTTGCTGTTATTAGTTGAAACAACTTGAATGTTACTCTTTTACATAATTATTAACCTCTTTTGGATTTTATAAGCGAAATACAGGCTTATGGAAGTGTAACAACCCGGAACTTCGCCTCAATTAATAATCGACATTTAAACGATTAACTTTGTTGCTTATTGCCAATTGAAGTTTTGCAATTTTAATTAAAATTCTTTTATAAATTATTAAAAGGAATTGTGGGCTTTGTAAATTAAATGGTGGTCCATGTTTTTTTAAACTAGGCCGTGATAATTCTTAAAACAAATAGTCGTTCCCCTTTTTATTTTATTCGACCCGTTCCTTCATTCTTCAAACCCAAAAACCCTAAACCTAAAACAAATGAGAGAATAAAAATGGCGGCTTCATCTAGTTGCTCGCTCGTCTTCCCTCGGTTGCTCTGGCTTCGCTCGTCTCTGTGATGCTTCAATTCGTCGACAAGGTGAGTGCTTTCCCACTCACATCTAATTCGAATTGTTCGACCTTTTCTGCTTATTTTATTTTCGATTGTCTCGGCCTCGTCCTGATTTTATCAATGTTGATTTTGTAACTTGATATGCTCGGCATTGATTTCTGACTTCGATCTCTTTGACTTATTTGATTTTTGGTTTCACTTGTTTGAATTTCTGGAATTTGATCTTTTGATACTTGGTCATCTCTGCACTGTTGAATCTCGACCATCACTGTTTTCATCCTTGCGAGCTTCGTCTCTGGCATTGACATTGACATTGTATCACTGTTCCTTTACCATGTTGCATTATTCACTGATGCACTCGAGTGGTTTCAAACATTTGAGTTGTTCACCATGTTGCATTTAGTTTTCATTCACTTGAGTCTGCCTTGTTGAGTTCCTGTAGTTTCATTCATGTCATGTAGTTGTTAGTCTGCAATTTTCGATTTCGAACTTGGACTTGTGTTTGTAACTTGACACTGTTGTACACTTGTTGTCTGCATTTCATATGCTTTGATGCTATATGGGTGGTCTTCAAGTATGCTTGTCTGCATTCACTCAGGCTTCTTAACTTATGATAGGTCTGATTGAATCACTGTCTTGAAGCATTTGTGATCTTCATTTGCATTCTACTGACTTGTCTGACCTGAACTTGATTCACTTCATGTACCTGCTATTGCACTTGGTGTTTGTAGCTTTGTCTTTGTTGCAACTGGCTGTTGTCATGATTGCTGTGATCTCATTTGAACTTAATATTGTTTTGTTTCATGTTCATGTGTGTCTTTCCATTCACTTGAGTCTTGTATCACTGCATCCATTCTGTAGCATGGCCTGGAGTTGTTGTACTTGTCTGATCATCCCTTCTGCTTGTTACTGCATTCCTGTGCACTTGCTGTTTGGTCTGACCTTCTTGTATTCATGTACACTGCATTTTCATGATGTTTGTCGCTGTTGCAGTCGCTATGCATGTTTTCCTGTGTTTGATCATCCCTTCTGTTTGCTTTGGCTTCATTGACTTCGGCCATATGTGTTCATCTGCACTTGTTGTTAGCATGTGCATTGTGTTGTTTGTTGTGAAGTTGTGCACTTGCCCGCACTTGTACTTCTGGTTCTTCATGCATGTTCTACTTGTATAATTGCACTTTGCACTATCCTTTGTTCTATATATATTTTCTCCTTCGAGTCAATGTACTTGTATATATAACTTCCTGAGTCGACTGTTTTAGTTATATCATATGTACCGTGTCAAATGTATTGTAACTTCCATCAGTTATTATATATATATATATATGAGACTTTCTGTTTCATCTGTGTTCCGCTTTATATTTATCTGTGTTATTATTATATATTTAGTTCTAAACTATTATAGCCACTGTGTAGTAGCTTTGGGTGTGTATCGGTACGTCGGATTTCCTCCTGAAATAAAATGCATGTTACTTCTATCTGACATATCAATGCTCGCGCAAAGCAATTACACGGATGGTCGCTCCTCAACAGCCTTATTCTCCGTGCTAGTTGACAGCATTACACCGTAGTGTTCTTAGCTAGCGTGGGTATAGAGGTGGGGCGTCACAGCTTGGTATCAAAGCATATGAAATGCAGACATTTAATAGTTTGTAACAACCCGGAACTTCGCCTCAATTAATAATCGACATTTAAACGATTAACTTTGTTGCTTATTGCAAATTGAAGTTTTGCAATTTTAATTAAAATTCTTTTATAAATTATTAAAAGGAATTGTGGGCTTTGTAAATTAAATGGTGGTCCATGTTTTTTTAAACTGGGCCGTGATAATTCTTTAAACAAATAGGCGTTCCCCTTTTTATTTTATTCGACCCGTTCCTTCATTCTTCAAACCCAAAACCCTAAACCTAAAACAAATGAGAGAATAAAAATGGCGGCTTCATCTAGTTGCTCGCACGTCTTCCCTCGGTTGCTCTGGCTTCGCTCGTCTCTGTGATGCTTCAATTCGTCGACAAGGTGAGTGCTTTCCCACTCACATCTAATTCGATTTGTTCGACCTTTTCTGCTTATTTTATTTTCGATTGTCTCGGCCTCGTCCTGATTTTATCAATGTTGATTTTGTAACTTGATATGCTCGGCATTGATTTCTGACTTCGATCTCTTTGACTTATTTGATTTTTGGTTTCACTTGTTCGAATTTATGGAATTTGATATTTTGATACTTGGTCATCTCTGCACTGTTGAATCTCGACCATCACTGTTTTCATCCTTGCGAGCTTCGTCTCATGCATTGACATTGACATTGTATCACTTTTCCTTTACCATGTTGCATTATTCACTGATGCACTCAAGTGGTTTCAAACATTTGAGTTGTTCACCATATTGCATACAGTTTTCATTCACTTGAGTCTGCCTTGTTGAGTTCCTGTAGTTGCATTCATGTCATGTAGTTGTCAGTCTGCAATTTTCGATTTCGAACTTGGACTTGTGTTTGTAACTTGACACTGTTGTACACTTGTTGTCTTCATTTCATATGCTTTGATGCAATATGGGTGTTCTTCAAGTATGCTTGTCTGCATTCACTCTGGCTTCTTTAACTTATGACAGGTCTGATTGAATCACTGTCTTGAAGCATTTGTGATCTTCATTTGCATTCTACTGACTTGTCTGACCTGAACTTGATTCACTTCATGTACCTGCTATTGCACTTGGTGTTTGTAGCTTGGTCTTTGTTGCAACTGGCTGTTGTCATGATTGTTGTGATGTCATTTGAACTTGATATTGTTTCATTTCATGTTCATGTGTGTCTTTCCATTCACTTGAGTCTTGTATCACTGCATCCATTCTGTAGCATGGCCTGGAGTTGTTGTACTTGTTTGATCATCCCTTCTGCTTGTTACTGCATTCCTGTGCAGTTGCTGTTTGGTCTGACCATCTTGTATTCATGTACACTGCATTGTGTATATTCATGATGTTTGTCGCTGTTGCAGTCGCTATGCATGTTTTCCTGTGTTTGATCATCCCTTCTGTTTGCTTTGGCTTCATTGACTTCGGCCATATGTGTTCATCTGCACTTGTTGTTAGCATGTGCATTGTGTTGTTTGATGTGAAGTTGTGCACTTGCCTGCACTTGTACTTCTGGTTCTTCATGCATGTTCTACTTGTATAATTGCACTTTTCACTATCCTTCGTTCTATATATATTTGCTCCTTCGAGTCAATGTACTTGTATATATAACTTCCTGAGTCGACTGTTGTAGTTATATCATATGTACCGTGTCAAATGTATTGTAACTGCCATCAGTTATTATATATATATATATAGATATAGATATAGATATATATGAGACTTTCTTTTTCATCTGTGTTCCGCTTTATATTTATCTGTGTTATTATTATATATTTCGTTCTAAACTATTATAGCCACTGTGTAGTAGCTTTGGGTGTGTATCGGTATGTCGGATTTCCTCCTGAAATAAAATGCATGTTACTTCTATCTGACATATCGGTGCTCGCGCAAAGCAATTACACGGATGGTCGCTCCTCAACAGCCTTATTCTCCGTGCTAGTTGACAGCATTACACCATAGTGTTCTTGGCTAGCGTGGGTATAGAGGTGGGGCGTCACAGCTTGGTATCAAAGCATATGAAATGCAGACATTTAATAGTTTGTAACAACCCGGAACTTCGCCTCAATTAATAATCGACATTTAAACGATTAACTTTGTTGCTTATTGCCAATTGAAGTTTTGCAATTTTAATTAAAATTCTTTTATAAATTATTAAAAGGAATTGTGGGCTTTGTAAATTAAATAGTGGTCCATGTTTTTTTAAACTGGGCCGTGATAATTATTAAAACAAATAGCCGTTCCCCTTTTATTTTATTCGACCCGTTCCTTCATTCTTCAAACCCAAAACCCTAAACCTAAAACAAATGAGAGAATAAAAATGGCGGCTTCATCTAGTTGCTCGCTCGTCTTCCCTCGGTTGCTCTGGCTTCGCTCGTCTCTGTGATGCTTCAATTCGTCGACAAGGTGAGTGCTTTCCCACTCACATCTAATTCGATTTGTTCGACCTTTTCTGCTTATTTTATTTTTGATTGTCTCGGCCTCGTCCTGATTTTATCAATGTTGATTTCGTAACTTGATATGCTCGGCATTGATTTCTGACTTCGATCTCTTTGACTTATTTGATTTTTGGTTTCACTTGTTCGAATTTCTAGAATTTGATCTTTTGATACTTGGTCATCTCTGCACTGTTGAATCTCGACCATCACTGTTTTCATCCTTGCGAGCTTCGTCTCTGGCATTGACATTGACATTGTATCACTGTTCCTTTACCATGTTGCATTATTCACTGATGCACTCGAGTGGTTTCAAACATGTGAGTTGTTCACCATGTTGCATACAGTTTTCATTCACTTGAGTCTGCCTTGTTGAGTTCCTGTAGTTGCATTCATGTCATGTAGTTGTTAGTCTGCAATTTTCGATTTCGAACTTGGACTTGTGTTTGTAACTTGACACTGTTGTACACTTGTTGTCTGCATTTCATATGCTTTGATGCTATATGGGTGGTCTTCAAGTATGCTTGTCTGCATTCACTCTGGCTTCTTTAACTTATGACATGTCTGATTGAATCGCTGTCTTGAAGCATTTGTGATCTTCATTTGCATTCTACTGACTTGTCTGACCTGAACTTGATTCACTTCATGTACCTTCTATTGCACTTGGTGTTTGTAGCTTGGTCTTTGTTGCAACTGGCTGTTGTCATGATTGCTGTGATGTCATTTGAACTTGATATTGTTTCGTTTCATGTTCATGTGTGTCTTTCCATTCACTTGAGTCTTGTATCACTGCATCCATTCTGTAGCATGGCCTGGAGTTGTTGTACTTGTCTGATCATCCCTTCTACTTGTTACTGCATTCCTATGCAGTTGTTGTTTGGTCTGACCATCTTGTATTCATGTACACTGCATTGTGTATATTCATGATGTTTGTTGCTGTTACAGTCGCTATGCATGTTTTCCTGTGTTTGATCATCCCTTCTGTTTGCTTTGGCTTCATTGACTTCGGCCATATGTGTTCATCTGCACTTGTTGTTAGCATGCGCATTGTGTTGTTTGTTGTGAAGTTATGCACTTGCCTGCACTTGTACTTCTGGTTCATCATGAATGTTCTACTTGTATCATTGCACTATGCACTATCCTTTGTTCTATATATATTTGCTCCTTCAAGTCAATGTACTTGTATATATAACTTCCTGAGTCGACTGTTGTAGTTATATCATATGTACCGTGTCAAATGTATTGTAACTTCCATTAGTTATTATATATATATATATGAGACTTTCTGTTTCATCTGTGTTCCGCTTTATATTTATCTGTGTTATTATTATATATTTCGTTCTAAACTATTATAGCCAATGTGTAGTAGCTTTGGGTGTGTATCGGTATGTCGGATTTCCTCCTGAAATAAAATGCATGTTACTTCTATCTGACATATCGGTGCTCGCGCAAAGCAATTACACGGATGGTCACTCCTCAACAGCCTTATTCTCCATGCTAGTTGACAGCATTACACCGTAGTGTTCTTGGCTAGCGTGGGTATAGAGGTGGGGCGTCACAGTAAGCAATGACTACTACTTTTGGTTTAATAAAATAAGCATGTTTTCCCAACAAATATGTACATTCTCAGATTAATGTTTTCTAGCGATGTTTTTTTCCCATGGTTGGGATATATTATTTTTGAAAATATGATATATATTGTTATTACTGGTATTATTATTTCTCTCGGACCTCTCCGTACAAAGAAGACACTATTGAAATTTTCTATAAATTTTGGACTTAGAAATTTTTTTGTGAAATTTTTTCTAAACTTTTAATAACTTGAGTATGAAAGGATTTAATTATTATAAATTGATATATTTTACTTAAATTATTTGATTATGTTAATTGATTGGTTATAAATTTAACATTTTGAACAAGATATATTGATCTCTTTTTTCCTTAGCCCCTTTTCTTTCCTTTTTGAGGACAAAAAGTTTTGAGTGGGGAAGAGTGTAACGACCTGTAATTTTCGATAATTAAAAATATTTAATTTTATAAATTTTTTTGATTTAATGTTGGAAAAAATTAAAATTTGTAATTTAATAACAAGATTATAACTGGAATGAAATGTAATAGTATTAATTTAAGATAATTGATAACTGATTAAAATGTAATTCCAATTAATTAAAATGATTAAAAAGTTATAATTGGTGATAGATTTTAAAATTTATGTTAATAATGTGTGTATTAATTAATAATTGGATTTAAGAGTAATTGATAATTTAAATGTTAGATAAATTAATAAAAAGTAAGTAACAAATTATAGTTGAATAAAATTAGTGTTGTATAAATAACTATAACATTTGTGTGTAGATAAAAAAACATACAAATGTGATAAAATATAAAAATAGTGACAATTTTTATTTGTTACCAATTTATTTAATCAATCATAATTAAATGAAATTAAATGTTACGTAAAATGAGTTAAGACAATAGCTATAAATGTTGATTGCAATAAAATGTATAGAAATTTCAATTATATTCATAAGGCAATAATTGATTTAAATAAGATTAAAACCAAGGTAAGTTAAATTGTTGGGACTCAAAATTTTAATAAAATTGACAAAAAAATTCAATGCAATTGAAATATTGCAACTAATATGGTAAAAGATGATAATTATGGAATGTTAGTGTAATAAGATATAAACAAATGTTAACTATGTCTATAGAGTAATCATTAATTGAATAAAAAGATTGAAATCAAATTAAATCAACATATTGGAATTAAATTATAATTAATTGAATTTAATTACACTTGAAATTGAGCACTGATGTTAGTTTAATATTTAACACAAAATTGATATATAAATTTGTTTTAAATCGTTGTAAATGTCTAAGTAATGAAAAATGATGAAATTTGTTAATTATGAAGTTTGAATGGAAAAAGTGATTTAATTAATAAAAAATTAATTTGTTTAATTAATGTAAAAATAGTCATTTTGGCTACTGTCTCGGATATCGATAAAACCAGTTTCATCGGATCCGTAATGGGGATTTTTTGTAGGATTTCATGTTTCGTAGCGATCGGACTTGGCGTTTGATCATATGCACTCGAAATGCCTAGAAATCAATTTAATTAAAATCAATTTGAAATAAGATGATTTTAAACTAACTTCTTTATACGATGTAATTAGGACTTGAAACCTGTTCCATTGATTTTAAAAATATCGAAACATTTATTTTAATATATGGGATGACCCATATTCATTTCGGGAATGAAACGGGCTTTTCGGGTCGTTTATCATTCCAATCCAAATCGATCTGGTCCATTCTTTCTATATTCAGATCTACCTATATATAGTTCTGTTATAAGCCCTAGTAGTCTTTTCATTTCTTATTCTTTTTATGTACAATTACTTCTCATCTCCTATTTCAGATGGAAAACAGACCAAAACCTAAGTCCCAATTCAATTTCAAACCAATATCAACTCCTCCATCCAACAATCCACAACCAACGGCACCAATCCGTCCACTTTCAGCCTCTGACTTCTACTACAAAGTTGTAAAGCTTGACATCATGAAGCTATTCAATGGTTTTGATCGTCATCGACACGGTGGATCGATGGAAAATCACCATGACAGTCAGATCTATATCTGCTGATTTCCTCATCTTCGATTGTCTATAGTTGACGATGTCTTAAGAGATGTTGTTGAAGCCGAAGAAGGCTACACTCTGGATAAATTTGGCGACCAAAGGTTATCTACGGTGGCCAGAATTTGAAAGTTAAGGCGACGATTTGGGGTTCGTTTTCAGGTGATCTGGCGGGGCATTCGTGGTCGTGGCAGGCACTGGAGCATCGGCCGAGGTTGGGGCCATCACTGGAGGTGGTTGAGGCGGGGTTCGACTTGCTCCAGGAGGGGCCGACGTTTGTATTTGGCGGAGTGATGATGGGTTTAGCATGCGTGAACATATCTGGAACGAAGAGGATGAGTGGTATGTAGGTGATGACGTGTACGTTAATTTATTATTTTATTAATTTATATTATAAACATATAGTGTTCTAATGGTCATAACATTTACGTATGAGGTCGGCTTTACGCGCGGTTTGCTCCGCTGCGATAATATCACAATTTCAGACATTTTGGCACTGGTTTGGATGAATTCTAAGACTGTCGAATTTTGGGCCTTATTTTGGATTTCCAATCGATTTCAAAGGTGAGTTTTTTGACACACTCGCAACTAATAGATTATCTTATGTTAGTTAAATTGAATTTTCGATGTGATTAGAAATTTAATGGTTAGTGTTTGGTATATTAAATTGTCATTCTAGTTAAGCCTAACCTTTATTGAATTTAATTACAATTTAATTTAATATTTAATTTAATATTTAATTTTCAATTGCCTAGAAATAAGCGTTATTGATGATCAGTCAAATTATTGTTATTTATGGGTTGATTTGGATGATTATTGTGATGTATGTTTGATTTGTTGATTAGATAGCTGGATGTTATATTTTATATTGTTATAACACTACAAGTTCCCTATGGGCTGAAATGATACATACCCGAATGATCTGATAGATTATGTAGAAATCGTTATGGGTTGAAATGATAGACTCGAATGATTTCATGGATTTGTATTATATTCAAGATAATGGGTTGAAATGATATATGTCCACAAATATATAATAATTGCAAACTGAAATGATAAATATCCATATCACTTGACCATAGGGGAGAAAATTATATACGGACACCGGATTGGTTAAATTAAATGATTTGAAAGCCTTAAAATTTGAATTTAATAAAATGACATTGTGTATTAAAAATTGATTTATACAAAATTGAATTATTTTTTAAAATCCATGATTTAAATATTGGAATTTGAAATTGATTCAATTTAAATCTAAAGTGGAATTTGAAGTATAAACGGAACTTATCAAAATTGAGTCATTGAAATGTTTGATATTTGTAACTTTGAAGTCTATTGAAATTGGAATAACTTAAAATTGATATTAAAAGATTTGAATTTGGGTTTTTTTATTTGAAATCTAGATATGGCCCGGATTTATTGGGATGGAAGAAATGGTTAAATATGATGTTAGTTTCAAATTTATTATCTCAATATAAACTATAAATATTCTTTTAAATTCTGATTTTAAGATTTTCAACTATTAAAATAAGTTAATCAATTGTAAACCAACTTAATCAATCTAAACTATTTAATTTATTTTTAATCTAATTTAATCTATTTTAAACTATTTAATCTATTTTAAACTATTTAATCTATTTTAATTCTACTTAATCTATTTTAAGTCTAATTAATCCATAATAAACCTATTTAATCTATTTTAAACCATTTAAGCTATTTAAATCTATTTAAAGTATTTTTATCTATTTTAATCTATTTTAAAATTATTTAATCTATTTTAAACCTACTTAACCTAATTTATATCCATTTAAACTATATTAAACCAATTAAACTATTATAATTATATAGATTATTTTCTCAATTTCAAGTGGTGTAAAGTGAAAATGTTTAAATTAAAAGCCTTGAGTTTAAAGTGCGTCAGGTTTAAAGTCCGTCTACCTTATTTCTGGAAAATTAGTAGTATTTTCGGTACCGATTATTGACTTTTGATTGGATAATCGTACCACTGATATCTTTGTACCGTTTCGATCGTTTCATCCTGCCGATCTCTGCGGTATATTCATTAGTGTGTTTCGAAATTCGAGACACAACTAAATTAGTAAACCGTTCAATCGTATCGGTTTCGCTTTTGGACCTTTTAGCTTCCACTCCTCTCATATTTCACTCTCTTTTAAATCAAAAGCCATTTACATTTATATTCCTAGAATTCAAAGTGCTCATGACTTTCAGTTTTCACATAGGTTGAAATATCATTTCGTTCCATGCTGGATGTACGTTTATGCTTCAAAAGAAATTTAAATAACAAAATATATTTTTGCCAGCAATCTCTCTTCCATTGTTCTTCTTTCTCCCTTGCCTATTTACTCTCAAACTCCACCTCGTCATGACCGAACTGCTACTACCTTCGGATCTACCCAATTGCCAAGATCTATCTAGCACAACTCGACCAGATCTCCTCGCCTTTGCCTAGCTTACTCACATACGAAACCTTTAATCTCCACCTCGGCAGCCTATGCCCCTCCTAACTTCGGTCCATCACTCTTCCCATCTTCCTTGCCTGTCTCGGCCTCAACACATATCTCAGTGTATGTATATATTTATATATACGTATGGAAATTATTGAAGGTAATATGTATTCATAGGTCGTATAGTATTTTATAACATAGTTCTGAATATATTAGTTAACTTGTATAACCTTTTCATTTGTATGAGTATATTATATGTTGTTATTTATATAAATTTTTACAAGTGATATAGATGTTGCTCACATATATAAGTGTATATAAATATAAATTGGTAATGTCCAGTGCATATACAAGTTATACGTTATATATTCTATTGGTATTAAAAACAGATTTTGGTAATAGTAAGTATATGTATATATTCGAGCCTATATATTCTGCTGATCAAAGAAATAGTGTATATATATATATATATTAGATCTGAGCTACTGTATATTAAGTATCTTGCGATTGTATTTAAGAGTATGTATGTATATATAAGGGTTAATTTAAGGATATAATATCTAAGTTTATAACCTTCTACTTAACATTTTATTAGTTATATGTTTGGTTAAAATATATTATATGATACTTTATTATATAAGTAAGTTCGGTCTGTTGTATATATAATTGTTAGTGTACACGTGATGACTTGATGTATTAGTGCTGAGGTCGATATATAGGTCATCTTTAAAATATAATATGTGTACTAGTAAGATTTTTTTTTATAATTTCTGTTAGATTTCATGTTAGTTAGTACATATGTTTATTTAGGTAGTATATATATAGTATGGTAATCTTGACTTATAAAGTAATGATAGTATATGTATGTGTTCAGTCTTATATAAATATTGCATTATGAATATTGTTTAAGTATTGTTTTAAAAAAAAATATTAATAATAATAACATATATATTATGTATATATCTAGATGTTTCTGATTCATTTCCATCATTTTCCATTACCAACTTTATCTGTCGTGCCTGTTTCCTTCATCAAATCGTGTCCATCAATCGTTGCTTTAGAATTCGTAGCTCATTTCTTTGTCTCTCCTTTAGTCTCAAAAGGTGAGCAATCACTCATGATTAATGTTCTTATATTTATTAAATTTAACATCAATTGAAACGACAATTGAAATATGTTGCTGTTAGTTATTTACATTATTATATATATGTTATTATCTATATCCGTTCACCTGTGACATCTGACACCATTATCAGTGATTTATATTGATGATATATGCATGTTATATTATTATCATATCTGTTATCACTCTGCAAGTTCCCTGCTAGAATACAATTCACTATGGGTTGAAATGATACATAACTGAACGATCTGTAGAATATGAGAAAATCGTTATGGGTTGAAATGATAAACCCAAGAGATTTTCATTGAATTGAATTTGGGATTGTGGGTTGAAATGATATATACCCGTATATATTTAAATTATGGATTGAAATGATAAATATCTGTATCACTTTACCATAGGGTAGAAAATTATATATAGACACCGTTGGTCTATATATAAATATATATTTTGAAAAGGATTTCTATGGTTTTGGAAAGAAATATATGGTTTTAATAAATAATGATTTTTAAAGATATTATATATATATATATTTAGAAGTTATTTCCAAGGTTTTGAAATTGAATTTATTTAAGAATTATCTCAAATAAGTTTGATTTGAAATTTATTAAATTTGGGATTTTAAAGGTATGATTTTATGACTTGATTTTGATTAAAAGTGGTTTAAATGAATATTTCAAATTTAAATAAATTGAAGTGGTATATTTAGTTTTATTTAAATTTGAAATTTGAAGTTTATGTAAATGATATTGGATTTATTATGTAAATATTTCAAAACTAAATAATAGCAAAGTGATATATATAGATAAATAATGTGTGTGTGTGTGTGTGGAATTATCAAATTTAGTTTTGAAGTTGTGGAATATTTAAAGCTTTGAAATATATTGAAATTGGAACGGTTTATTTTATGGTTCAAATCCGTATTTGAAATAGATATTATTTATAATGGTTTATTGAGAAACTGAATTGAATTGAAATTTATGATTTGAGATTTGACTAAATTTGAATTTGGAATTCGAGTTGATTTGGAACTGATTTGTGAATTTGAGGAAGCTATTTTGTTATATAATGTATTTTTAAATTACACATATAAACTATTTTATATTTTACTTTATAAATTATTTTAATATAAACTATTTTAATGTAAATCATTTTTAATATAAATTATTTTTATATAAATTATTTTAATATACTAACTATTTTAATATAAACTATTTTGACTTATAACTCTTTTATATAAACTATTTTACTTTATAAACTAATTTATTATATATTATCTAATATCTAAACTGTTTAGGTGGTGGAAGTTATGTTTTTCACAGTTATGAATTTCAAAGTATTATGTTTGAAAGTTTCACAATTTCAAATGTCTAGTTTCGAAAGTGTTATAACTTTGAAAATGCTATGATTTTGGAAAAGGATATATTTGAAATGGAAATGATATTGTATTTGGTTTTAAAATGGAAATGGTATTGTAATTGGTTTGAAGTGGAAATTATATCTTATTGATATGGTTTTGAAATGGCAATTGTATTTTGGTTTTGAAGTATAAACTATTTTGAAATGACCGCGGTGTTATAATAACGATTGGTTGTTAAAGAGACCGGGATCGGAAGTTGTCATACTCTCTGCCAACTCCGAAAACCACTTTAACAACTATGTACGAGGTGGAGATTCTAGAATGAAGTAGGATGGTGGTGACATCTTATTGAGGTATAGACGTGGACCCGACTCCCGTGAGTTGGCGTAAGGTAGGTAATACAGGAGCAATTAACGAGCTAGTGAGGTAGCTACTCTGATCGGACACACTCCTTCGATACCATTCTATTGCTTTGTGATTGAATGGGTGCGCCATTTGATTTTTTTGGGAGTGTGGCTCAAGGTGGGAGGTATCTGCGGTTATACCTTACCACTGCTCAGGAAGTGTAATTAGTATATCTACCCTGGAATTGCCTAGTTGTGCCGTGTCACCTACTCTAGCGTGTTTTACTACGGGTTTGATTTGTGTCGTACCTATGGAGTATCCTTTGGTAGCCTCCCGGTCAGGAGGGACTACAATACTGTTTAGACTATTGGCACTATAAAATGTGTTAAGGTGGAAAATGTAAAGCCTTAACGCTATTTTTAAAATATATTACACTTTACTTTAGACATTATTATAATAGCGGATATTACTACACAGTAGATAGCTTAACGGGTCCTTAGAGGATGGTTATCCCAAACATCCCTTGAGTTACTTGTATTTCAATTGTTATTTCACTTTTGTTGGATTTATTGATATAAGGATGTTAATCCTGACTCGAGTGTTCTGTGTTTTGCTTTACACTCGGGTCAAACTGAGTGTACCAGCTTTTGAGACTCACCTTTTGAGTTGGAGCTTCGTTTGGAGATCCATCTACTTCTTTTCAGCTTGTAGTTATTCAGTCGGTTCCAGTGATGTATTCTGATCTTGTATTTGACTATTGTATTTGAGACTTCGGTTGTATTTATTTAGATCCGTTATATATATATATATATACTATATATATATAGTATCTTCATGAACTACTACTCTTTTGTTTGTTTTCGCTGCATTATTGTTATATTATTATGTGTCTGTGATTCTGTGATTTATTTGTTTACTGTATATTCTGAGTTGTGCAAAATATAAATTAATAATCTGTTACTTTGAGAAACTCAAATCCGGCATGTGTGAATGCGAATGGTTGAAAATATCAGGTCGTTACATTTGGTATCATAGATTTGGCTTTAGGCAAAATTAAGCATATAGAGTAAATTTAACTACGGATTTACTTTCGTTCGAGCTTGAATTCCTTCCTCCTTGATTCGGTTTTTCTTTGAATTTTGGAACGTTCCCCTTTATTCCAAAATCCATTCGGGTCTCTTCCTATTCGTATTTTTCTTTGTTTTGGAACATCCTATAGCTCCACTAAATGGTTTGTAACGGGGTGAAACTCCTTTACTACAGGCATTGATTTACCAAAGTTTTCTGTATCCTCGGTTTAGATGCTGCTATCTCTTATGATGCTCGAATTCTATCTCTTGCAATCGAATGTCGATTTGGCTCGGAATTCTATATCGATCTTATTCTTGAGGTCACGGTCGACCTGGTTAAGTTTGCCCACGATTTAATAAACTTATTCATCTTCCTATTTTGTTATGTAATCATCTTACCTTTGTATCAAACCTATCTTCGAATCAAAATTCTCTGTGATTTGAGTCCATCAAATTTGAATCGCTATCCTTGCTTGGAAATCCATTTTTGTACCGTCGAGCGAGGAAGTGTATTAGTAAATTAATATTAAAAATGTTTTATATATTTATTGTGTTGTTTGAGTTGTTGATGTTGATTTAGGTTTTCGATCGATTCGTCTGATCATCGCTATCGATAAAATTTTCAAAACACTTAAACAGAGAAAACTGACGCAATTGTTTTAAAAATGAAATAATTTTGCACGAGTATATTAGACATATATAAGTATAAATTTTTTTGAAAATTAAATAGTTAACTAAATTAGATGTTTAAAATAATGATATTTGATTTTCAGTTATTGTTTTATAAACCATAGACTTTTTTAATATATAAATAAATGGAATTATAAATATAGTTTATAAATTGATTTGGAATTTTAAAACATGGTTTGTAAGGTGATTTGGAATTCGGATGAATTTAAATTAAGAATTTGATAATTTAATTTTTCGGTTATTCCAAACTTTAGTTTTAAAGTTTTAAAATGCATATGATTTGAAGTAATTTTGAATAGAAATCGTTTCCAAGGAATTTTAAAAAGTTGTAAATCAGTACTCTCCTCCATTGTCGCTGGAAAATAATTTCGGTGATGACTGTAGCATCATCGACATTCATTTTCGAGTTTCAGAGTGGAGAGACTAATAAAACTTAACATTTTACTTCAAATATCATTTCAAAACTTTAAATTTAATTCCCATTATTTACTTACATTTTAACAATAAAATTTAAAGTCAAAAATCACATTTACTTCAAAAAATTTATACTTAAATTCACAAATTCAAAACTAAAGATTTAGCTTTCTTAAAACCATAAAATATATATTTTTAAATCTAAATTTCATACTTTAAAAATACATATATCTATATAAAAATCATTTTAAAATATACCATGGGTTCCGTACATAATTTTCTAACCTAGGTCAAGTGATACGGATATTATCATTTCAATTCGCAATTTAAAAAGAAAACCCGGGTTCTATCATTTCAAACCTGCAATCCCAAGTAGATAAAATAAATAAAAATCGCTCAGGCCTATCATTTCAGCCCATAATGATTTTTTCCTATACTGAAGTCCGTTCGGGTATGTATAATTTCAATCCATAGTGATTCTATTCTAACAGGGAACTTGTAGTGTGAACATATGCATAAACAATATAAACACAGATACTAACATGTAAATGTCACAATATAATGTCATATATCATATGTCAGGTGATAATTAACAAATTTAACATGGTAATAACATGGCATAGCATATCATATAATCATCATTAACTTGCATAAACATTTTTAATTACTAAACACTTGTCATCAATTCACTATTTCATAAGTAAACATGTCAGAGTGAGAAAGACTCACCTTTATCAAAGCTACAGACAAACAACACACACAAGAGCAATTCCAAAGGAACGACAAGCACTATTTGATTTGAATGAATAGAGAGCCTTTATATTGACCTTGTATACAACAAATAAACAATACAATATAAAAATATGTATTCAATACAAAATACATTAGAACAATTGGAAATTTAAAAGCAACAAGGAATAGAATGACAAGACTTTCTTTAACCATCCAAATGCTTGGCCATGACATCATTTGGTGTAACAACCCGTATATTTGGACCATTTAAATTGACAATAATCCACACATGTCAATTTAAATAGTACAAAACACGAATCATAAATGGAGTATATATATAAATGAGTATCATCACAGAGTCACAGAAATATAACATCACAGAATAGTGCAGCGGAAATACAACATAGTCATAAGAGTAGTTCATGAAGCTACCCAGAATTACAACAATGTCTCAGATAAAATAAAATAGAACAACATAGATGTCCAATAGTCTAAATAGCAAGAGCAATACTGATACGATAAGATAATGATAGTCTTCAGTCTTCAGCTCCAAATAAACAGCAGCAGCAATCCTCAATCTGATCCGAGCATATGCACAAACAACACTCGAATCAGGACATATATTCTTATACAGTTAATATAATCCAAATTCAAAATATCAATAACTCAAAGATGAATGGAATAAACATCTTTCAGGATCCGATAAACTATTTATACATAATAGTGTACGATACATAGGTAATGTCTAACAGTAAAGTAAAGTATCAAAATAGCGTTAAGGCGTTACCATTATCCCCCTTAACACACTTTTATAATATCATAGTGTATACAGCACTGTAAACTCCACCGTAAACTAGTGGGATATCAGGGAGTACTCCATAGGTATAATACAAAACAAATTCGTAGTGGTCGCGTATACGGGAATACAAGTATGACAAGGCACATGAGGCAATACCCAAGGTAGTGAAACTACCGTTCGCCTGATCCGGACTGGTGAGAACGCATCGCCGCAACGATCGCAACACCGCGAAACAACACTCCAAATTCAAGGGTGCGCACCAATCAATCACAAAAGTAAATGAGTAGTTTACGAAGAAGTGTGTTCGCTCGAGGTAGCTAACCCCATTTGGCCCGGCACGACTCCTGATTTTAGTCATTTCCAATTTGACACAAGTGTCAAGGCTATCCATTATCGTTCACTTTCTTCAATCATCGCGTACGTCAATCCAACCACTTCATTCTGGATCATCACTCCGCGTATAGTTATTAAAGTGGTTTTCGGTTTAGACAGTGAGTATGTCCCTAACCGATTCCGGTTCCTTTAATAACCTTCGAAATAAATTTTCCGATTGGTCGCTTAATATATTTCAAAAACCAATTCAATTTCAATTTCAATAATAATTCGTAAATCAACATTTTGTTAGTCATTCTAAATCAATTTCTAACATTACGTTTCATAACTTCATAACTTTATTTCAAAATTTCTATAATTCAATTTCAAAGTTTCAACTTAAAACAATTTCAAATATTCATTTAATTCCACGTATAAGTTCATTCCAAATCAATTAACGTCCAAATCGATTTAAATCCAATTATCGATTTTATTCGATATTCATTACATTATTTATCATTAAACAATTTCGATTAAATTTCCAACTCATTACTTCCTTAAGTTCGTTTCATTATCAAAGCTTACATATTTATTCAATTGGAATTTATCGAATCCAATTCTCTAAATTACAAGCATTTCATTTGTTTTCGATAAAGCGCGTTCCATTTCTTATTAAAGAAATTCAATTTCATATATTTATTTCTTTCGTTACAAATTTCAAATCTCAATTAAGAACTTAGTTTCACTTATTCAAAAATTCGATTTCTCTTAATAAAGAATATTCAATTCAATTCAATTATTACACAATTCATTCTATTCAATTTAATTTAATCATTAAACAATTCAATCTTATTCAATTTAGTTCAATCATTAAACCTTTCAACCTTATTCAATTATCAAATAATTTCAAATCTTAATTATTATCATTTCAAACTCATTCATTAATAATTCCAAACTCAATTATTAATTTTAAAACCAAATTATTAATAATTTCAAACTTAATTTATTAACAATTTCGAAACTTAATTATTTATAATTTCAAAACTTCGTTATTGATAACTTCAAACTTCATTATTAATAAATTTCAAGACTTGATTATTAATGGTTCCAAATTGTTTATTACCATTTCAACTTAATTATTAATAATTTCAAAATCAATTATCAATTAATTCTAAATTTAATCATTAAATAATTAAATTTTAAAAACAATGTCCTTTTGTCAATTACGACGTTAATATTTGTTTCAAATCAATATTCACATTTTCGTTCATTCAAATTTAAATCCCAATTTTATTCAAAACCTTATTATTAGTCAGATAAAATCTTATTTCATTTTAAATCAAAACATTGACCAATCTGTTTTAATTTAATTTTCTACCCTAAGTCAAGTTCATTTGAGTAACTATCATATCAACCCAATTCCATTTCAATTCAAAATCAAAGCATACAAAAGGGAACTTGCAGTGTGATAGCTGGGATGGTGTCAAAGTAAATAAATAAGCAATAGCATCCATTCACAACAATTTAACAATTTATTAAATAATCCCGAAATAATCGTATTAATTTACATTTGTTATTTATGTAAATTAATCAAATTATTTCTAGAATCCACATTATCATTTCATGTAGATTAAAGATTATTATATTACGGTTTTTAACTTGTCGTTCAATCTAAATTTCAATACTACAACAATATACGTTATAAGGTTCAAAGTGAAATTTATCAAATTCCTACGTGTCAATTGACTAATCAATGTTCATCATATAAATGGGTCACGTTTAACTAATCAAATTTAATATATAAAGGGGTCAAGTTCAACAAATCAAGTTCGACATATATAATCTATTTTAATTGTTAACTATCCTATATCAATTTCACTTGCAAATTATTTATCACTTAACAATAACAATTAGCATCCAATTCAACATCACATAGCAATCAAACTAAACTTGCATAAGAATATATGTCGTAAAAATTTATTTCACGTTTCATGGATAAATAAGTTGGGGGCGAAGCAAGAAAAAGCACGAAAGAAGCAAGAATAGAGTCGGTATAGCACGGACAACGAACGCTGTAATATTGACAAAAGAAAAACGATATTAAAACAATGAACGTTTGTATATAATTTATAAATTTATAAATTTATATAATTGCGCTTACCGATGACGGAGAAAAGAACAAAAGCTGAGAGATCAGTGCTGCTGCAACAAGAAATCAGTCGGTTGCTTCTGCGCACAACGAAAAGAAAAGTTGGTTACTATTTGGCAACCAAAATAGATACTTGCGTAAATTACTCTACCGCAATACCCAACTCAATTTACTAATCTCAGTTTCATCAATTTTTATTTTTTTTTTTTGAAAAAAACAACACGCACGCATACATGTACCCTCAACTCACACTTATTCCATTTTGCTTTTAAATAAAACACACGCATGTCCCCCCCTCCCCATGCACAACACAGCACATGCATTTCAACACATTCATTTCTACTTGCATCTGCATGTTTTACACAACACAACACATGCACACTTGCACGCAACACAACCCTCACCCACAAAATACACACACGCCAGATCATGCTGGCCTCTCCAAAACGCATGCAAGCTTTCATTTTTATTTTTATTTTATAACAAAACACAGCAACACACCCCAAATATGCATGCAATTTATACACGCACAGCCCCATGTTCATGCACACATGCACTCATTCTCTTTCTTTTTAAAACTCATTTTCATTTTCTACAACACACGCATGAACTTCTCTCCAACTCACACAACACAGCACGCAATATAAAATCACACACACTCAGTTCATCTCCCCATCAACATGCTGCACACACACATATAGGCCTACACGCATGGCGCCATACTCACGCACACAACATGTATCCACACCCAGCACACAAACAACTCACACACCAATCACAGGTAAGGGAAGGGACAACGCAGAAAAGGTACTATGGTGGCCATTGGTTAGTGGAGTGACTGCGTGGAACAGTGGAGATTTTGGCATGGGTGCTGAAGGGCTGGGGCGATGTCAAGGGCGGCGGCAAGGGGTGGCTGACGTGGGGTTTGCGTGTGGAGATGGTCGGTGGCGAAGGCTGTGTGGAGGGGTAGAACGCGAGAAGGTGACGCATGTACGGGAAGTAGTGGAACATGAATTTGGGTTGGCTTCATTTTTTTCTCTTTTGCATTTCAAATCCCTTTTTTTATTTTGTTTGCAAGTTACAGAGAAGAATGGAAAAGAGAATAAGAAGAAGAGGAGGGAAGATAGTACCTGTAGGCTTCAGAAGAGAAAAATGAAAATGGAAGCGAATTGTTTGTTTGCTTAAAGTAGTACGTGAATAAATGTCCTTTGGTCTCCAAACGTTCATTATTCCACACAACCCTTCACACTGCACCTCCCAAATAAATGCCAATTCAGTTGAAGTTAATTTTTCCAATTTCTTTTGTAAACGGGTTAGAGAATTTGGGCTGACAATTTATTTAAACGGTCCGTACGGAACCGTTAAACGAACGCGACGGATTATGCCGGACTCCGATTCGCGCAAATAAATATACCATTTTGATCAGTGCGACGAGGCGATTCCAACGGTATACAGATTGTTGCGATACGATGGTTTTATAAAATTTGCATTTACGCCGCTAAAATTGCGCGTTTTTGCAAAACAATTTAAACGGAGTAGGCGATGACAGTTTTTGATGAAACGAATTTCATAATCATGATCAGAATAATTTTTACATCATAACTATGTAAAAATATTTGGAATTTAAAGATAAATTTTACGCAGCTTTATATGGACCGATATACAGTAAAACACGAACGAAGTTTACTGTAATATTTTACGACGAGACTTTTTCTATGCTCATATCTAACTAGACGTATCTCATAAATAAAGTTTGGACTTATATTGAGATTGTTTATAAATTTTTAAAATTTTATATTAAACGATGGATTTTAAAGTTTTAAATCGGGTCCGAAATTCAGGGTCGTTACAATCTCCCCCACTCAAAACTTTTCGTCCTCGAAAAGGAACGAGACGAGTGAAGTAAGAGTGAAATAAGCAGAAAAACAAGATAGATCATAAGAAATTTGAATTATACCTGAAATTAGTAATTCGGGTTTTGAATCCCGAATACTATCCTCAGTCTCCCATGTGCAATCTCGCTCATCTACACTCCATTCGATTTTTACGAGATTAACCGACTTCCTTCTAAGTTGCTTTGTCTCACGATCAACTATCCGAAGCGGCTTACGCTCAATAGTCAAATCAGGCTCGATAACTATCTCTTCCAACTGAGCAGTAGGGATGGTCATAGATGGATCGTGTACAACTTTGCGCAGATGTGAGACATGGAACACGTTGTGTACACCAGCGAGCCTCTCCGGTAATGCAACTCTATATGCCAATGTTCCGATCCTTTCCGTAATCTCAAACGGACTAACAAATCTCGGGGCTAGCTTCCCTTTTCTTCCAAATCTAACAATATTCTTCAAAGGCGACACTTTCAGAAATACTTTGTCTCCTACACTGAATTCGAGATCCCTTCTCCTTTTGTCAGCATAGCTCTTTTGTCTATCCTGTGCCGTCTTTATTTTCTTTCTGATTTCTTCGACCTTTTCAGAAGCTTCCATAATCATTTCTGGGCCAAGCACAAGTCTATCTCCAGACTCGATCCAACAAGCTGGCGATTTGCACGGCCGACCATATAAGGCTTCGAACGGTGCCATACCAATGCTTGCCTGGTTTATTACAGATGATTAATTCAAATTCAAATTCAAAAATACTTATTCAAATTCGAAATTCAATTCCTTTACCTGGTAACTATTATTATAAGTGAATTCTACCAAGTGAAGATGATCTTCCCAAGATCCACCGAAGTCAATAATACAAGCTCGGAGAAGGTCTTCTAAAATCTGATACACCCTCTCAGTTTAGCCATCTGTCTGAGGATGATAAGCGGTGCTCAAATTCAGTTTTGTGCCCAAAGTATCCTGGAATGCTTTCCAGAATTTACTGGTGAAAATAGGATCTCTATGGCATACAATACTAGATGGTACACCATGAAGTTTAACGACTTCCCTCATATATATCTCGGCCAAAATTGAAGCTGTACGAGTGGACTTGACTGGAATAATGTGAGTGGATTTCATCAGTCTATCGACAATCACCCATATGCTTTCGTTCCCCTTTCTAGTTCTTGGCAGCCCATCAATAAAGTCCATAGAAATCTGCTCCCACTTCCATCCTGGAATTTCTAATGGTTGAAGCAAACCGGTTGTCTTTCTGTGGTCAGCTTTAACTTGCTGGCAAGTTGTGCATCTGCTGATATAGGTGGAAATATCACGCTTCATCCCACTCCACCAATATAACTTCTTCATATTCTGGTACATTTTAGTAACACCGGGATGAAATGAAAGTGAAATGTTGTGGTTTTCTTTCAGCACTTCTTGCCATAGACCATCAACATTAGGAACACAAATGCGATTATCAATTCTCAAGACTCCGTTACTATCCACATGTGCACCCAATTTATTGTCAGCATTTCCAACTCTGCCGAGAACTATTTCTTTGATGCGATAAAGCAAAGTGTCTTCGTATTGCTTGGCTATAATACGATCCATAAGGGTTGGGGAGACTGACAGCTGGAATAACATTCCCTCAACAAGATTACAACATGCCATTGCTTGGTTTCTGCTCAAAGCATCGGCTACTGCATTCGCTTTCCCTGGAGTATAATTAATATCAAGATCATATGCAGCTAGAAATTCGAGCCATCGGACTTGTCTCTGATTCAAATCCTTTTGCGAGAAAATATATCTCAATGACTTGTGGTCAGTGAATAACTCGAATTTTGTTCCCAATAGATAGTGCCTCCATAGCTTAAGAGCAAATACAACCGCAAGAAGCTCTAAATCGTGAGTTGCATAGTTCGCTTCATGGGTCTTTAACTGACGACCCGCATATGCAATAACCTTTCCTTTCTGCATCAAAACTGCTCCAAGACCATCACGACAGACATCTATATAGACGGTCAATCCTTCGCTACCATCAATAATTGTAAGAACTGGGGCAGAGGTTAACTTTCGCTTCATCTCATTGAAAGCTGCTTCACACTTTTCACTCCAAATAAATTTCACATTCTTTCTGGTCAGTGCGGTAAGTGGGGCAGCAATACGAGCAAAGTTTTCTATGAATCTGCGATAATAGCCAGCTAATCCCAAGAAACTGCGGATATCTGTAGGAGTTTTGGGAGTCTCCCAATCCTGAAAATTCCAAGGATTTGAATTTAGATATTGATAAGCTGTTTATCCAGAATCGACAAGTAAGAATAGAACTTACATTGATTACGGCGATCTTAGCTGGATCGACCGAAATCCCATTCTCCGAAACAATATGGCCAAGAAAACGTACTTCATCTCTCCAAAAGTGGCATTTCGAAAACTTGGCTTTAAGTTGATGTTTGCGAAGAGTTTCAAGTACAAAAGCCAAATGTGAACTATGTTCTTTCTCATCTTTAGAGAAGACAAGAATATCATCGATGAAAACAAGAAAAAACTTGTTAAGAACATCCCAGAAAACTCTATTCATCAAGTGGACGAAATAGGCTGGAGCATTAGTGAGACCGAATGGCATAACTAGCCATTTATAGAAACAATTTTCGGTGCGAAATGCTGTTTTAGGAATGCTATCCTCAGCGATTATAAGTTGGTGAAAGCCAGTAGCCAAATCAAGTTGAGAAAAGACTTTAGCTCCATGAAGCTGGTCGAAAAGATCGTTGATGCGAGGCATCGGATATCTGTTTTTATGTGTGAGTTTGTTTAGCTCTCTATAGTCTACACACATTCTGAGTGAGCCATCAGATTTGGTAACAAATACAACTGCAGCACCCCATTCTGAATGACTGCGCCGAATCAAGCCTTTGGAAAATAAATCTTCAATTTGAAAATTCAACTCTGCCTTTTCTTTAGGAGCCATTCTCCTTGGAGGAAGAACTACTGGTCGTGCACCAGGAATAAGGTCGATGCGGAATTCGATTTCCCGCGGAGGTGGTAAGGAATTAACTTCTCCAAATACATCAGAAAAGAGTTGGACAACTGGAGTAGAGCTTAGTTCATTTGGATGGGAGTCGATAGAGAATATAAAACTCCCAGCATATTCTTGAGGTGATTTGCCTTTAACAACTAAAGGCATACTCTTGTCGTCAATAAGAGAGACAGTTCGAGTTTTACATGAGATAACGGCTTCGAACTTTCGTAGCCAATCAATGCCTAATAGAATATCAAATGCCTCGAATCCAAGAACATAGAAATCCCAAGTGAAGCGGTGAATGCCATGCATAAGAGTGACATATTTGCAAACCCTTTTGAGGTTAGCGGGTCCTCCGATAGGGTTAGATACACATAAGGAAATAGATGCAAGAGTGGGTTCCAAACCAAGTTTATTACACAAGGCAATAGATATAAAGCTGTGTGTTGCTCCGGTGTCAAATAAAACTCTAACAGGCAAGGTATGCAACATAAAAGTACTTTGTAAAGTACCTTGGTTATCCGGACCTTCCGGGGCAGGAACTTCCGGGGCAGGTGTGGAAAGAGCAAAGACTCCAGATGGTGTACCACGCTTCTGTGTTGGGCAGTCTTTCTTGAAGTGTCCAGGTTGTAAGCAGATATGACACAAATCTCTCCTTGTCATCTGTGCCGGTGGCGGGACAGCTGCGTTCTTTGGAGATGGGCAGCTACTAGCATAATGACCCTTTTGGTTGCAGTTGAAGCAAGTAATGGATGATATGTCAATGGGCTTCTTCTGGGAGTATCCATGCCCTGTTTTCTGCTGCCAATTCTTCTTCTGTTGTGCAAAGTTTGGCTTTCTCTTTCCCGACTTACTAGCTGATGTCTGAACAACTGGAGCTTTTGAAGATGATGTTTCCTTTGGCTTTCCCTCATATCGAAGAGCAAAGTCCATCAACTCAGTGAAGGTTCCATGGACATGAGCGGTGAGAAGCTCGTAATACTCAGGGCGTGCGCCATGTATGAACTTCTCATTCTTAAGTAGTGGTGTATCAATCAAGCCAGGTCCGAACTTGGATAGTTCGTTGAACTTCCGTTCATACTCAGTGAAGGTCATGTTGCCTTGCTTGAGATCCATAAAAGAACGATAGAGTTGGGCTTTCCCAGCAGCTGACATCCATTGAGCCATAAAGGAGTCCCTATTTACACACGATATGAAAACGAGTCAAAATTTGAACGAGATAGAAGGAATTTATTTGATGTAATTTAGATAGATTTCTACCTAAACTGGGCCCAAGTGATGTTTTCCTCATCGGTACGAGAAGTGACGGATTCCCACCAGTCTTGTGCAACATCCTGAAGCTGCCAAGCGGCCAACTGACATTTTTGAGCGTCTGTGATCTCCAAGCCAGTAAAGATCCTCTCCAAACTCTTTAGCCATTGCTGTGCTTCAATGATACTCTCGGAGCCAGTGAATTTGACTCCTCCAAGCTGAGTGTACTCCTTGCTAAGAGTGGAGAATCAGATTGCGGGAGCTGGAGCACGTGGACCAGGAGCATTTCCAGCCCTTCCACCCCTAACATTTCTTCTGGTAGCCATCCTGGAATACCAAAAGTGATTTAGAATCAAAGATAGGAATTTATAGAACTTAAGGAAATTCTACTCAAACGAATTCAGTAAGAAATATGAATCAAAAGGATGTGGATTCTGAAATGATTCTCCTCATTCTAGGGTATGTTTACCCTATCTCTAATGAGCTTAAAACTCCACAGGCTAAGGTTATCGGGAACCAAAGCTCTGATACCAACTGTAACAACCCGTATATTTGGACCATTTAAATTGACAATAATCCACACATGTCAATTTAAATAGTACAAAACACGAATCATAAATGGAGTATATATATAAATGAGAATCATCACAGAGTCACAGAAATATAACATCGCAGAATAGTGCAGCGGAAATACAACATAGTCATAAGAGTAGTTCATGAAGCTACCCAGAATTACAACAATGTCTCAGATAAAATAAAATAGAACAACATAGATGTCCAATAGTCTAAATAGCAAGAGCAATACTGATACGATAAGATAATGATAGTCTTCAGTCTTCAGCTCCAAATAAACAGCAGCAGCAATCCTCAATCTGATCCGAGCATATGCACAAACAACACTCGAATCAGGACATATATTCTTATACAGTTAATATAATCCAAATTCAAAATATCAATAACTCAAAGATGAATGGAATAAACATCTTTCAGGATCCGATAAACTATTTATACATAATAGTGTACGATACATAGGTAATGTCTAACAGTAAAGTAAAGTATCAAAATAGCGTTAAGGCGTTACCATTATCCCCCTTAACATACTTTTATAATATCATAGTGTATACAGCACTGTAAACTCCACCGTAAACTATTGGGATATCAGGGAGTACTCCATAGGTATAATACAAAAAAAATTCGTAGTGGTCGCGTATACGGGAATACAAGTATGAAAAGGCACATGAGGCAATACCCAAGGTAGTGAAACTACCGTTCGCCTGATCCGTACTGGTGAGAACGCATCGCCGCAACGATCGTAACACCGCGAAACAACACTCCAAATTCAACGGTGCGCACCAATCAATCACAAAAGTAAATGAGTAGTTTACGAAGAAGTGTGTTCGCTCGAGGTAGCTAACCCCATTTGGCCCGGCATGGCTCCTGATTTTAGTCATTTCCAATTTGACACAAGTGTCAAGGCTATCCATTATCGTTCACTTTCTTCAATCATCGCGTACGTCAATCCAACCACTTCATTCTGGATCATCACTCCGCGTATAGTTATTAAAGTGGTTTTCGGTTTAGACAGTGAGTATGTCCCTAACCGATTCCGATTCCTTTAATAACCTTCGAAATAAATTTTCCGATGGTCGCTTAATATATTTCAAAAACCAATTCAATTTCAATTTCAATAATAATTCGTAAATCAACATTTCGTTAGTCATTCTAAATCAATTTCTAACATTACATTTCATAACTTCATAACTTTATTTCAAAATTTCTATAATTCAATTTCAAAGTTTCAACTTAAAACAATTTCAAATATTCATTTAATTCCATGTATAAGTTCATTCCAAATCAATTAACGTCCAAATCGATTTAAATCCAATTATCGATTTTATTCGATATTCATTACATTATTTATCATTAAACAATTTCGATTAAATTTCCAATTCATTACTTCCTTAAGTTCATTTCATTATCAAAGCTTACATATTTATTCAATTGGAATTTATCGAATCCAATTCTCTAAATTACAAGCATTTCATTTGTTTTCGATAAAGCGCGTTCCATTTCTTATTAAAGAAATTCAATTTCATATATTTATTTCTTTCATTACAAATTTCAAATCTCAATTAAGAACTTAGTTTCACTTATTCAAAAATTCGATTTCTCTTAATAAAGAATATTCAATTCAATTCAATTATTACACAATTCATTCTATTCAATTTAGTTTAATCATTAAACAATTCAATCTTATTCAATTTAGTTCAATCATTAAACCTTTCAACCTTATTCAATTATCAAATAATTTCAAATCTTAATTATTATCATTTCAAACTCATTCATTAATAATTCCAAACTCAATTATTAATTTTAAAACCAAATTATTAATAATTTCAAACTTAATTTATTAACAATTTCGAAACTTAATTATTTATAATTTCAAAACTTCGTTATTGATAACTTCAAACTTCATTATTAATAAATTTCAAGACTTGATTATTAATGGTTCCAAATTGTTTATTACCATTTCAACTTAATTATTAATAATTTCAAAATCAATTATCAATTAATTCTAAATTTAATCATTGAATAATTAAATTTTAAAAACAATGTCCTTTTGTCAATTACGACGTTAATATTTGTTTCAAATCAATATTCACATTTTCGTTCATTCAAATTTGAATCCCAATTTTATTCAAAGCCTTATTATTAGTCAGATAAAATCTTGTTTCATTTTAAATCAAAACATTGACCAATCTGTTTTAATTTAATTTTCTATCCTAAGTCAAGTTCATTTGGGTAACTATCATTTCAACCCAATTCCATTTCAATTCAAAATCAAAGCATACAAAAGGGAACTTGCAGTGTGATAGCTGGGATGGTGTCAAAGTAAATAAATAAGCAATAGCATCCATTCACAACAATTTAACAATTTATTAAATAATCCCGAAATAATCGTATTAATTTACATTTGTTATTTATGTGAATTAATCAAATTATTTCTAGAATCCACATTATCATTTCATGTAGATTAAAGATTATTATATTACGGTTTTTCACTTGTCGTTCAATTTAAATTTCAATACTACAACAATATACATTCTAAGGTTCAAAGTGAAATTTATCAAATTCCTACGTGTCAATTGACTAATCAATGTTCATCATATAAATGGGTCACGTTTAACTAATCAAATTTAACATATAAAGGTGTCAAGTTTAACAAATCAAGTTCGACATATATAATCTATTTTAATTGTTAACTATCCTATATCAATTTCACTTGCAAATTATTTATCACTTAACAATAATAATTAGCATCCAATTCAACATCACATAGCAATCAAACTAAACTTGCATAAGAATATATGTCGTGAAAATTTATTTCACCTTTCGTGGATAAATAAGTTGGCGGCGAAGCAAGAAAAAGCACGAAAGAAGCAAGAATAGAGTCGGTATAGCACGGACAACGAACGCTGTAATATCGACAAAAGAAAAACGATATTAACATAATGAACGTTTGTATATAATTTATAAATTTATAAATTTATATAAATGCGATTACCGATGACGGAGAAAAGAACAAAAGCTGAGAGATCGGTGCTGCTGCAACAAGAAATCAGTCGGTTGCTTCTGCGCACAACGAAAAGAAAAGTTGGTTACTATTTGGCAATCAAAATAGATACTTGCGTAAATTACTCTACCGCAATACCCAACTCAATTTACTAATCTCAGTTTCATAAAAAAAATTTTTTTTTTTGAAAAAAACAACATGCACGGATACATGTACCCTCAACTCACACTTATTCCATTTTTCTTTTAAAAAAAACACACGCATGTCCCCCCCTCCCCATGCACAACACAGCACATGCATTTCAACACATTCATTTCAACTTGCGTCTACATGTTTTACACAACACAACACATGCACACTTGCATGCAACACAACCCTCACCCACAAAATACACACACGCCAGATCATGTTGGCCTCTCCAAAACGCATGCAAGCTTTCATTTTTTTTTTTTATAACAAAACATAGCAAGACACCCCAAATATGCATGCAATTTATACACGCACAGCCCCATGTTCATGCACACATGCACTCATTCTCTTTCTTTTTAAAACTCATTTTCATTTTCTACAACACACGCATGAACTTGTCTCCAATTCACACAACACACCACGCAATATAAAATCACACACACTCATTTCATCTCCCCATCAACATGCTGCACACACACATATAGGCCTACACGCATGGTGCCATACTCACGCACACAACATGTATCCACACCCAGCACACAAACAACTCACACACCAATCACAGGTAAGGGAAGGGACAACGCAAAAAAGGTACTATGGTGGTCATTGGTTAGTGGAGTGACTGCGTGGAGCAATGGAGATTTCGGCATGGGTGCTGAAGGGCTGGGGCGGTGTCAAGGGCGGCGGCAAGGGGTGGCTGACGTGGGGTTTGCGTGTGGAGATGGTCGGTGGCGAAGGCTGTGTGGAGGGGTAGAACGCGAGAAGGTGGCGCATGTACGGGAAGTAGAGGAACATGAATTTGGGTTGGCTTCATTTTTTTCTCTTTTGCATTTCAAATCTCTTTTTTTTTATTTTGTTTGCAAGTTACAGAGAAGAATGGAAAAGAGAATAAGAAGAAGAGGAGGGAAGATAGTACCTGTAGGCTTCAGAAGAGAAAAATGAAAATGGAAGCGAATTGTTTATTTGCTTAAAGTAGTACGTGAATAAATGTCCTTTGGTCTCCAAACGTTCATTATTCCACACAATCCTTCACACTTCACCTCCCAAATAAATGCCAATTCAGTTGAAGTTAATTTTTCCAATTTCTTTTGTAAACGGGTTAGAGAATTTGGGCTGACAATTTATTTAAACGGTCCGTACGGAACCGTTAAACCAACGCAACGGATTATGCCGGACTCCGATTCGCGCAAATAAATATACCATTTTGATCAGTGCGACGAGGCGATTCCAACGGTATACAGATTGTTGCGATACGATGGTTTTATAAAATTTGCATTTACGCCGCTAAAATTGCGCGTTTTTGCAAAACAATTTAAACGGAGTAGGCGATGACAGTTTTTGACGAAACGAATTTCATAATCATGATCAGAATAATTTTTACAACATAACTATGTAAAAATATTTGGAATTTAAAGATAAATTTTACGCAGCTTTATATGGACTGGTATACAGTAAAACGCGAACGAAGTTTACTATAATATTTTACGACGAGACTTTTTCTATGCTCATATCTAACTAGACGTATCTTATAAATAAATTTTGGACTTCTTTTGAGATTGTTTATAAATTTTTAAAATTTTATATTAAACGATGTATTTTAAAGTTTTAAATCGGGTCCGAAATTCAGGGTCGTTACATTTGGCTCAGCCATGATCAGGTCTAGACCTAAAATGGTCATCCAATGGTCAGCAAAAAGAAGGCAAAACAATGGAATGTGAGGAGGTAGGAGTTACAACATTAAAATGCAAAGGGACGAGGCAAAAGATAAGGGTTTTGGTGCACCATTTGGCTCGGCCATGGTCATCATACGGCTCGGCCATGCATGCTGCAGATCTAGATAGAGGTCAAGTGATGGCCAGAGGTGGTGTAGGCAGGTGGTGTTGGAGCTAGGAATGTGGCCGAAGCCATATGTGAAGGGGGTGGTGAAACTAGGCGTGGCTAGGCATGTTTTCAAGGAGTTTATGCAAAGTATTGTGGTGTTTGGTCCACTTGAAGGTTACGGTTTGAGGTGGTGGTCAGAGGAGGAGGTGGTGGTTGCTATAGCTAGTGATAGTGGAGAGGATGGTGGAGATTAGGGTGGTAGGGCCGAGCATAGCTGTGAAGAGGAGGGAGGCAAAATCAATGTAAATAAGAAGAAAAATGAGAAAGAAAGAAGCCATTAGAACTTATTTTTTTATCAAGATAAAAATGCCGTGAGTTTTGGAGAGAAAGGAGTTTTCTCATGTGAATGAAGAGGAGAAAGTCACGGCTAACAGAAGAAAATGCACGGCTAAAGATGAAATGAAAAGTCAAAAGACAAATGAAAAGTCAAGGTAAATGAAAAGTCATATGGAAATGAAAGGTCTGTGACTCTTTGAATTTCTTTTTCTTTAAAATAAACTAAATACAATTTAGAAAATAAAAATAAAAAGATGAACAAAATAAAGTGAAAAATAAAATAAATAAATATTTTAAGGAAAAATAGAAAATAAATAGGAAAATAGCTTAATAATTTAAAACTAGACTTTAAAAATATAAACCATATACAATTAAAATTTTGAAAATTATAACAACACTTTAAAAATGTTTTAAAAATAAAATATATACATAACACGTCATACTACACATATATACAAATTATAACATGAATATGACAAACAAAATATTATTTATATAACTTAAAATAAATAATTTTGTTAACTAAATCAATTTACACACAATATTGTAAAAAGCATAACTTTCATAATATAAATCAGATTTCAACGAAATGAAAAGAAATATTCTTGAAATTTAATTTAGTTTCATAATAAAAGATAAAATTAAAAAATCCAAATATTTAAATTTAAAATTTAAAAGTCAAAGTTTGACCATATTGACTAAAATTCACATTTCTGGAAAATATTCTATTTATTCATGTTTGGAATTCTAATTCACATACAGATCAAAATTTATATTCAAAATAAAAAATTTATTCATTTTAATAAATAAAATAAAGTTTTTCAATCAGGAATTCAAATAGAATAATTAAAATATTCAATTAAAATAATCATAAAATACAGGGTTGTTACACTCTCCCCCAATCAAAACTTTTCATCCTCGAAAAGGAATGAGGTAGGGAAAACACAGAAAAAGATGGAATGAAATAGGAATAAGACAAGATGACAAGAAGATTGAAATTATACCTGATAACTATTGTTATAGGTAAGTTTAACAAGATGGAGATGATCTTTCCAAGATCCTCTAAAATTAAGAACACAAGCACGAAAAGGAAATCCACTAGAATCTGATTCACCCTGTAACGACCCGTTAAGTTCGACCATTTAAAATTGTTTGTTTAATAGAGATTTTGTAATTTATTTTAGTTGAAAGAATAAAGGTGGTAGATAAGTATTAAAATGAAGGCTAGAATAAATTATATAGAAGTGACTTAGAAACCTATTTAAAGACATTTGAATAAAATTCAAATGAATTAAATAGAGAAAGAAAGAAAAATTCTTACCTGGACATAAAATTTAATATAGGAATATTAAACCAATTTAATGCAATAAAAGATTGTGAACGATAAATTGAATAGATTAAGAAACCCTGTTATTGCAAGTCAATAAATTTGTAAACCCTAATGAACATCTCAAAATTTATAAATTTATTGAAATTTAAGACATAGCATAAGCGTAGAACTATAGGTATGATGACAAACTTTTATAAATTGTCTAATTAAGGGTCAGCAAATTTATTTGGAAATCAAACTCAATTAAGGGTAAGTAATTATGATGGATTGATGGCATAAACGTTACTAATTTTTATCATAGTAACGGAAGTGCAGATGGAAGGCAACTGTAGAAATTTAAGTACGTATTAACAATTGAAAGGGACTGTCGATTGAATGGAGTACTTTAGGTTGTCTTACTAAATTTAGAATTTAACATAAGACAAATAGAAATAAATCAATAAACGTATAGATTTTAAGTTTATTATGATGAATTATTTTAGTGATATGACTTAGAATAAATGAAATAATTTGGGTTAATTGGTATTTAATGGGATTAAAGGTTGCAATATTCATAGGTAAGGTTTTAGATGAAATAGAATGACGTATGAAATTGAATTGGATAAATGGCAATTAATTCCTTTAATTTGTGCAATTAATGTATGTTTAATTGATAACGATAAAAAGTTGATTTTTTTCAGTGTAACCAACGTAAAATATTATCATAGCATGATACTTGGTTTGAATAGAAGGATTTGATTTAATGTGAAAATTTTGTTCTAAGTATTGAAAAAATTGGGAATCAATTTTTTTTTATATGATAATAACGTTAGTATTGGTTAATAAATAGATTTCAATGCAGTAACCAAATAAATGGAATAAGATGAGTATATATTGCATAGAAATGAAATGTAAAATTGTCACATTTGGTTGGAGCTAATTTTTAGAAACATATAAATGTTGAATCAGTAAATATTAAATTCCATTTAATATAAGAATTCAAAGGTGGAAGATTTACATTTGGATTGGAAATTGGATAGTTATTAATTAAAAGCGACCATTGAATAAATTTATGCAAACGTGATATAATGTTAATAGATGGGGATCAACTTTTATTTATGTGGTTAAGGGAATTTAATTTCTATAGTATGATAATCGAAATTTATGGAAGTTGGAATAGCTAATTTATATGTTAGTTGAAATTTAGCTAGAATGTGTAGATATTGAATGATAGTAAAAATTTAAGGGATATAAAAGTTTCAATTATACATGGAAATTCATACTCGCCATAAAAGGTTAATAGAGACCAAAGAAGTAGTATAGGAATCTAACCTTCTTTATTAATTTGGATTTATTGCAATAGTTAATTTCATAAAATAAAGGTAAAGCTAATTCAAATTTAACTGGACCATTGTTGGTATAACTTTAGAAGCAAGATTTATTTATGATTTGAGTATTTAATTCAACAAGTGGTATTTACGACAAATGAAATAGAATTGAACGTAAAATATTACGTTATTAAATGGAAATGGAATTTGTAAACATTGAGTGAAATCTTAAACTAATGTTAGTATTCGTCGTATTTACAACAAATACTTTGAATAATAGAAAGGAAGTGAATATAATAAATTAATCAAATTTATAGTGTTGAATTCAATTGGATTGGAATTAATAAATAGTTAAGAAAAATAAGGGTTATTAATAATTTGGAATTTAATTATGGTAAAAAGGCTAATTGCAATCAAGATAATGAGTTGAAATGGAAATCCAATTATTTATTTAGTTAGATTTTGTTGAGAGTATAAGGGTATAAGTTTTAATAATTGGGTTTTGGAATAAAATTTTAAATTTCCTAATAATAAGAAAGTGCGGATATTAACGCTGCAAATTAATATACTTATACATTTTAATTCAAATCCAAGCGTGTTAAATCAATTGGAACTGATTGAATTATCTTAGTAATGAAATTTGACCAATATTTAAAGTTGAAAGAAAATTTGGATTTTATGATTTATTTTAATTTATTTAATAAATATTAAAAATAGCCATTTTGGGCACGGACTCGGATTTCGACGAAACCAGTTTCATCGGATCCGTAACGGTGAATTATAATGATGTTTCAAGTTTCGTAGCGATCGGACTTGTCGTTTGATCGTACGGACTCGAAACGTCTTGAAATTTACGCATTTTGAAATCAATGTGAAATTTTTGTTTTTTGGCATAACTTCTTCATACGATCGAATTTGGTCGCGAAACTTTTTCCATTGCGTTCAGAATATTTTAAAACACCTATTTGGATATATAGTTTTAACAAATCCGACTCCGGAGGCATAGCGGGCTTTTTGGACCATGGTTTGTCACGCACGTTCGCGTATCCAGTTTAGCTACCCTACCTCTAGCCCATCTATAAATATACATCCATAAACCCTAGCTCCTTTCTTTTTCATTTGCTGTACGTTCATTTCTTCACTCTTTTCTCTTCCCCAAATGTATACATCTCAGATCAAATTCCAGATCCATCCACAGTTCAAAATCAAAAGTCAAAACTCAAAAATTTCAGAAAATTCCAGAAAAAATATATGTTGATGTTTTCGATACGCGTAATCTCATGGTGAAATTCGTTTTTCAATTGGAGCTGTCGTTCATCCAGAATAAATTCAAACAGCCCCAAAACCGTTCATCATCATCGCACAAAACTTCATCGGATCGAGAAACGGTTTCTGGGTATTGGAGAGGGGACTGAGGGGGTTAGATCTATATGGTTCGTTGGTCGAATCGACGGTCGGATTTTCGTCAAAAAGGGACGTTTGGGTTCGTTAGATCTGCTTGCGTGCGTGCTCCGATACCAGGGAAGAAGCGTGAACATCATATGTGTGACGTGGCTTTGGAATTTTTGTGAGCTTTGTTTGTTTATTTTAATTTTCTTTGCAAATCGAATTTTCTACACAACTTTTTCATACGAACTCCGTTTCACATGAAATTTTTTTTGTTAGGATCGTAATTTAATTCCGGACTTGATGACGCTGGTTTGGACGAATTCCGAGACGGGCGAATTTTTGGGTTTAAATCGAATTTAAATTCGATTTAAATTCAAAAGGTGAGTGTTTTGACCCACTCACAACTACTAGAAGCTTTTATGTTTGTTAAATAAATTCTAGAAATGAATAGAAATTTATTTATAAGCTTTTGGCATGTTATTTCATTCATATCTGTAGAATTGCATTTTATTGAATTTAACTGTTAATTTAATTGATTTATTGCGTGTTAATTGGCTGTTAGAAATTATTGTTTGCATATGAACTGCTAGTTAACAGTTATGTCAATTATCACTGAATATAAATTGTTAGATTAATAGTTGATAAATATAATTTGAAATAAAACTGCCAATTATTACCTGTTGTATATTACCAAACATATATTGTTGTTGAGTGATATTGCTTGATGTTTGTGATTGGATGATGGATGTGTTATTGAATGGATGTTTTATTTGATATCGTTAAACTGCAAGTTAGCATACATTTTACATTTCATTCGGGATTGTGGTTTGAAATGATAAAACCGCAAAGTTTTATTTTTTTTAAATTGCGGATTGAAATGATAAATATCCATATCACTTGACCATAGGATAGAAAATTTTATACAGGCACCGCGGTATATATATAACTATTTTTAATGTGATTTCTATGGTTTGGATGGAATACGGTTTATAAAAATCTTAAATTTTTATACTGAATAAATGTTTTCTTCCATATTTATATGCATATGAAGTTGAAATTTTGAAATAAAAAGGTGAATAAATTTCTTTATTAAAAATGGAAGAAAATTAAGAAAATGGAGTTTGATGATTTATATCCTATATTTAAATATTAAGTTGGAAATTTTAAAGATATGATATTTATAATTGGATTTTTCCCAAAATATTTTGAAATGAATATTCTAGTAAAAATTGAATTTGGAAATATATATATATATATATATTACTAGAAATTGAAGTCTTATTAATTATGGATTTTATGTGAATGGTCAAGATTAATTAATAGAATATTGATTTCGAAAGGATAAAAAATCCAACTTTAGTTGAAATATTAATGCTCAAAAATGGATATAGATATATATAAAATTGAAATGGTTTTGGAACTTGAAGTAATATTTTGGATTTTTGGTTTAACTTTAAAACAAGAAATATTTGGAAAGCCATGTAATTTATTCTTTATAAAACAACAGTAAAGTTAAACCTTTTTAATTCGCATACCGTTGAATATCCAAACCATTTAGTTTTGAAAATAATGGTTTTAAAATACTATGGATTTTCGAAGAATTATGTTGAAAGTTACAAACAAAATATTGGTTACATGGGATATTAAATAATAAAAAGCGACATAATTTTTGGAAAGGAAAATTTTATTTGGGAAACGATATCATTGATTTGGGCTTTTATAAAATAATATGAAAATAAATGGTTTGTGTTTTTAAAGAAGAAATGATATCGTAATATTATGGTTTGAAATGGATTATATTCTGGTTTTAAAGTATAAACTATTTTAAATAATAACCGCGGTGTTATAATAACGATGGGTTGGCAAAGAGACCGGGATCGGATATGGACATACTCTCTGTCGATACCGAAAACCACTTTGACTAACCGTGTACGCGGTGGAGATTCCAGAATGAAGTAGGTGGTGGCGACGTTTTCCTGTAAGGTAAATACGTGGACCCAACTCCCGTGAGTTGGCATAAGATGGCTAAAACAGGAGCGATTCTCAGGCCAATGAGGTCATTCCTCTGATCGGACGCTCCTCTTCGATATTATACTTTGACTTGGATTTGATTCAGTGGCCACTTCTATATTTTGATTTTGGGGAGTTAGTCCGAGGTGGGCGGTAACTGCGGCTACGTGTTTCCACCAGCCTGGATAGCAATTGGTATATCTACCCTGGCATTGCCTAGTTGTGCCGTGTCACCTACCATACCGAGCCTTTACTACGAGTTTCTATTTGTGTCGTACCTATGGAGTATCCTCTGGTAGCTTCCCGATCAGGAGGTATTACGGTACTGTATAGACTATTGGCATTTTACGTGTTAAGGTGGAAAATGTAAAGCCTTAACGCTATTTAAAAGTAAGTTTATTTTACAATTAGACACTATTATAATAGCGCAATATACTACATAGTAAATAGTTTAACGGATCCTTAGGAGATGTAAATCCCGAACATCTCTTGAGTTACTGTACTCATATTTATTTCTGTTTATTTAACTCACATAAGATATTCTAGTCTGACTCGAGTGTTTTTGTCTTTTCAAATTCGCTTGGGTCAGTCCGAGCGTTTCAGGATAGCAGATTTTAGCTTTGGAGGACGAAGACGAAGAATCAGTATTATTTTATATATAGTATTACACCACACTCTTTCTATTCCGCTGCATTGCTTATATTGGTATGTGTAACTCTGATATTTAATGTAAAAGAAGAATCAAGCTTTTGTAAACTGTTTATGATCTGTATATTTGTTATTATATTTTATCCTTCCGCTGTGAGATTCTTTTTTTCGTTTTATTTCTTCTCTGTTTTTCTTATTTACCCCATAACAATCCGCCCTTCCGTATGGTTTGAATTGGCACGTGTGTCGGTTTAAAGTGTGCGAAAAGGCGGGACGTTACACACCCTTTCCGCTTGACCGATAATCTGTGGATGGCAAGAAGTTCTCAAATTCAAGAGTGAGTACCAAAGATTATCAAAGATTATAGAAAGATTTCTGGACATAGTGGTATAAGGAATAGCCTCCCTATTCTGTAGCAAGAAAAGGGAAAAAAGGACAACCAAAAGATAGTTTGAAAACCAAAATAAGATAATAAATTTGAAACCCTTAAAATTTCAACTTAAATTGAAAAATTAATTTTACATAAGTTAAATAAATCTTAACTATATCAAATTTCATTATCTTATCACTCGATTATCTTAAATTAACAATCTTAAAAATCATGGACTTGACAAAAAAAATCATTTATTATACTCATAATGTACTTAATAAATTAATTCTTCATTGTTCCTAATTAAAATTAAATTTATTCCTCTCAATATATTTTAACACCTATGTTGAATATATTTACACTTATTATAACCGCCTTAATTTATTCTTAGTTCCTTTAACATCACCTTATATTATAAATTATTCCATTACCTTTTTTCACTATTTACCTTTGTTAATCTTTTTATAACAAAAATTTAAGTGTGTAACATTTATTATAACCACTCAAATTTTATTTATAAAATTTTCATACTGTATATTATCCAGTTACATATTCAACTTCTGTATAATTTAGGTAAGTTATATTAGAATGGAATTATGTATTATGCAAATAAAACTTTCTAATTCAATCATTTCAAGCTTGAATATTTATCCAAATCTTGAAATTATACTTAAAATTATCCTTCAAGATAAAATTTAGGAATTAAATTTTCGATAAATTCCAGACTTATTTGGAGGTAAATAAATGCACATATACTATATATATATCCATTCAAATTTGAAATCATATATTAGCATATGTTATAAATCCAGTCTTATTTTAGAAATTTAAATCAATTAAATTTCCCAAAACAAAAGTGTAGCAAGACTACATAACGGTCTCTTCATTCGAAACTCGAAAATGAATGTCGATGATGCTGTGGTCATCACCGAAGTTATTTTCCAGCGACGAAGAGAAGAGCACTTATTTTAATCTTTAAAATTCTTTGGAAACAATTTTCTATTCGAAAATACTTTAAATAATAGAGCCTTTTAAAACTTTAAATACAAGGTTTGAAATCCATCAGAAATTAAATTCTCAAATTCTTGTTTAAATTCATTTTAAATTTCCAAATAAATTTATAACCACGTTTATAGTTGTAACGACCCAGAATTTTTATTAATTAAAATTTGAATATTTAATTAATTTTGAATATTAATAAGTGAATTTATAACTCGAATAAATTTTATTTCGAATAATTAGATTTAATTGGATAATTAAATCGATAATTAAATAGTTGCGAAATATAGAAATAATTGAAAATTGAGTTAAATATGATTGAAAATGATTTGTAAAATTTTATTTTATCATATTGGAGTTAGAACGATATTTTAGAACTTTTAAAATCGAATTAAAAATTAATTTGCGAAAATTGAATATTTTAATATTTAATCGACTAGTGAAAATAGCCAATTTTCGAACAGTCTCAGAGTTGGACGAAACTAGTTCCATTGGATCCGTAATAGTTAGTTATTACCGGATTTCAATTTTCGTAGCAATCAGAATTATCGTTTGATCGTAGCAGCTCGAAACGCATCGAAATTGTTTTTAATATTAATTTGGCGAGTTAAAATAGCCATTTTTCAAACAGTCTCGGATTTCGTCGAAACTAGTTTCATCGGATCTGTAATGTGATATTATTGTATGGTTCAAAATTTCGTGTCAATCGGATTTATCGTTTGTCCGGTGCAAGCTAAAACGCCTAGAAAATCGTTTAATCGGTTTAATTTTAAATCGAACGTTTATTACCATAACTCGCACAGATGACCGAATTAGCTTTCAAAACCTATTCCATTGTGTCCGGGACGCGGGATAAACCCCAGAAACGTTGGTCACCGCGCGTAAATCGAAGTTTGGAAATTCCGGAATGAATAGTGTCGTTCAAACTTCTATAAATAGCCCCCTCTCTTCACAAATAAAAAAAAACCCTAAACCTAACAGCAGCCGCAACTCTTATCAATCAAAGGCCGAAATCTTCCTATCTATCTCCTCAAATTTCTTCAAATCCGTGCAATGATTCAAGAAACGTTCAACATGAAACTTGTAGAGCGTCTCGAGCTCTACGTATTCAACGGTTAAGATGTGAAATGGAGCTATATATTGTGAGATAATTGGCCGCGTATGGCTTAGTTGCACACGCAAATCAAGAAGAAAGAAGGGGCCGAGCTTGCCTTGGTTCCAGGCGTGGGTAGAGGGGAGTTAGAGCTTCCAAATGAAGGTCGTTGATCGTGTTTTAGTCAAGCATGGTGATGGTGGCATGGAACCCTAGTTTCATGCTAATGGGTTTCTTGTTTTGTTCGGCTTGTAGAAGAAACGAAGAAATGGAGGAAAGCACGCACGACTAGGATCTGGAAGCGAGGGATTTGCACGGCCAGATTTGGTTGTAGGTTAAAATTATAAAAGAATTTGTAAATTAGTTTATAAAAAATTCGTGTAAATTCTAAAAATCATAACTTTTTCATACGAGGTCGAAAACACGCGAAACCAGTTGCATTGGAATCGTATGGACGAGCACTATGCTATGGAATTTGATTGGAGTCGTTTGGATTTAGTGAGAATTTTGGGTAAAATTAAACGCGCGTTTAATTTTATTCGAAATAAATCGCTAAAACGAAATTGAAATCAAGGTGAGAACTTCTCACTCAATCGAATCGGTTTCGATTTCTATTTTAAATAGTTATATTTAAAATATTTGAATGCATGTTTGAATGATGATTGTTATCTATTGATTGTTAAAATAGACATTATGCGCCGTTAGTAAGCGGATGTTATTTATTAAAAACATATACCGCGAATATTTCATAAACAATGAAATTGGTATTATATATAATAGCAATATATATATATTGGCATATGTATATATTGCAGTTATTGATTTCCCGCATTGTATAGCGGATGAGACCCTATTCTGCCGTCTATTAAGCGGATAATATTGTAAATCCCATATACCGCGATAATTCCGTATTGGAACGGAATTGGTATTGTGCAAATGTTTGTGGATGCAGGAAAACAGGTTGGAGGGATCCAATTGGATTCCTCAACAGTATTTATTTGATTATGGGTATTTTGATATTCGTTGACTGTCATATCGATATATGATATCGTTGTTGTCGTGATTGACTATTTGGTATGTAGCATCATTCGGCCAAATTTTGGAATTTTAAAAGGATTTTTAAAGTGATTTTTGAAGAGTATACGTTTATAAAATATTTTTGGAATTGATCCATTTTAAATAAATAACGTTATAATTTTAATGTTATAAAAATTATGATTTTTGAGAAATATAGTAAAAAGTTGATTATTGAAAATAAAGGTTAATGATTTTATAAAATAGCTTAAATTGGGATTTCTGAATTTATTGTGAAAAGTTTAAAAATAGGATTTATAAAATTTAATTATTTTATAAATCAAAGAGAATGGTGAAATTATAAAAGAGATTAAAGATGTTTCAAAATAATAATATAAATTTATTTATATAAAAGATTTTTAATTGATAATTTATAAATTAAAATATTGGAATTATAAAATGAGTTTTTATAAGTGTTAGAATGAATTGTAAATGAATTCCATAAATAGAAATTAAATTTATAGGATTATAAACTGTGAAATAGAAATTGAATTTTATAAGCAGTAGGTTTATAAAATTTGTAAAGTTATTTGAAGAATAAATATGGGTAAATAAATGAATCTTATAAGTTATAAGATTTATAATTTGGGAAGTTTCAAAGAACGATTTTTAAATAAGACTTTTGGTTTATAAATTGATATTTATAAATTTGGGAATCTTATAAGTTATAAGTGTTTAACTTAAATTATAGACTTTTGGTTTATAAATTGATTTATGAATTGAATTGGTTAATAAAGGAGACTTATAAAGGAAGTAGTTATAAAATAAATAGAAATGGAATTTGTAAACATTGTTTTATAAATTCGCAACGACTTATTTTGATAAGTAAATTGCTATAGCATATTAAAGGAGTTATATTCATGTTTTGGACAGTGAATAATCCTTTAAAGTAAAATGAATAGTAGTGATGAAACTGGTTAACGTAGTATATTCACGTTTTTGAATAGTGAATATTATGTTAAAGAAAATGTTTTAGATGTGATGTTTTTAAACAGAATTAAAACAATCTAACGATGTTTTTAAATGTGTTAAGATTCGAAACCATAGATTTCAACATTCATTGTTGAAATAGACGTTTTCGAGAAATAGAAGGAAATGGTGGACTATAACACTGTTGTTATAGTAAATGATTTCCGAAAGGAAATGTTTGATTTAGTATTGGGATTTATATATCTATCTTAAATTCGAATCCCTATACTAGTGATTTTGGGTTGTCGTAACGATGTTTTACGCAAATAAATATGTTTAAGAGAATGATTTCCTTAAAGAATGAAATATATACTTAATTTAGATTTAAGTATATTGAATATTTTCCAAGTGTTGAAAATAAAAAGATTTGTGAATTACTTATTAAATAAGTATGGAAATGTTTTCCAATATGAAGTGAATATTTTGAGAATTTATCCTTGTGAAGATAATTTGAAAATGAATAATTGAAACCGTGTATTCATAAATATTTTGGAATGTAAATTCACTATGGAATTTATAAAAGAAAGGGGAATTTGTCTAAAAATAAATATTGATTTATTTTTGACATATTGAAATTATATATCTTGTAAAGGTATTTTTGGGAAATAAATAATTTGGAAAATTATTTGGAATCTGGTGATGTTGTGCATATCCATTGATAGTTCAATAACCGACTATCAATATTTACCTTTGAATGGGTATTTGTTGTGATTTGTTTGAATTGGAATGCCACACTTATTTTTAAATTATTGCGCTCGTTATTCGGATTACCCATTCCGAATAGTGATACGACGCAATGGATAGCATTGATGACTCGTGTCAGTTGTTACCCAGTTAGGGGTAACCCGGCCTTGTGTTGGCAGAGATCCGGTTTGGTTCTCGGGGACGTCCTTCCAGAGGCGTTCTCATGTGGCAATGGGAAGTTCCTTGGCCTGACCATTTGTTGGAAATCCAAAGAAACAATACGATCTTGTACGGTATTAGTTGTAGAACCTATCATTCACTTATGGTGGCGCCCCACTGTTTGGATGGTAGCTATAGTAGGCATACGATAATGGTCGTATGTTGGCTAAGATTTATATTCTACTTTCGAAATATTTCCTACACTATGCACTAGTAATAATATCAAATGTCTTTTTAATACGTATCAAGCATCTTTGACTATCATAAGGAGAAATCTCCTCCGATTCTACGTTTGCATGTGTGTGTGTGCGGGAGGCCTTATGGTAGTCTTATTTTTAAAAGCATTGAGAATTGACTTCAAAAATATTCCTCTATTTTGATTTTAAAGATAAATAAACTGTTTTGAGTTTTCACACCAGTCACATGACTGACTCAGAGTTTATTGTTTTCCTTCCTAAACTCTGGGTGCCCACCAATTTCCACACGGGCAGTCAAGAGTTAAGGTTTATCAGGATATTCTGGAATTCAGGAGTTGCTGGAGGCAAGCTGGATGGCATGGCGTATTACTAGTTTGTATAGTATTTCTTTTCCGCTGTTTGATGTTGTTTGTTGTGTACACTCTGATGATGATGTAATGTAATGTATAAAATGTAATAACTGATATAGTTCTTTGTTTAAAGATTATTCATTTATGTATTATATGTTGTTCTGCTGCGATTGTGAGATTCTGTTGTTGTTATGCTGTTTTCTTTCCGTTCTATTTCCTTTTCTCTCTATTTTCTATCTTTTTCTCTCTTCTTCTATTTTTTTTCTTTTTCTCAAACATTGAGAATTCGTAATTCTGTTCATATTGAGTTAATCTATGGAGATTAGTGTATATTCAAGGAGCACGGATTTGCGGGTCCTCACATGTGGTATCAGAGCATATGGTTAAGCGACAACCATGGCTCTGTTGGGTATTACTCATTAGAGATGGAGTCAATAGTACTCTTGAATGAGTTGAGTGTAATAATAGCTATGAGAGCGTATTTGTTAGTGAATATAAAATTGTTTTATATTGTGATGATTGATTTATTGAGTGGCATATGAACCTTCGTCAGTACGTTCTCGACAACTATGCCGAAGGGGTTTATAAACATTTGAATAGAACAATTCGACATAATATTGTTTTAAATTGGGTAAATGAAATAATTTTACCTTGATTATATTTTATATATAAAGAAATAATTTTTCAGAATTATTAAAGTGTATATAAGTTGATTGTTTAGTTGTTTGAATAATATAAGTAAAAGAATAATTGTATAAGTAAAAAGAATTATAAGAGTTGAATTATAATTAAAGTGATTTACAATTGTGAAATAAACTTATATATATAAGAAGTAAAACTATATGAATATATTTATCAATATGAGTTGTAATAAAAATGAATTTAAAGTTAAATGGTAAATTTACTTTAGAATTTGGAATCTGAATTGATTTATAAGTTGGAATTTAAGTTAAGTAAAACCAAGTGATGTTTATAAAATGAAGTATAACTTAAGAGATGTTGAATGAAGTTGACATTGGTATCGAAGTAAATTAATAAAGTTAAGTGATAAATGTGAACTTAAGTTATGTAAATGAAATTCAACTTTAGAAATTGAATTGAATTAATGAATTTAATGTTAATCAATTGAATGTGAATAATTGGTATGAAATAATGAATGTAGGTGTTAATTCATTAAAATCTAATGTTATTGGAAGTTGAATAATTGAATGAAAATCAATTTAGTTAAACAAAATTGAATGAATATAAGCAAAGGAATTTGGTTGCAATTAATATACATTGGTTGTTATATGATTGTTAGTTGATTGTATATAATTTATTAAGAATTAATGAAATTGGAAGCTAAAGTAATTGAAATCCAATTGGAAGTTAAGTGAATCTTAAATGGAATTGAATTTGATTTGGAAGTGAACCAACTTGAATATGAATTAGTGAATATAAACTAATTGAAAATGAATGTTAGTAAAAACATCCACTGTTAATGAATCAAATGTGACTAAATTGAAAACCCATTTCGTTGAATATTAAAGAGAATATGAATGAGTATTTATTTGGTTATGGATGTTAGTTGGTTGATGGTTGAACATATTGCTTTTACTACATTTGCTATGTCGCATATATAGTTATTATGTTGCTATATGTTGTATATCGATACTATTGTTTATATACATGTTTCTCATGTTGTTTGTTGAGTGTTTAGTAGGTGCGGATCGCGTTTGCTTCGCATTTGGAGCTCGCTTTCGCGCTATATTAGCCGTATATGTTCGCTAATAAAATATAAGGTACATATCTCGGATTAAATATCGTACTTTTACACTTTTTTCCCTGCGGGATGCCTCATTACTTGATGAGATGTATATTTGTGATATATATACTGTCATTTTTTTTTCGGATCAAGCCGCGCAAAGGAGACTCTGGCGAATTTTTTCGAAAATTAAAGGCGTTAGAAAAATTTGGGAATTTTTGGAAAATTTTGAAAACTATAATTTTGATTTGGAATTGAAAGTTAAACAATAGTAATTGTTTTTGAAAAGATAACTATGTATGATTTGGAAACTTAGTAAAGTTATTGTAAGAAGTTTAACTATGGATTTTGGGAAAGTTAATGGATTTTGTAACTTTTCTTACTTGATAATTTCGAGGACGAAATTCTTTTAAGGGGGGAAGTACGTAACGACCCAGAATTTTTATTAATTAAAATTTGAATATTAAATTAATTTTGAATATTAATAAGTGAATTTATAAGTCGAATAAATTTTATTTCGAATAATTAGATTTAATTGAATAATTAAATCGATAATTAAATAGATGGGAAATACAGAAATAATTGAAAATTGAGTTAAATATGATTGAAAATGATTTGTAAAATTTTATTTTATCATATTGGAGTTAGAACGATATTTTAGAACTTTTAAATCGAATTAAAAGTTAATTTGTGAAAATTGAATATTTTAATATTTAATCGACTAGTGAAAATAGCCAATTATCGAACAGTCTCAGAATTGGACGAAACTAGTTCCATTGGATCCGTAATAGTTAGTTATTACCGGATTTCAATTTTCGTAGCAATCGGAGTTATCGTTTGATCGTAGCAGCTCGAAACGCATCGAAATTGTTTTTAATATTAATTTGGCGAGTTAAATAGCCATTTTTCAAACAGTCTCGGATTTCGGCGAAACTAGTTTCATCGGATCCGTAATGTGATATTATTTTATGGTTTAAAATTTCGTATCAATCGGATTTATCGTTTGTCCGGTGCAAGCTAAAACGCCTAGAAAATCGTTTAATCGGTTTAATTTTAAATCGAACGTTTATTGCCATAACTCGCACAGATGACCGAATTAGCTTTCGAAACCTGTTCCATTGTGTCCGGAACGCAGGATAAACCCCAGAAACGCTGGTCACCGCGCGTAAATCGGAGTTTGGAAATTCCGGAATGAATAGTGTCGTTCAAACTTCTATAAATAGCCCCCTCTCTTCACAAATAAAAAAAAAACCAAACCCTAACAGCATCCGCCACCCTTAGCAATCAAAGGCCGAAATCTTCCTATCTATCTCCTTAAATTTCTTCAAATCCGTGCAACGATTCAAGAAACGTTCAACATGAAACTTGTAGAGCGTCTCGAGCTCTACGTATTCAACGGTTAAGATGTGAAATGGAGCTATATATTGTGAGATAATTGGCCGCGTATGGCTGTAGTTGCGCACACAAATCAAGGAGAAAGAAGGGGCCGAGCTTGCCTTGGTTCCAGGCGTGGGTAGAGGGGAGTTAGAGCTTCCAAATGAAGGTCGTTGATCGTGTTTTAGTCAAGCGTGGTGATGGTGGCTTGGAACCCTAGTTTGATGCTAATGGGTTTCTTGTTTTGTTCGGCCTGTAGAAGAAACGAAGAAATGGAAGAAAGCACGCACGGCTAGGATCTGGAAGCGAGGGATTTGCACGGCCAGATTTGGTTGTAGGTTAAAATTATAAAAGAATTTGTAAATTAGTTTATAAAAAATTCGTGTAAGTTCTAAAAATCATAACTTTTTCATACGAGGTCGAAAACGCGCGAAACCAGCTGCGTCGGAATCATATGGACGAGCATTACGCTACGGAATTGGATTGGAGTCGTTTGGAGTTAGTGAGAATTTCGGGTAAAATTAAATGCGCGTTTAATTTTATTCGAAATAAATCGCTAAAACGAAATTGAAATCAAGGTGAGAACTTCTCACTCAATCGAATCGGTTTCGATTTTTATTTTAAGTAGTTATATTTAAAATATTTGAATGCATATTTGAATGATGATTGTTATCTATTGATTATTAAAATAGACATTATGCGCCGTTAGTAAGCGGATGTTATTTATTAAAAACATATACCGCGAATATTTCATAAACAGTGAAATTGGTATTATATATAATAGCAATATATATATATTGGCATATGTATATATTGCAGTTATTGATTTCCCGCATTGTATAGCGGATGAGACCCTATTGCGCCGTCTATTAAGCGGATAATATTGTAAATCCCATATACCGCGATAATTCCGTACTGGAACGGAATTGGTATTGTGCTAATGTTTGTGGATGCAGGAAAACAGGTTGGAGGGATCCAACTGGATTCCTCAACAGTATTTATTTGATTATGGATATTTTGATATTCGTTGACTGTCCTATCGATATATGATATCGTTGTTGTCGTGATTGACTATTTGGTATGTAGCATCATTGGGCCAAATTTTGGAATTTTAAAAGGATTTTTAAAGTGATTTTTGAAGAGTATACGTTTATAAAATATTTTTGAAATTGATCCATTTTAAATAAGTAACGTTATAATTTTAATGTTATAAAAATTATGATTTTTGAGAAATATAGTAAAAAGTTGATTATTGAAAATAAAGGTTAATGATTTTATAAAATAGCTTAAATTGGGATTTCTGAATTTATTGTGAAAAGTTTAAAAATAGGATTTATAAAATTTAATTATTTTATAAATCAAAGAGAATGGTGAAATTATAAAAGAGATTAAAGATTTTTCAAAATAATAATATAAATTGATTTATATAAAAGATTTATAAATTGATAATTTATAAATTAAAATATTGGAATTATAAAATGAGTTTTTATAAGTGTTAGAATGAATTGTAAATGAATTCCATAAATAGAAATGAAATTTATAGGATTATAAACAGTGAAATAGAAATGGAATTTTATAAGCAGTAGGTTTATAAAATTTGTAAAGTTATTTGAAGAATAAATATGGGTAAATAAATGAATCTTATAAGTTATAAGATTTATAACTTGGGAAGTTTCAAAGAACGATTTTTAAATAAGACTTTTGGTTTATAAATTGATATTTATAAATTTGGGAATCTTATAAGTTATAAATGTTTAATTTAAATTGTAGACTTTTGGTTTATAAATTGATTTATGAATTGAATAGATTAATAAAGGAGACTTATAAAGGAAGTAGTTATAAAATAAATAGAAATGGAATTTATAAACATTGTTTTATAAATTCGCAACGACTTATTTTGATAAGTAAATTGCTATAGCATATTAAAGGAGTTATATTCATGTTTTGGACAGTGAATAATCCTTTAAAGTAAAATGAATAGTAGTGATGAAATTGGTTAACGTAGTATATTCACGTTTTTGAATAGTGAATATTATGTTAAAGAAAATGTTTTAGATGTGATGTTTTTAAACAGAATTAAAACGATCTAACGATGTTTTTAAATGTGTTAAGATTCGAAACCATAGATTTCAACATTCATTGTTGAAATAGACGTTTTCGAGAAATAGAAGGAAATGGTGGACTATAACGCTGTTGTTATAGTAAATGATTTCCGAAAGGAAATGTTTGATTTAGTATTGGGATTTATATATCTATCTTAAATTCGAATCCCTATACTAGTGATTTTGGGTTGTCATAACGATGTTTTACGCAACATTCGTTTTGGCCCAAATAAATATGTTTAAGAGAATGATTTCCTTAAAGAATGAAATATATACTTAATTTAGATTTAAGTATATTGAATATTTTCCAAGTGTTGAAAATAAAAAGATTGGTGAATTACTTATTAAATAAGTATGGAAATGTTTTCCAATATGAAGTGAATATTTTGAGAATTTATCCTTGTGAAGATAAATTGAAAATTAATAATTGAAACCGTGTATTCATAATTATTTTGGAATGTAAATTCACTATGGAATTTACAAAAGAAAGGGGAATTCGTCTAAAAATAAATATTGATTTATTTTGGACATACTGAAATTATATATCTTATAAAGATATTTTTGGGAAATAAATAATTTGGAAAATTATTTGGAATCTGATGATGTTGTGCATATCCATTGATAGTTCAATAACCGACTATCAATATTTACCTTTGAATGGGTATTTCTTGTGATTTGTTTGAATTAGAATGCCACACTTATTTTTAAATTATTGCGCCCGTTATTCGGATTACCCATGCCGAATAGTGATACGACGTAATGGATAGCATTGATGACTGGTGTTGAAGACCGGGTATTTGCGAGAGCGATAGGATGACCTGTCGATTGACTCTGCACCGAGTTGCTCCGGTATAGAGTTCTCCATATGTGATGGGGAATCCGATCAGGATTGTGGATATCCGGATTGCAAGGACTTCTTTGTAAGTGCCTTCGGTTCTGTTCGAGCCTGGAACAGACTTGTATGGAAAGTATGTCTGACATTACAAATTGAGATATAAAGCTGATTTCTTTCAAATATGTTTCTGTTTGTGGCGGAGAATTTATTCTCTTAGCTTAACACCCTTCTCTGAGACGTACAAGCTCAGAGGTTATGTAGTTGAAGGTTATTAGCGATATATTCCCAATTCGGTAATGTGACATGCTGAGTGTTGCTGTGAAATGATCATTGTGTTGATCATTTGTGATAGGATCATTTATTTGATCGTTTATCTTTGTGATCATTTCTATGATCATTTGTTGACCCAAAGCACAGCTTTTGTATAAAGCGTGGCTTTGTGGACGTGACTTCGTCGAGCCTCACACCCCGGAATGGTCAAAACAGGAAAGATGCAGCAAGGTTATGAGCGGTAGCTCCCTTTAGGGTATGTGCATTTCCTTCTGGAAAAGGGTGGTATCATGGTATGGAGCCTAGATACTTACTCATGTTGAAACACTTTATTTATGATTGTGTGATGATGGTGACGAGCGCTCGGTTAAAGGTCCCAAAGGACCGGGGGATGGCATGCTCGTGTCAGCTGTTACCCAGTTAGGGGTAACCCGGCCTTGTGTTGGCAGAGATCCGGTTTGGTTCTTGGGGACGTCCTTCCAAAGGCGTTCTCATGTGGCAATGGGAAGTTCCTTGGCCTGACCATTTGTTGGAAATCCAAAGAAACAATACGATCTTGTACGGTATTAGTTGTAGAACCTATCATTCACTTATGGTGGCGCCCCACTGTTTGGATGGTAGCTATAGTAGGCATACGATAATGGTCGTATGTTGGCTAAGATTTATATTCTACTTTCGAAATATTTCCTACACTATGCACTAGTAATAATATCAAATGTCTTTTTAATACGTATCAAGCATCTTTGACTATCATAAGGAGAAATCTCCTCCGATTCTGCGTTTGCATGTGTGTGTGTGTGCGGGAGGCCTTATGGTAGTCTCATTTTTAAAAGCATTGCGAATTGACTTCAAAAATATTCCTCTATTTTGATTTTGAAGATAAATAAACTGTTTTGAATTTTCACACCAGTCACATGACTGACTCGGAGTTTATTGTTTTCCTTCCTAAACTCTGGGTGCCCACCAATTTCCATACGGGCAGTCAAGAGTTAAGGTTTATCAGGATATTCTGGAATTCAGGAGTTGCTGGAGGCAAGCTGGATGGCATGGCGTATTACTAGTTTATATAGTATTTCTTTTCCGCTGTTTGATGTTGTTTGTTGTGTACACTCTGATGATGATGTAATGTAATGTATAAAATGTAATAACTGATATAGTTCTTTGTTTAAAGATTATTCATTTATGTATTATATGTTGTTCCGCTGCGATTGTGAGATTCTGTTGTTGTTATGCTGTTTTCTTTCCGTTCTATTTCCTTTTCTCTCTATTTTCTATCTTTTTCTCTCTTCTTCTATTTTTTTTCTTTTTCTTAAACAATGAGAATTCGTAATTCTGTTCATCTTGAGTTAATCTATGGCGATTAGTGTATATTCAAGGAGTACAGATTTGCGGGTCCTCACAATAGTTCAATTATTTATATATGAAACAAGAGATAATGATATATAAAATCAAATATTATTTCTTAATCAATTCAATAAAATCCAGAAAAAGATTTATAATATAGTTACAAAATTTATTTCATTGCTAAATTTTAAAAGCCATATTGCGTCAGTTTGCTCTATTCAAGTGTTTTGGAAATCTTTTCGATAGCGTTGATCAGACGAATCGATCAGAAACCAAAATCAACGTCAACAACTCAAACAACACAATATATAAAACATTTTAAATATTAGTTTACAAATACACTTCAAGAATGATTTTAAGATAATTTGGAACAAAAATGGGATGATTAAATAACAGAATAGGAAGATGGATAAGCTTATATAAATCGCTGGCAACCTAAACCGCGTCAACCATGACTTGAAGAATAAGATCGATGTAGATTTTCTGGGGTAAATCAACATTCGATTTCAAGAGATAGAATTTGGAATTATAAGAGATACTAGCATCTAAACCGAGGATATAAAATCTTTGGTGAATTGATGCTATTGTAAAGGAGTTTCATCCATTTACAAATCAATTTGAGATTGGCGGGACCGCCGACTCAATATAAAGATCGACTCATTATAAAGATCATTTGAAGTGGAGTTATGGGATACTCCAGAATCAAAAGAAGATGAATAGTGAGGGATACAAATGAATTTTGGAACCGTAGGGAACGTTCTAAAATTCAAAGGAATCGAGTCAAAAAGGAAGAGATTCAAAATCGAACGGAAGTGATTCTGTAAATACATTTACCATACATGCTGAGTTTTTCCTAGAGCTACCAAAGCTCTGATACCACATGTAACGACCCGATATTTTCAACCATTCACATCCACACGTGTCGGACTTGAATTGCTCAAAATACCGTGTTGTAAATAAAATTTGGCAAATCTCAGAATATACAGTAAATAAGTAATCACAGATCACAGTCATAGAGTAAATAATAATGCAGTGGATGTTAAAAGAGATAGTAGTTCATGAAGCTACTAAATAAAAACAAGATACATTAGAGTTAAACAAGATACAAAAGATGAATAACAAGATACATCAAGTACAAATAAGAATACATCACTGAAAACACTGAATACAGAAAGCAAAGATAGATGACTGGATCTTCAAGCAAAGCTCCAACTCCGAAGGTCGGTCTTGAATGGTGAATCACTCAGTCTGACTTGAGCGTAAAGCAAAACACAAAACACTCGAGTCACTACATAAATACTTATAAACTGTAAATCAGCTCAAGTGAACACTAACAATAATGCATCAGTAACTTAAAGGATGCTTGGGATCACCCATCCTCTAAGGATCCGTTAAACTATTTACTATGTAGTAATATTGTGCTATTATAATAATGTCTATAGTAAATTAAACTTACTTTAAAATAGCGTTAAGAAGTGGCCCAATATTCCCCTTAACACGTAATAGTCCCAGTAGTCCATAAAATATCAGCATATCTCCAGATCGAGAGACTACCCTAAATTCTACATGGGTGACAGGAGAAAAACAAACTGTAGTAAGGCTCGATATGGTAGGTGACACGGCACAACTATGCAATACCAGGGTAGATATACCAATTACGCTTCTGAGCTGGTGGTAACGTATAGCAGGCACTATTGCCCACCTCGGAACACACTCCCAAATCAAAATCGAAGGATGGCAATCTAATCAATCACAAGTAAGAGTATAGTATCGAAGGAATGTGTCTGATCGGAGGAATGACCTCACTCGGATCGTCGATCGCTCCTGTTTTAGCAAACTTATGCCAACTCATGGGAGTTGGGTCCATGTTCATACCTCAATAGGATCATCGCCACCATCCTACTTCATGCTGCAATCTCCACCGTGTACACAGTTGTTAAAGTGGTTTTCGGAGTTGGCAGAGAGTATGACAAATTCCGATCCTGTTCCCTTTAACAACCAAGCGTTATTATAACACCGTGGTCATTTGAAAATTGTTTATACTTCAAAAATAAAATCATTTCATTTCAAACTCATATCCCTTTCAAAATAGTTTGTACTTCGAAGCCAAAACTATTTTTATTTCAAAACTATATCCAAATAAATACGATATCCATTTCAAACATATATTATCCTTTCAACATCATAATAGTTTCAAAGTTATAACTCTTTCGAAACCAAAATACTTGAAATCATTACACTTTGAAAATAATATTTCGAAATCATACATTTGAAATCATGATACCTTCCTTTAATTCTTTACATTTTACAAATTTATTAAATTAGACCTAAATTTTCAAATTTCCAATTTAATTCAATTCAAACCATCAGTTTCAATTCAATTCAGTTTTCCAACAAACCATTTCAAATCTTATCTATTTCAAATATAGATCTAATCTACAAAATAAACTATTCAATCTTTAAATATAAATTCAACGCTTTAAATATACCATATTTCAAACTAAATTTTATACTCTCATATATCTCAAATTTAACTTCATTATTACCCAGTTTTGAAATATTCATTTCATAAATCCAATATCTTTTAAATAAAACAAAATCAAATATCATTCTAAATTCATATTCTTTATTAAATAAAGATTATGTCATTTAAAACCATTTCAATCATTAAAATATCATATCTTTTCAAAACCATTATAAATTCATTATCATTCTTTAATTCAAATATTCAATTTAAATATCATTTTTAAAATCATATATTTCATTCATTTATTATTTCAAATAACATTACAAACACATTTTAAAATTCCATTCAAAATTCATTTATCTCATTACATTTCATTCCATTTAACACATAACCAAGTAAACCTTATTTAAATTCAAATTCAATTTAAATACCATAAAATTAAAATTAAAATATTAAATTTTATTCAAAACTCCTTATATTTCACAAATAATCGATTTCCAAAAGTTAAATCATTTAACACTTTAAAATATAACTCAAATAGTGTTAAAATCTATAACATTTCAAAACATTGTCAAATTGTAGCAACGACGGCATTTATAAAGTGCTATCGTAGCTTATACTTCCAAAATAGTTTAGTTCAAGAAAAAAGGCATTTACAAAATTCCGTAATAGATATTTAGTTATTTCAAACAAAGTTAAATTCAAAACAACAGCATTCTAAAATGCTGTCATTAAACTATAGCATTTTAGAAATGCTATTAATAAAATTCCAGCTTTTATTATAACTTTTCAAAAACAATAAAACTTCAATTTTAGCAAATTTTAAAATTATAAATCATATTTTTAGGCTTATAAATTTCACATTTGAATCAACTTAACATATGATTTATCACAATAAATTATATAATTAAATATCCAATTTAAAATTCAATTCATTTGTTAAGTCAAAATTCACTGTTTACTAACTTATAAATTTAGTAAAACTTAACATTTTACTTCAAATATCATTTCATTACTTTAAATTTAATTTCCATTATTTACTTCCATTTTAAAAATAAAATTTAAAGTCAAAAATCACATTTACTGCAAATTTTTCATACATAAATTCACAAATTCAAAACCTAATATTTAGCTTTCTTAAAACCATAAAATATATATTTTTAAATCAAAATTTCATACTTTGAAAATACATATCTATACAAAAATCATTTAAAAATATACCACGGGGTCTGTATATAATTTTATAACCTAGGTCAAGTGATACAGATATATATCATTTCAATCTGCAATTTAAAAGAAAACCAGGGTTCTAACATTTCAAACCCGCAATCCCTAGTAGATAAAATAAATAAAAATCGCTTAGGCCTATCATTTTAGCCCATAATGAGTTTTCCCTATTCTAAAGTCCGTACGGGTATATATCATTTCAACCCATAGCGATACTATTCTAACAGGGAACTTGAAGTGTGAACATATGCATAAACAATATAAATACAGATGCTAACATGTAAATGTCATAATATAATGTCATATATCATATGTCAAGTGATAATTAACAAAGTTAACATGGTAATAACATGACATAGCATATCATATAATCATCATTAACTTGCATAAACATTTTTAATTACTGAACACTTGTCATCAGTTCACTATTTCATAAGTAAACATGTCAGAGTGACAAAGAACTACCTTTATCAAAGCTAGAGACAAATAACACACACAAGAGCGAATCCAAAGGCACGACAAGCAATATTTGATTTGAATGAATAAAGAGCCTTTATATTGACCTTGTATACAACAAATAAACAAGATAATATAAACATATGTATTCAATACAAAATACATTGAAACAATTGGAAATTTAAAAGTAACAAGGAATAGAATGACTAGACCTTGCTTTAACCATCCAAATGCTTGGCCATGACATCATTTGGCTCAGCCATGATTAGGTATAGACTTGAAATTCTCATCCAGTGGTCAGCAAAAAGAAGGAAAAATAGTAGGATGTGATGAGGTAGGAGTTACAACATCAAAATGGAAATGGACAAGGCAAAAGAGAAGGGTTTTGGTGCACCATTTGGCTCAGCCCTGGTCATCATAGGGCTCGGTCATGCATGATTTAGATCTTGACATAGGTCAAGTGATGTCCAGAGGTGGTGTAGGCAGGTGGTGGTAGAGCTAGGGGTGTGGCCGAAGCCATCTGTGAAGGGGGTGGTGAAACTAGGCTTGGCTAGGCATGTTTTCAAGGGGCTTGTGCAAAGTATTGTGGTGTTTGGTCCACTTGAAGATCACGGCTTGAGTTGGTGATCAGAGGAGGAGGTGTTGGTTGCCGTAGCTGGTGATGGTTGAGAGGATGGTGGAGATTAGGGTGGTGGGGCCGAGCATAGCTGTGAAGAGGAGGGAGGCAAAATCAATGTAAATAAGAGGAAAAATGAGAAAGAAAGAAGCCATTAGAACTTAAATTTGTTTTCTCAAGATAAATTGCCATGATCTTTGGGGAGAAAGGAGTTTTCTCACGTGAAGGAAGAGGAGAAATTCATGGCTACCAGAAAAAAAATGCATGGATAAAGATGAAATGAAAAGCCAAAAGACAAATGAAAAGGCAAGGTAAATGAAAAGTCATATGGAAATGAAAGGTCTATGACTCTTTGAATTTCTATTTCTTTTTCTTTAACATAAACTAAATACAATTCAGAAAATAAAAGTAAAAAGATGAACAAAATGTTGTGAAAAATAAATAAATAAATAAATATTTTAAGGAAAAATAGAAAATAAATAGGATAGTAGCTTAATAATTTAAAATTAGACTTTAAAAATATAAACCATATACAATTAACATTTTGAAAATTATAACAACACTTTAAAAATGTTTTAAAAATAAAATATATAAACAACATGTCATATTACACATATATACAAATCGGAACATGAATATTACAAACAAAATATTATTTATACAAATTAAAATAAACAATTTTGTTAACTAAATCAATTTGACATAATATTGTAAAAAGCATAACTTTCACAATATAAATCGGATTTCAACGAAACAGAAAGCAGTATTCTTGAAATTTAATTTATTTTCATAATAAAAGAAAAAATTCAAAAATTCAAAAATTTAAATTTCAAATTTAAAAGTCAAAGTTTGACCATATTGACCAAAATTCACATTTTTGGAAAATATTCTATTTATTTATGTTCGGAGTTCTAATTCACATACAAATCAAAATTTATATTTAAAATAACAAAATAATTCATTTTAATAAATAAAATAAAGTTTTTCAATCAAGAATTCAAATAGAATAATTAAATTATACAATTAAAATAATCATAAAATATAGGATTGTTACACACTCCCCCACTCAAAACTTTTCGTCCTCGAAAAGGATTGAGGTACGGGAAAACACAGAAAAAGATGGAATGAAATAGGATTAAGGCACGATGGCAAGAAGATTGAAATTTTACCTGATAACTATTGTTATAGGTAAGTTTAACAAGGTGTAGATGATCTTCCCAAGATCCTCTAAAATCAAGAACACAAGCACAAAAAAGAAATCCACTTGAATCTGATTCACCCTTTCTGCTTGATTGACGATCTATCGATGGCAAGCAGTGCTCAAATTCATAAATGAGTACCAAAGATTATCAAAGATTATAGAAAGATTGCTAGACAGACTGGTATAAGCAATATCCTCCCCATTATGTAGCAAGATAAGGGAAATAAGGACAACTGAAAGATAGTTTGAAAAACAAAATATGATAATAAATTTGAAACCCTAAAAATTTCAACTTAAATTGAAAAATTATTTTTACACAAGTTAAATAAATCTTAACTGTTGAATATGCGATTATATGATTTTTTGTTTGATGATAATAAACATATATATATTAATTTAAATGTATTTGTTAATGTACTATTTTATTTTTCATAGATTAAATAAATATTTGCTGAATAAAATAAATAACACAGAATTTGAATTCAAACAGAAATTTTATTCAAAAAAATATTTATTACAATTTTTTGAATAGTACAAATATCAAAATCTCACTATATACAAATTCAATTACAATACAAATTTGATTATATTACAATTCACATTTACATTGCACCTCACTACATATCACTCATTCACTCAACTCGTACCGAACTTCAACTTCATTCCAATGTGAATCCAGCATCTGAGCAATCTGCAGAAATATACATTGACGCGGTAAAATTGAAAATAAAAATTTTTGCAGTATAAAATAAAATGTGGATTTTGAAAATAATATTTGCCTCAGTTATTTGAGTTGTTCATCATCGTTTAATTTTGAATTCATCATACACGAACAGCTTGTGACATACACAGTGTATCACTGTATATGCCACAAGGCCGTGCACACCGATATATACACTTGATAAAATTACATTGACAGGTGAGTACAGGTCAATCCCAAAACACCGGGTTCGACTCAAGTGCAATAAAAATAATGTCACAATATCAACACAAGGTCAAACCCGAGCTCCAAGCTGGATTCAACACAGGCGCAGTTTGAATATACAAGTTTAATAAAATGGTCAGGAGAAAGCCAGTCAAAGTGTACACATGAACCAGAAGAGTTCGATTCAAGACAGCAAGCTCCAGATGGTACACAAGTAAAAGGCTCGAACTCAAGTCAGTGCACAACAACTCAAATCAAACTATAATGAACCAACGGACAGAACAAGTGCTATCAGGAATGAACACAAATAGCCAGAGGGATTAGTATGGAAACACAGCAACAATGAAATGGCTATAAACAAAATACATGAAACTGCACCAAAGGACTGACAACATGCATGCTACAGGTCTGAAACTAATGAAACTCAAAGGCAAACACAACTCTAACTAGAAGTACACATGAAGTATACATCCTACCAAACTCAAAGAAGCAAAAATCCAAACCAAGTTCAAGTCACACATGAAAACAACTTAATGCAGCAACCAAAACAAATGCAATAGCGGATCGAATGATCAGTGAGCAAGGCTGCACAGTGAAAACTGTATGCAAACCAAGTGCACCAATACTAAACAGAGGAATACTTCAACTACAAATACACATCAAGTATATATGAAGGCCATAGTGTGCAATATACAAGACTACAAGAACAAAGCATGCACATCAAACTCACCACAATGCATCAATATAAATTCAACATCAAATCAACAAGCTAAACTGCACATGAAAATAAAACCAGAGCTCAATACATGTGAACTCAGGAAACATATATAGAAAATGCAACAGTGAAGCTTGAGACAGTACAACTAAGTTCACCTGAAACTGACATTCAAGTGCAAGCCTCAATTAAACACGAAATGGTGATATAGCAAGTTTATGTGGATATGCTAGTAGTAAAGTAAATAGCATATGCAGTGAATAGTATGGCAAAAGTCGAACAAGATCAACATCACAAAATTAAGTTTGTAGTCGAAGACAACTGCAGGAAAAATCAAAACCGATGTCAACATCGAACCAAGTCAAAGCCATGATCAAAGAATATGATGAAAAAGTCAGGGACGTGGTGGTCAAGAATCGAGTAAGGAAAATTTGAAGCCGTGATGAACAAGCCATCATCAAAATATACGAAATTGACAAAGTCAGAGAAATCATCAACATCAAAACAAAATCGAATGGCCGAGACAAAAAAATGAAAACTTCAAATAAATGTATACGAACGAAAATCAAGGGTTTCTAACCCTATATAAATAATAAATATCATCAGCAAATCATACAATCAAGTTCAAGCATTCAACTGAAAGAGCAAAAGGCATAAATTACATACCAGAGTCAATGTCAAACTCGATCAAACCGAGGAGCCGTTTTCGAATTAAAGAAGGAGTCGATTGCCGAAACAAGACAGAGGGATAGCAATAGTAATCGACCAACTGCCCATCGGCTTCATCGATTTTCTCACAAGCCCTAATTTCAGAAGCTAAAGGAACGAACGAAAGAAGGAACGGCCGACATTAATAAAAAGGGATAAAGGGGCCGCATTTTTTTCTTTAGAGAAAATATTTCGGGCAGGGCATTCTTTCTTTAGTATTAGCTTATAATAAATAGGAATAATTAGGGTTTCGGTTTTTTAATTTTTTTTAAACTGTTATTTTTGTATTTTCTCCTTTAAACCAATGTAATTACTAGTCGTGTGACTGGGGGACAAACAACGTGGCGTAGTTTGAGAATTCGCAACTCAGTGGCTGAGTTGTGGCAGGATATTGAGCATAGAGTGAGGTTAGTCAGTAGCGGGTGTCGCGAGTTTACATGTGTAAGCGTGTGACTACTTAATTTCTAGTAGAAACCTTGGGGGCAGCACGTAGGCAGGGTCTTGCCGAAGCTAGGTAAATTCTGTGTCATTCTATTTCTGCATTTATTATTCTTCTATTATCTGTGCTGCTATAATTTTGATATATCTGTGTTGAAATAATTTTACAAGCTTCCGCAATAATTTTTATAATTAATAGTATCACCCTATTCACCCCCTCTAGGGTGAAATTGATCCTACAAGTGGTATCAGAGCTAGGAATAGAAGTCAACTTTTGTTTTAAAAAATTCATTTTTCCAAAACCAATTTTTGTTTTAAAAATTTGAATTTTTTAAAATGGCTTCTTTTAATAAAGCTTTTGCTGAGGGTCAGTCCATAGTTAGACCACAAATTTTCAATGGCGAATACGCCTACTAGAAAAATAGAATAAATTTTTTTCTGAAAACCCTTGACGCTTGGAATATTGTTGAGACAGGTTATAGAGCACCAACTATAATTATAGATAATCAGGAAATAGAAAAACCAACGGATCAATGGACAGAACTAGAAAATAAATTCAAAATGCTAATGCTAATGCTGTGAATTCTATTATCTGTTCATCGGATCAATTTGATTTAACCGCGTCTCACATTGTCTAAATGCGCAGGAAATATGGCACACACTAGAAGTGACTCATGAAGGAACATCTCAAGTCAAAGAATCTCTCCTTGCCATGCTAAGCAGCGAATACGAGAACTTCATAATGGCGAAGGAAGAAAATGTCAAAGAGATGTATGGACGAATTTCCAATATCCTATACAAATCAAAAGCTCTTGGAAACTCATACTTAGAGTTGGAGATAGTCCGAAAAATCCTCAGAGTCCCGCCACGAAGTTTTGAAGCCAAGGTGACTGCCATTCAAGAATCAAAAGATTTAAAACAGATGAAAGTTGAAGAACTCGTTGGAAATCTAACCACTTATGAGCTAGAAATGAAATTCAAGGAAGAGCGTGAAGGAGGTGACACTCAAAAGAAATCAATAGCTCTAAAAGGAACAACAGAAAGTGATGGTGATGATGATGATGATGGAGCAGCAGAATTAGAGATGATAATAAAGAAATTCAAAAGGTAGAATTACAAATACGGAAATCTAGCCCGAAATAAAAAATTGAAAAGCAGAATAGCCAAAGCACTAGACTACTCAAAAGAACAGAAGATCGTCTGTCACAAGTGCAACCAACCCGGACACATCAAGCCCAATTGTCCTCAAAATCTACGCGACTTTTAAAAGAAATCAAAAAGGAGAAGTTTTGTAGCAACGTGGAATACAAGTGATGAAGATAATCAAAGTACTAGCAGTGAGATTGAGGAAGCAGATATGTGCCTTTAAGGAAATATAATTGATAGCGACAATGACGAGCCATGCGAGGTATCAAAACTCACTCACTCAGAATTACTTATATATTTCCACAAAGTAAATGGTTGTTTTGAACGAGTTAGGGAGAAGTATGCCAAACTTGAATCACAAAAAGACACTTTGATATAATTAAATAAACAACTTGACCAATTAGTTAAAACCTATCAAAGTAGGATCCCTAAGTGTGATAGGTGTCCAACATTTGAAGAAGAAACTAAGAAATCAGAAATTAATATAAAATCACTTGAAAATGAAATTCTGATTTTAAAAGAAAGTAAAAATACTAGGAGAGAAAATTCTATTAAAAAGTGCACACAATTGTTAAACGAAAATGAATCTCTCAAAATACAAGTATAACAATTGTCAACGACTTTAAATAAATTTTCAAAAAGTGAAAAATCGTTGAATATGCTATTAGGGAAGCAAACTGTTAATACAGTTAGACAAGGACTTGGGTATAATCAATCTAAAAATGTTAGAAATGTGATTAATCAAGTAAATTCAATGTGCACAATTTGTAGAAAATTTGGACACAATCACAATAAAAAAAATTGTTGGTATAGACCCAAACACGTGAAAACAATACCAATTTGGGTTCCAAAAGGCACAAATATAAAATCTCTTAAAGTTAAACAAATCTTGGTGCCAAAAGGAACATATATAAATAGTTTTGGGCCTCCACAAACTTATTTTTCAAAATATTCTGCCACTAACAATCATGGACCTATAAAAACAAGTAGGTCACAAAAATCTTTTATCGTGTAGCAGTGGTGGCAGGCTAAGGAACAACAACAGTGTTATCTTGATTCTGGCTATTTCAGAAACATAACGGGCAACAAAGAAAAGTTCCTTAGCCTAGTATAAAAGTGACAGAATCGTAGTGGACAACAATGAAAAATATCGTAAAGGTAAAACATGTAATGGTATATTTATATGAACGATATATTAAATGTGATAGTCTGCACCGTAATCTGAGTTAAATTAGCCAATAATGTGATGATAAAATAATGATGATTTTGATTCTGACTTATTCAAAATTGTTGGACAATTATATTCTTATGCCATGAACACTATAGAAATATATAGTCTTTGAATTACTTCATATATATTAGTTTGGATTAATAATAGTGCTTTATTGGATGATAATACATTTGGTTATTTTACGGCTGACTCTACATTCACGGTTTTTATTATTTACACGGTTTCAATTCAAATTCAAGAGAATGTCATTTAAAAAGCTATTAAAATTGATTTTGAGATATTTTGTTGCACACTTCTTGGTCTGGTCTATCAAATTCAATCAATGATAATTTTGAGTGAAAGAGAAATTCAGATGCATATTACACTGGTAATCTAGTTGATAGAAAGATTACTAGTTGAACTTAATCTTTGTTGAGACATTTAGTAACTGCATTGTTTTTCAAAGAAAATATTTTCCTATTTTTCATTTTAAATAATTTTCAAATACCAGAAATTTTTCTCATATAACCCCTCCGAGAAAATCATTTTTGACCATGTTTTCAGATCAGTCATTTAAAAAACATTGATTTTATAATTATTTTTGAATTTGATTTTAAATGACTATTTTGACTAATCTGACTCCTTAATAATTATCGAAAAGATAAATAGTGATTGAAAAAGTGATGAGTGTTAATATTTATCATATATTATGACTCAAGACGGTATAATTAGTAAATTTCTTTAGAAATTTAAGCAAGAGTTATAAAACTTTTTGTTGGTAAAAATTCCATGACCATCTCTATTTCTATCATATTTCTAACGACCATTACTCATCAGAATTCTATATAGTTTGTCAATATGTGGTACTTTAAACAGGAATCATTCGTTTTTCATTATACATTTTTTTAATAAAATAAATAATAATAATAATAATAAAATAAAATTAAAATAAAATTCAAAGTATTCACTCTCATTTAAAAGTCCTCACGGTTATGCATGGGTGAATTACTTGGAATTTGTTATGTGCTTCCATGCTCATTTAAAAGTCCTAAGGGTTATGCATGTATGGAATGCATATCAAAATTGTTTTTTTAACAATAAACAAGTTGATTCTAATTCCATTTAAAAGTCCTCACGGTTATGCGTGGTTAGAAGATACTTGAATTCATTTTTTAAAAATAAAATTGGAATACTGCTAATCTCATTTAAAAGTCCTAACAGTTATGCATGGTTGGTAGATATTCAAATTCCTGATATAAATATACCACAAATATACACAACTGTATGGTTATATATGATGACATCATTTCCACCATTCTAAAAGTGGAATATGCGCCTAACAAAGTATTTATGATTTTTGTTTGATTTTTTATTGAAATTTAATATTTATATTCAATTGAATGTTAATGTTGGATTAATATCTATCACTTTATCTCCATTTTTCTAACACTGTTACTCTTTTGCTGATAACAAAAGGGGGAGAGAAAAGTTAAGATTTTGTCAAATAAAATCAAGCAAAGGTCAAATATTTTCTATTTGCATCTAGGCTCATTTGTATATTTTTAATGGTATGCATATATGAAGGGGGAGCTTTGTGTAGAGAGGAAGCATTTAAATAGGGGAGCAATTAGAGTGTATCAATGATCAAATACATTTAACATATTCAAAATCTTAAATATATGTTTGTTATCATCAAAAAGGGGGGATTGTTGAATATGCGATTATATGATTTTTTTGTTTGATGATAATAAACATATATATATATATTCATTTAAATGTATTTGTTAACGTACTATTTTATTTTTCATAGATTAAATAAATATTTGCTGAATAAAATAAATAACACAGAATTTGAATTCAAACAGAAATTTTATTCAAACAAATATTTATTACAATTTTTTGAATAGTAAAAATTTCAAACTCTCACAATATACAATTTCAATTACAATACAAATTTGATTAAATTACAATTCACATTTACATTGCACCTCACTACATATCACTCATTCACTCAACTCGTACTGATCTTCAACTTCATTCCAATGTGAATCCAGCATCTGAGCAATATGCAGAAATATACGTCGACGCAGTAAAATTGAAAATAAAATATTTTTGCAGTATAAAATAAAATGTGGATTTTGAAAATAATATTTGCCTCGGTTATTTGGGTTGTTCGTCATCATTTAATTTTGAATTCATCATACACGAACAGCTTGTGACATACACAGTGTATCACTGTATATGCTACAAGGTCGTGCGCACCGATATATACACTTGATAAAATTACAGGGATAGGTAAGCACAGGTCAAACCCAAAACGTCGGGATCAACTCAAGTGCAATAAAAATAATGTCACAATATCAGCACAAGGTCAAACCCGAGCTCCAAGCTGGATTCAACATAGGTGTAGTTCGAATATACAAGTTTAATAAAATGGTCAGGAGCAAGCCAGTCAAAGTGTACACATGAACCAGAAGAATTCGATCCAAGACAGCAAGCTCCAGATGGTACACAAGTAAAAGGCTCGAACTCAGGTCACTGCACAAAAACTCAAATCAAACTATAATGAACCAGTGGACAGAACAAGTGCTATCAGGAATGAACACAAATGGACAAAGGGATTAATATGGCATCACAGCAACAATGAAATGGCTATAAACAAAATACATGAAACTGCACCAAAGGAATGACAACATGCATGCTACAGGTCTGAAACAAATGAAACTCAAAGGCAAGCACAACTCTAACTGGAAGTACACATGAAGTATACAACCTACCAAACTCAAAGAAGCAAAAATCCAAACCAAGCTCAAGTCACACATGAAAACAACTCAATGCAGCAACCAAAACAAATGCAACAGTGGATCAAATGATCGATGAGCAAGGCTGCACCGTGAAAACTGTATGCAAACCAAGTGCACCAATACTAAACAGAGGAATACTTCAACTACAAATGCACAGCAAGTATACATGAAGGCTAGAGTGTGCAATATACAAGACTACAAGAACAAAGCATGCACATCGAAATCACCACAATGCATCACCATAAATTCAACATCAAATCGTCAACAAGCTAAACTGCACACGAAAATGGAACCAGAGCTCAATACATGTGAACTCAGGAAACATATATATCAAATGCAACAGTGAAGCTTGAGACAGTACAACTAAGTTCAAATGAAACCGGCATTCAAGTGCAAGCCTCAACTAAACATGAAATGGTGATACGGCAAGTTTATGTGGATATGCAAGTAGAAAAGTAAACAACATATGAAGTGAATAGTATGGCAAAAGTCGAACAAGATCAACATCACAAAATTAAGTTTGTAGTCGAAGACAACTGCAGGAAAAATCAAAACCGATGTCAACATCGAACCAAGTCAAAGCCGTGATCAAAGAATATGATGAACAAGTCAGAGACGTGGTGGTCAAGAATCGAGCAAGGAAAATTTGAAGCCGTGATGAACAAGCCATCATCAAAATATACGAAATTGACAAAGTCAGAGAAATCATCAACATCAAAACAAAATCGAATGGCCGAGATAAAAAAATGAAAACTTCAAATAAATGTATACGAACGAAAATCAAGGGTTTGTAACCCTATATAAATAATAAATATCATCGGCAAATCATACAATCGAGTTCAAGCATTCAACTGGAAGAGCAAAGGGCATAAATTACATACCAGAGTCAAAGTCGAACTCGATCAAATCGAGGAGCCGTGTTTGAATTAAAGAAGGTGTCGATTGCCGAAGCAAGACAGAGAGATAGCAATAGTAATCGACCAACTACCCATCGACTTCATCGATTTTCTCAGAAGCTCTAATTTCAGAAGTTAAAGGAACGAACGAAAGAAGGAACGGACGACATTGATAAAAAAGGATAAAGGGGCTGCGTTTTTTTCTTTAGAGAAAATATTTTGGGTCGGGCATTCTTTCTTTAGTATTAGCTTATATTAAATAGGAATAATTAGGGTTTTGGTTTTTTAATAGTTTTTTAAACTGTTATTTTTGTATTTTCTCCTTTAAACCATTGTAATTACTAGTCGTGTGACTAGGGGACAAACTACGTGGCGTAGTTTGAGAATTCGCAACTCAGTGGCTGAGTTGTGGCAGGGTTTTGAGCGTAGAGTTAGGTTAGTCAGTAGCGGGTGTCGCGAGTTTGCGTGCGTAAGTGTGTGACTACTTAATTTCTAGTAGAAACCTTGGGGCAGCACGTAGGCAGTGTTTTGCCGAAGCTGGGTATATTCTGTGACATTCTATTTCTGCATTTATTATTCTTCTATTATATGTGCTGCTATAATTTTGATATATCTATGTTGAAATAATTTTATAAGCTTCGGAAATAATTTTTATAATTAACAGTATCACCCTATTCACCCCCCCTCTAGGGTGAAATCAATCCTACGTTAACTATCTCAAATATCATTACCTTATCATCCAATTATCTTAAATTAACAATCTTAGAAATCATGGATTTGAAAAAAAAATCATTTATTATACTCATAATGTACTCAATAAATTAATTCTTCACTATTCCTAATTAAAATTAAATTTATTCCCCTCAATATATATTAACACCTATGTTAAATATATTTACACTTATTATAACTGCCTTAATTTTATTCTTAGTTCCTTTATCATCACCTTATATAGCAAATTATTCCATTACCCTTTTTCTTTATTTACCTTTGTTAATATTTTTATAACTAAAATTTAAGTGTGTAACATTTGTTATAACCACTCAAATTTTATTTAAAAAATTTCATGCTGTATATTATCCAGTTACATATTCAACTTTTGTATAATTTAGGTAAGTAATATTAGAAGGGAATTGTGTATTATGCAAATAAAACTTTCTAATTCAATCATTTCAAGCTTGAATATTTATCCAAATCTTGAAATTATACTTAAAATTATCCTTCAAGATAAAATTTAGGAATTAAATTTCCAATAAATTCCAGACTTATTTAGAGATAAATAAATGCACATATACTCTATATACATATCCATTCAAATTTGAAATCATATATCAGCATATGTTATAAATCTAGTCTTATTTTAGAAATTCAAAGCAATTAAATTTCTTGAAACAAAACTGTAGCAAGACTACAGAACGGTCTCTTTACTTCGAAACTCGAAAATGAATATCGATGATGCTACAGTCATCACCGAAGTTATTTTCCAGCGATGAAGAGAAGAGCACTTATTTTAAACTTTAAAATCCTTTGGAAACAAATTTATATTCGAAAATACTTTAAAAAATATATCCTTTTAAAACTTTAAATAAAATGTTTGAAATCCATCGGAAATTAAATTATCAAATTCTTGTTTAAATTCATTTTAAATTTCCAAATAAATTTATAACCATGTTTATAGTTCAATTATTTATATATGAAACATGAGATAATGATATATAAAATCAAATATTATTTCTTAATCAATTCAATAAAATCCAGAAATTTTTTTATAATACAGTTACAAAATTTGTTTCATTATTAAATTTGTAAAACCATATTGTGTCAGTTTGATCCGTTCAAGTGTTTTGAAAATCTTATCAATAGCATTGATCAGACGAATCGATCAGAAACCCAAATCAACATCAACAACTCATACAACACAATATATGAAACATTTTAAATTTTAGTTTACAAATACACTTCAAGAATGATTTGAAGATAAGTTGGAAAAAAGATGGGATGATTAAATAATAGAATAGGAAGATGGATAAGCACATATAAATCGCGGGCAACCTAAACCAGGTGAACCGTGACTTAAAAAATAAGATCAATGTAGATTTTCTGAGGTAAACCAACATTCGATCTCAAGAGATAGAATTTAGAATTATAAGGATACTAGCATCTAAACCAGGGATATAAAATCTTTGGTGAGTCGATGCTATTGTAATGGAGTTTCACCTCTTTACAAATCAATTTGAGATTCGCGGAACCGCCGACTCATTATGAAGATCAATTCATTATAAAGATCATTTGAAGTGGAGGTATGGGATACTCCAGAATCAAAAGAAGATGAATAGTGAGGGACACGAATGAATTTTGGAACCACTAGGAACGTTCCGATATTCAAAGGAAGCGAGTCAAAAAGGAAGAGATTCAAACTCGAATGAAAGTGATTCTGTAAATACATTTACCATACATGCTGAGTTTTGCCTAGAGCTACCAAAGCTCTAATACCACATGTAACGACCCGATATTTTCCACCATTCACATCCACATGTGTCGGACTTGAATTGCTCAAAATACCGTGTTGTAAATAAAATTTGGAAAATATCAGAATATACAGTAAATAAGCAATCACATATCACAGATACAGAGTAAATAACAATGCAGCGGAAGTTAAAAGAGATCGTAGTTCATGAATCTACTATATAAAAACAAGATACATCAAAGTCAAACAAGATACAAAAGATAAGTAACAAGATACATCAAGTACAAATCAGAATACATCACTGGAAATACTAAATACAGAAAGCAAAGATAGATGGCGGGATCTTCAAGCAAAGCTCCAACTCCGAAGGTGAGTATTGAATGCTTAATTACTCAGTATGACTCAAGCGTAAAGCAACACACAAAACACTCTAGTCATGAATTAATACTTATGAACTGTAAATCAACTTAAGTGAATAGTAACAAAAATGCATCAGTCACTTAAAGGATGCTTGGGGTCGCCCATCCTCTAAGGATCCGTTAAACTATTTACTATGCAGTAATATTGCGCTATTATAATAATGCCTACAGTAAAATAAACTTACTTTAAAATAGCATTAAGGAGTGACCCAATATTCCCCTTAACACGTAATAGTCCCGGTAGTCCATCCAGTATCAGCATATCTCCAGATCGAGAGACTACCCTAAATACTCCATGGGCTAGGGAGAAATGCAAACTCGTGGTAAGGCTTGATATGGTAGGTGACACGGCATAACTAGGCAATGCCAGGGTAGATATACCGATTACGCTTTCGGGCTGGTGGTAACGCATAGCAGCCACTACCGACCCCTCGGAGCACACTCCCAAATCCAAATTAGAGGATGTCCATCTAATCAATCACAAGTAAGAGTATAATATCGAAGGAATGTGTCAGATCGGAGGAATAACCTTACTTGGCCCGTCGATCGTTCCTATTTTAGCCACCTTATGCCAACTCACGGGAGCTGGGTCCACGATCACACCTCAATAGGATCGTCGCCACCATCCTACTTCATTCTAGAATCTCCACCTTGTACACAGTTGTTAAAGTGGTTTTCGGAGTTGGCAGAGAGTATGACAACTTCCGATCCCGGTCTCTTTAACAACCAATCGTTGTTATAATGCCGTGGTCATTTCAAAATAGTTTATACTTCGAAAATCAAATCATTTCATTTCGAAACTATATCCCTTTCAAAATAGTTTATACTTCGAAATCAAAACTATTTTTATTTCAAAACTATATCCAAATCAATCCGATATCACTTCCATTTCAAACATATATTTACCTTTCAAAATCATAATACTTTCAAAGTTATAACTCTTTCGAAACCTAAATACTTGAAATCATTACACTTTGAAAATCATAACATTATGAAATCATGCATTTGAAATCATGATACCTTCCTTTAATTCTTTACATTTTACAAATTTATTCAAATTTTCAAATTTCCAATTTAATTCAATTCAAACCATCAGTTTCAATTCAATTCAGTTTTCCATCAAATCATTTCAAATCTTATCAATTTCAAATATAGATCTTATCTACAAAATAAACTATTAAATCTTAAAATAAAAATTCAAAGCTTTAAATATACCATATTTCAAACTAAATTTTATAATTTCATATATCTCAAATTTAACTTCATTATTACCCAGTTTTGAAATATTCATTACATAAATCGAATATCTTTTAAATAAATCAAAATCAAATATCATTCTAAATTCACATTCTTTATCGAATAAAGATTATGTCATTCAAAACCATTTCAATCATTAAAATATCATATCTTTTCAAAACCATTATAAATTCATCATCATTCTTTAATTCAAATTTCAATTTAAATATCGTTTTGAAAATCAAATATGTCATTCATTTTTTATTTCAAATATCATTACAAATACATTTCAAAATTCCATTCAAAATTCATTTATCTCATTACATTTCATTCCATTTAACACATAACCAACTAAACCTAATTTAAATTCAAATTCAATTTAAATTCCTTAATATTTAAATTTAAATATTAAATTTTATTCAAAACTCATTATATTTCACAAATAATCAATTTCCAAAAGTTAAATCATTTAACAGTTTAAAATATAACTCAAACAGTGTTAAAACCTATAACATTTCAAAACATTGTCAAATTATAGCAACGACGACATTTATAAAGTGGTATCGTAGCTTATAGTTCCAAAATAGTTTAGTTCATGAATAACGACATTTATAAAATGCCGTAATAGATATTTAGTTATTTCAAACATAGTTAAGTTCAAAACAACATCATTTTAAAATGCTGTCACAAAACTACAGCATTTTAGAAATGCTATTAATAAAATTCCAGATTTTATTATAACTTTTCAAAAACAATAAAACTTCGATTTTAGAAAATTTTAAACTTATAACTCATATTTTTAGGCTTCTAAATTTCACATTTGAATCAACTTAACATATGATTTATCACAAAAAATTTTATAATTAAATATCCAATTTAAAACTCAATTCATTTGTTAAGTCAAAATTCACTGTTTGTTAACTTATAAATTTAATAAAACTTAACATTTTACTTCAAATATCATTTCAAAACATTAAATTTAATTCCCATTATTTACTTACATTTTAAAAATGAAATTAAAGTCAAAAATCACATTTACTTCAAATTTTTCATACTTAAATTCACAAATTCAAAACTTAATATTTAGCTTTCTTAAAACAACAAAACGTATATTCTTAAATCAAAATTTCATACCTTAAAAATACATATCTATATAAAATTCATTTAAAGATATACCATGTGGTCTGTATATAATTTTCTAACCTAGGTCAAGTGATACAGATATATATCATTTCAATCCGCAATTTAAAAAGAAAACCCGGGTTCTATCATTTCAAACCCGTAATCCCAAGTAGATAAAATAAATAAAAATCGCTCATGCCTATCATTTCATCCCATAATGATTTTTCTTATTCTAATGTCCGTTCGGGTATGTATCATTTTAATCCATAGTGATTCTATCCTAACAGGGAACTTGCAGTGTGAACATGTGCATAAACAATATAAACACAGATACTAACATGTAAATGTCACAATATAATGTCATATATCATCTGTCAGGTGACAATTAACAAAGTTAACACGGTAATAACATGGCATGGCATATAATCATCATTAACTTGCATAAACATTTTTAATTACTAAAAACTTGTCATCAATTCAATATTTCATAAGTAAATATGTCAGAGTGAGAAAGACTCATCTTTACCAAAGCTAGAGACAAATAGCACACACAAGAGCGATTCCAAAGGAACAACAAGCAGTATTTGGTTTGAATGAATAGATAGCCTTGATATTGACCTTGTAGACAACAAATAAACAAGGCAATATAAACATATGTATTCAATACAAAATACATTGAAACAATTGGAAATTTAAAAGCCACAAGGAATAGAATGACTAGACCTTGCTTTAACCATCCAAATGCTTGGCCATGACATCATTTGGCTCAGCCACGATCAGGTCTAGACCTAAAATGCTCATCCAATGGTCAAAAAAAAGAAGGCAAAACAATTGGATGTGGGAAGGTAGGAGTTAGAACATCCAAATGCAAAGGGACAAGGCAAAAGAGAAGTGTTTTGGTGCACCATTTGGCTCGGCCATGGTCATCATAGGGCTCGACCATGCATGCTTCAGATCTGGACAGAGGCCAAGTGATGGCCAGAGGTGGTGTAGGCAGGTGGTGGTGGAGCTAGGGGTGTGGCCGAAGCCATATGTGAAGGGGGCGGTGAAACTAGGCTTGGTTAGGCATGTTTTCAAGGAGTTTGTGCAAAGTATTGTGGTGTTTGGTCCACTTGAAGGTCACGGATTGAGGTGGTGGTCAGAGGAGGAGTTGGTGGTTGCTATGGCTAGTGATGGTGGAGAGGATGGTGGAGATTAGGGTGGTAGGGCTGAGCATAGCTGTGAAGAGGAGGGAGGCAAAATCAATGTAATAAGAAGAAAAATGAGAAAGAAAGAAGCCAGTAGAACTTAAATTTTTTTCTCAAGATAAAAATGCCATGAGTTTTGGAGAGAAAGGAGTTTTCTCACATGAATGAAGAGGAGAAAGTTATGGCTATCAGAAAAAAATGCACGGCTAAAGATGAAATGAAAAGCCAAACGACAAATGAAAAGGCAAGGTAAATGAAAAGTCGTATGGAAATGACAGGTCTACGACTCTTTGAATTTCTATTTCTTTTTCTTTAAAATAATATAAGTAAAATTCAGAAAATAAAATTAAATAGATGAAAAAAATAAAGTGAATAAGAAAATAAATAAATATTTTAAGGAAAAATAGAAAATCAATAGGAAAATAGCTTAATAATTTAAAACTAGACTTTAAAAATATAAACCGTATACAGTTAACATTTTAAAAAATATAACAACACTTTAAAAATGTTTTAAAAATAAAATATATACATAACATGTCATATTACACACATATACAAATCAGTACATGAATATGACAAATAAAATATTATTTATAAAAATTAAAATAAACAATTTTGTTAACAAAATTAATTTACACACAATATTGTAAAAATCATAACTTTCACAATATAAATCGGATTTCAACGAAACGAAAAGTAGTATTCTTGGAATTTAATTTATTTTCATTATAAAATTCAAATATTCAAATATTTAAAATTTAAATTTAAAAGTCAAAGTTTGACCATATTGACCAAAATTCACATTTCTAGAAAATATTCTATTTATTCATGTTTGGAATTATAATTCACATACAAATCAAAATTTACATTTAAAATAACAAAATGATTCATTTTAATAAATAAAATTTTTAAATCAGGAATTCAAATAGAATAATTAAATTATACAATTAAAATAATCACAAAATACAGGGTTGTTACACGTAAGGTAGCTAAAACAGGAGCAATTGATGAGCTAGTGAGGAAGCGCCTCTGATCGGACACACTCCTTGGATACCATTCTATTACTTTGTGATTGATTAGGTGCGCCATTAGATTTTTTTTGGGAGTGTGGCTCAAGGTGGGCGGTATCTGCGGTTATGCGTTACCACCGGTCCGGAAGTGTAATTAGTATATCTACCCTGGCATTGCCTAGTTGTGCTGTGTCACCTACCCTAGCGTGCTTTACTACAAGTTTGATTTTTGTCGTACCTATGGAGTGTCCTTTGGTAGCCTCTCGATCAGGAGGTACTAAGGTACTGTTTAGACTATTGACACTATAAAATGTGTTAAGGTGGAAAACGTAAAGCCTTAACGCTATTTTTAAAATATATTATACTTTACTTTAGACATTATTATAATAGCAGATATTACTACATAGTAGATATCTTAACGGGTCCTTAGAGGATGGTTATCCCAAACATCCCTTGAGTTACTTGTATTTCAGTTGTTATTTCACTTGAGTTGGATTTATTGATATAAGGTGTTAATCCTAACTCGAGTGTTCTGTATTTTGCTTTACGCTCGGGTCAGACTGAGTGTACCAGCTTTTGAAACTCACCTTTTGAGTTGGACATCGTTTGGAGATCCATCTACTTCTTTTCAGCCTGCAGTTATTCAATCGAATCCAGTGATGTATTCTGATCTTGTATTTGACTATTGTCTTTGAGACTTCGGTTGTATCTTATTTAACAATGTTATATATATAGTAGCTTCATGAACTACTACTTTTTTGTTTGTTTCCGCTGCATTATTGTTATATTACTATGTGTCTGTGATTCTGCGATTTATTTGTTTATTGTATATGCTGAGTTTTGCCAAATATAAATTAATAATCTGGTATTTTGTGCAATTCAAACCCGGAATTTGTGAATGCGAATGGTTGAAAATATCAGGTCGTTACATTTGGTATCAGAGTTTTGGTTTTAGGCAAAATTCAGCATATAGAGTAAATTTAATCACGGAATTACTTTCGTTCGAGCTTGAATTCCTTCCTCCTTGATTCGGTTTTCCTTTGAATTTTGGAATGTTCCCTTTGGTCCAAAAATCCATTCGGGTCTAATCCTATTCGTATTTTTCTTTGTTCTGGAACATCCCATAGCTCCACTGAATGTTTTGTAACGGGGTGAAACTCCTTTACAACAGGCATTGATTTACCTAAGATTTTGGTATCCTTGGTTTAGACGATGCTATCTCATGCGATGCTCGAATTCTATCTCTTGCGATCGAATGTCGATTTGCCTCGGAAGTCTGCATCGATCTTATTCTTGAGGTAATGGTCGACCTGGTTAAGGTTGCCCACGATTTAATAAACTTATCCATCTTCCTATTTTGTTATGTAATCATCTTCACTTTGCATCAAACCTATCTTCGAATCAAAATTCTCTATGATTTGAGTCCATCAAATTTGAATCACTATCCTTGCTTGGAAATCCATTCTTGTACCATCGAGCGAGGAAGTGTATTAGTAAATTAATATTAAAAATGTTCTATATATTTATTGTGTCGTTTGAGTTGTTGATGATTATTTAGGTTTTCAATCGATTCGTTTGATCAACGCTATCGATAGAATTTCCAAAACAATTGAACAGAGCAAACTGACACAATTGTTTTCAAATTGAAATAACTTTGCAAGAGTATATTACATATATATAAGTATAAATTTTTCAGAAATTAAATAGTTAGCTAAATTGGATGTTTAAAATAATGATATTTGATTTTCAGTTATTATTTTATAAACCATTGACTTTTCCAATATATAAATAAATGGAATTATAAATATAGTTTATAAATTGATATGGAATTTTAAAACATGGTTTATAAGGTGATATAGTTTAAACTAATTGTTTTATTTGTATTCCAATCTATTTCTTTCTGGTTGTTTCTATTCTCCTACCTCCTTCCTTTTCGGGGACCAAAAGTTTTGAGTGGGGAGAGTGTAACAACCCTTAAATTTAAGTGCTTTCATTAATTTAATTAATTTAATTTTTGTGAAATTTTAAATAATTCAATTTTGGGTTGAAAATTTGATATTTGGAATATGTCTTCTTAATACATAGCAAATAGTAAATTTTCATCTAATAATATGGAAGTTTATTTTGTCGTGTAATTTTATATTAATTCAAATCAGTTCATAATTGATGATAATAAAATGTTTTCCAAACCTGAATATTTTTTCTATAGAAAATTTGTAAATTATCTTCTGAGTGAGATGTCATATTTTGGTTCGTCAAATTTGGACTACTATTGCTCCGTCCACCTTATTTCTGGCAAATTAGTAGTATTTTCGGTACCGATTATTGAGTTTTGATTGGATGATCGTACGACTAATATCTGTATACCGTTTCGATTGTTTCATCGTGCTGATCTCTACGGTATATTCATTCATGTATTTTGGAATTCGGGACACGACTAAATTGGTAAACCGATAAATTGTCTCGGTTCCACTTTAGGACCTATTAGCTTCGAGTCCTTTCATATTTCACCCTCTTTTAAATCAAAAGCCATTTACATTTACACTCCCAGAATTCGAAGCGCAACTGACTTTCAGTTTTCACATACGTTCAAATATCATTTCATTCCATGATTGTTGTATGTTTATGCTTCAAAAGAAATTTAAATAGCAAAATATAATGTTTTCAGCAATCTCTCTTCCACTGTTCTTCTTTCTCCCCTTGCCTATTTTCTCTCCAACTCCACCTCGTCTTGACCGAACCGATACTACCTTCGGATCTACCCAGTTGCCAAGATCCATCTAGCATAACTCCACCGGATCTCCTCGCCTTTGCCTAGCTTACTCACATACGCAACCTTTAATCTCCACCTTGGCAGCCTGTGCCCCTTCTGACCTTGGCTCCATCACTCTTCTCATCTTCCTTGCCTGTCTCGACCTCAACATATATCTCAATGTATATATATATATATGTATATATACATACAGAAATTATTGAAGGTAATATGTATTCATAGGTCTTATAGTATTTTATAACATAGTTGCGAATATATTAGTTAACATGTATAACCTTTTCATTTATATGATTATATTATCTGTTGTTATTTATATAAAATTTTATAAGTGATATAGATGTTGCTTACATATATAAGTGTATATAAATATAAATTGGTAATGTCCAGTACATATAAAAGTTATAAGTCATATATTTTATTGATATTAAAAATAGATTTTGGTAATAGTAAGTATATGTATATATTCGAGCCTATATATTCTGCTGATCAAAGAAATAGTGTATGTATATATATATATGTTAGATCTGAGCTACTGTATATTAAGTATCTTGCGATTGTATTTAAGAGTACATATAAGGGTTGATTTAAGGATATAATATCTAGTTTATAACCTGGTACTTTACACTTTATATGTTATACATTTGCTTAAAATATATTATATGATAGTTTATAATATAAATAAGTTTAGTCTGTTGTATATATAATTGTTAGTGTACACGTGACGACTGGATGTATCAGTGCTGAGGTTGATATATAGGTCATCTTTAAAATATAATATGTGTACTAGTAAGAAATTTGTTTTATAATTTCTGTTAGTTTAAGTAAAATTCATGTCAGTTAGTACATATGTTTATTTGGTTAGTATATATATGTAGTGTGGTAACCTTTGACTTATAAAGTAATGATAGTATATGTATGTGTTCAATCTTATATAAATATTGCTTTATGAACATTGTTTAAGTATTGTTTAAAAAAAATATTAATAATAACAACATATATATTCTATATATATCTAGATGTTTCTAATTCGTTTCCATCATTTTCCATTATCAGCTTTGTCCGACCTGCCTATTTTCTTCATCAAATCGTGTCCATCCAGCGTTGCTTTGGAATTCATAGCTCATTTCTTTATCTCTCCTGTAGTCTCGAAAGGTGAGCAATCACTCACGATTAACGTTCTTATATTTATTAAATTTGATTTAAATTGAAACGACAATTGAAATATGTTGCGGTTAGCTATTAACATTGTTATATATATGTTTTTATCTATATCTGTTCACTTGTGACATCTGACACCATTATCTGTTATTTCTATTGATGATATATGCATGTTATATTATTATCATATATGCTATAACTCTCCAAGTTCCCTGTTAGTATAGAATTCACTATGGGTTGAAGTGATACATACCGGAACGATCTTTAGAATATGAGAAAATCGTTGTAGGTTGAAATGATAAACCCAAGCGATTTTCATTGAATTGAATTTGGGATTGCGGTTTGAAATGATATGTACTCGTATATGTCTAAATTACGGATTCAAATGATAAATATCCATATCACTTGACCATAGGTGTAACGACCCGCCTTTTTGTACGTTTGAAATCAACAATAAACCACACACGTCAGACTCAAACCGTACAAAAGGGTGAATTTTTATTGGGGTAAATAAGAAGAGAGGAGAAAGAAATAAAATAAAACAGAATCTCACAATGGAATGACAAATTATAATAGTCAAATAACAGTTCATTAAGCTGTTTTATAAAACATTTGATTTTACTTACACGACACATATCAGAGTTACACATACCAGAGAATAATAAATAATAATGCAGTGGAACAGTATGAATGTAGTGGACTAATATGGTAAATAATTGTAATAAAATCTTCATCTTCGTTCTCCAGAAGTAAGGCCTTCAAATCCTGAAATGCTCAGGCTGACCCGATCGAATTGAAAAGACAAAACATTTGAGTCAGGACTAAAAGATCTTATGTGAGTTAAATCAACATAAATAAATATGAGTGGAACGGCGTCAGAGATGTTTATGGGATTTGACATCCCCTATCTAGTGTCAACGTGAGTGTAGTAACTTAAGAGATGCTCGGGATTCACATCTCCTAAGGATCCGTTAGAATATTTACTATGTAGTAATATACACTATTATAATAATGTCTAAAAGTAAAATAAACTTACTTTAAAATAACGTTAAGGCTTTACATTTTCCACCTTAACACATAAATAGTGCCAGTGGTCTATACAACACCGTAATACCTCCTGATTGGGAGGCTACCAAAGGATACTCCATAGGTACGACACAAATCATACTCGTACAAGGGGCGATAGGGTAGGTGACACGACACAACTAAGCAATGCGAGGGTAGATATACGAATTACACTTCCGGGCCGGTGGTAACGCGTAGCGCGCAGCTACCGCTCACCTCGAGCCACACCCCCAAATCAAAATCAAAAGTGGCCACCAAATCAATCTCAAAGTCAGAATATAATATAGAAGGGATGTGTTCGATCAAAGGAGCTACCTCATTAGCCCGTTAAACGCTCCTATTTTAGCCACCTTATGCCAACTCACGGGAGTCGGGTCCACGTATATACCTCAAAGGAACGCCGCCACGATCCAACTTCATTCTGGAATCCCCACCATGTATACGTTTGTTCAAGTGGTTTTTGGAGTTGGTAGAGAGTATGACAACTTTCGATCATGGTCTCTTTAACAACCAATCATTATTATAACACCGCGGTTGTTTTCAAAATAGTTTATACTTTAAAACCAAATAACATTGCCCTTTCAATACCAAATCAATATGATATAATTTTCATTTCAAATATATCCCTTTCTAAAATCATAACATTTTCAAAATTATAACATTTCGAAATCAAAACACTTGAATATAACACTTTCAAATTATAATACCTTGAAACTCGTAACTTTGAAACATAACTTCCATCTTTTAAATGGTTTAAATATTTAAAATACTTTATATAAAAAAATCGCTTCTTCAATTCTATAAATCAAATCCAACACAACTCGAATTTCTACATTTTATATTTAACCAAATCCTAAATCATAAATTTCAGTTCAATTCAGTTTCCAAATAAACTATTCCAAAATATATCGATTTCAAAATAGATATGATCCACAAAATAAACCATTTCAAATTCAATATATTTCAAACTTTAAGTATTCAATGATTTCAAAAATAAGTTCGATACTTTCATATATATATATATATATATATATATCAAATTCAATTTTCTATTATTTAGCTTTGAAATATTTATGTTAGCACCAGAATTGGTCACTGACACCCTTGAGAAAGATTGTGTAGAGAGATTAATGGAGAAAGTAAATTAAAATTGAGAACTGTATGCCAAATTAAATGCAAAGACAAGAACACCAGTTTTATAATGGTACGGCGTAACAACCAACGTCCACTGTGAAGTTAATCTTTATTGCTTTACTCAACGATTGATTACAGATACAATCCGTACGCCAACTACTTGAATATTATTGCTAAGTAAAGAGAAAGAGTCTTGAATGCGGCAGAGTCTCCCTAGTGTTCTCGAAAAAAGGTTCCTTTCACTATGCCCCTACCCCTCTATTTATAGACGAAGATGGGTCGGACTTCCCTAATGGGCCTAGGAGCAAGATACCTTGGCCCGTGGTGAGTGACTTATGTGTGCCGAGCCAAAAATGCCGAACGGAAAATGCCGAGCAGCATACCCAAGCCGAACAGTACCTCTATGGGGAACGAGGCAGTATGTTGAGTGAAGTGTGTAGGCCAAACAAAACATCGATGTCGAACGAGTGGAGATGTCGAACGACGTACTTATACCGAGTGAGGCCGGAATGGTGAACAAGGCTGGTATGCCGACCGGGGTTTGAATGCCAAACGAGGCCGGAATGCCGAGCGAGGCTTGAATGCCGAACGAGGCTAGAATGTCGAGGGAGGCTTGAATGTCGAACGAGGCTGGAATCCCGAGCGGGGCATGAATGCCGAACGAGGCTGGAATGCCAAGCGAGGCATGAATGCAGAAGTAGGCTGGAATGCCGAACGGTGCTGGAATGCCGAACGAGGCTTGTGCCGAACGAACTTGTTATGCCGAACAGCCCTTCCATGCCGAACGAAGCTCTATGCCGGTCGAGGCTTCTACCGAATGAGGTTCATGCCGAACGATACTCCCAATGCCGAAAGGTGCTTATGCCAAGCCTCTTGTTACACGGTCAAACATCCAGGAAACACTTTCCCCCCAAAGTGCATCATGTGGATGAACATGATGCACTTTTAATCATGAGCATTTTGTGTTTCTCTTTGGAGTCCTTATTCTGTCTTTTCGATAACGTTTTCCTTCGACCTCCAGAATGCTGATCGAGGCATTGAATGCCGGACGACATACCAATGCCAAATGACATACGAATGCCGAACGACATAATGCCGAACGATGGAGGTGCATTGACTGGTTCTACCGATCATTGTCCATTCAACTTCTCTTCTCTCTATTAAAGCCGATACTTCTTCTTCCCCTCCCTTTGACTTTTACCTTCGCTCTTCAGAATTACGAATTCTTCTCCCACCAAATTTCTACGAACTATTTATGCTTCCCTTCTCTTCTCGAACCCAATAAGTGGCCTTACCTCCTTCCCTAATTATCGATTCCGATCAGAATCGCGTATCCTACTCCGGAATCTCCCTAAGCTTCGCATCATTTCTTAGGTAATGGCTTCTCTTTTAAACACTTCATCTTGACTAGGAAACTTAACACAAGATTTGAATTCATGAATCTTCATAAAACTGATGCAGTAGGAATCGCATGGACGAGGACAACGAATTCGAGGTTAAAACTTGTTTTAGGGATAGGCAGAGTAGTGGAAGGAAGGATATGTAAGAAGCGTTTGAAGGAGGGAGTCGGTGGAAGAAGTATTGATGTCGCTCGGTACGACTTCCTTATGCCGAGCGATGGAGCGGAAGTACATGAGTGATGTTGGAGTTAAGGTTCAAAGTGTCGAGCGATGTGGCTCTGCACGACCATGGATCGACATGATTCCCTCATGCCGATCGAGGTAGGAGGGGATGTAGGAGAGAAGAAGGAGTTGGGTAAAATGCCGAGCGATATGGCTCGGCATGACTTGCCGAAGGACTCGACTGTGCCGAGCAGTAGGGATGGAGGGTAGAAGTGAAATTGGACTTATGGACAGAATGCCGAGCGATGCGGCTCGACATAATTGTGGTTCGGCATGGCTTCCCGCATGCCGAACGTTGGAGAGGTAAAGTGGGAAAGTGATGTACATATGACAGTCAAAACCATCTCAACCTGGACTCAGAACATTATTGACTTAACACACTTCTTATGCCCAAACATATGACAATGAACTTGGACGGACTTAAACAATTAAGCATATTGGACAATCCAAATTGATAACTCCTTTGTTTTGACAACTGTAAACCTGAAATTAACTTGTTTAAAATAGTTAATAATCTTTCTCATACAGCGTCGATGCTGAGTTCAAAACATAAACCATCTTACGATAAGCTCACGCAGATGGTCAGCGATAATGGTCTTCGAAGATGATAGTTCGAGGCCTAACTTTATTTTACCAACTCAGTGACTTAAAATTTCTTGGCACTTACATTTGAATGATCGCACTAATTCACACACCACACGAGGGGATTACTTATGTTATTAAGTCTAATTTGATTGCTTTTCAAGTATAGTTCAAACAGCTGTTTCGTCAGATTCAGTCATTCACTAGAGATGTCTAGAAAATCTAGCTCTGCCGCGATCTCGGACAGAACCAGGCCATCCTCTCAATAAGAAGCTGTTGGAACTTCAAATCTGACAACTAATTCTGTACAAGACATGCCGACCCGCGCGACCGCATCTATCGACTTAGCTCCCAACGCCTTGGATGCAGCGATCTTTTTAGATGTTTCGATCGATTCCCAAGCCTTGAAGATTAACGAAAGCACGCTTCAACGTATATGCTCATTTCATAGGATTCCTTTCGACGATGTGTTGGTTCCATCGAGGCAGGATCGTCCTTACTTGCCTCCATTTGGATGTACAGCCTGCAATTGATTCATGTACTGGGTCAGTAGCGTGTCGCCATTCAACTCCTTTCTTCGCGATGTGCTACAATATATCGATATCGCCCAATCGTAATTACATCCAAACAGTCGGGCGTTCATATATAGCACTTGCATTCTCTTCGTGAGTGTCCTCTTCAGGCTCCCGACTCCTGAAGATATCTGCTTTATCTATCGCTTCAAGAGACGGTCAGATAGCCCATCTTTTGTATTTCTTGAGCTGCAAGCAAGTTTCAAATCCTGACCGGGGTATGGAGCATGTTTTCCCAGTATAAACAGGACTTGTTCTATGTGCGTTGTCCTCTCGGCTTTGCGAGGAGATGGGTGGAAGGAAGTAAGTCTTTTTTCTGGATCAATACTCGTGTTTGGCGGAAGCTGCACCTTTTCTAACTCTTCCTCTATTTTTTTAGGTATTAACCCACGTCCCCAAAGCTCTAGATATTCTGAAGTTGTCGAAGCTATCCGAGCTATTCCCGTTGAAGAACGGGACATTAGATCTCTCGTTTCAAATGATTCACTCATGAAGTTTGGGTTGCTGGCGGAAGGTCGCTGATAAGCCTTCCTTCAGGTGTCAATATAACCAGGCCTTCTTCGGGCAAAGGAAAAAAGCAGGTGGGGTCTTCATCACGTAATGCCCCAGACACACTAGAGGAGGGGGAGATTAGAGAAGGCAAGACACCCGAAGTACCAGGTGAAAATGTTAGTCCCACTCGGGACCCGGTTGTCGAGGTTCACGACATCGAAATGACACCTTCCCCTTCAAAGGGAAAGAAGAAATTGACCTATAAGTTGAGAAAGAAGAAAGTGGGTGGAACTTCTAAAGTCACCTTATTCCAGTGGAGAGAGCCTACCCCCCAACACTTAAAAAGTTCTCTGAAAGGTCTGTCGAACCTCACTATTCCTGATGATCTTCTCAACTATGGTTTCGATGATCCCGAGGTGCTTAAACTTCGTTCTCCCGCGAGAGGCGATACAAGCGCTCAAGCCCAAAACCAGGGAGAAAAAACTCCTATTAGTAGAGACAAATAAACTGGTCCATTGGGCGGAACACTAGGAACACACAAACACGTGCACTTCACCTTGCACTTAAATTTATGTCATCACTCTATTCTTTGTTGACTTGTCATTATTTAAATTCTATGCAGGTGACATGGGGCGTACACATGGACTTAACCGTCTCCGTGGTTCATCTATTTTTCATCACTCCAGCCTGGATTTGGGTTCCGTAAACGTCGAGATAGAGATGACTTCGTCGAGTGTGACTACCACCGTCGAGAATCATCCTACTGAAGAAAAACTTATAGTCAGTCCTACTACCCTCGCGATCCTCCTCCTCAATCGTAGAACATTAAAGAAAAGTCCACACTTAAGGGGTCCCAGCCTAAGGCTCATCGGGATCAACACTCCGGTTCATCCAGTACCAGGCAATCCCTGGATACCCATAGAACACCTACTGTCTCGAAGCAGACTCCTCTCGATCCTGTATTTGATCCACCAGTAGCAGAATGACTTGCTGAGCTTAAAGCCACATTCCCAAAGATATGCTTTGATGGCTTAAAATTTCTCCCGACGATTCACTAGATTCCAAGACATGTCAAACAAAGCGCTATTGCTTGTACAAATGACGTCTATGTCCAGCATGATGCATTCGCCCACTTAGCCGAAAAAAACATCAGAAGTCTCCGTTGAGCATCAACATGAAATAGATTGCTTGAAGCTCAGGGCTATCTATGATAAAGACATTATCAAAGCTCAGGACAAAGAGCTCTCTGCGTACAAGTCTCAACTTGAAGCCACCCAACAGAGTGCTAAAGATACTACGGAGGCCGTCAATCGTTTGGAGTCAACTGATAAGAAAGAAATTGACGAGGCAGTCCAATGTTGTGGGGCCCTGGATTTAGAGAAGGATTCAGTGCAGAAGGAAAGGGATGCATTTGCCCTTCGAGTCAAGATGCTAGAAGATCAACTCCGCAAAGAAAGAGAGGACAAAACTGCTGCCCAGGAAGACTCGTAATGATATTGCGACGAGATCATTGCTACGCGACTTCTGAAGGCAAAGCTCGACGACAAGCTTTCTAAGGTCGGGATGCTGAAGGATGAAGCCCACGAAGAGGGAAAGAAAATAGCATCCGCGGAGTTTGACTCTCGCCTTGAGGTGGCTACAGAGGCTGGCAGGAAAGAGATTAAGTGCATATTTGACCCACCGATAGCATAATTCAACGTCCGTGTCCTCATGCATCGGGATTTAACCTTCCTTGGGAAAGGCTACCTTCTCTAGCTGAGGCATGGGAGACTTTAATAAAGATTAGGAAGGTCGAGCTGGGCACCGAAGAGGTTGATGAGGAGGCCTGGGTGAAAGAATTTCTCAAGGGGAACGAGCCTTCGGACTTGTCTGCAGCGAAGGTGCTCTACTGCAAAAGTTCCCCCTCATCTAAAGAAAAAGACGTCATTGTCGATCCATCTGGAACCGAGTCTTCAGTCCTTCCTCCTACTCTATCGGCTGATCGGCCAAACTCGATCCAGTCGAGCAACATGCTCGTTATGACCCAGAAGACCGTGGTCTCCGCATCCACATTCTATCTCCCATTCCGAAGGGTGAGATTCCCCGAACGGTTGAGAGCCAGCAAGAAGCCGGTACATAACTCTTCCTTTTAAAGTTCGAGGAGCCGACGTTTTCGGTTTAAGATTATTATATTCAAATGTTTATTTCCTATGATTTTGCGCAGGCCTTTATGATCCTCAACCCACTCCAAGGAGCGATGACGCCAAGGAGGAGAAGGGGAAAACAAGCGAGGCCACTCACAAGGGTGTGACTCCTGGTCCAAATGCTCAACTGATTAAGGCGCTTGATGAGGATAAGTCTGAGACATTGTCTCCTGTCGAAGGTAGCTATGAAATTGAGATCACAAGCGCCTTTGAGCAAACTTCTAAAATGAACATGAAGGAGCAGCTCGCGGAGGAAAAGAAAACGACAGCTGAAATCAAAGTCGAACCCCGAGTCGTGGACCTAGATGATCCTCTGAACAAGCCTTAGAAAGTCATCCTTCATGGTTGGTCCAGGCCATTAGAGGTCCCTCGCTCTTCCTCAGTTGTTACCTCCTCATCAAGCAAAACTTCCAAGAGAAAACGCATGGAGGAGGGGTCGTCAGAGAAGACGAACGAGGACAAGAAACCGAGGAAGCCAAAGAAGTAGTTGTTACTCTCGTTTGATGAGTGTTATTTTAGATTATGTAATTATTTTTTATTTTCGTAGTCAATGTAAATAGACTTTTAACTCCGTGTTTTGGAGGAGTTGTGGTAGAACCTAAATTTGGATAAATAAAACTTAGTTCTTTTGTCTTTCAAAAGACTTTTATTGTTCAGGTTTATATATAATTGTGGTCGAAATCCAGGCAATTGTGAGTAACATAACTTCCATTTCATTTTCATATAAGTCGGTAATTCTTTGGAATTGTACATCCTCTATTCCACGCTTCGGGTACTTAGAATATTTTTCAGTCCGCAGGCCAGTGACTGGTTTACTTCAAGTCATTTGTATCCTAGTCCACACTCCAAGGACTTGGAGAATTTTAAGCCATCTATACTCCAATCCACACTACGAGGACTCAGAGTACTCCAGTCCACACTCAAGTGACTCAGAGATATTAATCATTCATACTCTAATCCGCACTCTGGGGACTCAGAGTACTCCAGTCCACACCGAGGGGACTCGGAGATTTTAGTCATTTGTACTCTAGCCCGCATTATGGGGACTAAGAGTACTCCAGTCCGCGCTGGGAGGACTTGGAGATATTTAGTCGTTTATACTCTGGTCCACACTCAAGGGATATGGAGTGCTCTAGTACGCATTCAGGGGACCTGGAGATCTGTAGTCGTTTATACTCTGGTGCGCACTCATGGGACTCGGAGTTCTCCAGTCCGCATTCAGGGGACCTGGAGATCTTTAGTTGTTTATACTCTGGTCCGCACTCAGGGGACTCAGAGTACTCCAGCCGCACTCAGGGGACTTAGAGATTTCTAATCGTTTATACTCTGGTCCGCACTCAAGGGACTCAGAATACTCCAGTCCGCATTCAGGGGACCGGGAGATCTTTAGTTGTTTATACTCTGGTCCGCAGTCAGGGGACTCAGAGTACTCTAGTCCGCATTCAGGCGATCTGGAGATCTTTAGTCGTTTATACACTGGTCCGCACTTAGGGGACTCAGAGTACTCCAGTCCGCATTCAGGGGACCTGGAGATCTAAGTACTCCAGTCCGCACTCACGGGACTTAGAGAATTCGAGTCGTTTATACTCTGGTCTGCATTGAGGGGACTCAGAGTACTCCAGTCCACATTCAAGGGACCTGGAGATCTTTAGTCGTTTATACTTTGATCCGCACTCAGGGGACTCCGAGTACTCCAGTCCGCACTCAGGGGACTTGGAGATTTCAAGTCGTTTATACTCTGGTCCGCACTCAGAGGACAGCGAGTACTCTAGACCGCCCTCAAGGGACTGGAGAGCTTTAGTCGTTTATACTCTGGTCTGCACTCAGGGGACTCACAGTACTCAAGTCCACACTCAGGGGACTTAGAGATTTCGAGTCATTTATACATTGGTCCGCACTCAGGGGACTCAGTGTACTCCAGTCCGCACTCACAGGACTTGGAGATTTTTAGTCAATTACACTCTGGTCCGCACTCAGGGGACTCAGAGGTCTCCAGTCTGCACTCTAGGGACTTAGAGGTTTCTAAGTCATTTATACGTTGGTCCGCACTCAGGGGACTCAGAGTACTCCAGTCTGCACTTAGTGGACTTGGAGATTTCGAGATATTCGCGCGCGTTCGTTCGTATATCAGACAAAATTGTGTAATCTAGTGGTTTGCCATAGAATTATCATACATAGAAACATCAGTAATCAAGGAAAAGATGGTTCCAAGCCTTTATTAATGAAAATAAGCTAAATTGTCTTATTACATGTCGAAAACTAAGAATAAAAATATGTTGGAAATAATTGCAACTAAAATATGAAAGAAATGGACTAAGTATAATAATGCCGCAAATGCTCGCTATTCCGTGCTCGGGGGAGTGTCGCACCATCAACGGTCGCTAGCTTGAAAGTTCCCTCTCCAAGCTTCCATTCAATGACGTATGGACCTTCCCATGCGGGACTCATATGCAATGGGACTGGAAAAACTCGTTTCAAAACGAGGTCACCCACATCAAAGATTCTTGGCCGGACCTTTTAATTATAATATCGAGCATATGCAGCCGCTCTTAAATCAGCTTCTTCACGTTTTTCATCAATGAAGTCTAGTGGTTCTAGCAAAAGATTCTGATTCGACTCAGGGTCGTAATAAGTTAACCGATGTGATGGAACTTCAAGTTCTATGGGTATAACAGCTTCTATGCCATATGCTAATGCGAATGGAGTGTGGCCAGTTGTGGACTTGTGGTTGGTCCTATAAGCCCAACGCATTGTCGGAAGTTTATCCACCCACTTGCCTCTAGCCTTTTCCAAATGCTTTTTTCTTATGGACTTGATTATTTTGTTCACGGCTTCCACTTGTCCATTGGCTTTTGGATTAGCAACTGCTGCGAACTTTTTCTTAGTGCCATATCTTTGGCAAAACTCTTTGAATTCTTTGATTTTGAATTGAGTTCCATTGTCTATGATGATAGCCCGTGAAAGGCCAAAACGGCATATATTGTTTCGTACAATGAAATTAATAACCTTTTTGGTGGCGATCATGGCTAAAGGCTTTGCTTCTGCCCATTTAGTAAAGTAATCGATCGCAACTATCGTGTATTTCGCACCACCTTTGGATATGGGCAAAGAACGACCCTCCCACATTGCAAACGGCCAGGGACTAACCATTTGTGTGAGTTCCGTCGACGGACCTCTTGGGATTTTTGCATATTTCTGGCATTTGTCACATCTTCTTGCATAGTCTTCAGCATCCCGGTTTACAATTGGCCAATAATATCCATAGTGAAGGATTTTCTTTGCTAGTGTCTGCCCACCAGTATGGTCACCGCATTCTCCTTTATGGACTTCCTTCGGGACTCGTTTATCTCATCGTGGGCAATGCATCAGAGTAAGGGGGTTGAGAATCCCCTCCGATACATTATTCCATCCTGCGTTACATATCGCGAAGCCTTTCGAATGACTTGTCATCTTTCGCTCCTTCTCTCGGGCAAGATCCCGTATAGAAGGTATTGCTTGAATGGGGTCATCCGTGATTCCTTCTCGATCTCTGTTTCTAACACGAAATCTACCTTCATCATATTTATAATCGGAGCATGTAGGGTTTCAACGAGAACTAATACCATTTGCTTTGCATCGCCAGTGCTCGCAAATTTTGCTAATGAATCGGCTTCTCTGTTTTGTTCACACGGGGCATGTGAAATATCATAATATTCCAAATTTGCAAGCAGCTCTTGATACCGTGCAAGGTATGGAGCAAGTCTCTGTCCCTTTGCTTGATAATCCCCCACACCTGGTGCAGCACCAGTCGTGAATCGCAAATGATTTCAACCGATTTTACCCCTAGTTCTCTGATAAGTCTCAAGCCAGCAATCAGTACTTCATACTAGGCTTCGTTATTTGTCACTGGGAATTCGAGCTTCAAAGCATATCAAACTTATCGGTTTTCAGGAGTTATAAGAACAATACCATCCCCCGAGCAACGGTCCTAAGATGCCCCATCGGTATACATCTTCCATCGAACGGGAGGTATGACATTGTTATCGCCAGATTCGTCCGACATGGTGAATTCAGCAATAAAGTCTGCTAGTGGTTTCCCTTGTATGGCCCTTCATGGCAGGAAGTTAATATCGAACTGACTCAACTCAATATTCCTTTTTAACATCCTTCCAAAAGTTTCCAGTCGTTGGAGTACCTACCGCAAGGGTTGATCGGTATAATCACTGATTGAGTGCGCCTAAAAGTATGGCCGGAGCTTGCATGATGCAATCACCAAGCAATAGGCTAGTTTCTCAATCTTAGGATAATTTCTTTCTGCCCCCTTAAATGTTTACTGACATAGTACACCGGCTTTTGAACTCGATCCTCCTCGCGAACCAGAGCCGTACTAGTAGCATGTTGGGATACAGCCAAGTACACGTACAACATCTCATGGTCTACCCGTTTCGATAGTATCGAGGGACTTTCCAAATGCCTTGCCAGAGCTCGAAACGCTTCCGCACAGTCAGATGTCCACTCGAAATTTCTCTTTTCTTTCTCTATTACATCGAAGAATGGGATACACTTATCTGTGGCTCTAGATATGAATCAACTTAGCACGGCCACCTTCCCGTTCATGCTTTGCACTTGTTTTAGAGTTTTTGGCACTTGTATGTCTCGAATAGCTTGAATCTTTTCCGGGTGGTCTTCGATTCCCCGCACATTCACAATAAAACCCAAAAACTTCCCTAACACAACGCCAAAGGAGCATTTCAAAGGATTGATCTTCATCCCATAATATCTGAGTATATCTAACATCTCTGCTAAGTCTCGAATGTGGTCGTTTGACTGCCGTGGCTTCACGAGCATGTCATCCATATAGACTTCCATCGTTTCACTAATCTGGTCTTTAAACATTCGGTTCACTTGATGCTGATAAGTTTCTCTCGCGGTTTTCAATCCGAAAGGCATTACTACATAACAATATAGCACCACATCTGTGACAAAACTGGTGTATTCTTGGTCTGGAATGTGCATCGGGATCTGATTGTATCCCGAGTATGCATCCATAAATGATAATAACTCGTGTCTAGTTGTAGAGTCGACGAGCTGGTCGATTCTGGGTAAAGGGAAACTATCCTTCGGGCATGCATTGTTCAAATCAGAGTAATCAACGCAAGTTCTCCACTTCTCATTCGCTTTCCCTACGAGCACAGCGTTGGACATCCATTCAGGGTAGAGGGCATCGCGGACGAACCCATTGGCTTTGATTTTGTCCACCTCCTCTCCGAGAGCAACGGACCTCTCCGGGTCCATACCTCTCCTTTTCTGTTTTACAGGAACGTACTTTGGGTCTATGTTCAACATACGACTTGTGATAGCGGGGGAAATCCCCCACATATCAGAATGTGTCCTAGCGAAAACATCTAGATTCGCTCGGAGGAAATCATTGAGATCACGGCCGTTGACGGGTCGAGTTGCGATCCAATCTTAAGAACTCATGACGGGTCATCCCGGCGACTGGAATGTCAATCGTCAGTTCAGCCGGTGCTGCTTTTGCTTCTCAAGGTTCCTCGTCATCATCTCTCGGATCTATGTCTCGATAGATCCGAGAGTGTCGCCCGAGCCAGGACTCGGGCACTACTTGTCAAGCGCTAGTATTCAGGATGTGGATAGATCTGTCCGCAACCTTTTCTTTCTCTCGCCGTTGGGCCTCTCTCAGCTCAGCGACATAACATGCACGAGCGGTTGCCTGATCACCGTGCACTACACCGACTCCCTTGTCTGTCAGAAATTTTAACGTCAAACACCACGGGGCCAAAGCGGCCCTAAATTCAGCCAGGGCAGGTCGACCTAGAAACACATTATATTTAGAATCAACATCCAACACTGTGAACGGTAGGATTCGCACCCTCCTACACTCAACTTCTCCCATTTCAACTGGCAACTCAACATACCCCATCGCATTAGTCACTGCACCGTTAAAGCCATTGATACGAGCTTTAGATGGCTTTAAATCTTTTGTCTCCATCTTCATTTGGTCATATGCCTTTTTGAAGATGATGTTAACCGAGCTTCCACAATCAATTAAAATGCTTTTTACTAATGCTGGCTCGGTCATCGTAGATATAACCATCTGGTCGATGGTAGGAGCTTCCACCTTGTCCGCATCTCGGCTCCTAAACACTATATCGCCTGTCATCATGCGTTGCTGCTTTATGAGGGTCCCATCCTCCACATTCGAATAACACTCATAATCCGCATGCCTCAAGGAGTTAGCATATCTCTCCATCTCCTGCCAATTCTTGTCTGCAGGGTGTGGTCTACCGACTATCGTGTTTATGACCAATCTATCCATGTTTCGGGCAGGTTCCTCTGGTTGGCATGGAGCCGGCCCACATCCGGAGTCTGATATTCCTTGCCAACCCTCTTGTGGGTTCTCGGCGAATTCCTACAGCTTTTTCTGCCTAATTAACTTTTCTATGGCGTCGTGGAGGTGTCTACACTCCTTTGTATTGTGCATGTAAGTCTCATGGAAGCGACAGTACTTTCCCATCCGCTTCTTCTCCTCTGCGGACTCCTTTGGGCGTGGCTTTTTGTATTGAAAAATGTTACAAGTTGACAAGTAAATATTCTCAAGAGACGCATTCAGTTGGGTGTATTCGTTGTTGGTTGGAATCCTTGGCTTCCATTTCCCTGCTTCTCTTTTCTTTCCGGGATTTCCTCCTTCGGACCCTTTAGATTGCCCAAGCTTATTCTAGACGTTGACTTGAACCTTTTCCGAGTTATCGCTGGATTGTTTTAAGGTGATGTTACTTTTCACAGTCTCCTGAACAGGCCTTGGTGCCTTATCTCGCCTCGTCCACCTAGCTTCTTCTATTCTTATGAATTGATGAGCCTTTGAATAGAAACGCTCCAGCATTTTTGGAGGCTTTCCTGCCAACCAATCTCCAAACTCTGAATCCGGATCTACACCTCGCATTATCGCCATCAGAATTGCATGATTGTTAGGGTTGCTAACTTCAGTAGCCGCAACATGAAATCTCTGCAGGTACTCTTTCAACGACTCCCCCGGAGCCTGGATTACACTTAATAGGGACAACACATCCTTGGGACGAGTGGCGTGTATCCTGAACAGTTCTGCAAATTTCATCGCCAATTCGTCGAAGCTGGATATAGACCATGGGGTATGTCGAGTGAAACCCATGGTGGCGATTTCGGATAAAGTAATTAGAAAGCATCTACACATGGTCGCGTCATTTTCTCAAGCTGAATCAATCATCCATTCGTACCTCATCACACGCTGCCTGGGATCGGTCTTTCCTTCATAGGCCAAGATAGTTGGCATGCTAAACTTCCTGGGATACTCGGCCTGTAGGATTGTATCGGTGAATGGGGTATGACTCCTGGATATTCTCCAATATTCATTGGTTAAACCTTGATTTCCTCTCATTAACTACCTGACATAGCTGATAAGTCCGGAGTTTGTATGGAGGATGGAAAGTTGGGCTCTATTCTATGGGACCTCTCGGGTTGATGTCCCCTCTGTTGGCGATCTGCCAAACGTGTATCTTGAAGGCCAACTTCATTAGGGTCTTGGTGAGCCGGGCTTCCAGTCTCCACACGCATTCTAGCTTCTAAGTTTCCTATTCCGGCTTGGGTGTGGCCTCTAAGGCGTGAGTGATCCCTAGGTGATCGATCCGTGGCACCTTCTTGTGTAGTTTCAGTTTTACGACGTCCATGCCTGGGAGGTTCATCGGATGAAGTTGAGCTATCGGATGAAGAGTAACGAACGGGACTACCTCTAGCATTCTGATGCTGTTGCTGTGTAAGCTGTGTCATGAGGTTAGCGTTAGCTTGAATTTTTTCAACAAATTGCCTTCTACTTTCCATGAGTTCTCTCATTATGTCGTTGAACTTCTTCCTAGTGATAGCTTCCGTCTGGTTATGAGTTCCGACAGTCCCTACACCTAGATTTGCTTGCTGATTGCTAGGTCCTATCTGTTGTACGCTAGCAGTCTCATTGATGTCCCATTATGAGAGGCTGATCGGGTACGTGGTCTTCCTATAGTAGAGTTATTGATAGGAACCTGAGTAGAATCAACGGATATCCTGTGAATGACTTGGATCTCCTTCGGGGGATTTATTCAACCCAGTAGCTACAAAGCATATCTTAGCGGCCTGAGAATTCGATTCTCTGTGAAAGCACGAAAATGTTAGCACTAAAATTGGTCACTAACATCCTTGAGAAAGATTGTGTAGAGAGATTAATGAAGAAAGTAAATTAAAACTGAGAACTGTATGCTAAATTAAATGCAAAGACAAGAACATCAGATTTATAGCGGTTTGGCACAACTGCCTACATCCACTATGAAGTTAATCTTTATTGCTTTACTCAACGATTGATTACAGATACAATCCGTACGCCAACTACTTGAATACTATTGCTAAGTGAAGAGAAAGAGTCTTGAATGCGGCAGAGTCTCCCTAGTGTTCTCGAAAAAAGGTTCCTTTCACTGTGCCCCTACCCCTACCCCTCTATTTATAGACGAAGATGGGTTGGACTTCCCTAACGGGCCTAGGAGCAAGATACCTCGGTCCGTGGTGAGTGATTTCTATTTGCCGAGCCACAAATGCCGAATGGAAAATGCCACGCCGCATACCCAAGTCGAACGGTAACTCTATGCCGAACGAGGCAGTGTGTTGAGTGAAGTGTGTAGGCCGAACGAGACATTGATGCCGGACGAGGGGAGATGCCGAACGACATACTTATGCCGAGCGAGGCTGGAATGCCGAACAAGGCTAGAATGCCGAGCGGGGCTTGAAAGCCAAATGAGGCCGGAACGCCCAACGAGGCTGGAATGCCAAGCGAGGCTTGAATGCAGAACGACGCTAGAATGCCAAGAGGGGCTTGAATGCCGAGCGAGGCTGGAATGCCGATCTAGGCTTGAATGCCGAACGAGGCTGGACCGAGCGGGGCAGGAATGCCGAAGGAGTCTCGTGCTGCATGACCTTGCTATGCCGAACAGCCCTTCCGTGCCGAACGAGGCTTTATGTCGAACGAGGCTTTATGCCGGTCAAGGCTTCTGTCGAACGAGGTTCATGCCGAACGAGGTCCATGCCGAACGATACTACCAATGCTGAACGGTGCTTATGTCGAGCCTCTTGTTAAATGGTCAAACATCCAGGTAACAATTTACTTAATAAATCCATAATCATTTAATTAAAATCCAAATTGCAAATAATTAAATGTTTCCTTCAATTTATTTATACTTTAAATGTTTATTTAATTCACCTTAAACATGATCAAGTTACAAATCATATCCTTTATAAATCACAAATTCCATAAGTTCCAAATCGGTTTCATTTGATAAATTTCTACATTAAATACAATTTCAAATCAATTTAAAATCTATCTTATCAGCCTTAATTTTATTAAAAATCATTATAGACTCTATATAAAATATAATTTATATAAATACTTAACCATATTACATTTTTAATAAAATCATTCTTTATTTTTAAACTTGTTTTATACCAAACAAAATTATACATAGCTAAAAATTAAGAATTTAACTATATATATAAAGTAACATTTATATAATATTTGAAATCAATATTTCTATAAAACCATATATTTCTTTACGAAACCATAGGAATCATTTCAAAATATTTTTATATATAGACCGCGGTGTCTGTATATAATTTTCTATCCTGTGGTTAAGTGATATAGATATTTATCATTTCAATCTGCAATTTGAAATATAAATACGGTTATATATCATTTCAAACTGCAATCTTGAATGACATAAAAGTCCATAACAACTTGCAGTTTATAACAATGTAAAATACAACATCCATTCATCCAATATCAATCATTAAACATTTATCACAATCATCATCCAATTCAATTAATAACATCAATATAGAACAGATAATAAATAACTGGTATTTACTAGCAGGTTATATTCAACAATAAATTAAATAACTTATTTGTCTAAATAAACTCAAATAAACTGAGATGATGATTCAAAATATTCCAAATAGTCCTAAATAAATTTCTAATCACATCATGAATTAAATTTAACAAACGTAAGAAATTTTAGAAGTTGTGAGCGGGTTAAAACATCGAACTTTTGAATTTAAATTGAATTCAAATCCATCTTAAACCCAAAAGTTGAACAGCCTAAAAATTCGTCCAAACAAGAGTCAAATTGTCTGAAATTTCAATACGGTCCTAATGAAAGAAACCACGCGTAAATCCGACCTCGTACGAAGAAGTTATCATCGTTATAAAATTACAGATTTAAATTAAACAAATAAAATAAATAAAAATAGAAATATGTTACCCAAATCAAAATGCCACATCATCGTCCCTTGTCCCCAGCTCTCGTTCGAACCCTAAGTACTCGACATCGATCAAACAGAGCCGCCGCAGCGCCGCCGTGGGGCCACTGTACCAAGAACGAAGGTCACCAGCGAGTTCGCCGCCCCATGCCGACCTCACGGTGGAGTCGCAGCCATCTCCAGCAAGCCAATCGTTCCCCAATCAGGCAGTAGCCGCCATATACACCAAACCCAGCTTGAATTTTTCGGCTCAATCTGACTGTCATCAGACCTAATGAACTACAGCGAATTGATGCACTCGTCAATCTCTATGCAACAGTAACATCCAATAAACGATCAAGCGAAGTTGATCGCGACTCGATGGATGGCCGCGAATTGTTCTCAATTTTCTGGACAGACAGAGGTTCGGATTGGAAAACGAATTATAGATCTGAAATGCGCTCGTCGAGAGCTTTAAATCGATATATAATTCGATATAGTTTGAGGAGATTTAATTTTTGATTTGACTTTGAATTACAATTGGATTTGGAATTGAGAATTTGTCTTCCATTGAGAAAGAGGAGCAACTGAAAGAATTGTATGTATAGACAAATAAGAATAAGGAGTGGCTAGGGTTTATAACGAGGTATATATAGGCTGGGCAGAAATAGAGATGAATGGACACGATTTGATCTAATGATAACGACCCGAAAAGCCCGTTCTGCCTCCGAAAACGAAAATGGGTCAACCCATATATCAAAATAGATGTTTTTAAGTATTTTTAAACGCAATGGAACAGGTTTCAAGTCCAAATTCCATCGTATGAAGAAGTTATGCTAAAATCAAGTTATTTCAAATTGATTTCAATTGACTTCAATTGATTTCAATTAAATTGATTTCTAGGCGTTTCGAGTCCCTACGATCAAACGACAAGTCCGATCGCACGCAACTTGAAATCCTACAATAATTCACTGTTACGGATCCGATGAAACAGGTTTCGTTGAAATCCGAGACAGTAGTCAAAACAGCTATTTCCTACTTAATTAAATAAATTAAATCACTTTTCAATTCAATTATTGTTATTTCCAAATTCTTTCACTTTGGATTACTTAGTGATTTAAAATTCTTTAAAACCAATTCTTTTATTAACTTATTATTGGATATTTCACAATTTACAACATTTAATTTCAAATTTCAATTAATTCAGTAATTATAAATTTAAATTCCCAATTAACTCCATACATTTGATTTCTAAATCTTGTTGTTGAATCAATTTATCATTTTATGGGTAAAATTATCATTGATTTATTTTTATTACTTACGCTAAATCCATTTATTATGAATTGAATTCCAATTAAATAAATTCAAATAAATTGATTTTATTTAGTTCTAATCTTTTTATTAGGTCTATATTACTCTATAAACTTAGTTAATATTAGTTTGTCTTCCATTAGATTAATATATTCAAATTTCCATCCTTCCTTATTATTTTCAATTAAATTAAATTTTTCAATATATACATTTATTTTATTTAATATGTCAACTAATTTATTCAACTTGGTTTCATTCCATTATTTTATCTTATGAATAAAATATACTTTTCCATTCATTTTATTATGTTCACACTTTACAATTACAGTCCTAACTCACATTAATGAACATTTACTTACATTTAAATGTAATTGATTTCCAATTAATTTCATTAACAAATTAAATAAGTAATTTATAATAACTGTTATCGTAACCTTTAATTTTACACTTAAGTTTATTTTATATTCAACTAATTATTATAATTACTTACATAATACTGAATTCATCCAACTAACAATTAATTACACTAATTCATTTATTTATGCAACACTTTCCTTTGTTTACTTATTTTCAATTTCATAACCAAGTGCAATAATTTACACTATTTCATTATTGGGATTTCACTCCAATTGTCAATAATTAGTTTTAATTACCATTGCAACATTTCATTTTTAATATTCACTTCATTATAAATTATAAAGTTTTTATTTCTCTCTAAATTTAATTACAAAAACTTACTAAATTAACCAATTTAATTAACGAAAATTACGGGTCGTTACACTCTTACAAAAACTTATTAAATTAACCAATTTAATTATCGAAAATTATGGGTTGTTACACTCTCCCCCACTCAAAACTTTTCTTCCCCGAAAAGGAAAAAGGTGGGAAAGAAAGAATTAAGTAGTCAATACATCTTATTCAAAAAGTTAATTTTATAAACAAATAAATTTACAAAATTAATTAACTAAATAAAATATACCATTTTATAACCATTAAATCTTTTTATACTCAAATGAATAAAGTTTGGAAAACATTTTCCAAAAGTTTTCGAAGTCCAAAATTTTCGGGAAATTTCGGCAGAGTCTCCATTGTACGGAGAGGCTCGGGAGAAAATATAATATCAAATATAACAATATATATCACAATATCTCAAATAATATATCCCACCAACGGGAAAATATATATAATAGCACTAAAAAACCGTAATCCGAGAACGTACCTATTTTTCGGGCAACTAATGCTTATTTTATGGAACCAAAAGCAGTAGCAATTATTTCCATGACCTGTATTTCACTTATATAATCCAAAAAGACTTAATAATTATATAAAATGAAATATTTAAAGCTGTTTCACCAACCAACAAACAAATCAATATAAACAACAGTCACTTGCAACTAATATACAATCATCATATAAATCAACACAAATCGATTATCCATTCATATCAAACAAAACAAATAGTTGTTCGGTTCAAGAACTTTAAATTGTACCAAATGAAAAATAAAATACTAAGTGCACCTTTTACTCCATAGTTTTAGATGAAACTAAATAGATTATTCATACATCCAAACAATTTTAAAGCATCCTTGTGTAATATCTCGGAATTTCGGGGAATTTAAAATGTGATAATCTCTTAATTAAATCATTTAAAATTGATAAAACTGTATCTTCAAATATAAATAATTAAAATAAAATTTATGTGATGTTTTTAAATTTATAAATCAATTGATTTTAAATGGTAGAATTATTTAATTTGTGTTATTTTATAAATTTGATTGACATTTTAATTTAATAAGTATTGTTAAATATATGTTTATTTAAAAAAAATTAACTTTAAAATTAGAATTCAATATTTCTTAATTTAAAAGTGTGTTTAATAAAACCATATTTGATTTGAAATTTAAGTTTAAATTGAATTTGAATTTTATATTTGAAATTTGAATGGGAATTTGTAATTTAAAAAGAATGTATATCTTGAAATACATTTGAATATAAAAGATTTGTAAATGAAGTTTTATTTTAAAAAAATAAGTTTTGTTTTTGAATTAATTGAAAACAAAAGAATTTTATTTATATAAATTTGGAAAATATTTATTTAATAGTAGATAAATACAAAAGCATTTAAATTAACTTGTCAAAGTGGATTTAATAATTTTATATTATTTTATTTGGAATCTAATTTGTTTATATCTTATTTTTCTTATGGAAGTTTTATTTTCATAAAAAAAATGGATTTATAAATTTATAAAAGCATTCATAAATTAGTAAAATATTTACATATTAAGAAGATTGATAATAAAGGGTTTTAAAAATCTTTTAAAAATAATTTAAAAATAGGTCATGACATGTGTTAATTTTTAAAGCTATTTGATTAACATGTGTGATAAATTAAGCTATGTCTTATGACAAATGTAAGAAATTTAAACAAGTGTCTCTTTTCCTAATCTTTCTTTTTCTTAAATTTTAATAAACCACAAATTACATCATATAACTTCTATTCTTTCTTTCTTCGTTCTTTTCCTTTGAATCCAAACATGCAATTCATGGCCACTCTTGTATTAAAAATTGTCAAAAGTTCAAACTGAAAATAAGAATCTGCAACTTCCTCAAACAAAGAAAAAATCATTTTTTCCAAAACAAAATCAAACAATTTTCTTCAAGCCTGTAGTCTTCTTTCTGCAAGCTTATAATCTCCTCAAAAACAAGCTGTAACAAAACTTCAACAAAATAATTCCCAAAATATGTAACCTCCTCAAAACCTTACAACTGAAAACAGAAATGTACATCTCCTCTAAAACAGTTTTACTACCCTGTAACTTCAAGCATTTTCAAGGCAGTTTTGTACCATGCATTTTTCCTCAGATCTGTAATGTTATTATCAAGCCTGTGTTTTTTTTTTTCAAAACTGCAAACCTGAAATGTCATTCATCTTCAACAAAAATCATTTTTCAAAGGCCTGGAAATTCTTCTTTTGCCAAATACTTGAAACCAGAATTTATATTCAAGACCTGTTGGCACTTTCCAAGCTTTAAGCTTCATAGTACAACCTGGCAACCCAACAAATTATCAAAGATTTAAAAAGCAAAGTCAAGTATCAGAAATCAATGCTTTCAGGAGTCAGCAAGTATAGTTTTTCAAATTTTCAAATGGGGGCTTCAATTTTCAATTCCAGTTTCTAAAAACTCTCTGCAAGTTCAAGAGGTGAGTAAACATCTAAAATTTAAATCTTAAGTAGGATAATATGGTTGCTTAAGTAATTGCTGTGATAATGATGCTTGTTGTGGTATTACTGTATATATATGAATGTGTTAATATGTGTGCATGTTAGTTTCTTTCTGTTTTTGAAACTACAGGGTATAAAATAAATTCAAAAAGGTGAGAAACAATTCTTTTTCTTTAATTAAAAAGGTTAAGTAACTAGATAATTGTTGTTTGAAAATTTCTGTGATAATGTTGCTATGCATGTATGTATAATCTTTGCTGTATTTACATGACTGTGTTCAGAGGTGCTTTGTTCTCCTCTGTTCTTTGAATAGTATATCCAAATTTAGATAAAATTTCATTTTCCCTTTCTCTGATTTCCTATAGGATTTTTTTTTATAAACAATAAAAGTTTGTTTAGACTTGGATTAAATTTTATAAAATGAATTTAAGTAAAAATGCTTAGAAATTTATCTGGAAAGTATGGATGCAGCGAAAACTATTTTAAACATGTTAAAAACCAAACACTATAATTCATTAATTCAGGATCTTAACTTGAATCTACTATGAAAGATGGGATTTTTAAAACAAAAATCCAAATTTTTAATATTAAATTGAGTAAGAAATTGGGAAATATCAGGAATATGGTTCTTGAGCTTTTTCTATTGGTCAGAGGATTGTGAGTGGTTAAGTTTTCGTCAGAAACAAGGTGGACGATCAGGTTTGTTGGTCAAAATGAAGGTCGAGGCGATTGTGCACTGTGGCGTCGTCAGTGGTCGGGTTAAATTTTTAACCCTAGTGTTTGTTGAAATTGGTTTTAGGGTTGTCGCATCTTCCCTGATGATGCGAGATGCTTGGAATTTTGGTGAATGGAAGTGTGGAGGCAAGGCATGGTACAGCCGGAGTTGTAACGACTCCGGTGATCGGAATCGAGGAGTCAAAGAGATTTGTTGATGGTCGTATTTGAGTTCAAGTCCATCAGAGTGCTCGATTTCAATTCGAGGTGCGTGCGAGCGATTGGGGGGTCGTTTTGGATTGTTGTGATGATGTGTGACATGCCGTAGGATGTGGTGATGGCCGGAGTAGCCTCAGGTGGTGGTGCATGCGCACGTATTGGTGGTGTGTGTCAGAAGTCTTGGCTCGTGGAATGTCTCGGAGTAGAGTTCGAGTTTTGGGATTTTTAGCTCGAGTTCATTCTCGAGTAGTTGGAAGTGGTTGGCCTGTGTTTTTGCAATCTGTAATTTTAATCTATGTTAGAAAAAAGGGAGAGAGGAAAAAGAGGAACTCGGGATTTACTCGAGTAAGCAATGGGTTTAACCCGAAGCAGAAGCAGAACAATAATTAAGAATTTAAAAGGATTTTTTTAAAACTTGTGTTTTGATATTTAAAAATTTAAGTTGGTTAAAAACTTTTACATAAATTAGTTGATATCTAAATAAATGTTTTCTTAAACATTTTCAACCGATTTTGAAGTTTGATAATTTAAACTTTGTTAAGAAATTTTAAAGTGATTTTAAAAATCGAGTTTTGAAAGTAATTTTAAAGGTTTGTAAAAAACAACAAGTTTTAAATTCAAATTGAAATTAGCTTTTAAAATTTATAAATCGATAAATGCTTTAAGTTATTTAAAGTTGTGTTTTTGATAACTTTAATTTATCAAGTTAAGTGATTGTTTATTTTAAAAACTTAATTAATAATTTAATTAAGTAAAGATAGTTATTAAGATAAATAATGTAAATATGTTAAGGGTAATTAAAGCATTTACAAGAAAATGTTTTATCTTAATTAAGGTTGTAATATCTTAATTTTGATTAAGTTAATTTAGATAAATTAAGTTTAATTAATTAGTTTAATTATAAAGGATTAATTAAGAAATTAATTAAGGGAAAATAATTTACTTGAATAATAAATGGTTAAGGGTTAAAGATTAATTAGTTTAAGATTAATTAAATTGTAATTAAAATATCACTAACTAGATTATTAATTAATGATTAGGGATTCATAAATCAAGTTATTAAGTATAATTGAACTTAATTTAATCAAGTGGTTAAGATTTACTAATTAAGTAATTAATGAGTAATTAATTAAGTAATTAAAGGTTACTTAACTAATAATTAAAGAAGTTCTTAACTTGTAATTAAGCTTAATTAATTAATAATTAGGGTTTTATTAATTAATAATTAAAGAATAATTAATCCATAATTAAGGATTAATTAAGAAGTTGTTAAGTGATAGTTATTTGATTAATCAATGGTGATTAAAGATTAATCAAATGGTAATTAAGAATTGATTAGCTGTTAATTAAGGATGGGTTAACAGTTAATTAGGGGTTAATTAAATGATTAATTAACTGGTGATTAAGGAGTGATTAATCTGTAATTAAGTTCTTAATTAATAATTGATAATTAGGTTTATTAATTAATAATTAAGAGATAATTAATTAGTTAATTAATAATTAATTAATTATAAGAGTAATTATGGATTAATTAGTTTGTATTAAGAGATGTTGATTAATAATTAAGGTTATTAATTGATAGTTGATGGATAAATAATCAGTTAATTAAAAGGTTAATTAATTGATTATGAAAGTAATTAAGGATTAATTACTTTGTATTAAAGGAGATTGATTAATAATTAAGGTTTATTAATTGATGATTAAAGGATGATTAATCTGGATTAGGGATTGATTAATTGATTAATTAAGTTAATCAAGGAGTGATTAATTAATTTAGGTTAGTAATTAATTAATGATTATATAAGCAAGATTAAGGGGTTGATTCTTAAGGGATTAATTTAAGAAACAAAATTAATTATGATATGAATTGATAATGCTTGCTTACCGATGATTGGTTGTTGAATGTCTGAATTGGATGATATCTATTGGATTGATATCCGTTGATGATATGTGTTGTAACATTCTGTGGTATGATATTGGTTATATAAATGATAAATGTGTGATATTTATCTATGTTAATGCTGTGTGATTTCAGAGCATTGAATTGTATTAATTGAATTGAATTGTTTTAAACCTTAAAACAACTTGGCATTAAAAGACACGCATTTGGATGAGACCGGGATCGGGTTTCCATATTTGGATATCCGTAAACCACATCTATCCAAATTAACGTTAGGTCGTGAATCCAAGTGGAGCAAGTGAGGACTCGAGGTATAAGAGCTATACGTCAGTATAACTCTATGGGTGATTCCGTAATGAGTTTGACGGAACTAGTTCTTATAGGTTCGAGATGGTGATTTAGAGTGCAAGGGTTATTGTCGTTAACTCTGAGGGTGATTCCAAAATGAGTGTAACGAGATAATGCCTTCGGTTTCGTTCGAACCTGGAACGAACTTGTATGGATTGAATGCTTTCAGAACATCGTCAGGTGGACGATGAGCATTCTAAGAGATGTGTTCTATAAAGGTAATCGCAGCCTCAAGCCTCATCAACCGGGAATGGCAAAAACAGGGGAGGTGCAGCAAGGCTTCGTGGGTAGCTCCCAATGGAGAGCGAGATACATCCCTGTCTAGATGTCCCTTTTTATTTCGGCTGTGTGGGGCGATTGCTAGCTAGAATCGCCGGGGTGGTCTTGTTCGGGACTGTTCAGTAAGGAATGGTCCCGGCCTTGTGTTGCAGGGGAGTGCGAGTACTCCTCGGTACGGTGATCTAGGCCACGTACTGTGACGGGCGGTACCCCAGTAGCCCTGCCATTGTATGGAATCCAAAATCCAATAAGTGCCAATGGTTTTTGATTGTATTACCCACTTTTATGGCTAGTAGCTGGAATTTAATAAATGTAACAATTTCGGCTATTTCATATTTATTTGAAAACCCTAGACACTTTTATAATATCATCGGATTTCTTATCAAAAGTTTTGGTTAGCGTAAGGTAAAAACTTTTCCATGTTTATGTGTGGCAAGTCTTACGTGATACTTTTCTTTCAAAAGGTTTTTAAAAGTTAATCAACTTTAACCCGTTTACTCACACCAGACCCATGTCTGACCCGGAGTTTATTTTGTTTTTCTTAAACTCTTGGGTACTCAAATTTTTACGAGTAGCCAAGGGATTCAGGTCTGCTTTGATGAATACTAGAGAATTTATGGAGCAGGAGGCTTCAGCGCTTGTAGTTATATGATGTTTTTCCGCTGTGTTGTATCTCTGTGATATATGTGTAGTATTTGAGTTGTATAATAGACAGACTTGTATAACTGTCTATTCTGTGTTGTTTTATCTGAGTAACTCTGTTATGTAATAGACTACGTAATATTTATGTTATATATTATATTTTGTTTCGTTCCGCTGTGAGATTTTGACTTTGTTGAGTTCTTTTCTTCTATCTATTCTTTTTCTACCTCTTTCTTTCTTAAGAATGATGCGTCTTTCTGTGGAATGAAAGGCGGGTCGTTTCACCTTGCCCAAACAACAATAAACCAACAAACAACAATTCCAAGCAATAGATCAAGTTCATTCTTATTAACTTCATTTCATAACATTGGTTGTTTGATTCCCTTTTCATTCATATAATGATTTATCTTTTTAATTTAGCCTCTATCATATTTTATTATTGTAACATTTCAATTGTAACTCAAGTTTATAACTCTATAACCTCAATACTTATTTATTAAAGAGTTTCATTAAATACTTTCATTATTTCAAGTTTTACTTGTATAATATCCATTACATTTTATTATTAACATTACAACTTTTAATATTGGGTAAGTTATATATATGCTTTAAGAATGTAGTTGAGTTATACATGATTTTCTCATTTCTTTTAATTAATTTAACATTCAATAATCATATCTTTTGTTTTATAGGTTACTACTTTCAACTTTCTTGTAATTTCATTTATAACCTAGCATTTAATCTCTTATTTTAATTAGAGGTTCCAATTATTAATCGGTTACATTCCATTTCACTACAATAATTGAAACTATCAATTAACGAAAACTTAAGAACTAAATAACGGGTTAAATTTCAAATCATTTTAAAATAATAGATAAATATATATACTTACAACTTATATATCCAATTATATTTAAAACAATTAAAAATTTATATTTGTTTATCCAAATAAATTTGTAGTAAAACTACTACAATGGCCTTCCCACTTTGAAACTCGAAAATGAATGTCGATGATGCGTGCACTCATCACAGAAATTATTTTCCAACGACAGAGTAGGGAGTACAGAACTTATTTCTTTCCAAAATTTTCTTTAAAACAACCCCTTTTTCAATTTTTATTGTAATACTTATCAGAAAAATACTTTTAAATATTATTGCTATATTCCAAAATCAATCAAAAGAAAATTTTCAAAAATCCTGAAACTCACGTTCTAAGTTTCCAATCTTACATTTGTTTTTTTTAAATCTTATTTCCAACTAATATTTATAAATTTCACTACATAACAAGCAATACATTACAACCAAATATAACCTTTATAAAATTTATTACTTTATATACATAAAATATAATAGGTAAAATTATTTCATTTACCTATATTCAAAACAAATATTGTGTCGGTCTGTCCTATTAAGTGATTAGAAATCCCTATTGATGTCATAACGTCCTATGCACCAACCAGAATTTATAAATACAAAACGGAACAAATTAACACAATATAAAAACCCTTTTATAACACTAACAAATATGCTCTCTCATATATATATACACATTCAGCAACTCAACATAGGGTATTACTACCCTATTAATAAAGAGTCAGACCCCACAAAGCTAAAGTTTTTCGCTAAACCGAAGCTCTGATACCAAATGTAACGACCTGCCTTTTTGTACGTTTTAAATCAACGATAAACCACACACGTCGGACTCAAACCATGTAATAACCCTGTATTTTGTTATTATTTTTAATTTTATATTTTAATTATTTTAATTGAAATTCCTGATTTAAAACTTTATATTATATATTAAAATGAATAAAATTTGTTATTTTAAATATAAATTTTGATTTGTACGTGAATTAGAATTCCAAACATGAATAAATAGAATATCTTACAGAAATGTGAATTTTGATCAATATGGTCAAACTTTGACATTAAAATATAAAATTTAAATATTTGAATTTTTATATTTATCTTTTATTATGAAAATAATTAAATTTCAAGAATAATGCTTTTCATTTCGTTGAAATCCGATTTATATTATGAAAGTTATGCTTTTTACAATATTGGGTGTAAATTATTTTATTTAACAAAATTGATTATTTTAATTTATATAAATAATATGTTTATTTGTCAAAACATGTTCTAATATGTGTAATATGACATGTTATGTATTTATTTTATTTTTAAAACATTTTAAAAGTGTGGTTATAATTTTCTAATGTTCACTGTATTTTGTTTTCAATTTTTATAGTCTCGTTTCAATTATTAAGTTATTTCTTTATTTATTTTTATTTTTCCTTAAAATATTTATTTATTTATTTTATTTCTCATTTTATTTTTTTCTGTTTTTACTTTTATTTTCTGAATTGTGTTTGTTTATTTTGAGTAAAAAGAAATAAGAAATTCTAAAGGACAAAAGCTTTTCATATTCCTTGTCTTTTCATTACCTTGTCTTTTCAATTTCCAATTTGCCTTTTCATTTTGTTTATCCGACAATATCTTTTTGCTATTGCCATGACTTTCTTCTTTCTTTCAGATGAAAATATTTTTTCTCATCACAAAAAAACTCACGGCAAGAGGAAAAAAAGGCAATGGCTTCTCTTCTTTTCTTTCTATTTTCTTCTTATTTCCATTATTTTGCCTTGATCTTCTCCTTGCTTTGCTCGGCCCCACTATCCACCATTAGCAACGACCATCACCTCCTCCATCTACAGCTGCAACATCAGCCTCTCCTCTGACCAAAGGCAGGCCATGACCACTTGATGATGATGGCACCTCAAAAACAATGCAACACGCCACAAAACTTTGCTAGCCTAGCCACAAAACATCACCTACCTCTTCCTATGCACTTTGGCCACCCTTAGAACCACCAGCAATTACATGACCTTTAGCCGTTGCTGCACTATCACTCTCCACTATCCAGATCTGAAACAAATATGGCCGAGCCAAGCAATGTCCAAGTCGAGCCTTGTTGTGACCAAACTCCACTTATTTGCCTTAATTCCTTTGTATTCTACCTTTGTTGCACCTACCATCTTCATCCCCTTGCATAGCCATGAGTTTTGATGCTTAATCTGAGCTAAAGCATGATCATGGCTGAGTATAAGAACACCTAGGCCGAGCTTAGTGTGCATGTGATAATCCATGTTGCCATGGTCAAGCAAAGTTAATGAAAAAGCTAGGTGATGTTCTTTGTTAATTCAAAATTCCAATTGTTTCAATATATTTTGAATTGAATTTATATGTTTATATTATCTTGTTTATTTATTGTATACAAGATCATCATCTAGGCCTCCATTCATTCAAATCAAAAGTTGTGTTGTATCATGCTTGTCGTGCCTTTGGAATCGTTTTGTGTGTCGTACTGGTCTTCATCTTGAAAAGGTGAGTCTTTCTCACTCTAACATTTCTACTTATGAAATGGTGAATCGATGACAAGTGTTTAGTAATTTAAAAATGTTATGCAAGTTAATGATGATTATATGATATGTTATGCCATGTTATTACCATGTTAACTCTGTTAATTATCACATGACATCTGATATATGACATTATATGGTGACATTGACATGTTAATATAATTATTTATACTTTTTATGCATATATTCACACTGCAAGTTCCTTGTTAGAATAGAATCACTATGGGTTGAAATGATATATACCCGAACGGACTTTAGAATAGGGAAAAATCATTATGGGCTGAAATGATAGGCCTGAGCGATTTTTATTTATTAATATTTACTTAGGATTACGGGTTTGAAATGATAGAACTCGGATTTTCTTTGTAAACTACGGATTGAAATGATATATATCCGTATCACTTGACCTAGGATAGAAAATTATATACAGACCCCATGGTATATTTTAAAAGATTTTTATTAAGATATGTATTTTCAGAAGTATGAAATTTGATTTAAAAATATATATTTTATGGTTTTAAGAATGCTAAATATTGTTGAATCACATATTTTGATTCATGACAAAGTAATGAATTATACTATATGGATAAGCGACAAAAAGAAAAGGAATTATACTGTTCAAACTACAAAGGAGACAAGGCTACAAAACTGCGTATAGTATGTTGATTTATTAAAAGTTTTCACTCTTAGAAATGTTAAAACTATCCTCAAGTAGTTAAGTTGTTATAAAACTTTAAACTTTTTAAAAAATGTGTAAATAGTGCTTTGACTGTCAGGTCAGTCGACTGATCGTATATGGCCAATCGACTGAATCTGTACAGATGCACAAAAACGTTCTGTTTTTAAACAACTTTGAATATTCAGTTGAATGATCGTTTTGGGTCAGTCAACTGAATTATTTCAACAACTATTTTTTCTGTATGGACACTTCTTTTTGCCAAGAGTCACGTTCTAATATGAAGAGGTATGGATGCTTCTGTTGATCAGTACTCTTCATGAACAGTTGCATCTCTTTAACTATTATATAGACACACAAAATCCACTTCACAAATCACCGATTTACTGATTTCTTTCTAATCTTACTTTCTACTATCTCTGCAATTTAAAAAGCAATCATAACTTTCAAATAATGCTTGAATCACTGAATCAATTAACTTATTCTTTGATTCTAAGCAATATTTTTCCTTTCTAAATCTTTATATACACATATATACTTGAGGAAAGATTATAGGAAGGTTGTACTATCAAAGACATATCAGTGTTATTAAGAACACATAGTGTCAAAGCAATTCTACTTAAACTGTTGAAGTCCTGTTCTGTTGTTCAGGCGGGTAAAGTCCTCATTCGGTTGTTAGAGGTGGAAAAATCCTGTTCGGTTGTTTAAGTGTTGTATACTTATTCCTCCAGGTTAAGAAGGGTTATTGTGAGAAATTCCAGAGGGAAGTCTAGGACTGGACGTAAAATGGGAAGTTCGAACCAGTATAAAAATTCCTGGTGTGCTCATTTTTATTTACTTTGCTATGATCATCTATTTCCACATTTAATTATATTCCATATTGCACATTCCTAAGTGATAGCTAGCCATACAGTATCGCTTTCAAATATTATGTTTGAATTTGTGAACTTAAGTATGTAATTTGAAGTAAAGGTGATTTTTGACTTTAAATTATATTTTTAAAATGTAAATAAATAATGAAAATTTGATTTAACGTTTTGAAATGATATTTGAAGTAAAATGTTAAGTTTTTGTTCAAATTTAATAAGTAAATAAACAGTGAAATTTTGACTTAACAATTGAATTGAATTTTTATTTGGATATTTGATTTTAAAATTTTATTGTGATAAATCATATGTTAAATTGATTAAAATATGAAGCTTTGAAGTCTAGAAATATTATATATAAATTTAAATTAACAAAAAATTTAGTGTGTTAATGTTTCTAAAGTTATAATAAAATCTGGAATTTTATTAACGACATCTCCCAAAAATGCTGTGGTCTTATGACATCATTTTTAAATGCTGTTGTTTTTGAATTGAACTGTGTTGTAATAACTAAATATCTATTGCGGCATTTTATAAATGCCATTATTCCTGAACTAAACTATTTTGGAAATTATAAGCTAGATAGCACTTTATAAATGCAGTTGATGCTATAATTTGATAGTGTTTTGAAATATTATAGATTTTAACACTATTTGAGTTATATTTTAAAGTGTTAAATGATTTAACTTTTGGAAATTGATTATTTGTGAAATTTAAGGAGTTTTAAATATATTTTAATATATAAATTTGAATTTTAAGGAATTTAAATTGAATTTGAATTTAAATAATGGTTTTTAATGGAATTTTGAAATGTGTGTTTTGTAATGATATTTGGAATAATAAATGAATGACATATTTGATTTTTAAATGATATTTAAATTTGAATATTGAAATTGAATTCAAATAAAGAATGTGAATTTGGAATGATATTTTATTTTGATAAATGAATATTTGAAGTTTATATTTGTATGAAAGGATATTTTGTTTACTTGTAATTTGAGTTTATTTAAAAGATATTGGATTTTTGAAATAAACATTTCAAAACTAAGTAATAATGAAGTTAAATTTGTGATATATGAAATTATAAAATTTAGTTTGAAATATGGTATATTTAAAGCTTTGGATTGATGGTTTGGATTGAATTAAATTGGAAATTTGAAATTTGGGTTTAATTGAATAAATTTGTAAAATGCAAAGAATTAAAGGAATGTTTCAAGATTTCAAATGTATGATTTAGAAATGTTATGATTTTCAAAGTGTATTGATTTCAAGTATTTTGGTTTCGAAAGAGTTATAATTTTGAAAGTATTATGATTTCTGAAAGTGAATATATGTTGAAAGGGAAATGAAATCGTATTGATTTGGATATAGTTTTGAAATAAAATGTGTTATCCCATTTTTGGTCAAAACTGGAATATCAATGATGTGTGCATTTCCACCACGACCGAACCAAGAAGAAGCAGCCAACAAGCGTATATAAGTCCGGAATTTCACTCATACTAGTTGAAGTATATAAGGGTCATTCAACACTTGAATCCCCAAGTTTTCATTTAGCAATTCAAATACGAGAGTGTCGTTCGGTACTTGCAAACCCTTCATATTCGTTTGGTAGACCGAAGTTATCAAGATCATTCGGTATGAGTCCATCCGGTAGTACAAGGTCGAAGGGACATTAGGCACTCAAACTACCGAACTCATTCGGTAGGACAAGGCAAGAGGCCATTTGGCGATGTACTTCTCAGCTCCTTCGGTACTCATTCCTCGTGCAGCCTCTACCACCGGTCCAAACCCTTCCCAAGCAACGCCGGTGCACACCAACATGCCTCCATGCTCCGCCGAACCAACATGCCTCCAAGCTCCTCTATAACCGAACCAACCCACGTCCACTCACCACCGGACCAACTGCCACCGAACCACAACTCCAACAACCCACTACCGGACCACCCTACACCGAACCAGGTGACCACCGAACCAAAGCTTCTCCATCCTTCTCTCCAAGCACGGCCGAACCAAGGAACGCCGAACCAGATGTGCCAGGCCAGATTGCTTCAGCCCAGGACCGCCAGCGGCTATATACATCCAAGACCCCTGCCCCCAGCCTCACTCTATAAATAGAGGGGCAGGGGTACAACAATGGGAGACAAGTTTGAGAGCTCAAGCACGGAAGGAACTTTCAAACAAATTTCATATACTTGTATACAAAGCTTTGTACTTGTAATCTGAAGAGAAAAGGAGAATAATATATAAAGTGGACGTAGGCACGTTCTGGCCGAACCACTATAAATCTGTGTGTCTTTTACAGTTTAATCCCTGCTTTTTACGTATTTGCATAAATCACCCAAATCGCTAAGAACAACATATAATCAACTGAATCGTACGACTTTGAGGTGTTTACCCATTTTTTGCGCAAACATTTTGGTGCTTTCACTGAGAAATGAACTCAGGGACCTACCGCTTGGAAGTTGAATTTGAGAGTTAGAGATTCAGATTGGAAGAGTCATGGCGAGACAATCAAGCAGAAGGCTAAGGCCAAAGCAGAGTCAACAGAAAGGGAGTCAAGAGGCTTCCTCAGGAGCAAACCAAGCTTCAGCCTTCATCACCATGGATGAGATGGAGGCTATGATGAGAAGACAAGAAGAGATGATCCAGAACTTGCTTCAGCAAATTGGGCAACTTGGAGCACAAAACAAAGGAGCAACTGGAGTTCAGAACGGAGCAGGACCATCTGGCGTAGCACCATAGCTAGGGGGCACTCACGCAGAGCATGTTGATCCGACCCCGGGAAGAGAGATGGGGGCATCCGACCCACCTGGTAGCAATAGAGGAATGAACGTTCAGCCAGGGAGGCATACACATGAAAACTCCCGCGGACTCGGGGGGCAGGTCGAAGGCAGTGAACGAGGACTACAGCTTTGAGACGATGACAGATTGGCGGAGATGGTTAGAAGAGATATGAGAGGCGGTTTGGTAAACAAAGACTCGGAAGATGTAAACAGGAGTCCTTTTTCTTCTGCAATTAGGATGGCTAGGAACCCACCAGAATTCAAGCTACCATCAGTAGAGATGTACGACGGGAGGACAGACCCTGCAGTCCATCTTACTAAGTATGTGAGGCACATGGAAGTGCTGGGGGCATCACAGGAGATCATGGCCCGGTGCTTTCCACTGTATTTGACGGACATTGCATCGTTATGGTTTAGGCAACTGGAGAGCGGCTCCATAGGGACGTGGGCAGATTTAACTGAGAGATTCATGAGGCAACTCAGGGTTCATATTGCGAGACCCAAGAATGCGATGATTTTGGCAACCTTGAAGCAGAAAACTGGAGAGACTTTGAGGAGCTTTCTAACGCGATTTAATGCGGTGGCAGCATCAGTGGATCGACCAGATCCATCTATGGTCATGATGGCGGCTGTATCTGGAATAGCTGATAGTACAGAGTTCAAGAATTCATTAACCAAGGACCCGCCTATGAATCTGGGAGAGTTCTATCATGAGGCTGAAAAGTTTCTGCGTTTGGAAGATGTTAGTGCAGAAAGAGAGGAAGAAGATGACGTTTACGCAATCAAGAGCGGAAACCCACCTGGAAAGGGTGCGGAGACTAGCAAAGGAAAGAGAAAGGCTGAGGATAATGATGACAGGGCAAAGCGGCTACGAAGGGAGCCGCGATTCATCACTCACACTTAGCTGAATGAGAGTCTCGAACGAATTTATTAGGATACCAAGGAGCAGGTTCCGTATCGTAGACCAATGCGAAGGGATCCAACCTCTGACGAAAGAAAATCAGATAAGTTTTGTGTATTCCATGAATTAAACGGTCATAACACTAATGATTGTAGGCATTTGAAGGACGAGGTGGAAGGGTATATCAGGAACGGTATGCTCCTTCAGTATGTGAGGAGGCAAACTCCAGCAGTGGAGCCAGAGCGACCACCGACTACATCGGCAAGAGGTGACCCTGGATTGGGGCACCGTTTGATTATCCATTGATTGCTTGATTAAAATAACGATGAACAAGTTGTAAACCTCTCGCTAACACGGTTAAATCATTTACACATGTGAGCGATCGCGCACGATCCATAGGCATGCTCTGAATGACTACCAACCACGTTATAGTAAGAGTTTACGCTTTGACATCTTCATTTTGCGTTTTGCTTTGATTTTGATTTGAACATTTAAATTCTTCCTGTTTGGACATTTCTGCCGTAAGGTTCATATGATTATTGCTTTGACATTTACAATTCTATGGAAAAATTTACTTGTTTGCCCGTTGGATGGCGAACGGTCCACGAGCACCTCTTGCATGGCAGTGAACTGCCGAAGTCTTTAATTCGGAAACTCCCCGAAACAATAACTCCGGCACTGATAATATTAAGTCCCCCCCGGGCACACCAATTCGCCTCGAACGGCACCCGATCGCGAACGGTCACAACTCGCCTCGAACGGCACCCGATCGCGAACGGTCACAATTCGCCTCGAACGGCACCCGAATTCGAACAGTCACAATTCGCCTCGAACAACACCCGATCGCGAACGGTCACAATTCGCCTCGAACGACACAACTCATCTCGCCACAAATGGCTCGATCGCGAAAGGTCGCCATTTGAGGTCCACCCCCTGACCGCCAACAGTCGCACCTTACCACGAATGGCACGATCTCGAACGATCGTCATCCGAAGTAAGGCGTTTGACCGCGAACGATCCCATTTCATCTTTTGCCGCGAACGGCACGGGCCGTGAACGGTCACATTTCACCCCAAGTGGCTTGATCGCAAACGGTCGCCATTTGAGGTCCGCCCTCTGACCGGGCTCGGTCGCACTTTACCTCGAATGGCTCGATCCCGAACGGTCGTCATTTGAAGTAAAGAGCTTAACCGTGAACGATCACATTCCACCGCAAATGACTCGATCTCGAACGATCGTCGCATGGATTTAGACGCTTGACCGCGAACGGTCGCACTTCACCTCAAATGACTCGATCGCGAACGGTCGTCATTTGAAGTTAGGCGCTTGACCATGAACGGCCGTGCTTCATCCCAAACAGCTCGATCCCGAACGGTCGTCATTTGGGGCCATATAAAATATCAAGCTCTTTACGGGTTGTCAACAGGATATGAACATCCAGCTCATGGCATTACAAAACTCACCTTCCTACCGCATGGACATCAACAGGATATGAACATCTAGCTCATGGCATTACAAAACACGCCTTCCTATCGCAAGGCATGTTTAAAGGGGCAAAGTGTTATCCCATTTTTGGTCAAAACTGGAATATCAATGATGTGTGCATTTCCACCACGACCGAACCAAGAAGAAGCAGCCAGCAAGCGTATATAAGTCCGGAATTTCACTCATACTAGTTGAAGTATATAAGGGTCATTCAACACTCGAATCCCCAAGTTTTCATTTAGCAATTCAAATACGAGAGTGTCGTTCGGTACTTGCAAACCCTTAATATTCCTTTGGTAGACCGAAGTTATCAAGATCATTCGGTATGAGTCCATCCGGTAGTACAAGGTCGAAGGGACATTCGGCACTCAAACTACCGAACTCATTCGGTAGGACAAGGCAAGAGGCCATTCGGCGATGTACTTCTCAGCTCATTCGGTACTCATTCCTCGTGCAGCCCCTACCACCGGTCCAAACCCTTCCCAAGCAACGCCGGTCCACACCAACATGCCTCCATGCTCCGCCGAACCAACATGCCTCCAAGCTCCGCCGAACCAACATGCCTCCAAGCTCCTCTATAACTGAACCAACCCACGTCCACTCACCACCGGACCAACTGCCACCGAACCACAACTCCAACAACCCACTACCGGACCACCCTACACCGAACCAGGTGACCACCGAACCAAAGCTTCTCCATCCTTCTCTCCAAGCACGGCCGAACCAAGGAACGCCGAACCAGATGTGCCAGGCCAGATTGCTTCAGCCCAGGCCCGCCAGCAGCTATATATATCCAGGACCCCTGCCCCCAGCCTCACTCTATAAATAGAGGGGCAGGGGTACAACAATGGGAGACAAGTTTGAGAGCTCAAGCACGGAAGGAACTTTCAAACAACTTTCATAAACTTGTATACAAAGCTTTGTACTTGTAATCTGAAGAGAAAAGGAGAATAACATATAAAGTGGACGTAGGCACGTTCTGGCCGAACCACTATAAATCTGTGTGTCTTTTACAGTTTAGTCCCTGCTTTTTACATATTTGCATAAATCACCGAAATCGCTAAGAACAACATATAATCAACTGAATCGTACGATTTTGAGGTGTTTGCCCATTTTTTGCGCAAACAAAATGGTTTTGGTTTTTGAAGTATAAACTATTTTGAAATGCCCGTAGCGTAAAATAATGTTTGGTTGTTAAACAGACCGGAATCGGAAGTTGTTATACTCTCTGCCAACTCCGAAAACCACTTTAACAACCGTGTCGGTGGAGATTCCAGAATGAAGTAGGATGGTGGCGACGTTCTTAAGGTATATTACGTGGACCCAACTCCCGTGAGTTCGCTTAAGGTGGCCAAAACAGGAGTGATGTCGAGCCAAAAGGGGTAGCTCCTCTGGTCGGATGCACTTCTTCGATACTATACTCTTTCTTATGGTTGAAATGATGGCCGTCCTCCGATTTTGATATGCGAGTGTGTTCCGAGGTGGGCGTATGTAGCTGCAGCGTTACCACCAGCCCGTGTGCGTAATTGGTATATCTACCCTGGCATTGCCTCATGTGCAGTGTCACCTACCATAGCGAGCCTTACTATGAGTTTCTCTTTGTGTCGTACCTATGGAGTATCTTTTCATAGTCTCCCAATCAGGAGATATGCAGGTACTGTATAGACTACTGGCGTTATTATGTGTTAAGGGCTATATGGGTAACCCCTTAACGCTATTTTAAAGTAAGTTTATTTTACTGCAGACATCACTATAATAGCGTAATATTACTACATAGTAAATAGTTTAACGGAACCTTAAAGGATGGGCGGTCCTAAGCATCCTTTAAGTTACTGATGCATTTTTGTTACTGTTCACTTGAGTTCATTTATAGTTCATAGATATTTATGTCCTGACTCGAGTGTTTTGCGTTTTGCTTTACGCTTGAGTCAGACCGAGTGATTCAGCATTCAAAACTCACCTTCAGAGTTGGAGCTTTGCTTGATGAATCAGCCATCTATTTTGCTTTCAGTATCCAGTGATTCCAGTGATGTATTCTGATTTGTACCTGATGTATCTTGTTACCCTTCTGTTGTATCTTGTTTAACTCTGATGCATCTTATTTTTATATAGTAGCTTCATGAACTACTATCACTTTTAATTCCGCTGCATTATTATTTACTCTGTGTCTGTGATCTGTGATTATTTATTTACTGTATATTATGAGATTTGCCAAATTTTATTTACAATGCGGTATTTTGGGTAATTTAAGTCCGACACGTGCGGATGCGTATGGTTGAAAATATCGGGTTGTTACAAACCATACAAAAGAGCGAATTGTTATTGGGGTAAATAAGAAAAGCAGAGAAAGAAATAAAACAAAACAGAATCTCACAACGGAATGGCAAATTATAATAATCAAATAACAGTTCATGAAGCTGTTTTACAAAAGATTTGATTTTACTTACACAACAAATATCAGAGTTACACATACCAGAGAATAATAAATTATAATGCAGCGGTACAGTATGAATGTAGTGGACTAATATGATAAATAATAGTAACACAATCTTCGTCCTCGTCCTCCAGAAGTAAGGTCTTCAAATCATAAAATGCTCAGGCTGACCTGAGCGAATTGAAAAGACAAAACACTCGAGTCAGGACTAAAAGATCTTATGTGAGTTAAATCAACAGAAATAAATATGAGTGGAATGGCGTTAGAGATGTTTACGGGATTTGACATCTCCTATCCAGTGTCAACGTGAGTGCGGTAACTTAAGAGATGCTTGGGATTCACATCTCCTAAGGATCCGTTAAACTATTTACTATGTAGTAATATACGCTATTATAGTAATGTCTAAAAGTAAATTAAATGTACTTTAAAGTAGCATTAAGGATTTACATTTTCCACCTTAACACATAAATAGTGCTAGTAGTCTATACAATACCGTAATACGTCCTGATGGGGAGGCTACCAAAGGATACGCAATAGGTACGACACAAATCAAACTCGTACAAGGCGCGCTAGGGTAGGTGACATGGGACAACTAGGCAATGCCAGGGTAGATATACCAATTACGCTTCCGGGCCGGTGGTAACGCGTAGTGCGCAGCTACCGCCCACCTCGAGGTACACCCCCAAATCAAAATCAAAAGTGGCCACCAAATCAATCTCAAAGTCAGAATATAATATCAAAGGGATGTGTCCGATCAAAGGAGCTACCTCATTAGCCCATCAATCGCTCCTATTTTAGCCACCTTATGCCAACTCACGGGAGTCGGGTCCACGTATATACCTTAAAGGAACACCGCCACCATCCTACTTCATTTTGGAATCTCCACTGCATACACGATTGTTAAAGTGGTTTTCGGAGTTGGCAGAGAGTATGACAACTTCCGATCCCGGTCTCTTTAACAACCAAATGTTATTATAACACCGCGGTCGTTTTCAAAATAGTTTATACTTTAAAACCAAATATCATTTCCCTTTCAAAACCAAATCAATACGATATCATTTTCATTTCAAATATATGCCTTTCTAAAATCATAAAACTTTCAAAGTTATAACATTTCAAAATCAAAACACTTGAATATAACACTTTCAAATTACAAAACCTTGAAACTCATAATTTTGAAACATAACTTCCACCACATAAATGGTTTAAATATTTAAAATACTTTATATAAAAAAACAGCTTCTTCGATTTCACAAATCAAATCCAACAGAACTTGAATTTCTACATTTTATATTTAACCAAATCCCAAATCATAAATTTCAGTTCAATTTAGTTTCCGAATAAACTATCCAAATCATATAGATTTCAAAACAGATATGATCCATAAAATAAACCATTTCAAATTCAATATATTTCAAATTTTAAGTATTCAACGATTTCAAAACTAAGTTCGATACTTTCATATATATATATATATATATATATATATCAAATTCAATTTTCTATTATTTATTTTCAAAATATTTACTTAATAAAAATCCATCATCATTTAAATAAAACCCAAATTACAAATAACTAAATGTTTCCTTCAATTATTTATACTTGAAATATTTATTTAATTCACTTTAAACTAGATCAAGTTATAAATCATATCCTTTACAAATCTCAAATTCCATAAGTTCCAAATCAGTTTCATTTAATAAATTTCTACATTAAATACAATTTCAAATCAATTTCTAATCTATCTTCTCAGCCTTAATTTTATTAAAAATCATTATAAACTCTATATAAAATATAATTTATATAAATACTTAGCCATATTACATTTTTAATAAAGTCAATCTTTCTTTTAAACTTGTTTTATACCAATCAAATTTATACATAGCTAAAAATCAAGAATTTAACTATATATACCAAGTAACAATTATATAATATCTCAAATCAATATTTCTATAAAACCATATATTTCTTTACAAAACCATAGAAATCATTTCAAAATATTTTTATATATAGATCGCGGTGTCTGTATATAATTTTCTATCCTATGGTCAAGTGATACAGATATTTATCATTTCAATCCACAATTTAAAATATAAATACAGTTATATATCATTTCAAACCGTAATCCCAAACGAAATAAAAATCCATAGCAACTTGCAGTTTATAACAACATAAAATACAACATCCATTCATCCAATATCAATCATTAAACATTTATCACAATCATCATCCAATTCAATCAATAACATCAATATAGAGCATGTAATATATAATAGGTATTTACTAGCTGGTTATATTCAACAATTATTTAAATACCTATTTTGTCCAAATAAATTCTAATAAACTGAGATGATGATTCAAACTATGCCAAAGAGTCATAAATAAATTTCTAATCACATCATGAATTAAATTTAACAAACATAAGAAATTTTAGAAGTTGTGAGTGGGTTAAAAACACTACCTTTTGAATTTAAATTGAATTCAAATCCAATTTAAACCCAAAAATTAAACAGCCTCAGAATTCGTCCAAACCGGAGTCAAAATGACTGAAATTTTAGTACGATCCTAATGAAAGAAACCGCACGTAAATCCAACCTCGTATGAAGAAGTTATCATCGTTAAAATATTACACGATTTAAATTAAACAAATAAAATAAATAAACAAAGAAATACATTACCCAAATCAAAATACCATGTCATCGTCCCCTGTCCCCATCTCTCGTTCGAACCCTAAGTACTCGACATCGTTCAAACGGAGCCGCAGCAGCGCTGCCGTGGGGCCACCGTGCCGAGAATGAAGGTCACCAGCGAGTTCGCCGCCCTATGCCGATCGCAAGGTGGAGTCACATGCATCTCCACCAAGCCGATCGTTCCCCAATCAAGCTGTAGCCGCCATATACACCAAACCCTACTTGAATTTTTCACCTCAATCTAACTGTCATCAGACCCAACAAACTGCAGCGATGGGATGCACTCATTAATCTCTATGCAACACTAACATCCCATTAATGATCAGGCAAAGTTGATCGCGACTCGATGGACGACCGTGACTTGTTCTCAATTTTCTGGACAGATAGAGGTTCAGATTGGAAAACGAATTATAGATCTGAGATGCGCTCATCGAGAGTTTTAAATCGATATATAATTCGATATAGTTTGAGGAGATTTAATTTTTGATTTGATTTTGAATTGCAATTGGATTTGGAATTGAAAATTTGTCTGTCATTAAGAAAGAGGAGCAACCGCAAGAATTGTATGTATAGACAAATAAGAATAAGGAGTGGCTAGGGTTTATAATGAGGTATATATAGGCTGGTCAGAAATAGAGATGAATGGACACGATTCGATTGAACGATAGCGACCCGAAAAGCCCATTCTGCCTCCTTAACGAAAATGGGCCAAACCATTTATCAAAATAGATGTTTTAAATACTTTAAATGTAATGGAATAGGTTTCAAGTCCAAATTCCATCGTATGAAAAAGTTATGCTATAATCAAGTTGTTTCAAATTGATTTCAATTGATTTCAATTAAATTGATTTCTAGGCGTTTTGAGTCTGTAAGATCAAACGACAAGTCCGATCGCTATGCAACTTGAAATCCTACAATAATTCACTATGACGGATCCGATAAAATTGGTGTCGTTGAAATCCGAGACAGTAGTCAAAACAGCTATTTCCTAATTAATTAAATAAATTAATATTATATCAAATTATATCATATTTCAATTCAATTATTATTATTTCCAAATTCTATCACTTTTGATTACTTAGTGATTTAAAATTCTTTAAAACCTATTCTCTTATTAACTTATTATTGGACATTTCACAATTTACACCATTTAATTTCAAATTTCAATTGATTCAGTAATTATAAATTTAAATTCCCAATATACATTTGATTTCTAAATCTTGTTATTGAATCAATTTATCATTTTATGGGTAAAATAATCATTGGTTTATTTTATCACATTAACATTTCCCATCTCATCCTAGTTTTAATTAATATAGTATTTAATTTCATTTAATTATGCTAAATCCATTTATTATGAATTGAATTCCAATTAAATAAATTCAAATAAATTGATTTGATTCAGTTCTAATCTTTTTATTAGGTCTATATTACTCTGTAAACTTAGTTAATATTCGTTTGTCTTCCATTATATTAATATATTCAAATTTCCATCTTTCCTTATTATTTTAAATTATATTGAATTTGTCAATATATACATTTATTTTATTTAATATCTCTATTAATTTATTCAACTTGTTTCATTTCTTTATTTTATCTTATGAATAAAATATACTTCTCCATTCATTTTATTACGTTCACACTTTACAATTACAGTCCTAAGTCACATTAATGAACATTTGCTTACATTTAAATATAATTGATTTCCAATTAATTTCATTGACATATTAAAAAAGTAATGTATAATAATTGTTATCATTACCTTTAATTTTACACTTAAGTTTATTTTATATTCAACTAATTATTATAATTACATACATAATACTGAATTTATCCAATTACCAATTAATTATACTAATTCATTTATTTATACAACACTTTCCCTTATTTACTTGTTTTCAATTTTATAACCAAGTGCAATAATTTACACTATTTCATTATTGGGATTTCACTACAATTGTCAGTAATTAGTTTTAATTACCATTGCTACAATTCATTTTTAACATTCACTTCATTATAAATTATAAAGTTTTTATTTCTCTCCAAGTTTAATTACAAAAACTTATTAAATTAACCAATTTAATTATCAAATAGTCGTTACAATAGGGTAGTAAATTATTTACAGACACCATTGGCCTATATATAAATATATATTTTGAAAAGGAATTCTATGGTTTTGGAAAGAAATATATGGTTTAATAAATATTGATTTTAAAGATATTATATATATATATATATATATATATACACACACACACATTTGGAAATTATTTCCATGGTTTTGAAATTGAATTTATTTAAGAATTATACTCAAATAAGTTTGATTTGAAATTTATTTAAATTTGGGATTTTAAAGGTATGATATATAACTTGATTTTGATTAAAAGTGGTTTAAATGAATATTTCAAATTTACATAAATTGAAGTGGTATAATGTAACGATAGGGATTTTCGACTCACGAAGATCGACATTAATACGTCCACTGTATCAACTGCCGAGCAATCGAACCGTACCGTTAGGGTTAAAGAAGAAGAGGTAGAAGAAGAAAGAAAGAAGGAGCAACAGAAAACAATATCAGAATCTCACAATCGCAGCGGAACAACATATAATAGATAAATGAATAATCTTTAAATCAAAAGAACTGTATCAGATATTACATTACATCACATTTTATTACATTGTCAGAGTTTACAACAACAAACAGTGGAAAAGAAATACATATACTAGTTGATACGCCATGCCATAAAGCTTGCTCCTGATCTTCACAGCAACTCCTGAATTCTAGAATGACCTGATAACCTAACTCTAGACTGCCCGTGTGGAAATTGATGGGCAGCCAGAGTTTAGGAAGAGAACAATAAACTCTACGTCAGTCATGGGACTGGTGTTAGAATTTAAAACAGTTTATCTTTAAAAATAAACAAATAAATATTTTGAAATAGATCCGCAATGCTTTCGGAAAATGAGACTATCGTAATGCCTCCCGCGCACACACACAATGCAAACGCAGAATCAGAGGAGATTTCTCCATATGATAGTTAAACATGCATGATACGAGAAATTTTCTTTGATATTATTACTATAAGTGCAAAGTGTAGGAAAACATTTCGAAAGTATGATATAAATTTTTGCCAACATACGACCATTATCTTATGCCTACTATAGCTACCATCTAAACAGTGGGGCACCACGATAAGTAAATGGCACGTTCTACAACTAAAACCGTACAAGGTGCGTATTGGAGTTTAGATTTCCAACAAATGGTCAGGCCAAGGAACTTCCCATTGCCACATGGGTACGCCTCTGGAAAGACACCGCGAGAACCTAACCGGATCTCTGCCAACACAAGGCCGGGTTACCCCTAGCTGAGTAACAACTGACACGAGTATGCCATCCCCCGGTCGTAACCAACCTTTATCCCAGGATTCACCAACAACTACAAAGAAATAAATTTGCAGCAACCGCATAGGCGGGTTCCATACCATAATACCACCTCTATCCAGAAGGAAATGAATATACCCTATGGGGCGCGATCCCCAAATAACCATGCTACATTCTTCCTGTTTTGACCATTTTCGGGGTGTGAGGTTCGACGAAGTTTCGTCCACAAAGCTATGCTTTTCATAAAAGCCACGCTTTGATCAACAAATGATGAGCAGCACTCAGCATGCCACGTTGCCAAATTGGGAATATATCACTAGTAACCATCAACTACATAACCTTTGAGCTCGTACATCTCAGAGAAGGGTGTTAAGCTAAGAGAATAAATTCTCCGCCACCAACAGAAATATATTTGATAGAAACCAGCTTTACATCTCAAATTGTAACGTCAGACATACATCTATACAAGTCCGTTCCGGGATCGAACGGAACCGAAGGCACTTCCAAAAGAAGCCTTGCAAATATGGATATTTACTAATCACGTCCCGAATTCCCATCACCAAGGGCGATAAAATGACTATATCGGAGATCGGGCGATGCAGAGTCATTCGACGATAATCCTTCCATTTTCGAAAATATCCGGTCTTCAACACTGGTCTTCAAATGCTATCCATTATGACATATCACTATTTGGAATGGGATTTATGACCCAAAGGTCCTCTCCCGGCTAAACCGAATAACGAGCGCTTATTTTTAAAATAAGTGTAGCATTCAAATTCAAGTAAATCACAACAAATACCCATTTAAAGGAAAATATTGATAGTCGGTTCTTTAACTACCAATAGATATGCACAACATCACCAGATTCCAAATAATTTCCCAAATTATTTATTTTCTCAAAAATATCTTTACAAGATATATTTTTCCACACTTCAACCATTTGAAAATAAATTTCAAATCACTTTTCACCTTTACAACTTTTGAAAACAGATTTCAAATCATTTTCCTTACGCGGAAACACTTCCATATATTTATTCGTTTTCAATTTATCTTTAAAAGATAAAAACCAAAACATTTCACTTCATATTGGAAAACATTTCCATACTTATTTAACAATAAGTAATTCACAAATATATTTATTTTCAATACTTAGAAAATATCCAATATACTTAAAACACGATTAAGTATATATTTTATTCTTTTAAGGAAAACGTTCTCTTTAAACACAATTATTTGGGTCAAAACGAATGTTGCGTAAAACATCGTTACGACAACCCAAAATCACTAGTATAGGGATTCGATATTAAGATAGATATATAAATCCCAATACTATATAAAACATTTCCTTTCGAAAGAAAATCATTTACTATAACAACAGTGTTATAGTCCACCATTCCATTTTTATTTCTAGAAAACGTCTATTTCGGCAATGAATGTTGAAATCTATGGTTTCGATAATTAACCCATTTAAAACAACTTCAAATCGTTTTAATCCTATTTAAAAGATCATTTCCTAAAACATTTCTTTAATATATTATTCACTGTCCAAAATCGTGAATATAAATCGTTTACCAAATTCAACACTTCTACATATTAAATTAAAGGATTATCCACTGTCCAAAATCGTGGATATATCTCCTTTAATAAGCTTTCATATTTACTTATCAAATTCAATTGGTTTCGAATTTTTAAAACAACGTTTATAAATTCAAATTTATATATATTTATTTTATAAAAATTTCAGCTTATAAAATCCCTTAATTAACAAATTTTATTCATGTCTCATTTAAATGCCAAAATCCAATTTATAAGTTAATTACTTATAAATCTTTTATTTTACAAAATCTATTCTTTTTATAACTTCACAATTTTATAAATCTATAAATTTCATTCACTTATGAAATCCATTTATACTTCATTTTAACACTTATAAAAACTCGTTTTATAATTCCAATATTTTAATTTATAAATATCAATTTTATAATTTTTTTTATATAAACCGTTTATAATAATTCAAAAATCCCAATCTAAACCATTTTACAAATTAATCAACTACTTATTTCAAAAATCACATTTCGGTTATATTTCACAAAAATCATAATTTTTATAACATAAAAATTATAACGTTTATTTATTTAAAATAAATCAATTCCAAAATTCAATAAAAGGTATACTTTCAAAAATCACTTGAAAATCCTTTTAAATTCGAAATCGTTACTTTAACATTTTTAAAATTCCAAAAATAGGCCCAATGCTGCAACAACACCAATACATCAACCACGACATCCAAACATCATATATCAATATGATAACAGAATATATCGCAAATATCTATAAATAAATCAATACTGTTGAGGAATCCAGTTGGATCCCTCTAACATGTTTCCCTGCATCCACAGATGTTAGCACAATACCAATCCCGTTTCAAGACGGAATATCGTGGTACATGGGTTCATATAAAATATTATCTGCTATTATGCGGCGCAATAGGGTCTCATCCGCTATATAATGCGGAAAATCAACTCCAAGTACATATATAATACCAATTCCACATCAAGGTGGAATATCGTGGTATATGTGTTTAATAAATAACATCTGCTTAATATACGGCGTATAGAGTCTATTTCAAAACAATAGATAACAACTTATCATTCAATCACACAATCAAGCAATTTTAAATCTAACTATTTAAAATTTAAATCGAAACAAATTTCGATTGAGTGAGAAGTTCTCACCTTGTTTCCAATAACAGTCGTAGCGTTTCGTCCCGAATAAAATTAAACGCATGTTTAGTTTTACCCAAAATTCACACTAGCTCCAATCAATCCCAATCCAGCTCCATCGCGTAGTATTCGTCAATACGAACCCGATGCAATTTGTTTCGTGGGAAACAGACCTCGTACGAAAAAGTTATAGTGTTTTAAAGTTTATACGAATTAATAAATAAAAATTTTACTTTTTATTTATATTTTTTTATAAACCTTGCAATCTGGCTGTTCATTTTCCTTGATGAAATCAGCGCCGCATATGTTGTCTTCTCCATCTCCAGGTAACAACGTTCAAAACCGAACCCATGCCGCCGTTCTTTGATTTATTTTCGCACCAACTACGATTGATTCCAGATCGATCAACCACCACCACTTCGAAGGTCTACGCGAACTCCACCTCCACCTTGTATACGAACGAGCTCGGCCCTGTATCTGCATAGGAATTTGTGCCCGAAGGGTAGGCCAAAGCAGCTAATTTCCCGTTGATCCACCGTCTCATTTTTTATCATAGCCGTTGAAAACGTAGAACTCGATGCCCTCTTCGATGTTGTAGTTGAATGTTTTTGGTGAAGGTGAATGGATTAGAAAAAACTAAGGGAGGAAAAGGAACAAATTTCGGCTATTAACTATCTAACTGGCGGCTAGGGTTGAAGGTTAGGGTTTGTTGCAAAATGTGAAAATAGAGGTGCTTTTATAGATAATTCTCAAACACTATTCATCCGAAATTTTTCCGAACTCCAAACGAAGCATGCCGCCTGGCGTTTATAATGTTTTACCCCATTCCAAACGCAATGGAATATATATTGGGAGCCAATTCGTAAGTATTTGGAAGATAGGTTTTCAAATCAACTATTTAAGTTTAAAATTTACTTAAACCGATTTCAGTGCGTTTTAGCTCACCCCGGACAAACCGTAAATCCGATTGACACGAAATTTGAAATCTTGCAATAATATAACATTACGGATCCGATGAAACTAATTTCATCGAAATCCAAGGCTATTTGAAAAATGGCTATTTTTACTCGTCAATTAAATATTAAAATATTCAATTTCTGCAAATTAACTTTTAATTCGATTTTAAAAGTTCTATAACATCATTCTAACTCCAATATGATTAAATAAAACTTTACAAATCAATTTAAACCACTTTAAACCCAATCTCCAATTGTTTCTGTAATTTCAAATATTAAATCATCGATTTAATTATCCAATTAAATCTAGATATTCGAAATATAATTTATTCGACTTACAAATTTTACTTGTTAATATTTAAAATCAATTAAATATACGAATTTCAAATGATAGAAATTCTGGGATGTTACAAATTTCCCCCCCTTAAAAGAATTTCGTTCTCAAAATTACCAAGTAAGAAAAAGTCTTGAAATTCATTAACTTTTCAAACATCCATTTGTTCAAATTAGATTTCAAATTCACTTAAGTGTTTAACTTTCCCAAAATCCAATAGTTGAACTTCTTACAATAACTTACTTAGGTTTCAAATCATACTTAGTTATCTTTTCAGAACCAACTATATCGTTTAACTTTTCACTCCAAAATCAAAGCTATAGTTTTCAAAAATTTCCAATTTTCTCAAAAATGTTCTAACGCCATAAATTTTTGAAAAATTTCGCCAGCGTCCTTTGTGCGACTCGATCCGAAAAAATGGCAATATATATATCACAAATATACATCTCATCAAAGTAATGAGGCATCCCGTAGGAAAAAAAGTGTAAAAGTACGTTATGTAATCCGAGATATGTACCTTATATATTATTAGCGAGCATATACGACTAATATAGCATGAAAGCGAGCTCCAAATGCGAAGCAAGCGCAATCCACACCTACTAAACACTCAACAACAATGAGAAACATGTATATAGAAAATAATATCGATATACAACATATACTAGTACAACAACTACATATGCCAATATAGCAAATGCAACAAAAGGCAACCATTACACAACTATCATCCAACAACAATTCCAATAATCAAATCTATATACATTCACTTCTCATTAATATTAAATGAATTGGTTTTCATTTATTCACATTTGATTCATTAACATTGGACTTTACTAACATTCATTTATTCATTTTCAATTAGTTTATATTCACTAATTTACATTCAAGTTAGTTCACTTCCACATTCAAATCAAATTACATAGCTTTCCATTTATCAATTCAATTTCATTAATACTTAATGAATTATATACAATCAACTAACAATCATATAACAACCAAATCATAACCAACATAACCAAATTGTTAAGTTCACATTCAATTTGGTTTAACACTTATAATTTCCAATTGGTTTAATATCTAATTGACTTTTCTTTCAATTATTCAATTTTTTCAATTTCATTAGTTCAATTCAATTGCTAATTCATTTAACAAATAGGGTTGAATTTCATTTATATAACTCAAGTTCACATCCATTTAATTCACTTTATTATTTTACTTCGATACCAAAATCAACTTCATTCAACATCACTTAAGTTATATTCCATTTCAAACATCATTTTTTTAACTTAACTTAAATTTCCACTTATAAATCCAATTCAGATTCCAATTCTATTTAACTTTACCAAAGCTGAAATCTATTATCTCATATTATAAGTTCAAAACTCGTTTCACTTATATTCAACAATTACAACTTGAATTTTAATTTCAAATTTTTTTATTACAACCAAACTTCAATTTTCAATTTACTATGGTAGCAAATCCATCACACAGAAACTCGAAAATGATACTGATGATGCTGTAGTCATCACCCTTATTATTTCCCAGTAACAGTAGTGAATCCAGTGCTTAATATTCTTTCAAAATTTTCCTATTATTCACAAATCTCATTTATAAATCTTTTTCTTATATAATTTCACTATTTAACTTTTAATTTTGGAAAATAAATTTAACTTCTTCGACACTTTCAATCTATAGTTCAAATTCATTTTTATTTACAGCTCATATTTATAAATATATTCATATAGTTTCACTTATTGTATATATAAGATTATTTCATAATTGTAAATCACATTAATTATAATTCCATCTTAATAATTCATTTGCTTATAAAATTTATTATTTTAATTAACTTATGTATATTCTTACATTTTCAACAACCAACAATCAATTAATGTACACTTTAATAATTTCTGAAAAATTATTTCCTTATATATAAAATATAATCAAGGTAAAATTATTTCATTTACCCAATTTAAAATGATACTACGTCGGTTTATCTCGTTTAAGAGTTTAGAAACCCCTATCGATACGGTTGTACTTCCCGCACCGACTAGAATTCATAAACAGCTCAATGGATAAGCAAACACAATATAAAACATTTTTATATTCACTAACAAATACGCGCTCATATCTATTATTACACTCAAACTCATGCTAGAGTACTACTGACTCTATCTCTAATGAGTAACACCCAACAGAGCCAAGGTTGTCTCTTAACCAAATGCTCTGATACCAGATGTAACGATAGGGATTTTCGACTCACGAAGATCGACATTAATACGTCCACTGTATCAACTGCTGAGCAATCGAATGCCGGAAAACCGTACCGTTAGGGTTAAAGAAGAAGAGGTAGAAGAAGAAAGAAAGAAGATGCAACAGAAAACAATATCAGAATCTGACAATCGCAGCGTAACAACATATAATAGATAAATGAATAATCTTTAAATCAAAAGAACTATATCAGTTATTACATTACATTACATTTTATTACATTGTCAGAGTTTACAACAACAAACAACGGAAAAGAAATACTGTATACTAGTTGATACGCCATGCCATCCAGCTTGCTCCTGATCTCCACAGCAACTCCTGAATTCCAGAATGACCTGATAACCTAACTCTAGACTGCCCGTGTGGAGATTGATGGGCACCCAGAGTTTAAGAAGAGAACAATAAACTCCAGGTCAGGTGGAAATTGATGGGCACCCAGAGTTTAAGAAGAGAACAATAAACTCCAGGTCAGTCATGGGACTGGTGTGAGAACTTAAAACAGTTTATCTTTAAAAATAAACAAAGAAATATTTTAAAATAGATCCGCAATGATTTCGAAAAATGAGACTACCATAAGGCCTCCCGCACACACACAATGCAAACGCAGATTCGGAGGAGATTTCTCTTTATGATAGTAAAACATGCTTGATACGAGAAATTTTCTTTGATATTATTACTATAAGTGCAAACTGTAGGAAAACATTTCGAAAGAATGATATAAATCTTAGCCAACATACGACCATTATCGTATGCCTACTATAGCACCATCTAAACAGTGGGGCGCCACCATAAGTAAATGGCAGGTTCTACAACTAAAACCATAAAAGGTGCGTATTGAAGTTTGGATTTCCAACAAGTGGTCAGGACAAGGAACTTCTCATTGCCACATGGGTACGCCTCTGGAAAGACGCCCCGAGAACCTAACCGGATCTCTGCCAACACAAGGCCGGGTTACCCCTAGCTGGGTAACAACTGACACTAGTATGCCATCCCCTGGTCGTGACCAACCTTTATCCCGAGATTCACCAACAACTACAAAGAAATAAATTTGCAGCAACCACATATGTTAAGTATCAGGGCTCCATACCATAATACCACCTCTATCCAGAAGGAAATGAATATACCCTATTGGGGCGCGATCCCCAAATAACCTTGCTGCATTCTTCCTGTTTTGACCATTTCCGGGGTGTGAGGTTCGACGAAGTCTCGTCCACAAAGCTACGCTTTTCATAAAATCCATGCTATGGTCAAAAAATGATCAGCAACACTCAGCATGCCATGTTACCAAATTGGGAATATATCACTAGTAACCATCAACTACATAACCTCTGAGCTCGTACGTCTTAGAGAAGGGTGTTAAGCTAAGAGAATAAATTCTCCGCCACCAACAGAAATATATTTGATCGGAACCAGCTTTACATCCCAAATTGTAACGTCAGACACACATCTATACAAGTCTGTTCCGGGATCGAACGGAACCGAAGGCACTTCCAAAAGAATCCCTTGCAAATTCGGATATTCACTAATCACGTCCGGAATTCCAATCACAAAGGGTGATAAAATCTCTATATCGGGGATCAGCCGATGCAGAGTCATTCGACGGTAATCCTTCCTTTTTTGAAAATATCCGATGTTCAACACCGGTCTTAAAATTCTAACCATTACGACATATCACTATTCGGAATGGGATTTATGACCCAAAGTTCCTCTCCCGGCTAAACCGAATAATGAGCACTTATTTTTAAAATAAGTGTAGCATTCAAATTCAAGCAAATCATAACAAATATCCATTTAAAGTTAAATATTGATAGTCGGTTCTTTAACTATCCATATATATGCACTACATCACCAGATTCCAAATAATTTCCCAAATAATTTATTTTCCCAAAAATATCTTTACAAGATATATTTTTCCACACTTCAACCATTTTAAAATAAATTCCAAATCACTTTTCACCTTTACAACTTTTGAAAACAGATTTCAAATCATTTTCCTTACGCGGAAACACTTCCAAATATTTATTCATTTTCAATTTATCTTTAAAAGATAAAAACCCAAAACATTTCACTTCATACCGGAAAACATTTCCATACTTATTTAACAATAAGTAATTCACAAATCTTTTTATTTTCAATACTTAGAAAATATCCAATATACTAAAAACACGATTAAATATATATTTTATTCTTTTAAGGAAAACGTTCTCTTTAAACACATTTATTTGGGTCAAAACGAATGTTGCGTAAAACATCGTTACGACAACCCAAAATCACTAGTATAAGGATTCAAAATTAAGACATATATATAAATGCCAATACTATATAAAACATTTCCTTTCGAAAATCATTTACTATAACAACAGTGTTATAGTCCACCATTCCCTTTTTATTTCTCGAAAACGTCTATTTCAACAATGAATGTTGAAATCTATGGTCTCGATCCTTAACCCATTTAAAACAACTTCAAATCGTTTTAATCCTATTTAAAAGATCCCTTCCTAAAACATTTCTTTAATATATTATTCACTGTCCAAAATCGTGAATATAAATCGCTTACCAAATTCAACACTTCTATATATTAAATTAAAGGATTATTCACTGTCCAAAATCGTGGATATATCTCCTTTAATAAGCTTTCATATTTACTTATCAAATTCAATTGGTTTCGAATTTATAAAACAACGTTTATAAATTCAAATTTATAATTTGTTATTTTATAAAAATTTCGGCTTATAAAATCCCTTAATTAGCAAATTCTATTTATATCTCATTTAAAAGCCAAAATCCAATTTATAAGTTAATTACTTATAAATCTTTTATTTTACAAAATCTATTCCTTTTATAACTTCACAATTTTATAAATCTATAAATTTCATTCACTTATGAAATCCATTTATACTTCATTTTAACACTTATAAAAACTCATTTTATAATTCCAATATTTTAATTTATAAATATCAATTTTATAAATTTTTTTATATTAACCGTTTATAATAATTCAAAAATCCCAATCTAAACCATTTTACAAATTAATCAACAACTTATTTCAAAAATCACATTTCGGTTATATTTCACAAAAATCATAATTTTTATAACATAAAAATTATAACGTTTATTTATTTAAAATAAATCAATTCCAAAATTCAATAAAAGGTATACCTTCAAAAATCACTTCAAATGCTTTTAAATTCGAAATCGTTCCTTTAACATTTTTAAAACTCCAAAAATAGGCCTAATGCTGCAACAGCACCAATACATCAACCACGACATCCAAACATCATATATCAATATGATAACAGAATATATCGCAAATATCTGTAAATAAATCAATACTGTTGAGGAATCTAGTTGGATCCCTCCAACCTGTTTCCCTGCATCCACAGATGTTAGCACAATACCAATCCCGTTTCAAGACGGAATATCACGGTACATGGGTTCATATAAAATATTATCCGCTATTATGCGACGCAATAGGGTCTCATCCGCTATATAATGTGGGAAATCAACTCCTAGTACATATATAATACCAATTCCACATCAAGGTGGAATATCGCGGTATATGTGTTTAATAAATAACATCCGCTTAATATATGGCGTATAGGGTCTATTTCAATACAATAGATAACACTTATCATTCAATCACACAATCAAGCAATTTTAAATCTAACTATTTAAAATTTAAATCGAAACAAATTTACCCTAGCTCCAATCAATCCCAATCCATCTCCATCGCGTAGTATTCGTCAATACGAACCCGACACAATTCGTTTCGTGCGAAGCGGACCTCGTATGAAAAAGTTATTGTGTTTTAAAGTTTACACGAATTAATATATAAATTAATTACATTTTATTTATATTTTTTATAAACCTTGCAATCCGGCCGTTCATTTTTCCTGATGAAATCAGGGCCGCATATGTTATCTTCCCCATCTCCAGGTAACAACGTTCAAAACCGAACCCATGCCGCCGTTCTTTGATTTATTTTCGCACCAACTACGATTGATTCCAGATCGATCAACCACCACCACTTCGAAGGTCTACGCGAACTCCACCTCCACCTTCTATACGAACGAGCTCGGCCCTGTATCTGCATAGGAATTCGTGCCCGAAGGGTAGGCCAACGCGGCCAATTTCCCGTTGATCCACCGTCTCGTTTTTTATCATAGCCGTTGAAAACGTAGAACTCGATGCCCTCTTCGATGTTGTAGTTGAACGTTTTTTGTGAAGGTGAATGGATTAGAAGAAAATGAGGGAGGAAGAGGAAAAATTTTTGGCCATTAACTATCTAACCGGCGGCTAGGATTGAAGGTTAGGGTTTGTTGCAAAATGTGAAAATAGAGGTGCTTTTATAGAAAATTCTCAAACACTATTCACCCGAAATTTTTCCGAACTCCAAACGAAGCGTGCCGCCTGGCGTTTATAATGTTTTACCCCCATTCTGAACGCAATGGAATATATATCTGGAGCCAATTCGAAATTATTTGGAAGATAGGTTTTCAAATCAACTATTTAAATTTAAAATTCACTTAAACCGATTTCAGTTCGTTTTAGCTTGCCTTGGACAAACCGTAAATCCGATTGACACGAAATTTGAAATCTTACAATAATATAGCATTACGGATCCGATGAAATTATTTCGTTGAAATCTGAGACTATTTGAAAAATGGCTATTTTTACTCGTCAATTAAATATTAAAATATTCAATTTCTGCAAATTAACTTTTAATTCGATTTTAAAAGTTCTATAACATCATTCTAATTCCAATATGATTAAATACAACTTTAGAAATCAATTTAAATCACTTTAAACCCAATTTCCAATTATTTCAGTAATTTCAAATATTAAATCATCGATTTAATTATCTAATTAAATCTAGATATTCGAAATATAATTTATTCGACTTACAAATTTTACTTCTTAATATTTAAAATCAATTAAATATACAAATTTCGAATGACAGAAATTCTGGGTCGTTACATATAATTAGTTTTATTTGAATATGAAATTTTAAGTTTATGTGTTATCCCACTTTTTGGTCAAAACTGGAATATCAACAAACGGGCAAGGGATGATGGATATTGGGACTGGAGATTGATTGAAACCAAGGCGGCGATCGATGTCGCCAAAATTTGGTTAAACTCCGATCGGGACGAAATTGATTGGAGATAATGATAAGAGTTAGGAAAGGCTATGTTTCAAATTTCAGGTTAATCGGAGTTTATATGAAGGAATTATGATCGATGCAAGGTAGGAAAGTCATGCTGTTTGACCCCATCGGCATGCATGGATGGTTCGAATCGATCAGGGGTAACGCTCACTTCGAATCGATACACTTCGTATCGATCGGCCTGCGTTCGACTCGGCTACTTCGTATCGATCGGCCTGGGTTCGACCCGGCTACTTCGTATCGATCGAAAGGCGAGGACTTCGTATCGATGCCACTCGTATCGATCAATATGGAGTCGACTTGATAGTGTTCGTATCAAAGGCAAAGTAGGATGAAGGACAGGTGGACTTCGACTCGATCACAGCATGGATCTCCTTCGTATCCATATGGTGTACACAGTTTAGTTCGTATCAAAGGTGGCTCGAATCGATTACAATTCGTATCGATCAAGGGGAAATGTAAGTTGCTTCGAATCAATTCTGAATTCGTACCTATCAACACGAAGAGAGCGTTCGAGAAGGATACGCGGGGAGTTGACTTCATGGATTCGAAGGATTTAGGGACAGTGTTCGTATCGATTCGAAGCGATCGATGCGAACAGGGGAAGAAACGTTCAACGCGGCGACAAAGGTGGATCGACCCGGAGAATTCGTGCCATGTCATCGATACGCATACACTTTGGATGGATTCGAAGCAATGGATTCGAAGGAGGTGGATTCAAAGCAATGGATTCGAAGGAGGTGGGTTCGAAGCATGGGTTCGAACCAGGCAGGACACACGGAGCTTTGATCTCGAATCGATCATATCTTCCAAACCATTGATACAAATGCAATGAAATTTTTACAGGAGCTTACATACATGTTGAAGAATGTTCACACCAAATTTCACCTCGATTGGATGCATTCTTGATCGATTCGAACCTTACTTCGAATCGATCCCAATGTGGGCCCAATTTCCTAAGGACGGGCGTGTGGGCCCCCTCACGTGCCAGAAGCGGTCTCCCAAGTTTCCAGCGAATTTTCAGCCCCCTACGCTTATAAATAGAGCCCCTGGTCATTCAGAAAAGGGGTCGGAGAAATTGGAGAGAGAAAGCACGCTCGGACGCTGCCAGAATCTCTCCATAACATCATTACTGCTATTTATTTCAAGTGTTGGACTTGTAACTGCTGTAATCATCTGTAATCATCAAGGAAAATCAATAAAAGGACAAAAAACTTCGGAGTGGACGTAGGCCGGAGATAGCCGAACCACCATAAAACTTGTGTCTCTGTTCTTTACTTTTGGATTTCTGTTTAATATTTGCTGGGATCTGAGATTTGTGTTTGAATATCATTGATTTGTATTCATACACTGGTGCTTTCACGGTATTCGGGGTTTGTGACCAATATTGGCGCAACCACTTTGGTGCTTTCACTGAGAAAGACTAGCACCCGCTACATCGGACTTGAAAGTTGGATTTGAAGATTTTAAAGAGTTTGGATTCAAGGGCAATGACTAGGAAAAATAGTAGAAGGCAAAAGGCTGAGAGAAGCCAACGAGAAGGAAGTCAACAAGCATCCTCCGGAGCTAGGGAAGGACAGGCTTCAATCTACATAACTCGGGATGAAATGGAAGCTATGACGAATTCTTTGCAGGAGAGATTGTTGAAGAGCCAACAGGAAATGATGCAGACTTTCTTCGACCAAATGAGAGCTGCAGGGATGAAGAATTTAGGAACAGCTACAGCCGTTGTGGATGCAGGACAGGGGGCTGGGGTCGTGGAACCCAATGGAGGACGAGATACGGAGCCAGAAGGCAATCAACAAGGGCTTGGGGGCAGGCCCGCGGGATCCAACACAGGAGGACCTTTGGAAGGAGTTCAACAAACTAGAGCTAACGTTGCTGCTAGTGAACCACACGAGGAATATGTACCAGAGTTCCCTCGGGGGCATGGGGGACAACCCCCAACAGACAATATCGGATTAGTAGAAATCATCAGAAGAACTGAGCGAGGTGGTTTGACCAACGGAGACTTGGAGGGAGTGAATAGGAGTCCGTTTGCTCGGGAAATAAGGATTACTCAAAATCCACCTATGTTTAAGCTACCTAGCGTGGAGGTATATGATGGTAAGACAGACCCAACTGATCACTTGATGAGGTACACCAGACACATGGGGTGCTGGGGGCATCGGAGGAAGTGATGGCCCGATGCTTCCCCTTGTATCTGACGGACTTAGCTGCAATGTGGTTTAGACAGCTGGGAGAAGGATCTATCAGGACTTGGAGGGAATTGGTGGAAAAGTTTTTGGGACAGTTTCGGGTTCACATCAAGAGGCGGAAGAATGTGATGACATTAACATCAGTAAAGCAAAGGATGGATGAATTGCTTAGAGTTTTTCTAACTCGATTCAGTGCGGCGGTCGCTTCGGTGGATCGGCCTGATCCATCGACGGTTTTAATGGCAGCATTATCAGGAGTCAGGGAGGACTCGGATTTCAAGGTATCTTTGATACGAGATCCCCCACAGGATCTCGACGAATTCTTTCATGAGGCAGAAAGGTTCCTTCGGCAGGAAGATGCGAGTACGGATTTGAAGGTGAAAAGGGTTAATGCAACTGAAGATGTAGGACCATCCAGCAAAGGTTTGGATAAAGACAAAGGGAAAAGGAAGTTGGACGATGATTCTGGAAATGCTAGGAAGCGATGGAAGGATCCAAAGTTTTCCACATACACAGGATTGAACGAGACGCTAGAGCGGATATACCTGGATACTCGGAATCGCCTACCCTACCGGAGGCCGGCTAGGAGAGAACCATCATAACGGGAGAGGACATCAGGAAGGCATTGCCTCTTTCATGATTTAGATGGACATGATACCAACAACTGCAGGCACTTAAAGGATATAATAGTGGAGCATGTAAGGAATGGACAGTTACGACAATATATCGGAACTCGGAATGCAACGGTGGAGCAGGAGCAACCACCGACTACCTCACACCGTGATGATGTAGGGCCCAGGGATGATGGTCGATTGATCATCCACTGATCAAGACAATATGAAATAAGTGGCGAACTACTGGTGAGCAATCTAGTCATTTACACATGTACAGGGACGGAGATAGCCCCTAGGCATGCTCTGAATGATTATAAACTGCGATGCTGTGGTTTGTGAAATTTATCTTTTACTTTTTGATTGGACACTGCTTTTCTTTTTGGATTTGGTTTTGGAGTTTGGATTGAACTCTTGGTTTTGCTTTCTTTTTGATTTGGTTTTTTCTTTGGACGATTGTTTTCGGTTTTGGATGCTGGTTTGGATTTCTGATTCTTTGGTTTTGATTTGGATTTTGGGATTTGGATTCTGGATTGGATTTTGATTGTATTTTTATCTGGTTTTTGATAAACTGTCATCAGGTATGGATTATGCCTAGCAAGGGGTGAGTCACTTTGCCCGAAAGTGGTAAATTGGCTCATTCAGGTCGTCAAGTATGGACTTGGCAAGGGTCCGGAGTGACCAGGATTCGGCCCAGGACTTAGGCCCTATATTATCAATTGTTATTTTCAGGTCGTTGAGTATGGATATGCTCAACAAGGGTCAGGAGAGACCAGGATTCGGCTTAGGACTTAAGCCATGGCTTTGAACAACGTCCAGGGACACTGGACCACGGTCGTCAGGTGTGGATTGCACTTGGCAAGAACCCGAAGAGGTTATGCATTCATATATCGACCCAGAGAGGTCCTGGATCTGGTTATTGGCTATTGGATAAGGATGGATTAGGACTCGGCTGTCGAGTTCGAATGGATATGGAATTGCCTAAGGCTTTGGTTACGGGATTTGGAATTGGGCATCGACTCGAAGCAGTCAAGGATGACATACTCTGGCGATATGGCTATGGACTTTGGATATTGGAATCGGAACTATTCAAAACACGCCTTCTTATCAAAAGGCATGTTTTGGGGGGCAAAGTGTTATCCTACTTTTTGGTCAAAACTGGAATATCAACAAATGGGCAAGGGATGATGGATATTGGGATTGGAGATTTATTGAAAGCAAGGCGGCGATCGATGTCGTCAAAATTTGGTATAACTCCGATCGGGACGAAATTGATTGGAGGTAATGATAAGAGTTAGGAAAGGCTATGTTTCAAATTTCAGGTTAATCGGAGTTCATATGAAGGAATTATGATCGATGCAAGGTAGGAAAGTCATGCTGTTCGAACCCATCGGCAAGCATGGATGGTTCGAATCGATCAGGGGTAACGCTCACTTCGAATCGATACACTTCGTATCGATCGGCCTGGGTTCGGCTCGGCTACTTCATATCGATCGGCCTGGGTTCGACTCGGCTACTTCGTATCGATCGAAAGGCGAAGCTTCGTATCGATGCCACTCGTATCGATCAATATGGAGTCGACTTGATAGTGTTCGTATCAAAGGCAAAGTAGGATGAAGGACAGGTGGACTTCGACTCGATCACAGCATGGATCTCCTTCGTATCCATATGGTGTACACAGGTTAGTTCGTATCAATGGTGGCTCGAATTGATTACAATTCGTATCGATCAAGGGGAAATGTAAGTTGCTTCGAATCGATTTTGGATTCGTACCTATCAACACGAAGAGAGCGTTCGAGAAGGATACGCGGGGAGTTGACTTCATGGATTCGAAGGGTTTAGGGACAGTGTTCGTATCGATTCGAAGCGATCGATGCGAACAGGGGAAGAAACGTTCAACGCAGCGACAAAGGTGGATCGACCCGGAGAATTCGTGCCACGTCATCGATACGCATACACTTTGGATGGATTAAAAGCAATGGATTCGAAGGAGGTGGATTCAAAGCAATGGATTCGAAGGAGGTGGGTTCGAAGTATGGGTTTGAACAAGGCAGGACACACGGATCTTTGATCTCGAATCGATCATATCTTCCAAACCGTTGATACAAATGCAATGAAATTTTTACAGGAGCTTACATACATGTTGAAGAATGTTCACACCAAATTTCACCTCGATTGGATGCATTCTTGATCGATTCGAACCTTACTTCGAATCGATCCCAGTGTGGGCCCAATTTCCTAAGGACGGGCATGTGGGCCCCCTCACGTGCCAGAAGCGGTCTCCCGAGTTTCCAGCGATTTTTCAGCCCCCTACGCCTATAAATAGAGCCCCTGGTCATTTAGAAAAGGGGTCGGAGAATTTGGAGAGAGAAAGCACGCTCGGACGCTGCCAGAATTACTCCATAACATCATTACTGCTATTTATTTCAAGTGTTGGACTTTGTAACTGTTCTAATCATCTGTAATCATCAAGGAAAATCAATAAAAGGACAAAAAACTTCAAAGTGGACGTAGGCCGGAGATAGCCGAACCACTATAAAACTTGTGTCTCTGTTCTTTACATTCAGATTGCTATTTAATATTTGCTGGGATCTGAGATTTGTGTTTGAATATCATTGATTTGTATTCATACACTGGTGCTTTCACGGTATTCGGAGTTTGTGACCAATTTTGGCGCAAACACTATGTAAATGATATTCGATTTATTAAGTAAATATTTCAAAAGTAAATAATAGCAAATTGAATTTGATATATATATATATAGAATTATTAAATTTAGTTTTGAAGTTGTGGAATATTTAAAGCTATGAAATATATTGAAATTGGAACAGTTTATTTTATGGTTCAAATCCGTATTGAAATCGATATTATTTGGAATGGTTTATTAAGAAACTGAATTGAATTGAAATTTATGATTTGAGATTTGATTAAATTTGAATTTGGAATTCGAATTGATTTGTCAATTTAAGGAAGCTATTTTATTATATAAAGTATTTTTAAATTATATATAAACTATTTTATATTTTACTTTATAAATTATTTTAATATAAATCATTTTTAATATAAATTATTTTAATATAAACTATTTTAATATACTAACTATTTTATACAAACTATTTTAACTTATAACTCTTTTATATAAACTATTTTACTTTATAAACTATTTTATTATATGTTATCTAATATCTTAACTGTTTAAGTGGTGGAAGTTATGTTTTTCAAAGTTATGAATTTCAAAGTATTATGTTTGAAAGTGTTATAATTTCAAGTGTCTAGTTTCGAAAGTGTTATAACTTTTAAAATGCTATGATTTGGGAAAAGGATATATTTGTAATGAAAATGATATTGTATTTGGTTTTGAAATGGAGATGATATCGTATTTGGTTTGAAATGGAAATGATATCGTATTGATATTGTTTTGAAATGGCAATAATATTTTGGTTTTCAAGTATAAACTATTTTGAAATGACCGCGATATTATAATAACGATTGGTTGTTAAAGAGACCAGGATTGGAAGTTGTCATACTCTCCGCTAACTTCGAAAACCACTTTAACAACTGTGTACGAGGTGGAGATTCCAGAATGAAGTTGGATGGTGGCGACGTCTTATTTAGGTATATACGTGGAACCGAATCCCGTGAGTTGGCGTAAGGTAGCCAAAACAGGAGCAATTGACGAGCTAATGAGGTAGCTCCTCTGATCGGACACACTCCTTCGATACCATTCTATTACTTTGTGATTGATTGGGTGCACCATTTGATTTTTTTTGGGAGTGTGGCTCAAGGTGGGCGGTAGCTGCGGTTATGCGTTACCACCGGTCCGGAAGTGTAATTAGTATATCTACCCTGGAATTGCCTAGTTGTGCCGTGTCACCTACCCTAGCGTGCTTTACTACGAGTTTGATTTGTGTCGTACCTATGGAGTATCCTTTGGTAGCCTCCCGATCATGAGCGATTACGGTACTGTATAGACTATGGGCACTTTAAAATGTGTTAAGGTGGAAATTGTAAAGCCTTAACGATATTTTTGAAATATATTATACTTTACTTTAGACATTATAATAATAGCGGATATTACTACATAATAGATAGCTTAACGAGTCCTTAGAGGATGGTTATCCCAAACATCCTTTGAGTTACTTGTATTTCATTTGTTATTCCACTTGAGTTGGATTTATTGATATAAGGATGTTAATCCTGACTCGTGTGTTTTGCGTTACGCTCGGGTCAGACTGAGTGTACCAACTTTTGAGACTCACCTTTGGAATTGGAGCTTCGTTTGGAGATCCATCTACTTCTTTTCAGCTTGCAGTTATTCAGTCGATTCCAGTGATGTAATCTGATCTTGTATTTAAGACTTCTGTTGTATTTTTTTAACTCTGTTATATATATAGTAGCTTCATGAACTACAATTCTTTTGTTTCCGCTGCATTATTATTATATTACTCTATGTTTGTGATTCTGTGATTTATTTATTTAATTTATATGCTGAGTATTTCCAAATATAAATTAACGATCTGGTATTTTGAGCAATTCAAATCCGGCATGTGCGGAAGCGAATGGTTGAAAATATCAGGTCGTTACAATGTTGTCCCGCTGCATTTATTTGTTATTTATTCTTGTTGTATATAACTCTGATGTGTATTATAAAAGTATAACCAATGTATTTGTAAATAGCTTCATGAACTATTTATTTGATTATTATATTTTGTTATTCCGTTGTGTGATTCTATATTTGTTTTCTTTCTTACTTTGATTTTTCTTGTTTACCCATAACAATCTGCCCTTTTGAATTGTTTGAGTCTGACGTGTGTGGTTTATCGTCGATTTAAACCGCCCAAAAAGGCAGGTCGTTACAATATATGCATAGCAAAGAAGCTGTACAAATACAGGAATTTTGTAAAGACGCTTGACTAACAGTGAGCACAATATAGACTAGAAGTTTAGAATGGTTGAAAATATTTAGCAAAGGAATAGATAAAGTTGTTTTGGGATCATGGGTCATTGCTTATGTTCCTTAAAAGCTAAATTATTTGAACAATAGATGTGATGGCATTTTTGAATAAAATGTCAAGTTTTATGGTAAAGATTAGTTATAGATTTTAAAATTTTGTAAGATCCTGATTTTCAAACATTCGCGTCCGCACATGTTGTACTAGAATTGCTCAAAATATCAGATTGTTAAATTTTATTTGGCTAAACTCAGCATATACAATATATAAATAAATCACAGAATCACAGACATAGAGTATTACAGTAATAGGCGGTGGAAACAAATGAATAGTAGTTCATGAAGCTATTATATATAACAGAGTTAAAACAAGATACAATAGAGATCTCGAATACATAGAAGTCTCAATACAATAGTCAAATACGAGATAAGAATATGTCGCAGCAGTCAACTGAATAACGACAAGCTGAATAGATAGATGGATCTCCAAGCGAAACTCCAACTCCAAAGGTGAGTCTCAAATGCTGTGACATTCAGTCTGACCCGAGCGTAAAACAAAACACAAAACACTCGAGCTAGGATTAACATTTTTATATCGGTAAATCCAACTCAAGTGAAATATCAACTGAAATACAAGTAACTTAAAGGGTGTTTGGGATATCCATTCTCTAAGGATCTGTTAAACTATCTACTATGTAGTAATATACGTTATTATAATAATGTTTATAGTAAAGTAAACTATTAAAATAGCGTTAACGCATTGCCCATTTCTCCCTTAACATATTTTATGTATTCCCATAGTCTATACCGTACCGTAATCTCCCTCGTATTGGGAGTCGTCAGAGGGCACACCATATGTATAGCACAAAACAAACTAGTAGTGGTCTCGCTAAGGTAGGTGACACGACACAACTAGGCAATGCTACCAATTACACTTCCACGCTGGTGGTAACGCATAGCAGCAATTACCGCCCACCTCGAGCCACACTCCCAAGTCAAAGGTGCGCACCAAATCAATCACAAAATAATAGAATGGAAATCGAAGAAGTGTGTCCGATCGGAGGAGCTACCTCAATTGGCCCATCAATTGCTCCTGTTTTAACCACCTTATGCCAACTCATGGGAGTCCGGTCCACCTATATAGCTCATATAGGATCGTCGCCACCATCCTACTTCAGTCTAGAATCTCCACCACGTACACGGTTGTTAAAGTGGCATTTGGCATTGACAGAGAGTATGACAATAACCGATACAGGTCTCTTTATCAACCAATATAACACTGCGGTCATTTCAAAATTGTTTATACTTCAAAATCAAAATATCATTTCCATTTCAAAAACCATATCAATACGATACATTTCCATTTCAAAACCATATCAATACGATATCATTTCCATTTCAAATATATCCATTTCCAAAATCATAGCACTTTCAAAGTTATAACACTTTCGAAATTATAAAGCTTCTAAAACCATAGCACTTTAGAAATTATAACTTAGAAATCATAATACTTTGGAAATCATCATTTAAAAATCATATTACTTTGGAAATCATCACACTTTGAAATCATAACACTTTGAAATCATAACACTTTGGAAATCATAACACTTTGAATCATAACACTTTGAAAATCATAACATTTTGAAAACATAACACTTTGAAATCATAATACTTTGGAAAACCATAATACTTCCCACTTAACCGGTTTAGGTATTTAAATAGTGTATAAAATAAAATAGTTTATATAAAGTAGATATAGGTTAAAATAGTTTATTCGCGAGATTGTGAGAACAGACCAATCTGTGGCTTCGACTCCTTCTGAAGTCAAAGAGGTTTTAGTCTCTCATTTCCAATCATATCTGGGTTCTCCATCGGTGTCCGATCCAGCGTCGGACATCCTGTCTTTCATTCCTCGGATTGTTCCTGCAGTGGGAAGTGAAGATTTGGCTTCCCCGCCTTCGACAGATGAGGTTCGTGCTTGTGTCTTTGCTCTTAGCAAGGATAGTGCCTGTGGGCCGGATGGTTTTAATGGTTCCTTCTTTCGTTCTACTTGGCATATCATCCAAGCTGATTTATGTCTGGCAATTCAACATTTCTTTTCCGGGTCCGATCTTCCCATTAGTTGGTCATCCACTAATTTGGTCCTGATTCCAAAGTGTGATAATCCTCGAGCGTGTTCGGAGTTCCGCCCCATCAGCCTTTGTAACTTCGCTAACAAAGTGATATCCAAGGTATTGGCCACTCGTTTGGCTCCTTACCTTGATCGCATTATATCTTCTTCTCAAGCGGGTTTTGTTAAAGGTCGTTTGATCACTGCTAACGTCCTTTTAGCCCAAGAACTTGTTTCTCAGATTGACCGTAAGGTCAGGGGTTCTAACATTATTTTCAAACTTGATATGGAAAAGGCTTACGATCGTATGTCCTGGTTTTTCATCATCAAGGTTCTTCGTGCTTTCGGATTCCCTGAAACCCTAATTGATTTGGTTTGGAGACTCATTTCCAACTGTTGGTATTCTGTTCTCATTAACGGATCGGCCAATGGTTTTTTCAAAGCTGGTAGAGGAATCCGTCAAGGCGATCCTCTATCTCCTTCTCTTTTCATTATCGCGGTAGAGGCCTTCATTCGTGGCATCCACACTTTGACGGTTTTTGGTCAAATTCAGCGATTCGGTATTCCGAGTAGGTGTCCGCTCGTCTCTTCTCTGTCATTCGTGGATGACATTGTCATTTTCTCCAACGGAACTCGGTCCTCTGTTCGCCGCCTTATTCGGTTCATTAATCTGTACGAGAGGTGCTCAGCCTAATTGGTCAACTCTGCGAAGAGCTGCTTCGTCCACGCGAAGGACATGGACCATGTGAGAGTTTCTTGGGTCGAATATTTTACTGGATTCAAGGCTGCTTCCCTTCCCCTCCCTTATTTAGGTATAGTTCTTTACCGAGGAAGGAAACTTAACGCCATTTTCGATCCTCTTACGGATAAGGTAAGGGGTAAGATTATCCGTTGGAATGCGTCTCTTCTGTCTCAAGCTGGTAGATTAGTGCTTATTCAATCGGTTCTGAGCTCTATGGGTACTCATATCTTCGCCGCTATGACCCCAACTGACTCTTTTTTCTCTCGTTCCAATATTTGGCATCCTCTTTCTTCTGGGGTTCGAAGGGAGACAATCGCCGACACCACTGGGTGTCTTGGGATGTTATCTGCCATCCTAAGAGTGAGGGTGGATTAGGTTTGCGTAATCCGAAGGACATTTGCTCGGCTTTCGCTTGTAAGTTATGGTTCATATTTGGGTCTAACGATTCCTTATGGGCCAAGTTCCTCCATGCTAAGTATCGGAGACTGGCGTCCTCTGATTATGCAGGCTCTCCTTGTTACGCCAGTGAGACTTGGAAGCATATGCAATCGGTCAAATTGCTCGTTGATTCTCATAGTGGCCTCTCCGGTTGGGATGGTGGTCCGTTTTCTATTCTGAAGGCCTGGAGATCTTGTCGTACACCATCTCCAGTCCTTCCTATTTTTTCCTTCATTTGGGACGCTCGCATTCCTCCAAAAGTCTCTCTCCTAATGTGGCGAATTTTCCACTATGGGTTACCGGTTGACGAGAACCTCCAGCAGATTGGCATTCCGTTTGTTTCCCGATGCAGGTGCTGTGGCAACGGGGAAACAAAATCGATTAATCATTTGTTTTTCAGTGGATCGTGTGCAAGATCCTGCTGGAATTATTTCGGTAATTTTTTGGGTGTTCGTGGCATCATCACCACACCGGATGATTTGCTGTCATCTTGGTGGTTTGATTGTACTGGGAAATCTCTTCGCTCAATCATCTTTCGCTTGATTCCTTGTCTGATTTGTTGGCATGTCTGGTGTGCGCGGAATAAGGCTATTTTTGAAGAAGTTCCAATGGATCCTCTTTCCAATGTTCGGCGGGTAGGAGATGATGTTTTCTTAGCTTTTCGGGGCCGACCATTCAGAGGTTCGGTCAGTGCTCGCTCTGGTCACTTAGTGAACCTTTTATCTATATACTGCTCTCAATCTTCCAATAGAGCGGGAATTGGATGATTGCCGACCCGGGGAGTGCTAGTTCTGGCTTACTAGCCTCCTTCCGGTCCGTCCTCCCCCCATCCCTCTCCCCCCTGTTTTTCTAACAGTGTGAATATTGCTTACAGGCTCTTGATAATCTGGGGTGGTTCTTTTCTCGCTGTTCTTATTCTCTTTGGAGTTTGCTTCGAGGAAATCGTTATCCTCTTCCTCCTGTCGGTCTTTCAGTTTTGGTGGTATTGGTCTTTTCTTCCGTGTATATTGAAGGGGAGGAAGATGAGCTTGCTTTTCTTTGATTGATGGTCCCTCAACATCGTAGTTGGGCGGTGGCCTTGCCGGAGCTCGATTACGACGTTGGATGGGCGGTGGTATCCAGTAGCTCATCGGGTGTGTAGTGTGGCTAGGCTAGAGATTTTACCTCTGCTTCTCGTTAGTATCTATTGGTTCCATTTTGTTTGTTTCGTTTTATCCTATGTTGTGGGTTTTCGGTGTTGTTTTCTTATGGATTTCGTTTTGGTTACCTGTCAGGCATGTTGACAGCTTTTGATTGAGTTTATTTATGATATGCTAATTTTTTTTAAAAAAAAAGTAGTTTATAATAAAATAATTAGTATATTAAAATAGTTTATATTAAAAATAGTTTATATTAAAATGATTTCTGTTAAAATAGTTTATATGAAAATAATTTATAAAGTAAAATATATATAAATAGTTTTAAATATAATTTAAAAATAATTTATAAAATACAATAGCTTCCTCCAATTTCACAAATCGATTCCAAATCAACTCGAATTCCAAAATTAAAATTTAATCAATCTCAAATCATCAATTTCAATTCAATTCAGTCTCTCAATAAACCATTTCAAATTATATCGGTTTCAAAAACAGATTTGAACCACAAAATAAACCATTTCAATTTCAATATATTTGAAAGCTTTAAATATTCAATATTTTCAAAACTAATATATATATATATATATATATATATATATATCTCAATTTAACTTCATTATTATTTAGTTTGGAAATATCCACTTAATAAATCCAATATCATTTAAATAAAACCCCAAATTACAAATAAACTAAATCTTTCCTTCAATTTATTTAAATCTTGAAATATTCATTAATCAACTTAAACCAAAATCAAGTTATAAAATCATGTCCTTTAAAATCTCAAATTCAATAAGTTTCAACTCAATTTAATTAAATGAAATTCTTAATTAAATACCATTTAAAATCAATTCTTAATTTATCTTCCCAACCTTAATTTATGAAAATTTATTATAAACTCTATATTTGAAAAATATAATTTTAAATAAATACTTAGACATATTATATATAAATTAAATCAAACTTTATTAATATAAATCTTATTATCAAACTTATTTTACAATAAAACTAATTTTTACATAATTTAAAATAATAAAATTGTAAGTAAATTCTTAAAATTTATAATTTCAAAACTAACTTATAATTTTAAAATTTTCATAACGTATAATTTTAAAAATTGGGAATTTAAACTTTATAAAATACATTTATATATGATATCTTGAAATCAATACTTATTAAACCATATATTTCTTTCCAAAACCATAGAAATAATTTTGAAAATATTTATATATAGACCAACGTTGTCTGACAATTTTCTATCTTATGGTCAAGTGATATGGATATTTATCATTTCAATCTGCAATTTAAATATATACGAGTATATATCTTTTCAACCCGCAATCCCAATCCAATCAATTGAATATCACTTGGGTTTATCATTTCAACCTATAATGATTTTCTCCTATTCTACATATTGTTCGGGTATGTATCATTTCAACCTATGGTGAATTTTATACTAACAGGGAACATGCAGAGTGGAAACAGATATGATAATAATATAACAACATATATCATTAATATGAATAACAGATATGGTGTCCGATGTCATAGGTGAACAGATACAGATAATAGCATGTATATAGTGATGCATGTAACTAACAACAACATATTTCAATTGTCGCTTCAATTGAATTCAAATTTAATAAATATAAGAACGATAATCGTGAGTGATTGCTCACCTTTCGAGGCTAGAGAGAATAGATAATGAAATGAGTTACAAATCCAAGCACGGATTTCAAGGCACGACACGATGAACACGGATTCGATGAGCAAAGCTGATTACTAGAGATCGATGAACCAAATCAAAGTAGGAAGAGATTGATGGAAATAATATATACTCATATTTATATGAGTTATCTATAGACTATATTTAGCAGTCGATGTTAAATTTTAAAAGAACACATATCAACGAAAAATCTCCATTATTAAAATTTTAAAATTATTTTTTATTGAAATCGGGTTGTAGTTTATATAATTAAAAATTTATACTATATAAATAGATCATATACATTAACTATATATGTAAATGCAGACACTAAAAATGTAGGCAGACATACAATATACTTATAAACAAACCTTAAAAAAAATTATACTGTAAGCATAAAACAGTACATATACATAAATGTATATACTTTTAAAATAAAACATATATATGTATTATAATTAAAGTCAATGTATAATTTGAAACGCATCAAATAACCTATATGTATATACTAATTATAATAGATATCAACAACAAAACTTTACAAACTCACATATACTCATGTATATATATAACTAGTTATAACCAATATGTGTATACTAGATATAAAATCAAATATATGCAGATCATTCAACAAGTGTAAGTGCAGACCATTGTTTATAAAATATCCCACAACATATACATATGCAGGTTAATATATGTGCATACATATATGCAGACCATAACAAAAAAAATATGTGTACAGATTGAACAAAATGCATGCAGACTATACATACATACATATACATACATACATACATATATATATATATATATATAAACAAACATATATAACAAATGCAACTACTCCAATAATGTATGCGGCTTCAAGATAAACATTATGCTAGCTACCTATATAACAATACTATATGTAATTCACAGAATGAGAAAGAAAGAAAAAAATTGATTCGTTGGCAAACAAAATGACAAACTTATATTCATACTATACGTACGTGCAGACCATTTTTTTCGAACAAGTATATATATGAAATTTTTGACAATAAGTATCATGTAGACTTCATATTAAAGCATATTAGAAATATATATATATATATATATATATATATAACTAGTCAATAAGTTTACTATCGAATCGTACATATATAACTGCTCTATAATATAATATATATGGAAACACTATACAGTAACTTGAAGTAATATATGCATACAGAAACGAAAGTAATATACAAGAGAAACATATATATAAATGTACACATACCAGATTATTATAACATATATGTACTGACATAAGCTTATACAAACCAATATATAAAATAGTAGCATTATAAAATTTAGAAACTAATATATAACTATAATAGATTACCTATCTATAAATAATGAGGAGCTATCAGAGGAAAGCATGGTGTTCATGACTGTGATGTGGCTACTACGGTCTCAGTTGTAAGGAGAAGGGGTGAGTGAAGGCCACGTGTCACGAGGTGGAAATGGAGTCATCGGCGGTGGGTTGGAGAAGAAAGGCAGCGCTGCTTGGCTTTGGGTGGAGTCTTGATGAGTGAGGAGGCTGGAGTTACGTGATGGGAGAGTTGGGAAAAAATGAGACGGGGCCGTGGGATGGGATGCCGAAGGGCTCGGTTGTTGTTGTGGGTCCACCGGTGAGGGTGTAGGGCGGAGGTGGTGGATGATGGGTTTTTGGTGGTTAGGTAGGAGGATAGGATTGGCTTGCTCGGTAGGGTGGAGATGCAAGATCCAAACTCAATCACATGAGCAGGAATGAAAATAACGAATTGATGACATAAAAGAAGAACAGGGAGAAATGAAAGTTCAGGAAAAATATAGAGAGGTGAGCAAGTGAACAGTTCAGCCAATAAAGAAATGCAAATGTACTACCCAAATAATTTATTTTCAAACTGACATAAATAAAGGCAGAGATCGAACCATATTATATTGAATAGAAAAGTCATGCACAAGATTCCAGGGAATAATAAAGGAAAATGACCATTCGAAATTCGACCGTTAGGTAATTGAATGGGTAGAGGAATTCAAAATGATCAAAACGTACCGATACAGTGAACTGTTGCACGGTTTCGTCGCATACCGGACTTCAAAGCGCAGAATTGAATATACCACGGACATCAGCACAATGAGGTAATTAAAATGGTATACAAATATCAGTGGTACGATCATCCTATCAAAAGTCGATAATCGGTACCGAAAATTGTTTTAATCTACCAGAAATAAGATAAACAGAGCAATAACAGTCCAAATTTGATGAAACGGAAGATGACGTCTCACTTAGAAGATGATTTACAAATTTATTGTATAAAAAAATTCAAGTTTGGAGAATATTTTATTATCATCATTTTTTAACTGATTTGAATTTGAATAAAATTATACAATAAAATAAACTTTCATATTATCTGATGAAAATTTACCATTTGCCATGTTTAAATATACGTATTCCAAACATTAAATTTTCAATTCAAAATTTTATTATCTAAAATTTCACAAAAATTTAATTAATTTAATTAATAATGCCACTAAAATTTACGGGTCGTTACACTCTCCCCCACTCAAAACTTTTCATCCCTGAAAAGGCAGGACGTATGACGCAACAACCCGCATAAATATTTTATTTAAATATTTCATCGTTCGTCGAATTTTAGTCTGAAAAGCTACTTTTTGCAAACAGTCGAATTAGGACTCGAGACCACTTCCATTAAGTTCAAAATGCCGTTTGCGACCTTTTTGAGTATAAGCTTCGATATGTTTGGAGTAAGTTGATTTTTGCTACTTTATCTATTGGGTTTTGGGTTTAGGTTCAGCCCACTAGCCATAATAATACCCCAAACTGAATCATCCCTCCCCATTCACTCTCACTTCCTCCTCTTTTCAGTTCTAAAGAAAAAAATGGTGGAAGAGAATGAGAAATAGAAATCCAAAGCCCTAGTTCCTTTGCAAAATCCAAGATCTAGCTCCAAATTCAAGAGAACCCATTGGTAAGCCTTCTCTTCATCTTCCCCAATTCATTCTCTCTTTGATTTTAGAAAATTCCTAAACCTAATTTGGGAAATATTTCTCGTTTAAGCTTAGAATCAAGTTTCTTGAGTTGGGATTGAAGAGTGGTTGATCCTCCTTTGTTTTCAAGCTTCTCAATCATGTGCTTTTGGGTTTAAAGGTGAGATTTTTATCTCACATCTTTGTCTATAATTATCTTCAATTGTTAGGTATGAATTCCTAACACTTATTCTTGTGCAATTGATTTTGATTTGGATTGATTTGGTGTATATTCCAATTTTTGATGTTTTGAAATCAAAATCTATGAAAATCCTTTTATCGATTTTTGGACATTGATATTTGAGGCGTATCGAAGAGCCGTTAAGCCTGGGTTGTCGCTCGACGTAAATCCTTAGTCGTCGTTGCTCGTCCGATCGCTTCCGGTATTTATTTCGGCCATTTTTGGTCTAGGTTCAGGGAATGCCCTGAACCCCAGTTTCAGATGTCTGAAACGTTAGATTCAGACGTCTGAATATTATACTGGGAAGATTTGTATTCCCAGATTCAGACGTCTGAATCTATATTTCAGGCGTCTGAATTAGTTTGTTTTGGACCAGAAAGGAAATAGGCTAAAAATTGCCTATTTCAGACGTCTGAAATATAGGGTTCAGACGTCTGAAATATAATCTGGAAAACTTTTGGTTTTCCAGATTCAGACGTCTGAATCCTTGATTTCAGACGTCTGAATCAGCACTTTTTTTGCCTATATTGCTTATTTTGATTGAATTTCCAATTTAAATCGATTTGTGATGATCCTATTTGTTGTTATCATTTATTATCGAGGTCGCTCGATCCTATAATCCCTTAGGTCTTCACTAGGTCGTACCGTTTTGGACGGGGTGCTGCCCTGCACCCCGCCGGGGGCGCTGCCTTCTCGAACCCCGTAGCGGGGGTGTTGCCCCCGCACCCCCACCTTGGGGTGTTGCCACCCCCCTGGACCCCCCCTCCGTAGGGGATCTTATCTGAAAAACATTCAATAGAACTTGCTTTGTTGAGATGCTGAGTTGACCATTCTTCGAGACGAACTATCTTGGGCTTCTCGGTCGATTTTATGGATTTTTGGATATCTATTTCGATGGATTCTTTATCGGTTTCTTTGGATTTTATTCACGTTTCGAATGTGAATTTTTATGATTGATTGTTTCTACAATCACTTCTATGATTTGTCACTTTAAAATATGAAGGTTTCGATACTAGTAGTAAATATCAAAACTCTTTCAACAAAATGATTTCAACTCTATTTTCAATAACAAAGCTCTTTTCTTAAACCGTTTTCCAATCTACTAGTATATACAAATCTTTACCTCACTCGTATGAGAAATTGAATTAAACGGCTTAGTAAAACAAGTGGTATGAAACGCTTGCGTTTGCTTCGTCGGTTAACTCTTGGACTTGTTCGATTGAACCTTTTTGTGACAATTTCCTAGTGGAGATCTACAATTTGTTCGTAAATATTTAAGTTAAGCTAGTGGTTATGGGACATGAAGCTAAGCTCATATATTTACTAGCTTACTGTAATTGACACTTCTCTGTGATCATGACGATCATTTTATGATTTAGACTTGCAATTGTGCGATGTCTCTTTGTTTGCAGGGTTAGACTAGACATCATGGGTGTGATTTCGACTCACACATATCTCTTTGTCCGCAAGGTTAGTCTAGACACATTTGTGTGATTCCACTCACACATACTTTTTTGTTGCGAGGTTAGGCTAGACACCATTTGTGTGATTCCACTCACACATACCTTTTTGCTTTTGGGTTAGCCTACACCTCATCTGTGTGATTCCGACTCACACATATCTTTTTGTTGCGAGGTTAGGCTAGACACCATTTGTGTGATTCCACTCACACATACCTTTTTGCCTTTTGGTCAGCCTAGACCTCATCTGTGTGATTTTGACTCACACATATGGGGTAGCTCCCCATGGTCTTCGGACCGTCATGTGATAGGCCTCTTTCCCTTTTTCTGTGATTTTTGGATTCCTTGTGTTGATTTCTTAAATTTATGTCATTGACTTGTTATGAGTACAAGTTTAGGGTATGATGCCCTCTTTGGATCTTTGAGAAGATTCTTGTGATATTGATTTATCTCTTATTGACTGATCTTCTGTTGATCATCATTTGCATACTTATAATAGTATGTCAGTATGGACATTTTATGTTTATGCCATATCTTTTATTTTATACCATGTCATTTGATATTTATAGCTAGGCCGATCCATTTATTATTTTCTTAAATAATACTCGGGCCAGACCGAGATGTTACAGGTGCTTCTGCTTGATTTCTTCCCAGGATTTGTTACTTTGACTTTTGGCTAACTATTTAGATTAACAGTTTTTGTTGTATACACTTGAGATATAGACTCATAGTTGTATTCATTTGTATAACACGTGTTGCTATTCTTTTGTATTATTGTGGATCTTTTTGACCACTACTCTGATGTACACTTTCACGTGTTAGTTATATATTCATATCTTCTTCCGCCTTTGTGATATGAATTATCTGTGACTGATTTATGTTATGCTTATTTCTATATTTGTTTCCGAAGATATTATAGCCACTGTGTAGTAGCTTTGAGTTTGTATCGGTATGTCGGATTTCCTCTCGAAATGAATTGCACGTTATTCTATCTGACATATCGGTGCTCGCACAAAGCAATTACACGGATGGTCGCTCCTCAACAGCCTTATTCTCCACGCTAGTTGACGGCATTACCCCGTAGTGTCCTTGGCTAGCGTGGGTATAGAGGTGGGGCGTCACATATGAGAATAGAAAAAACCAAATAGAAAAAAGATATGAAAGACAAAATTAAAAATTTAGTTTAACCATATAAATTTTAATCAGGGAATTAGGCTGAAGGAAGAACCTGAGAACACTTTTAGTCTGAAGGACAGAAGTTTTAAAATTTAGTCTGAAGGACAAAAAATGATATATTCATATAGCATTGCACATTCATAATGCTATATTCATATAGCATTACACAGCTGCTTGTTTGTGTATGCAAAAACTTATAAAATTGTGTTGTATATAGCATTATAGATGTGTAATGCTATATGAATATAGCATTATGGATGTGTAATGCTATATGAATATATCATTTTTTGTCCTTCAGGCTAAATTTTAAAACTTCCGTCCTTCAGACTAAAAGTGTTCTCAGGTTTTTCCTTCAGCCTAATTCCCTCAATTTTAATTTAAACTATTTAATACTCAATATTTGATTTTAAATTCAAGGAATTTTCATTTAGTTGATTTAATATTAAATTTATTAATATTTGATACAAAAAGTGTAACAACCCTAGTCTTAGCCATTTATTTATTTTAACTATTTAAATTTTTAAAGATATTTTATATAATTTGTGTTTAAAAATATAGTTTAATTATTCAATTTGAAGATATATTTTATAAAATTTTATATGTCAATAAAATCTAATAATAACTGTGGAATTTTAAGCTAAGTTTGAACAGTTGAAATTCGCGTTCAAAAGACGCGTCAAATATAGGGTATAAGCAACGTAACAAAACGTGTGTTTTTGAAATGTTATTTTGTGAAAATTTTTTATGTTTTGGACTGCGTCTTTTTAGCGTAGTGTAAAAATAATATTTTCAAACCTTTTTGAAGAAAAATATCAGTCAGTAAAATTTTAGCAAACGTATGTTGTTTTAACTGACCATTTGATTTTAAATAAATTGTATACGTTTTCCCTTCATAAAAATTTACCATTTTATTTATTAACTTCTAAATATAAAAATCAAGATATTAACTGTAAATAAATGGAATCGTGCAACCTTAAAAACATGTAACGTTCGAACCTCTTACCTATTTTTAAAGAATAACTGATGCACTCCTTCCTTTCAGCCATGTAACTCACTGACTTTTGCATTCACACATATTTTCATACAAAGATTTAAACCACTATTTATCAACAAATCAAGGCTTGCAATTCTGGCATCTCGCATAAATTATAACTATTGATTTATCTCCTCCACTGATGTAGCTCATCAGTTACATTCAAACCACTATATATCTATCCCATTCCTTAAACCACGTAAGTAAAAGAAACTGATGCCTCAAAAATTAAGTTTTACTATATAACGTTCGAACTATGCACCTATTCATAGCCTATATACATATCAAAAGTACAATCACACATGAAAAAGCTCTTTAAAAACTGATGCGTTATCTACACTTATGATCCCATGGAACTTCACAAACATCATCTATATTTACACCAGCTCTATTTCCCTTCCACTATTTGCTCTGCCTTGCCTCCTTCTTGAGCCCGAGATCTATCAGGTAATAGCATTTTTCCTTTCGTCCAGATTTGCTTCTTCTTCATTTTCTGATTTTCTTCATCACCTTGCTCGGCCTCCCCATGTTGTACGAGTTATGTCCATAATTATTGTGTGTAGATCTGTGACTTTTTGTCTAGGCTAGGAAGTTTGGCAAGTCTGCATATGATTATGATATGGGTGTAGGTCAGTTGTGGTATAGGCTGAGTGAAGATTCACATACTAAGTTGTGCACCTGTGCACATTCGCACCAGAGAGATCAGATTTGGATGAAGACTGGGATATTTAGTTGAGTAAATAGTGATGCTAAATAGAAGTAAGGGTGGATGCTTTGTTCAAGATCAATGAGTTGAAAGGGTTAATGGTTTCAGAGATTTGAACAGATTGTCACTGCATGTTGGATGTTTGGTTGCTAGTTGCTGTCATTTGCTCAATTTACTTGGATTTTTGAACTGATGAAAACAGACACTATTTGGTTTTGTTTTAAAATTTTCAAGAACAGATACTACTTGGTTTTGTTTTAATTCTAATAAGAACAGATACTATTTGATTTTTTTTTTTTTTTTTTTTTGTTTAAACTGTTAAGAACAAATGATATTAATTTTTGATTTAAACTGATAAGAACATCTGCACCAAGTTTTGTTTTTAAATTGATAAGTTGGTAAGTGCAGATGCTACTAAAATATTTTGTTTAACTAAGTAGTTGAAGTGCATAATTGTTCTTGTAATAAAGATATGTACTGAATATTGCATGCCTCATGTTGCTCCAGTCTTCATTTCCATTTTGTTTGCCTATTTGTATTGCATTTTCTTGGCATTGACTTGTATTCAGTCACATTGCACTGTCCATGCATGATGATCCTCACTTTGCACTTTGAATTGTTGTATGCATTTGAGTTCACCCTCATTCGAATTGTTGCAGTCTTGTACAGGTATTAATAGCTTGTCCCTTATAACCTGGTTGCATTATTGATCCATTTTTTTTGACAGTCTGCATTAGTTGGTTTATTTGAGTTGGGTATTTTCACTTGAATTGGTCTTGTGGCAGTTTGCATGTCAAGTTGCACACTACTGTCTTATATGACTTTGATAAAATGTGAAATGTTACATGTTGCTTGCTTTAGTTGTCTGCATCCCATATCTCTGCTCTTACAATATGAACAGACCCTTGAAACCATATGTTATCTTTTTGTTTGAATCATAGCTTGATGTTATATATGTATGTAGATAGTGTGCCTGCTTGTCTGCATTGAGGTTGTATTCATATATACCTGCTACTGTTGCATTATTTGTTTCACTTGAGTTTTGTAACTGTAGCCTATTGGGTTCATTTTGAAACTTTGTATTTTCAAAATTTTTGATATGTTCAGTCTTCATATCCATTCCAGTTTACATTATCTAATATGTTTCAGTTTCATATCTATATTGCATCCATAATGTTGCACTTTGGTCTGGTCATTGTTTTCCTGGGTGTTCAAGTCTTCATCTCCATTTTATGTACTGTTAGTACTTCATCCCTGTTGTACATGCCTGCATATTTAGTTAGTATCAGCCTGGGTAGTTGTTCAAGTTGAAGGCATAGCTGTTTCAAATACTTTTGCCGAGGAGGTTGTGAAATTGTCTCGAAGCAGAGGCGTTCTTGACTCGAAGTCTGGGATGGAATTTCTCGAAGCATATGGGGAGGTGACTCGAAGTAATTTGTAGCAGTCTCGAAACAGTGGTTTGCATGTACAGATGCCTGGAAAGTTTTATGTTTTGGGGTTTTCTGTCTGGTTGGATTTAAAAGCCTGGAAATTTTTTGTAAAAATGGGTTAAATGTAAAGATAATGTAAATCTAGGTTAAAACTTTTAGTAGAAGGTAAAAAAAAATTCAGGTGGTAGGATTTGTGTGCACGTGTGTGTTGGCGTGAACGTAGTGTGCACGTGTGCACGTGCGTATCACGACATATAGTAGAGAGTCTTCACCTTTTGTCAGTCGGCCTTTAGAAATTTTGTCGTAAAATATTGGGTTAACCCGGTTCTCGTTTAGGGTATGTTTTGGTCACGGTACACGGTGGAGTGGTCGAGCAAATCAAAACAATTCTTGTTCTATTTTTAAATTCTTCTTTGACCGCAAATTCTAAAGTCGCGTATTCCATATTTGAATTTTGTTCTAGATTTGAATCTAGGCAACATCAGAAGAAATTTGATCGTTATCTTCTGTCGGTCTTTACCGGTGAATCGTCATTTTGAATTCAAATTTTCTGCAACTTTCAGGTGAGTATTTCTCACCAGACATACGTATTTATATTTCGTAAATTATTGCAAGTGTATGTGTAGAAATTTATTTCACTACTATCTGTCTGTAATGTTGTATAAAATGATAAATCCCATTTAAATTGACAACTCATCAGTTATTTATATGTTGTATTTTATCTGCAGTTATATTATGTTATTGTTTATTTACTGCTTAAATCACACTGCAAGTTCCCTGTTAATTTAGATTGTATGGGCTGAAATGATAGGCCTAAATGATTATTATTGTTAAATTATGCTGTTAACTGCTAAACTATTAAACTTGGGATTGCGGGTTTGAAATGATAGAACCCGGTGTTTGTAAATTACGGATTGAAATGATATAAATCCGTATCACTTGACCTAGGCTAGAAAATTATATACAGGCCCGTGGTCCTTATAATATTTTCTGAAATATTTAAAATTATTCTGGGAGTTAAATATTTGATTTAATATCTTTAAAAGATTTTATATTGATTTTGAAGGAGTTATAAATAAAGAAATAAATAAATAAAATGTGGAATATAACTTATTTTAGAAATTTTGGATTTGAAAGAATAAGATCTCAGTTAAGAAAAGAAATAAATAAAATAAGTTATAATTGGAAATACTTATTAAGTTAAACAATCTACTACAGCATTCAAATGCTGTCTTTTTGAAATTGGACCAGTTTTACCCGTAACTTTAGATAGCATTTCCTAAGTGCTACAGAATCTAGAATTTGACTGTTTTAAAATTTAAGGAAATCGATTTTGATATTTATAACTGGATTTTTCCTTAATAAAATTTAGATGAACATTCTAGTATTAAGTCAATTTTGAAAATATTAAATAGCTGAAATTTGGAGTTTTATTTAGGGAACTTATAGGAATATTCAAGACGAAAATATTAAAACATTAATTTGTTGAAAGAATAAAATCCAACCTTAGTTTTGAATATTAATACTCCAATTGGATATATATACATAAGGATTGAAATGGTTTTTGGGAACGTGAAGTGATATTTAAATTTTGGTTTAAAACTTTAAATAAAGAAATATAATTGTAAAGCTACGTAAATTATCTTCTTTACAAAGTAACCATAAAGTTAACCCATTTATTTTATATACCGTTGAATGTCCAAACCATTGTGTTTGGGAGTTATGGTTTTAAAGTAAATTTCCAAAAATATTATGTTTGAAGATATAATTCAAATATTTGGTTTCCAGATATTATAAATTTTAAGCCGTATGGTTTTGGAAAGAATTATATTTGAATATAATGATATCATATTGTTTTGGGTTTTAAAATGATCTCGTACTTATAGTTTTGAAATGGAAATGTTTATTCTGGTTTTAAAGTATAAAATGTTTTAAATGACCACGGGTTATAATAACGATGGGTTGGCAAAGAGACCGGGATCGGATATGGACATACTCTCTGTCGATACCGAAAACCACTTTGACCAATCGTGTACGCGGTGGAGATTCCAGAATGAAGTAGGTCGGTGGTGGCGTTTCCTGTAAGGTAAATACGTGGACCCGACTCCCGTGAGTTGGCATAAGGTGGCTAAAACAGGAGCAATTCCAGGCCAATGAGGTCATTCCTCTGATCGGACGCTCCTCTTCGATATTATACTATGATTTTGGATTGATTCGGTGGCCACCTCTATATTTTGATTTTGGGGAGTTAGTCCGAGGTGGGCGGTAACTGCGGCTACGCGTTTCCACCAGCCTGGATAGCAATTGGTATATCTACCCTGGCATTGCCTAGTTGTGCCGTGTCATCTACCATACCGAGCCTTGTACGAGTTTGGTTTTCTCCCGTAGCCCGTGTGGTATCCTCTAGTTGCTTCCCGAGTAGGAGGAGCTATGGTATTGGATGGACTACTGGGACTATTACGTGTTAAGGTGGAAAATGTAAAGCCTTAACGCTATTTAAAAGTATGTTTATTTTAATATAGACCCTATTATAATAGCGCAATATACTACATAATAAATAGTTTAACGGATCCTTAGAGGATGGGCGATCCCAAGCATCCTTTGAGTTACTTGCTCTATATTACAGTACACTTGAATTAGCTTACATTATATAAGTATGTATGTCCTGACTCGAGTGTTATGTTTTATTTTACGCTCGGGTCAGCCTGAGTTGCAGTTTCAGTCTTTCTCTCCGGAGCTAGGTCATCCCGTAGATCATTCGTGCTGCCGGAAGCTTTTCAGTCCCTATATTATCTGCAATCAAGACTTTGGAGGAATCTGTTTCTATTTATGTCTACAGCTGTAATGCAGATTCTAAACTTTGTAAATTCTGTTTGGTTAAAAGTTATATGGTGGCTTCATGAACCACTAAATATTTTATTTCCGCTGTGAGTTCTGATATCTGTGTATGTGATTCTGTGATTTTTATTTACTGCATATTCTGAGTTTTGCCAAATTTATTCTACAACGCAGTACTTTGAACACTTCAAGTCCGACATGAGCGGATGCGAAGGGTTGAAAATACTGGGTCGTTACATTTGGTATCAGAGCTTTGGCTCTAGGCAAAACTTAGAATATATGGTAAATTGGATTTACAGAATCACTTTCATACTAGATGGAACCACTTTCTTTCCGAATTTTGGAACGTTCCCTATGGTTTCAAGTTCATTCGTGTCCCTCACTTTTATCATCTTTAGATTTTGGAGTGTCTCATAACCCCACTTCGGATGATCTTTATAGTGAATTGGCGGTCTCGCCATTATTCTAATAAAGGGATGAAACTCCTTTACAATTAGCATTGATTCACCGGAGAGTTATATTTATCCTCGGTTTATATGCTAGTATCTTTGTTTATTCGGAACTCTATCTCTTCAGAACAAAATGTGGATTTACCCAACCACATCGATCTGACTCTTTAAGTCACAGTTGACCGGTCAAGGTTGCCCGCGACTTATATAACTTACCCAGTTCCTTATTTTGTTATTTAATCATCAGATCTTCTGATTTCAACTTATCTTGAATTCTATTTGATTTGAGTTCATCAAAAATTTGAGTCTCTATCCTTGTTTTGGAAAATTTATTCCTATATTTGAAAAAAAAAAATCAAATATTACATATATCAGTATAATTTTCAGAATTTTAATTTAACTAGTTGTCAAGAGATAATAGTCTTATTTTATTTATGGTTGGTAAACCATGTGTTTGTCTAATATAAATAATGGAATATAAACAATGGTTATAAATTAAATTAGAAACAGAAATGAATTTAGGCAAGGACTTGAGAATTCAATTTCTGATGATTTCAAACCTTGAGTTTAAAAAGGTTTAAAGGATATATTATTTAGAGTACTTTTGTATAGAAATTGTTTCCAAGGAATTTTAAATTTAGTGCTTTTCTCTTTGTCGCTGGAAAATAATTTCGGTGATGACTGCAGCGTCATCGACATTCATTTTCGAGTTTCGAAGTGAAAAGACCGTTCTGTAGTCTGGCTACAGTGTTCCTTTGAGACTTTAATTGATTTAAATTTCTAAAATATGACTTAATATATAGATATATAATTTAAATTTGATTTGACATATTATGTATATGTATTTATTTATCTCTAAATGGTTTGAAAGGAATCAGAAATTTAATTCTGAAAGTTTACCTTGAAAAAAAAAATTTCTTGAATAAGAAATTCAAACTGGAAATCATTGAATTTGGAAAGTTTTAGTTGTATAATACTAATTTCATTCAATATAACTTACCTTGATTAAAAAGTTAAAAATGAATTTGGATAATATACAATATAAAAAGGATTTTTATAATTAAATTTTGGGTGGCTATAATAAATGTACACACTCAAATTTTAAAAGATTAATAGGAGGTAAATAAGGAATAAGGAATTTAAGGAATTTATTTAAATAACCTGATAATCAAGTTGATTTAACATGGAACCTTAAATCTAACTAAGAAATTCTAATTAAAGTTATTCCCTGAAATGAAAAATTGTGATTTACATAGTTAAGACATATGTTAATATCACTAAAATTGGATAAATGAACTCAGGAATATTTCAACTTTGATATGAATATTATTTGGCATTGAAACCAAAAGATATAAATGAGGATTATTTTGAAAGTAATATGATTTTAGTAATATGATTTCCAAATAATAATCTATAAATTTTAATGACTTTCAAAGTATTATGATTTCAAATTTACTATCTTATTTTCAAAATACCTTTGAGTGTCCTTGGTCTCCCTATCTGCTACATAATGGGAAGGCTATTGCTTATACCAGTCTGTTTAGAAATCTTTCTATAATCTTTGAAATCTTTTACTAATTGAGACCTGAGCACCGTTATCACCCATAGATTAACGGTCAAACTGAAAAAGGGAAAACCGATTCTAGGAGATCTTCTTCGAGCTTCAAATCCGGAATTATCCGTTTAAGATTCTTGTTTATCTAGCTTATCTTCCTTTGTTTCTCTTCCTTCGTTCCTTTTCGAGGACGAAAAGTTCTTAAGAGGGGGAGAGTGTAACAACCCTAGTCTTAGCCATTTATTTATTTTAACTATTTAAATTTTTAAAGATATTTTATATAATTTGTGTTTAAAAATATAGTTTAATTATTCAATTTGAAGATATATTTTATAAAATTTTATATGTCAATAAAATCTAATAATAACTGTGGAATTTTAAGCTAAGTTTGAACAGTTGAAATTCGCGTTCAAAAGACGCGTCAAATATAGGGTATAAGCAACGTAACAAAACGTGTGTTTTTGAAATGTTATTTTGTGAAAATTTTTTATGTTTTGGACTGCGTCTGTTTAGCGTAGTGTAAAAATAATATTTTCAAACCTTTTTGAAGAAAAATATCAGTCAGTAAAATTTTAGCAAACGTATGTTGTTTTAACTGACCATTTGATTTTAAATAAATTGTATACGTTTTCCCTTCATAAAAATTTACCATTTTATTTATTAACTTCTAAATATAAAAATCAAGATATTAACTGTAAATAAATGGAATCGTGCAACCTTAAAAACATGTAACGTTCGAACCTCTTACCTATTTTTAAAGAATAACTGATGCACTCCTTCCTTTCAGCCATGTAACTCACTGACTTTTGCATTCACACATATTTTCATACAAAGATTTAAACCACTATTTATCAACAAATCAAGGCTTGCAATTCTGGCATCTCGCATAAATTATAACTATTGATTTATCTCCTCCACTGATGTAGCTCATCAGTTACATTCAAACCACTATATATCTATCCCATTCCTTAAACCACGTAAGTAAAAGAAACTGATGCCTCAAAAATTAAGTTTTACTATATAACGTTCGAACTATGCACCTATTCATAGCCTATATACATATCAAAAGTACAATCACACATGAAAAAGCTCTTTAAAAACTGATGCGTTATCTACACTTATGATCCCATGGAACTTCACAAACATCATCTATATTTACACCAGCTCTATTTCCCTTCCACTATTTGCTCTGCCTTGCCTCCTTCTTGAGCCCGAGATCTATCAGGTAATAGCATTTTTCCTTTCGTCCAGATTTGCTTCTTCTTCATTTTCTGATTTTCTTCATCACCTTGCTCGGCCTCCCCATGTTGTACGAGTTATGTCCATAATTATTGTGTGTAGATCTGTGACTTGTTGTCTAGGCTAGGAAGTTTGGCAAGTCTGCATATGATTATGATATGGGTGTAGGTCAGTTGTGGTATAGGCTGAGTGAAGATTCACATACTAAGTTGTGCACCTGTGCACATTCGCACCAGAGAGATCAGATTTGGATGAAGACTGGGATATTTAGTTGAGTAAATAGTGATGCTAAATAGAAGTAAGGGTGGATGCTTTGTTCAAGATCAATGAGTTGAAAGGGTTAATGGTTTCAGAGATTTGAACAGATTGTCACTGCATGTTGGATGTTTGGTTGCTAGTTGCTGTCATTTGCTCAATTTACTTGGATTTTTGAACTGATGAAAACAGACACTATTTGGTTTTGTTTTAAAATTTTCAAGAACAGATACTACTTGGTTTTGTTTTAATTCTAATAAGAACAGATACTATTTGATTTTTTTTTTTTTTTTTTTTTTGTTTAAACTGTTAAGAACAAATGATATTAATTTTTGATTTAAACTGATAAGAACATCTGCACCAAGTTTTGTTTTTAAATTGATAAGTTGGTAAGTGCAGATGCTACTAAAATATTTTGTTTAACTAAGTAGTTGAAGTGCATAATTGTTCTTGTAATAAAGATATGTACTGAATATTGCATGCCTCATGTTGCTCCAGTCTTCATTTCCATTTTGTTTGCCTATTTGTATTGCATTTTCTTGGCATTGACTTGTATTCAGTCACATTGCACTGTCCATGCATGATGATCCTCACTTTGCACTTTGAATTGTTGTATGCATTTGAGTTCACCCTCATTCGAATTGTTGCAGTCTTGTACAGGTATTAATAGCTTGTCCCTTATAACCTGGTTGCATTATTGATCCATTTTTTTTGACAGTCTGCATTAGTTGGTTTATTTGAGTTGGGTATTTTCACTTGAATTGGTCTTGTGGCAGTTTGCATGTCAAGTTGCACACTACTGTCTTATATGACTTTGATAAAATGTGAAATGTTACATGTTGCTTGCTTTAGTTGTCTGCATCCCATATCTCTGCTCTTACAATATGAACAGACCCTTGAAACCATATGTTATCTTGTTGTTTGAATCATAGCTTGATGTTATATATGTATGTAGATAGTGTGCCTGCTTGTCTGCATTGAGGTTGTATTCATATATACCTGCTACTGTTGCATTATTTGTTTCACTTGAGTTTTGTAACTGTAGCCTATTGGGTTCATTTTGAAACTTTGTATTTTCAAAATTTTTGATATGTTCAGTCTTCATATCCATTCCAGTTTACATTATCTAATATGTTTCAGTTTCATATCTATATTGCATCCATAATGTTGCACTTTGGTCTGGTCATTGTTTTCCTGGGTGTTCAAGTCTTCATCTCCATTTTATGTACTGTTAGTACTTCATCCCTGTTGTACATGCCTGCATATTTAGTTAGTATCAGCCTGGGTAGTTGTTCAAGTTGAAGGCATAGCTGTTTCAAATACTTTTGCCGAGGAGGTTGTGAAATTGTCTCGAAGCAGAGGCGTTCTTGACTCGAAGTCTGGGATGGAATTTCTCGAAGCATATGGGGAGGTGACTCGAAGTAATTTGTAGCAGTCTCGAAACAGTGGTTTGCATGTACAGATGCCTGGAAAGTTTTATGTTTTGGGGTTTTCTGTCTGGTTGGATTTAAAAGCCTGGAAAATTTTTGTAAAAATGGGTTAAATGTAAAGATAATGTAAATCTAGGTTAAAACTTTTAGTAGAAGGTAAAAAAAAAATTCAGGTGGTAGGATTTGTGTGCACGTGTGTGTTGGCGTGAACGTAGTGTGCACGTGTGCACGTGCGTATCACGACATATAGTAGAGAGTCTTCACCTTTTGTCAGTCGGCCTTTAGAAATTTTGTCGTAAAATATTGGGTTAACCCGGTTCTCGTTTAGGGTATGTTTTGGTCACGGTACACGGTGGAGTGGTCGAGCAAATCAAAACAATTCTTGTTCTATTTTTAAATTCTTCTTTGACCGCAAATTCTAAAGTCGCGTATTCCATATTTGAATTTTGTTCTAGATTTGAATCTAGGCAACATCAGAAGAAATTTGATCGTTATCTTCTGTCGGTCTTTACCGGTGAATCGTCATTTTGAATTCAAATTTTCTGCAACTTTCAGGTGAGTATTTCTCACCAGACATACGTATTTATATTTCGTAAATTATTGCAAGTGTATGTGTAGAAATTTATTTCACTACTATCTGTCTGTAATGTTGTATAAAATGATAAATCCCATTTAAATTGACAACTCATCAGTTATTTATATGTTGTATTTTATCTGCAGTTATATTATGTTATTGTTTATTTACTGCTTAAATCACACTGCAAGTTCCCTGTTAATTTAGATTGTATGGGCTGAAATGATAGGCCTAAATGATTATTATTGTTAAATTATGCTGTTAACTGCTAAACTATTAAACTTGGGATTGCGGGTTTGAAATGATAGAACCCGGTGTTTGTAAATTACGGATTGAAATGATATAAATCCGTATCACTTGACCTAGGCTAGAAAATTATATACAGGCCCGTGGTCCTTATAATATTTTCTGAAATATTTAAAATTATTCTGGGAGTTAAATATTTGATTTAATATCTTTAAAAGATTTTATATTGATTTTGAAGGAGTTATAAATAAAGAAATAAATAAATAAAATGTGGAATATAACTTATTTTAGAAATTTTGGATTTGAAAGAATAAGATCTCAGTTAAGAAAAGAAATAAATAAAATAAGTTATAATTGGAAATACTTATTAAGTTAAACAATCTACTACAGCATTCAAATGCTGTCTTTTTGAAATTGGACCAGTTTTACCCGTAACTTTAGATAGCATTTCCTAAGTGCTACAGAATCTAGAATTTGACTGTTTTAAAATTTAAGGAAATCGATTTTGATATTTATAACTGGATTTTTCCTTAATAAAATTTAGATGAACATTCTAGTATTAAGTCAATTTTGAAAATATTAAATAGCTGAAATTTGGAGTTTTATTTAGGGAACTTATAGGAATATTCAAGACGAAAATATTAAAACATTAATTTGTTGAAAGAATAAAATCCAACCTTAGTTTTGAATATTAATACTCCAATTGGATATATATACATAAGGATTGAAATGGTTTTTGGGAACGTGAAGTGATATTTAAATTTTGGTTTAAAACTTTAAATAAAGAAATATAATTGTAAAGCTACGTAAATTATCTTCTTTACAAAGTAACCATAAAGTTAACCCATTTATTTTATATACCGTTGAATGTCCAAACCATTGTGTTTGGGAGTTATGGTTTTAAAGTAAATTTCCAAAAATATTATGTTTGAAGATATAATTCAAATATTTGGTTTCCAGATATTATAAATTTTAAGCCGTATGGTTTTGGAAAGAATTATATTTGAATATAATGATATCATATTGTTTTGGGTTTTAAAATGATCTCGTACTTATAGTTTTGAAATGGAAATGTTTATTCTGGTTTTAAAGTATAAAATGTTTTAAATGACCACGGGTTATAATAACGATGGGTTGGCAAAGAGACCGGGATCGGATATGGACATACTCTCTGTCGATACCGAAAACCACTTTGACCAACCGTGTACGCGGTGGAGATTCCAGAATGAAGTAGGTCGGTGGTGGCGTTTCCTGTAAGGTAAATACGTGGACCCGACTCCCGTGAGTTGGCATAAGGTGGCTAAAACAGGAGCAATTCCAGGCCAATGAGGTCATTCCTCTGATCGGACGCTCCTCTTCGATATTATACTATGATTTTGGATTGATTCGGTGGCCACCTCTATATTTTGATTTTGGGGAGTTAGTCCGAGGTGGGCGGTAACTGCGGCTACGCGTTTCCACCAGCCTGGATAGCAATTGGTATATCTACCCTGGCATTGCCTAGTTGTGCCGTGTCATCTACCATACCGAGCCTTGTACGAGTTTGGTTTTCTCCCGTAGCCCGTGTGGTATCCTCCAGTTGCTTCCCGAGTAGGAGGAGCTATGGTATTGGATGGACTACTGGGACTATTACGTGTTAAGGTGGAAAATGTAAAGCCTTAACGCTATTTAAAAGTATGTTTATTTTAATATAGACCCTATTATAATAGCGCAATATACTACATAATAAATAGTTTAACGGATCCTTAGAGGATGGGCGATCCCAAGCATCCTTTGAGTTACTTGCTCTATATTACAGTACACTTGAATTAGCTTACATTATATAAGTATGTATGTCCTGACTCGAGTGTTATGTTTTATTTTACGCTCGGGTCAGCCTGAGTTGCAGTTTCAGTCTTTCTCTCCGGAGCTAGGTCATCCCGTAGATCATTCGTGCTGCCGGAAGCTTTTCAGTCCCTATATTATCTGCAATCAAGACTTTGGAGGAATCTGTTTCTATTTATGTCTACAGCTGTAATGCAGATTCTAAACTTTGTAAATTCTGTTTGGTTAAAAGTTATATGGTGGCTTCATGAACCACTAAATATTTTATTTCCGCTGTGAGTTCTGATATCTGTGTATGTGATTCTGTGATTTTTATTTACTGCATATTCTGAGTTTTGCCAAATTTATTCTACAACGCAGTACTTTGAACACTTCAAGTCCGACATGAGCGGATGCGAAGGGTTGAAAATACTGGGTCGTTACAAAAAGGTTTCTTTCAAAACAAAATTTTATTTAATTTATCTTATTTATTACATCGTTTGATTTCACTTAAGTAAATTTTCACTTATAATTCAATCATAACTATTCCCAAATTCATATTTATTCATTCATTTTCTTATTATTCAATTTAACATTTTTTATAATTATAACTTAAGTGTTTAAATATTTATTGAAATCTTATTTTATTCAAATTAATGCTTTCTCTCCCCAATCCAATCATTCTAGTTTTAAATGTTTATTCAAAGTTGGGTTTCATTTTTTAATTGAAACCATCCTTTAACCTTTAACAAAATTTAAGAATTAAATTTCTGCTTAACTTCAAACAATTTAGAAATTAATATATACACTACATATATATATATATATATCAAATCTATAATCATATACTTATATATTATAAATCAAGTCATACTTTAGAAATTCAAATCAATTTAATTTCCAAAATAAAGTGTAGCAAAGATAGGAATTGCTCTCTCCACTTTGAAACTCGAAAATGAATGTCGATGATGCGGACACCATCAACGAAATTATTTTCCTGCGACAAAAGAGAAGAGCACAGATTTAAACATTTAAAATTCTTCGAAAACCAGTTTTATTCGAATTTATTTTAAATAATATACATTTTAAACTTTAAAACCAGAGTTTGAAATCATCGAAAATTAAATTCTCAATTCTTAATTTAAATTCATTTCAATTTCAAATCAATTTATAAACCTTGCTGATAATTTTATTTATATTGGCAATGGTCATTGGTTTTCAAAACAATAAATGATAATCAAATATTATCATTTCTACAACCAATCGAATTAACTATTAAATTCAAGAAAATTTATACTTATATAAAATATAATCATACAAAATTATTTCATTTACCAAATTTGAAAAAAATATTGTTTAAGTTTGCCCTGTTCAAGTGTTTTGGAATTCATATCGATAGCGTTGATCAGACGAATCGATTGAAAATCCAAATCAACATTAACAACTCAAATAACACAAAATGAAAACAATTTAATTTTTATTTACAAATACACTCCCTCACTAGATAATATAAGAATGGATTTCAAAACAAGGATAGAGATTCAAATTCAAGGGGACCCTAATCACATAGGATTCTAACTAGAGGCTGAGCTTGAGATGGCGATAAGATGATTAAATAACAAAATAGGAAGCTGGACAGACTTATATAAATTGCAAGCGACCTTAACCGGGTTAACCGAGACTTCAAGAATAGGATCATGTATTATTCTAAGGCAAGTCGACATCTGATCGATTGAATTCGGGCATAACAAGAGATAGTAGCATCTGAACTTAGGATATAGAAATCTTCGATGAAACGATGCCTGTTTTAAAGGAGTTTCACCCCTTTACAAATCATTCGAAGATTGGCGGGACCACCGATTCATTATGGAGTTCATCCAGAATGGAGTTATGGGATACTCCATAATTTAAAAGAACACCAACAGAAAAGACAAGGATCGGTTCTAGAACAAAAGGGAAAGTTCCAGAAATTCAAAGGAAACCGAGTCAAAGAGGAAGAGATTCAACCTCGAACGAAGATGATTCTATAATTAAATTTACTATATATGTTAAGTTTTGCCTAAAACCAAAGCTCTGATACAAACTGTAACATCCTGGTATTTCAACCATTCACATCCGCACATGTCGGACTTGAATTGTGCAAAATATCAGATTGTTAAATTATATTTGGAAAAACTCAGCATATACAGTATATAAATAAATCACAGATTCACAGACATAGAGTATTACAGTAATAGGCGGCGGAAACAAATGAATAGTAGTTCATGAAGCTACTATATATATATATATAACATAGTTAAAACAAAATACAACAAAAGTCTCGAATACATAGAAGTCTCAATACAATAGTCAAATACAAAATAAGAATATATCACAAAAGTCAACTGAATAACTGTAAGCTGAATAGATAGATGGATCTCCAAGCGAAACTCCAACTCCAAAGATGAGTCTCAAATGCTTTGACACTTAGTCTGACCCGAGCGTAAAGAAAAACACAAAACGCTCGAGTCAGGATTAACATTCTTATATCAATAAATCCAACTCAAGTGAAATATCAACTTTAATACGAGTAACTTAAAGGATGTTTGGGGTACCCATTCTCTAAGGATCCGTTAAACTATCTACTATGTAGTAATATAGGCTATTTTAATAATGTATATAGTAAAGTAAACTATTAAAATAGTGTTAAGGCGTTGCCCATTTCCCCCTTAACACATTTTATATATTTCCTAGTCTATATAGTACTATAATCTCCCATGTACTAGGCGTCATCAGAGGCACTCCATAGGTATGGTACAAAACAAACTTGTAGTGGTCTCGCGAAGGTAGGTGACACGACACAACTAGGCAATGCCACGGTAGATATACCAATTACACTTCCGGGCTAGTGGTAACGCATAGCAACAACTACCGCCCACCTCGATCCACATTCCTAAATCAAAGATGCGCACCAAATCAGTCACAAAGTAATAGAATGGAAATCGAAGAAGTGTGTCCGATCGGAGGAGCTACCTCACTTGGATTCGTCAATTGCTCCTTTTTTAGCCACCTTATGCAAACTCATGGGAGTCGGGTCCACGTATATACCTCATATAGGATCGTTGCTTCCATTCTACGTCATATACCAGATTATTATGACATATACATACCAACACAAGCATATACAAACCAATATACAAAATAATAGCTTTATTAAATATAGAAACCAATATATAACAACAATAGGTTACCTATCTATAAAAAATGAGGAGATATCAGAGGAAACCTTGGTGTTTATAATGTGATGTGACTGTTATGGTCTCGGCTGCAAGGACAAGGAGTGGGTGAAGGCCACGTGTCGTAGGGTGGAAATTGAGTTATCGATGATGGGTTGGAGAAGAAAGACGGTGTTGCTTGGCTTTTGGGGGAGGCTTAATGAGTGAGGACGCTGGAGTTGCGTAATGGCAGAGGTAGGAAAAAATGAGATGAGGCCGTGGGATGGGATGCCGAAGGGCTCGGCTGCTGTGTGGGTCCACTGTCCAGAGTGAAGGGCTAAAGTGGAGGAGGTGGATAATGGGTTTCTGGTGGTTAGGTAGGAGGATAGGGTCGGCTTGCTCGGTAGGGTAGAGATGCAAGATCCAAACTCAATCACATGAGTAGGACTAAAAATAAAGAATGGAGGTCGTAAAAGAAGAACAGGAGGCAACGAAAGTTCAGGCAAAATATAGAGAGGTGAGCAAGTGAACAGTTTAGCCAATAAAGAAATGCAAACGTACTACCCAAATAATTTATTTTCAAACTGACAGAAATAAAGGCAGTGATCGAACCAGATTATATTGAATAGAAAATTCATTCACAAGATTCCATGGAATAATAAAGGGAAATGACCTTTCGAAATTCGACCGTTGGGTAATTGAATGGGCAGAGGAATTCAAAAGGATCAAAACAAATCGATACCGTGAATTGTTGCGCGGTTTCATTGCGTACCAGACTTCAAAGCACAGAATTGAATATACCGCAGAGATTAGCATGATGAGATGATCAAAACGGTGTACAAATATCAGTGGTAAGATCATCGTATCAAAAGTTAATAATCAGTGCCGAAAATGCTGCTAATCTGCCAGAAATATGATAAATGGAGCAATAGAAGTCCAAATTTGATGACATAGAAGATGACGTCTCACTTAGAAGATGATTTACAAATTTATTGTATAAAAATATTCAGGTTTGGAAAATATTTTATTATCGTCAATTTTTAACTGATTTGAATTTGAATAAATTATACAATAAAATAAACTTTCATATTATCTGATGAGAATTTACCATTTGCTATGTTTAAGCATATGTATTCCAAATATTAAATTTTCAATTCAAAATTTTATTATCTAAAATTTCAACAAAATTCAATTAATTAAATTAATAAAGCCACTAAAATTTACGGGTCGTTACAAGTTTGGTTTATGTGTTTAGCACATAACCGACATCCTCCGATGCTGAAATTGTGGCTTGGTTTATCAAAAACTTTGAGAAGGAATATATTCTGAAAAGACTCTGCTGATCTTAAAAGTTCCCTTTTGAAAGTTTTTAGGTTTTAGTTGTTTCTGGCTCTTAAATTAATTTTAAAGTTTTTGTTCAAAATTTTATTTCAAGATAAAATGTGCATCTGAATGTTTTGGTATCTTATTTTGATGTACAAATTTGAAAAGTAGGAAAGGTTTTTGTGTAGTCTTAGACTTTGAAGGCTACATGTAAGGTGTATGAAAGGAAAACAATGTTAGCATTTGTGATTTAGCGGTCCACTAAGATGGACGATGTAATAAATGCAAGCGATAATAAGGGAAAAGTTATTTTAGCCTTGGAATTTCTATTTCCATATCTTGTCGACGGCGCGCATGAGTCTATTTTTAGACATCATTCCATTTTAGAGCTTGAAATAAGCATTCTTATACATTTAGTACCTGGACAATTTGGAGTAAATCTGGGGCGGCGAGGAAATTTCCACTATATTACGGTAACAGAAAGATTGTAGAGTGGTAAGAATTTAAATTCTACACCTAAATTCCTTTTTCCACGATAGGAGTAAAGTTTAGGAATTTTTCGATGCGTTAGATTATTGGATGGTAGGAAGTGGATGCAAAAATGGGTCGCTTCATACTTCTACTTATAGGAATATGTGGGTTTCGGGTGAAAAGATTTTTCAAAAGCTGCATACATATAGAACCGCTAGTATACATATCGGTTGTTTGTGCCATATTTTTCCCAAAAAAATATTTTCAAAAGAAATGCACTCATTTTGGAGGAACGGATTTAGAATCATTTTGAATATATATTTTCTATGTGGTGATACAGTAATACACTATGCTCTTGTGCACATTTGGTTGCAAAATTGATTGTATAATCATTGATTGTGTAGTTTAGGATAATTAGGAGCCAAAATGATGATTAGTGATTAGTGAAATTTTGAGGGTGAAATTCATTTTAAATAGGGATGAATGTATCACCCCATTATTTGGCATTAGTTATTTAATTAGTTAGTTTATTGATTAGACTCCAAAAATAGAATTTATGAAAATGATGGAATTTGACCATGAAAGTTGCACCATTGCGTTTGTGGAAAAGTTCTAAGCCATTTTCATATTTGGAGATTTGCGATGGGAGTCCAAAAGAAGAAATTACGAATGAAAAGTGAATTTAGAGCAAAAATAATTCGAATAGAATAAATTAATTTTATACATGGGCACACGGGTCATTCCGCATATTAAAGCAGTCGACCAGGGTCAGTCGACTGCATTGTGTGTGGCGGCGAGGGTTTACATAGGCCCAAAATCCCGGATTTAGCATATTTCGATCTACCGGTTTTGGTTGATTCTAGCACCTATGCATACAGGCCTAACCTTCCCTTCTCTTCTCATATTGTTCAAGATGTAGTAGCGAAGCTCTGCCATTTCTTATTCTCCACTTTATTTCTAAATTATAAAAATAGGATATTTATATCTATAATCATACAAATTGGAGAAGAAAATAAATCTAATAAAAAAGGGAAGAGAATTAACTATGCGCGTATTTGAGGTAATTCGTGTATTTATACTTGTAACTATTTTCTCTCCCAGTCTCGAATCTTTTTTCAAATCTATAATTCTAATGTATGTATATACTCTTTTTATACATATTTCTTGGATTTAAAAGGAATTGGAGATGAATTTAAGATTCTACTTCAGATTTAGAGATTTGGATCGCTTTTAAAAGGGGTGGGAAATTTTTATTTATTTTTTATGATTTTAAATCTATTCCATTGGCATACACACATTTGATTTTTATGCCTAAATTAATTTTATTTGTTAATTGTAGGCTTAAATTAGTATAGAAAATTATAATCTACATTTTCTTGTTTTATACTTAATTTGAAATATGTTTACACGTAGATCTGAAAATCAGTTCCAAAAATTTTAGAATTTGAATGTTATATATTTTATTCCAAATCTGTATTTGGGTGTAAAATAGATTTTTTGAATTATTTCCTAAATTTTTGCTAGGTTGTAGATTTTTCGTAGTTTAATTTGTGGGAAGAACATCCATATGATGTTTATAAAAAAAATTTCGTTTTCCACTTTTGATTTAAAAGGACGACGTTTGATTAACAAGGAATACCCACAAACCAAAAGGGAAGAGATGTGTAAAGTACAGATTTTTTTTCCATACTTTATATTATTTATTCCAGATAAAAAGATTTTATTCGTTCCCGGTAAATTCAAACGTACTAAGTCTTTCCCTTTGTTTTAGTACCAATTTATGGTAATCATAGCAGAAAATCTTCCTAAGGATGCTACTTCCAGCAATTTAAATTTGGAAAGCATATTCTAGTTAAATATGTATGACTATAATATATTTTGATAGGAATTAGGTATTTTATAAATATTTATAGCATTAAAAAGGAGAATAGTGTTTATTCGTGCACTATTTATGCGTAAAATTTGTTAGTTATTGTTATATTTAGGGAAGCGAATAGGTAAAATAGGAAATGTAGTAATTCCTATTAATGAGCAATAAATTAGGAATTACTAATAATTAATAGAAAATAAAAGATTGCAACCCCAATTAATGGGCAATTACTGAGAAGTATTGGATAGGATTAGATTAGGGGTTACAACTGGTTATTATGGAAATTAAAGACTGTAGCTCCAATTAATAGACAATTAATAGAAATGAGTTAGGAGTTACAATTAATAGGGGCAAGTGGATTAATAGCGTCACTTGGATGTTTGACCAAGTAACTAGAGGCTCGGCATAAGTATCGTTCAGCATGAACCTTGTTCGACAGAAGCCTCGCTCGGCATAGAGCATCGGTTGGCATGGCAGGGCTGTTCGGCATAGTAGGGTCGTTCGGCGTGAACCACATTCGGCATTCCAGTCCCGCTCGACATAAAGCCTCGTTCGGCATGAACCTCGCACGACATTCCAGTATCATTCAGCATTCCTGCCTCGTTCGGCATTGTAGCCTCGTTTGGAATTCCAGCCTCGCTCGGTATAGAGCCTCGTTCGGCATGAACCTCGTTCGCAGAAGCCTCATTCGACATTCCAACCTCACTCAGCATTCATACATCGTTCGGCACTCCAGCCTCGTTCGACATTCTAGCCTCGTTCGGCATTCCAGCCCCGCTCGGCATAGAGCCTCGTTCGGCATGAATCTCGTTCGGCAGAAGCCTCGTTCAGCATTCCAGCCTCGCTCGACATTCATACCTCGTTTGGTACTCCAGCCTCGTTCGGCATTCCAGCCTTGTTCGGCATTCCAGCCTCGTTCGGCCTACACACTTCACTCAACACACTGCCTCGTTCGGCATAGAGGTACCGATCGGCTTGGATATGTGGCTCGGAATTTGCCGTTCAGAATTTGGGCTGGGCACACAAAAGTCAATCACTACGGGCCGAGGTATCTTGCTCCTAGGCCCATTAGAGAAGTCCAACCCATCTTCATCTATAAATAGAGGGGCAGGGGCACAGTGAAAGAGACCTTTTTTCGAGAACAATGGGGAGACTCTGCCGCATTCAAGACTCATTCTTTTTACTTAGAAATTGTATTCAAGTAGTTGGTGTATGGATTGTATCTGTAATCAATCGTTGAATAGAGCAATAAAGATTGACTTCAAAGTGGACGTAGGCAGTTCCACCGAACCACTATAAATCCGGTGTTCTTGTCTTTGCATTTAATTTAGCATACAATTCTCTGTTTTAATTTACTTTCTTCATTAATGTCTCTACACAATCTTTCTCAAGGGTGTTAGTGACCAATTATGGTGCTAACATTTTGGTGATTTCACTGAGAACCGTATTCTCAGGCCGCTAGGATCTGGTTTATAGCTACTGGATTGATTAAATCCCCCAAAGGAGATCCAAGTCGTTCACATGATGTCCATTGATTATATTCATAGTTCCTATCAATAACTCTACTATGGGAAGACCACGCACCCGATCAGCCTCTCATAATGCGGATGTCAACGAGACTGCGAGCGTACAACAGATAACACCTAGCAATCAGCAAGCAAATCTAGGTGCAGGGACCGCCGAAGCTCATAACTAGACGGAAGTTGTTAATAGGACAGAGTTGAACGACTTGATGAGAGAACTCATGGAAAGTAGAAGACAACTCGCTGATCAGATTTAAGCCAATGCTAACCTTATGACTTAGATTACTCAACAACAGCATCAGAATGCTGGAGGTAGCCCTGCTCCTTATTCTTCATCTGATAGATCGACTACATCTGATGAACCTTCAAGGCGTAGACACCATAAAACTGAAACTGCACAAGCAGGTGCTACTGATCGATCAACTAGAGATCATTCACATCTCTGAGACCACACCCAAGCTGGAACAGGAAACTTAGGAGCTGGAGCGAATGTGGAGACCATGCGCCTGGCTCACCAAGATCCTAATGAAGGTGGCCTTCAAGATACATGTTTGGCAGATCGCCAACAGAGGGTACATCAACCTGAGCGGTCCCGTAGGACAGAGCCCAACCTTCCATCCTCCATACAAACTTCGGACTTATCAGGTATGTTCAAGTAGTTAATGAGAGAAAAACAAGGCTTAACTAACGAAGATTGGGGGATATCCAGGAGTCATACTCCATTCATCGACACCATCCTACAAGCCGAGTATCCAAGGAAGTTTAGCATGCCAACTACCCCGGCATACAATGGAAAGACCTATCCCAGGCAGCATGTGGTGAGGTACGAATGGATGATGGATTTGGTTAGAGAAAATGACATGACCAAGTGTAGAAGCATTCCAATTACTTTATCCGGAATCGCCACCATGAGGTTCACTCGAGTTCCCCCATGGTCTATATCTAGCTTTGATGAATTGGCAACAAAATTGGTAGAACAGTTCAGGATACACGCCACTCATCCCAAGGATGTGATGTCTTTATCAAGTGTAATCCAAGCTCCGGTGGACTCGTTGAAAGAGAACTTGCAGATATTTCATGTTGCGGCTACTGAAGTTAGCAACCCCAATGACCACGCTATTCTGATGGCGGTAATGCAAGGAGTGGATCCGGATTCAGAGTTTGGAGATTGGTTGGCAGGAAAGCCTCCAACAATGCTAGAGTGTTTCTATTCAAAGGCTCATCAATTCATAAGAAGAGCAAAAGCCAGATGGACGAGGCGAGATAAGGCACCAGGGCCTGTTCAGGAGACTGTGAAAGCAACATCGCCGTAAAACAATCCGACGATAACTTGGGAAAGGGTCAAGTCAACGTCCAGAACAAGCCTGGGAAATCTAAAGAGTTCGGAGGAGAAAATCCCGAAAAGAAAAGAGAAGCGGGGAAATGGAAGCCAAGGATTCCAACCTACAACGAATACACCCCACTGAATGCATCTCTTGAGAATATTTACCTGTCAACTTGTAACACTTTTCAATATAGAAAGCCACGCCTAAAGGAGTCCTCAGAGGAACAGAAGCGGAAGGGGAAGTACTGTCGCTTCCATGAGACTTACGGGCACAACACAAAGGAGTGTAGACACCCCCATGACGCCATAGAAAAGTTGATCAGACAGAAAAAGCTGTAGGAATTTGTCAAGAGCCGACAAGAGGGTAGGCAAGGAACATCAGACCTTGGACGCAGGCCGGCTCCACGCCAACCAAAGGAACCTGCCCGAATTGTAACGACCCAGAATTTTGAATAATTTAATTTGGAACTATTTAATTAATTTTAAATATTTGGATGATGGTTTAGATTGAATTTTCAATATAACTATGAATTTGATGATTAAATTATAAAATTTAATCTATTGAGAGTTGAATAAAAACTGGAATCTTCAATTTTAAGCCGATTAAAAATATTTCAAAGGCTTGTAAAATTCATATTGATAATACTGAAGATAATAGAAGCTTCAGAATTGAATTTGAAACTGCTTTGTTCAGTTTTGAAATTAAATCGTTTGAATCGATATTTAAAATAGCCGTCCGAGGCACAGTTTCGGAATTCGACGAAACCAGTTCCATTGGGTCCGTAATATTGAATTATTCTCGGATTTCAAATTTCGTATTTTTCGGAGTTGATATGTGATCACACGGTAAATAAACGCATTGAAATTTTAAAACGAATTCAATATTAAACTTAAATTTAAACTTAGTCAACATCAGCCACTATAGCAAGTTTATAACAGTACGTTATCTTCCCTTCTTTTATTCCTAAAACCACGGCAAGGATCGAGGAAGAAATCGCGCAAGCATGCCTTAGTTCGTTTTTAAATACCTTCCCCCTTTTCAAATTCTCTATCATTCAAAAAAAAAATATTCAGAGAAAATTATTATTAATGGCCGAAGCCTTTTCGCGTCTCTCCCTCTTCAGTAAATCAAAGAACACGAAAAATCAAAACAAATAAAACAATGGCGACGCCAATAGGCGCAGCGGCGATCGAGGCTGAAGGCCAAAAGAATCGAATCGCGACTAAGCAACGCGCGCGTGTTTGCGCGTGATGAGATGGGGCAGAATCATCGCGGCGGCGGCAACGAAATTGAGGTGTTTGCGATTGAAGATGGAGGAAGGTGGTCGCGCTCGCGTTAGGGCTTCAATACGGCGGCGCTTGGAGTTTGTGCTCGCGCGCATAAGTGGAGCGGCACGAGGCGGCGACTGGCGGCAGCGTCTAGGTCATGGCAACGAATGCGACTCGCGATGATGGTGGCGCGCGTGAGGCGGCTACTAGGAGTGGAGCACGCGATGGGGTCGATGTCGCGGCCGTGTTCGAATTTGAGCATCGCGATTCGAGATGGGAGATTGGTGCTTCAATTTTGCAGTAAGATTTAAACTTTCATTTATTTCAAATATTTAGAATATATATGTAGATATAAATATATTCACAGACATGTTTTAATTTAAAAACAAAAATATATTATGCAGGATTTTTTTTACAGTCTAGGAAATTTAATTCTTATTCACTGCAGAATATATAGGTTAGATTTTGAAATATATATGTAGTTTACAATAGAAGGAAAAGTTATCTTTAAATTAAAGTGCTTAGTTAAATAAACTTATTTAAAAGAAAATTGATTTGCAGTTGTTTGAATTAAAATTTTAAAATGGCAATTAATTTGTTTATTTACCAATTTAATTATTTTTAGTTGTTAAAAGATTTTAAAGAAAAAAATATTAGTTCAAATTATTATATTAAGAATAAAATTGTTAGTTTAAAATATAATTTTTAGTTAATCAAATTTATAAAAAAAGAGGAAATTTGTTTAAAATCAAAAAAATTGTCAAATAAATTTTACTAAATGGAATTGATTTAAAATAGAAACCACTGGTTAATTTAATTTGTAAAGGCAAATTGTTAGAAATCCAATTTATTAGATGAAATGATTTATTTAAGGAAATTTAGTTTTTAAATTTAGTTTTGTTAAGTAAATTTGTTAAAAGAGATTTCTTTAGAAATTAAAGGTATCAGTTTAAACTTAATCTATTTAATTATCTTAAGATATTAATAGAAGGAAAATTTTGGTTTATAATTAAATTAAGAAAATCATTAGTTAGATAAATTTAATTATTTAAAAGAAATTGTTTTAAGAATAAAAAGGAATTTGTTAGTTAAAATAAAATCTTGGTTAAATAAATTTAATTTAAAAGGAAATTTAAATTTCAGTTAAATAAATTTATTTAAAGAAGAAACTGGTTTAAATAGAACTATCAGTTAATTTAACTATTAAAATGAAATCACCAATCAAACGAAATTATCAAATGAAAATTTATTATTCGACCTGTTCGAATATTAATAAATTGTGTAAATATTTATACAAGGTATAAATGAAGAAAACAAGTTGAATTGGAAATGGATTGCTAATAAAAGCAAAGGTGAGAACTTCTCACTCAAAAGGAATTTTATTGTTTATTTAAATTTTAAATAGTTAGATTTAAAATTTGCTTGACTGTGTTGATTGAATGATTGAATGATGATTGTTATATATAGTTATTGGATGTGAATAGACCCTATATGTCGTTAGTAAGCGGAGGTTATTTTACACACATATACCGCGATATTCCACCTCGAAGTGGGATTGGTATTATATTATATATAGCAATATATATATTGGCATATGTATATATTTCGGTTGATTGATTTCCCGCATTGTATAGCGGATGAGACCCTATGCGCCGTTAGTAAGCGGATAATATTTATAAAATCCCATGTACCGCGATATTCCGTCTTGAAACGGAATTGGTATTGTGCTAATGTCTGTGGATGCAGAGAAACAGGTTGGAGGGATCCAACTGGATTCCTCACAAATATTTATTTGATTTCATATATCGTGATATTTGATTGTTTATCATGGATAATATATGATATTTGAAAGTCGTGATTGACTATTTGATGTGTTGCATCATCGGATCCCATTTTGAAGTTTAAAAATATCGATTTTTGATTTTAAAGGGATTTCTAAACTGATTTTGAAAATATACGTTTTATAATTATTATTTTTTGGAACTGATCCATTATAAATAAATAAACGTTATAATTTTAATGTTAAAAAATTATGATTTTTGAGAAATACAGTTAAAAGTGATTTTGGAAAATAGGGGATTTATGATTTTATAAAATAAATTAAATTGGGATTTCTGAATTTATTATAAAAAGTTTAAAAATAGGATTTATGAAATTTGATTATTTTATAAATCAAATGATGAAATTTTAAAGGAGTGTGAAGATGTATTAAAATAGTAATATAAATTGATTTATATTAAAAGATTTATAAATTGATATTTATAAATTAAAAATATTGGAATTATAAAACGAGCTTTTATAAGTTAGAAGGAATGGTAAATGAATTTCGTAAATGAATGAAATTTATAGAATTATAACGGTGAAGTTATAAATGAAATTTTATAAGCAGTAGGTTTATAAAATTTATAAAGTTATGGAAAAGGATAGATTTTGGATAAATAAATGAATCTTATAAGTTATAAGATTTATAAATTTGGGAAGTTTAAAGAAACAATTTTGTAAACAAATAAATTATAAGTGTTTGACTTATAATATGAATTTTTAGTATATCATTGAGATATAAATTGAGATTGGTTAGAAAGGAATTTACAAAAGGAGTTGATATAAAATAAATAGAAATAGAATTTATAAACATTGTTTTATAAATCCGCAAACAACTTATTTTGATAAGTTAATTTTTATAACTTATTTATGGAGTTATATTCACGTTTTTGACTGTGAATAATCCTTTGAAATGAAATGAATAGAAGTGATGAAATTGGTTAACGTAGTATATTCACGTTTTTGAATAGTGAATAATATGTTAAAGAAAATGTTTTGAATTGCTGTTTTAAACAAAATTAAAACGATCTAATGATGTTTTTAAATGTGTTGAGATTCGAAACCATAGATTTCAACATTCATTGTTGAAATAGACGTTTTCGAGAAATAAAGGGAAATGGTAGACTATAACACTGTTGTTATAGTAAATGATTTCCGAAAGGAAATGTGTTGTATAGTATTGGGATTTATATATCTATCTTAAATTCGAATCCCTATACTGGTGATTTTGGATTGTCGTAACGATGTTTTACACAACATTCGTTTTGGCCCAAATAAACATGTTTAAGAGAATGATTTCCTTAAAGAATGAAATATATACTTAATTTCGATTTAAGTATATTGAATATTTTCCAAGTGTTGAAAATAAATAAAATTAGTGAATTACTTATAATTAAATAAGTATGGAAATGTTTTCCAATATGAAGTGAATATTTAGAATTTATCTTTTTGAAGATAAATTGAAAATGAATAATTGAAATCGTTTATTCATAAAATATTTTGGGAATATAAATTCATTAAGGAATTTATAAATGAAAAGGGGAATTTGTTTGAAAATAAATGTTGATTTATTTTTGAAGTGTGAAAAATTATATCTTGTAAAGATATTTTTGGGAAATAAATAATTTGGAAAATTATTTGGAATCTGGTGATGTGTGCATGTCCAGATATAGTTCAATAACCAACTATCAGTATTTACCTTTGAAAGGTATTTGTTGGTATTTGTTGAATTTGAATGCTACACTTATTTTTAAATTTTTGCGCTCGTTATTCGGATTACCCATTCCGAATAGTGATACGACGTAATGGATAGCATTGATGACCGGTGTTGAAGATCGCATATTTTTGAAAGCGAAAGGACAACTCGTCGATTGTCTTTGCATCGAATGGTCCCCGGTATAGAGACTCCATATGTGATGGGAAGTCCTGACGTGATTAGTGAATATCCGGATTGCAATGACTTCTTTGTAAGTGCCTTCGGTTCTGTTCGAGCCCGGAACAGACTTGTATGGATTGTATGTCTGACATTACAAATTGAGATATAAAGCTGATTTCTTTCAAATATATTTCTGTTGGTGGCGGAGAATTTATTCTCTTAGCTTAACACCCTTCTCTGAGACGTACGAGCTCAGAGGTTATATAGTTGAAGTTTTCAGCAATATATTCCCAATTTGGTAATGTGACATGCTGAGTGTTGCTGTGAAATGATCATTGTGTTGATTATTTATGATAGGATCAATTGTTTGATCGTCTATCTTGGTGATCATTTCTATGATCATTTGTTGACCCAAAGCATGGCTTTTGTATAAAGTATGTTTTTGTGGACGAGACTTCGTCGAGCCTCACACCTCGGAAATGGTCAAAACAGGAAAGATGCGGCAAGGTTATGAGGGGTAGCGCCCTTTAGGATAAGTGCATTTCCTTCTGGAAAAGGGTGGTATCATGGTATAGAGCCCAGATACTTACTCATGTTGAAACACTTTATTATTATGATTGTGTGAATTGATTAGAGAGCTCTCGGATAAAGGTCCCAAAGGACCGCGGGATGGCATATTCGGTCAGTTGTTACTCAGTTAGGGGTAACCCGGCCTTGTGTTGGCAGAGATCCGGTTTGGTTCTCGGGAATGTCCTTCCAGAGGCATTCTCATGTGGCAATGGGAAGTTCCTTGGCCTGACCATTTGTTGGAAATCCAAAGAAACAATACGATCTTGTACGGTTTTAGTTGTAGAACATATCATTCACTTATGGTGGCGCCCCACTGTTTGGATGGTAGCTATAGTAGGCATAAATGCGAAATGCCTATGCTGGCTAAGATTTATATCTTTATTTTCGAAATAAATTTTTAATACACTATGCACTAGTAATAATAGCAAATGTTTCTTTTTAATGCGTATCAAGCATCTTTGACTATCATAAGGAGAAATCTCCTCCGATTCTGCGTTTGCATTGTGTGTGTGTGCGGGAGGCCTTATGGTAGTCTCATATTTAAAAAAAGCATTGCGAATTGAGTTTAAAAAAATTCCTCTATTTTTATTTTTAAAAAAAAAAATAAACTGTTTTAGTTCTCGCACCAGTCACATGACTGACTCGGAGTTTATTGTTTTCCTTCCTAAACTCTGGGTGCCCACCAATTTCCACACGGGCAGTCAAGAGTTTAAGGTTTATCAGGATATTCTGGAATTCAGGAATTGCAGGAGGCAAGCTGGATGGCGTAGCATATTACTTGTATATAGTATTTCCTTTCCGCTGTTTAAAATTGTTGTTGTTGTACACTCTGATGTAATGAATTGTAATGTGATGTAATGTAATAACTGATATAGTTCTTTGTTTAAAGATTATTCATTTATTATTATATGTTGTTCCGCTGTGAATTGTGAGATTCTGATGTTGTTCTGTTGTTTCTTTCTGTTATGTTTTTTCTTTCTCTCTTCTTCTACCTCTTTCTTCTTTCTTAAAACCCTAATGGTTCGGTTTTTCGACAACGAAAAAATCGCTTCCGTTACATTTGGTATCAGAGCATATGGTTAAGCGACAACCATGGTTCTGTTGGGTGTTACTCATTAGAGATAGAGTCAGCAGTACTCTAGAATGAGTTTGAGTGTAATAATAGATATGAGCGTGTATTTGTTAGTGAATATAAAATCTGTTTTTGAATCGGGTAAATAAGATAATTTTGCCCAAAACTATTTTGTATATAAAAGAAATGATTTTCTATGAATTATTATAGTATATGGTTGCATGATTGTTAGGAAGTGATAATATTGAATTATTATCATTAGTATATGGAATTAAATAAAATGGATTGAATTCAAGTAAACTAACTTGATAAATTATTAATTCATGGACTAATGAATTGGAATTTGAATTGGTTAAATTAAAGTTTAGTCGTGAGTTAAATTTGAAGATAAATTTGAATTCGTATATAAGTTCAAGTAAGTAAAAGAAATAAATTGAAATTCCCTTTGTTAATAATTAAGTAAATTCGAGATGAATTAAATATGGAAATTGAAAATTGAAATGAATTAGTAAATGAAAGTTAATCGTTAGAATTCAATATTTAGAATTGTGAAATTAATTCAAATAGAATTGAAATTGTGAATAGAATTGAAATGTAAAATTGAATGAAATGAATATGTAACTTCAACAGTGAAGTAAAAATGTATAAGAAGCATATATTGGAAATTTTGTAGTAGAATTAGCAAAATGGTTTGAATGTTGCAATTGGATTGGATATTATGACTAGCAGGTTATACAGGTGTATTAAAAGAAATGGAATTGAAATTTTGATTTCAAAGATAAAAATTGAATTGCTCGACAAAAAGGTACGTATTTCAATTTCAGTAAGAAATTTGATGATTTTCTTCTCCAGCCACTAGGCTTTCTCTTTTCTTTTTGATTCTGAGGGACCGTGGTGCCATTTTGTAGTCGTACTGATCGAGCCGCGCAAAGTAAACACTGGCGAAATTTTTCGAAAATTTAGGGTGTTAGAAAAATTTTGAGAAAATTTGAAAGTTTGAAATTTGAATTTGAATTTAAACTTAAATTGTTAGGAAAACAATGTTGTTTGAAACCTATAATTGAAGTTGGAAAGCTAGTTCAAATGATAATGAATCTCTAGTAAAAATATTTAGGCTAGTAAGTTGATAAAACTATTTGGATTGTGAAAAATAGTAGACGGGATAAGGGCATTCTTCTTAACCTGTAATTTCGGGACGAAATTCTTTTAAGGAGGGAAGATTGTAACGACCCAGAATTTTGAATAATTTAATTAATTTTAAATATTTGGATGATGGTTTAGATTGAATTTTCAATATAACTATGAATTTGACGATTAAATTATAAAATTTAATATATTGAGAGTTGAATAAAAACTTGAATCTTCAATTTTAAGCCGATTAAAAATATTTCAAAGGCTTGTAAAATTCATATTGATAATACTGAAGATAATAGAAGCTTCAGAATTGAATTTGAAACTGCTTTGTTCAGTTTTGAAATTAAATCGTTTGAATCGATATTTAAAATAGCCGTCCGAGGCACAGTCTCGGAATTCGACGAAACCAGTTCCATTGGGTCCGTAATATTGAATTATTCTCGGATTTCAAATTTCGTATTTTTCGGAGTTGATATGTGATCACACGGTAAATAAACGCATTGAAATTTTAAAACGAATTCAATATTAAATTTAAATTTAAACTTAGTCAACATCAGCCACTATAGCAAGTTTATAACAGTACGTTATCTTCCCTACTTTTATTCCTAAAACCACGGCAAGGATCGAGGAAGAAATCGCGCAAGCATGCCTTAGTTCGTTTTTAAATACCTTCCCCCTTTTCAAATTCTGTATCATTAAAAAAAAAATTATTCAGAGAAATTTTTTATTAATGGCCGAAGCCTTTTCGCGTCTCTCCCTCTTCAATAAATCAAAGGACACGAAAAATCAGAACAAATAAAACAGTGGCGACGCCAATAGGCGCAGCGGCGATCGAGGCTGAAGGCCAAAAGAATCGAATCGCGACTAAGCAACGCGCGCGTGTTTGCGCGTGATGAGGTGGGGCAGAATCATCGCGGCGGCGGCGACGAAATTGAGGTGTTTGCGATTGAAGATGGAGGAAGGTGCTCGCGCTCGCGTTAGGGCTTCAATACGGCGGCGCTTGGAGTTTGTGCTCGCGTGCATAGGTGGAGCGGCACGAGGCGGCGACTGGCGGCAGCGTCTAGGGCACGGTAACGAATGCGACTCGCGATGATGGTGGCGCGCGTGAGGCGGCTACTGGGAGTGGAGCACACGATGGGGTCGATGTCGCGGCCATGTTCGAATTTGAGCATCGCGATTCGAGATGGGAGATTGGTGCTTCAATTTTGCAGTAAGATTTAAACTTTCATTTCTTTCAAATATTTAGAATATATATGTAGATATAAATATATTCACAGACATGTTTTAATTTAAAAACAAAAATATATTATGCAGGATTTTTTTTACAGTCTAGGAAATTTAATTCTTATTCACTGCAGAATATATTGGTTAGATTTTGAAATATATATATAGTTTACAATAGAAGGAAAAGTTATCTTTAAATTAAAGTGCTTAGTTAAATAAACTTATTTAAAAGAAAATTGATTTGCAGTTGTTTGCATTAAAATTTTAAAATGGCAATTAATTTGTTTATTTACCAATTTAATTATTTTTAGTTGTTAAAAGATTTTAAAGAAAAAAATATTAGTTCAAATTATTATATTAAGAATAAAATTGTTAGTTTAAAATATAATTTTTAGTTAATCAAATTTATAAAAAAAAGAGGAAATTTGTTTAAAATCAAAAAAATTGTCAAATAAATTTTACTAAATGGAATTGATTTAAAATAGAAACCACTGGTTAATTTAATTTGTAAAGGAAAATTGTTAGAAATCCAATTTATTAGATGAAATGATTTATTTAAGGAAATTTAGTTTTTAAATTTAGTTTTGTTAAGTAAATTTGTTAAAAGAGATTTCTTTAGAAATTAAAGGTATCAGTTTAAACTTAATCTATTTAATTATCTTAAGATATTAATAGAAGGAAAATTTTGGTTTATAATTAAATTAAGAAAATCATTAGTTAGATAAATTTAATTATTTAAAAGAAATTGTTTTAAGAATAAAAAGGAATTTGTTAGTTAAAATAAAATCTTGGTTAAATAAATTTAATTTAAAAGGAAATTTAAATTTCAGTTAAATAAATTTATTTAAAGAAGAAACTGGTTTAAATAGAACTATCAGTTAATTTAACTATTAAAATGAAATCACCAATCAATCGAAATTATCAAATGAAAATTTATTATTCGACCTGTTCGAATATTAATAAATTGTGTAAATATTTATACAAGGTATAAATGAAGAAAACAAGTTGAATTGGAAATGGATTGCTAATAAAAGCAAAGGTGAGAACTTCTCACTCAAAAGGAATTTTATTGTTTATTTAAATTTTAAATAGTTAGATTTAAAATTTGCTTGACTGTGTTGATTAAATGATTGAATGATGATTGTTATATATAGTTATTGGATGTGAATAGACCCTATACGCCGTTAGTAAGCGGAGGTTATTTATTACACACATATACCGCGATATTCCACCTCGAAGTGGGATTGGTATTATATTATATATAGCAATATATATATTGGCATATGTATATATTGCAGTTGATTGATTTCCCGCATTGTATAGCGGATGAGACCCTATGCGCCGTTAGTAAGCGGATAATATTTATAAAATCCCATGTACCGCGATATTCCGTCTTGAAATGGAATTGGTATTGTGCTAATGTCTATGGATGCAGAGAAACAGGTTGGAGGGATCCTGTAACGATCCAGGATTTTTAGTAATTAAAATTTGAATATTTAATTAATTTTAAATATTAATAAGTGAAAATTTTAAGTCGAATAATTTTATTTCGATTTATTGGATTTAATTGGATAATTAAATCGATAATTTAATATGTTAAATTATGGAAATAATTGAAAATTGAGTTAAATATGATTGAAAATGATTTGTAAAATTTTATTTTATCATATGGGAGTTAGAACGATATTTTAGAACTTTTAAAATCGAATTAAAAGTTAATTTGTGAAAATTGAATATTTTAATATTTAATCGACTAGTGAAAATAGTCAATTTTTGAACAGTCTCAGAATTGAACGAAACAAGTTCCATTGGATCCGTAATAGTTAGTTATTACTGGATTTCAATTTTCGTGTCAATCGGAGTTATCGTTTGATCGTGGCAGCTCGAAACGCATCGAATTATTTTTAATTTTAATTTGGCGAGTTAAAATAGTCATTTTTCAAACAGTGTCGGATTTCGACGAAACCAGTTTCATCGGATCCGTAATGTGATATTATTGTAAGGTTTCAAATTTCGTGTTAATTGGATTTACCGTTGTCCGGTACGAATTAAAACGCCTAGAAAATCGCTTAAATCGGTTTAATTTAAATTGAACGTTTATAGCCATAACTCGCACAGATGTCCGAATTAGCTTCCGAAACCTGTTCCATTGTGTCCGGAACGCGGGATAAACCCTAGAAATGCTGGTTACGACGCGTAAATCGGAGTTTGGAATTTCGGGATGAATAGTATTCGAAAATTCCTTATAAATGCCCCCTTAAATTCACAAAAAAATAAATAAAAAAATAATTTAAAACCCTAATCTATACAGCAGCCGCCACCCTCGCATTGAATGGCCGAAATTTGTCCATCTTTTCCCCTTAATATTTCTCAATCCACCAATCGATTCACGAAGTGTTCAACTGCAAAGTTGTAGAGGATAGAGAGGGCTTCAGATCCATACGGTCGAGATGGAGTTTGGCGTCGCTAGGAGGGGGGAAAATGGCTGCATCCGTGCCACGTTCGTCTTCGTGCACGCGTGTCAAGGAGGGGCCAAGCTTCAGGTGGTTGGGGCCGAGCAAGGAGTTGGGTGAGGGCTACGCAATGGAGCAATCTGATCGAGTTGCCAGTGAACGTGGAGGCGGCATTTACTAACCCTAATTGAGATATTGGGTTCGGCCTTGTGCCTGTAAACGTGATGAAGAAGATGGAAGGGGGGTGCGGTCCTGATTTGTTGAAGTTGGATCTAACGGTGGTGATAAGTTAAGTTTAAAAATTTATAAAATTATGTTGTAATTATTTATATAAAATCGTGTACAATCTTTAAAAATGCATAACTTTTTCATACGAGGTCGAAAACGCGCGAAACCAGTTGCGTTAGAATCGTATGGACGAGCACTACGCGATGGAATTGGATTGGAGTCGTTTGGAGTTAGTGAGAATTTCGGGTAAAATCAAACGTCCGTTTAATTTTATTCGAAATAAATCGCTAAAACGGAAATAAAATCAAGGTGAGAACTTCTCACTCAATCGAATCAGTTTCGATTTTAATTTTAAATAGTTAGATTTAAAATATTTGAATGCATGTTTGAATGATGATTGTTATCTATTGATTGTTAAAATAGACATTATGCGCCGTTAGTAAGCGGATGTTATTTATTAAAAACATATACCGCGAATATTTCATAAACAGTGAAATTGGTATTATATATAATAGCAATATATATATATTGGCATATGTATATATTGGAGTTATTGATTTCCCGCATTATTTGTTTAGCGGATGAGACCCTATTGCGCCGTTATTAAGCGGATAATATTTTAAATCCCATATACCGCGATAATTTCGTACTGGAGCGAAATTGGTATTGTGCTAATGTTTGTGGATGCAGGAAAACAGGTTGGAGGGATCCAACTGGATTCCTCAACAGTATTTATTTGATTTCAGATATTTTGATATTTGATGGATTATCATATTGATATATGATATCGTTGTTGTCGTGATTGACTATTTGATATGTAGCATCATTGGACCAAGTTTTGGAATTTTAAAATAATTTATAAAATGATTTTTGAAAATATACTATATGTTTGGAATTTGATCTATTTTAAATAAATAAACGTTATAATTTTTAAAGTTATAAAAATTATGATTTTTGAGAAATATAGTTAAAAGTTGATTTTTGAGAAATATGGATTAATGATTTTATAAAATAGTTTAGATTGAAATTTCTGAGTTTATTGTAAAAAGTTTAAATATAGGATTTATAAAATTTGATTATTTTATAAATCAAAATGATGAAGTTTTTAAAGGAGTTTAAAGACGTCTTAAAAGAATAATATAAATTGATTTATATTAAGAGATTTATAAATGGATATTTATAAATTGAAATATGGACATTATAAAACGAGTTTTTATAAGTGTTTGAATGAAGTGAAAATGAATTTCATAATTGAATGGAATTTATAGAATTTTAAACAGTGAAGTTATAAATGAAATTTTATAAACAGTAGGTGTATAAAATTTTATAAAGTTATTAAAAGAATAGTTTTGAATAAATCATTGAATCTTATAAGTTATAGGATTTATAATTATGAAGTTTAAAAGAACGATTTTGTAAAATAATCGTTTTATAAGCATTTAACTTATAATATGGACTTTTAGTTTATAATTGAGTTATAAACTGGAATAGGTTAATAAAGGAATTTATAAACGTTGTTTTATAAATTCACAAACAACTTATTTTGATAAGTAAATTGTTGAAACCTATTAATTGAGTTATATTCACATTTTTGACTGTGAATGATCCTTTAAAATAAAATGAATAGAAGTGATGAAATTTGTTAACGTAGTATATTCACGTTTTTGAATAGTGAATAATACGTTAAAGAAACTGTTTTGAATGTGATGTTTTAAATAAAATTAAAACGATCTAACGATGTTTTAAAATGTGTTGAGATTCGAAACCCTAGATTTCAACATTGATTGTTGAAATAGACGTTTTCGAGAAATAGAAGGAAATAATGGACTATAACACTGTTGTTATAGTAAATGATTACCAAAAGGAAATGTTTTGTATAGTATTGGGATTTATATATCTATTTTAATTTCGAATCCCTATACTAGTGATTTTTGGGTTGTCGTAACGATGTTTTACGCAACATTCGTTTTGGGCCCAAATAAATATGTTTAAGAGAACGATTTCCTTAAAGAATGAAATATATACTTAATTTTGATTGAAGTATATTGAATATTTTCCAAGGTTGAAAATAAATAAAATCTGTGAATTACTTATGAATAAATGAGTATGGGAATGTTTTCCAATATAAAGTGAATATCTTAAGAATTTATCTTTTTGAAGATAAATTGAAATGAATAATTGAAATCGAATATTCATAGATATTTTGGAAAATAAATAATTTGGAAAATTATTTGGAAACTAATGATGTGTGCATATCCATTGATAGTTCAATAGCTGACTATCAATATTTCCCTTTGAATGGGTATTTGATGTGATTTCTTTGAATTTGAATGCCACACTTATTTTTGAATAAGCGCTCACTATTCGGGTTAACCGGGAAAGGACCATGGGGTCGTATAACCCATTCCGAATATGTGATACGTCGTTATGAATTGCATTTGATGACCGGTGTTGAAGACCGAGTATTTGCGAAAGCGATAGGATGACCTATCGATTGTCTCTGCACTGGGTAGCTCCTGGTATAGAGATTCCTAAGTGATGGGAAATTCGATCGGGATTGTGAGTACCCGGATTTCAAGGGCTTCGTAAGAAGTGCCTTCGGTTTTGTTCGAGCCCGGAACAGACTTGTATGGATTGTATGTCTGACATTACAAATTGAGATATAAAGCAGATTTCTTTCAAATATATTTCTGTTGGTGGCGGAGAATTTATTCTTTTAGCTTAACACCCTTCTCTGAGACGTACGAGCTCAGAGGTTATGTAGTTGAAGGTTATCAGCGATATATTCCCAATTTGGTAATGTGACATGCTGAGTGTTGCTGTAAATGATCATTGTGTTGATTATTTGTGATAGGATCGTTTATTTGATCGTCTATCCTGGTGATCATTTCTATGATCATTTGTTGACCCAAAGCATGGCTTTTGTATAAAGTATGTTTTTGTGGACGTGACTTCGTCGAGCCTCACACCCCGTGAATGGTCAAAACAGGAAAGATGCGGCAAGATTATGAGGGGTAGCGCCCTTTAGGATGTATGCATTTCCTTCTGGAAAAGGGTGGTATCATGGTATGGAGCCCAGATACTTACTCATGTTGAAAACACTTTGTTATGATTGTGTGAATTGATTGCGAGCGCTCGGGTGAAAGGTCCCAAAGGACCTGGGGATGGCATATTCGGTCAGTTGTTACTCAGTTAGGGGTAACCCGGCCTTGTGTTGGTAGAGATCCGGTTTGGTTCTCGGGGATGTCCATCCAGCGGCATTCTCATGTGGCAATGGGAAGTTCCTTGGCCTGATCATTCGTTGGAAATCCAATTCCCAATACGAAACTTGTACGGTATTAGTTGTAAAACCTGCCATCTAATATGGTAGCTATTAGTAGGCATAATATAATGGTACCTATGCTGGCTAAGATTTATATTCTACTTTCGAAATGAATTTTTCCTACACTATGCACTAGCAATAATATTAAAATGTTCTTTTAAATGCGTATCAAGTATCTTTGACTATCATAAGGAGAAATCTCCTCCAAGTCTGCGTTTGCATTGTGTGTGTGGCGGGAGGTCTTATGGTAGTCTCATTTTTAAAAAGCATTGCGAATTGACTTTAAAAATATTCCTCTATTTTGATTTTAAAGATAAATAAAATGTTTTGAGTTCTCACACCAGTCACGTGACTGACTCGGAGTTTATTGTTTTCCTTCCTAAACTCTGGGTGCCCACCAATTTCCACACGGGCAGTCAAGAGTAAGGTTTATCAGGATATTCTGGAGTTGCTGGAGGCAAGCTGGATGGCATGGCGTATTACTAGTTTATATAGTATTTGTTTTTCCGCTGCACGGTTTGTTGTTGTTTGTTGTTGTACACTCTGATGATGATGTAATGAAATGTGATGTAATGTAATAATTGATATAGTTCTTTGTTTAAAGATTATTCATTTATCTATTATATGTTGTTCCGCTGCGAATGGTGAGATTCTGATATTGTTCTGTTGTTTTCTATTCCGTTCTATTTTCTTTCTGTTCCATTTTCTATTTTCTCTTCCCTCTGTTTCCTTTTCTCTCTATTTTCTACCTTCTTATCTCTTCTTCTCTCTTTTTCTTTTCTTAAAACCCATAACTATTCGGTTTTTCGGCAACGAAAAATCGCGTACGTTACAGATCCAACTGGATTCCTCACAAATATTTATTTGATTTCATATATCGTGATATTTGATTGTTTATCATGGATAATATATGATATTTGAAAGTCGTGATTGACTATTTGATGTGTTGCATCATCGGATCCAATTTTGAAGTTTAAAAATATCGATTTTTGATTTTAAAGGGATTTCTAAAGTGATTTTGAAAATATACGTTTTATAAATTTCTTTTTTGGAACTGATCCATTATAAATAAATAAACGTTATAATTTTAATGTTATAATAATTATGATTTTTGAGAAATACAGTTAAAAGTGATTTTTGAAAATAGGGGATTTATGATTTTATAAAATAAATTAAATTGGGATTTCTGAATTTATTATAAAAAGTTTAAAAATAGGATTTATGAAATTTGATTATTTTATAAATCAAATGATGAAATTTTAAAGGAGTGTGAAGATGTTTTAAAATAGTAATATAAATTGATTTATATTAAAAGATTTATAAATTGATATTTATAAATTAAAAATATTGGAATTATAAAACGAGCTTTTATAAGTTAGAAGGAATGGTAAATGAATTTCGTAAATGAATGAAATTTATAGAATTATAACGGTGAAGTTATAAATGAAATTTTATAAGCAGTAGGTTTATAAAATTTATGAAGTTATGGAAAATGATAGATTTTGGATAAATAAATGAATCTTATAAGCTATAAGATTTATAAATTTGGGAAGTTTAAAGAAACAATTTTGTAAACAAATAAATTATAAGTGTTTGACTTATAATATGAATTTTTAGTACATCATTGAGATATAAATTGAGATAGGTTAGAAAGGAATTTACAAAAGGAGTTGATATAAAATAAATAGAAATAGAATTTATAAACATTGTTTTATAAATCCGCAAACAACTTATTTTGATAAGTTAATTTTTATAACTTATTTATGGAGTTATATTCACATTTTTGACTGTGAATAATCCTTTGAAATGAAATGAATAGAAGTGATGAAATTGGTTAACGTAGTATATTCACGTTTTTGAATAGTGAATAATATGTTAAAGAAAATGTTTTGAATTGATGTTTTAAATAAAATTAAAACGATCTAATGATGTTTTTAAATGTGTTGAGATTCGAAACCATAGATTTCAACATTCATTGTTGAAATAGACGTTTTCGAGAAATAAAGGGAAATGGTAGACTATAACACTGTTGTTATAGTAAATGATTTCCGAAAGGAAATGTGTTGTATAGTATTGGGATTTAATATCTATCTTAAATTCAAATCCCTATACTGGTGATTTTGGGTTGTCATAACGATGTTTTACGCAACATTCGTTTTGGCCCAAATAAACATGTCTAAGAGAATGATTTCCTTAAAGAATGAAATATATACATAATTTCGATTTAAGTATATTGAATATTTTCCAAGTGTTGAAAATAAATAAAATTAGTGAATTACTTATAATTAAATAAGTATGGAAATGTTTTCCAATATGAAGTGAATATTTAGAATTTATCTTTTTGAAGATAAATTGAAAATGAATAATTGAAATCGTTTATTCATAAAATATTTTGGGAATATAAATTCATTAAGGAATTTATAAATGAAAAGGGGAATTTGTTTGAAAATAAATGTTGATTTATTTTTGAAGTGTGAAAAATTATATCTTGTAAAGATATTTTTGGGAAATAAATAATTTGGAAAATTATTTGGAATCTGGTGATGTATGCATGTCCAGATATAGTTCAATAACCGACTATCAGTATTTACCTTTGAAAGGTATTTGTTGGGATTTGTTGAATTTGAATGCTACACTTATTTTTAAATTTTGCGCTCGTTATTCGGATTACCCATTCTGAATAGTGATACGACGTAATGGATAGCATTGATGACCGGTGTTGAAGACCGGATATTTTTGAAAGCGAAAGGACAACTCGTCGATTGTCTTTGCATCGAATGGTCCCCGGTATAGAGACTCCATATGTGATGGGAAGTCCTGACGGATTAGTGAATATCCGGATTGCAAGGACTTCTTTGTAAGTGCCTTCGGTTCTGTTCGAGCCCGGAACAGACTTGTATGGATTGTATGTCTGACATTACAAATTGAGATATAAAGCTGATTTCTTTCAAATATATTTCTGTTGGTGGCGGAGAATTTATTCTCTTAGCTTAACACCCTTCTCTGAGACGTACGAGCTCAGAGGTTATATAGTTGAAGTTATCAGCAATATATTCCCAATTTGGTAATGTGACATGCTGAGTGTTGCTGTGAAATGATCATTGTGTTGATTATTTGTGATAGGATCAATTGTTTGATCGTCTATCTTGGTGATCTTTCTATGATCATTTGTTGACCCAAAGCATGGCTTTTGTATAAAGTATGTTTTTGTGGACGAGACTTCATCGAGCCTCACACCCCGGAAATGGTCAAAACAGGAAAGATGCGACAAGGTTATGAGGGGTAGTGCCCTTTAGGATATGTGCATTTCCTTCTGGAAAAGGGTGGTATCATGGTATAGAGCCCAGATACTTACTATTGTTGAAACACTTTATTATTATGATTGTGTGAATTGATTAGAGAGCTCTCGGATAAAGGTCCCAAAGGACCGGGGGATGGCATATTCGGTCAGTTGTTACTCAGTTAGGGGTAACCCGGCCTTGTGTTGGCAGAGATCCGGTTTGGTTCTCGGGAATGTCCTTCCAGAGGCATACTCATGTGGCAATGGGAAGTTCCTTGGCCTGACCATTTGTTGGAAATCCAAAGAAACAATACGATCTTGTACGGTTTTAGTTGTAGAACCTATCATTCACTTATGGTGGCGCCCCACTGTTTGGATGGTAGCTATAGTAGACATAAATGCGAAATGCCTATGCTAGCTAAGATTTATATCTTTATTTTGGAAATAAATTTTTACTACATTATGCACTAGTAATAATAGCAAATGTTTCTTTTTAATGCGTATCAAGCATCTTTGACTATCATAAGGAGAAATCTCCTCTGATTCTGCGTTTGCATTGTGTGTGTGTGCGGGAGGCCTTATGGTAGTCTCATTTTTAAAAAAAGCATTGCGAATTGAGTTTAAAAATATTCCTCTATTTTTATTTAAAAAAAAATAATAAACTGTTTTAGTTCTCGCACCAGTCACATGACTGACTCGAAGTTTATTGTTTTCCTTCCTAAACTCGGGGTGCCCACCAATTTCCACACGGGCAGTCAAGAGTAAAGTTTATCAGGATATTCTGGAATTCAGGAATTGCAGGAGGCAAGCTGGATGGCGTAGCATATTACTTGTATATAGTATTTCCTTTCCGCTGTTTAAAATTGTTGTTGTTGTACACTCTGATGTAATGAATTGTAATGTGATGTAATGTAATAACTGATATAATTCTTTGTTTAAAGATTATTCATTTATTATTATATGTTGTTCCGCTGCGAATTGTGAGATTCTGATGTTGTTCTGTTGTTTCTTTCTGTTCTGTTTTTTCTTTTTCTCTTCTTCTACCTATTTCTTCTTTCTTAAAACCCTAATGGTTCGGTTTTTCGGCAACGAAAAAATCGCTTCCGTTACACGAATCGTGGGTAGATTGGTCATAAACACGATAGTAGGTGGACCTCACCCTGCAGACAAGAATTGGCAGGAGATGGAGCGATATGCTAACTCCATGAGGCATGCGGATTATGAGTGTTGTTCGAATGTGGAGGATGGGACCCCCGCAAAGCAGCAACGCATGATGATAGACGATATTGTGTTTCGGAGCCGAGATGCGGACAAGGTGGAGGCTCCTACCATCGACCCGATGGTCATATCTGTGACGATCGGGCCAGCATACGTCAAAAGAATTTTAATTAATTGTGGAAGCTCCGTTAACATCATATTAAAAAAGGCATATGAACAAATGAAGATGGAGATAAAAGATTTAAAGCCATCTAAAGCCCGTATCCATGGCTTTAATGGTGCAGCGACTGATGCAGTGGGGTATGTTAAGTTGTCAGTTGAAATAGTAGAAGGTGAGTGTAGGAGGGTGCGAATCCTACCGTTTATAGTGTTGGATGTTGATTCTCCATATAATGTGTTTCTGGGTCGGCCGGCCCTGGCGAAGTTTAGGGCAGCTTTGGCCCCGTGGTGTTTGATGTTAAAATTTTCGACAGACAGAGGACTTGGTGTGATGCATGGCAATCAGGCGACCGGTCACGCATGTTATATGGCTGAGCTGAGAGAGGCTCAACAGCTAGAGAAATGAAAGGTTGCGGACAGCTCCATCCGCCTCCGGAATACTAGCGATTGACAAGTGGTGCCCGAGCCCTAGCTTGAGCGACACTCTCGGATCTATCGAGACATAGATCCGAGAGATGATGATGGGTAACCAAGAGAAGTAAAAGAAGCACTGACTGAACTGACGATTGACATTCCAGTCAGCCGGGATGACCCGTCATGAGTTCGTAAGATTGGATCGCAACTCAGCTCGTCAATGGCTGAGGATCTTACTGATTTCCTCCGAGCAAATCTGGATGATTTCGCATAGACACATTCTGGTATGTGCGGAATTTCTCCCTCTATTGCGAGTCATATGTTGAACATAGACTTGAAGTACGTTCCAGTAAAATAGAAAAGGAGAGGCATGGATACGGAGAGGTCTTCTGCTCTCAAATAGGAGGTGGACAAACTCAAAGCCAATGGGTTCGTGCGCGACGCCCTCTACCATGAATGAGTGTCCAACCCTGTGCTAGTAAGGAAAGAGAACGGGAAGGGGAGAACTTGCATTGATTACTCTGATTTGAACAAAGCATGCCCGAAGGATAGTTTTCCTTTACCCAGAATCGACCAACTCGTCGACTCTACGGCTGGACATGAGTTATTGTCATTTACGGATGCGTACTCGGACTCGGGATACAATTAGATCCAGATGCACATTCCAAACCAAGAACACACCAGTTTTGTCACAGACGTTGGGCTATAATGCTATGTAGTAATGCCTTTCGGATTGAAAAACGCGGGGGTAACTTATCAGCGTCTGGTGAAGCGAATGTTTAAAGACCAGATTGGTAGAATTCTATGTGGATGACATGCTCGTGAAGTCACGACAATCAAACGACCGCATTCAAGAACTAACGGAAGTGTTTGATATTCTCAGACGTTACGGAATGAAGATCAATCCTGCAAAGTGTTCCTTTGGTGTTGCATCAAGGAAATTTTTGGGTTTCATTATGAATGCGCAGGGAATTGAAGCTAACCCAAAAAGGATTCAAGCTATTCGAGACATACAAGTGCCCAGAACTATAAAGCAGGTACAAAGCTTGAATGGAAAGGTGGCTACACTGAGTCGATTTATATCCAGAGCCACAGATAAGTGTATTCCCTTCTTTGATGTAATAGAGAAAGGAAAGAGAAATTTCGAGTGGACATCCAACTATGAGGAAGCGTTCCGAGCACTGATAAGGCATTTAGAAAGTCCCCAGGTGCTATCGAAACCAATTGACCATGAAATGTTGTATGTGTACCTGGCTGTATCCCAGCATGCTATCAGTACGCTCTGGTTCGCGAGGAGGACCGGGTTCAAAAGTCGGTGTATTATGTCAGTAAACTTTTAACGGGGGTAGAAAGAAATTATCCTAAGATTGATAAACTGGCATATTGCTTGGTGATTGCATCACGCAAGCTCCGGCCATACTTTCAGGCACACTTAATCAGTGTTTATACTGATCCACCCTTGCAGCAGGAACTCCAACGAGGGGAAACTTCAGAAAGGATGTTAAGATTGAATATCGAGTTGAGTCAGTTCGATATTACCTACCTGCCACAAAGGGCCATACAAGGGCAAGCACTAGTAGACTTCATTGTTGAATTCACCATGTCAGACGAATCAGACGGTAACAATGTCATTCCTCCCATTCGATGGGAGATGTATACCAATGGGGCATCTAACAATAGTTGCTCGGGGGCTGGCATAGTTCTTGTGACTCCTAAAAACCGATCAGTTTGTTATGCTTCGTAGCTCAAATTCCCAATAACAAATAACGAAGCCGAGTATGAAGCATTGATTGCTGGCTTGAGACTTATTAGAGAACTGGGGATAAAATCGGTTGAAATCTTTTGCGACTCACAACTGGTGGTGTACCAGGTGCGGGGGGTACTATCAAGCAAAGGGACAGAGACTTGCCCCATACCTGGCACAGGTTCAAGAGCTACTAGCAAATCTGGAATATTATGATATTTCGCATGTCCCATGTGAACAAAACAAAGAAGCCGATTCATTGGCAAAATTTGCGAGCATTGGCGATGCACAGCAAATGGGATTGGTTCCCATTGAAACCTTACATGATTTGGGTATAAATATGATGGAGCTAAATTTCGTGTTAGAAACAGAAATCGGAAAGGAATCATGGATGACCCCATTGAAGCAATACTTGCTACACGGGGCCTTGTCCGAAAGAAGGAGTGGAAGACGGCAAGGCATTCGTATGTCTTCGCGATATGTAATGCAGGACGGAATAATGTATCGGAGGGGATTCTCGATGCCCTTACTCCAATGCATTGCCCACGATGAGATAAAGCGAGTCCTGAAGGAAGTCGACGAAGGAGAATGCGGCGAACGTACTAGGGGGCAGACATTAGCAAAGAAAATCCTTCACTATGGAGATCATTGGCTAACTGTAAATCGGGACGCTCCAGACTACGTGAGAAGATGCGAAAAATGCTAAAGTATGCAAAAATCCCAAGAGCTCCGCCAACGGAAATCATGCAAATGATTAGTCCCTGGCCGTTTCCAATGTGGGGGATTGACATAGTCAATTCTTTATCCATATCCAAAGGTGGTGCGAAATACACGATAATTACGGTTGATTACTTTACCAAGTGGGCAGAAGCAGAGCCTTTGGCCACGATCACCACTAAAAAGGTCATTAATTTCGTTGTACGAAACATCATATGTCGTTTTGGCCTTCCACGGACTATCATTATAGACGAAGGAACTCAATTCGAAAGCAAAGAGTTCAAAGAGTTTTGCCAAAAAAAGGGTATTGAGAAAAAGTTTGCAGTAGTTTCTCATCCAAAAACCAATGTACAAGTGGAAGCCATGAACAAAATAATCAAGTACATATTGAAAAAGCATTTGGAAAAGGCTAGAGGCAAGTGGGTGGATGAACTTCCAACAGCAATTTGGGCTTATAGAACCACCCACAAGTCCACGACTAGCCACACTCCATTTGCATTGGAATATGGAATGGAAGCCGTTATACCCGTAGAAGTTGAAGTTCCATCACATCGGGTAATTTATTATGACCCTGAGTTGAATCAGGATCTTTTTCTGGAACCATTGGACTTCATTGATGGAAAACGTGAAGAAGTTGATTTAAGAGCGGCTGCATACAGACACCAAGTCGCTCGATATTATAATGAAAAGGTCCGGCTGAGAATCTTTGATGTGGGTGACCTCATTTTGAAACGAGTTTTCCCGGTCCCATCGCATATGAATCCTGCATGGGAAGGTCTATACGTCATTAAACGGAAGCTTGGAGAGGGAACTTTCAAGCTAGCGATCGTTGATGGTGCTACACTCCCCCGAGCATGGAATAGCGAGCATTTGCGGCATTATTATACTTAGTCCATTTCTTTCATATTTTAGTTGCAATTATTTCTAGCATATTTTTATTCTTAGTTTTCGGCATGTAATAAGACAACTTAGCTTATTTTCATTAACAAAGCCTTGAAGACATCTTTTCCATGATTATTGATTTCTGTGAGTGATTATTCTATGGCAAACCACTAAATTACATTATTCCGTCTGACGTACGAACGTGAACAAACATCCTGAAATATCCAAGTCCCTGAGTGTGGACTGGAGTACTCTGAGTCCCCTGAGTGCGGACCAGAGTATAAACGACTAAAATCTCGAAGTCCCCTGAGCACGGACTGGAGTACTCTGAGTCCCCAGAGTGCGGACTAGAGTAAAAATGACTAAAATCTCCAAGTCCCCTGAGTACGGACTGGAGTACTCTGTGTCCCGGGAGTGCGGACTAGAGTATAAACGACTAAAATCTCCAAGTCCCCTGAATGCGGAATGGATTACTCTAAGTCCCCAGAGTACGGACTAGAGTATAAATGATTAAAATCTCTGAGTCCCCTAAGTGTGGACTGGAGTACTCTGGGTCCCTAGAGTGTGGACTAGAGTATAAACGACTGAAATCTCTATGTCCCCTGAGCGCGGACTGGATTACTCTGAGTCCTCAAAGTGCGGACTAGAGTATAAATGACTAAAATCTCCAAGTTCCCTTAGTACGGACTAGAGTACTCTGGGTCCCTAGAGTGTGGACTAGAGTATAAACGACTATAATCTCCAAGTCCCATGAGTGCGGACTGGAGTACTCTAAGTCCTAGGAGTGCGAACTGTAGTATAAATAATTAAAATATCTGAGCCCCCTGAGTGTGGACTGGAGTACTCTGGGTCCCGAGAGTGCAGACTAGAGTATAAACGAATAAAATCTCCCAGTCCCCTAAGTATGGACTGGAGTAGTCTGAGTCCCCAGTGTACGAACTAGAGTATAAACGACCAACATCTCCAAGCCCCCTGAGCGCGGACTGGAGTACTCTAGGTCTCCAGAGTGCGTACTAGAGTATAAATGATTAAAATCTCCAAGTCCCTTGAGTGTTGACTAGAGTACTCTGAGTTCCCAAGGTGCGGATTGGAGTATAAACGGCTTAAAATTCACTAAGTCCTCGAGGTGCGGACTAAGATACAAATGACTTGAAGTCAACAAGTCCCTGGCCTGCGGACTGAAAAATATTCCAAGTACCCGAAGCGTGGAATAAAGGATGTAAGAATTCAAAGAATTTCCGAATTATATAAGAATGAATTGGAATTTATGTAACTCACAATAGCCTGGGTTTCGACCACAATTATACAGAAAGCTGAATGATAAAAGTCTTTTGAAAGACAAAAGAACTAAGTTTTATTCATCCAAAACAAGGTTCTACTACAACTCCTCCGAAACCCAAAGTCAAAAGTCTATTTACATTGATTACGAAAATAAATAAAAATAATTACATAATCTAAACTAACTCTTGTTGAACGAGAGTAACAACTACTTCTTTGACTTCCTTGGTTTCTTGTCCTCCTTCGTCTTCTCCGACGACTCCTCCTCTACGCGTTTTCTCTTAGAAATTTTTCTTGGTGAGGAGGTGACAACTGAGGAAGAACGAGGGACCTCTAATGGCCTGGACCCACCAGGGAGGATGACCTTTAAAGGCTTGTTTAGAGGATCATCTAGGTCCACGACTCGGGGCTCGACATTGATTTCAGCCGTCCTTTTCTTTTCTTCCATGAGCTGCTCCTTCATGCTCATTTTAGAAGTATGTTCATAGGATTTTTGATCTCGATTTCATAACTTTCTTCGACAGGAGATGAATTCTTAGACTTATCCTCATCAAGCGCCTCAATCACTTAAGCATCTGGATCGGGAGTCTCCCCCGTGTGAGTGGCCTTGCTTGTTTTCCCCTTCTCCTCCTTGGCGTTATCGCTCCTTGGAGTGGGTTTGGGATCAGAACGGCATGTGCAAAATCATAGGAAATAAACAATAGAATACAATAATCTCTCGTCGAAAACGACTGCTCTTTGGACTTTAAAAAGAAGAGTTATGTACCGACTTCTTGCTGGCTCTCGACCGTCCAAGAGTCTCACTCTCCGGAATGGGAGATAAAATGTGGATATCGAGACCAGGGTCTTCTGGATCATAACCTTCTTTATATTTATTAAAGTCTCCCATGCCTCGGCTAGAGATTCGAGGTAGCCCTCGCCAAGAAAAGTTAAGTCTCGATGCATGAGGACATGGGCGTTGAATTCTGCAATAAGTGGGTCGAATAGGCACTTGATCTCCTCCCTGCCAGCCTCTGTAGCCGCCTCAAGGCGAGAGTCAATCTCCACGGATGCTATTCTTTTACCCTCTTCACGGGCTTCATCTTATAGCATCTCGACCTTAGAGAGCTCGTCGTCGAGCTTTGCCTTCAGGAGTCGCGTAGCAAAAATCTCGTCACAATATCATTGCAACTCTTCCTGGACAGCAATTTTTTCCTCTCTCTCTTTGCGGAGTTGATCTTCCAACTCTTTGACTCGAAGAGCAAATGCATCTCTTTCCTTCTGCACTGAATCCTTTTCTAAAGCCAGGGACCCACAACGTTGGACCGCATCGTCGATTTCCATCTTATGGGTTGTCTCTAGACGATTGACGACCTCTGCAGTATCTTTAGCACTCTGTTGGGCGGCTTCAAGTTGAGACTTGTACATAAAGAGCTCTTTGTCCTATGTTTCTAATTGTTATTGCTGAATTATCGTGAAAGCACCGGTTTATGAACACAAATCAGCAATAATCAATACAAAACTCAGATCTAAGCAATAGCAATCACAATAATCAATACAAAACTCAGATCTAAGCAATAGCGATCACAATAATTCAGCAATAACAATTAGAAACACAGGGTTTATAGTGGTTCGGTGATCTTGCCTACTATCAATAAAGACATAAACTTCAGAGTGGACGTAGGCAAGATCGCCGAACCACTATAAACCTAGTGTTTCTGATTGTTATTGCTGAATTATTGTGATTGCTATTGCTTAGATCTGAGTTTTGTATTGATTATTGCTAATTTGTGTTCATAAACTGATGCTTTCATGACGCCGGAAAAAGTCTCCCGAAGTTTGAGCGATATTTGGGCCTCCTACGCCTATAAATAGCACCCTGAAGCCTACAGAAAGGGGATCTTTTGGCCATCCAACGCCCAGACTCTACCAAATTCAATTCTACTCTTCATCAACGCCGTTGTAATCAGATTTTAAAGCTATCATCAACTGTAATCCGCTGTAATCGATTGAAATCATCAAGTGAATCAATAAAGACATAAACTTCAGAGTGGACGTAGGCAAGATCGCTGAACCACTATAAACCCTGTGTTTCTGATTGTTATTGCTGAATTATTGTGATTGCTATTGCTTAGATCTGAGTTATGTATTGATTATTGCTGATTTGTGTTCATAAACTGGTGCTTTCACGATATCGGGTGTTTGTGGCCAATTTTGGCGCAAACAACCACCACTGCAACTTGCACGCCACCTACGACCGGACATCTTAATCCTCACTGATTCCCACTCGGCCAATGCCTTCTTCCATCTTCCTCTCCGTTTAATCCCAAGGCTTGGTTAAACCTAGAGTCCAACTCCCTTATCTACGCGAATATCATTTTCTGTGGGTTAGAGGAAAATCGTGGGTTCAAATCTTGTCTTAAATCCCTAATTAGGGAAAGTTGAGCAGGTAAATGGCTCGTACCTAAAAGAAAAGGTCGAGTTTCAGCGGTGTGCTTGATTTATAAGCAAAATCTTCTCAGATTTGTGGTTGAGAGCAGTCGAGAAGTGACGTATAAGATTTAGGAATCAAAAAGGACGTTGAGGTGTTGGTAAAAGTCTAGAAGGATGTAATTTCATAAGAATATTAGAGCAGAGGTAAAAGTTAAGAAGGGAAGAGGAAGAGAAGTGCTGAACACTATAGTAGGAAGGAAAGAAGGTGAAGGGATAGTGACCGGTAGAACCGGTCAAGGCACCTCCATCGTTCAACATCAATATCGTTCGTCATTCGTATGTCATTTGACATTAGTATGCATTCGGCATTCGTATGTCGCTTGACATTTGTATGTCGTTCGGCATATAATGCCTCGATTGGCATTCGGAATAGGGGCTTGAAGGAAAACACGGAGTACTCGTGATTCAAAGCGCATCATGTTCATCCACATGATGCACTTTTTGGGGCAAGTGTTACATGGATGTTTGACCAAGTAACTGGAGGCTCGGCAAAAGTACCGTTCGGTCTGAACTTCGTTTCGTAGAAGCCTCGCTCGGCATAGAGCCTCGGTCGGCATGGTAGGGTCGTTCGGCATAGCATGGTCATTTGGCGTGAATCTCGTTCGGCATTCCAGCCCCACTCGGCATAGAGCCTCGTTCGGCATGAACCTCGCACGGCATTCCAGTATCGTTTGGCATTCCTAAACTCGTTTGGAATTCTAGCCTCGTTCGGCATTCCAGCCCCGCTCGGCATAGAGCCTCGTTCGACATGAACCTCATTCGGCATAAGCCTCGCTTGGCATTCATACCTCGCTCGGCATTCATACCTCGTTCAGCACTCCAGCCTCATTTGGTATTCTAGCCAGATTCGGCATTCCAACCCCGCTCTGCATAGAGCCTCGTTCGGTAAGAACCTCGTTAGGCAGAAGTCTCGTTCAGCATTCCAGCCTCGCTCGGCATTCATACCTCATTCGGCACTCCAGCCTCATTTGGCATTCCAGCCTCGTTCGACCTACACACTTCACTCAACACACTGCCTCGTTCGGCATAAAGGTACCGATCAGCTTGGACATGTGGCTCGGCATTTGCGGCTCGACACACAGAAGTCGCTCACTACGGGCCGAGGTATCTTGCTCCTAGACCCATTAGGGAAGTCCAACTCATCTTCGTCTATAAGTAGAGGTGCAGGGGCGCAGTGAAAGGGACCTTTTTTTGAGAACACAAGGGAGACTCTACCGCATTCAAGACTCATTCTTTTTACTTAGCAATTGTATTCAAGTAGTTGGTGTACGGGTTGTATCTGTAATCAATCTTTGAGTAAAGCAGTAAAGATTGACTTCAAAGTGGACGTAGGCAGTTGTGCCTAACCATTACAAATCTGATGTTCTTGTCTTTGCATTTAATTTAGCATACAATTCTCTGTTATAATTTACTTTCTTCATTAATCTCTCTACACAATCTTTCTCAAGGGTGTTGGTGACCAATTCTGGAGCTAACAAATAGGGTTGATAAAAATGGAATAGATATAAAAATGCTGCTAATTTAAAATTATTAATCATGCACAAATGTCTTAGGAAATGTCAGTTAGGATTTTGTTGACAACTTGACATTTCTGAGCATTAAAAGGGGATTTATGGGTAGCTTAGCATTGAAGGTAATTTTTTTTGCCTTAAATAAAAAAAGGAATTAGTAAGATAAGTCAAATGTCTACCTAATAGAATATAAGTAAAGAATTAGAATGGTTAAGTGGACCTAGTAGGTCAGTGATGCGAGGTTAGAAGAGTCACTCGGCGGAAGACTACGCTTTACTTCGATGTTACCAGCAATCGGCTGCACTTACTACTAATGTGAGATATCACTTATCCTAGGACCTATAACGACATGAGAGATTTGGGCCTAGTTCTTAATTGAAAAGTATTAAATGGTCCAAATTTGGAATTAGAAGCGGTAAGGGATATCTCCATAGGGGTTCACTTCTAGTTTGAGGTATTAAGTGGTTGTTGGGTCGGCCTCTCTCCTAAAAGGAAGTATTAAGTAACCTAGTGAGATTCTAAACAAATAAGGATGCCTCTAAAAGGGTTTACTTTAGTGTTGAGATATTTAGTTGCTATTTTAGGGTCCGACTTCCTATTGAACGAAGTAACCTAATAAAATTTCATATTTATAATCAAGACTGATAGTGGGTATCTTCAGAAGGCTTCATCTAAGGTTTGCGTTATTAAGTAAGTGTTCAAAGGGTTTGCTTCAACCCTAAAAAAAGTATTAAGTAACCTAGTTAGATTCTAAGTGATGTCAGTTAGATAGTACTAGTGAGGAGTCCGCCTTGGGGTTAGGTATTATATAATTGAGGCCTACCTATAAATATGTGTAAATGGTCAAGGGTCCACCTAGTCCTTAATAGTGAGTTATTAAGTGGCTTGAGTATAGTCTCCCACTGTCCTAAGCCCGTAATAACGATATTACCAATGAGGAGTCTGCCTTAGGATAGGCATTAAGTGATGTAGGACTTGCCTAGAATATTGGTATTAAATGGTTAGAAGATCGGCTAGTCCTTTTAAAGGTATTAAGTGGCTTGGATGCTGTCTCTTACATGGCTATGATTTTATTGGCAATAGATGAGGTAATAGTTGGACATTAAATGTCGAAAGGCTCAAATAGTGGTTAGAGGTCTTTGTAGCTAGGACCCACCGGCCATTGAAAGCATCATTAGAAAACTACTATGGGAATAAGTCCTAAATGATGGGGTCGACCTTGATTGAGGTCATAAATGGCAGAGTCGGCCTATGTGTCTTTTAAAAGTATTATGTGGTAATCATAGAAGCCTGCTTCATATTTAGAAGTATTTAGTGGCAAATGGGTTTGGAAGTATTCGATGGTTGATAAGGCTTCGTCAGTATTTTGTACCTTGGGAAGAGGTAGGTAAGTAATCGTTTGTGCAATGCAAGGTTAGAATAGAATTGCTAACCTTAACAGACATAACAATTAAATAGAAACCAATCAGTATAAGTTTATGCCATATACAGTTTATAGATTTTGTAATCACTAGAATGTTTTCTAACCTCTTTCTCTATACGACCGATAGGATAGATTTAAAGGAACAGGTCATTGAAGCAGGAGGTGCTTAGTTATTGGAGAAGTCTTATTTTCTTTCATGCTCAATGCTGGTGTGATAATCTTTTATCCAAGTAATATAATTAACTCCATAATAGTAGTCATAATCAATGTTCTTATCTTATTATTATTTGCGATGCAAATTTTGATTTCTATTAGTTCTGATAATGCTTGTGCTTATTTACAGGAACCAACTCCAACAGTTTGTACTTTAATGGATTTGGGTTTCGATTTTTGTCGAAATTTAGGCCCATTAAGGTGTGAGTTGTTACAGAGGCCAAGCATATCTCGGCCGCTTTGGCTTATGCTCAAGTTATATATATGCAACAAACACTTTGAGATTTCGGGAAAAATATTAGAAAGCCTTATATATATTGTGATAATAAGTGTGATCAATCTCTCCAAAAATCCTATAAATCATTCTAGAACAAAGTGTAACGATCCTGGTTTTTCGACCCTCGAAAATGAACACTAATATGTTAACTGTATGTAGAATGCCGAGCAATCGAGCATCGAAATATCAGATCATTATGGTTTACGAAGAAAAAGATGGAAGAAGAAATAGAAACAACAACACAAAATCACACAATTGCAGCGGAACAAAATATAATATATAATAATAGATTTTTTTTATAAGAAACTTGTAGGTGTTAATATACATGCAAATTATCAGAGTACAATCACCAACATATAAATCTAGGCAGTTATAATAACTTATCCTCACAAATGTTGAATATACAGCCTACAATATACAGTGGAATATAAGCAAGTACGCATAATACGTCATTTCCATCCTGCTCGTCTTCTAAGCTCCAAAGCATCCTAGCCTAAAACAATAATACTCGGTCTTACCCGAGCATTATAATAAAGTAACACCCGAGTCGGGATGGAAACCAGCATGAGTAAAATACACTTGATTTGAAATATTTAAGTTATCAAAATCCTTCAAAAATCCCAAGCAACTCAAAAGACCACATCACGCATAACATGACGCATTTTTATCTCACGATGACCAAAAGCACTTTTATAGGAAATCCAGTGATAATATAACAGTGTCTAAGTATAGATTCTTATTTTAAATAGTCGAAGTTGTCAAAAAAATTAAATTCCAGCATATTGACTTTACACTCAAAACCGTAGAGGTTCGTCGTGACTATTTGATTGAAGTGGTTCCGGATAATGCAGATATATGATCCCGATCTCTTCGAATCCAAACGATAAAATTGAAAGGTCCAAGTCATTTATATTAACAATCTCAAAATCATCGTGTCAATATTTACATATGGGAATTCATTACATATGTTAATTTAAATTGAGAAGTGTCAAGTTTAATTCTAGCCATTTTAGTTCGTTTGGCTACTAAATGGCACAGACAAGAACATTTGAATTAAATATCTAAGAGAATAAACCAAAGTATAGATCATTAACTAAATTAATGATTAATAATTTATATTAAAAAATTCATAAATCAGAAATTAATTGACTTTAATTAACTAAATACATTTATATTATTAATCCAAATATATTTATAAATCAAAGAAATTACAATCGATTTATTATTAGTTAATTTAATATTAAACAATTCATTTAATAACTAATTTATTACTTAACTTAAGATTTAATTATTTATGAATTTAATTATTTATTCACTTAAATTATCGTAAATAATAAAGTTTTCATATTATAGAAAATTAACAAAATTACGTTAGATTATAAAACTAAGAGATAGGATCATAATGCAACATGTCGATTGGATTTTTAAAAGGAAGAGAAATAAAGTTTTGAAAGTTCTTAAAAGATTATTAACCTAAAGGTTCTTTAAATTACTTTTTTTTTTCTCGATTTTTTTCAGTTTTTTAATAGAACAGAGCCCAGCCTACTTCGGCCCAAGAAGAGAAACCAGGCTCCACTCCTTCTCTTTACATTTTTTTTCCAGACAAACCAAACCTACAATCGGCCCATGAGACAAACAGGCCCAACTCCCTTCACAATTTCCTTCTCCTTCCTCCTACTTGTTTTCCTTTCTATTTTCTTTTCACTGGCCATCGCGTTGCATACCTCCGTGCACATACACACGTCTCCGACCAAACCAACTTTGTTGTCGACCATCTCTCCACATCACCCACATCCCCCTCGACTTGACTACACACCTGAAAACCACATTTGGGCTCTAGATCAAAACTTCAAACATCAAATCCAAAGCCTTGAAACAAAACATGCCACCTAATCACCACGCCGCGACACCACACACCATTGTTCCCTACCAGACTCCACTGAGAGACTCACCACCTACTCCTCCACCAATTCCCCTACATGTGCGCCTCCCTACTGCCCTGGTCACGTCACAATATGCCTGCAACCAAATCTAAAAACACGTGTGCCTTAAACCCTAGTCCTATCTCGGCTGGCCACAACAAGCATTTGAAAAATGCCGTACTATTTTTCCTAGCTCCACCAACACCCACGCCACCTTCACAACCAACGACAAGCCACCACGACACCATATCCGATGGAGTTTCACCAAAAACCCATTTTTGGTCATCTCCTTCTATCTTACTCGACAAAAGATTAAAAATATCCAAACCACTACCAAATTAATCATTTTCAAAGATGAACACATTCATAAATACAAAAAATTAAATTATGATGTTCGAATTTTGGTCAGTTCTAGGTTGCTTACTGTAAAATGAGCTTTTCTTCCTCTATGCTACATAATATCAAACGAAACAGATTTTAGAATAATCTACACTGTGGAATCATAGCCTAAAACTAATTATATAAGGAGATATTGATTTTTGAAGTTGCACGATCTATTTTTTTTTCCAAAGAAACAGAGATTGTACATGTTTTTTGAGTTTTACAGGGTGTATTTCCGTGATTAACACATATGTATAAGGCATAGAAACTTATTAATACATGAATACTTGGTGAATAAAAGAATTTATCCAAATTTACAAACATATAGAAGCATTCGTAGTTCTTCCAGTAAGTAAAAGATTTTGTTTTACTCACGGTTCTTTTGAAAGAATTTGTTCCTTTAAGGTTTTAATAATGGCAGTTTCCATCAACTTTTTTTATGTACTAGAATGTACACATGAATCAAAAACATAGTGGTATATATATAGAGAAGAGTGGGATGGAGTTTGGACACAAGGCTGAAACTTATGCTCATGAACATGACTGTATTTTTATTTTATATTTTTTTCTAATTGATTTGAAAATATGCTGACTTGATTTAAAAAATTTATTGACTTGATTTTCCTTGTTGATTTGAAGATTGAGTGATTAGATTTATTATATACTTGAGTTGATATATTTTCATCATAATGTTCCCTTGTATATATACACACATCATATAAATATATACATAGATTTTCCTATAACTTTGGCCATATGCATATTTTTTTACTACTAACACCATTTTTAACATGCCTATGTTACTTCTTTGTATCAATTATTACACATACACTATAATTAACATACAAACATAAAATACCTATTTACAAGCATTCATTTCTAGTGTTAGTATTTTATTTTTATTTTATATCAAAAGCCATATATATAAATACGCACACATATGTATATATATTATTCTATTTTTTTAAAAGTGAAGTTTATTTAAATTATTTTTCAGAAATTAGATTTTTAAACTTTTAGATCTAAGACTCCAGAATATAAATATACAGATATTTCGTAAATCAGAAATTATTATCTGACTGATTAAACTTAATATTTCAATATTTAAAATAAGTTAATCATTTTTTTCTAATATCGAATTTTGTGATTTAAAATTTTATCTAAGTTCTCCAATAAATCTCATTAATAAATCATTAAATTTTATTTTTAAACATTTTAATTCAAAATTTATATTAAATTTAATAATTTAAAATAGTTAAAATTACGGGTCGTTACAATCTCCTTAACTCAAAACTTTTCGTCCTTGAAAAGGAACGAAGTAAGAAATTTAACCTACGATTATTTCACTCAAAATAATTAGCTTATAAAACTTAAGAAACAATTTATTAGAATCCATACAACACACACACACACATATATGTATATATACACACCATTCGTACTTATAACAATTTCGATCTCTTGTTTGAATATGCAATTTTATTTTCCGAACTAGTACTAGTAACCCGACTACTCTAGTGCGGATTTAATCCGACTTCTTGATTAGAAACTTTCATCCTCCTTACATAGTAATAAACTATGATAGACAACTTCAGATTCATATCAAAAATCCGTATTAGTGTTCGTCATCGTGAATCGAGTGAACAATCCTAAATCAGACAGGTATGAATTACCTTAAAATATTGTATTCAAATCTGAATCAAAACTGTAAGTACAATCCAATCATTGAAATCAAATGAACGAGATCATCATTGAACGCGGTCCCTAAGGTTACTATCATGTTAAGTCGAGAGGACAGAGCGATACAGCCTCAGGTGAATTTAGGCAGCTGTTGCCCCACGTCTTACGCCATGACATCCCAAACAACCATAGATCGTAGATACACATGGTTTCGCCTGGGTCCCCGAGGAAACATCCGTACTAGTGAGCAATCATTGCTCTACTAATTTTTCTATGCAAATAACTCGCATGGATCGTAGCCTATTTAATAGTAACACTGATGGTTACGTTGCTATCACCCATAGACTTAAGGCAATCATCTGCCCCTCGAATTACGCCATGCGGACCGTAGATACACAATGGTTATGCCCGGTTCCCTGAGGAAGCATCCGTACCTCAGGGCAATCGATCTACTTACCTAGGCGGATTATGCTAAAATCGACCATAAATCGCAGTTACACAATGGTTTCGCCTGGTTTCCTTAGGAAATATTCGTAACTGTAAGCCTTTATAGCCCTGGGAATTTCGCTATGCAGCCAGTCATAAGACCATAGGTTATGCTATGGAATTTGAAGGAACTCGTTAGTTTATGTCCGGATAACCCGAATCAATCAATAGAAACAATAGAATATATCCACAATGTGGCCACAAAGTGGATAATCAAGTAGAACGTACTTCCCATGTCTTCAATTTCAAAATGTATATCATACTATACATAGTACCTTTTCAAATCATTAATTTCGAATATATCATTCTTATATAATTACATTATATATAAGATCATCGCTTTTCAAGTCGAGTACCTTTCAAGATCACTAGTTTTCGAAATAACTTAATATTATACAATCCAGCTTCACATAAGAATCAAAAACTTTTAAATCAAATATTTATATAAGTCGAAGGCTCTCGAAATCAAGAAATTTCAAATATCGGTTCAGCTTTGAACTAATATATGATTTCAAAAATCATTTTTCAAATTGAGCATTATTCAATATTCATATATTTTAAAATTCCAATCATCAGTTTTCAAAATTTATTTCAGTTTCATATTTACATAAGGGCGTATCTATATAAAATGAACTTTCTTTCTAAAGTCATTTTGTAAGTAACTAAGTTTAAAACCACAATTTCTTTCCAACATCAAATACTTTATAAAATTCCTTTATGCATAACTGACCTTATAAATTTTTACTTTATTTTATTATTATTATTATAAAAAAATTCATAAACATTTCTCTAAAAAATTCATTATAAAACTTTTCAAAACTAGATTTCATTATAGATAATTAAAATTTGCCTTCAAATCATTTTGCAATATATAAGAGTTTATAAATCAAGCTTACTTTTAAAATAAATTTGCAAAATAAATAATTTTTTTTCTTATTCCTTTATTATTCAGGAATATTTCTTAAAGCAAAATTTTATTTAAAACATTTCAAAACATATTTCATACTTAAATAATACAAAATAGGCTTGTACAATTTATTTATCAAAATGTTCAGCCTTTTAAAACTTTTTCAACTTCCATTATTTTTTATTTTAAATTTTCAAAACTAACTTTATATGCTTTCCAAAAATTCTTAGCTTTGAAAATTGATTTTTAATTTGGAAGTGTTCAACTATTCAAAATGTTTGGAAAAATCAAATTCCTATTAAAAATTGGAATCGGAAATCAATCATCTCAACAAGATGCATAATCAATCAATCAATCCTAATGCATAGGGTACATGCGTTCATGATATCATTCAATCCAAAAACTCGCAAATTGAACACCGTGTTCATTTTAAATAGATATATACATATATCTTTTGAATAACAAATCATACTTCAGGGATTAGAATCAAAATCAGACTTTTATTTTCTTTGAAATCGTTTTGAAAATCATTTTGAAAACATTTCTTATACGAAAAAATAACCTTCAAATAGTATATAATTTTCTTTTCAAAACCTAAATCAATTTCAGGTATCAAGAATTCAAATTCTCAAATTTTCAGTTTGGATTACCTTTGTAACGTCCTGGAGTTTTGACCCTATTATTATAATAAGTTTTTAATCTAATTTAAATAAAATACAAGTTTTCATTTACCAATAAATAAGATTTTGGACATTATTAGTTGTATATGTGTTATAAAGGAAATTCTAATTTCAAAATTTAAAATAGACTCTTTTAACAAAATTTAAAATAAAATCTGTTTTATTCAATTAAATTAAAAGTTATGTGTTAATGACACTTAATATTAGCTATATGAATGTAATTAATAATAATAATAAGCACAACAACACAATTCTATTCATATTAAATATAAATATAAAGTATACTAATACAAATATAAGTTACAAATCAAATATTGGAAAGATTTAACTTTAAATAAAAATAAGACTAAGAAGTGATTCTAAACAACAATTTTTATAATGAAAATAAAATAAAGCTTATAAATATTTAGCATAAGTATAACATAAAAATATGAATATAAACATAAGTACAGACATAAGAAAACCATAATATATAAACATAAGTACAAAACTTTGATATGAATATAAGTTATAAATAGAAATGTTAACTATGTATATACAAACATATAGAATCAGTCAAAGCAAATGTATAGATTTTTGTTTAAGTTAAAAGATAATAAAACAAAATTTTGTATACAAAAATCTTTGTACAGAGAAACTCAAATAAACTTGTCAGCAAACATTAATTATATGTTAACATAAGAGAACAAGTATTCACATCAAATAAAACATTTTGGTACAAACACAAGTATCTGCAAGTATCTTCACAAAATAAACAAAAATTTGTCAGCAAAATATAATAAGTGTAAACTAATCTGAAGACAAACATTTAATTAGCACAACTATCTGTCTGAAACAATCTTTCAGCCGAATTATTTGAATCATCTCAGGTTTTAGTACATAAAAATAAAGCAAAATATTATTATATCCAGGTAAGGCTTATACTAGGAGTTGTGTCACTGTTCAAATACAGTTCTTATCTATAAATACCACATCATTCTACCTGTACATATTATTTAGTTCGGTCTATAACTTCAAAAGCAAAACCTGAGAAAAGCAAAAGAAATAAAAACAAACATCATACTTTCAAACACAACTAGATTCAAAGGCAAAGAAAGCTTTCAGAAATTCTAACTGCAGTCTTCCTTCAACAAATCCCTCTGTTTCAACAGTAGATTGAGTGAGTAAACTTAATTTTTGAAACTTAGTTATTAACAATTGAATGCATGGAAATTATTATGTTGATATAACACATTTTTGTGATGTTTGTAATTACTGGATGTACTGTATTATGATGTTCCTCAAGTTTTTTTTCATGAATCTGTGGCAAAGAAGCAGAGGATGATTTATACCTCTCATATAAACAATTTAAAACTCAAAAATTTAACTTATTAAGTTGTATAAACAAAGCATAAGGATCTGGAAATTGTTCTAAAAACAACATATTTACTGTAAGATTGATTTACAGTACAAAGTAAAACAATGGTCAAAATTCGAATGACATAAATTGTAAATTCGAATTTATATCTTGAAACAACATACAAAGCTATGATTTTTAAGACAAAAATCATAATTTTTAATTAACTATTCACAGAGCAGTTTGTTAGTGAACCGAAAATACTTTTATATGAATAACAGATGATTCAATCAATTATTGTTGATGAAATTTGACATGAAGCTAGAGTGTTGATGTGAGATCACCAGAAAAATGTTAGAAAAATTTTTGAATGCAAGATTTTTGGGAAATGATCAAGAGTCCGGTTTATGGGTTCGATGTTTTTTGGTTCGATTTGTTTGGAGCTCGTGACGCCGTTGCTCAACCGAGCGCTGTGAAACTTTAGGAAGTGATAGAGGGGGTTGAAGTGGCCGAAGCCATGTCGTCTTAGGTGATCGAGATCATGAGGACGAGGTGATTTTGTCTATCGTCTTTGTGTAGCAGTTCGACTTTTTAAGCATATTTAGATCTCGAATTTATCGTGTATTTCTGGGCTACGTATTCGAGTGAGGGGTCATCGAGTGGTTTGTTGGTGGCGTCGTGGGGCGCCGGAGCGGTGGCGAACTGCCGTACACGTGCAGGGCGGCGGGGAAGTGCCTGTTGGTGTCGACTCGAGTTTGTTTGTTTGTTGCTTCGGGTTTCCCTCTGGGAAGAATTTTGAGTGCGCGCGTGTGTTAATAAGTTTTCAACGGTTTAAAACTTAAACTTTATAAAAGAAGAAGAAAAAACAGAAGAAGATAGAGCAGAGGAAGAAGAAAAGGAAGGCAGGAGATTGACGCGAGAAAAGTTCGGGGTTGTAACGGCCCGAAATTTTCGAAGCCGAAAATTCCAGATAGTTATGAAAAAGAAGAAAGAGATAGAAGAAGAAGAACAGAAACGGCAAACATCTCACAATCGCAGCGGATAAAATATGATAATAAATAATAATAGCTTACAAAAGAGTACTATATCTATCGATTACATTTAATATACATCATAGTTTCACATATATATACAGTTACTGAATATATACAATTATCAAGTCTCAGAATTTCAATAATATAATTACAGCGGAATATTCTAAGCGATATTGCCATCCTGCTTGCCTCCTGAGCTCCAGAACGTACCTACCTGAAAATCTGTAATACTCGGTCTGACCCTAGCATTACATCAAAGTAATACCCAGGTTAGGCTGGAAACCAGCGTGAGTAAGCTCAACTAACATAAATTCAAAAGCATACGACTTATACATAACCCGGGTAATTTGTATCAATTACAATTTCACATATTGTTATCGGCATCATTTATTTCACTCACCGATTTCTAAGTACTAAACTTAGATTAAATGGTCTAATTTAATTAAATCATTCCATTCCAGCTTATTTCACCTATACATTTATGAAGAATCGAAGTGGTTTTGGATATTAACTAATACCCAACCTTGGACTCTTCGAATTCAATTTATTTTAACACACGCTATTCAAGTGAAATGCAATTCAGTTTTAAATAAAGGATGTCACCCTTTGCACAACAATTCGCCATTGATAAATAGCCCCATTATCAATTGACCATCCAAAGATATCATATCACGGACCATTTTAGATCAGAGGTATCAGTCAATTCAGGGCATTTAAACAATCACTTAATCATGCATGAACAAGATAATCAATACACCATCTCGAATAAATCTAATTAACCATAATTGAATTAAATCAATCACCTTTAAATCCTGCTTATTAACTAATTACAGCCCAATTGATTCACCATCCCATGAGCATCTATCTTAATTAATCCTCCTTGATAAATTTTTCTTCAATTACATTAAAGAAAAATTCTTATTATCTAATTACTTCTATTAAGTAATTATACTTCACCAAACTCCATGAATGATTATCCTCAATTAATCAATTAACCTAATTAATTTCATCCCTTAATCGAACCCAATTCTCATAATCAGTAATTATCACTATGTAATTACTCACTTAAGAAATTAACCCCCCTTACTTAATTATTAATCCTTTTTGATTGATTACACTAAGCAATTTATCCTTAATTACTTCTACTAAGTAATTGCCCTTTAATTACTTCTCACAATTAATTTTATTTAATTTATTACATCCTGTACTTATGACTTCGCTAAGTCTCATTAAGTATTTATATTTAATTAATCTGTAAGAGATTTACCTTTAATTACCTTTAATTAATCAACAAATTAATTTCGATCGGGTAATCCATCCCTTAATTACAAGTTAATTAATCATGAGTCCTTAATTTATTTAAATTACTTAATCTTTCGTTAGTATTTAATTACAAATTTATTTATCAATTGATCATTGATTAATCAATTACTAATCACTGTTTAAAGGTCATCATTCTTAATTGCCTCCTAAACAAATTAATTGATATTAATTAGTCATCTTAATTAACATTTAAAGTCTTCCTTAAATTATTGAAATCAATTTATTGGTAACTACACAACATAAATGTGCACTCAATTTTATATTTACGTTAATTACTTAATTAGAGTAATTAATTAAGAGTTTAGAAGCATTTCCAAACGTTAACTAAAACTAAAACTTGAGTTAAATTTTCAAATTAAACGGTTAAATCTTTATTTAGTTTACAGTGTTTAAACTAGTTGAAACAATTAGGGTAACTATGCTATTTTCTACTTTACAGTCTTCTGCAGTTGGGAAAACAAAAATACCCGAGCACTTCCCCATTGCTAACTCGAGTGATCTTCGAGTTCTAACCCGCTTGCCCCGAGACTCTCACCCGTGCTATCTTCTTCTTCTCTTTTCTCTTTTCTTCTGAAGTTAAAGTTTGGCACCTCGTTCGAACTCGAGTAAAACTCGAAGTGATTGATTCCATTCCTCGAGTAGTAACTAAAGACCGTTCTCTCATCAGCCATACTGACACGTCTCACCGCCGTTCACATGCACGGCGACGCCACCCTGCTCCGGCGAACACCAATGCCTCAGGCACGTCACAAATCACTCTCATATCAAAAAACCAAACCCAAATCATCACCTAACACTCGAAACTGAACAGGAGCAGTGGCTTGAAAAGAAACTGCAAACGACCCATCGACGAAAACACCTCGCCATCGTTCCTCCGATCACCAGAGAATCTCGTATTCCATCCATGCCTCAACAACACGACAAGCATTCCCCCCCTTAAATTTCGTGAAGCTCGATCACGCATAGGTGACGAGCTCGCCATGTTTACAGTCATGCCCAAATCCTTAAACAAGACCTTAAAATGATCCAGTATCCTAAACCTACTCAGTAGAATATTTTTTTTGATAATTTTCACGAAATCGACGTGGTTCACACTTGTCTCAACTCAAGTTTCGACATTTATTATTAATTCAATCATGAGAAAATTGGTAGAAATGCCATTTTTACTCACATACGAACTGCACTTGAATTGCTAAACTAAAAATCTTTCTTTTGGTTTTAAAAATCATCAATTTCAGTAAGGTTTCAAGATATAATCTTGAATTAGCTTCTGGTAACAATCGAGTTTATCAATAAATCATTTGGTTTCCTGTAAACAGTATTACAGTGATATACTATATAAGGATGGTTTAGTCAACTTTCTTAAAACAAATCATAATCTAGTTTTAAAATATTATTTGATTGAAAAATTAATACTTAGCAATGATTAACAGAAATTAGATTGTGTTTGCATTCAAACTTTGAACATAGAAGTATATATCACCCTGTACAATCAACAGAGAAGTATATAGCAACACAGGATTCATCTTCAAGTTCAAAGTATATATCACCATGTTATCAATAAATCCTGAAGTGTTTAAAAATTAATCTTAAAGCTTTAAATTTTAGGTTTACTCACCTATAAATCTTTGAACAAAAAGCAAATTTGATGAAGAAAGGCTGTAGTTGAATCCCTGAAAACTTTCTTTGTTTTTGCTGTTAAGTTTTTTTTTGTAAAGCAACACAAGAGTATGATGTGTATAAATATGAGCATAACTTTGAACACCTGTAGGTTATACAAGTACAAGTCTCTCATGCTTTTGATTTGCTTGTATTTAATACACTGCAATGTGAAATGATCTTGCATTTCGGCTGTAGGATTTTTCTTGGACACAAAGTTGTGCTAATTAATGCATAAGCTTTCATTTTAGTTTACATCTATTTATGGTCCCTGATATTTGTTTATGTCTGTACAAAGATATTTGCATATGTCAGTAGCTTATCTCCTTGCATTGGTCAGGCATATATTATAATGTAAATAGTTTGTCTTCATATTTGTTTACATATAATTATAGTTTACTACTATTTACATTTTGGTACAAAGACATTTTGTTGAATATGTTAATAAATTTGTCATCCCTGTGTCTTACATATGTATGTTACAGCAATATGTATGTTAAAAATATTTATTTTGTTTTCTTTGTTTCTTTGCATTGTTCATACATATTTATATAGGTTATTCTCCTTAATCCTTCTGATATGCTTATGTAAAGTTGTTCTAGATATGGTTTTGGCTTATGTATTTATTTATAACATATACATGTATTTGTATATTTTATATTCATATTTGTACCTTATATTCATGTTTAATATTGATAGGATTGCTTTACTTTAAACATTATTCTAAAGACTTCATTTATTATTCATATATTTATTATATGAAATGTCATTAATATAGAACTTTTAATTCGATTGGATAAGAAAGATTTTATTTTAAATTTTCAAAAAAATCAGATCTTCTTTCCAAATCTATGCAAACAAATGGCAAATATCCAAAAAGACTTATTCATTTTAAAATGATAAGTTTACTTTTCTTTAAATTGGATTAAATAGTTATTAAAATATTATTGTCAAAATCCCGGGTCGTCACATTCCTCCCCCCTTTGAATATTTTCGTCCTCGAAAAGGAACGATGCCAGATTTTAAAATGTTTAAGATCAGATAAACTCTCTTTGATCATTTCTAAATTACTTGAAAATTCTATATAATATTACTAAAATAGTTTTTATACAGATATTTTTATAACGCGATGTTTCGACAAGTCTATCCTTGTTCCCACAGAAATTCGGTCATACGTTGATCAGGCGTAGGACTGAAAATCTATAATTACTTAGTAAACCCGTTTTCAACATCCAGTGAAAATACTTGGAAAATAATTTTATTGAAAATATAGAAAAAAAGTTTTTAAAAATAGAGGAAATACTTTGGTGAGAAGGCTCTAGAAATCATCACCCCCATCCATGGTCGTAGTTAACCCGATGGTTACGTTGCCGTCCCGACAAAGTCCACAGATAACTGTAGGCCTCCGCGCCCCACGATTACACCATGGAATCCACGACAGATCGCAGCTACAACTAGGGTTACGTGGCTATCACAACAAAAACCCATATAATTGTAGGCATCAGCGCCATCGAATTTCGCTGCCAAAAATGAAGCTTCTCCACTCCACTTGACCATAGATCGCAGTCTACCGATGTTGCGTTGCCTTCCCAGCAAAATCAAGTGTAGACCGTTGACACTCATCGTCCACACGATTTTCGCTATGGTCCCCACAGTAGATCGCAGCGACATCGAGTTACACTGTCGTCACAGCATAACCCAAATGCCTCTGTAGGCATCAACGCCATCGACTTACGCTACCCAAAAATCCTCAGGAACTAGTTTTGTCCGGACTCCTCACAGGATCAACTTTAGAACCCCCCTGGATTCTAGGCAGCACCACCCGGTGGCACTCCTGAGAAGTTCATTTCAAGGGAGCGCCTTTTTCCCCAGAGCCATCGTCAAAATATTTTATACTATACACATATAGTATCTTCAAATCATACACCTAGTATGATATCATACAAAGCTTCTTTACACAAAATCGATTATCCCAAAATCGATAATTCTCAAAATAGGCTTTCCAAATTCCATATATTTGATTTTTACCCAGAAATCAAAAGCCTTTCCAAATTCAAAGGTTCCCAAAACCTTTTCCAACATCTTCAAAAGATCCTCTATATATATATTCAAATATATATAATTTTTAAAACTTTGGATCCTTTCAAACTTGTATAAAACTCTTTTATACTTCAAACACTTTCATAAATCCTTTTCTTCCGGCAATAGATTTAACAAGGAAAGATTTTTCTTACATAACAGAGATATATAACTTTGTTTATTCAAATCAAATATTCAAATTTGATTATTCTTTCCAATATCAATTTCATTTCCATCCACATTCACGTAAATTTTCATTCACTTATCCACATTTACCTTAGTCCCCATTTGGATTATCACTTTAATTCTCATCTCAGTTGGGTATTTTACCAATAACGATTTAAACTCTGACCAGTTTATATTTAGGAAATTGCTTGAAAATTGAAAAATAGATAAGTAGTTGAAAAATAATTATTAGTTGGCAAAATAGCTATAAAATAATTAACTAATCGTAAATAATTGGAAAATAGTTAAATGGCTTCAAAAATAATCGTAAAACAAATATAAAATAATTTGGCTTTAACAAAGAGAGGTTGTATATATTTAATAGCTTAGAAAAATAAGTTTATATCAAAACAATTTATATTGAAAATAGTCAAGAGTCAATTGTTCACTTCCCCAACAGTTCAATTTAAATCTCCATTTAACTTGCCCTAATTCCAATTCAAATAACTCCAAATTCAATTGGACTTGATTAATTCCCAATTCAAGTTGAATCAATCTTGATTCCTTCCCAAATTTAAATCAAATTCTAGTTGATTTTAACCCTATTCAATTTTAATTATAATTTCATATTATTCCAATCAATTTGAATTATTATCAATTTAATTTCAGAATCCAAATCACTTCAATTTAATCAAAAAAAATTTCATTTCAAAATTTTAACTTATCCATCTCCAATCACGAATCCAATTAACTCAAATCAGATTCAATTTGAACTAATTCAATTCCAATTCCCAGGTTTAAACCATCTCGAATTATTTAAATTCGAGTTACATTCTCAAATGTTGATTTAATCCCCTTAAAATTTGTTTGACCTTTATATATATATATATATATATATATATATATATATATATATATATATATATTATATAAAATCAGTAATCCAAATCTTTAAACTATTTAATTCTGAGTCCAATTCTCAATAGATGGAGAAAATTTTATATTAGGTTGAATTACCACAAAATATTCCATACATTAATTAATTACCTACTAGCAGTTCATACATTACATACATTTATCCAAAAATAAGAGTCTTACAAAAGTCATACATCTAGAGGCCTTTCTATTACCTAGAGGTTTTGGAAAGAGCAGAGCCATAATATTCTTACAAAATCCTTTCTATGGACTTCCTCCCAAAGGGCATAGCCCGAACATGCACTTTTCAACAGGATGTCCCCACTTATAGCATTTTCCATAAAAAGTTTCTACCCTCTCATCAATCTGGATGACCTCTACGTTTCCTACTGGATGTTCCACGACCTTAATCTTCTTCTTCTGTCTCTTGGGACAATTTCTCGCGATATGTCCCATTCCCTTGCAATGATAACAAATGGTTGACTCGTTGACTGGTTCCATTGGTTTACGCTTCATCTTCCTCACTTTAGGACAATGATTCAGGAAATGTCCCTTCTTATGGCACTTAAAGCATAATATCTCGGAGCGAAAACGTTGGAATATACCCTTTAATTCCTTCCTTGTTTTACCGCACTTAGCTGCGTAATGACCCTTATTGTAACATCTATAGCAAGTAACATTATCATAAGGTCCTGGTCCATTTCTTTCCTTAATCCGATTTTCATACTCCTTAATTGCTATTTCCCATTCCTTACGTGCAGCTGCTCTTCGTTCTCTGCGCCTTGCCTTCCATTCTTCATTCTTAGCCATTTCTCTCAAGACTGACTTTTAGAGGGTCTTCCTAACCTATAAATTGGACTTAATTAGAAGAATTCAACTCTTATATATCAATTTGCTTACCTAGATATACCTTAAGTTTTAAACCACCTTCGGTTTTTACTTCTAGTCCAATCTTCAAACAACCCATTGTTTGCAACAAGTCTCTTTTATTCAAATTTAAGATTCCACAATTTAGGTATTTTCAATTTTATAAGTCATACTTTACTTAAATGTTTACTTTTTAAAATATTTCATTTTACTTTCCCATTAATGCACATCTTATTATTTAACACACAATAATTACTTACGATAATAACCAAGATTATCATATCTAAAGCCATATATTATCATCTTATTCTGAAATACTTCTCCAATTCAAGATTTCAATTTCAATTTAAATCCATTTCAAACTTATCTTTATTAAATTTCAGTTTGGTTGTATTATATTACTTCTTAATTTAATTCTAATAATTTAATAATAAATGCCCTTAATATTTATCAGAGTGGAATATTGCTTTATATCTCAAAATATGATCTTATATAAAATCATTTAAAATCCTTATATAAGAAAATAACAAGTACGCTCTCTCATATATACACTCTAACACATTCGAGGGTACTACTGACCCTATTCTTAATGAGTACACGCACCAGAGCCAAGGTTCTCGCTTAACCTTCGGCTCTGATACCAAATGTAACGACCCGAAATTTTCGAAGCCGAAAATTCTAGATAGTTATGAAAAAGAAGAAAGAGATAGAAGAAGAAGAACAGAAACGCCAAACATCTCACAATCGCAGCGGATAAAATATGATAATAAATAATAATAGCTTACAAAAGAATACTATATCTATCGATTACATTTAATATACATCAGAGTTTCACATATATATACAGTTACTGAATATATATAATTATCAAGTCTCAGAATTTCAATAATATAATTACAGCGGAATATTCTAAGCGATATTGCCATCCTGCTTGCCTCCTGAGCTCCAGAACATACCTACCTGAAAATCTATAATACTCGGTCTGACCCGAGCATTACATCAAAGTAATACCCGGGTCAGGCTGGAAACCAGCGTGAGTAAGCTCAACTAACATAAATTCAAAAGCATACGACTTATACATAACCCGGGTAATTTGTATCAATTACAATTTCACATATTGTTATCGGCATCATTTATTTCACTCACCGATTTCTAAGTACTAAACTTAGATTAAATGGTCTAATTTACTTAAATCATTCCATTCCAGCTTATTTCACCTATACATTTATGAAGAATCGAAGTGGTTTCAGATATTAACTAATACCCAACCTTGGACTCTTCGAATTCAATTTATTTTAACACACGCTATTCAAGTGAAATGCAATTCAGTTTTAAATAAAGGATGTCACCCTTTGCACAACAATTCGTCATTGATAAATAGCCCCATTATCAATTGACCATCCAAGATATCATATCACGGACCATTTTAGATCAGAGGTATCAGTCAATTCAGGGCATTTAAACAATTACTTAATCATGAATGAACAAGATAATCAATACACCATCTCGAATAAATCTAATCAACCATAATTGAACTAAATCAATCACCTTTAAATCCTGCTTATTAACTAATTACAGCCCAATTGATTCACCATCCCATGAACATCTATCTTAATTAATCCTCCTTGATAAATTTTTCTTCAATTACATTAAAGAAAAATTCTTATTGTCTAATTACTTCTATTAAGTAATTATACTTCACCAAACTCCATGAATGATTATCCTCAATTAATCAATTAACCTAATTAATTTCATCCCTTAATCAAACCCAATTCTCATAATCAGTAATTATCCCTCTATAATTACTCACTTAAGAAATTAACCCCCCTTACTTAATTATTAATCCTTTTTGATTGATTACACTAAGCAATTTATCCTTAATTACTTCTACTAAGTAATTGCCCTTTAATTACTTTCACAATTAATTCTATTTAATTTATTACATCCTGTACTTATGACTTCGCTAAGTCTCATCAAGTATTTATATTTAATTAATCTGTAAGAGACTTACCTTTAATTACCTTTAATTAATCAACAAATTAATTTCGATCGGGTAATCCATCCCTTAATTACAAGTTAATTAATCATGAGTCCTTAATTTATTTAAATTACTTAATCTTTCGTTAGTAGTTAATTACAAATCTATTTATCAATTGGTCATTGATTAATCAATTACTAATCACTGTTTAAAGGTCATCATTCTTAATTGCCTCCTAAACAAATTAATTGATATTAATTAGTCATCTTAATTAACATTTAAAGTCCTCCTTAAATTTTGGAAATCAATTTATTGGTAACTACACAACTTAAATGTGCACTCAATTTTATATTTACGTTAATTACTTAATTAGAGTAATTAATTAAGAGTTTAGAAGCATTGCCAAACTTTAACTAAAACTAAAACTTGAGTTAAATTTTCAACTTAAATGGTTAAATCTTTATTTAGTTTACAATGTTTAAACTAGTTGAAACAATTAGGGTAACTATGCTATTTTCTACTTTACAGTCTTTTGCATTTGGGAAAACAAAAATACCCGAGCACTTCCCCATTGCTAACTCGAGTGATCTTCGAGTTCTAACCCGCTTGCCCCGAGACTTTCACCCGTGCTATCATCTTCTTCTCTTTTCCCTTTTCTTCTGAAGTTAAAGTTTGGCAACTCGTTCGAACTCGAGTAAAACCCGAAGTGATTGATTCCATTCCTCGAGTAGTAAGTAGAGACCGTTCTCTCATCAGCCATACTGACACGTCTCACCGCCGTTCACGTGCACGGCGGCGCCACCCTGCTCCGACGAACACCAATGCCTCAGGCACATCACAAATTACTCTCATATCAGAAAACCAAACCCAAATCATCACCTAATACTCGAAATTGAAAAGGAGCAGTGGCTTCAAAAGAAACTGCAAACGACCCATCGACGAAAACACCTCGCCATCGTTCCTCCGATCACCAGAGAAGCTCGTATTCCATCCATGCCTCAACAACACGACAAGCATTCCCCCCCTTAAATTTCGTGAAGCTCGATCACGTATAGGTGACGAGCTCGCCATGTTTACAGTCATGCCCAAATCCTTAAACAAGACCCTAAAATGATCCAATATCCTAAACCTACTCAATAGAATATTTTTTTGATAATTTTCACGAAATCGACATGGTTCACACTTGTCTCAACTCAAGTTTCGACATTTATTATTAATTCAATCATGAGAAATTGGTAGAAATGCCATTTTTACTCACATATGAACTGCACTTGAATTGCTAAACTAAAAATCTTTCTTTTGGTTTTAAAAATCATCAATTTCAGTAAGGTTTCAAGATATAATCTTGAATTAGCTTCTGGTAACAATCGAGTTTATCAATAAATCATTTAGTTTCCTGTAAACAGTATTACAGTGATATACTATATATGGATGGTTTAGTCAACTTTCTTAAAACAAATCATAATCTAGTTTTAAAATCTTATTTGATTGAAAAATTAATACTTAGCAATGATTAACAGAAATTAGATTGAGTTTGCATTCAAACTTTGAACAGAGAAGTATATATCACCCTGTACAATCAACAGAGAAGTATATAGCACCATAGGATTCATCTTCAAGTTCAAAGTATATATCACCATGTTATCAATAAATCCTGAAGTGTTTAAAAATTAATCTTAAAGCTTTAAATTTTAGTTTTACTCACCTATAAATCTTTGAACAGAAAGCAAATTTGATGAAGAAAGGCTGCAGTTGAATCCCTTAAAACTTTCTTTGTTTTTGCTGTTAAGTTTTTTTTTGTAAACCAACAAAAGAGTATGATGTGTATAAATATGAGCATAACTTTGAAAACCTGTAGGTTATACAAGTACAAGTCTCTCATGCTTTTGATTTGCTTGTATTTAATACACTGCAATGTGAAATGATCTTGCATTCGGCTGTAGGATTTTTCTTGGACACAAAGTTGTGCTAATTAATGCATAAGCTTTCATTTTAGTTTACATCTATTTATGGTCCCTGATATTTGTTTATGTCTGTACAAAGATATTTGCATATGTCAGTAGCTTATCTCCTTGCATTGGTCAGGCATATATTATAATGTAAATAGTTTGTCTTCATATTTGTTTACATATAATTGTAGTTTACTACTATTTACATTTTGGTACAAAGACATTTTGTTGAATATGTTAATAAATTTGTCATCCCTGTGTCTTACATATGTATGTTACAGCAATATGTATGTTAAAAATATTTATTTTGTTTTCTTTGTTTCTTTGCATTGTTCATACATATTTATATAGGTTATTCTCCTTAATCCTTCTGATATGCTTATGTAAAGTTGTTCTAGATATGGTTTTGGCTTATGTATTTATTTATAACATATACATGTATTTGTATATTTTATATTCATATTTGTACCTTATATTCATGTTTAATATTGATAGGATTGCTTTACTTTAAACATTATTCTAAAGACTTCATTTATTATTCATATATTTATTATATGAAATGTCATTAATATAGAACTTTTAATTCGATTGGATAAGAAAGATTTTATTTTAAATTTTCAAAAAAATCAGATCTTCTTTCCAAATCTATGCAAACAAATGGCAAATATCCAAAAAGACTTATTCATTTTAGAATGATAAGTTTACTTTTCTTTAAATTGGATTAAATAGTTATTAAAATATTATTGTCAAAATCCCGGGTCGTCACAGGGGTAATCACGGGTTCGACCCGAGTAAATTGCATTGTATCTTTGGGTTTCAAATTCCAGGAATTTGTCAACTGTAATATTAAGTTGAGGGTAAATAAGCTAAGTATCAATTAAGTATTGGTGTTGACAAATTGTTTTAGGCTGAGATTAACTTTAAATTTATTAAGGAAGTTTTGCAGAAAACAAAATGAGTAATTAATTTAAATCAAAGTTAATTAAGAATGTAATAAATATTATAATTGTAATTTAATAAGTAATTCAAGATTTAATCAAATTTGTAATTGTGTAAACCCATTTGTAATTAAAGAATTTAATTAATCATTGAAAGTTAATAATTTAACAAATCGTAGTTAACTGATTAAATAATTAATTAAGGATTAAACGATTAAGTTAATTAATAATTAATGATTAATTAAGCAATTAGTAATAATTAAATGTGTAATTGAGTTTTATAAATCAATAGTTAAGGTTATTGATTAATAATTAAGAACTAATTAATTAATTAATTAAGTGAATAATTAATAAATAATTAATAAGTAATTAATAAATTGAAATAATTTAATTAATTAGTAATTAACTAAGCAAGAATAAAATATGGTTTACTATTAAGCAAGTAATTAAGTTTAAAGTAAATCAAACTAAATGTTGATATGAATCGATGATTCTATTTGATTGACTCTGATATTTATTTATATCCTGTGATGTTGTATGATATTGTATAACTCTTGTAACAACCCGCATATTTATCGATTTTTTATATTTAAATATTTTATTTAAATATTTTATCGATACTCGGAATTTAGTCCGAAAAGTTACTTTTTGCATACGGTCGAATTAGGATTCGGGACCACTCTCATTGAGTTTAAAATGCCGTTTGCGACCTTTTTGAGTATAAGCTTCGATATGTTTGGAGTAAGTTGATTTTGGCTACTTTTTCACTTAGGGCTTTAGTTTGGGTTGAACCCTCTTACTAACTCAGTCCCAACCCCCTCTCCCCTTCATTACTTCATTACTTCATTTCATATTCCTAACACTTCAAGCTTTTATAGCAATGGAGAGTGGAAGAGGAAATTAAAACTCCAAGCCCTAGTTTTCTTTTGCAAATCAAACTCTAGCTCCAAACTAATAGAAGAACCCATTGGTAAGCTTCTCTTCTTCTTCTCCAACTCATTCTCTTATCAATTTCAGAAATTCCTAAACCTAACTTTGGGAATGTTCTCCTTTTAAAGCTTAGAATCAAGCTTCTTGAGTTGGATTTGAAGAGTGGTTGATTCTCCTTTGCTTTCAAGCTTCTTCTTCAATCATTTGGGTTCAAAGGTGAGATTTTTATCTCACATCTTAGTCTATAATTATCTTTGATTGTTAGGTATGAATTCCTAACACTTATTCTTGTGCAGTTGATTTTGGTTTGGATTGGTTTGGTGTATGTTCCAATTTTTGGTGTTTTGAAATCAAAATATATGAAAATCCTATTATGGATATTTGGACATTGATATTTGAGGCGTATCGAAGAGCCGTTAAGGCTGGGTTGTCGCGTGGCGTAAATCCTTATTCGTCATTTGCTCGTTCGATCGTTTCCGATATTCGTATGGCCATTTTTGGTCGAGGTTCAGGAAATCCTCACAATTCCAGTTTCAGACTCTGAATCTGGGATTTCAGACGTCTGAATTGGCTCATTTTCAAACAGAAAGAAAATAGGCTAAAAACGTCTATTTCAGACGTTTGAAACAATTGGTTCAGAGATCTAAATCATGTTCTGGAAATTTTTAATTTTTCCAGATTCAGACGTCTGAACCACTTGTTTCAGACGTCTGAAACTGTAGTGTTTTGCCTGCTTGCCTTTTTGTTTAAGAATTCCAATTTAAATCGATTCGTGATGATCCTATTTGTTGTTATCATTTATTATGACTTTGATGACTCCTTTTTAGGGATTTTTGAATATCCATTTCGATGGATTCTTTATCGGTTTCTTTGATTTTATTCACGTCTTCGAATGTGAATTTTAGTGATTGATTGTTTCTACAATCTTCTTTGTGATTTGTCACATTAAAAATATAAAGGTTTCAATACTAGTAGTAAATATCAAAATTCTTTCATCAAAACGATTTCAACACTATTTTATTACAAAGCTCGTTTCTTAAACCGTTTTCCAATCTATTAGTATATACAAGCCTTTACCTCACTCGTATGAGAAATCTAATTAAACGACCTAGTAAAACGAGTGGTATGAAATGCTTGCGTTTACTTCGTCGGTTAATTCTTGGACTTGTTCGATTGAATCTCTTGTGACAATTTTCTAGTGGAGATCTACAGTTTCTTCGTAAATATTTAAGTTAAGCAAGTGGTTATGCGACATGAAGCTAAACTCATATATTTACTAGCTTAGTGTAATTGACACTTCTCATTGATCATGACGATCATCTTTGTGATTTAGACTAGCAATGTGCGATGTTTGTTTGTCTGCGAGGGAGACTAAAACCCGTTTTGTGGAGTTTCGACTCAAAATTGGTGGGGTAGCAACCTGTGGTCTTCGGGCCTTTTGTGGAGCTTCGGCTCAATTTGTGATGGTTAGCAGCCATGGAATTAGCGTTCCGTTTGTGATACATGTGTTGGTGAGCTTTATGCTCCCGTTTGTGATAGGCCTTCCCCTTTTTTGTGATTTCTGGATTTCTTGAGATGATTTCTAGAATTTGTGTTTCACCAATTTTCGTGATTTTCATTGATAAGTTTTATCAATATTTGTGTATTGGTGAATTTGTGTGTCATTGACTTTTGTGATTGATATTGATATAATCGTCAATATTTATGGTTTGGTGAATGAAATAAAGAGTATGACATTCCCTTTGATCCTTGAGTAGATTTTTGTGATATTGATTAATCTCTTGTTGATTTTCAATTACTTATATATATATCACAGCTTGGCATTGTGATTATTATGTGTTTAGTCGTACCTCTTTTTCTATATCGCTTCATCTGTTATTTATAGTTAGACTGATCCGTTTATTATTTTCTTATTAAATAATACTCGGGTCAGACCGAGATGTTACAGGTGCTTCAGCTTGACTTCTCACTTGGGATTGATTTCTCTGACTTTTGGCTAAATACTTAGATTAGTAGTTTATTTTGTTGTATACACTTGAGATATGGACTCATAGTTGTATTCTTTTGTATAGCACGTGTTGCTATTCTTTTGTATTATTGTGGATCTTTTGACCACTACTCTGATATACACTTCCATGTGTTAGTTATATATTCATATCTTCTTCCGCCTTTGTGATATGAATTATCTGCGACTGATTTGTGTTATGTTTACTTCTATATTTGTTTTCGAAGATTATTATGGCCACTGTGTAGTAGCTTTGTGTTTGTATCGGTATGTCGGATTTCCTCTTGAAAAAAATGCATGTTATACTATCTGACATATCGGTGCTCGCGCAAAGCAATTACACGGATGGTCGCTCCTTAACAGCCTTATTCTCCGTGCTAGTTGACAGCATTACACTGTAGTGTTCTTGGCTAGCGTGGGTATAGAGGTGGGGCGTCACAGCTTGGTATCAAAGCCAAACTTCGGAACAATGTAGAATAATTTAACAAGGATCATCGTCCTAAGTCCATCTTAGTAGTCGTTCTTTAGGATTTTATTCGGGTCTTCGTACCGTCCTATCCTATTTTCTTTTATGATTCCTTGTTTTATTTATCAAGATTTCTTGATATTCATTTGGTGAATAACCTTTTTCTTCTTCTTTCTTTCTTTCTTTCTTAAGGAAGAGAAATGGTTAGACCTGGTCGTCCCAGAGCCGGACCATCTAGTGCTCCACCCCAAGATGGAGTTTTTTGACTACCCAGCAACTTCTTGACCTTATCACGAATGCTCAAGCAGCTGGTTCTAATCCGGAACGTACTCACCCTAAGTCTGGATTTGCACGTTTGTGCAATGATTACACCAACCTGGGTGGGAAGCCATTTAAAGGTTCTGAAACTATTATTGAAGTCCAGGCTTTGTTAAGGACATGTGATCGAATCTTTTCTCGCATGAACCTCATTGATCTTCGCTGAGTTCAGGTGGCTTCTAGTATGCTCCAAGAAAGAGCATTAGACTGGTACGAACTTCTTATTTCTGAGATTAATGAAGCGGATCTCACCTGGGAGCAATTCCGGGAACGCTTCGAATTAAAATTCATACCAGAAGCTGAGAAGGTGACTTTGGCTCGCCATTTTATTGACCTTGTTCAAGGTGAATCTTCCGTGGCGGATTATGTCGCGATTTTGAATCTCTCTCTAAATACGGGGTTGAATATATTAACACCCCATTGAAGAAAAATCAGAGACTGGTCTATGGCTTGAACAAGGGTCTCAAGAAGCCATTACTTCTAAAATTAGAAGTTTCTTTCGACCAACTCATTGATATCGCTCTTCGTCTTGAAGAGGCGGATAGGGAAAATGATGTTGAAGTGGTGGGTTCCAAACCAAGCTTCAACAACAACAAGAAAAGGCCCAGTAAATTCAAAGGCCCTTATCCCAACAAAAAGGGGAAGCAAGCAACCCCAGTGGCAAAGACTTCTTCGTTTGGTCGTGGGGAATGCTATAATTGTGGTTCGAAGGACCATTACGCGAACAAGTGCCCAAAGTCTCTCTCTTGTCGCTACTGCAAAGGTCCCGGTCATGTTATATCTTCATGCCCCAAGCTTCAGGGTAGGAAGGAGGGAAAGTTAAATGTTGCTCAAGCCCCTGGCAACACATCTCGTGGCCAAGGTATTTCTCATTCCATTCTTGATGGTATTATTTTATTTCATGATCAACCTATTAGAGTTCTTTTTGATACAGGTGCATCCCACTCTTTTATATCAAAAGAACTTGTTGATACTTTTTCTTTAAGTGTTGTTGCTTTAATGACTTCTTTGAGAATTGCGAATCCGGTTGGTGAATCCATAACAATCAGTTTATTGTGTAATGATGTCGAGATTATTTTGGGTGATTTTTCTTTCCGAGCCGATTTGCATGTTATGCGTTATTTAGGCTTTGGAATGATTTTGGGAATGGATTAGCTTAACCATTATGAAGCTCATATCCTATGTCCTGAGCGGACTATTCATCTTCGACTTCCTCAATATGTAAAGCAGATTTCTATTAATCTTAAAGATTCGGATTCCAGTTTGGTTGCATCATTATACTCTTTAAATCCTCATGATGACGATAATGAGGACGAGGAAGATATTATTTCTCTTATTCACGTTGTTCGTGAATTTTCCGACATATTTGAGCCCGTTTTAGGATTACCACCTAAGCGGGCAATTGAGTTCAGAATTAATCTTATCCCTGGAGCTCAACCTATTACTCGTCCTCCTTATCGTATGTCCAATAAAGAAAATGAAGAGATGCGTAAACAATTATCCGAATTGGAGATGAAGCAATTTATTCGCTCTAGTTCCTCGCCTTGGGGAGCTTCGGCTATTTTCATAAAGAAATCCGATGGTACACTTAGACTTTGTGTTGACTACCGCAAGCTTAATGATCTTACTACTAAAAATAAATATCCTTTACCTCGGATTGATGATCTATTCGATCAGCTTAGTGGTGCTAAAGTCTTTTCACAATTAGACTTAGCTACTGGTTTTCATCAGCTTCGTATTGCAGAGGATAACATTCCTTTGACATCGCTCCGTACTCGGTATGGATCTTATGAATGGCGCGTTATGCCATTTGGTCTAACGAATGCTCCGGCTTATTTCGTTGACCTTATGAATCGAGTTTTCAAAGATTTTCTCGATCGATTTGTTCTCATCTTTATCGATGATATTCTTGTGTATTCAAAAACCGTGAAGGAGCAAGAAAAGCATCTTCGGATTGTATTGGAAATTCTTAGGAGTAATCAATTAAAAGCAAAATTTTCTAAATGCCATTTTTGGCAATCTCGTGTGAAGTTTCTTGGTCATATTATTTCCGAATTCGGAATTTCCGTGGATCCTTCAAAGATTGAAGCGATTCAAGATTGGAAGAGACCGGAGAGTGTGACGGAGATTCGTAGTTTTCTTGGATTGGCGGGTTAGTACCGCCGTTTTATCAAAGACTTTTCTAAGATTGCCGTGCCTCTCACTAGCTTTGCGAAGAAAGGTGTTAAATACATTTGGTCGGACAAATGTGAAACTTCTTTTCAGAAATTAAAAGAACTCCTTTCTGATGCTCCTATTCTTGTTATTCCCAAGGGGAATCAAGATTTCGTTGTTTAAACCGATGCTAGTCGCGTTGGTTTGGGTGCCGTTCTTATGCAAAAAAGAACGTGTTATTGCTTATGCTTCTAGGCAATTAAAGTCGGCCGAGACTAGATATGCCACACATGATTTAGAACTCGTGGCTATTGTTTTTGCTCTTCGGATTTGGCGTCATTGTCTTTTAGGAGAGAAATTTGTTCTTTATACCGATCATAAGTCTTTGAGGTATTTATTTTCTCAGAAGGAACTTAATTTGCGTCAACAACGTTGGCTCGAGTTCCTTGCTCCTTATGATCTTGATATTCTTTATACACCCGGTAAGGGTAATCGTGTCGCCGATGCTCTTAGCCGTAAACAACAAGCTATTGTTTCTTTGATGATATCCGAATGGAACGATCTTGAGATTTTATCCACTTGCGAAATTCGAGACCGTGTTTCCTATTTATGTTCATCTCTTGTTTTATGTAGCCTTGAGGCTCGTCCTTCTCTTTTAGACCGCATTCTTGAAGCTCAAAGGCTAGATCCCGAATTGGCTCTTCTTGGCCAAAATATTAAGGATAAAATTGATATTGAAGGTTTGAGTGACTTTGATATTGATTCTCGTGGCGGCATTCGAAAATTTGGTAGACTTATTGTGCCAAATATTAGTGATCTTCGAAAAGATATTTTAGAAGATTCCCATCATTCTAAATTTACCATTCATCACAGTAGTAGTAAAATGTACGCGGATATGAAGCAACTTTATTATTGGGAGGGAATGAAACTTGACATCGCTAACTTCATTAAGCGTTGCATGACTTGCCAACTCGTTAAGGCCAAACATCAAAGGCCCGGTGGGTTATTGCAATCTTTAGAAATTCCAATTTGGAAGTGGGACCAAATTTCCATGGATTTTATCGACGGCCTTCCCCGTTCTCGTTCGGGTCATGATAGCTTATGGGTGATAGTGGATAAACTTACTAAATCCGCCCATTTTATTCCTGTTCGGTCTAACCGAACCGTTCCTCTTTTAGCCAAACTCTTTGTTAAAGAGATTGCTAAATTACATGGAGTTCCTACTTCTATTGTCAGTGATCGTGATCCATTGTTTACTAGTGGATTTTGGAAGAGTCTTCAAAAAGCTTTAGGAACGAAGCTTAATTTTAGCACCACTTATCACCCCTAGTCCGATGGACAAACCGAGCATGTGAATCAAACTCTTGAAGATCTTCTTCATGCTTGTGTGCTTGACTTCGGTGGAAGCTGGGAAGATCATATTCCTCTTGTTGAATTTTCATATAATAATAGCTTTCAATCTACTATTGGTATGGCACCTTTCGAGGCACTCTATGGAAGGCCATGCCGATCTCCTTCTTGTTGGTTTGAGGCCGGTGAGAAGCTGGTTTTAGGTCCAGATTTTATTCGTGATTCCACAGAAAAGATTGAACTTATTCGACATAGGATGAAAGAAGCCCAGAGTAGACAAAAATCCTATGCCGATAACCGGAGAAGGAAGTTAGAATTTTCTGTGGGAGACCTTGTGTTTATTCGTGCTTCACCTATGAAGGGTATTGTATGTTTCAGTCGATCGGGAAAATTAGCGCCTCGATATATTGGGCATTTCCTATCACCGAACGTATTGGTTCCATGGCTTATCGCCTTACATTACCGGCTCAGTTTTCTGCTATGCATCACGTGTTTCATGTTTCTCAATTATGGAAATGCCTTCGAGATTCCGATTCTGTTTTTGAGCCCGGTGTTGTGGAAGAGATTGAAGTTTCGCCTAATTTAACTTATGAGCAGCATCCTATTCGAATTATTGCTTCAGAAGTCAAACGACTTCGAAATAAAGATGTTCCGCTTGCGAAAGTTCAATGGTCTTCAAATCCTAAGGATTGTTCTTGGGAATCTAGAGAGTTCATCGAGCGATCACATCCGGACTTGCTTTCCCGTGCTCTTTAAGGTGAACCTTTTATTTCAAATTTCTTTTGTGTTGAATACGCTTTTATGGTTGTTACTTTATATTTTCTTCTTAAATATTGCGAGGACGCAATTTCTTTAAGGAGGGGAGTCTGAACAACTCGCATATTTATCGATTTTTATATTTAAAAATTTTATTTAAATATTTTATCGATACTCGAAATTTAGTCCGAAAAGTTACTTTTTGCATACGGTCGAATTAGGATTCGGGGCCACTCCCATTGAGTTTAAAATGCCGTTTACGACCTTTTTGAGTATAAGCTTCGATATGTTTGGAGTAAGTTTATTTTTGCTACTTTTTCACTTAGGGCTTTTGTTTGGGCTGAACCCTCTTACTAACTCAGTCCCAACCCCCTCTCCTCTTCATTACTTCATTACTTCAATTCATATTCCTAACACTTCAAGCTTTTATAGCAATGGAGAGTGGAAGACGAAATTTAAAATCCAAGCCCTAGTTTTCTTTTGCAAATCAAACTCTAACTCCAAACTAATAGAAGAACCCATTGGTAAGCTTCTCTTCTTCTTCTCCAACTCATTCTCTTATCAGTTTCAGAAATTCCTAAACCTAACTTTGGGAATGATCTCCTTTTAAAGCTTAGAATCAAGCTTCTTGAGTTGGATTTGAAGAGTGGTTGATTCTCCTTTGCTTTCAAGCTTCTTCTTCAATCGATTGGGTTCAAAGGTGAGATTTTAATCTCACATCTTAGTTTATAATTATCTTCGATTGTTAGGTATGAATTCCTAACACTTATTCTTGTGCAATTGATTTTGGGTTGGATTGGTTTAGTGCATATTCCAATTTTTGGTGTTTTGAAATCAAAATCTATGGAAATCCTATTATAGATTTTTGGACATTGATATTTGAGGCGTATCGAAGAGCCGTTAAGGCTGGGTTGTCGCGTGGCGTAAATCCTTAGTCGTCATTTGCTCGTTCGATAGTTTCCGATATTCGTATGGCCATTTTTGGTCGAGGTTCAGGAAATCCTCAAAATTCCAGTTTCAAACTTCTGAATCTGGGATTTCAAACGTCTGAATTGGCTCATTTTCAAACAGAAAGAAAATAGGATAAAAACGCCTATTTCAGACGTCTGAAACATTTGGTTCAGACGTCTGAATCACGTTCTGGAAATTTTTAGTTTTTCCAGATACAGACGTCTGAACCACTTGTTTCAGACGTCTGAAACTGTAGTGTTTTGCCTGCTTGCCTTTTTGTTTAAGAATTCCAATTTAAATCGATTCGTGATGATCCAATTTGTTGTTATCATTTATTATGACTTTGATGACTCCTTTTTTGGGATTTTTGAATATCCATTTCGATGGATTCTTTATCGGTTTCTTTGGATTTTATTCACGTCTTCGAATGTGAATTTTAGTGATTGATTGTTCCTACAATCTTCTTTGTGATTTGTCACTTTAAAAATATAAAGGTTTCAATACTAGTAGTAAATATAAAAATTCTTTCATCAAAACGATTTCAACACTATTTTATTACAAAGCTCGTTTCTTAAACCGTTTTCCAATCTATTAGTATATACAAGCCTTTACATCACTCGTATGAGAAATCTAATTAAACGACCTAGTAAAACGAGTGGTATGAAATGCTTGCGTTTACTTCGTCGGTTAATTCTTGGACTTGTTCGATTGAATCTCTTGTGACAATTTTCTAGTGGAGATCTACAGTTTGTTCGTAAATATTTAAGTTAAGCAAGTGGTTATGGGACATGAAGCTAAAATCATATATTTACCAGCTTAGTGTAATTGACACTACTCGTTGATCATGACGATCATCTTTGTGATTTAGACTAGCAATGTGCGGTGTCTGTTTGTCTGCGAGGGAGACTAAACCCCGTTTTGTGGAGTTTCGACTCAAAATTGGTGGGGTAGCAACCCATGGTCTTCGGGCCGTTTGTGGAGCTTCGGCTCAATTTGTGATGGTTAGCAACCATGGAACTAGAGTTCTGTTTGTGATACACGTGTTGGTGAGCTTTATGCTCCCGTTTGTGATAGGCCTTCCCCCTTTTTGTGATTTCTGGATTTCTTGAGATGATTTCTAGAATTTGTGTTTCACCAATTTTGGTGATTTTCATTGATAAGTTTTATCATTATTTGTGCATTGGTGAATTTGTGTGTCATTGACTTTTGTGATTGATATTGATATAATCGTCAATATTTATGGTTTGGTGAACGAAATAAAGAGTATGACATTCTCTTTGATCCTTGAGTAGATTTTTGTGATATCGATTAATCTCTTGTTGATTTTCAATTACTTATATATATCACAGCTTGGCATTGTGATTATTATGTGTTTAGTCGTACCTCTTATTCTATATCGCTTCATCTGATATTTACAGGTAGACTGATCCGTTTATTATTTTCTTATTAAATAATACTCGGGTCAGACCGAGATGTTACAGGTGCTTCAGCTTGACTTCTCACTTGGGTTTGATTTCTCTGACTTTTGGCTAACTACTTAGATTAGTAGTTTATTTTGTTGGGATATGGACTCATAGTTGTATTCTTTTGTGTAGCACGTGTTGCTATTCTTTTGTATTATTGTGGATCTTTTGACCACTACTCTGATATACACTTCCGTGTGTTAGTTATATATTCATATCTTCTTCCGCCTTTGTGATATGAATTATCTGCGACTGATTTGTGTTATGTTTATTTCTATATTTGTTTCCTAAGATTATTATAGCCACTGTGTAGTAGCTTTGTGTTTGTATCGGTATGTTGGATTTCCTCTTGAAATAAAATGCATGTTATACTATCTGACATATCGGTGCTCGCTCAAAGCAATTACACGGATGGTCGCTCCTCAACAGCCTTATTCTCCGTGCTAGTTGACAGCATTACACTGTAGTGTTCTTGGCTAGCGTGGGTATAGAGATGGGGCGTCACAACTCTGATGTGTATATAACTATGTAATAGTTATGTTGATGTATTATATTTTGTTCCTGTAACGACCCGAAATTTTCGAAGCCGAAAATTCCAGATAGTTATGAAAAAGAAGAAAGAGATAGAAGAAGAAGAACAGAAACACCAAACATCTCACATTCACAGCGGATAAAATATAATAAATAATAACAGTTTAGAAAAGAATACTATATCTATCGATTACATTTAATATACATCAGAGTTTCACATTATATACAGTCACTGGATATTTACAATTATCATGTCTCAGATTAACAATAATATAAATACAGCGGAAATACTCTATACGATATTGCCATCCAGCTCACCTCCTGAGCTCCAGAACGTCCTAACCTGAAAATCTGTAATACTCGGTCTGACCCGAGTATTACACCAAAGTAACACCCGGGTGAGGCTGGAAACCAGCGTGAGTAAACCCAAACAACATGGAATACCAAACAAACAATTTTTATAACCCGGGTAACTCATATCAACTCACAAAGCTACCATTTATTATAGATATCAATTATTTCACATACAAGTTTCTAAATGCTAAAGAATTAGATTTAAAATAGTCCAATTCCTCCAATCACTTCACTCCAGCATACAGATTTTACATATCAATCTATAAACATTCGAAGTGGTTTGGGTATTTACCCAATACCCGAACACCGGTCTCTTCGAATCTCATATCATCCTATCCCAAGTTATTCAAATGCAATACATAACATTTCATATCAGAGTTATCTACTCATTCAAAACATCCAATACCATTCAATCACCCATACACAAAACTTAATCGCATACAAGCCAATTCGATTATTTCAATTGAGTTTCAAACCTCAATTACTTAGATTTCTTCATTAATGAATTTCCAAACCAATTAATTAATCAACTCTTCCATATTCATTCATTTCAATTAATCACCCTGGATTAATTATCTTCCAATTTCATTCAAGTAATCATCTTTAATTCATTTCACGATATTAATTACTCTTACCAAATGCGTAAGTAATCTTTAATTTCTTCACAAATTAATTAACTATAATAAATTACGTTAATTCTTAATTACTTATATTAATTGACTTCTCATAAGTCACTTATTATGAATTAATTAATCTCAATTAATCAAATCTTTAATTACTTCATTAATTATATAAATTAATGATTTCCAATTATATTTTACTTTAATTCAACCCCAATATTTATCATTCTCGATTAATCTCAATATGTAATTAACTATTCTTTTATTTAATTCATTAATAAATCAGTTACTCCTTAATTAATTATCTCAATTAATCTCTTGATAAATTTCACAAAGTATATATATTTTATTAATTACATTAAGTAATTATTTATCACACCATCAAATGATTATTCTGAATTATTTATACTTAGTTAACTAACTTACAACTTAATTTATTATTCATTCAAACCTTTAATTACTGAATTAAATACCCCAAATCATTAATTAATTAATACCCAATGTAACGACCAGAAATTTTCTAACCCGAAAATTCCAAATAGTTATGAAAAAGAAGAAAGAGATAGAAGAAGAAGAAGAACAGAAACACCAAACATCTCACATTCGCAGCAGATAAAATATAATAAATAATAATAGTTTACAAAAGAATACTATATCTATCGATTACATTTAATATACATCAGAGCTTCACATAGGTATGCAATCACTGAATATATACAATTTTCAAGTCTCAGATTAACAATAATATAAATGCAGCGGAATACTCTATACGATACTGCCATCCAGCTCGCCTCCTGAGCTCCAGAACGTACCTACCTGAAAAAATCTGTAATACTCGGTCTGACCCGAGCATTACACCAAAGTAACACCCGGGTCAGGCTGGAAACCAGCGTGAGTAAACCCAACTAACATGGAATCCCAAGCAAACAACTTATATAAAACCCGGGTAACTCATTTCAATTAACAAAACCACAATTAATTATTGACATCACTTATTCTACTCATCCATTCCGTAAGTACCATGATTTAGAATTAATAGTCCAATTCCTTTAATCATTCAACCAAGCCTATAGATTTCGCAAGGCAGTCTATAAAAATACGAAGTGTTTTCGGGTATTCCCTAATACCCGAACCCGGTCTCTTCGAGTCTCATGTCATTCTAACCCAAATTATCCAACTGAAATACACAACATTTCATATCTGAGATATCAACTCATTCAAAGCATCCCATACCATTCAATCATCCATAAGCAATGCTTAATCACAAAAAATTAATTCAATTGATTCTAATTGAATTTTCTAAGCACGTTCCCTTAGATTATTAATTAATTCCAAGTCAATTAATTAACCAACTCGTCTATATCCATTCATCTTAATTAACAACCCTGGATTAATTATCTTCCAATTCCATTCAAGTAATTTTCTTTAATTAATTCCACGATATTACTTACTCTTACCAAATCAATGTGTAATCTTTAATTACTTCCCAAATTAATTTACTATAATCATTTACGTTAATTCTTAATTACTTATATTAATTAACTTCTCATAGGTCAATTATTATGAACTAATTAATCTCAATTAATCAAATCTTTAATTACTTCATTAATTATAAAAATTAACGATTTCCAACTATATTTTACTTTAATTCGACCACAATCTTAATCATTCTCGATCATCCTCAACCTGTAATTAACTAACTTCTTATTTACTTCATTAATAAATTAATTTCCGTAATTAGTTATTACAACTGATCTCTTGATTAATTACGCAAAGTAATTCTATTTTATTAATTACATTAAGTAATTACTTATTAAACCACCAAATGATTATTCTAAATCAAATTTCACTTCATTAATTAACTTAAACCTTCATTAATTAATTCAAATCCTGAATTCCTAATTTAATCAACCCAAATCATTAATTAACTGGATTAATTAATCATCCATTTAATCAACCTTATATTTTTTCCAAAAATCCAATTATATATTTCGATAACCTAGGGTACAGGAATATTCAAGCAAACCACAGCATTCAGCAGCCCAATTACCAAAAATATTCATCACCAGACATCGATCGTTCCAATATGTACTATATAGTACTATATAATATAGCACACCAATCCAATTCAACCATTCAACCAATCATTTAAATTTAACCATTTAAATTTAAATAATAATTCAGAAGCATGAGGTTTACTCACCTTTGATTTTTGCAATCCAAATCCGATCTCGATTTGTTTCCTTCAGATTTAAACCTTGTATAAACAGTTATACGATTTATTAATATTTTACAAAATCGAACAATTAAATTCTCATTTATAAATTCGACTAACCAATGAATCATCTTAAACTAAAAATCTTATTTTAAACCGATTTCTCCTTTCTCTTTTTTCTTTTTTTTTAAAAATAATATAATTTAGCTACTACAATAATTGAATAGGTTTATTGAACAAATCTATCTCCATAAAACAATATTTTAAAGTGAAGCTGGTAAGTGAAAATATGCATATATATTCTGACTCCTTATACACATTTAAATTAAATTAAAAACAAATTAATATTCAGAACTACTTAACTATTTAAGGTTTCATTCACTGTAAATAATTTCTATATATATATATATATATATCAACTGTTTATAAAACTTACGGTTATACAGTATTTTTTTTTATTTCATCTAAAATTGTCAGCGTATATGTATAAACATCCTTATCTGATAAAATAAAGTAAAAACGAGGTCAGTTACCTTGTTGCCTCCATCCAAAATCAGAATCGAAACCCTATCCCGTCTTCAAGATTCAAGCCGCCACCGAGCTCAACCCTCACACCATCGCGAAACCCTAGATTCGCATCATCACACGCGAGTTCCAGTGCGTCACCTCTTTGGCTTTGGAATTTATTATATTTTAAATGATTTTGTAAACTGTTATTATTTATTATATTTTATCCACTGCGAATGTGAGATGTTTGGTGTTTCTGTTCTTCTTCTTCTATCTCTTTCTTCTTTTTCATAACTATCTGGAATTATCGGCTTCGAAAATTTCGGGTCGTTACATTTGGTATCAAAGCTGAAAGGTTAAGCGAGAACCTTGGCTCTGGTGGGAATTACTCATTAAATAGAGTCTGTAGTACTCTAGAATGAGTTGAGTATATATATGAGCGCGTACTTGTTATTTTCTTATATAAAGATTTTAAATGATTTTATATAAATATATTTTGATATACAAAGCAATATTTCCTTCAAATAAATATTAAAGTGATTGGTTGCTAAATTTATTGAAATGAAAATTAATAAGTAATATAGTACAACTAAACTGAAATTAAATAAAGATAAGTTTGAAATGGATTCAAACTGAAATTGAAGTATTGAATTGGAATTAAATTAAGTAGAAATAGAAATACAACCAAATTAAAATTTAATGGATTGAAAATGAAATTCTAAATCTGGTCCCAGAATTCGGAAGATTTGTTTCAAAGTAATGAAAAATAATAAATAGGTATTATTTGGATAACTGAGACTTGTTGAAAACAATGGGTTGTTTGAAGTTTGATTTGAATTTAATACCAAGGGTGGTTTAAAATTATAAAACATGGCTGGGAGGGCTAAGAAATAGATATGTATGTATGAATAAGGAATATATATAAATCAAAAATAGTTTAAATAAACTCTAAGAGGTTGAGTTTTGATATTTTCCCCTGAAGTGAGATGTAAAAACCCAAAGTGATTTAAGTTTTGAACTTATAAGAGGAAAAGAATTTTGAAGTTGAAGTGGGAATTCAAATTGAGTGAGATTGATTGGATTAAGTAAATTAGAATTTAACTTGGAAATTTAAATGGTTGATTTGAATTGGGAATTTGTGTGATCTCAAAACGGGTTTGAGATTTAAAAAAAAATGAAAATGGATGGACATTTTAAGATAAATTGAATAATATCATCCTATTGTTAATGAAAATCTTTAAATTGAGAATGGTATTGTATAAATATAATGAATTTGAATAATTGAAGTGTAAAATAAACTTGTTTAAGAACTGACTTCAAACTGGAAGATAAAATTTAATAATAAATTAAAATTTTAAAATAAAATTGTTTTGAACCATGAAATACATAAGTTAAGATAATTTAAAATGAAATTTTGAGAATTGAACTCAGAAATTAAATTGATTAAAAACTTTAAATAAAAGTTAACTTGGTTTAAAGAGTTAAACCGACCTTTGAGAATCTAACTCGAATTTATATAATTCGAGATAGTTTAAAATTCAAAATTTAAATTGAGTTAGTTCAAAATTGAATTTAGTTTAAATTGGGGAAGGAATCAAGATTGATTCAACTTGAATTGGGGATTAATCAAGTCCAATGGGATTTGGAGTCATTTGAATTGGAATTTGGTCAATTTAAATGAAGATTTAAATTGAATTGTCGGGAAAGTGAACAGTTGACTCTTGACTATTTTCAATATAAATTGTTTTGATATAAACTTATTTTTCTAAGCTATTAAATATATATACAACTTTTCTTTCTTACAGCCAAATTACTTTATACTTGGTTTACAATTATTTTTGGAGCTATTTAACCATTTTTCAACCGTTTTCTAAACTAATTATTATTTTTCAACTATGTTACGAATTAATTACTATTTTACAACTATTTTGCAATTATTTAAAATTTCTGAAACTATTTAACTATTTTCCAACTATTTTACTATTCGTTAACTATTATATAGATATTTCGCAAACTATTAATTATTTTTCAACTACTTATCAATTTTTAAATTTTTCAAGCTGTTTTCTAAATATAAACTGGTCGGAGTTCAATCTGTTGTGAATTTAATACCCAACCGAGATAAGAATTGAGGTGATAATCCAAATGGGGGTTAAGGCAATTGTAAATAAGTGAACGTGAATAGAAGGCAATTGATTTGGCTAATATCAATGAAGTTAAATACGTAGGATGTACGTATATTATTCTATTCTCATAATGATTTGATCCATATTTGAGCACAGAATTTTGAGATAATTATATCGATCCGAGTGGGATTTTTCACTCGATTTTCGACGGCGAACCTGGATATGGATTGTTGATTGGTTCTGGATGTTCTCTCTCATAGTTATATCTATGCAAGGAGAATGACGGTTTCTAATCAAGAAACCAGATCTGTGTCCGCACTAGGAAGTCGGGTGGACGATACTAGTTCGGAAGTGAAATTGTGTGATCGAGTGAGCGATCATATTGGTATAGCGTACGGATGCTATGTGTACATCGTACGGATTTGAATGGAATTGATATTTGAAAGAGTAATCAAATTTCAATATTTGGTTTTGAATAAACAAAGTTGTATATCTTTGTTATATAAGATAAATCTTCCCTTGTTGAATTTATTGCTGGGGATTTATACAAGTTTGAAATGATCCAAAGCTTTAAAAAATTATATATTTTTGAATATATATAAAGGATCTTATGAGGATTTTGGAAAGGGTTTTGGGAACCTTTGGATTTGGAAAGGCTTTTGATTTTTGGGTAAAATCAATACTGAATTTGGAAAGCCTAGTTTGTGAATTATCGATTTTGGGATAATCGATTTTGTGTAAATGAGCTTTGTATGAGATCATATTAGGTGTATGATTTGAATATGCTATATGTGTATAGTATAAAATGTTCTGATGATGACTCTGGGGAAAAAGGCGCTCCCTTGAAATAAACTTCTCAGGAGTGCTACCGGGTGGTGCTGCCTTGAGCCCCAAGGGGGGTTCTAAAGTTGATCCTGTGAGGAGTCCGGACAAAACTAGTTCCTGAGGATTATGAGTTGTGTATACCATAGCGGAAGTCGTGTGTGCCGCTGAGAGCCAACAGTCTGCGTTTGATTTTATATCGGTAGACTGCGACCTATGGTACAAAATAGCGGAAGTCATGTGTGCCGCTGAGAGCCAACGGTCTGCGTTTGATTTTTTATCGGCAGACTGCGACCTATGTAGGAGTGAAGAGGTTTCATTTTGACAGCGAAAATCAAAGGCCGCGGAGAGCCTGCAGTTACATGGACTTTTGTTGTGACGGCAACGTAACCCTAGATGTAACTATGATCTATTGTGTGGGGTCCATGGCGTAATCGAGAGGCCGCAGAGAGCCTGCAGTTGCATGGCTTTTGCTGCGACGGCAACGTAACCCTGGAATGTAACTGTGACCATGGATGGGGGTGATGATTTCCAGAGCATTCTCGCCAAAGTTATTTCCTCTATTTTCAAAAACTGTTTTCAATATTTTCAATAAAATTATTTTCAGAAGTATTTTCACTGGATGTTGAAAATGGGTCTGTCAAGTACTTATAGGTTTTCAGTCCTATGCTTGATCAACGTATGACTGAATTTCTGTGAGAACAAGGATGAACTGGTTGAGACATCGAGTCATGAAATGTATTTTTATAAAGAGCTATTTTATTAAGTATGATGTGAATTTAAAAACATTTCTAATTTTTTTTTAAATAAAGTGTTGGAATTTTGGAAAAATCAAGGAAATCCAAGCTGGAATTTTAATGAAGTGAATTTGTAATTAAAATCGAATATTGATTTTGAAATTGGAAATAAGCTAATTGGTTAAATAATTGTTTGATTGAGTATGTTAATAAAATTTAACCCGGTTAAATAAATGAATTGTAAGTTAATAATGGAGTTCGGAAATGAATTCGAATGGTGAAAAAATTCGACTTGGATTTGATAATGAATTAAATAAGTAGAGATGCTATAAAAAAATAAAATAAAATAGAGTTGGATTGAAAAAGTGATGGTTTGAATTGCAAATAAAATTCAAGTGTGATTTGAATAATATTTAATGAAATTTGTAGGAAAATTGGATTTAAGAAAGGTGATTATAATAGCAATGTTTTGAGTTGCAAAACAAAACGCAATGAATAGAAATAAATTGAGAGGGTCCTTGTATTAATAAAATAAATTCGATAACGAAGCAAATTAAAATTTTAAAACGGGTTGATTGAGTTAAAAATAAACGGATGAAGTCTGATTGAATAAAGACTAAATCAAAGTTGTGATTGGAATTGGATTATTAGACTAAATTTAATGGAATTTGATTAAATGAGAATCAAATAGAAGTAAACTTAAGTTTGATGTTGGAATAAATTAAAGTAAATTAACTTAAGTTTAAAATTTATGAAAGCTTGGCTTCGAATAAGAGTGAAGGCCATTAAATAAAACACGGTTTGAATTAATTTGGAAATGGCTTGTAGTATACGAGAATGGAATGTGTCGAGCTAAATAAGTGGTTGTGAATAAATTAAAATGGAATTGAATTAAATAAAATTGAGTTGGAATCAATTTTAATTGGTTATAAAACTTAAGAAATTACTTATTACCATGGATATTGTCAAATTTGCATAGAAATGATTGTCGTTTAATGTAAATGAGACTTAATTAAATTCTATGAATTAGTGGAAACAAATATAATTGATTTTTGAATCAATTGATATGAATACGAGTTTGTTTTGCTTAAAAATGAATTGAATGTAAGCAATTGCGTTGTAATCCATTAAAATTGAATGTAATAGCATATAAATTTGGTTGGAAGCAATTGGATTAGCTTTAAATTATGTAAATCGCTTATGGTAAGCGTTTGGTGTTTGTTGCTTTTGAAATGCTTGTGTTTAGCCATTAAAAGTAAGTAAAATGCTAATAGAATTTCTATATATGGCACTTACATATTTAAATTGAGTAAGTACATGTACCTGAAGGCCGTTTGGCTAGATTTGGATGCACCAATTGCTAAAATAAGTAAGTCGAATGCTTAAAATGCTAAATAAGGTACGCCTACGCAACAAAAATAGGAAATATGAACTATTTTTGCTTTTTCCGACCGTGTGGGTCGATGTATGCGTATTTATATCTCTTGTAAAATTGCAAAAGCTCCTCCGTACAAAGGAGACTCTGCCAAAATTTTCTGAAAATTTTGAGAGTTAGAATATTTTTGCAAATTTTCGAGAAAATTTTTGTTAAGCAATTAAACGATTTTAAATATGAAAATGAAATAGATTAGTAAATGGAACTAATAAGACTCAGTTATAAATGGAAAATAAAACTTTAATATTCAAAATTGAAATAAATTGAATGCGTATGAAAACAAAAAAAAACTAATTTGCATAAAAGTGGAAGTGAAACTTCTGTAAGGAAAAGTATGTAAAGATTTGAAAGGGGTATGATAGGATATTATTGCTAAATAGGTTATGTAGGTATTAAAAGGAGGGAAAAAAAATTTGATTTGATTCCAAAAGATAAATGTGAATTGCCCGACAAAAAGGTATGTATTTAAAATTCTATATGAAATTGGATTGGGTTTTTGATGTAGCCACTTGGCTTTCGTTTTCTTTTTGGTATTTGGGAGCCCGTAGAGGCCTTTTGTAGTTGTACCGAGCTAGCCGCGCAAAGGAGACGCTGGAAATAATTATCGGAAATTTAGGGAGTTAGAAAAATTTTGAGAAAATTTTGATAATTCCGAAGTTGTTTTTAAGTTGAAATTTGGATGATTGAGCAAACGGGTGTTGTGTGAAACTATAGAAGGTTTTAGGAAATTGGTTAACGTGACAGTGGGCCGTTAATAAAAGATAGTGGGTAGAACGTTGAATTTGAGTTTTGGGAGAAGGTAAACAAGTATTGGTCCATTCTTCCTAACTAGTAATTTCGGGGACGAAATTCTTTCTAAGGGGGGAGGAATGTGACGACCCGGAAATTTTAACAATTTAAAATTGGAATATTTAATTGATTTTAAATATTTAAAAGATTATATTAACTTGAATTCAAGATATCAATATTTACTTGATAATTAAATCATTGAATTATATGGTTTAAGAAATGAATTTAATAATTGAAATTGGGTAGATTATTGAATTTGGGATTTCGAAGCCCGTTTAAATAATTTGAAGGCTTATAAAATTTATAAGGATGATTCTGAAGGTAATTGTATGGTTAAATTTAATTTAAAGGTAATCTGTTCAATTTTAATAATATATCATTTAAATTGAATTTAAAAATAGCATCGTGAGGCACAGTCTTGGAATTCGACCAAACCAGTTCCATTGGATCCGTAAAAGTTAGTTATTATCGGATTTCAATTTTCGTAGCAATCAGAGTTGTCGTTTGACCCTGGCAGCTCAAAACGCTTAGAACTATTCTAATTGATTTATTCTTTTAAAACAAATCATTTTCTTCTGTAACTCGTGCATACGATCGACTTAGGTTCTGAAACACGTTTCATCATGATCAGGATGCGGGTAGAATCTTAAAGTTGCCTAACGGCATTTCTTAAAAGGGGTTCGAATTCAAATGGCAGTTTATGTGACGTTTTGTGGATATAATAAAATTTAAAGAAATAGGGTCATAGATATTTTCATTTAATCGTACCGAAGAAGCCTCTCACCTACCTGTATCTATTTGCCTCCATAAGTAACCGCGTGTATTCACTTTCCCTCCCACATCTTCAGTTCATCCAAAACCCTTATTATCGAAATCAATTTTTCCTGCTTCAAGTCATTCTGCAAATCCTATTCCTTCTCAAATAAAATCGCCTCAAATAAAATCTCGGCCTCTTCGTTCACCGTGTTCAGATCGATAAAAAAAAAAGAATTCGAGTGCAACTCGAACTTGAAATGGGAAGAGGCGCGGTCGCGAGGGACAGGGAGGCCGAGCAGCGATGATGGTGTTTGTGAGTGGTAGCCGAAGTCGTGATGGATCGTGCGTGATCTAGAGCATGGGAGCGATGTTCGCACGCGAGGGCAGTCTCGAGCTCGAAGAGGTGGGGACGGTCGAATCTTCTTGTCGCGTTCGAATAGAGGGAGAGCAGTGACATCGTCGACTAAGGTTTCACTGGCGTCGCGTTTATCAAGGACAAGGCAGAGCTCGAGCTAGGGCTTTGGGGTTCCTGTTCGAATTAAGCCGATCGTCGGCTCTAGCGACTGTTGATGAGGCTTGTTAACTGAGAGGTATTGAATTTTAAATTCTCGGTTAACTTAGCTTCTTTATTTAATTTCATATATTCACTTACTGTTTATAAAAATAAAGTGAAATAAATAAGTACTAATGTGGTTAACTTAGCTTATTTAATTATTTTAGACATTAAAAATAATTTATTAAAGGAAGATCATGTTAAATAAAATTCTTAGTTAACTAAATTAGTAATTGGCAATTAATTGTTTGATTATTTCAAATAATAATAAACTGTAACTTATTATACAAGGTCAAAATCTAGAAAGAAACAAGCTGGCCCGGATGGATTACAAATTAAAATCAAAGGTGAGTAAATCTCACTCTTTTGGATACTATTTAAATTTAAATGGTTAAATTTAAATATTTGGTTGAATGATTGAATTTACTTGATATGCACTGTGAATAGATGATCTGGTGATTTTTGGTATTGGATGGTTCTCGAGTTAATGGATTGCTTAACTCGAAGTATTGGGAATTTTAAGTTGTTTTAAAATTTAAAGTAATAAATAAGAAAATATTTACGTTTAAAAGTTACTAACGACTTAATGAAGTGTGATACATTGAATTAGTAGGATAATTGAAATGGATAATTAATTAATTTAATTAATTAATGATTTGGGGTATTTAATTCAGTAATTAAAGGTTTGAATGAATAATAAATTAAGTTGTAAGTTAATTAACTAAGTATAAATAATTCAGATAATCATTTTATGGCGTGATAAATAATTACTTAATGTAATTAATAAAATATAGATACTTTGTGAAATTTATCAAGAGATTAATTGAGATAATTAATTAAGGAGTAACTGATTTATTAATGAAGTAAATAAAAGAATAGTTAATTACATATTGAGATTAATCGAGAATGATAAATATTGGGGTTGAATTAAAGTAAAATATAATTGGAAATCATTAATTTATATAATTAATGAAGTAATTAAAGATTTGATTAATTGAGATTAATTAATTCATAATAAGTGACTTATGAGAAGTCAATTAATATAAGTAATTAAGAATTAACGTAATTTATTATAGTTAATTAATTTGTGAAGAAATTAAAGATTACTTACTGATTTGGTAAGAGTAATTAATATCGTGAAATGAATTAAAGATAATTACTTGAATGAAATTGGAAGATAATTAATCTAGGGTGATTAATTGAAATGAATGAATATGAAAGAGTTGATTAATTAATTGGTTTGGAAATTCATTAATGAAGAAATCTAAGTAATTGAGGTTTGAAACTCAATTGAAATAATCGAATTGGCTTGTATGCGATTAAGTTTTGTGTATGGGTGATTGAATGTTATTGGATGTTTTAAATGAGTAGATAACTCTGATATGAAATGTTGTGTATTGCATTTGAATAACTTGGGATAAGATGAAATGAGATTCGAAGAGACCGGGGGTCGGGTATTGGGTAAATACCCGAAACCACTTCGAATGTTTATAGATTGATATGTAAAATCTATATGCTGGAGTGAAGAGATTGGAGGAATTGGACTATTTTAAATCTAATTCTTTAGTATTTAGAAACTTATATGTGAAATAAGTGATATCTATAATAAATGGTAGCTTTGTGAATTGATATGAGTTACCCGGGTTATAAAAATTGTTTGTTTGGTATTCCATGTTGTTTGGGTTTACTCACGCTGGTTTCCAGCCTGACCCGGGTGTTACTTTGGTGTAATGCTCGGGTCAGACCGAGTATTACAGATTTTCAGGTTAGGACGTTTTGGAGCTCAGGAGGCGAGCTGGACGGCAATATCGTATAGAGTATTTCCGATGTATTTATATTATTGTTAATCTGAGACATGATAATTGTAAATATCCAGTGACTGTATATAATGTGAAACTCTGATGTATATTAAATGTAATCGATAAATATAGTATTCTTTTGTAAACTGTTATTATTTATTATATTTTATCCGCTGTGAATGTGAGATGTTTGGTGTTTCTGTTCTTCTTCTTCTATCTCTTTCTTCTTTTTCATAACTATCTGGAATTTTCGGCTTCGAAAATTTCGGGTCGTTACAGTTCCATTCCGCTGTGACATTCTGATGTTGTTATTCTTTCTTTCTATTCTTTTCTATTTCTATCCCTTTCTTTCTTATTGATGACACGTCCTTCTAGAGCTAGAAAGCCATGTCGTCACATCTGGTACCAGAGAGCTAGGTTGAGCGAGTACCTAGGCTCTGGAGTAATATTTATCTTGAGAGTGCGTATTTGTATTTTCATATAATTGTATACCTATCTAAATTTGTTGAGTTGCCTGTTCAGGTGGCCAACATGAGTTCTGGAAGAAGAGGCAGAATTAGGGCCCGTACTTCGATTGATAATGGTCGAAGTCAAATTGCTAGAGAGGCTGTAATCTAGTACCGCCTCAAGTTAGATTTGCAACTTTATGTAAATATTTCAACAACCTCGGAGGCCAACCATTTAAAGGTTCAGAATCGATAGTTGAAGTTCAAGCATGGCTACGCTCTCGTGAGCGCATTTTTAAGAGTATGAGATTGTCGGTTGATCGGAAGAGGGAAATGGCATCGTGGCAATTGCAGGGAGGCGCAGCGGCATGGTGGGATGCAACAATTGCAAATGTTTCTGAAAAAGATATTTCATGGTAAATATTTAAAGAGTTATTTGAGGAGAAGTTTACACCGACAGCAGTGAAAACTCAATTATACCAGGATTTTCTGAATTTGAAGCAGGAAAGCATGACTGTTTCTGAGTATGAGACCAAATTCAACGAACTTTCATGCTATGGACCAGGACTTATTGATACTGCCCTCAAGAAGAATGAAAAGTTTGTGCAAGGATTGAGGTCCGAATTTCACGATAAGATGACGGTGCTCTTGAAAGGATCTTTTGTTGATTTAGTTGATATGGCGTTGAGATATGAAAATTTGATGAGCAAGAAATTGGAGGCAACAACAGCAGTTTCGAGAGGGAATTTTGTTAACCCAAATAAAAGGAAGTTTAATCCACTTTGGAAAAGGCAAGGCAAGGGAAAGAAACCGGGAGGAACCAATAACGGACCCCGAAAGTGTTATAATTGTCAGCAAATTGGACATTTGGCAGATCAGTGTTCTCAAGGAGGATCTCAGCAACAGCAACGACAGAGTGGTCCAGGATTGGCAATGGTTCAGAGATCGTTGTGTTTTAATTGTCATCAGCCCGGTCATATGATTAAGAATTGTCCACTTTTGCAGAGGACACTGCAGAATAAAGTTTTTGCTCTAGAAGCCGGTCCATCTTCTTCTTCTCAAGGCCAAGAGGTTTTGGAAGGTAACTTACTCTTAGATGGCAAATATATTAAAATTTTGTTTTATTCGGGTGCATCTTTGAGTTTCATATCTCTGGAATCAGTAGAATAGTTTTCTCTTAACCCCAGTACGGTGGATCGTCCCATAATTGTATCTAATCCTATGGGTGGAGCAACAAAATTGGATACAATCTGTAAGGACTTGAAGATTTCTTTTTTGTCCCACAGCTTCTCTTGTGACCCTTATGTGTTAAATTTTAAGGGATTTGATCTTATTTTGGGAATTGATTGGCTCGATAAGCATAAAGGAGTCCTGAATTGTGATGAGAGGACAGTTTTATTGGAAACTGATTTGGGTAGGATTGCCAAAGTGACATGCGGTAGTTCTGGATTTCACTTGAGTAGTCTATTGCAAGGAGTTGAGACTTCTCAAGAGAAAGTTGAGGAAATCGATGTGCTACAAGATTTTCCTGATGTATTTGAAGAAGTTAAGTGTCCGCCTCCATATCGAGAGATTGAGTTTCGTATTGATTTGATTCCAGGAGCTGTGTCGGTGATTCAGCCCAATAGGAGAATGCCTCCTAGAGAGAGAGAAGAGTTGATTAAGCAGACACAAGATCTTTTGGAGAAGGGTTTGATTAGACCCAGTTTTTCTTGTTGGGGCTCTGCTGCGGTGTTTGTCACCAAATCGGATGGTTCACTAAGGTTCTGTGTTGATTATAGAGAATTGAACAAAGTGACCATTCGTAATAAATATCCTTTTCCTCGCATCGATGATCTTTTTGCCAGTTGCATGGAGCTTCTATCTTTTCTCAATTAGATCTAGCTTCAGGTTTCCATCAATTGAGAGTAGCTGAAGATAGTATTCCCTTGACAACATTTAGGGGACTGAATTGTTTTTATGAGTTGTTGGTTATGCCTTTCGGGTTAACCAACGCTCCTGCCTATTTTGTTGACCTCATGAACCGAGTTTTTGGGGATGTGTTGAATAAGTTCGTGCTAGTATTCATTGATGATATCTTGGTCTACTCCAAATCGGAAGAAGAGCACAAGCATCATTTGAGGATTGTATTAGAGACTCTGAGGAAGCATGTGTTGAAGGAAAAGTTTTTAAAGTGCCATTTCTGGAAATCGAAAGTTAAATTTTTAGGGCACATTGTTTCTGGTGAAGGCATTTCTGTAGATCCAACAAAGGTGGAAACTATTTTGGAATGGAAGCAGCTGGAGACACCGACTGAAGTTCGCAGTTTTCTGGGTTTGGCTGGCTACTATAGAAAATTTATTAAGGATTATTCCAAAATTTATTTACATCTGACCAAGCTGACTAGAAAAGGAACCAAATTCAAGTGGACACCTCAGTATGAAGAAGCTTTTCAGGAACTGAAGACAAGGCTAACCAGTGCACTAGTGCTTGCTATTCTGGATGGGAAGAGCAAATTTGAAGTGTATACGGATGCATGTTTAGTTGGACTGGGGGCAGTTCTGATGCAGAATGGCAGAGTAATTGCGTATGCTAGTCGGCAATTGAAGCCACATGAGAAGAACTATGCTACGCATGATTTAGAACTGTTAGCTATTGTTTTTGCTTTGAAGATCTAGAGACATTATCTTTTGGGAGGAAAGTTTGAGTTATTCACGGATCATAAACCGTTGAAATATATTTTCTCTCAAAAAGATCTTAATTTAAGACAGCAGCGGTGGGTCGAATTTTTAGCATCTTATGATCTGGATATTTTGTATACTCCGGGGAAAGCGAATGTTGTAGCTGATGCTCTTAGTAGAAATGCGGTCTTATCTCTTTTGGAAGTCGTTCCATCTCTCCAAGAAAGGATCATTAGTAAGCAAATGGAGGATAAATCTTTTGAGGAAATAATTCTTGGAACTAAAGACGGGCGATATTTGGATTTCAAGATGGACGATCAAGGTGCTTTAAGAATTAATAGTCGTTTGTGTGTGCCTAATATAGATGGACTGAGGCAAGAAGTCTTAGCTGAGTGTCACCGCTCCAAATTGAATATTCACCCAGGAATTTCGAAGATGTATAAGGATATGAGGAGAGTTTTCTGATGGATGAATATGAAGAAGGATGTAGCTGCTTTCGTAAATAGTTATATCATCTGCCAACAAGTGAAAGGAGATCAACAAAAGTCTGCCGGACTATTGCTGCCTTTGGAAATTCCAGATTGGAAGTGGGAGATGATCTCGTTGGACTTCATCGATGGTTTGCCTAGAACCAGGAAAGGAAAGGAAGGGATATGGGTTATTGTGGATCGTTATCGAAGAGTGCCCATTTTATTCCGGTCAAGGCAACTCGTACTGCAGTTTCCCTGGCAGAAATTTTCTTGAAGGAGATTGTCAGATTGCATGGTATTCCTGTCAGCATAGTAAGTGACCGTGATCCTATTTTCACTAGCAAATTCTGGGAAGCTCTGCAATCAGCAATGGGAACAAGTTTGAGATTAAGTATGGCCTATCATCCTCAGATGGACGGACAAACGGAAAGGCTTAATCGTATTTTGGAAGATATGTGCTGCGAGCTTGTGTATTGGATTTTGGTGGATCATGGGAAGACCATCTTCATTTAGTGGAATTTTCTTATAATAACAACTTCCAAGCGAGTATTAAGATGGCTCCTTATGAAGCTCTGTATGGAAGACCGTGTAGATCCCCATCTTGTTGGATTGAATCGAATGATCGACTTGTACTCGGACCCGATCTAATTCGTGAAGCTTCTGCGAAGGTTGAGCTTATCAAGAAAAGGATGAAAGCTGCTCAAGGTCGTCAGAAGAAATATGCAGATCAGAGATGAAGACCATTAGAATTTGAGATCGGAGATTTAGTTTTTATTAAAATTTCCCCAATCAAAGGTGCTATAAGATTCGTAAAAACGGGATAACTTGCTCCGAGATATATTGGTTCATTCCGAATACTAGAAATAATTAGAACTGTAGCCTACATGATTGAATTGCCAGAACGGATGTCTGGGAATCACAATGTATTTCATGTGTCTCATTTAAGGGAATTTATTTATGACCCATCGTTGGTGGTAGAACCAGTTGTTCACGAAGAGTTAGAAATAGAACCCGACCTGACTGTGGTTAGAAATCCTGTTCAGATTGTAGATCAAGACGAGAAGCAACTCAGGAACAAAGTGGTGAAACTCACCAAGATGCAATGGAGTGAGGATCCCAGAGATTGTACCTAGGAAACTGTTGATAGTTTTAGAAAAGCTTATCCAAATTTATGTCCGGATAGCTAGCAATGTTGTTAGAATTGACTATTTGATTTGTTTGTTATTTTATGGATGATATGTATGTTTGGAATGTTAATATTAAGCTTTTGAATTAACTGTTGTTAAAATTTCGGGGACGAAATTCTTTTAAGGGGGGAGGAATGTAACATCCTAGAATTTTGACCCTATTATTATAATAAGTTTTTAATCTAATTTAAATAAAATACAAGTTTTCATTTACCAATAAATAAGATTTTGGACATTATTAGTTGTATATGTGTTATAAAAGAAATTCTAATTTCAAAATTTAAAATAGACTCTTTTAACAATATTTAAAATAAAATCTTTTTTATTTAATTAAATTAAAAGTTATGTGTTAATGACACCTAATATTAGCTATATGAATGTAATTAATAATAATAATAAGTACAACAACACAATTCTATTCATATTAAATATAAATATAAAGTATACTAATACAAATATAAGTTACAAATCAAATATTGGAAAGATTTAACTTTAAATAAAAATAAGACTATGAAGTGATTCTAAACAACAATTTCTATAATTAAAATAAAATAAAGCTTATAAATATTTAGCATAAGTATAACATAAAAATATGAATATAAACATAAGTACAGACATAAGAAAACCATAATATATAAACATATGTACAAAAATTTGATATGAATATAAGTTATAAATAGAAATGTTAACTATGTAAATACAAACATATAGAATCAGTCAAAGCAAATGTATAGATTTTTGTTTAAGTTAAAAGATAATAAAACAAAAAATTTTATACAAAAATCTTTGTACAGAGAAACTCAAATAAACTTGTCAGCAAACATTAATTATATGTTAATATAAGAGAACAAGTATTCACATCAAATAAAACATTTGGTACAAACACAAGGATCAGCAAGTATCTTTACAAAATAAACAAAAATTTGTCAGCAAAATGTAATAAGTGTAAACTAATCTGAAGACAAACATTTAATTAGCACAACTATCTGTCTGAAACAATCTTTCAGCCGAATTATTTGAATCATCTCAGGTTTTAGTACATAAAAATAAAGCAAAATATTATTATATCCAGGTAAGGCTTATACTAGAAGTTGTGTCACTGTTCAAAAACAGTTCTTATCTATAAATACCACATCATTCTACCTGTACATATTATTTAGTTCGGTCTATAACTTCAAAAGCAAAACCTGAGAAAAGAAAAGGAAATATAAACAAACATCATACTTTCAAACTCAACTAGATTCAAAGGCAAAGAAAGCTTTCAAAAATTCTAATTGCAGTCTTACTTCAACAAATCCCTCGGTTTCAACAGTATATTGAGTGAGTAAACGTAATTTTTGAAATTTAGTTATTAACAATTGAATGCATGGAAATTATTATGTTGATATAACACAGTTTTGTGATGTTTGTAATTACTGGATGTACTATGTTATGATGTTCCTCAAGTTTTTTTTCATGAATCTGTGGCAAAGAAGCAGAGGATGATTTATACCTCTCATATAAACAATTTAAAACTCAAAAATTTAACTTATTAAGTTGTATAAACAAAGCATAAGGATCTTTAAATTATTCTAAGAACAACATAGTTACTGTAAGATTAATTTACAGTACAAAGTAAAACAATGGTCAAAATTCGAATGACATAAATTGTAAATTCGAATTTATATCTTGAAACAACATACAAAGCTATGATTTTTAAGAAAAAAATCATAATTTTTAATTAACTATTCATAAAGGAGTATGTTAGTGAACCGAAAATACTTTTATATGAATAACAGATGATTCAATCAATTATTGTTGATGAAATTTAACATGAAGCTAGAGTGTTGATGTGAGATCACCAGAAAAATGTTAGAAAATTTTTTAAATGCAAGATTTTTGGGAAATGATCAAGAGTAGGGTTTATGGGTTCGATGTTTTTGGGTTCGGTTTGTCTGATGCTCGCGACGCCGTTGCTCAACCGAGCGCTGTGAAACTTTGGGAAGTGATAGAGGGGGTTGAAGGTGAGATATGGCCGAAGCCACGTCGTCTCAGGTGAACGAGATCGTGAGGACGAGGTGATTTTGTCTATCGTGTTTGTGTAGCAGTTCGACTTTTTAAGCATATTTAGATCCCGAGTTTATCGTGTATTTCTGGGCTACGTATTCGAGTGAGGGTTCGTCGAGTGGTTTGTTGGTGGCGTCGTGGGGCGCCGGAGCGGTGGCGAACCGCCGTGCACATGCACGGTGGCGGGGAAGTGCCTGTTGGTGTCGACTCGAGTGAAACTCGAGTTTGTTTGTTTGTTGCTTTGGGTTTCCCTCTGGGAAGAATTTTGAGTGCACGTGTGTGTTAATAAGTTTTTAATAGTTTAAAACTTAAACTTTATAAAAGAAGAAAAAAAAAGAAACAAAAGAAGATAGAATACAGGAAGAAGAAAAGGAAGGCAGGAGATTGACGCGAGAAAAGTTCGGGGTAATCACGAGTTCGACCCGAATAAATTTCGTTGTATCTTCGGGTTTCAAATTCAAGGAATTTGTCAACTGTAATATTAAGTTGAGGGTAAATAAGCTAAGTATCAATTAAGTATTAGTGTTGAAAAATTGTTTTAGGCTGAGATTAACTTCAAAATTTATTAAGGAAGTTTTGCGGAAAACAAAATGAGTAATTAATTTAAATCAAAGTTAATTAAGAATGTAATAAATTTTATAGTTGTAATTTAATACGTAGTTCAAGATTTAATCAAATTTGTAATTAAAGATTTTAATAATAATCTCGTGTAAACCCATTTGTAATTAAAGAATTTAATTAATCATTGAAAGTTAATAATTTAACAAATCGTAGTTAACTGATTAAATAATTAATTAAGGATTAAACGATTAAGTTAATTAATAATTAATGATTAATTAAGAAATTAGTAATAATTAAATGTGTAATTGAGTTTTATAAATCCATAATTAAGGCTATTGATTAACAATTAAGAATTAATTAATTAATTAAGTGAATAATTAATAAGTAATTAATAAATTGAAATAAGTTAATTAATTAGTAATTAACTAAGCAGGAATAAATTATGGTTTATTATTAAGCAAGTAATTAAGTTTAAAATAAATCAAACTAAATGTTGATATGAATCGATGATTCTATTTGATTGACTCTGATAATTATTTATATCCTTTGATGTTGTATGATATTGTATAACTCTGATGTGTATATAACTATGTAATAATTATGTTGATGTATTATATTTTGTTCCATTCCGTTGTGAGATTCTGATGTTGTTATTCTTTCTTTCTATTTTTTTCTATTTCTATCCCTTTCTTTCTTATTGATGACACGTCTTTCTGGAGTTAGAAAGCCAGGTCGTCACAACCTTTTTGTTTATTTATTAACCATGTCTAGATAAACCATAATTCATATATCACTTTCAAATGGTATCCATTACCTTTTAAAATAATAAAGGGGGAAATTCAAATATGTATTCACTTCAAAATCCATGTTAAACATCCAGTGTGATGACCCTGAAATTTTGACATTTGAAATTAGAATATTTAATTGATTTTAAATATTGGAAGTTATTTTTATTGAATTTCAAATATAACTATGGATTTGGCAATTAAAATATTGAATTTAATTTATTGAAGTTGGGTAAAAATTTGAATCTTCAATTTTAAGCCAATTAAAAATATTTCAAAGGCTTGTAAGATTTATATTGATAATACTAAAAATAATGAAAGCTTCAGAATTGAATTTGGAAATGCTTTGATCTGTTTTGAAAATTATATCGTTGAAATTTATATTTAAAAATAGCCTTCAGAGGCACGGTCTCGGAATTCAACGAAACCAGTTCCATTAGATCCGTAATAGTGTATTATTATCGGATTTCAATTTTGGTAGTATTTGAAGTGATTGTGTTATCGTACGACAAGAAAATTCACTGAAATTTTTATTGAACTTTAATTTAATAACGGTTCAAAAAGCTATCTTCTCCATACGGCCGAATTTGGACCCGAAACATTTTCCATTGCGTTTTGAATAGGCGTATAACATTATAAACGCATGGCAGCACGCCTCGATTAGAGAACGAGGTTTTGAGCTACATTTATCGAGGCAATTTCAATTTGAATTTGAATTTAAAAAAATATAAATATTCTTTTGCAATTGATAATTTTTTCAACACGTTTCATTATTTCAAAACACTTGGCATTTTTTGAGGTATGCGTCGTTTATAAAAAAATTTGTTGTCTCGTTCAAATCAAAAATCAAACCAGATGAAATTAATTAAAGAAAAAAGGGTGAAAACATTTTCATTTCAGAAATATAATCGAAGAAAAATATAAATGGCTGCTGCTTTGAATTCAAAAATCCAGTTTAATGGCCGCGTATGCCAATCCCTAAATCAATCGAACCAAGCCAAAAATCGTTCCTTTCAAGAATCGAAAACCTCAGCCTATTCGAAGTCGCGAGCACGGGGGGAAAGCAATAGAGTTGTGTTTTATGGAAATGGGATGGAAGCGGTGTTCGAACTGCGTAGGTCGTCATTGTTGGAGGCGATTCAGTGCTGTCGCCCACGAAAGTGAGGCAGCGTTGGGCGTTCGGAGGTCGCACAAGGGTATGGGAAAGGGTTTCGATGCTTACAGTGACGAGAGGGTTCGATTTCGTGGGTGTGCAGACAGTCGAGGCGGCGAACACAAATAGAGGAGGGCCGAGCTTCGTCAAATCGCGTGTTCTAGAAGGTCACAAAGAAGGCAAACGAAATTCGACAATAAGATATTCTTTCTTTCTGTAATGACCCAAAATTTTCGCTCCCGAAAATTCCAGATAGTTATGAAACGAAGAAAGAGATAGAAGAAGAAGAAGAATAGAAACATTAACATCTCACATTCGTAGCCGATAAAATATAATAATGAATAATAACAGTCTACAAAAGAATATTATATCTGTCGGTTACATTCTAATACATCAGAGTTTCACATTATATACAGTCACTGAATATTTACAATTATCATGCCTCAGATTAACAATAATATAATTACAGCGGAAATACTTTATACGTTATTGCCATCCAGCTCTCCTCTTGAGCTCCAGAACGTCCTAACCTAGAAATCTGTAATACTCGGTCTGACCCGAGCATTACACCAAAGTAACACCCGAGTCAGGCTGGAAACCAGTGTGAGTAAACCCAACTAACATGGAATACCACAGCATACAACTTAAATAAAACCCGGAGTAACCTATATCAATTTAACCAATTCACTTGCTATAGACAACCCTTATTTCACATATAAATTTCTAAGTATCAAACTTAGATAAAATAATCCAATTCACTTAAATCATTTCATTCCAGCCCATAGGTTTCACAAGTCAATTTATAAAAATTCGAAGTGGTTTCGGGTATTTCCTAATACCCGACCCAGTCTCTTCGAAACCCATGCTATCCTAACCTAAGTTATTCAAATGAAATACACAACATTTCATATCATAGATATCAACTCATTCAGAACATCCAATACCATTCAATCATCCATAAGCAAAGCTTAATCACATACAAATCAATTACATTGATTCAAATTGAATTTCAAACCTCAATCACTTAGATTGCTTCATTTAACATTAATTAATTTTAATATTAATTTATTCCAAATTAATTAATTACTTAACCTTGCATTATTCATCTTAATTAGTCATACTGGATTAATTATCTTTCAATTACATTTCAAGTAATTATCTTTAATTAATTTCATGATATTAATTATCCTTACCCAAAATCAATAAGAAATCTTAATTACTTCAAAATTAATTAACTATATTAATTACATTAATCCTTAATTACTTACATTAATTAACTACTCATAAGTCACTTATTATTGATTAATTCATCTTAAATTACATCCTTAATTATATAAATTATGAATTCCAATTATATTTCTGTTTATTCTAATCCAAATTAATTACACTAATTTAACCACGATATTAATCATTCTCAACAATCTCGACCTGTATTTAACTATCTTTCATTTACTTCATTAAATTAATTAATTACTCATTTTATAATAGAAGTTTAAAGGAAATTAAACCAAATTTATTTTTAAATTCGGTTTACAATTACACTCTGACATTCAAGTTATTCAAAGCACTTAATATTTTAAAAATTATTTGTTAGATTTAACTTTGATTTAGGCATTGTTTAAATCTCTACTTTACAATTCAACTCCAGTTTTTAAATATCACTTTTATTTCTTTCCAGTTCATTTTTATTTCATTCTGTAATTATTTCACTTTCTAATTTTTTTCAACCCTTCTATTTCTTTAAAAATCCAATTTTATATATTTCAATAACTCAGGGCACTGAAATAACCAAGCAACCCACAACATTTAATCTTCCAATTGCCAATAATAATCATCCCAAGACTACCAATCATCCTAATATATATACTAGAGATTACTGCATAATATAGCATATCAATTCAATTCACCCATTCAACCAATCATTTAAATGGAACCATTTAAGTTTAAATAAAAATCCCAAAGCGTGCGGTTTGCTCACCTTTGATTTTGCAATCCAAATCCGATCTCGACGTGTTTCTTTTCAGATTTTAACCTTGTATAAACAATTATACGATTTATTAATATACGAACAATTTGAATAATAATTTCATTTGATAAATGTAATCTAATTAACAAATAATTTATTTTAGCAGAACTTCCTTTAAATAAATAATTCTTAGGGACCAAATAATTAAATTTCAAGTTACAAAAATAATTAAATAAATCAAGCTCTTTAATACATATATCTAAAATGACATTTAAATTTGTATACTTATTTCATTTTATCCTTGAAATTATATAAATTTTGTTTTAAACAGTGAGTTAGTATGAAAATTTCTAATTTTAATCAATACGTTAACTGAATTAAATTTTTAAATAGAATAAATACCTGCATCACTCTTCCCTCACGTTCACGACCTAGGCAACACGCAGATCCAAGTGCGACAACCTCCACACCTACGCGCGATTCCACGCAGCGAAACCCCAAACCCCCAAAGCCTTAGTCGAGTTTCCCCTTACTTGCGCACCCTCACGAACCCCGTCACCATCGAGAATCGCGGCCTCGAGCTCGCGCTTCATCACCACCGCGACTCCACGTGCTCGTCACCGAAACCTCCCCGTGTTGAGCAGCAACGTCGCTCGTGCTTGCTCATACCTTAGTTCCCAGATTTCGCTCGAACTCGAGGCATCCCACTACATCGACTTCAAATAATCGCCTCGCCCCAAATACGCTTCCACCATCGCGATGTCGACTGCGATTTTGAAGACACGCGAATGCTATTGAATTCCTCTGGAGCCATTAACTGTGAATCGATGACTTTTGATTTTTACTTCTTTTTTTTTTAAAAAAAATCTCGGCTTCAATTTATTATTGGATTGAAAATGAGGAAAGGAAGGAAATGAGTTTGATATTCTGTTAAAGGTAAGAGAGAGGACGGGAAAAATAGAGATTTGGGGAAGCTTCTTGAGTACGCGTGCTTATTAAATAATTAAATATTGAAAATATCTCGTTGCATAACGCAAAATCCCGAACCCCGAATCAAACATGCCGACAGACGTTTATAGGGTGTTACCCGTATTCCGAACACGATGGAACGTGTTTCGAAGGCTAATTTAGTTATATGCACGAGTTACGGAAGTAAACGATCAATTTTAAATTATATCGATTAAAATAGTTTCTAAGCGTTTTGAGTTGCCAGGGTCAAATGACAACTCCGATGGCTACGAAAATTGAAATCCGACAATAACTAACTATTACGGATCCAATGGAACAGGTTTCGTCTAATTCCGAGACCGTGCCTCGGAAGGCTATTTTTATATTCAATTTAAACGATATATTTTAAAATTGAACAAATTACTTTTAAATTGAATTTCAACCATTCTATTATCTTCAGTATCATCATTATAAATTTTATAAGCCTTCAAATTTTTTTAACAGGCTTAGAGATTTCAGATTCAACAATTTACCCAATTTTCAATTATTAAATTCAATATTTAAACTATTTAATTCAATGATTTAATTACCAAGTAAATATTGATATCTTGAATTCAAGTTAAAATTAACTTTTAAATATTTTAAAATCAATTAACTATTCAAATTTAAATTGTTAGAAATTCCGAGTCGTCACATTCCTCCTGCCTTAAAAGAATTTCGTCCCCGAAATTGCTAGTTAGGAAGAATGGTCCAATGCCCGTTTACCTTCTCCCCCAAAACCAACAGTTATATCAACATCCTTCCAACTGTCTTTTATTAAAGACCCACTATCACCTTAACCAACTACCCAAAACCTACTATAGTTTCAATCAATACCCTTCTGCTCAATCGTTTAAATTTCAATTTAAAACAAAATTTTGAATTATCATAATTTTCTCAAAATTTTTCTAACTCCCAAAATTTCCGAAATTTTTTGCCAGCGTCTCCTTTGCGCGGCTAGCTCGGTACAACTACAAAATGCCCCTATGGGCTCCAAAATTCCAAAAGAAAACAAAAGCCAAGTGGCTAGATCAAAAACCCAATCCAATTTCATACAGAAATTTAAATACATACCTTTTTGTCGGGCAATTCAAATTTATCTTTTGGAATCACATTCAATTTTCTTTTCCCTTTAATACATGCATAACCTACTTAGCAATAATATCCAATCATAGCCTTTTCAAATCTTTACATACCTTTCCTTATAGAAGTTTTCATATCCATTTCTATTTAAATTAGTTTTCCCATTGTGACGGCCCGGAAATTTTAACAAAGTAAATTGGAATAATTAATCGATTTTAAATATTTAAGGTTAATTTTAACTTGAATTCCATATATCAATATTTACTTGATAATTAAATTATTGAATTATATAGTTTAATTATTGAATCATATAATTTGAAGTTGAGTAAAAAGCTGAATCTGGAATTTCTAAATCTGTTTAAAATAATTTAAAGGCTTGTAAAATTTATATTAATAGCACCGAAGGTAGTAAAAATGTTGAAATTTAATTTCAAGGTAATTTGTTCAATTTTAATAATATATCGTTTAAATTGAAATTTAAAAATAGCCTTCCGAGACACAGTCTCGGAATTTGACGAAACCAGTTTCATTGGATCCGTAATAGTTAGTTATTATCGGATTTCAATTTTCGTAGCAATCGGAGTTGTCGGTTGATCCTGGCAGCTCGAAACGCTTAGATTTATTTTAATCGATTTAATTTAATATAGATCATTTAATTCCGTAACTCGCACATACGTTCAAATCAGCCTATGAAACACGTTTCATTGTGTTCGGAATGCGGGTAAAACTTTATAAACGCCTCTCGGCATGTCTGATTCGGGATTTGTGATTTTGTGTTATGTACAACACGAGATATTTTGAATATTTAATTTTATAATAATAAAAGCTTATGCTAGAAGCTATTCGCAACTTATGCAGCTCCGTCCCTCTTTATCTTCGAACACAATACCGAATCGAAGAAAAAAAACAATCTTCAGAAATTTATGGCCGATACCTCCCTTCTCCCTCTTTATCTTCAGAAAATTCGAAGGTTAACTTTTCGTCGCCTCAAATCATGTGGCCGCGTGAAATCAGAGTTCGAACGAGATTCGGTCGAATCTGTTAACATGGAATTAGGGTTTCGGTAGTTCAGGTGGGGTCGTGACAGCTAGTGAGGGTCGGCGACTTCGTTCGTTGATGGCGTGTTGAGGGAGAAGGGTTAGGCTAGGATTCCGATCACTTGGGGTCGACGAGCTCGTGAGGAGTGATACGAATTGATGGATGTGAGGACTATTGATGCTTGGGCGTTCGATGATAGCTCATCTGGGTGGCGAGACAATAGCAGTCGCGATAACGGCAGGCATCGATGTCATGGGGGGTCGCGATAGCTAGGGTCGGGAAGAAAGGATTGCGTCTCTGCCTGAGCAACGCGGAGGTATGTCGGTCCTGTTTAATTTAATTTAATTTAATTTAATTTAATTTAATTTAATTCAACTAAAATACATATTGAATTCAAGATATCGAATATTTACAGACATGGTTAATTTAATTTTAAATATTTAAAGGTTTATGTAGTTTAAATATCGAATTCGAGATATCAATTAAAAATGTATATTGGGAAAAAAATGAATGAACGAAATGAATATATATGGATATTTATATGTAGTAAAGATAAATAGTGATAAAAATATAAATACATATTTATCTTATTAGTTTAAAGTTAAATATTTGTTTAAATTAAATAACTTGTTAAAATGAGAACTATTAAATTAAAATCTCTAGTAAATTAAATTTATCAAGTGGAAATTTAATTTTACGATTCGGTTCGAATATTGATGAAAATCATCCAATGTTTATGCAAGGTCAATAATTGTGAAGAAACAAGTCAGGATAGAATGGAATTGCAAATAAAACAAAGGTGAATAAGCCTCAAGTTTCTGAATTTCTATTTAAATTTAAAGGGTTAAATTTAAATGATTGGTTGAATGGTTAAATTGGATTGATGTGCTATATTATATAGTACTATATGGTTCATACTGGAATGATTGATATCCTGTGTTGAATATTTTAGGTAATTGGACTGCTGAATGCTGTGGATTGCTTGAATATTTCGATACCCTGAGTTATCGAAAAATATAAATTGGATTTGGAAGAAATATAAGAGTGATTAAAATAGATAATTAATTAATGGTTTGGGTTAATTACTTCAGTAATTAAAGGTTTGAATAAATAATAAATTAAGTTGTAAGTTAATCAACTAAGTATAAATAATTCAGAAAAATCATTTGATGTGTGATAATTAATTACTTAATGTAATTAATAAAATATAACACTTTGTGAAATATTATCAAGAGATTAATTAAGATATTTAATTAAGGTGTAACTGATTTATTAATGAAGTAAATAAAAGAATAGTTAATTACATATTGAGATTTATTTATTCATAATAAGTTACTTATGAGAAGTCAATTAATATAAGTAATTAAGAATCAACGTAATTGATTATAGTTAATTAATTTGTGAAGAAATTAAAGATTACTCATTGATTTGGTAAGAGTAATTAACAACGTGAAATTAATTAAAGAGAATTACTTGAATGGAATTGGAAGATAACTAGTCCAGGGTTGTTAATTAAGATGAATAGATATAGAGGGGTCGATTAATTAATTGATTTGGAATTAATAAATCTTCTAAGTGAATGTGGTTAGAAAATTCAATTGGAATAAATTGACTTAAATTGTATGTGATTAAGCATTACTTATGGATGGTATGTGATACTTTGAATGAATTGATATCTCTGATATGAAATGTTGTGTTTATCATTTGGATAACTTGGGATAGGATAGTATGAGACTCGGAGAGGCTGGTATTGGTTATTGGGAGATACCCGAAACCACTTCGAATTTTTTTTAAATTGATTTGAGAAATCAATAGGCAGGAATGAAATGATTTAAGTGAATTGGATTATTTTATCTATGTTTGGTACTCAGAAATTTACATGTGAAATAAGTGTTACCTATAGCAAATTGTGAATCGGTCAAAGTGATATAAGTTACCCCGGGTCTATATAAGTTGATTTATTTGGTATTCCATGTTAGTTGGGTTTACTCACGCTGGTTTCCAACCTAACCCGGGTGTTACTGTGGATGTAATACTCGGGTCAGACTGAGTATTACAGATTTTCAGGTTAGGACGTTCAGGAGCTCAGGAGGCGAGCTGGTGGCAATATCGTATGGAGTATATCCGCTGTATTTATCTGAGTCATGATAATTGTAAATAATCAGTGACTGTATATTATGTGAAACTCTTATGTATATTAAATGTAATCGATAGTTATAATATTCTTCTGTAAACTGTTATGATTCATTATTATTTTACCCGCTGCGTTTGTGAGATGTTTGGTGTTCTTGTTCTTCTTCTTCTTCTACCTCTTTCTTCTTTTCATAACTATCTGGAATTTTCGGGTACGAAAATTTCGGGTCGTTACCTTTTGTATCAGAACAGAAGGTTAAGCGAAAACCTTGGCTCTGGTGGGGATTTCTCATTAACTAGAGTCTGAAGTACTCTAGAATGAGTTGAGTGTATATATTATAGTAGAGCGTATTTGTTATTTTCTTATATAAAGGTTTTAAATGGTTTTATATAAAAGTATATTTTGATATATAAAACAATTTTTCCTTCTAATAAATATTAAGGTGATTGGGTGTTAAATTATTTGAATTAAGTTAAGTAGGAATATAATACAACCAAATTAAAATTAAATTAATTAAAAATGAAGTTCTAGAATTAGAACTCAGAAATTAGAATTGTTTGAAACTTTAAATGAACAAAGTTAAATTTGGTTTAAAAAGGTTAAACCAATCTTTGAGAACTTAGCTCGAATTATATAATTCGAGATGGTTTAAATTTGAAGTTGGAATTGAACTCATTCAAATTGAATCCGATTTGGATTAATTGGATTTGGGATGGAAGATGTATAAGTTCAAAAATTGAATGGAAGATTTGAATTGGATTGAATTGAAATGATTGAAACTGAAGTGGGTTCAATTGAATGGATACTAATCCAAAGTAATTAGAATAATTTTGGAATTGTAATTTAAGTGGAATTGGTTTAAAAATCAAAAAGGAATTTGAAATATAGATTGTAAATGTAATTTATTAATTGAAATAAACTTTATAAATAAATGAGATTATAAGTTGAAATAGAATTCTAGAGAATATTTGAAAATAAAGTAAGATGAAAATTCCAGGGAAATGTTTAAATATGAATTGGATGGATTGGGAATTTGGAATTTTCAGGAAAATTTAAAATTCCGTTGGATTTTAAAGTGGTTTCCAAAGGTTTTGGAGAAATGATAATATTATTTCAAAAACATTTTGTGTTGGACTTGAAATCTGGAAGATTTGAAATTAAAAATGTTTGGAAATGTTTTTAAAGAGATAAAAGCATTGAACTCTTTCGGTCACTGGAAAATAACGTCGGTGATGACTGCAGCATCATCAATGTTCATTTTCTAGTTTCTAGAAGAGAAATTGCTGCCAAAGTGTTTTAAATTGGGATTGTTTGTGAACTGGGTTTGGTTTTGAAATTCAAAGGGATAATTAAATTAGCCAAAGAATTTTGGATATAATTAAATTCTAAGGTGATATAGAAATTTGGAAATTGGTTTAAACTCTGGAATCTTGATTGAATGTTTATGGGATAATAAAAATATATTGGCTAAATAAAATGTATAATTCTGAGTTAAAAGAAAAATGTGAATGTAATTGATTATAAATAGAAATTGTAAAATTTAAATTATAATTAAAGTTGTACGAGTTTAAAGATCAAATAGAATTTGATTTGACGTTGGAAGGAAATTGAGAATCAATTTAATTTGAATTGGGAATGAATCAAGTCCAATGGAAATTGGAGTTAATTAAATTGGGATTGGGTTAATTTATATGGAGTGGAAATTTAAATTGGATTGTTGGGGTAGTGAAAAGTTTTGACTCTAGACCATTTTCAATGTAGATTGTTTTAATATAAATAGTTTTAAATCTATTTTCTTATCTATTTACTATACAATTTTCTTTTTAAAACCTAAACTATTTTATACTGGTTTTGCCACTACTTTTGGAACTCTTTACCTATTTTACAACTGTTTTATACGCTAAGTACTAATTTTCAACTAAGTTACGAATTAATTTCTATTTTACAACTATTTCGCGATTATTTAAGATTTCTATAACTATTTAACTATTTTCCAACTCTTTTACAGTTAGTCAATTATTCTACAACTATTTTGCAAATTATTGATTATTTTTCAACTACTTATCGATTTTTAAAATTTTCAAGCTATTCTCTAAACTGGTCGGAGTTTAAACTATTTATGATTAAATACCCAACTGGGATAAGAATTTGGGTGATAATCCAATTGGGGATTAAGGCAAATGTGAATAAGTGAATGGAAATTTAAGTGAATGTGAATAGAAAGAAATTGATATTAGAGAGAGTAATCAAATGTGAATATTTGATTTTAGGTAAACAAAGTTATATCTTTGTTATATATTCTTCCCTTGTTGAATCTATTGTGGGAAGAAAAAAAGATTTTGGAAGTGTTTGAAGTATAAAAGGAATTTTATACGAGTTTAAAGTGATCCAAGGTTTTAAATATTACATATATCTGTATATATATAAAGGATCTTATGAGGATTTTGGAAAAAGTTTTGGGAACCTTTGGATTTGGAAAGGCTTTTGATTTTTGGGTAAAATCAATATTGAATTTGGAAAGCCTAGTTTGAAGAATTATCGATTTTGGGATAATCAATTTTGTGTAAAGGAGCTTTGATAAAATTCATACTAGGTGTATGATTTGAAAGATACTATATGTGTATAGTATAAAGTGTTTTGATGATAGCTACGGGGAAAAAGGCGCTCCCTTGGAATGGACTTCTCGGGAGTGCCACCGGGTGGTGCTGCCTTGAGCCCCAAGGGGGATTCTAAAGTTGATCCTGTGAGGAGTCCGGACAAAACTAGTTCCTGAGGATTATGAGTTGGGTTTACCATAGCGTAAGTCGTGTGTGCCGCGGAGAGCCAACAGTTACATGGACTTTTGTTGTGACTGCAACGTAACCCAGGATGTAACTGCGACCTATGGTAACATTGAGAAAGTCGCGTGTGCCGCTGAGAGCCAACAGTCTGCGTTTGAGTTTATCACGGTAGACTGCGACCTATGTAGGAGTGGAGAAGTTTCATTTCGACAGCGAAAATCAGAGTGTCGCGGAGAGCCTGCAGTTACATGGACTTTTCCAGCGACGGCAACATAACCCTGGATGTAACTGTGATTTGTTGTGTGGGATCCATGGCGTAATTGAGAGGCCGCGGAGAGCCAACGGTTACATGGACTTTTGTTGTGACTGCAACGTTACCATGGGATGTAACTGTGATCATGGATGGGGGTGATGATTTCCAGAGCATTCTCACCAAAGATATTTCCTTTATCTCAAAATGCTTTCAATATTTTCCATAAAATAAATTTCCAAATATTTTCACTGGGTGTCGAAAACGGGTTCACCAAGTACTTATAGATTTTCAATTCTACGCCTGATCAATGTATGACTGAATTTCTATAAGAACAAGGATGGACTGGTTGAGACATCGAGCTATAAAAAGTATTTTTATAAAGAGCTATTTTATTTGTATGATGTGAATTTTAAAGCATTGCTAAATTTTTTAAATAAAATGTTGAAATTTTGGAAAATCAAGGAAATCCAAATTGGAATTTTAATGTAGTGAATTTGTAATTAAAATCGAACATTGATTTAGAAGTCGGAAGTAAGCTAATAAACAGTTAATTGATAAAGTATGTTAATAATATTTAACCATGGTAAATAAATGGATTGTAAATGAATAATGGAGTTTGGGAATGAATTAAAATTGTAAATAGAATTCGACTTGGATTTGATAATGAATTAAATAAGAAGAGACGTTGTAAAATAAAAATAAAATAGAGTTGGATTGGAAAAAAAAATGTAGTGGTTTGAATTACAAATAAAATTCAAAAGTGATTGAATAATATTTAATGAAATTTGGAAGAAAATTGGATATAAGAAAAGTGATTATAATAGCAATGTTTGAGTTGCAAAACAAAACCCATGTGAATAGAAATAAATTGAGAGTGGCCTTGTATTAATCAAATAAATTCAATAACGAATTAAGTAAGCAAATTAAAAATTAAAATTAAAATTAAAATGGATGGGCTTACTGAATTTAATGGAATTTGATTAAATGAGAATCAAATAGAAGTAAACTTAAGTTTGATGTCGGAATGAATTAAAGTAAAGTAACTTAAGTTTAAATTTAAGGAAGCTTGCCTTCGAATAAGGGTAAAAGCCATTAAATAAAAGCTCGGTTCAAATTAATTTGGGAATGGTAGCAGTACACAAGCACGGAATGTGTCGAGCTAAATAAAATGATTGTGAATAAATTAAAAAGGAGTTGAATTAAATAAAATTGAGTTGGAATCAATTTTAATTGGTTATAAAGCTTAAGTAATTATTTACTCACATGGATATTATTAAAATTGCATAGAAATGATTGTCGTTTAACGTAAACGAGATTTAATTAAATTCTATGAATTAGTGGAAGCAAATATAATTGATTTTTGAATCAATTGAAGTGAATCTGAGCTTGATTGGATTAAAAAAACAAATTGAATGTAAGCACTTGAGTAGTAAACCATTAAATTTGAATGAAATGGAATATAAATTGGTTGAAAACAATGGAATTAGTTTTGAAATCATATAATGTGCTTGTGAAAGTTATTTAGAATGCATATCTTTTAGAATTGAAGTGTTATAGTTGTTTAAGTAAAAGAAATGTTATAAACTTCATATACATAGTACTTATATGTTTAAATTAAGTAAGTACAGGTACCTGGAGGCCGTTTGGCTGGTTTGGATTGCGCTAATTGCTTAAATTAATAAGCTGCTTGCTTAAAATGCTAAATAAGGTACGCCTACGCAATAAAAATAGGAAATATGAACTGTTTTTGCTTTTTCCGACCGGGTGGGTCGATGTATATATATTTATATCTCTTGTCAAATTGCAAAAGCTCCTCCGTACAAAGGAGACTCTGCCAAAATTTTCCGAAAATTTTGGGAGTTAGAAATTTTTGGTTAAGGACAAAACAAATTCAAATTGGAAATTAAAGTAAACTAGCGAATGAAACTAATATGAATCGGTTATAAATGAAAGGTAAAATTTAATACTCTGAAGTAAAGACAAATTGAATTCTTATGGAAATGGAAAAAAACTAAATTGAATAGAAGTAAATGTGAAAGCTTCTGTAAGAAAATGCGTACAGTGATTTAAAAGGGTTCGATTGGATATTGTTATTAAATAGAATATGTAGGTATTAAAGAGAAGAGAAAATTGGATTTGAGTCCAAAAGATTAATGTGAATTGTCTGACAAAAAGGTATGTATTTTAAATTTCTGCATGAAATTGGATTGGGTTTTCGATGTAGCCACTTGGCTTTTGTTTTCTTTTGGGTATTTGGGAGCCCGTAGAGGCCTTTTGTAGTAGTACCGAGCTAGCCGCGCAAAGGAGACGCTGGCAAAAAATTTCGGAAATTTAGGGAGCTAGAAAAATTTTGAGAAAATTTTGATATTTCAAAATTTGGATTTAAACTAAAATCTAAAGGATTGAGCAAAAGGGTATTGCATGAAAACTATAGAAGGTTTTGCGAAGTTGGTTAAGGATAGTGGGTCTTTAATGAAAGATGGTTGGAAGGATGTTGAATTGTGAGTTTTGGGAATAGTAAACGGGTCTTGGTCTATTCTTCCTAACTAGTAATTTCGGGGACGAAATTCTTTTAAGGGGGGAGGAATGTGATGGCCCAGAAATTTTAACAAAGTAAATTGGAATAATTAATCGATTTTAAATATTTAAGGTTAATTTTAACTTGAATTCCAGATATCAATATTTACTTGATAATTAAATTATTGAATTATATAGTTTAATTATTGAATCATATAATTTGAAGTTGAGTAAAAACCTGAATCTGGAATTTCTAAGTCAGTTTAAAATAATTTGAAGGCTTGTAAAATTTATATTAATAGCACTAAAGGTAGTAAAAATGTTGAAATTTAATTTCAAGGTAATTTGTTCAATTTTAATAATATATCGTTTAAATTGAAATTTAAAAATAGCCTTTCGAGGCACAGTCTCGGAATTTGAAGAAACCATTTTCATTGGATCCATAATAGTTAGTTATTATCGGATTTCAATTTTCGTAGCAATCGGAGTTGTCGGTTGACCCTGGCAGCTCGAAACGCTTAGATTTATTTTAATCGATTTAATTTAATATAGATCATTTGATTCCGTAACTCGCACATACGTTCAAATCATCCTACGAAACACGTTTCATTATGTTCGGAATGCGGGTAAAACTTTATAAACGCCTCTTGGCATGTCTGATTCGGGATTTGTCATTTTGTGTTATGTACAACACGAGATATTTTGAATGTTTAATTTTATAATAATAAAAGCTTATGCTAGAAGCTATTCGCAACTTATACAGCTCCGTCCCTCTTTATCTTCGAACACAATACCGAATCGAAGAAAAAAAAACAATCTTCAGAAATTTATGGCCGATACCCCCCTTCTCGCTCTTTATCTTCAGAAAATTCGAAGGTTAACTTTTCGTCACCTCAAATCATGTGGCCGCGTGAAATCAGAGTTCGAACGAGATTCGTTCGAATCTGTTAACATGGAATTAGGGTTTCGGTAGTTCAGGTGGGGTCGTGACAGCTAGTGAGGGTCGGCGACTTCGTTCATTGATGGCGTGTTGAGGGAGAAGGGTTAGGCTAGGATTTCGATCACTTGGGGTCGATGAGCTCGTGAGGAGTGATACGAATTGATGGATGTGAGGACTGTTGATGCTTGGACGTTCGATGATAGCTCATCTGGGTGGCGAGACAATAGCAGTCGCGATAACGGCAGGCATCGATGTCACGGGGGGTCGCGATAGCTAGGGTCGGGAAGAAAGGATTGCGATCACTGCCTGGGCAACGTGGAGGTATGTCGGTCCTGTTTAATTTAATTTAATATAATTTAATTTAATTCAATTAAAATACATATTTAATTCAAGATATCGAATATTCACAGACATGGTTAATTTAATTTTAAATATTTAAAGATTTATATAGTTTAAATATCGAATTCGAGATATCAATTAAAAATGTATATTGGGAAAAAAATGAATGAACGAAATGAATATATATGGATATTTATATGTAGTAAAGATAAATAGTGATAAAAATATAAATACATATTTATCTTATTAGTTTAAAGTTAAATATTTGTTTAAATTAAATAACTTGTTAAAATAAGAACTATTAAATTAAAATCTCTAGTAAATTAAATTTATCAAGTGGAAATTTAATTTTTCGAATCGGTTCGAATATTGATGAAAATCATCTAATGTTTAGGCAAGGTCAGTAATTGTGAAGAAACAAGTCAGGATAGGATGGAATTGCAAATAAAACAAAGGTGAGTAAGCCTCACATTTCTGAATTTCTATTTAAATCTAAAGGGTTAAATTTAAATGATTGGTTGAATGGTTAAATTTGATTGATGTGCTATATTATATAGTACTGTATGGTTCATACTGGAATGATTGATATCCTGTGTTGAATATTTTAGGTAATTGGACTGCTGAATGCTGTGGATTGCTTGAATATTTCGATACCCTGAGTTATCGAAAAATATAAATTGGATTTAGAAGAAATATAAGAGTGATTAAAATGGATAATTAATTAATGGTTTGGGTTAATTACTTCAGTAATTAAAGGTTTGAATAAATAATAAATTAAGTTGTAAGTTAATCAACTAAGTATAAATAATTCAAAAAAATCATTTGATGTGTGATAAATAATTACTTAATGTAATTAATAAAATATAACACTTTGTGAAATATTATCAAGAGATTAATTAAGATATTTAATTAAGGAGTAACTGATTTATTAATGAAGTAAATAAAAGAATAGTTAATTACATATTGAGATTTATTTATTCATAATAAGTGACTTATGAGAAGTCAATTAATATAAGTAATTAAGAATTAACGTAATTGATTATAGTTAATTAATTTGTGAAGAAATTAAAGATTACTCATTGATTTGGTAAGAGTAATTAACATCGTGAAATTAATTAAAGAGAATTACTTGAATGGAATTGGAAGATAACTAGTCCAGGGTTGTTAATTAAGATGAATAGATATAGAGGGGTCGATTAATTAATTGATTTGGAATTAATAAATCATCTAAGTGAATGTGGTTAGAAAATTCAATTGGAATAAATTGAATTAAATTGTATGTGATTAAGCATTACTTATGGATGGTATGTGATGCTTTGAATGAATTGATATCTCTTATATGAAATGTTGTGTTTATCATTTGGATAACTTGGGATAGGATACTATGAGACTCGGAGAGGCTAGTATCGGTTATTGGGAGATACCTGAAACCACTTCGAATTTTTTTTAAATTGATTTGAGAAATCAATAGGCAGGAATGAAATGATTTAAGTGAATTGGATTATTTTATCTATGTTTGGTACTCAGAAATTTATATGTGAAATAAGTGTTACCTATAGCAAATTGTGAATCGGTCAAAGTGATATAAGTTGCCCCGGGTTTATATAAGTTGATTTATTTGGTATTCCATGTTAGTTGGGTTTACTCACGCTGGTTTCTAGCCTGACCCGGGTGTTACTGTGGATGTAATACTCGGGTCAGACCGAGTATTACAGATTTTCAGGTTAGGACGTTCAGGAGCTCAGGAGGCGAGCTGGTGGCAATATCGTATGGAGAATATCCGCTGTATTTATCTGAGTCATGATAATTGTAAATAATCAGTGTCTGTATATTATGTGAAACTCTGATGTATATTAAATGTAATCGACAGTTATAATATTCTTCTGTAAACTGTTGTGATTCATTATTATTTTACCCGCTGCGTTTGTGAGATGTTTGGTGTTTATGTTCTTCTTCTTCTTCTACCTCTTTCTTCTTTTCATAATTATCTAGAATTTTTGGGTTCGAAAATTTCTGGTCGTTACACCCATTTTCATACGAATTCAATTTATTTTAAATTTTGCATATTGAATTTTATCTTCCAAGTATAACTGATTCATATTAGTTTCATTTACTAATTTACTTTAATTCCCAATTTGAAATCGTTTTGTTGTTAACAAAAATTTTCCCAAAAATTTTCAAAAATTTTCTAACTCCCAAAATTTTCAGAAAATTTTGGCAGAGTCTCCTTTGCACGGAGGAGCTTTTGCAATTTGATAAGAGATATAAATATATATACATCGACCCACCCAGTCGGAAAAGCAAAAACAGTTCATATTTCCTATTTTTATTGCATAGGCGTACCTTATTTAGCGTTTTAAGCAAGCAGCTTATTAATTTTAGCAAATAGCACAACCAAATTCAGCCAAATGGCTTCCCGGTACCTGTACTTACTCAATTTAAATATGTAAGTGCCATATATAGAGAATTTATTAGCATTTCACTTACTTTAATGGCAAAACACAAGCATTACAAAGCATTAAACACCAAACGCTTACCATAAGCGATTTATATGATTTAAATCCAATCCAATTGCTTCCAACAAATTTGTATGCCATTTCATTCAATTTTAATGGTTTACAACTCAATTGCTTATGTTCAATTTATTTTTAATCCAAACAAGTTCATATTCACTTCAAATGATTCAGAATCAATTTTATTTAATCTCTATCAACGCATAGCATTTAATTTACTTTTATTTACGCCGAACGACAACTATTTTCTATGCAATTTCGACGATATTCGCTTAATAAAGTATCTATTTTAGTTTGTAACTACTTTAAATTAATTTCAACTCATTCTGTATTTACTTCCATTTCATTTCTAATTTATTCTCCAACCATTTATTTAGCTCGACACATTACATTCTTGTATACTTCTAGCCATTCCCAAATTAATTCAATCCAAGCTTTTATTTTATAGGCTTTCACTCTTATTCGAAGCCAAGCTTCCATAAATTTTAAACTTAAGTGAATTTACTTTAATTTATTCCAACATCAAACTTAAGTTTACTTCTATTTGATTCTCATTTAACCAACTTCCATTAAATTCAGTTAGCCATCCATTTTAAATTTTAATTTTAAATTCACCTTCTCAATTTATCAAAATAATATCCAAGCACATACTTAACTCATTTATACTTCAAATTAATATGCCACCGAAATTAAGTTTAGTTTGATAATCTAATTCCAATCACCACTTTGATTTAGTTTTTATTTAATCAGACTTCATCCATTTATTATTTAACTCAATTAACCCATTTTAAATTTTTTTGGCAAAGCCAGCGGGGTTAACTGGTCCCTACCAGTTTTATTGCAAAACAATAAATAGTAAAGAAGAAAACTATGAGAAAACAAAGAGAGGAAAACAAAACAAAAAAAGCAAACACAGGGCTTATTCCCAAAATTGCATCAAGTCAGTAGAGAAGACAGTATGACAATTCTTCATTTGACAATATGTTCCATACTTAACTTCATGCCAAAGCTCATCCCCATTCTTTCTTTGATTTTCAAAAAATATTGCATTTCTTTCTCTCCATGTGACTAACAGGTATATCTTCATGCAAATTACAAGCAATCTACCCACTTCATTTTTCTTCTTGGCAGCAGTGTAGAAAGCATCCCAAACATCCCCAGAATTAGCAGTATGAAGATTAGTTCCAGTTTTTAGACCAATTCTACTTAAAAGAAAAAGAAGTGCAGGGCATTAAAAGAATATATGTTGAGGAGACTCTTCATATTGATCACAAAATAGGCATTTCATTGTGCATCCCATAATGTATTTGCTCAGAACATTTCTAGTTAGCAAGGCCTGGCTAATAACTTTCCAGAGCATCAAGTTTTCTTTAGGTTGTGAATTAGAAGACCAAATAACAGAGCTCCAATTAGATGGAGGAAAAGGTGCAGAGACAGTGTAATAATTGTAAACTCCTTTAATAGTATGTGGCTTCATATCCCATACCACAGAATCATGAGTAGCAGGGAAGAATTGTAGCTGCATTGCACTCCACAGTTGCCTTAAAAATTGATTGCTACTGTATGGCAGCACAATTTTGCCATCATGAATGTAATCAATAGCCTTGGCATCAATGTGTATACCAGACTGCATAATCTGGTTGTAGTCACACAAAGTTGACAAGATAAGGCCTTTACTGACCCAGGGATCATGCCAGAAACTGACAGAAGAACTAGCCTTGACAGGATATAGTATCATAGGTAGGAAAACATCTCTCAATTTCGATATATTTCTCCAATTCCAACTACTATTCAGAGGATTGGCCATACACAAAAAATACTTTTTCTTAATATTGTAATGCCAAGCCCAGTAAACCCATAAACTGTCTCTCATGTTGATAAGGTCATCAATGTGCTTACTAATTGCTACCATATTCCACTTCCTGACATCAATAACCCCAAGTCCACCCATTTTCTTAGAGGCTTCAAATTTAGTAAAGGAACAAGGCAACAGTTTCCTATTATGTATACTTCCTGTCCAAAAAAATCTGTTCATAACAGACCTAACTTGTTGCACTAGCCTGACTGGGAGAACCATTGCTCGAGCCCAGTAGACAAGAGAGGAAAAAACAGTAGATTTAATCAGCACTAATCTACCACTCTGAGACAAATGCCTATTTTCCCAATCATTCATAACAGAAGTAATTTTGTTGTAAAGAGGGAGACAGTCAACTTTAGTTATTCTTTTTGAAATTAGTGGTAGTCCAAGATACTTCATATCAGTGTCCATGGAAGAAAAACCAATGTGTCTTTGTAAAGCAGCTGCTTGAGCATCACTAACTCCAGAAACCAACAAAGAAGATTTGTCTTGATTTATTCTAAGTCCAGTCATTCTATAAAATTTTTGCAATGCCTCAGAAATAGCATTTAAGGAAGGTATCTCAGGTTTTGTAAACAACATCACATCATCAGCAAACATAATAGATGTAATTTGATGTTGTGAACACTTATGGTGGAACTTGATTGACTTCAAAGAATACTTATTTTGGAGGCTAACAGTAAAGACTTCCATAACAAGCAAGAATAAATACAAAGATATGGGATCGCCTTGTCTAATACCTTTACTACTTCTAAAATTTCCCACAGGTCTTCCATTAATAACAACAGAGAACGATGGAGTGGAAATACACACATATATCCAGGAGACAAAAATTTTAGGAAAACCCATCTCTGCCATTACCCTAACTATTGAAGCCAAGTTAATGGTATCATAAGCCTTGGATATGTCAATTTTAATTGCTGCAGCAGTGGGTACCTTATTTTTACCATATCCTTTCAATAATTCGTGAGCAAGAAGAAGGTTATCAAGTATACTCCTAGAAGGTATAAAAGCAGCCTGTTTACTTGAGACAACAGAGGGGAGAACTTTAACTAAACGAGTATCAAGTATTTAAGAGATACATTTGTATACAACATTACACCATGATATAGGTCTGAAAGAGGAGACACAAGTTGGTGGATTGACTTAGGGAATAAGAGCAATATTAGTACAATTAACTTCACCTAACAACTTACATTTGTTGAAAAAATTGTGTATGGCTCTACAGAACTCACTACCCAGCACACTCCACGTAGAGATAAAGAAAATCAAATTTAAACCATCAGGCCCTCCCGATGATTGCTGGTTCATAGAGAAGAGAGTTGTTTTAATTTCCTCATCAGTAACTGGGCTGATGAGAGTTGCAGCTTCCATGGAAGAAATACAAAGAAGTGCAAGAGAAGATAATTGATCAAGATCAGGGATAAATCCTTCAGAGTTACCAAGCAAATTTGAGAAATAGTCAATAAAAGCCATGTCAACAGAATCTGCAGTTGAAAAAAAAGGATCCATTCTCATCAAAAATGCTATAAATGTTTTCTCTCGCATGCTTAACCCTTATAGAATCATGATAAAACTTGGTGTTTTTATCTCCTTCAGCTATCCATTTTTTATGCAGTTGTTGTCTCTTCATGCTAGCCTCCAAGTACAGAGCATTATTAACCTCCTTAAATAGTTTACTTTCTTCTTCAGCAGCTTGGACATCAAGAGGGTGCTCCATCATGTAATCTCGTTGTTTCCTCAGCTTTAGCTTTAGGCTTGAAGATAGCAGGCAACCAGTGCCAAAAGTTAAGGAAGCCCACAATTTAATCTCCTTCTTAATGCTTTTAAGCTTCCTGCAAAACTTATACATAGGGTTACCAAAACATGAAAAATCAGAGCTGGCTTTAGTAACTAAAACAAGGAAGTGTTTATGTTTAACCCATGCATTAAAAAATTTAAAACTTCTCTTTTCCTTTTTAAAATGGTGACCAAGAGTTAAGATTAAAGGGGAGTGATCAGACATTATAGGTTGAGGTAGGTATACAGAAATGGTAGGCTAGTGGGTGATTGCTTGAATATTGCAAAAGTGTGATCAATAGTAGTGAAGGTACGTATGCCACTTCGACTTCTATTATTCCAAGAATACTTTTCTCCAGATTTGTTAACCATAATCAAATCAGATTCATAAACAACAAGATTGAGAGGATCAAGATCCATTGATGTAAGTGGAGTTCCACCAGATTTGTCACTATATTCATAACAGGAGTTAAAATCTCCCAAAACAATCCAGGGATGAGTGGATTGCCTTAAAGGTGGCAAAGCATTTAAAAAAACTTTCCTGGAGATGACCGAGTTGTCAGCATAAACAAAAGGGTTTGAGCTTCAAGAACATGAAAGTGGATGTACTGTCTAGTTGATAGGAGGGGAGAGAGAGTTATTACAGTAGGGTCATAGATAACTCGAATCCTACCATAAGTGGCACTATCAAGATTGTGATGAAAGGACAAGGTTGGATTGATATATGAAATAGGTTTAGTTGATAAAGGTAAGTTTAGTTTTGTTTCAAGAAGACCAAAAAGACAAATATTGTACTCAGTGATAGTTCTTTTCACCTGGTCAAGTTTCAAATTACTGTGAGCTCCTCTGAGATTCCAAGATGCAATTTTTTTAAACATAAAAATTATTGTGTAAAGGAAGTGATATTTCTTCTCTTAGCAGGAAGAGATCTCGTTTCTATTTTCCTGTGTGTTTGAGATCGAGGGGAAGGAGGTTGGGATCTAGTTTGGATGGTGGTAGGGTCAAACGGAGGAACTGATGATGTTTGGATATTGGAAATACATGCTAGCCATCTAGGCAACTCAAAAGAAAAGTTATAAAGTGTTGGTACAGAAACTTGAACATCAACAGGATCTTCATTCATGGTGGTTATTAGTTGTGTTACTTCCTGCTCAAAAGTATTGCACTAGTCTTTATCCATTTATGTTACATGTGAATCAGTGGGAACATGCACAACAAATTGTCCATTTCCACTAACATGCAAAATTTCAGAGCTGTTTGTATCTTTTAAAAGCAAGTTTTGGTCTTCATCAGTTGTTGTCAGATCATTATTTACATATTCTTTACCATCAGCAGTAGAAGAATTATTTTTGTGTCCACCATTACATTGTTCTTTACTTAAGTCTTCATTTGTTATTTCACCTTCCTCAACTTCAAGCGTTTCTAGTAAGTCATGCTCATCCACTTCAGAGTGCAGCAAGTGGAACTTGTTTTGTGTGGAAACAGAACAAACCTGATCTCCACTTGAAGATTTATGCACTTCATGTTGCACAAATTTAATTTTGCCACTTCCATCATTCTCAAAAACTAACTTTTCTCCTTGCATCTTCAAAACATTTGCTCCCACATCTTCACTCATAATTCTTCTTTTATCCTTGTTCTTATTTACCTTTTGCCAAACTTGCTTAATTCTCTCTTGTTTCTCATTTTTTTCCCCTTCTTCATCTTATTCTTTTTATCATCACTAAATTTCTTTTGTTCATTAATTGCACATTGCTCTACAATTTCATCACTTTCATATTTCTTGCAATTTTTAGTCATATGCCCAAACTCTTTACAAAAAGTGCATATTTGCGGTATCCACAAGTATTCTACTTTCACAATTTGTTCAGTACCATCAAGCAACATCACTGAGAAACTATCCGGTAGTTCATAGTATGAAGTAACTTCAACTAAACATTTGGCAAAAGAGATACGCTCAAAATTTTCAGTTGATGCATCCATACACAGAAGCTTTCCAACTCTGGAAGTTGACCAATTAACGCCCAAAGGAGACCATGCATACAAAGGAATATTAGATAGTTTTATCCACACAGGAACTGCTTTTATACTACTACAGCTATTTCCTATATCTTCATCCCACGGCTTAACTATGAATAACTTATTTTGCATTACAACTGGGTCTGATTCAGAAATTCTTTTCCTATCATCATCATTACTAAAATTAAACAAGAACATGAATCCATCTGATTTAATAGAAATGGACCCAGCCAGCTTCCATGCACGCTTGAGATAATACAGAACAGTTGAGTACGGTAGCGGGTTATCTAGGAAAAATCCAACAAGATAATCACTCCACATAGAACTACCTGCCTTGACGACTTCAGCAGGTTGCACAATAGCATCTCCATGAAAATCTAGTTGAATATCTCGAGGCACGTAGGAGCCAGCATTATTAGGTCTTGCTTTGAACAGGGAGTTCCAAGCTAGTGATTGTTTTGCTTGAGAGGAAGTTGACAAGGTTGGATTTGAAAGAAAAGGAAGTGAAGACTTATTTGAGGCAAGTTCAGGAAATGGGGGGGAGTTCATCACTGTCAGATGGAAGAGCATCGGAAGAAAAGTTTGGCAGAGGTAGTATGGGTAGTACAGAGGGAGGTATGAGAATTGGAGAGGAAGGACAAGGCTGAAGAGAAGATGGCGGATGGGATGGGTCAGCGGGAAAGGAAAGAAAATTTGGAGCGGTCGCCATTTTTAAAGAAAATTTGGAGCGGTTTAACTTACTTAACTCATTTCGAATTTATTTTATTAATACAAAGTCATTCTCAATTTATTTCTATTCACTTGGGTTTTGTTTGCACTCAAACCATTTCTATTATAATTCACTTTCATTTCATTCGACTACACTTCTCTCATATCTAATTTACTTGCAAATTTCATTGAATATTATTCAAATCACCCTTGAATTTTATTTGTAATTCAAACCATCACATTTTTCAATCCAACTCTATTTTATTTTTATTTTTAACACATCTCTTCTAATTTATTTCATTATCAAATCCAAGTCGAATTCTATTTACAATTTGAATTCATCCCCAAACCCATTATCAACTTACAATCCATTTATTTTCCCAAGTTAAATTTTATTAATATACTCAATCAAATAATTATTTAGCCAATTAGCTTACTTTTAACTTCTAAATTAATATTCAATTTTAATTACAAATTCACTTCATTAAAATTCCAGTCTGGATTTCCCTTTATTTCCCCAAAATTCCAAACACTTTTATATAAAAATTTTAGAAATGCTTTTAAATTCACATCATACTAATAAAATAGCTTAATATAAAAAATACTGTTTATAACTCGATGTCTCAACTAGTCCATCCTTGTTCTCATAGAAATTCAATCATGTGTTGATCAGGCGTAGGACTGAGAATCTATAAGTACTTGGTAAACCCGTTTTCAACACCCAGTGAAAATACTTGAAAAATAATTTTATTGAAAATATAGAAAACAGTTTTTGGAAATATAGGAAATATCTTTGGTGAGAATGCTCTAGAAATCATCACCCCCATCCACGGTCATAGTTACATTCCAGGGTTACGTTGCCATTGCAGCAAAAGTCCATGTAACTGTAGGCTCTCCGCAGCCTCTCGATTATGCCATGGAATCACAACAGATCACAGTTACATCCAGGGTTACGTTGCTGCCACAGCAAAAGTTCATGTAACTACAGGCTCTCTGCGGCCTCTGATTTTCGCCGTCGAAATGAAACCTCTCCACTCCTACATAGTTCGCAGTCTACCGATATAAAATCAAACGCAGAATGTTGACTCCCAGCTGCACACACGACTTTCGCTATGTTATACCATCGGTCGCAGTCTACCGATATAAAATCAAACGCAGACTGTTGGCTCTCAACGGCACACACGACTTTCGCTATGGTATACTCTACTCATAATCCTCAGGAACTAGTTTTGTCCGGACTCCTCACAGGATCAAATATTCAAATTTGATTACTTTTTTTTGCAATATTAATTTCATTCAAATCCGTACGATATACACATATTATCCGCACGCTATACCAATCTGATCGTCCACTCGATCACACAATTTCACTTCCGAACTAGTATTGTCCATCCGACTTCCTAGCGCGGACTCAGATCTGGTTTCTTGATTAGAAACCGTCATTCTCCTTGCATAGCCATAACTATGATAGAGAATCCAGAACCAATCAACAATCCATATCGAGGTTCGCCGTCGAAAATCGAGTGAAAAATCCCAACTCGGATCGATATACTATTTCGAAATTCTATGCTCGAATCTGGATCAAATCACTATGCGAATAGAATAGTATACGTACATCCTACGTATTTATTTTCATTGATTATCAGCCAAATAAATTTCCTTTCTATTCACATTCGCCTCAATTCCATTGAATTATCACTTCAACCCTTATCTCAGTTGGGTATTTAATCAATAACAGTTTGAACTCCGACCAGTTTATATTTAAAAAATAGCTTGAAAATTGAAAAATAGGTAAGTTGTTGAAAAATAGTTATTAGTTTACAAAATAGCTATAAAATAGTTAACTAATCTTAAAATAGTTGGAAAATAGTTAAATAGTTTCAGAAATTTTAAATAATTGCCAAGTAGTTCTAAAATAGAAATTAGTTTATGAAATAATTGAAAAATAGTAATTAGTTTATAAAACAGCAACAAGATAGTTAAATAACTCCAAAAGTAGTTATAAAAATAAGTATAAAATAATTTTGGGTTTAATAAGAAAGGTTGCATATATTAAACAGCTTGAAAAAATTTAATTATATTAAAACAATTTATGTTGAAAAATAGTCTAGAGTCAAACTGTTCACATTCCCAATAATTCAATCTTAATTTCCACTTCCGTTGAAATTGACTCAATTTCAATACGAATAACTTCAATTTTTGTTGCAATTTATTTAAGCCCAATTCAAGTTGAATCAATCTTGATTCCTTTCCCAAATTAAACTGAATTCCACTTTAAATTATCTTTACTCATGTATTTCAAGGTTCAAATAAGAGTTAAATACAATTTTATTTGTTTTCAAAATTTAATTTATTATTCAATTTTATCTTCCAGTTTGAAGCCAGTTTTTAAACAAGTTTATTTTACAATTCAATTATTCAAATTTATTTTATTTATACAATACCATTCTCAATTTAAAGATTTTTATTAACAATAGGATGATATCATCCAATTTATTTTAAAACGTCCATCCATTTTCAATTTTTAAATGTCAAACCCGTTTTGAGATCACACAAATTCCCAATTCAAATTAACCATTTAACTTTCCAAGTTAAATTCCAATTTCATCTTACAATTTCCAATTCAAGTTGTTCATTCAAACTTATTTAACTTCTCCCAAGTTAAATTCGATTTACTTAATCCAATCAACCTCATTCCATCCTTAAACTTCACAATAATAATCCTCCCACTTAAAAACTTATCACTTGGGTATCACATCCCATTCCAAATTTCAAACTCAACATTTAAAGTTTATTCAAACTATTTTTGATTTATGCATATTCCTTATTCATACAAATTATTTCCTTTACACATGAAGTCATCCTTAAATTTTTAAACCACCTTTGGTTTTTAATTCAAATCAAAATTTCAAACAACCCATTGTTTGCAACAAGTCCCAGCTATCAAAATAATACTTATTTATTATTTTTCATTACGTTGAAACAAAATTTCCAAATTCTGGGACCAGATTTAGAATTTCATTTTCAATCCATTAAATTTAATTTGGTTGTATTTCTATTTCTACTTAATTTAATTCCAATTCAAGACTTTAGTTTGGTTGTATTATATTACTTCTTAATTTTAATTTCAATAATTAACAACCAATCACCTTAATAATTATTAAAAGGAAATATTGCTTTATATATCAAAATATATATTTTATATAAAATCATTTAAAATCTTTATATGAGAAAATAACAAGTACGCGCTCATATATATATATATATATATATATATATATATATATATATATATTCTCAACTCATTCTAGAGTACTACAGACTCTATTAAATGAGTAATCCCCACTAGAGCCAAGGTTCTCGCTTAACTTCGCTCTGATACCAAATGTAACGACCCAAAATTTTCACTCCCGAAAATTCCAGATAGTTATGAAAAGAAGAAAGAGATAGAAGAAGAAGAACAGAAACATTAACATCTCACGTTCGCAGCGGATAAAATATAATAATAAATAATAACAGTCTATAAAAGAATATTATATCTGTCGGTTACATTCTAATACATCAGAGTTTCACATTATATACAGTCACTGAATATTTACAATTATTATGCCTCAAATTAACAATAATATAATTACAACGGAAATACTCTATACGCTATTGCCATCTAGCTCGCCTCCTGAGCTCCAGAACGTCCTAACCTGGAAATCTGTAATACTGGGTATGACCCGAGCATTACACCAAAGCAACACCCGGGTTAGGCTAGAAACCAACGTGAGTAAACCTAACTAACATGGAATACCACAACATACAACTTAAATAAAACCCAGGGTAACCTATATCAATTTAACCAATTCACAACTTGCTATAGACAACCCTTATTTCACATATAAATTTCTATGTATCAAACTTAGATAAAATAATCCAATTCACTTAAATCATTTCATTTCTTCCTATAGGTTTCACAAATCAATTTATAAAAATTCGAAGTGGTTTCGGGTATTTCCTAATACCCAACCCAGTCTCTTCGAAACCCATGCTATCCTAACCCAAGTTATTCAAATGAAATACACAACATTTCATATCAGAGATATCAACTCATTTAAAACATCCAATACCATTCAATCATCCATAAGCAAAGCTTAATCACATACAAATCAATTCCATTGATTCAAATTGAATTTCAAACCTCAATCACTTAGATTCCTTCATTTAACGTTAATTAATTTCAATATTAATTTATTCCAAATCAATTAATTACTCAACCTTACATTATTCATCTTAATTAGTCATACTGGATTAATTATTTTCAATTACATTTCAAGTAATTATCTTTAATTAATTTCACGATATTAATTATCCTTAACCAAAATCAATAAGAAATCTTAATTACTTCAAAATTAATTAACTATATTAATTACATTAATCCTTAATTACTTACATTAATTAACTTCTCATAAGTCACTTATTATTGATTAATTCATCTTAAATTACATCCTTAATTATATAAATTGTGAATTCCAATTATATTTCCATTTGTTCTAATCCAAATTAATTACCCTAATTTAACCACGATATTAATCATTCTCAACAATCTCGACCTGTATTTAACTATCTTTCATTTACTTCATTAAATAAATTAATTACTCATTTTATAATAGAAGCTTAAAGGAAATTAAACGAAATTTATTTTTAAATTCGGTTTACAATTACACTCTGACATTCAAGTTATTCAAAATACTTATTGTCAGATTTAACTTTGATTTAGGCCTTGTTTAAATCTCTACTTTACAATTCAACTCCAGTTTTTAAATATCACTTTTATTTCTTTCCAATTCATTTTTATTTCATTCTGTAATTATTTCACTTTCTAATTTTTTTCCACCCTTCTATTTATTTAAAAATCCAATTTTATATATTTCGATAACTCAGGGCACCGAATATCCAAGCAAACCACAACATTTAATCTTCCAATTGCCAATAATAATCATCCCAAGACTACCAATCATCCCAATATATATATTAGAGATTACTATATAACATAGCATATCAATCCATTTCACCCATTCAACCAATCATTTAAATGGAACCATTTAAGTTTAACTAAAAATCCCAAAGCGTGCGGTTTACTCACCTTTGATTTTGCAATCCAAATCCGATCTCGACTTGTTTCTTTTTAGATTTTAACCTTGTATAAACAGTTATACGATTTATTAATATACGAACAATTTAAACAATAATTTCATTTGATAAATTTAATCTAATTAACAAATAATTTGTTTTAGCAGATCTTCCTATAAATAAAAAATTCTTAGTGTTAACGCTGAAAATTAAACGCTAACACCCCGGTGTGTAGAAGAAGGTAATTGTGAAAGCACCACCCGTTGGTACGGGAACAAAATATAAGCAGAGAAATCACAGAGAAGCTATAAAAGACACAATATTTATAGTGGTTCGGCTTAAGATCTAGCCTACGTCCACTTTAAAGCTCTTTATTGCTGATTTGGTTACAATTCTTTACAACAATCTTCAATTACAACACACTTAGACAAATAGCTCAAACTCTGATGTAGAAGAATCCTTCAAATGCATGGCGAATGAGTTAGATTTCCTCTTGAGATTTGTTGAAATGTCTTTGGTGATTGGAGTGATAGAAGTGTTACTTGAACGTTGCTTGAAGTCGAGACAATGGCAGAGTAATGGCGTCCAGGAAGTCAGTCCAAAAGTCCTTTGAATGCTCGATGTGGTCATGTATTTATAGGCAATTTTCTAGGCTGAAATTGTTAAGTCATGAGTCGTGACCGACTCAAGATGAGTCGTAAGTCGTGACCGACTCAGGATGAGTCGTATGTCGTAGGCGACTCAACTGGTTGAGCCCTGACTTCATATCAGAGCGTCTCCGGTCCTCTGTATACGGCACAAGTCCTAACTCGTCTGCGAGTTAATAGGTCGTGGTTCAAGATGAGGCGGCGTTGGATTCCTACTTAGTAGCTTTATGTCGTGGACGACTCAAGCTAAGTCGTGAACGACCTACCATAGGTCGTAGGTCGGTTAGGTCATTTGACACCTTAGGTCATTGAGTCGTTAGAGAATTCAAGTCGGTCTATCCCATACACCGTTAATCCCTTGAGTCGCTCCACTCCTCTAAGTTGCCTTAAGTTTTAACTCGTTAGCTTGTTGAGTCGGTAGCTTCCTAAGTCGGTAGCTTGTTGAGTCGGTAGCCTGTTGAGTCGGTAGCCTATTGAGTCGGTAGCCTGTTGAGTCGGTAGCCTTATGAACCGTTAAGAACCTTAAGTCGTGAGTCAGCCCAGACCTTGACTCGTTGCCTAAACGGAGTTAACATTTGCCCCTCGAAGTTCACGCCTAAGTCGTAGGTCGTGTGCTTCGACTCATCATAACTCGTGTGCCGATTCAACTACCACTGCTCAAAGCTATAAAAGACTTGAGTCGTTCCCCTTACTTCCTTCTTCTCATTTCTTATCCTTTGAACCGTGTCTGCCATTAACGCATCTTCGAGCTCTCAAAGGCGATTCCAACCTGATTTATTTTCGATCATCTTTAGCATCACACCGTGTAAGAGATTTCGCATCTTTTTTCAATTGCTGATGATTGCCGATCTCCGCCTCTGTTTTTCCCCCTTGACCCTTGCGAATATTGTTACATCGGACATTGATGGATTAAAAGCAAGCGGTTTGATCTTACTTGTAACGATTCTAGATTTGAGGCGACCTAGTGGTGTGATGGAACTGGGGTTAACCATTGCGAGGTTATTGGGTTATCGGGTTATGGATTAGATGGTCAATGGGTTAGGAGTTAGATGGTTAATGGGTCAGGAGTTAGATGGTTAATGGGTCAGATTGATTTGAACGTTGCCGTAGGTTTGACTCAGCTACTTTTGTATGATCCAGCGACCCTTGTGATTTAACCATGATACGACTCATCATGCTCCTCGACCTAAGCCTTGATTCGTGACCGAGATAAAACCCCTGAGTCGTGACCGAGATAAGACCCCTGAGTCGTGGCCGAGATAAGACTTGTAGATAATCTCCTTATTTCTACGACTCAAGGCATAGGGTACTGCCGACTCAGGACTTTTGAACCGTTGACGAGTTATGACTTGTGTGAATTCTGTTTGAACTTTGGACCATTGCATTAACCTTGAACTGTTGAATTTTATTGCATTCATTCACAGGTTATTTTGACTTGCAGGCTAACAACCTGTTCAATACAACATTCACAGAAAACTGGGACGAATATACTGTCATTGATTGCCCATATCAAATGACAGATTAGTTAATAACAGATAATTAACTTAAACAAATCGTGTGAACGAAGTGCTATCGATTTCAAGTAGAATATTAAAGCAACACTGAAACAATCAATTGAAACTGACCAGCCTGCACTAATATTATGCTTGAACTCTAAATTAACAAGTTCTGAAATTACCATCGTCGATCAATCGTCAACCAGTTTAATTCCAGTTATATTTACTTGTTATTTTCATTAGTTTTGCACAACACTTCACACTTTTAGGAAACGTGCACCTTCGCATTTGAACACCCAGTTGCTTGTGTAGAATGACATCTCAACAAGAAGAACCGATGGGCCAGGCTGATGATGTCTTCCCAGTAGCCAACTTGTTGGATAATCCTCCGGAAAGAACTCCCACCACTCTGAATCACCGGGTGTTTACTCAACTGCTCACCCAGTTTGGCATTGCCGAAGCTGATGCCTTACTACCGGGGCCAAACGATACTGCAGATAGGCCCCCTTCTGGCTTTATTGCTGTCAACCGCCAAATGTGCTTGAGCGGTGCCATACCACCTTTTAATGACTTCCTTCGGCAGCTCTTGCTTCGATTGTCTATCTCTCCATTCCAATCGCACCCCAATGGCCATGCCATTCTGATGGGGTTATGTGTGCTTTTTAGTAGAGTTTTGGACCGATTACCGAGCTTTGAGGAAATCTGCTACCTCTGCTCATTCACAAAGATCAAAGATCATCCCTCTATCGTAATCATAAGGAGTGCTCGAAATCGAAAGCTCATCACCGATCTTTCTGATAGCGTTCACGGATTTCTAAATCAGTATTTCTTTGTTCGTTGCCCTCCAGGGTTTTATGCCATCTGGAGAGTAGGAAGTAAGATTTTCCTGTTTTTATTTCTCCATTCTTGGGCTTTTCAAAATCTGAGTTGCTAAATGCTAACTTTGTTTCTTTTCCCTGTTTTAGCACTTCCTCCTCCCTCTAGAGATCCATGCTATAAACAAATTTTTGAGAGATTGAACGCCGTGGCGGCAGAAGAGAGGAGTATAAAGTTCTTATTAAATGATGGATTTTTACATCAATATGGGCTTCTTCATCCTTCTCGCTTCACTCAGTCTCGTGAAGTCCCAACTGAAATTCCTGATTCTCCGACGGAAACTTCTGATGCCTCGGTCCCTATTAAAGAGCACATTCAGGGAGGAACCTCTATAGAAACTCCACTAGTGAGATGTTCAGTTCCGAAGGACGTTGCGGGGCCGTCTGATAAGTCTGCACTTGCCCCAGTTATCGAAGAGGAAGAAACTCCACGATCCTCCGGAAGATCTGCCGACGAAGGGGTTGAAAAAGCCAGTCCCAAAAAACATGAGGGTGATGATGTTTTCGAGGGGTTGAGCGATTTAATTGTGACTTCTCAAGAACTTTTCAAAGATGATGTTTCCAAAACTGTTTATCTGTAATTGAGGCGACATCTTCTCTACAACAAATGTCAACTCCTCCTACTCAAGTTATCACTACATCTATTTCACAGAGTGGTCTGTAACTTGATGCGCGTAGTTTACACGTTACACAACACTTAGGATTTTTCATCACTTCTACGCGTTTATCTTCTTGTACTTTAAAGATTTATAAAGCTTATTATTTCTATTCCAGATTCTCCTATGGGGCGCAGCGGCTCGTACTATAATGATTTCCAGCGCTATGGGAGGCGTAGCCAGTATGATTATAGGCGTTACCTCCCTTCTTACAGAGAATTGGATAAAGAGAGGGCCATCAGGAAAGCCGACGAGAGACGAGCATATGAAGAACGTCGCCGAAGGGAACAAGAAAGACATGATCTTCCCCACAGAGATGATGATACCCAAAAGAGAAAAGCTCATGATGAGAGAGGAAAGAGTCACATAGACGATTCTTCTATCAAGCGGGCTAGACTTACTGAAGAAACAACTCCTTCAGCTTCTGAACATGTCCCTGCTCAATCTCCTGCTCCCGTTCGCTCCGACATTCAAGCAATCATCAACCGGCCCGCATACCAAGTCGGGCAAGGTCCGCCCACTCTTCAAAGTCGATTTCCTCAGTGGTGCCTGAGAGGGGTTCGATTTGATCTCGACTTGGTTCCTCTCGACAAACCGGCTATGCTGCGAAATCTTGATACTGTCAGGACCGATATTGAAAGAATGTCGAACTGGCAAAAACTTGTCGACGAACTTCAGAGGGTTAACCGAGCCAATCTCGAGGCCATGCTAACAATGGAGAACGATAAGGCTGAGTGGCAGAAGACTCTCGAACAGCATGACGCCAAAATGAGAAGTATTGCTTCCTACAATGAAAAGCTGGAAGCGGAAGTAGAAAAACTTAAGGAAGAATTAGCTACTTCATCTACTTTCCATTCTCAAAAGGAGAGCATGCTTCAGCAGAAAGTATGAGATGCGCATGCCAGTCAAAGAGCAGTTGAAGATAAGCTTGCACACAAGGAAAAGGTCATAGAAGAATATCGTGCTGAAACTGTACAACTGCGAGAACAGACCGGCTCTCAAAGCTTGGAGATAGAGTTGTTAAAAACTCGACTTGCTATGGCCGAAAAGGAGCGCGACGAGGCTGTTGCTGGTAAACTTGCGGCCGAAGAGGCTCATCAAGCAACCAAAGCTGACATTAGCTCCACATTATTCGATTTTTATCTGCACAGCATTTTGGGACGTGGCAGCCTTGCCTTTCTAGGCCCCAAGTATGAAATCACACTGGCTGAAGTTTAGGAGGCAGCACTTGATATGCTCGGTGGTAAAGGTGCTGGATATGCTGAGTCAGCCCTTGAAGAGCATTATCTTGACGATGAAGCCCGCGCCGCTCTTGCCAAGGGAAAAGAGCAGCTTGCCAGAGCGCGGGCCGGGATGGCAGAAGAGGAGCGTTCTGAAAAAGAAGTACCGCCTACTACCTCTGAACGTCCTCTAGTTTCTCCCGAAGTGGACATTACAGGCTCTAGTGCTCATTCGCCGCCTCCTACAAGAACCGGGGTAATTACCCCTACTGATGAAGAGGCTTTGGAGGACAGTGGGGCTCAGAATTATGAGATTGAACTGACGAAGCCAACATCTTCAGGTAATTTCGACATTGGTCCGATTCAGGTGGATTGCCTGCTTATTCCTCAAAAATTTGATGAGCTTCTCGATTACTTCTTGAATCTCGATGAACCTATATCTCCCTTCTTTTGGGAAGATACTAACATTTTCAATTTCTCTTTTTCTGCAGTTGAAACAACAAGTGCTGTGCAGACTTCGCCTTCTCTGGTTATTCCTCCTCCATCTCTTCAGGTGACTCCTCCTTCCGCTTCACAACCCGGGTCACAAGAGGAGAAAATCAAGGCTCTTCATGGCTTGGATGACCCTATTGCTTCGCAGGAGCAAAAAGATGAGGGACTTGAAGGAGGCGAGATCTCTCCGGAGCGGACTCCTTCTGACGACGTAATTTTGTCCGCTCTCGTTACTCCAGGGAGTGAGTCTTCTTCGAAGAGAAGAAAGAAGCATGGGACATCGAAGAGGAGGGGGAAGAAAATTATCACCACTGAAGAGGAACCGGAAATTGCACCAGTTGCACCTCCCTCCCCTTCTTCCCTTATGCCTTCAGACCGACCTGAAAGCCTGAAAAGCTAACCATTCGGCCGGGTAAAGGGTCTAAAGGCGGCAAGAAGAAATGAAGAGTTGGGCTTTTTGATTCCTTTTTTGTGTAATGGTCGGATGTTGTGCAGGCACCGGCCCCTGCTTTTTTATTTTGAAACCTGTATCTGCAATATTTGCAATTGAATAAAATGATCCTTTATCTGTACAGACTTTTGTTTGAATTTAAGAATGCATTTATTATTCATTTTTGCACAAGTTTATTTATATGATATTGCGGTGAGCTTGTGGTATGTTGTTTGAGCGTACTTTACCGACGTAGCTATACCATTTTGTATGTAACTATACCATGTTGCCCCCATACCATGAGCTTACTGCAATATCGTATACTTTGAGGGGACTTGCACTCTCATTTTCTGAAGAATAATTACTTCATTTTCGAAGAGGATTTTTGTAGAGTGCAACTTCCTTCATATAAGTTTGTACGCTTTGTCCTTCGAAGAAATTACTTTTTCCTTTTGCGTATGTGTACATTTTGCCAAGTGAATTCTTCTATGTGGTAAAGCGGACCTCTGAATGTACTTTAACTTTCTTCCCCCTTCTTTTTTTTTTAGAATAGGTAAATCGCTCTTCCTTTGAAAGTTAAAGTACGCTCTTGATGAGGATTTTTTCTTCTTTCTTTCTTTTTTTTTTTAAAAAATACAAATTTGTGCTTCTGAGGAGAGATTTTTTCACGTTTCAACACTTGGAAGTTTTATTTCAATCTTGGTGAAACGTGTACCTCCAAAGAGTTGTGACTTCGAAGAAAGCCTTTTCATGTTTCAACACTTGGAAGTTTTATTTCAATCTCGGTGAAACGTGGGCTTCTGAAGAGGTCTTTCTTTTTAATTGTGTCCCCTGGAGGGGGTTGTACCTCTGAGGAGGGATTTCTCACGTTTCAACACTTGGAAGTTTTATTTCAATCTTGGTGAAACGTGTACCTCCAAAGAGTTGTGCCTTCGAAGAAAGCCTTTTCATGTTTCAATACTTGGAAGTTTTATTTCAATCTCGGTGAAACATGGGCTTCCAGGAAGGTCTTTATTTTGTTTTGCATTTCAACTTTGGTAAAGTGAAATCCCGAAGAGCGGCTATAACACATCAACTCCTGGTGAAATGGGCCTCCGAAGAGGGATTTTATTTTGTTTGCATTTCAACTCTGGTGAAGTGAAATTCCGAAGAGCGGTCATAACACTTCAACTCCTGGTGAAATGTGCCTCAGAGAGGGTTTTCATCGCCTGGAAGTTACTCTTTCATGGTTGGAGGGTCATGACTCCTCCAATCTTTTTTGTTGAGTAGAGAACTTTCTTTTTTGTGGCATATGACCCATTAGAGGTCTTTATCCTCCGAAGAGTTGTGCCTCCGAAGAGGACTTGTGCTGCCGATGATGGCTTTGGTTGTTCCTCTGTTCACTTGCTTATGCCTTTTCAATGATCCTCTGCCCTTCTCTTTTTTCTTTTTTCTTTTTTAAAAAGTAACTTGTTTAATCCAAGGAAGTGTGTTTCATTGTCAGGCAATTTCGTGAGAACGAGCACTAGCTTCTTAATTGGATGTTTGTTTGTTCAAACGATCTCAATTTATTAGCAAAGACCCGTTTCTGTCGAAATCATAGGCCGTTCAATTGAAGTACTTCCTATCTAGGATTTGAATTCGGGGCTCTTGTGACTTGAAATTTGGCGAGAATCACTTGGTCTTTTTTATGTGCAAGTTTCACTTCCATTGTCTGCAGAAATTCAAATCGACATTTCAGCAATACATTTTATGTACTTTTTATATCGAAAATAAAGCAAACATGTAATAATAATAAGGAACACAAGATTTATAGTGGTTCGGCCAGGAAATTGGGCCTACATCCACTTTATATCCTTTCATTATTTACTTGCATCAGTTTTACAATTGCCTTCAATTACAAGAATCATACATTCATAATTCTTTTTACAATATTTCAACAAAATTTTCAAGTAAAGTATGGACGCAAATGATTGCTGTTCCATGCCCTTGGAATTTGATCTCCTTCAACAGTGGTGAGTTTGATTGTGCCGTCAAGAAGCTTTTGATCTATGACATATGGTCCTTCCCAATTTGGCCCAAACACACCTGTCGCTGTCATGATTCTCTTCAGGACTAGGTCTCCAATCTCAAAGCTGCGTTGGCGAACTTTGGAATTGAAATGTCTGGCTATTCTTTGCTGATGAGCTGCAATTCTGAGATTAGCCTCATCTATTTTTTCATCAAGGAGATTTAGCGCTTCAAGCTGTAGCTTTTCGTTTTCTGCTTGATTGAAATAGATTCTTCTGTGTGAAGGGACTTCTATTTCTACCGGAATCATTGCCTCTGACCCGTATGCCAATGAAAACGGGGTGTGCCCAGTCGCAGTTTTGTGAGTGGTTCTGTATGCCCATAGTGTCAGTGGTAGCTTATCGACCCAACCACCTTTTGCTCTTTCAAGTTGCTTTTTGATGGTTGACTTAATAATTTTGTTCACGGCTTCCACTTGCCCGTTTGCCTGCGGATGAGCTACCGCTGAGAAGCTTTTCCGGATTTTGAATCGCTTGCAAAAATCTTGGAATTCTTCACTTTCAAACTGAGTTCCATTGTCTGTAATTATTTTTTGAGGCACACCGTATCTGCAAATGATGTTTTTAGTCACAAAACTTATCATCTTCTTTGAGGTGATGGTAGCCAGTGGTTCAGCTTCTGCCCACTTAGTAAAATAATCTACAGCAACAATGGCATATTTAATTCCAGATTTGGCAGTTGGTAACGGTCCTACAAGGTCTATCCCCCATATTGCAAACGGCCATGGACTGACCATCTGTGTGAGTTCAGTGGAAGGAGCTCTAGGAATTTTGGCGAATCTTTGACATCTGTCACATTCTCGGGAATACTTTGCTGCATCTCGATTAATTTCTGGCCAAAAATATCCGTACCGGAGAATTTTCTTTGCTAATGTTTGGCCACCTGAATGATCACCACATTCTCCTCCGTGTACCTCTGCTAGGATTGCTTTAGACTCTTCCCTGGATACACATCGAAGTAATGGCATTGAGAATCCCCGTCTGTATAACTGGCCATCCTGGACTACGTATCGAGAGGCTTTTCTCAGTAGCTTTTGTCGTTCTTTTGAGTTCCCTGGTAAGGATCCATTGAGCAGATATTCTATTATCGGAGTCATCCATGATTCTTGTTCTTGAGACATGCTCATGATCCAATCAATGTCCATCTCATCAATGCTAGGAGTCGACAGGACCTCTACTGGAGTTAGCCCCAGAAATTGAGCTTCGCCTGTGCTCGAATACTTTGCGAGAGAATCTGCTTTCATGTTTTCTTCTTGAGGAATGTGACTTATCATGTAATGGTCGAAATCACCTAGGAGTTCCCAAGCCTTTGACAAGTAGGCGGGCAGATTCCCCCCTTTTGCTTGGAATTCCTTTTTGACTTGGCATACAATAAGCTGAGAATCACTGAATATCTGTAACGCTCGGATGTTTAATTCTTTAGCAATCCTTAAGCCAGCGATAAGGGCTTCGTATTCTGCTTCATTGTTTGTTGAAGGAAATTCCAATCTTAGTGCATAGCATAATGATCGACCTTCAGGAGTCTCAAGTACAACTCCGGCTCCAGAACAGTAGTCGTTTCTCGCACCATCGACATATAACTTCCACTGGATCGGGGAATTGTCGACCGTTTCTTCCTCACTGTTACCCTTATCTGTAAATTCTGCAATGAAATCTGCTAAAGCTTGTCCATTGATTGCTTTCCGAGGATGATAAGTGATGTCATACTGACTGAGTTCAATATTCCACTTTAGAAGACGACCCGAAGTTTTAGGGCGAAACAGGACTTGCTTTAAAGGTTGATCAGTGAGGACTCTAATAGGATGAGCTTGAAAATATTGCCTCAACTTCCTAGACGCAATTAGTAAGCAATAGGCGAGTTTTTCCAACTTAGAGTAATTCATCTCTGCCCCAGTGAGTCTTTTGCTGATATAGTAAACTGGATGTTGAATCCTTTTGTCTTCCCGTATCAGCGCTGCACTTAAAGCATGAGATGATACTGCCAAGTATATAAGAAGATCCTCGCCATCGCCAGGCCTAGAAAGTATTAGAGGCGTCTCCATATGGCGAATCAATTCATCAAAGGCTTTTTGGCATTCGGGAGTCCAATCGAAGTTTTTCCTTCCTTTCTTTAGGGCGTCAAAGAATGGGATGCATTTATCTGTGGCTTTGGAAATGAACCGACTCAAGGCGGCAACTTTTCCATTGAGACTTTGCAATTCCTTCTTTGTTCTAGGAGCTTTGACTTCTTTCAATGCAGTAATTTGAGCTGGACTGGCCTCAATGCCCCTAGCGCTCACGATGAAACCTAAAAACTTGCCGGATTCCACTCCAAATGAACATTTTAAAGGATTGAGCTTCATTCCGTATTTTCGGAGGACAGCGAACATGTCTGCTAAGTGTTCTATGTGATCCAGTGCTTTCTTAGACTTTACTAACATGTCATCGACGTAAACTTCCATGGTTTTGCCCAGTTGCGGTTTGAACATAGCATTAACGAGTCTTTGGTATGTTGCCCCTGCATTCTTCAACCCGAAGGGCATAACCCTGTAGCAGTAAAGACCAGTGTCGGTGATAAAGCTCGTGTCCTCCTGATCTGGCTCATGCATCATGATCTGGTTATATCCGGAGTAAGCATCCATAAAAGATAACAATTCGTGTCCCGCTGTTCCGTCTACCAGTTGATCGATTCTGGGTAATGGGAAGCAGTCTTTGGGGCAGGCCTTGTTTAGATCTGAAAAATCGATGCATACTCTCCATTTTCCGTTGGTTTTCTTAACCAGCACTGGATTTGAAATCCAATTCGGATATGTAGATTATTTGATAAAATTATTCTCCATGAGCCGATCAACTTCTTCTTTTAATGTCGCTGACCTTTCCGGACCTTGAGTTCTCCTTTTCTGCTTTACAGGTGTAAATTTTGGATCAATATTTAGAGCATGCACTGCAACTTCTGGGGATATTCCGCACATATCGGCATGAGTCCAAGCAAAAACGTCCAGATTTGCCTTTAAAAAAGATATTAAGATATTCTGAATTGACGCATTAAGTTGTGAACCCACATTCAACACTTTGTTTGGGTCCTTTGGGTCTACAGGTATTGGTATTGTCGTTTCCACCGGTACCACTCTATTTTCCCCTGCACTGACTTTTCTAGGGTCCATCTCTTTCCTTGCTCCGCTGTGCTCGCCAGTGCAGGGTCCGCCCTGTAATTGCTACAAGGCTGGTTCTTTGATGCGGACTGGGGCTGCCGCATTCTTTCCCATTTCTCTTTTTCTGGTTTCTCGTAGCTCTGTCAGATAGCACTCTCGCCCAGCATTTTGATCACCTTTTATAACTCCTACTCCATTGTCTGTAGGGAATTTAATAGTGAGGCACCACGGGGCAAGAACAGCTTTGAACGCTGCCAGAGTTGGGCGACCAAGGAAAGCATTGTAAGCAGAAAATTCGTCGACAATCACAAAAGTTTGCTTGCGGACTACTTTTCTCTCTCCTTCTCCAAGTTCCACAAACAAATCAATGGTCCCTACCGGCTGCTTTGGCTCCCTAGTGAAACCAGCAATTTTCTGCGATGAGGCTTGCACATCAGCCATAGGGATCTTCATTTGGTCGAATGTTTTCTTAAAGAGAATATTGAAGGATGCGCCACAATCAATGAGAACTCTTCTGACAATAGCTGGTCCGATACCAGCCGAGATGACTAGAGGATCCAAAGTAGGAGCTTCAATACCTACGGAATCCCTGACTCTGAACACAATATCATCATCGAAAGTTCTTTGTTGCTTCAAAGGCGTAGCACCTTCCAAAACAAATACATCTTCCTCAGTCGGCGCATACTTTAAAGCTCTGGTATACCTTTCCATCTCACCCCAGCTTCTGCCTGCTGGGTGAGGTCCTCCTGTAATGACATTAATAATGGGCCTTACAGATTCATGCCCTGCAGCCTTCTCAATCGTCCTAGGCTGTTGAGCAGGAGCCTGTTGCCCTTGACTAGATGAAGCAGGATTGTTGTTATTCTTTTTCACAAATTGCTTCAGTTTGTTTTCCCTTAGCAACTCTTCAATCAGATTTTTCAACTGGCGGCATTCGTCGGTCTCGTGACCGGGTTGATTATGGAAGCGGCAGAACTTCCCACTCTGTATAGCTTTTTCCCCGGTCCTTAGAGGAGGAGGTTTAGGGAAGTCAACAGAATCTTTAATGGCAAGGTAGATACGCTCCGGCGTATCTGATAAAGGAGTATACTCTGATGGCTTGAAGGATCGGGGTTTCTTCAGATTACTCTGTTTCTTCCCATTGTTATTTTCCCTTTTTTGCCCTACAGATTCATTCTTGTGTGGAGCAACAGTGTTATCTTCAGCTTTTTCCAACACTGCCTTTACCGGTACGGGACGGCTTTCTAAGCGTATGAATTCATCTGCGTTTTTATAGAATTTTTCAAGGGAATTTGGTTCTTTCATGTTTAGCCATTTCCCAAACTCGCTTGACTTGTCAATACCCTTCATCAAATAAGTCAATATCATTCGCGGTTCTGCATTGTCCACCTCAGCTAACGCTATATTAAAGCGGTTTAAGAAAGATCTGATAGTCTCTCCTGGACTCTGCTCCAAACTTGACAGTGACATGATATCTTTGGCTTTTGAGGCATATAGTCTGAACTGCTCCTTGAACTTCCGGGTCATGTCAGAAAACTGATCGATAGATCGGACGGGCAGCTTGGTGAACCATAGCAGAGCTACGCCTTCGAGATACACAGGGAAATATCAGCACTTTATTTCATCAGAGGCTCTGGCACCTGTCATGTGCCAATCATATTTGTATAGGAATTCATTCGGATCACTTGTCCCCTTATAAGCTGGAATGGTTGGAGGGACAAACTTCCTTGGGAATTCAGCCTTTAAGATTTTCTCAGTAAATGGAGTCTTACTTGGGGCGAAACCCCATTCTTTCTCGTCTTCGACCCTCTGGATACTCTCTTTCATAATTTGTCGGACCATTCCAGAAAGATACTCCTCATCATGTCGAGTTCTAGATCCACCAACCTCTGGAAGTGTTTGTTCAAAGGGGCTAGCAGCCCTTTCGGGAACATTTCTTTCTTCAGCATCATGAAGGTTGCCAGCAAAATTCCTCTCATTACCTGCTGGTTGACGGTTTGCCCCAAGCAAATCGTTCAACCTATTTAGGATTAGGGCATTCTGGGCATTTTGAGCCTCGAGTTGTGCATTTTGGGCATTGATCTGTTGGTTCAGCCCTAAAATTGCAGCATCCAGCTCTGCCTTTGTAACTCCGACAGCTGGAGTGGCTTGATTCGATATAGGGGAAGAGGAGGTTCCCTCTTGAATATTCCCAGATCTGACAGATCTACTCTTCCTTCCAGGAGCCATAATCTCGGATAGACTTCTGGTTTTCAAGCAAATTCTCTCTACAAACCTCTTTGAAGCAATGATGATAACTCGCCTGAGTTCAATTCTCAGTGAAAGCACCAAAAATGTTAACGCTAAAAATTAAACGCTAACACCCCGGTGTGTAGAAGAAGGTAATTGTGAAAGCACCACCCGTTGGTACGGGAACAAAATATAAGCAGAGAAATCACAGAGAAGCTATAAAAGACACAATATTTATAGTGGTTCGGCTTAAGATCTAGCCTACGTCCACTTTAAAGCTCTTTATTGCTGATTTGGTTACAATTCTTTACAACAATCTTCAATTACAACACACTTAGACAAATAGCTCAAACTCTGATGTAGAAGAATCCTTCAAATGCATGGCGAATGAGTTAGATTTCCTCTTGAGATTTGTTGAAATGCCTTTGGTGATTGGAGTGATAGAAGTGTTACTTGAACGTTGCTTGAAGTCGAGACAGTGGCAGAGTAATGGCATCCAGGAAGTCAGTCCAAAAGTCCTTTGAATGCTCGATGTGGTCATGTATTTATAGGCAATTTTCTAGGCTGAAATTGTTAGGTCATGAGTCGTGACCGACTCAAGATGAGTCGTAAGTCGTGACCGACTCAGGATGAGTCGTATGTCGTAGGCGACTCAACTGGTTGAGCCCTGACTTCATATCAGAGCGTCTCCGGTCCTCTGTATACGGCACAAGTCCTAACTCGTCTGCGAGTTAATAGGTCGTGGTTCAAGATGAGGCGGCGTTGGATTCCTACTTAGTAGCTTTATGTCGTGGACGACTCAAGCTAAGTCGTGAACGACCTACCATAGGTCGTAGGTCGGTTAGGTCATTTGACACCTTAGGTCATTGAGTCGTTAGAGAATTCAAGTCGATCTATCCCATACACCGTTAATCCTTTGAGTCGCTCCACTCCTCTAAGTCGCCTTAAGTTTTAACTCGTTAGCTTGTTGAGTCGGTAGCTTCCTGAGTCGGTAGCTTGTTGAGTCGGTAGCCTGTTGAGTCGGTAGCCTGTTGAGTCGGTAGCCTTATGAACCGTTAAGAACCTTAAGTCGTGAGTCAGCCCAGACCTTGACTCGTTGCCTAAACGGAGTTAACACTTAGGAACCAAATAATTAAATTTCAAGTTACAAAAACAATCAAATAAATCAAGCTCTTTAATACATATATCTAAAATGACATTTAAATTTGTATACTTATTTCATTTTATCCTTGCAATTATATAAATTTTGTTTTAAACAGTGAGTCGGTATGCAAATTTCTAATTTTAATCAATACATTAACTGAATTAAATTTAAAATAAAATAAATACCTACATCACCCTTCCCTCATGTTCATGACCTAGGCAACACGTAGATCCAAGCGCGACAACCTCCACACCTATGCGCGATTCCACGCAGCGAAACCCCAAACCCCCAAAGACTTAGTCGAGCTTCCCCTTACTTGCGCACCCTCACGAACCCCATCACCATCGAGAATCGTGGCCTCGAACTCGCGCTTCATCACCACCACGACTCCACGTGCTCGTCACCGAAACCTCCCCGTGTTGAGCATCAACGTCGCTCGTGCTTGCTCATACCCTAGTTCCTAGATTTTGCTCGAACTCGAGGCATCCCACTACATCGACTTCAAATCGAATCGCCTCGCCCCAAATACGCTTACACCATCGCGATGTCGACTGCGATTTTGAAGACACACGAATGCTATTGAATTCCTCTGGAGCCATTAACTGTGAATCGATGACTTTTGTTTTTTACTTTTTTTTTAAATCTCGGCTTTGATTAATTATTGGACTGAAAATGAGGATAGGAAGGAAACAAGTTCGATATTCTGTTAAAGGTGAGAGAGAGGATGGGAGAAATAGAGATTTAGGGAAGCTTCTTGAGTACGCGTGTTTAATAAATAATTAAATATTGAAAATATCTCGTTGCATAACGCGAAATCCCGAACCCCGAATCAGACATGCTGATAGACGTTTATAGGGTTTTACCCGTATTCCGTACACGATGGAATGTGTTTCGGAGGCTAATTTGGTTGTATGCGCGAGTTACGGAAGTAAACGATCAATTTTAAATTAAATCGATTAAAATAGTTTCTATGCGTTTTGAGTTGCCAAGGTCAAACGACAACTCCGATGGCTACGAAAATTGAAATCCGATAATAACTAACTATTATGGATCCATTGGAACTGGTTTCATCTAATTTCGAGACTGTGCCTCAGAAGGCTATTTTTAAATTCTATTTAAACGATATATTTTTAAAATTGAACAAATTACCTTTAAATTGAATTTCAACCATTCTATTATCTTCAGTATCATCATTATAAATTTTATAAGCCTTTAAATTTTTTTAACAGGATTAGAAATTTTAGATCCAACAATTTACCCAATTTTCAATTATTAAATTCGATATTTAAACTACATAATTCAATGATTTAATTACCAAGTAAATATTAATATATTGAATTCAAGTTAATATTAACTTTTAAATATTTTAAAATCAATTAAATATTCAAATTTAAATTGTTAGAAATTTCGGGTCGTCACACTTTCTTTTCTTCGATATTTTAAGAATTTAAATTTAATATGTATACGTGCTGGAAAATATATAAATATATACAATGGAGATGTATATATGCAATTTTAGATTTATATATATATATATATATATATATATTATGCATGTAAAAAGAATCTATATTTGGGTAAATAAGATTTAAAAATATATATATATAGATATAGTTTCAAAAAAAATAAAATAAAATAAAATAAATACGTTTTAAATTTACTAAGTTATTTTTAAAATAAATTATTAAGGTGATTGTTATCCCATTTTTGGTCAAAATTGGAATGTCAACAAGTTGGCAAGGGATGATGGATATTGGGTTTGGAAATCAGTTGGAATCAAGGCTACGATCGATATCGTCAAAATTTGGTTGAGCTCCGATCGAGACGAAATTGGTTGTAGATGGTGTAAAGGACTAGGAGAGGCTATGTTTCAAATTTCAGGTTAATCGGAGTTCGTATGAAGGAGATATGATCGATGCAAGGTAAGAAGTTCATAATGTAACAACCCGCATATTTACCAATTTTATATTTAAATATTTTATTTCAATATTTTATCGTTAGTCGGATTTTAGTCCGAAAAGCTACTTTTTGCAAACAGCCGAATTAGGACTCGAGACCACCTCCATTGAGTTCAAAATGCCGTTTGCGACCTTTTTGAGTATAAACTTTGATATATTTGGAGTTAGTTAAAAATTTGACCTTTTTCACTTTGGGTTTGAGTTTGGGGTTCATCCACTAGCCAACTTATACTCAAAACTGAATCACTCTTCCCCATTCACCCTCACTTCTTCCTCTTTTCAGTTCTAAGGCAATAATGGTGGGAGAGATTGGAAATTAAAACTCCAAAACCCTAGCTCCTCTTGCAACCTCAAATTCCTAGCTCCAAATTCAAGAGAACCCATTGGTAAGCATTCTCTTCTTCTTCTCCAACTTATTCTCTTGCCAATTTCAGAAATTCCTAAACCTAATTTTGGGAATGTTCTTGTTTTGAGCATTGATTCAAGCTCATTTGGGTTGTGTTGAAGAGAGGTTGATTCTCCATTTGCTTTCAAGCTTCTTCTTGTTTGATTTTGTAAAAAGGTGAGATTTTTATCTCACATCTTAGTTTATAATTATCTTCGATTGTTAGGTATGAATTCCTAACACTTACTCTTGTGCAATTGATTTTGGTTTGGACTGATTTGGTGTATATTCCAATTTTGGTATTTTGAAATCAAAATCTATGAAAATCCTTTTATGGATATTTGGACAAGGATATTTGAGGCGTATCGACGAGTCGTTTAAGGCTGGGTTGTCACTTGGCGCAAATCCTTAGTCGTCACTTGCTCGTTCGATCGTTTTCGATATTCGTTTGGCCATTTTTGGTCGAGGTTCAAAAAATGCTCTGAATTCCAGTTTCAGACGTCTGAACCTGGAATTTCAGACGTCTGAATTGGTTCTATTTCAAACAGAAAGAAAATAGCCTAAAATATTCCTATTTCAGACGTCTGAAACACTTGATTCAGACGTCTGAATTGTGTTCTGGAAATCTTTATATTTCCAGATTCAGACGTCTGAACCATTTGTTTCAGACGTTTGAAACTGCAGTGTTTTGCCTGCTTGCCAATTTTGTTTACGAATTCCAATTTTATCGACTTGTGTTGGTTCCCTTCTATTGTTATCATTTAATTATCGACTTTGATGACATTTTCTTGGGAATTTTTGGAAATATACACTTTGATGGATTTAATATCGATTTCTTTGGATTTTATTCACGTCTTCGAATGTGAATCTTAGTGATTGATTGTTCCTACAATCTTCTTTGTGATTTGTCACTTTAAAAATATAAAGGTTTTCTATACTAGTAGTAAATATCTAAACCCTTTTCATCAAAACAATTTCAACTCTATTTTCAATTACAAAGCTCGTTTCCTAAACCATTTTCCAATCTACTAGTATATACAAACCTTTACCTCACTCGTATGAGAAATCTAATTAAACGACTTAGTAAAACAAGTGGTATAAAACTCTTGCGTTTACTTCGTTGGTTAATTCTTGGACTTGTTCGATTGAATCTCTTGTGAAAATTTTCTAGTGGAGATCTACAATTTGTTCGCAAATATTTAAGTTAAGCTAGTGGTTATGGGACATGATGCTAAACTCATATATTTACTAGCTTATTGTAATTGACACTTCTTAATGATCGATGATGATCATTTTATGGTTTAGACTAGCAATTGTGCGATGTCTCTTTGTCTGCGAGGGAGACTAAGCCCCGCTTTGTGGAGTTTCGACTCAAATTGGAGGGGTAGCAACCCGCGGTCTTCGGACCATTCGTGTGTCAGGTCTTCGGACCATTCGTGTGTCAAATTAATGGCTAGCTACCATGAGATAGCTTCTCCTTCATGTGTTACAGCTGTTGGTGAGTTTTCATACTACCGTTCGTGTGATAGGCCTCCCCCCTTTTTATTTTATGATTTCTGGATTTCGTGTGTTGAATTCTAGAATTTATGCTTCACCAATTTTAGTGATTTTCATTGATATGATATATCAATTTTTGTGCATTGGTGAATTCGTGTGTCATTAACATGTTGTGAATACAAGTTTTGGGCATGATACCCTTTTTGAATCTTTGAGAAGATTCTTTGATATTGATTAATCTCTTGTTGATTATCATTTACATAATTATAGTAGTATGCCATTATGGATATTATACTTCTATGCCATATCTTTCGTTCTATATCATGTTATCTGATATTTATAGCTAGACTGATTCGTTTATTATTTTCTTATAAATAATACTCGGGTCAGACCGAGATGTTGCAGGTGCTTCGACTTGACTTCTCTCCAGGGATCCATTACTCTGACCTTTTGCTTACTACTTAGATTAGTAGTTTTTGTTGTATACTCTTGAGATATTGACTCATTGATGTATTCTTTTATATAGCACATGTTGCTATTATTTTGTGTTATTGTGGACCTTTCTGACCACTACTCTGATGTACACTTTTATGTGTAATATTCATATCTTATTCCGCCTTTGTGATATGAATTATCCGTGACTGATTGATGATATGTTTAGTTCTATATTGGTTTCTGAAGATATTACAGCCACTGTGTAGTAGCTTTGAGTTTGTGTCGGAATGTCGGATTTTTGATAAACAAATGCATGTTATACTATCTGACATATCGATGCTCACGCAAAGCAATTACACGGATGGTCGCTCCTCAACAGCCTTATTCTCCGTGCTAGTCGACAGCATTCACCGTAATATTCTTGTCTAGCGTGGGTATAGAGGTGGGGCGTCACAGCTTGGTATTAGAGCCAAACTTCGGAACAATGTAGAATAACTTAACAAGGATCATCGTCCTAAGTCCATCTTAGGAGTTATACCTTAGGATTAATTCGAGTCTTCGTACCTTTCTATCCTATTTTCTTTTATGATTCCTTGTTTTATTTATCAAGATTTCTTGATAATTTTTTGGTGAATAACCTTTTTCTTCTTCTTCTTTCTTTCTTTCTTTCTAAACGAAGAGAAATGTCTAGACCTGGCCGCCCCAGAGTCGTGCCATCTAGTACTCCACCCCAGGATGGAGTTTTTATGACTGCTCAATAGCTTCTCGATTTGGTAACTAATGCTCAAGCAGTTGGAGCTAACACGGAACCTACTCACCCAAAGTCGGGATTTGCATGCTTATGCAACGATTACACTAATTTGGGTGGGAAGCCCTTTAAAGGTTCCGAAACTATTATTGAAGTCCAAGCTTGGCTTAGAACATGCGATCGCATCTTTTCGCGCATGAATCTTATCGATCTTCATCGAGTTCAGGTGGCCTCCAGTATGCTCCAAGAGAGAGCATTGGACTGGTATGAACTTCTTATTTCTGAGATTAATGAAGCGGTTCTCACCTGGGAGCAATTCCGAGAATGCTTCGAATTAAAATTCATTCCAAAAGCTGAGAAAGTGACATTGGCTCGACGATTTATAGACCTTGTTCAAGGTGAGTCCTCCGTGACTGATTACGTCGCCTCCTTCGAGTCGCTTTCCAAATATGGGTTAGAATACATCAACACCCCTTTAAAGAAGAACCAGAGGTTCGTCTATGGCTTAAACAAAAATCTCAAGAAGCCATTACTTCTGAAGTTAGAAGTTTCTTTCGACCAACTCATTGATATCGCTCTTCGTCTTGAAGAGGCGGATAGGGAGAATGATGTTGAAATGGTGGGTTCCAAACCAAACTTCAACAACAAGAAGAGGCCAAACAAATTCAAAGGCCCTTATCCCAATAAGAAAGGGAGGCAAGCAACTCCTGCTGAAAAGACCTTTTCCTCTACTCAAGGGAAATGCTATAATTGTGGTTCGAAAGGCCATTTTGCGAACAAGTGTTCAAAGCCTCGTACTTGTCGCTATTGCAAAAGCTCGGACCATTTTATGCATGTATGTCCCAAACTTCAAAATAGGAGGGAGGGAAAGCTTAATGTTGCTCAAGCCCCTGGCAACACATCTCGTGGCCAAGGTATTTCTCATTCTATTCTGGATGGAATTATTTTATTTCGTGATCATCCTATTCGAGTTCTTTTTGATACGGGTGCGTCCCATTCTTTTATATCAAAAGAACTTGTTGATACTTTTTCTTTGGATGTTTTGTGTTTAATGACTTCTTTGAGAATTGCGAATCCGGTTGGTGGATCCGCGACAATCAGTTTATTGTGTAAAGATGTCGAGATTATTTTGTGTGATTTTTCTTTCCAAGCCGATTTGCATGTCATGCGTTATTTAGGCTTTGGAATGATTTTGGGAATGGATTGGCTTAACCGTTCTGAAGCTCATATCCTATGTCCTGAGCGGACTATTCATCTTCGACATCCTCAATCTGTTAAGCAGATTTCTATTAATCTTAAAGATTCAGATTCCAGCTTGGTCGCATCTTTATAATCTTTGAATCCGCGTGATGAGGATGATGATGATGAGGGTGATATTATTTCTCTTATTCACGTCGTTCGTGAATTTTCCGACATATTCGAGCCCGTTTTAGGATTACCACCTAAGCGAGCAATTGAGTTCAGAATTAATCTTATTCCTGGAGCTCAACCTATCACTCGTCCTCCGTATTGTATGTCCAATAAAGAAAACGAGGAGATGCGTAAACAATTATCCGAATTGGAGACGAAGCAATTTATTCGCTCTAGCTCTTCGCCTTGGGGAGCTTCATCTATTTTTGTGAAGAAATCCGATGGAACACTTAGGCTTTGCGTTGACTACCGCAAGCTTAATGATCTTACTATCAAAAATAAATATCCTTTACCTCAGATTGATGATCTATTCGATCAACTTAGTGGTGCTAGAGTCTTTTCACAATTAGACTTAGCTATTGGATTTCATCAACTTCGTATTGCAGAGGATAGTATTCCTTTGACATCGTTCCGTACTCGTTATGGATCTTATGAATGGCTTGTTATGCCATTTGGTCTAACGAATGCCCCAGCTTATTTCGTTGACCTTATGAATAGAGTTTTCAAGGACTTCCTCGACCGGTTTGTTCTCATCTTTATCGATGATATTCTTGTGTATTCTAAAACCGAGGAGGAGCATGAAAAACATCTTCGGATTGTGTTGGAAACTCTTAGGAGTAATCAATTAAGGGCAAAATTTTCTAAATGCCACTTTTGGCAATCTCGTGTGAAGTTTCTCGGTCACATTATTTCCGAATCCGGAATTTCCGTAGATCCTTCAAAGATTGAAGCGATTCAAGATTGGAAGAGACCGGAGAGTGTGACAGAGATTCGTAGTTTTCTCGGATTGGCGGGCTATTACCGTCGTTTTATCAAAGACTTTTCTAAGATTGTCGTGCCTCTCACTAGGTTGACGAAGAAAGGTGTTAAATACATTTGGTCGGACAAATGTGAAGCTTCTTTTCAGAAATTAAAAGAACTCCTTTCTGATGCTCCTATTCTTGTGATTCCCGGGGGAAATCAAGATTTTATTGTTTATACCGATGCTAGTCGCGTTGGTTTGGGTGACGTTCTTATGCAAAAAGAACGTGTTATTGCTTATGCTTCTAGGCAATTGAAGCCAGCCGAGACTAGATATGCCACTCATGATTTAGAACTCGCGGCTATTGTTTTCGCTCTTCGGATTTGGCGTCATTATCTCATAGGAGAGAAATTTGTTCTTTATACCGATCATAAGTCTTTGAAGTATTTGTTCTCTCAGAAGGAACTTAATTTGCACCAACAGCGTTGGCTCGAGTTCCTTGCGCCGTATGATCTCGACATCCTTTATACTCTAGGAAAGGGGAAATCGTGTTGCCGATGCACTTAGTCGCAAGCAACAAGCGGTTGTTTCTATGATGATATCCGAATGGAATGATCTCGAGATTTTATCCTCTTGTGAGATTCGAGACCGTGTCTCCGATTTATGTTCATCACTTGTGTTATGTAGCCTTAAGGCTCATCCTTCTCTTTTAGACCGCATTCTTGAAGCTCACAGGTAGATCCCCAAATGGCTCTTCTTGGCCAAAATATTAGGAATAAAATTGATATTGAAGGATTGAAAGAATTTGATATCGATTCTCGTGGCGGCATTCGAAAATTTGGTAGACCTATCGTACCAAATATTATTGATCTTCGTAAGGATATTTTAAAAGATTCTCATCGTTCTAAATTCACCATTCATCCCGGTAGTAGTAAAACGTACGCGGATATGAAGCGACTATATTATTGGGAGGGAATGAAATTTGATATTTCTAACTTTGTTAAGTGTTGCATGACTTGCCAGCTTGTTAAAGCCGAACATCAAAGGCCCGGTGGGTTGTTGCAACCTTTAGAAATTCCAATTTGGAAGTGGGACCAAATTTCCATGGATTTTATAGATGGCCTTCCCCGTTCTCGTTCGGGTCATGATAGCTTATGGGTGATCGTTGATAGACTTACTAAATTCGCCCATTTTATTCCCGTTCGGTCTAACCGAACCGTTCCTCTTTTGGCCAAGCTCTTTATCAAAGAGATTGTTAAATTGCATGGAGTTCCTACTTCTATTGTTAGTGATCGTGATCCATTGTTTACTAGTGGGTTTTGGAAGAGTCTTCAAAAAGCTTTGGGAACGAAGCTCAATTTTAGCACCGCTTATCATCCTCAGTCCGATGGACAAACCGAGCGTGTGAATCAAACACTTGAAGATCTTCTTCGTGCTTGTGTGCTTGATTTTGGGGGAAGTTGGGAAGATCATATTTCCCTTGTTGAATTCTCCTATAATAATAGCTTCCAATCTAGTATTGGTATGGCACCTTTTGAGGCACTCTACGGAAGGCCATGCCGATCTCCTTCTTGTTGGCTTGAGACCGGTGAGAAGCTGGTTTTAGGTCCAGATTTTATTCATGATTCCACAGAAAAGATTGATCTTATTCGAAATAGGGTGAAAGAAGCCCAGAGTAGACAAAAATCCTATGCCGATAACCGGAGAAGGAAATTAGAGTTTTCTGTGGGAGACCTTGTTTTTATTCATGTTTCAACTATGAAAGGTGTTGTGCGTTTCAGTCGCTCGGGAAAGTTAGCGCCTCGATATATTGGGCCATTTCCTATCACTGAACGTAATGGTTCCATGGCTTATCGCCTCTTGTTACCGGCTCAATTTTCTGCTATTCATGACGTGTTTCACGTTTCTCAATTACGGAAATGCCTTCGAGATTCCGATTCTATTCTTGAGCACGGTGTTGTGGAAGAGATTGAAGTTTCGCCTAATATAAATTATGAGCAACATCCTATTCGTATCATTGCTTCGGAGGTCAAACGACTTCGAAATAAAGATGTTCCGCTTGTTAAAGTTCAATGGTCTTCAAATCCTAAGGATTGTTCTTGGGAATCTAGAGAGTACATCGAGCGAACACATCCGGACTTACTTTCTCGTGCTCTTTGAGGTGAACTTCTTATTTCAAATTTCTTTTGTGTTGAATATGCTTTTATGGTTGTTATTACATATCTTCTTCTTAAATATTGCGAGGACGCAATTTCTTTAAGGAGGGGAGTCTGTAACAACCCGCATATTTATCGATTTTATATTTAAATATTTTATTTAAATATTTTATTGTTAGTCGGATTTTAGTCCGAAAAGCTACTATTTGCAAACAGCCGAATTAGGACTCGAGACCACCTCCATTGAGTTCAAAATGCCGTTTGCAACCTTTTTGAGTATAAACTTTGATATATTTGGAGTTAGTCAAAAATTTGACCTTTTTTACTTTGGGTTTGAGTATGGGGTTCATCCACTAGCCAACTTATACTCAAAACTGAACCACTCTTCCCCATTCACCCTCACTTCTTCCTCTTTTCAGTTCTAAGGCAATAATGGTAGGAGAGATTGGAAATTAAAACTCCAAAACCCTAGTTCCTCTTGCAACCTCAAATTCCTAGCTCCAAATTCAAGAGAACCCATTGGTAAGCATTCTCTTCTTCTTCTCCAACTTATTCTCTTAACAATTTTAGAAATTCCTAAACCTAATTTTGGGAATGTTCTTGTTTTGAGCACAGGTTCAAGCTCATTTGGGTTGTGTTGAAGAGAGGTTGATTCTCCATTTGCATTCAAGCTTCTTCTTGTTTGATTTTGTAAGAAGGTGAGATTTTTATCTCACATCTTAGTTTATAATTATCTTCGATTGTTAGGTATGAATTCCTAACACTTACTCTTGTGCAATTGATTTTGGTTTGGATTGATTTGGTGTATATTCCAATTTTGGTATTTTGAAATTAAAATCTATGAAAATCATTTTATGGATATTTGGACATGGATATTTGAGGCGTAACGACGAGTCGTTTAAGGTTGGGTTGTCACTTTGCGCAAATCCTTAGTCGTCACTTGCTCGTTCGATCGTTTCCGATATTTGTTTGGCCATTTTTGGTCGAGGTTCAGAAAATGCTCTGAATTCCTGTTTCAGACGTCTGAACCTGGAATTTCAGATGTCTGAATTGGTTCTATTTCAAACAGAAAGAAAATAGGCTAAAATATGCCTATTTCAGACGTCTGAAACACTTGATTCAGACGTCTGAATTGTGTTCTGGAAATCTTTATATTTCCAGATTCAGACGTCTGAACCATTTGTTTCAGACGTCTGAAACTGCAGTGTTTTGCCTGCTTGCCTATTTTGTTTACGAATTCCAATTTTATCGACTTGTGTTGGTTCCCTTCTATTGTTATCATTTAATTATCGACTTTGATGACATTTTCTTGGGAATTTTTGGAAATATCCACTTTGATGGATTTAATATCGATTTCTTTGGATTTTATTCACGTCTTCGAATGTGAATCTTAGTGATTGATTGTTCCTACAATCTTCTTTGTGATTTATCACTTTAAAAATATAAAGGTTTTCTATGCTAGTAGTAAATATCAAAACCCTTTTCATCAAAACGATTTCAACTCTATTTTCAATTACAAAGCTCGTTTCCTAAACCGTTTTCCAATCTACTAGTATATACAAACCTTTACCTCACTCGTATGAGAAATCTAATTAAACGACTTAGTAAAACAAGTGGTATGAAACTCTTGCGTTTACTTCGTTGGTTAATTCTTGGACTTGTTCGATTGAATCTCTTGTGACAATTTTCTAGTGGAGATCTACAATTTGTTCGCAAATATTTAAGTTAAGCTAGTGGTTATGGGACATGATGCTAAACTCATATATTTACTAGCTTGTTGTAATTGACACTTCTTGATGATCGATGATGATCATTTTATGTTTTAGACTAGCAATTGTGCGATGTCTCTTTGTCTGCGAGGGAAACTAAGCCCCGCTTTATGGAGTTTCGACTCAAATTGGTGGGGTAGCAACCCACGGTCTTCGGACCATTCGTGTGTCAGGTCTTCGGACCTTTCGTGTGTCAAATTAATGGCTAGCTACCATGAGATAGGTTCTCGTTCATGTGTTGCAGCTGTTGGTGAGTTTTCATGCTCCCGTTCGTGTGATAGGCCTCCCCCCTTTTTATTTTATGATTTTTGGATTTCGTGTGTTGAATTCTAGAATTTATGCTTCACCAATTTTAGTGATTTTCATTGATATGATTTATCAATTTTTGTGCATTGGTGAATTCCTGTGTCATTAACTTGTTGTGAATACAAGTTTTGGGTATGATACCCTTTTTGAATCTTTGAGAAGATTCTTTGATATTGATTAATCTCTTGTTGATTATCATTTGCATACTTATAGTAGTATGCCATTATGGATATTATACTTCTATGCCATATCTTTCGTTCTATATCATGTTATCTGATATTTATAGCTAGACTGATCCGTGTATTATTTTCTTATAAATAATACTCGGGTCAGACCGAGATGTTGCAGGTGCTTCGACTTGACTTCTCCCCAGGGATCCATTACTCTGACCTTTTGCTTACTACTTAGATTAGTAGTTTTTGTTGTATACTCTTGAGATATTGACTCATTGATGTATTCTTTTGTATAGCACATGTTGCTATTATTTTGTGTTATTGTGGACCTTTCTGACCACTACTCTGATGTACACTTTTATGTGTAATATTCATATCTTATTCCGCCTTTGTGATATGAATTATCTGTGACTGATTGATGATATGTTTAGTTCTATATTGGTTTCTGAAGATATTACAGCCACTGTGTAGTAGCTTTGAGTTTGTGTCGGAATGTCAGATTTTTGATAAACAAATGCATGTTATACTATCTGACATATCGATGCTCGCGCAAAGCAATTACACGGATGGTCGCTCCTCAACAGCCTTATTCTCCGTGCTAGTCGACAACATTCACCGTAATGTTCTTATCTAGCGTGGGTATAGAGGTGGGGCGTCACACATACTGTTCGAATCCATCAGCACACATGGTTCGAATCGATACACTTTGCATCGATCAGAGGGATGATGGTTCGAATCAATACACTTTGTATCGATTGGCATGGATTCAGCTCTGTGAAGTTTGCATCGGGTGTTGGTTCGACTCCATAGGCTTCGAATCGATCGAGTTACTGGTTCGACTCGATAGGCTCGTATCGATCAGATAGGAAGGGTAGATAGATCTCGATTCAATGACAACAAACCCAGGGTGATAGCAAGCATGTGGAGGTTCTTCGAATCGATGTGCTTCACATCGATCAGGATGGGTGCAGATGGCTCATTTCGACTCCAGTCTCTCTCATATCCATCAGGTGAGAGCTTCGTTCGAATCCATCAGGCGAGGCCTCGTTCGTATCCATCCTTCACGACCACTTCGTACCGATGTCCCCATACTCGTTTCGAATCGACCATATCACTTGGGATCGATTCGAAATGAACTCCTGGGACCGATGCGTAGAGAGACACGAGTAAATGGATACGAGCGTGACCGTTGTAGAGTTATGGATAAGGACGAAGCATGGAAAATGGATACGAATGCGTCTTCAGGAAGGGAAGCATTCAACACGGCGAAAAAGGTGGATCAACCTAGAGAAATAGCGCCACGTCACCAAGGCGCACGCACTTTGGATGGATTCGAAGCAATGGGTTCGTAGCGATGGATTCAAAGACAACAGGCAACGGACAACTCCAAATTCGAATCGATCATATCTTCCAAACTGTTGATCCAAATGCAATGTAATTTTCACAGGAGCTTACACACATGTTGAAGAATGTTCACACCAAATTTCAGATCAATTGGATGATTTCTTGATCGATTCGAATGGAGTTCGAATCGATCCCAAAGTGGGCCCAATTTCCTGAGGCCGGACGCGTGGGCCTCCCCTCACATGCCAGAAGAGAGATTATTGAAGAGCCAACAAGAAATGATGCAGACTTTCTTTGAGCAGATCAGAGCTGCAGGGATGCAAAACTTAGGAACGGCTACAACCACTGTGGATGCAGGACAAGGAACTAGGGTTGTGGAACCCAATAGAGGACGAGATACAGAGCCAGAAGGCAATCAACAAGGGCTTGGGGGCAGGCCCACGGGATCCAACACAGAAGGACCTTTGGAAGGAGTTCAACAGGCTAGAGCTAACGTTGCTGCTAGTGAACCACACGAGGAATATGTGTCGGAGTTCCCTCGGGGACACGGGGGGCAACCCCCAATAGACAATACTAGATTAATGGAGATCATCAGGAAAACTGTGCGAGGTGGTTTGACCAACAGAGACTTGGAAGGAGTGAATAGGAGTCCGTTCGCTCGGGAAATAAGGATGGCTCAGAACCCACCTAAGTTCAAGCTACCTAGCGTGGAGGTATATGATGGCAAGGCAGACCCAATTGATCATTTGATGAGGTACACCAGACACATGGAGGTGCTGGGTGCATCTGAGGAAGTGATGGCCTGATGCTTCCCTTTGTATTTGACGGACTTAGCTGCAATGTGTTTAGGCAACTGGGAGAAGGATCTATCAGGACTTGGAGGGAATTGGTGGAAAAGTTTTTGGGCAGTTTCGGGGTCACGTCAAGAGGCTGAAGAATGTGATGACATTAACATCGGTGAAGCAAAGGATGGATGAATCCTTAGAGCCTTTCTAACTCGATTCAGTGCGGCAGTCGCTTCGGTAGATCGGCCTGATCCATCGATGGTTTTAATGGCAGCAGTATCAGGAGTCAGAGAGGACTCGGATTTCAAGGTATCTTTGATACGAGATTCCCCACAAGATCTCGACGAATTCTTTGACGAGGCAGAAAGGTTACTTCGGCAAGAAGATGCGAGCATGGATTTAAAGGTGAAAAAGGTTAACACGACTGAGGGTGGAGGACCATCCAGCAAAGGTTTGGATAAAGACAAAGGGAAAAGGAAGTTGGACGATGATTCTGGAAACACTAGGAAGCGATGGAAGGATCCAAAGTTTCCCACATACACAGGATTGAACGAAACACTGGAGCGGATATACCAGGATACCCGAAATCGCCTTCCCTACCGGAGGCCCGCCAAGAGAGAGCCATCAGAACGGGAGAGGACATCAGGAAGGCACTGCCTCTTCCATGATTTAGGTGGACTTGATACCAACAACTGTAGGCACTTAAAGGACATAATCGAGAAGCATGTAAGGAATGGACAGTTACAGCAATATGTCGGAACTCGGAATGCAATGGTGGAGCAGGAGCAACCACCGACTACCTCACACCGTGATGATGTGGGGCCCAGGGATGATGGTCGATTGATCATCCACTGATCAGAATAATATGAAATAAGTAGCGAACTACTGGCAAGCAACCTAGTCATTTACACATGTATGGGGACGGAGATAGCCCCTAGGCATGCTCTGAATGATGATAAACTGCGATGCTGTGGTTTGTGAAGTTTATTTCTTGCATTTTGATTGGACACTGCTTTTCTTTTTGGATTTGGTTTTGGAGTTTGGATTGAACTCCTGGTTTTGCTTGCTTTTTGATTTGGATTTTCCTTTGGATGATTGTTTTCGGTTTTGGATGCTGGTTCGGATTTCTGATTCTTTGTTTTTGATTTGGATTTCGGGATTTGGATTCTGGATTGGATTTTGATTGGATTTTTATCTGGTTTTTGTTAAACGGTCGTCGGGTATGGATTATGCCTGACAAGGGGTGAGTCACTTTGCCGAACGTGGTAAATTGGCTCATTTAGGTCGTCGAGTATGGACTATGCTCGACAAGGGTCCGGAGTGACCAGGATTCGGCCTAGGACTTAGGCCATGTATTATCAATTGTTATTTTTAGGTCGTTGAGTATGGACTATGCTCAACAATGGTCCGGAGAGACCAGGATTCGGCTTAGGACTTAAGCCATGGCATTGTACAACGTCTAGGGACACTGGACCAAGGTCGTCAAGTGTGGATTACGCTTGGTAAGAACCCAGATAGGGTAGCTCAACGTCTAGGGACGCTAGACCACGGTCATTAGGTGTGGATTGCACTTGGCAAAAGCCCGGAGAGGTTATGGATTCGGATATCGTCCTGAAGAGGTCGTGGATTCGGTAATTGGCTATTGGATAAGGATGGATTAGGACTCGGTTGTCGAGTTCGAATGGATATGGAATTGGCTCAGGCTTTGGTTATTGGATTTGGGATTGGACATCGACTCGGACCAGTCATGGATAATATACTCTGGCAATATGGCTATGGACTTTGGATATTGGTTTTGGAACTATTCAAAACACGCCTTGTTGTCACAAGGAATGTTTTGGGGGGCAAAATGTTATCCCATTTTTGGTCAAAATTGGAATGTCAACAAATTGGCAAGGGATGATGGATATTGGGGCTGGAAATCAGTTGGAATCAAGGCTACGATCGATATCGTCAAAATTTGGTTGAGCTCCGATCGAGACGAAATTGGTTGGAGATGGTGTAAAGGACTAGGAGAGGCTATGTTTCAAATTTCAGGTTAATCGGAGTTCGTATGAAGGAGATATGATCGATGGAAGGTAAGAAGTTCATATTGTTCGAATCCATCAGCACACAAGGTTCGAATCGATACACTTCGCATCGATCGGAGGGGTGATGGTTCGAATCGATATACTTCGTATCGATTGGCATGGATTCGGCTCTGTGAAGTTCGCATCAGGTGTTGGTTCGACTCGATAGGCTTTGAATCGATCGAGTTGCTGGTTCGACTCGATAGGCTCGTATCGATCAGATAGGAAGGGTAGATGGATCTCGATTCGATGACAACAAACCCAGATTGATAGCAAGCATGTGGAGGTTCTTCGAATCGATGTGCTTCACATCGATCATGATGGGTGCAGATGGCTCATTTCGACTCCAGTCTCTCTCGTATCCATCAGGTGAGAGCTTCGTTCGAATCCATCATGTGAGGCCTCGTTCATATCCATCCTTCACGACCACTTCGTATCGATGTCCCCATACTCGTTTCGAATCGACCATATCATGTGGGATCGATTCGAAATGAACTCCTGGGACCGATGCGTAGGGAGACACAAGTAAATGGATACGAGCGTGACCGTTGTAGAGTTATGGATAAGGACGAAGCATGGAAAATGGATACGAACGCGTCTTCAGGAAGGGAAGCATTCAACACGGCGACAAAGGTGGATCAACCCAGAGAAATAGCGCCACGTCACCGAGGCGCACGCACTTTGGATGGATTCAAAGCAATGGGTTCAAAGCGATGGATTCAAAGACAACAGGCAACGGACAACTCCAAATTCGAATCGATCATATCTTCCAAACTGTTGATCCAAATGCAATGAAATTTTCACAGGAGCTTACACACATGTTGAAGAATGTTCACACCAAATTTCAGATCAATTGGATGATTTCTTGATCGATTCGAATGGAGTTCGAATCGATCCCAAAGTGGGCCCAATTTCCTGAGGTCGGGCGCGTGGGCCTCCCCTCACGTGCCAGAAGAGAGATTATTGAAGAGCCAACAAGAAATGATGCAGACTTTCTTTGAGCAGATCAGAGCTGCAGGGATGCAGAACTTAGGAACGGCTACAACCGCTGTGGATGCAGGACAAGGAACTAGGGTTGTGGAACCCAATGGAGGACGGGATACGGAGCCAGAAGGCAATCAACAAGGGCTTGGGGGTAGGCCCACGGGATCCAACACAGAAGGACCTTTGGAAGGAGTTCAACAGGCTAGAGCTAACGTTGCTGCTAGTGAACCACATGAGGATTATGTGCCGGAGTTCCCTCGGGGGCACGAGGGGCAACCCCCAATAGACAATACTGGATTAATGGAGATCATCAGGAAAACTGTGCGAGGTGGTTTGACCAACAGTGACTTGGAAGGAGTGAATAGGAGTCCGTTCGCTCGGGAAATAAGGATGGCTCAGAACCCACCTAAGTTCAAGCTACCTAGTGTGGAGGTATATGATGGCAAGGTAGACCCAATTGATCAATTGATGAGGTACACCAGACACATGGAGGTGCTGGGGGCATCTGAGGAAGTGATGGCCCGATGCTTCCCTTTGTATTTGACGGACTTAGCTATAATGTGGTTTAGGCAGCTGCGAGAAGGATCTATCAGGACTTGGAGGGAATTGGTGGAAAAGTTTTTGGGACAGTTTCGGTTTCACGTCAAGAGGCCGAAGAATGTGATGACATTAACATCGGTGAAGCAAAGGATGGATGAATCGCTTAGAGCCTTTCTAACTCGATTCAGTGCGGCAGTCGCTTCGGTAGATCGGCCTGATCCATCGATGGTTTTAATGGCAGCAGTATCAGGAGTCAGAGAGGACTTGGATTTCAAGGTATCTCTGATACGAGATCCCCACCAGGATCTCGATGAATTCTTTCACGAGGCAGAAAGGTTCCTTCGGCAAGAAGATGCGAGCACGGATCTAAAGGTGAAAAAGGTTAATGCGACTGAGGGTGGAGGACCATCCAGCAAAGGTTTGGATAAAGACAAAGGGAAAAGGAAGTTGGACGATGATTCTGGAAACACTAGGAAGCGATGGAAGGATCCAAAGTTTTCCACATATACAGGATTGAACGAAACACTGGAGCGGATATACCTGGATACCCGGAATCGCCTTCCCTACCGAAGGCCCGCAAGGAGAGAGCTATCAGAACGGGAGAGGACATCAGGAAGGCACTGCCTCATTTAGATGGACATGATACCAACAGCTGCAGGCACTTAAAGGACATAATCGAGGAGCATGTAAGGAATGGACAGTTACGGCAATATGTCGGAACTCGAAATGCAACGGTGGAGCAGGAGCAACGGTGGATTGTCGTTTGATATCTGCTTAGATCTGTGATTCGTGTCTGAATATTGCTGATTTGTATTCATACACTGGTGCTTTCACGGTATTTGGGGTTTGTGACCAATTTTGGCGCAAACAGTGATTTATTTGTAAGTTAACCTATTTAATTGTTCTAAGATACTAAAAGATTTTTTTAAGGAAACTTAGTTTTAAATTTTATTTTTTGTTAAATATATTTACTAAAAGGAATTGGTTTAAAATTTTTTAAAAGCATTAGTTTAAAATCAAAATTTAATTTTGAAATTACAAATCATTGGTTAACTAAATTTATCTAATAGGAATTTAATTGTTCGATTTATTAGAATATTAATCAACTGTTTAAAATTGTCTATACAAGGTTTAATACTGGGAAGAAGACAAGTCGGGATTGGAAATGGATTGCAAATAAAAAGGTGAGATCTTCTCACTCAATCGGATTTTCCGATCTAATTTTAAATAGTTAATTTAAAATTGTTGATTGTGTGCTTGGATGATAAATTATTATCAGTGGTATTGGATTAGACCTTATGCGTCGCATAATAGTGGATGATATTATATAAATCCCATATACCGTGATATTCCACCTCGAAGTGGAATTGGTATTATATATGTATTTGGAGTGATTGATTTCCTGCATTATATAGCGGATGAGACCCTATGCGCCACATAATAGCGGATGATATTATATAAATCCCATATACCGCGATATTCCACCTCGAAGTGGAATTGGTATTCAATTGTTGTGCTAACATTTGTGGATGCGAGAAAACAAGTTAGAGGGATCCAGCTGGATTCCTTAAATATTTGAATTTGTTTCAATATTGTGTGTAGATTTATTTATAATCAGTGTACGATTATATTTGTGATTGAAATCATTGCTGGCTATAGTTTAGCCGAATGTATATTGGGTATCGTAGGATACCAGAAATAAATAAAAATAGATTTTTGAAATTCGAATAGAAAATCTATAGTAAATTAAAATTTTGAATTGGATAAATTTAAAAGAAGGAATTTAAAAGTATAAAAGTTGATTTTTGTATCTTATCGAATTTATTTCCAAAAATATGGGAAAAGATTTTAATAAATGGATTTTGGGTAATATTGTTTAATAATTGAAGAATTTATTTAAAATTCGGATTTAAAATAGTTTAAAAGAAATAAAGGAATTTATTTTTAAAAGGAAATTAATTTAAAAATATATTTGAATATGATTTGGGGTTTTGAAAATAAATTGGGAAATCAATTTGATATTGATTTGGTGTTTTAAGATAAATCTTTAGGAAATAAATATGAAAACTGATTTGGTGTTTAAAAATAAATCTTTGGGAAATTGATATGAAAATTGATTTGGTGTTTGGAAATAAATTTAGAAATCAAATTTGGGATTTAATTTGGTGTTTGAAATGATTTTTGGAAATCAATTTGGAATTTGATTTGGCATTGGAAGAAATTTTAGAAATCAATTTGGAAATTTGATTTGGTATTTGAAAATAAATTTTGGGAAATCAATTCTGAAATCGATTTGGTATTTGAAATAAATTTTTGGAAAATCAATTTGGAATTTGATTAGCTGTTTGAAAATGAATATTTGAAAATCGTATATTAGTGGATATTTGGAAATTTAAAATTCATAATGGGAATTTATAAAGGAAATGGAAAATTTGTTTTAAAAATAAATATTGGTTTATTTTTAAAAGTGCAAAATAAATTTACGGATTCGAAAGGTAAATTAAAATAAATCAAGAAAGATTTATTAATTGATTTAAATGGACCATTTTGAAATGGAAGATGTATTTTCCTTGGAAAGCCGAGTGTGTTTTCAAAGTAGTTTTTAAAGTATAAATAAAAGTTCTAAAATTGGTTTTAAAAAAGAATTATTTGGACAAATTATTATTTTTTAGTTGCTTTAAATCTTTAAAGTAAAGATTTATTTCATTAATTATAGAAGTAATGCTTTAAAGATTTAAATTGACATTTGATTTAGAAAATGGTTATTTAAATAGTTATACCCTATCTGCTAATTTTATTTTAAAATTTGTTTGGACTTTAAGTTTAATATGAGATATTGGTATAATGTTTCCATATCTAATATTTAAATAAGTGTTTAGAAATAGTTTAAAATTTTAATATTTCCAAGTATATGTTTGGATAAGTAATCTAAATTATTTTAAAATATTTGAACTCGGTGGATTTTTAGTGAAAATGAATAAATATTTGGAAATATATTCCGCATGGGGAGAATGATTTGAACTTGGTTTTCAAAGGATTGAAAAGTGGAAAATGATTTGAAATTTGTTTTCAAAGTGTTCAAGTGTTGAATATGTGTGTGTGTGTGTGTGTGTGTGTGTGTGTGTGTATTTATAAATCTTGCGAAGATATTTTGAAAATAAATAATTGAGGGAAAATTATTTGGAAATTGGTGATTGCTGTGAATTATTGATTGATAGTTAAATAACCGACTATCAATATTGGCCTTTAAATGGTGTTTTATTTTCGATGCGACCGGGGGTCAGATTCCAAATGGATATTCGAAAACTACATCGTATCTTTATGATAGTGATGGATCTTTTGTTTAGAAGATCAAAGTGGAAATTTGTTGTGATTTGTTTGAAATTTGAATGAAATCTTATTTTTAAAAATAAGCGCTCATTATTCGGATTAACCGGGAGAGGACTTTGTGTCATAAAACCCATTCTGAATAATGATACGACGAAATGGGATTGCATTTGAAGAGGGTGTTAAAGACTCGGTATTTTTGAAAACGAAAGGGTTACCTGTCGAATGTCTCTGCACTGGGTTGCCCTGGTATAGCGATTTTATCACCCTTTGTAATGGGGATTCCGGATGGGATTAGTGATTATCCAAATTTGCAAGGGTTTCTTTGAAGTGTCTTCGATTCCGTTCGATCTCGGAACAAACTTGTATGGATGTGTGTCTGACATTACACTTTGAGATGTAAAGCTGGTTTCTATCAAATACATTTCTGTTGGTGGCGGAGAATTTATTCTCTTAGCTTAACACCCTTCTCTGAGACGTACGAGCTTAGAGGTTATGTAGTTGATAGTTACTAGTGATACATTTCCAATTTGGTAATGTGGCATACGAAGTGCTGCTGATCATTTGTTGATCGTAGCAAGGCTTTGTGAAAAGTGTAGCTTTGTGGACGAGACTTCGTCGGACCTCACACCCTGAAATGGTCGAAACAGGAAGAATGCGGCAAGGTTATTTTGGGGTAACGCCCCCTCAGGGGGTATCATTTCCTTCTGGAAAAGGGTGGTATCATGGTATGTAGCCCAGATACTTAACTTATGTGGTTGCTGCAAATTTATTATACTTTGTGATTGTTGCTTTGTGGTTGAGGATCCTTGGATAAAGGTCGTAGACGACCGGGGGATGGCATACTCATGTAGTAGTTACCTAGTTATAGAGGTAACCCTGCCTTGTGTTGGCAGGGAGCTGGTTAAGTTCTTGGGGGCATCCCTCCAGAGGCGAACCCATGTGGCAGTAGGAAGTTCCTTAGCCTAACCATTTGTTGGAAATCCAAAGAAACAATACACGCCCTGTACGGTTTTAGTTGTATAACCTGCCATGGAATGTGGCCGTAGCCTACTATTGAACATGGTAGCTATAGTGGCATACAATAATGGTTGTATGCTGGCTAAGATTAATATTATACTTTTGAAAGATTTTCCGAACCATGCACTAATAATAATATCAAAAGGTTTTTCGTATCAAGCATGTTTGGCTATCATAACGAGAAATCTCCTCTAATTCTACGTTTGCATTGTGTGTGTGGCGGAGGCCTTATGGTAGTTTCATTATTCAAAAAGCGTAGCGGACTTCTTTTTAATTTCTTTGTGAAAATAACTGTTTTAAGATCTTACACCAGTCTCATGACTGACCTGGAGTTTATTGTTCCCTTTCTAAACTCCGGGTGCCCATAATTTTCCACATGGGGAGCCTAGAGTCGGGTTATAATTATTTTGGAGCGAAGTCAGAAAAGATATGCTGTAGAGATCTGGAGGCAAGCTAGATGGCGAGGCGTATCACTTATCTATGTTATATTTCATTTCCACTGCTGTGTTGTTGTAACTCTGATAATATGATGTATAAACTAATGTAGTTCTTTGTTTTAAATATTATTCATTTCTCTATTACATGTTGCTCTGCGGCGAAATGTGAGATTCTGTTGTTGTTTTTGTTTATTCTTCTTCTATCTTCTTCTTCTTAAACCCTAATGGTTTGGTTTTTCGGCATTCGACTGTGCGTCATTTGATACAGTGGACGTATTGATGTCGACTTTCGGGCGTCGAAAAATTGGGTCGTTACAAAGTGGTACCAGAGCATTTGGTTAAGCGACAACCTTGGCTCTGGTGGGGAATACTCATTAGCGATTGAGTTAGTAGTACTCTATAATGAGTTTGGGTGTAATAATAGATATGGGCACGTATTTGTTAGTAAATGAAAAAATTATTTTACATTGTGTTGATTGGTTTGTTGAGTGGTATATGGATTCTGGTCAGTGCGAGTAATTAACGTTATTGATAGGGATCTCTAAACACATTTATAGAACATTTGACACGGTATTGTTTTAAAATAGGGTAAATGAAATAGGTTTACCCAAAAATATTTTCGTATATAAAGGAAATAATCTTTGTAAATTATTATAGTATATGGTTGCTTGGTTGTTAGGAGATGATAATATCAAACTATTATCATTGTTATGTAGAAATAAATTCACATACAAATAGAATTTGAGAATGTAAATTGTAAATGTGATTTGTAATTTTTAATGGAATTACAAAGAAGTATTTGAAAGAATAAATGGATTTGAAAATTTTGAAAATTGGAAATTAAATTTCCTTGGAGTTTTGAAATGATTTTCAAAGGTTTGAAAATAATATGGTGAAATTATTGAATTGGATTTGAAATCTGATGGAGTTTGGATTTAAAAAATATATTTGGAAATGTTTTAAAGGAGTAAGAGCACTAAACTCTTTTCGATCGCTGGAAAATAACATCCGTGATGACTGCAGCATCATCGATGTTCATTTTCGAGTTTCCAAGAGAGGAATTGCTGCCGAATTATTTTAAATGGAAGTTGTTCGCAAACTGGGTTTGGTTTCGGGAATTCAAAACGATAATTTGAATTGATTTCAAAAAATGATTTTGAAATGTTGGAAAGACTCTGGAATCCGATAATAGTAAGTTATGGAATACAATTTATTAAAGTGGAAAATAAAATTGTGAATGAATTAATAAATTTACAATTGCAAGTAAATGAAAGTGAAATTGAATGTTGAAACTCATTTCGTTTTTGCAACTAAGTAGAACTGAAATTGGAATTGAATTTGATTTGTGATAAAAAAGCGAAGTATTGAAATAAAAATTAGTAAGTGAAACTAATTGGAGGAATGACCAAATAGATAAGGTTTGAAATGAATTGAATCCAATAATCATAAATGAAAGGTAAATGGGGTGCATATGGAATTTAAAATCCAGTTTAAATATAAGTAGATAAAACCAAAATGGTGAATTAAAATTTTATATAAGAAGTATATAGAATATTTCTATTGAACTTAAGAAATAAATGGTGAAATTCTTAAGTAAAATTCAGAGTTGAGAAAATATTCTAAATTTATAAGTGAACGAAGATTAAACTGGAAATCGTGAAATGGTAATTGTGAATAAATGAATGAAAATCAATGTGAATAAAAGAAAAGAAAAATGATATAGCTAATAATCAATAGAGATAAATACGTAGGATGTACGTATATTACATTATTCGCATAGCGATTCGATCCAGAATTCGAGCATAGAATTTCGAGATATTTATATCGATCCAAGTTGGGATTTTTCACTCGATTTTCGATGGCAAACCTAGATATGGATTTTGGTTGATTCTGGAAATTCTCTATCATAGTTTACGGCTATGCAAGGAGAATGACAGTTTCTGATCAAGGAACCAGATCTGAGTCCACACCAGGAAGTCGGGTGGACGATACTAGTTCGGAAGTGAAATTGTGTGATTGAGTGAGCAATCGAATTTGATATTGCACACGAATGGTATACGGATATCATATGGATTTGAATGAAATGAATATTTAAATTTCATAAAGAAATGTATAAAATGGTTTTGAATATTGTGACTAGACATTATTAATAAGAAAGATTTACAGGTGTGTTAAAGGCAAAGGATGAAATGGGATTTGTTGAATTAAAAATTGCTCGACGGAGAGGTCTGTATTTGAATTTCAGCATGAAATTTGATGACTTTCTTTTCTAGCCACTTGGCTTTTCATTTTCATTTTTATTCTGGGGCCCCGTGGAGCCGTTTTGTAGTTATGCCAAGCTAGCCGCACAAAGGAGATGCTGGCGAAATTTTTCGAAAATTTAGGGAGTTAGAAAAATTTTGAGAAAATTTTGAAAATTTAAAATTTGAATTTAGATTTAAATTTGAATTAATTAAGGAAATAATAATGTTTGAAACTCATGGTTGATTTTGGAAAGTTAGTTGAAGCGATAATGGGTTGTTAATAAAAAGATTTTTTTTGGGAAATTGTTAAAAACTATTTGGTTTTGGAAAGATAGCGAATGAGTTAAGGATCATTCTTCTTAATTAGTAATTTCAGGACGAAATTCTGTTAAGGGGGAAGAATGTGACGACTCGGAAATTTTGACATTTGAAATTAGAATATTTAATTGATTTTAAATACTTGAAAGTTATTTTAGCTTTAATTTCAAATATAATTATGGATTTAGAAATTAAATTATTGAATTTAATTTATTGAAGTTGGGTAAAAATTTGAATCTTCAGTTTTAAGCTGATTAAAATATTTCAAAGGCTTGTAAGATTTATATAGATAATACTGAAAATAATGGAAGATTCAGAATTGAATTTGGAAATGCTTTGATCAGTTTTGAAAATTATATCGTTTAAATTTTTATTTCAAAATAGCCTTTCGAGGCACAGTCTCGGAATTCGACGAAACCAGTTCAATTGATTCGTAATAGTGTATTATTATCGGATATCAATTTCTGTTGTGTTTGGAGTGATCGTATGATCGTACGATAAGCGAACGCTTTGAAATTTTTGTTGAAATTTAACTGGTTCAAAAATCTATCTTCTCCATACGATCGAATTTAGACCCGAAACATTTTCCATTACATTCGGAATAGGCGTATAACATTATAAACGCCTGGCGGCATGCCTCGATTGGAGATCGAGGTTTTGAGTTGCATTTATCAAGGAAATTTCAATTTAATTGAATTTAAACAAATATAAATAATCTTTTGTAACTGATAATTTTTTTTACACGTTTGGTTATTTCAAAACACTTGGCCTTTTTTGAGGCACGCGTCGTTTATAAAAAGTATTAGTTATCTCATTCAAGTCAAAAATCGAACCAGATGAAATTAATTAAAGAAAAAATGGTGAAAACGTTTTCATTTCAGAAATATAATCGAAGAAAAATATAAAAGGCTACTGCTTTAAATTCAAAATTCCATTTAATGGCCGTGTCTACCAATCCCTAAATCGATCGAACCAAACCAAAAATCGTTCCTTCCAAGAATCGAAAACCTAAGCCTATTCGAAGTCGCAAGAACGGGGGGAAAGCAACAGAGTCGCGATTTAATGGAAATGAGATGGAAGCGGTGTTCGAATTGCGACAGGTCGTCATTATTGGAGGCGATTTAGTGCTGTCGCACGCGAAGGTGAGGCAGCAATATGTGTTCACGAGGTCGCACGAGTGCATGGGATAGGGGTTCGACGCCTACGGTGGCGAGAGGGTTTGATTCCATGGGTGAGCAGACAACTGAGGCGGCGAACACAAATAGAGGAGGGCCGATCTTCGTCAAATCGCGTGTTCTGGAAGGTCGTGAAGCAGGCAAACGAAATTCGAGAGTAGGATATTCTTTTTTTTCTTTTCTTCTATATTTTAAGAATTTCAATTTAATATGTTTATGTGCAGGGAAAATAAAAATAATATATATATATATATATATACAGTGGAGATGTATATATGCAGTTTTAGATACACACACAGATATATTATGCATGCAGAAAGAATCTATATTTGGGTAAATATGATTTTAAAATATATATAGATTTAGTTTTGAATAAATAAATAAAAAAACAAAATAAATACGTTTTAAAATTACTAAATTATTTTTAAAATAAATTATTAAGGTGATTTATTTGTAAGTCAACCAATTTAATTGTTCTAAGATACTAAATGATTTTTTTCAAGGAAACTTAATTTTAAATTTATTTTTTTGTTAAATAAATTTATTGAAAGGAATTGGTTTAAAAAAAATTAAAAAGCATTAGTTTAAAATCAAATTTTAATTTTGAAATTAAAAATCATTGGTTAATTAAATTTATCCAATAGGAATTTAATTGTTCGATTTATTCGAATACTAATCCACTCTATAAAATTGTCTACACAAGGTCTAATACTGGGAAGAAGACAAGTCGGGATCGGAAACGGATTGCAAATAAAAAGGTGAGATCTTCTCACTCAATTTGATTTTCCGATCTAATTTTAAATAGTTAATTTTTAATTGTTGATTGTGTGCTTGGATGATAAATTATTATCAGTTGTATTGAATTAGAACCAATGCGCCGCATAATAGTGGATGATATTATATTAATCCCATATACCGCGAAATTCCACCTTGAAATGGAATTGGTATTATATATGTATTTGGAATGATTGATTTCGCACATTATATAGCGGATGAGGCCCTATGCGCCGCATAATAGCGGACGATATTATATAAATCCCATATACCATGATATTCCACCTCGTAGTGGAATTGGTATTTAATTGTTGTGCTATCATTTGTGGATGCAGGGAAACAGGTTGGAGGGATCCAAATGGATTCCTCAAATATTTGAATTTGTTTCAATATTGTGTGTGGATTTATTTATAATCTATGTATGATTATATTTGTGATTGAAATCGTTGCTCGCTATAGTTTAGCCGAATGTATTTTTGGTATCGCAGGATACCAGAAATAAATAAAATTGGATT